>CM024263.1:29073547-31473547 GCA_013621005.1 Aeschynomene evenia | reverse complement strand
AAATGACGACGACGGAGGGTAAGAATGTAATAAAGTATACCTGGCAGGCATTAACGAACACTGATATTGATATGTACATTGACTAATATTCCAATTTGGTCGAACTATAATGCTCTCGTTTGGTGCCTTGTATTTTTCTTTTCCCTCCTCAATTTGATCTATTGAGTTACAAAATGTCAATCAAAGTTTTGTTGCAGCGTTAGGTCTCCATTAGAGATCTATTCTGCTTGCAAAAAGATGAAATATTATTTGGGCAATGGATGCACTAATGGAGTAATGGTCTATGTTTTAGGCATGTTAGTTAGTGAAAAGTAAAGTAAGTGTATGTTTTGGTATCACATAAAACAGTTTAAATTTTCAATAAAATCTGTTTAAGAAAAATAAATTTGAGTAATTTGAGTTGAATAATATAAGTTGTTTTTCCCTTGTAGAAAAGCTGCCATTTTGAAAAATTTTAAAGCTCAAGTTTGAGCATAATACTTTAAAAAAAATGTTATTTTCTCACCTTTTAATTATATAATACCCAATTTATATTAATATAATATAATTATTTTGTATCCATTTTAGTAATTTACTATAAAAAAACAATAACTTTTTAGCTATTTAGACAATACAGATTAACTTTAGAGTAACGAACAAATATATCCTTATCGATTTTTGTCATGGACACATAGATTCATAACCAAAATAAATAGTAAAATTGTCCTTAACCAATACAAAAATTAGACTCATAGGTCCCTCGGTTACTTTCACCGTTTGAACACTTAACGGACGTAAGATAGTAGCCGAGGGACCTATGAGTCCAGGGTCGGATTCATATGTATCACTATGGGGGCTCATGCCCCCACTGAAATTTTAATTTTTTGCTTTAAGTATATATAGATGTATATATTTTGCCCCCATTGTATTGTTAAATTTGCCTCCACACTAAAAAAAATTCAATAAACATCATCTTATGTTTATATATATTAGTGATGTAATATTTTCGCCCCACCTTTAAAATTTTCTGGATCCGTCACTGTATGAGTCTAACGTTTGTATTGATTAGGGACAATTTTACTATTTATTTTGGTTAGGGACAACTTTACTATTTATTTTGGTTAGGGACTTATGTATCCACGACAAAAATCGATAGGGACCTATTTGTTCTTTACTCTTAACTTTAAAATATTTTTCTATTAAAATATTCAAACATAAATTTATTTTAAATAAGAAAATATATAAAAAAAATAATTATAATTAATTTTTCAGCTTATCCAGTTCACAGTACACGTTAAGGTCAAAAGTTAAAACATTAAAAGATCTATGTAGATTCTACAGTACCTGCTAACGTGTTACTGTCTACTATTTGAGATTTGCTGGACTGTCTACATGCAGAAAGCAAACAGTTTTTGTTTTTCTTTCTGTAGAATATTCATCAGGCAAAATCACGTAATCTGGGTGCTCTTCTCATCTATTCCTTCAATAATAGCAGCATCAAATATTATTCATTACTTTTCAGAAATTATAAAAAAGTTTGAAGACTTATTGTGTAAACAATATCATTAATCACATGCAAAAATAGAATTCAAAAAGCATAAAAAAAAAAAAGCAAAAGAGAGTGAATATCAAGACACAGAAATAACTATGTCAACTGTCAAGCCCTTTCTTTTCCAAAGACAGTACAAAATCCAAGGAACTCTCAAACATGGTGGAGGAGAAGATCAATCACATACATTTCCAGTTCTCCACTGAAAAATTATAAAATGGCAGTCTCCCAAAGAAGAGTACTCTACTTGAACACAGTGTGTCCCAGACATTGTGCAGCAGCAGGAAAAATGGCAGCTCAATTATGTTGGAATAGAAGCATTCTCACTGTCAATTCCCTTGAAAGTATCCTACCACACAGATCCTATACCACGATAATATAAAACTAAGCCTCTTCTGCTCACAGATATTACTGGCTGCTTCATCAGAAAACCAGATATATAGCAACATCATCAATAAAGCACTAAACCCAACCCCAGTTGCTGCTTCAAACTTCGGAAATCATTAGCTATTGTAAATCACCAAATGTCAGTCAATGAGAAACAAGGGATTTTCTTTGTGAATTATATAAATTGAAACAGTAATGAAAACCAGTAGGAAACCAGATTGAAACGCAAAAGGGAATCCTAAGATCATCAAGACAGCTATTGACTATCCATTTCTTTGAGTTTCATTTTGTCGTGATACAGCTTCAACAACTGAGGAGCTTGATCCTTGAAACGATTCACATACCTCCGAAGGAACACCATTTCAGAAACAGTATGTGCACAGATGTATGTTGTTCGCCTAATCAGACCGGCCGACATAAGAGCTTGCAAGACAGCAGCCCTAGGAATAATCCTTTTCTCCAAGCTCAGTGAGAGAAGCACAGGATATTCGGCAATCAAAAGAGGCTCACAGCCGAGTTTGTCGACAAAGAACCCAATGCAGGCCTCAATTTTGTGCTCAGATGTCAGCACACAGAAAGGGTGTTTCACAAACGCCTTGCGAAACGCATCATCCGTCCACCCCAACCTCTTAAGCAACTCAACCTTCTTATCCCACATGGACTTAGGCAACACTCTAGCATACAATGCAGGAACGAAACTTGATCTTGAAGGTTCAATTCCCATTTCCATGACTTCCTCAACTTTAGTCCTAAGGTTATCGGAATTAAATGCTATTAACCATGGCCACTGGCGAAGCATCCTTGCAATACTTTTCTCACGGACCCCAGAATCAACCAACAAGGCGATGTTGCGTTGAAGGCCAGAAAAAGAGAGGAGTTGAATCCCACGTGCAATACAGAAAATGGTTTTTTCCTCGGATTGAAGAAAGGAGTTTAAAAAATTGAAAGTGGGTATTATGTGATTTTGCAAGCTTCTTTGCAAGATATTGGGGTTGAGGGAGATGATGCGAGCGAGTTGTGAGGTAGAAGCACCTTTGGATATGAGGAATTGGAGCTTTGGCGAGAGGGTCTTTGTGGGGTGGCTCGCGAGAACCCTGGGTACTCTTCGAACGACGTGGTGCAATGCGGAATCTGAGAATCCGAAGCTCCTGAAGAGTGCGAGGACTGAATCTGCTTTCTCAGGGTTGCGGAAACGGAGGTGTTTGGAAGCGCGTAATGCGGAATCTGGGAGGAACCCACAATTGTTGATGAGGTAATTCACCGCAAAGGATTCGTTTCTTGAGGTGTCTGTGGATGTGGATGTGCTGTAATGGAAAGCACAGATGGGTGAAGATGACGATGAAGAGACATGCGCCCTTGGAAATGGGAGTGAGGTGGATCTTGCTACGACAGAGAGGAAGAACAGGGATTTGCGATGAGATCCCCGCATGAAGTTTGGGATTCGGTGATTCTGATGATCTGAGAGTGAAATGGAGTAGAAAGAATTTGGTGTGAGAATTTATTTACCCTAATCTTCTCAGAAAAGCCCCTGATAAACCCTAAATTCGGATTTGGAGGGAAGGCAAAACGATTGGGAAATGGACAACGAGTAATATAAACGACTAGTTCTTGTTTGCAGCATCTGTCTGAACAGACAACGCTTAATTTCGAGTATTTGTAAACTGGACTGTTGAGTTTCTTCATCCATTTCATTTTTAACAATTCGTATCATGTGAAACAAAATTGAATCCTTAAATTAAGAGTCTAAAAAAGTTCATACTTATTAGGAGTTTTAATTTTAATGATCTGGAATCATGAATTAAGGCTTGTCGGTCAACTTTAAGTCACTACATTATATTTAAGATTAACCTTAAAGTGTAGATTGAGAAAGCAATGAACACAACTTGGTATAGAGAAACAAAACAATATTATTACTTTATATCCAATCATAACAAGCATTTGGCTAAAAATAAGTTCGAACTTGAAACAAAATAGCTACGTACACTAATTGTAATGTTTTACATTAAACAAAGACATAAACAATACTAATAACTCAAACACATGAGCGCTGGTTACATCTTGTGAGAAATCTAAGATTGAAATGATGTATTAATTAAGACAACAGTTTTCTGTTAGCAAAAGTGTCATGACTCATGACCAATGAGTTGTTATTCTTCCTCCGGCTCTTCTTCTTCCTGGAGAAGATTTTCTCTGTTGTCATGAGCCCAGAAACCACGCACATCTATGAGCATGCTGGCCACAGTTCCTCCCTGTTTGCAGGCCAGAAGATCAGCCAGTGTTATCTTGAGAGGATCTACAGGCTTCACCATATCCCAGATTTCATCCCTAACATCTTCAATGCAGAGTTCATAGTTTCCACCCTCAATCCATTTGTGGTGTACATCTCTGTTTCAAAAAGTTAAAAAAGAAAAAAACAATGTCAGATTTTACAATCACCAAATCACTTTCTCAGCTAAACATTAAAAGATCTGTGTAGGCTCCATCTACTATCTTAACATGTTACTGTCCATTTGAGACTTGCAGGACCATCTCGAGTACGGCAAGCAGGAAACAACAGTAGTTTTCTATAGGAAGATTGTATCAGGCAACATCTCAGCATCTAGATGCTCCCCTTCTATTCTTCCAATGATAGCATTAAATAGCCATTACTTCTTAAAGATTACGAGTGTCAAGAATAATTGTATGAGAAACAACGTTAATATCTCAAGCAACAATAGAATCAAAGAGGATAGGAAAATATAGCAAAAGACAGAGGATACTAAGATAGTATATCAGCGGCATGACAATTTACCTGAAAAGGGAGTGGATATCAGCTGTAGTAAGGTATCCCCTCCCTTGAAGATCAAGGCACCTAAATAAGTATGTCAATCCCTCCGGGGTGTCTTTGTTTTCCAAAGCCAGAACAAAGTCCAAGAAACTATCAAAACCCATCTCCCGGGCATTCCCACTACCACCCTTTCCATGGCGAATATGTTCATCGTATACTACAGGGAGCACAATTAGAAATAAAAGATAGTAATCATATCAGTGACAGTCACAGAAAACATGCTAAATAACTCCACAATGATTATGCCATCTAACAGTGGGGGGAAGAAAGCACTAGCACTGTAGAATGGAGAACATCTACCTCTCTCAATAAAAATCTCAGTCAGTGTCCCATCTGCATATTCTCGAAGCTCCTGCTTGCTCAACGACCCACTTGCGTCCTTATCCAGGGCAAGAAACATGTCTGTGGAAAAGTTGAGAATGAAGATAAAGAAAAGTTGAGTGGACATAATTTAACCTTAAAATATATTCATCACAAACAAAAAGAGAATGAATAGAATGGACCAAGATGTAAATGAGCAGTGAAACCTAAAGCTATGTAAGAAACCCACCACATATACGTTGAGCAGAAGTCAAAGAGAACCAGTTTTCAGCTTGTTCTGTGTCTGTAACCTCTTCTTCGCTTTCCTGAAATATATAACAGCATACTCAACATAGAGCTTCAAATCAAGCAGTATATCGTGTGGTTTAAACATATAAAAAGATAAGCACAAAGGAGTGCAGTACTAAAGGAACCGACCACAGGGGGACAGACAGAGAGAAAGAACAAGAACTGAATACCAAAGGGCTAGGTTCTAAAGATACTAAGAAAGCTTCTTAAGCAATCTACCTGATGAAGCTCCATTAGTTCTTGGAGACAATTACTAAGCAACACTTTCTTGATGCAAGCCTTTCCTGTTAACCGGGAAAAAGGAGTTATATTAGAGGAAAATATGACCTTAGAACATCAACTAGACGCAGAAGCAAAAAGATGTCAGCCATGCAAACCTCGTCTATGAGGATCACAAAAGAAGAAGAATTTGTGTGCAGCAATACGACAATACATTTGAACAAAGGCTGCAGGCATATCACGTAATTGTGCCAAGTTGGGTATAAGACCTCGTATATATGCTTCCATTTCCTGAAGAGTAAAAGTACAGAAAAAAAAGGTTAAATAACTTCTCAGTATAAGAAATTGTTCAAATTCAATTAGTTTCCCATCTTCATTTCAAGAACACAGTTAAGTAAAGCACTTCGGCAGTTAGAATTCTCAAAATTTAAGGACTCGCTCTATCAAAATAAGGTTGAAATGTACTTCATGCATAATAAAATTAAAAGGTCAGAACAATGAAATGAGGGACACCACCCCATTCAGATACTAGTGAAATGTTGATGTGAGGAAAATATAGTGACAATAACTAGGCCTATTTTCTCTAAATATGTATAACCGGAAAAAGAAAAGATATTTGAACTGATTATTCAAGATTTTGAACAACAAAAAGCCTAATAACAATAAGAATTCATACGTGTGGCTGAAGGAAACCATCAGAATCCTCATCAAGCTCACTCATATCAATCCGTGCCTGTGTAAGTGATACCTGCATAACCATAATCATTAAGCAGCTGTCGCAAAACATTAGATAGATTTAAGTTCAAGCCAATAACATAAAAATAAATTTAGAGAAAGAAAAACAAATGTATATTGGCTGGTGACCTACCGTACGCATCACATAAAGGTAAAAAGGTAGAATGGCAATTCTTCCCTGCTCATCTTTCTCAAACTTCATGAAGTTGGAAGGACTAAAAAAGCGTCGGCATTTAGGACCAATCTGTTCTGTACATACAGATGCTATGTGGCAAAAGTCGTCATAATTCATCTACGAGAAACATATCGAAATAAGCTGTAAGCATCAGGATTGCTGTGAAAATGCAGAGCTAAGCCATCGAAGTTAAGAAACAATTCAAGAAAAGGCATGATCCATGATAAATAAAGTGTCAGCAAGGTTGAGATTAACAATATGGAAATCTTACAAAAGTTATATCATACTTTCAAATGAAAGTATATTGCCCATTTAACAGGAAATAACTAATCTTGATTAAAAATAATGTCCCATTGAATATGGGGTATGTTCACATCATTTCTATAGAACAAGTAAAACGTAATCTACTGGCCAGTAATGCTTGTATGGATGCAAAAGTTCTAAAGTTCATTTTTTTCTATAACCGGCGAGGGATTGGTAAAACCAGTCAAGTCTCATGAAAAGTGTGGTGGCTTTAAGGATTTATCATACTTCCAATAAGACAAATCCAGTTGTAAATGTAAAAAAGAATAGGAAAAATAGGGAAGCATACGCATATTTAAAAGTAGCACACCTTTTCTGCACCAGTAGCATCATCAATTACACAGTTTTCTCTTAAGCACACCCACATTGCATCCAAGTCATCAGCATTCAGCAAAAGATCTGATTGTTTCTGTTCAATAAACAAGGAAAATGTCACCAATTGACCAAAATATTACATGTTTTAGCAGGTATAACCAACAAATAGGTAAGCCAGAAAATATTACCTTAAGAAACCTATACTTTGCCAATCTCTGGACTCTATGACTGATTGATCCTTCTTCAGGTTTCTGGGTGAAGATAAGGCAGGTCAATTTTTGAAATATAGATGGACACTATACACGAATTCCAAAGTTCAAACATCCTATATAATCTGTAAACATGGAGAAAATGACCTATAAAGGCACACAACAAGAAACAGCCTAATTTACAAATTACAACACATGTCGATGACACACTAAAATGAAGCAGGAACAAGCAACGTTTTGACATGCCTTCTTGTAGAAACTCGGAATTGTACCAGCTTCCGCGCTTTTCTTCTGCTTTTCCTTAAAAATGTCAAGCAAAATCCTTTTGGTTTCAAGCTCTGCAAAAAGGAAGCTAGGGTTTTAGGGAGTGAGAGACAAACCACACTGCTGTAACATGGAAGAACCATTATAGTGCGTCAAAAAATAATACTCATGCATATCTTTACACATTAGAGTATAAAGCTATCAGAAGAGCACCCTACAAACACAGTTCCAGCATACATTGAGGAGCTCAGCATTGAACAAATCAACTAATTACAACAAAATTCAATTCAGTGAATTTACAATTAAGAAACCAAATCAAATGGAGAAGCTCGCAGATAGCTCAATGCAACGAAGAAAATGAAAAGGAAGTGATGAAAAGCTTCAATCCCAAAAGAAAATTGGGGGTTTTTCAATATTAATTAAAAAAATAAGAATGAAAAATAGAGAGAAGAAAGTTATGAAAGGAAGACGAACCCATCAAGGCTTCGGAGCCGAGACCAGCACCGGATCCGATGAAACGGCGAAGATTACGAACCCAAAGCATTGAGGAGGCCGGAGGGATTTTCCTCTGTGGGGCGTCATGGCCTTCGCCGTCGCTCGACCCGCTGTACATGGCGGATACCCTCCGATCTGATCTACCCAAACAAGGATGGAACCTTTCACCTCTCGACTCTACTCAACTTTTATCAATTCAATTCAACTCACTGACCACCACCATACCCATAATCATATCAGATCATATAATTTGCCTGTCCTATGTTTTATTTTTCGTGAATTTTAATTTAAGGATTGGTAATTTAAGAACGAAAAATGTGAAAATCTTGTTTAAAAATTAAAGAGAGAGAGAGAGAATAAAAATGGGACACGTTGTGTGGTCTCTACTATTGGGTAGGGTGTGGGCTGTGTTTGAGGTTAGGCCGTATTATTGGTTGGGCCCATGAAGATGGAGGGAGCCCGGTGCAAGGGTATTGGGCTTTTGCTAGTAAGTTAAGGACGTGACCCATGAAGCCTCTAGCTACCTAGTTAAGTTAGGTGTATGTCGGGGATTTGATGGTTCATCTGCAACCCCATCCTACTTTAATTTGTTGATCGATAATCAAATTCATATAGAGAAATGTTGGTGGTACAACTTGAATACATCCATCTTCTATCCAACTTACATAGTGGCCCACATATAACATTTAACTACAATCACAATGAAAGCTAAGATGTGTGTGAATTTAATGGAATAAAATTAATGCGTATCTTGATTTGATGAGTTTGATGTATATTGGTGATACGTGTAGCATTACTAAATTCATATATATATATATATATATATATATATATATATAATAACCTGATACTATACTGTACTATACTAGTCTATAATATATATGTAATAACTGGTAGTGGCTATTCGATGGATGGATGGAGAGTTGACCAATGACCATACTACATGCCAGAGAATTAATGGAAGAATTGAATGGATATCTATCTATCTATCAAACTACGTGACTTAATTACCTTTTGGCATGAGTGCTGTGAAAAGGGAAGACATACATACACACACACATACACTAGAGAGAGAGAGCCTAGTGAGCAGTGATATGTGCGTGCGTGCGTGCATTTGAATTAGAGTGATGCTAAATGAACAATACAAAACCAGCCCAACCAGCCAATAAATGAGATTTTGGGCCATAATTACTCAGCCAATTACAATCTCAATGATTATTTGGGCCAAAACCAAAGCCAAAATAGACCCATTGACTGTATGGGCTGGTTTTTCATTGTCCACTTAGCATTATTGTTTGAATTAATGTAGGTACAATACACACGCAATTGCATCTTGCAAGCAGTACATTCAATGATCACACTCACACATGCTTGCTCAAGGCACACCAGGCCACCCATTGATACATACTTTACTTACATTCCCTTTATAAGTTAGTTTGCTGGAATGGAATGAATGAATCATTCTATGTATATATGGTGAATCATTCTATATAGCTAGCTAGCTAGCTAGTTCTGTATCATATATATATATATATGTTGTCAAGATTGGATTGGGTTTCACTGTTTGTGGAGTTGGTCGTGCTTCGCTTCAATTGGTGCAGATCAAACTGTTGACTGATGAGATCGTACGTCGTACGTACGAACCTGTGGATGTGGAGCGGAGGATATATATATATATATATATATATGTACTCGCTTTCTCAGATTGCGCGCCGGAATTAACGTATTTATATATCCTGTGTAGCATTCAATTCAATTCATACGTACACAATAATATAATATAATATAATTATAATTCATAATATCAATTCAATTGTACACGCATTTGCATTTCACATATATATGTATGCATGCATGATCTTGTAAAATACTAGCTAGTAATGTAATATCCATGACCATGAGCGAGGACGATGAAGAGACTCCATCATATTAATTAATTAATGTATTGTTGCCATCTAATCCAAATTGGTTTATGCGTGTTGAGTGGCGGAATCAATGATTTTTAGGATGAGTTGTTTTGTAAAAAATATATTTAACTTTTTGCCTCTTCCCTCCTAGACACATGCAAGTTCAAAGAAGACCCAATGGTTTAATCATCAATTAACAATACGTACCAGTCTAGATACTTCAACAAATAATTGCGCTCTCTCTCCTCTATATGTTTGAGAATTAGTTAATCCCTTTATTACTATATATTAATCATACATTTTTTAAAAAATTGATTGGTGAACATTTAAAATTTAGTACATATCAAACAACCATTAATGTATATATAATACATGAGCATTGCTAGAAGTACAACAAAAAACCAGTCAAAACAGCCAACAAATAGGAATTTGGGCCACAATCACCAAGCCCATTAAAAATATACTCATGATTAAAAGTGTTATTTGGGCCTTAAAGTGTTAAATGGACTTTATTGACTGTGTTGGCTGGTTTTTTGTTGTGCCCTAAACATTTATGATAATACATATATAGGATCACATTACAAATAAAATACACATCAATATAAAACACATATAATTAATATCAATAAATTAAAATTATATCACATAACATACATGAATGCACAATCATCAATGTACATATACATTAATTATTGTATTTAATATCATCGTATCATACATAGAATGCACATTCTATATTATATTCTTCATTTTTTTTATTAGATATGAAAGTACATACTTTATAGGATAAATTATAGTGAGGATTATTACTATTACATTTATTACTATTTTCTTTTCATAAAAAAAATTGTGTTTATTTCTCTCTCTAATCACATGACTATTATCATGCGAGTTTGACCAAAGCAATAATAGTAGGAGAAGTTATTAATATGAAAAATGTTCGGAGAATAATGAATAATCAGTTAAATTAGTTAATGAACTCATTGGAAAAATTTTGGTTAAGAAAAAAAATTATCTTTAAATTTTTAGTAGATTGAAATATTTGTGGCATAAAATCTTTATATGAATTAGTTTTGACTGATTTTTAATTGTGCAAATAGCAAAACTCTATTAATAATATAATTACGTGTACATGCATTTTGTAGCATATAGTTTTAAATGTTAAAATAAGATGGGAAAAGAGAGACAAGTGTGATACTCAGAAGATGGGAAGACAAGAGAGAGTGCTCGATTACTTACTAGTCACTAGTACTAGTAGGAGTAGCTAGAACGAATGAAGAAGAAGAAGAAACACTATTCATTAGTCAGAAATCAGATTGATTAATATTCCGTCAAAATCCGAGTCCTAAAAAACATGCTTATCTTTTTCTTCCCTAAATCCCGGACGACCACAAAAGTGTGTGCCTCTATGTTTTCGAGATTGTGCAAAATTCCCTTCTCTCCATAAAAAGTTACATGCTAAAAACCAACTTACTCATAATTTAATATATGACAAATATTTATAGACTTTGAGACAAAAGGCAGAGGACTTACATTTATTGTTTATATGAAAAGTTTAGACTTAAGAGAAAAATCATAATGAAAAATTAATCAAGTGAATTAATCTTATTAATGGACAGAGAATTTATATAATATATACTTTACATATTTCTATATTCGGTAATGTTAGATAAATAATAAATTTTCAGTCAAAACTAGTTAACAATATAGGATTAATAATTTATATGTGCATTTTATGTGTAATAAAAAATTTATTATATATAGACATGTACATTATACATACTAATGATTGTACATCTATATTAATTGAATGTTTATTATTCACCCATCATTATTTATGTTTTATATTATATTGATACATACTTTATTATATTTAAATTTAAAGTATAATTGGATATCTACTAGAACAATTTTTTTAAAAGAAAAACAAAAATTTAAGTCATTGAATACCAGCAACAGATTCGTTTCAAGAATAAAAACATAAGCTCAATATTGGGCATTATTTTATTGAAATTAAAATTTCAAGAGAAGGGAGTGGATACTCTATATATGCTTTATTCAACCTTTTTACTAATGTGTTTTATTTATTTATTTTTAATATCCTTAGTTGTCTCGGTAGACACAAGAGAGCACTATATATGATGATAGCATTTTTCAACACTAATTAACAATATTTAGCCCTTTCACGCTGGGGCCCAAATGGAGCTACTAACACACTAACTTTCTGCCTCTTCAAATCTTTAGTGGAAGAGTCAAGGGGTTTAGATTCAAAACTCAATCAATGCTCTTCTCAGCTTAAACAAATGATTAATCCTAAACAAATTAAGTTTAACTTGCAACATGTCTATTTCATTTTACTGTTTTCCACTACTACTATTTAAAAATCAACAGACTCAATTAAGATATGCAAGAATTCTTCATAGTCTCAATTAATTTGCTTATTTGAAAATACAATAATATTTGTTTTACAACGCAAATACGTCTAACAAGTATCTAACGTGTGGTATACATGTTATGGAATTTGTGCTATTTGTATAACACACGTTGGATACTTGTTGGACGTATTTCTGTTGTACGACCGACATTATTGTTTGAAAATATAATAAAAGTATATTAGTACTAGCTAGTTACTAGTAATTATTGGGAGTGAGATGTAACCTGCTAGTAATGAATAAAGTAAAGAAGCAAATGCGATGATATATTATATATAATAAGATCAGCCAATGATTTCTCATGAAATTTACATGAGCAAACATGGCACTGTTCACATTTTGTGGCACTTGGAAACATGGCAACAACAAGAACAACAAAACGGCTTGACCAATTATGATTAGTGTTTTGCTATTTCCAATGCCATATAGGCATGTGATTGCAGGCTAATTAAAGGGGGATAAAATCATAGTATAGTACTACTTTCCCTTATAGGAACCCTGAATCAATAAAAATGAACCCCACACTGTGGCTGTGCCTTTAGCTTTGTGGGGCGGTTTAATCCAACTCTATTTGCAAGGCTCCTTTGAACTTTTCAATGCCCTTTTGACTGACTATACATCCTTTTTCTTTCTAATGGCTTTCTGATGAGATCAGAGACAATGACCCCTGTCTCTCATAATCAAACTTTGTTGAAAATTGCTCAAAGCTGAGTTATTTACCTTAAAAGTCATTTTACATGGAGCAAGCATGTATTCCATTTGTTTTTGTCATCTATTTCTAGTCATTTTCTCTGCTACCCTTAAAAACTCTGCAGCTTATACATTCACAAGGCTGTCTTAGTCTAAAGGTTTATTATAATCTGCACATATATTTGTTTGTATAAGATTTAAGAATACAAATTTGATCTGTGCTAGAAAGGTCTAATAATATACAACAAGCATAACAAAATAACAAAACTCTTTGAGTGGTCAGAACCTAATGCTGCTAACAACTTTTTGAGTCCATACACAAACATGATAGTAATATTTTGCTTGAAATTATACATGTGTTTTTTTTAATGAAGGAGCGGATTAAAAGAAAAAGATCCACACTTTGATTTAATTAGAGCTTTTTGGTTTTAGATTGTTCTGTTGCTTGACATGCTTACAAGTTACCTGATGAACCTGATAATCATAGCAGAGCACTTTATGAGCTATGAGCATGGTCAACTGATATGATCAAATTGGCACAAAATAAGTTCATAATACTAGGATTAATTAAAAGTTCCATAAGTGATTTTTGAAGCATATCTAGTTCAAACAAAACTAAAAATTTGTCTAGTGGGTCCTTCAAAAGGGAACCTTTTTTTTTTTTTAATTTTGTACTCAAGTGTGGGGTTGTTTCCATGACATGGGACATGGTACAAAATCTAAGAAATTCTGAGATGATTTTTTTTGTGTGCAGTTAGAGATAATTTTTAACTGCTCCCTTTGAAAAATCATGAAGCAAACAAGAGCTTCCTATGTAATTGGGTTGATTATTCTGCATAAAACGCGGATTCACATGTGCATAATACATGCATCTAGTGAAAAGTGTCATCACTGCTAAGAATAAGATTAGTACCTCCAAAATTCAAAATGGTAATTTAGTCTCTCTAGGAATATGCAGACAAAACCATGCAGCTGTTTTCTCTTTCTGGTTTTTTAGCATGGGATTGATTAATTGATTCTTCTGCATCATAATAATAATAAGATTATTACATTTGTACCAATCATTCATTCTTACAGGGAAAGAAAGATCTCCAAAAATAGCACCATGTGTATTATTATTATTATCTAAAAAATAAACATTTACTAGGTCAAATACCTATTAGGCCTAGAGCAGAAATAAAGGCGGAGATTTCATGTCAGATTTCTTTATAGTTTATACAAAGATCAAATAAAAAAATAAAATGAAGATTGCAATTTAGAGGGTCAAGCTTTTCTGTGTTTGTACATAAGTGTGGTAGTTTTTTCATTGTTTTCCTAGTATTGGAAAGAGCATGGTAAAAGCTTAAGAGGTCAATTCCAAGTAGTTAATTGATTAGCCTGGCCTTTACACGTGAACTGATATATATGCATAGAGATCTAATTTTGTCAATCCCTATCAAATCCCAATACCTTGCACTGCATGGACTTGATGATGTAATAATTAGCTCACTAATTAAGTTTTGCATTATTCATTCACAGGGTTTCAATAATATATACTACTA
Source organism: Aeschynomene evenia (assembly GCA_013621005.1). NCBI lineage: Eukaryota > Viridiplantae > Streptophyta > Magnoliopsida > Fabales > Fabaceae > Aeschynomene > Aeschynomene evenia. The sequence continues at coordinate 31,458,911 of CM024263.1, read as the reverse complement.
CATACTTTTGTTTGTGCTTATTGCTAAGGCACATATATAGAAGACATTATTATTTTAGAGTGTCATTGGAACTAGGAGGAAAGTGACTGTTGCAAAGAAATAAAAACTCAAAAGTGCAGTGTGTAGAACCCCATTTAAAGTACTTGACAAGTGAAGGGGAATCTTTATTTTCACTGTTTAGTTGCAACTCTTAAGTAAATGGGATGGAGAAGTAGGGATTTAATAGAAATAAGAAAAAGAAAGATTTTAAAAAGTAGGTAAAGGGAAAAAGGAAGAGAGAATGGTCTTCCAAAATGACATCTGCAAAATGTCCCTTTTTCTTTCCCTCTTCTCTCCCTTCTTGATCAATAAGTCAAGTCACAGTCTTTAAAAAGACTCACTCCATTCATCATACCATAACATAGCATAACCTTCTGCACTCCCATTCCCTTCACTTTACTTCTTCTTTGTTCTTTGCCATTTTCCTAATAGCTAGTCATGTCCACCTCTAGAACCACCCCATCAGAAACACCCTTCATCAAGGGATATGATCCCAATAACCAAGCCCAAATGTGCTTGTCACTTCTCCAAAGAAACACATCACCATGTGGTGAGAAAAGAGGGAGAAGGAAGCAGTCAGAGCCAGGGAGGTTCCTTGGTGTTAGGAGAAGACCTTGGGGAAGATATGCTGCTGAGATCAGAGACCCTACAACCAAAGAGAGGCATTGGCTTGGAACCTTTGACACTGCTCAAGAAGCAGCACTTGCTTATGACAGAGCTGCTTTGTCCATGAAAGGAAGCCAAGCAAGAACAAACTTCATTTACACTGATAACATCAATTTCCATGCTCTTCTTTCACCTATGGATGTTCAAGCCCTCATGCCACCTTCACAACAACACTTCCAACACCAAACTACTACTACTACTACTACTACTAACACTCATCAAGCCAAGCAACCACCATCTAATCATCAGAATAGCTTCTCTCTGCAGATTAATACTTCTTCCTCCTCTTGTTCCCATAGCATTGAGAACCCTTCAGTACTTGTGAACAATGACAACATGAGTGTTGAAACTCCTTATGGTTCAGCTCAGGATGACAATTTCTTCTTTTCCAATAATGACTATAACAACAACTCTGGCTATTTGGAATGCATTGTTCCTGATAACTGTTTCAGGCCTGCTTCCAGTAGTACTACCAACAGTTCTTCATCCAACTCAAGAAAAAGCAATGTGAGTGCTGCTTCAAGTAATGATCAAAAAGTTATTAGCCCAATTTACACAACAAGCTCCTCCATGGAGATAAGTAGTCATCATCAATCATATCATCTTGACATGGCCCCATTCTCTCAAGATCAAGCCATAGCAATGCCACCGAGCAGGGTATCAGAACTTTCTTATCCAACAAGTGAAGTAATCAGTCAAGGTTTCTTGGATAGTAATCAGCAATCCTCATGGGATTGGAATTCAAGTGAACTTTCTGCAATATTCAACAACAACACCACATCAAGGGCTGAAGAAGAAATGTGCATGGATGCATTGTATGATCCAATCATCATGGCTGAGAATAATAATCTGAGCTATGGGGTAATGAATCATCATCATCAGCAGCATCAGACTTCTTCATCAAGTAACTGTTCATCACCACCATCACTACTTGCTCCTCCACCATTTGGGGACGTAGACTTGGGGTACTACCCACTCTACTGAGGTGCACTTTATCAAGAAGAAAAGACTAGTAGTGACTTATTAGCACTACTTGTGTACTTGCATTGCATGCACTTACTTGTACGGTTTCTTTTCTTTTTTCTTTTCTTCTTGTAACTTGAGTCTAGCAGGCAGCAACAAAGCCTTTTTCTTGGTTCTAAGTCTAATATATGTAATTACTAAATTGCACACATGGGGGGTGATGAGGTCTTTTCTCTCTTTTGTGGGTTTTAGGTTGTAACAAGTTGAAAAAGGCTCATTCCACTTTCATATCAAGATGGGGGAAAGTCATTCCCTGTGATGCTGTGTCCTGTTATTGTTTTTCTTACATTATTATATTATTAAATGTGATGGATGCATATTGGTAGCATGATTTGATCCATCTTTTCGGCTAGCTGCCTAAACTTTTGGTTACAATAAAGGTATGTATTCATGTTATGTGGCACAACAGAACAAAACAGAATAGCACAGCACAGCACAGCACAGCACAGCACAGGCTCACACAGAAAGAAAGAAAGAAAGAAAGATGTATACCAATGAGTGTGTTTGTCAAAGCAAATAACCCGCGATTATAATCTATTGCTTGCAGTACATTCCCTTTTGCTGACTCACTACAGTGATTGATTAGATTTTATATTTGTTTTTCCCTTTTCTTTTTGTATTCTCCTAAATGGTTGCTTGGCCTCACCGGAAAAAAAGGATCAATGCTCATTTGAATTTGAAAGGCAGGGCATGGCATGGTAGAAAAGCCATTATATTGCTCATAATAAATACTAACCACTCTCTCTCTCTCTCTCTCCCTCTCTTTTGTTTTGTATACTTTGTTCACAAATCTAGTACAGTCTCAAATTAATTCTGAAACTCTTATAAATTTATGATCTTATTACAAAAAAATAAATTTATCAAAATCCTCAAATTTAATAATCTTTACTACTATAAAGACTTCAGTTCACCTAGTGAACCGGCTAAAACCATACTGTGCATGGTTGATCAAATTGTACAGGAAGAAAATTGATGAAGCATGATTGACTTCACAATTATGCTCAAATTAATTTATACTGACCAATTAAATTATTTCATCACTCACACGGTGACATTTGAAATTCAAACAAATCCTCCTTTTTGTGATCTAAAATTGTCCTGAATTAGGATCTAAACTCATGCTATTATTTCACATCATGAGTGTTTGATACTGTCCCCGCCACAGAACAGAAGAGAACATGAGTAATTTGTGTTTTGTCCCGTGCTTACAAAAACTAGAACACACTTCGTATGATGTCCCGTTTCAGAACAGCAACGATGTTTTTATTTGGCCCTTTTCCTATCTTGTCCTGCACCGTTGATGGAAAATCCAATGACCCAATTATGGTTATGAGACAGGAGGATACCCCTTAATAAAAAAGATACTTTTCCTAGTTTGAACGCGAGATTATTCCTAGTTCTCTGTCTTGCCATAGCTTTTCCCAACAGCATATACTGTATGTATGAAACACTTTGCTAAAACCATGTACTGAGCATAACACGATGTGTAATAAAACAAGGAAAGAAAAGAAGATTATTACACATTCAAATGAGTTAAATGTGTTTTCTTCATATATGTATTCTGTAATAAATTTAAAAAGTACCAAGTCAAGTATTTCACTTGTCCACAACATCACTGTGTATCTAAAAACATAAAAAAGATAGCAATGTGAAGCCTCATTGTAGTCTCCTGATTACTTTTCTTCACAGTAAACCTTAGGATAAGCTGGGACCACCGGCGAACGGGACCGACCTTCCGGCGAATATCAGCAGGTTGTTCCCAAATTTGAAAGAAGGATTCAGGTGAAGAGACATAAACACGTGGTCAATTAAACTCTTAGGGCGGATTTTTCTCATATAGAAGAACAGTGAAGCATAAATAAGCACAACAAACTCCAAAAATTGGAGATGAGGAGGGTGATGAAGAATAATGGAGTTGCAGATTCTTTTGAAGTTATTCAAAAGCAAGATTTGGCTATAAGGGGGTTGCTAAAATTTTCGAGGTTGGCCATGGTTTATTCAAGATAAAGGGATGGCCACAAAAAGATTTATATGAACACAAAGATAATTGATGCAATGTGTACTAGACCTGAATGTGGAGCTGGGATAACAGAAAAATAAAACCTATTTGAGGACCTCCTTTGAATAATGATGTCCATTTGAAAAATTGAGATAAAAAGGAGTAATAATGAGGAATGCATTCACATTGCTTAGCTTGAGGTGTGAGAGGCAGTGCTACTCGTGGCAGCACCGGTAGTTGCTGAAGAACTGGAACTCTGAGCAGATGGTTGGGTGTTTGATTGAGAAATGGGCCCAACAGTTGACAAGGCCAAGCCGACCGATGCAGTCGACATGCTCATTGATGTAGACATTCTGGATGAAATAGCCTCCTTGCTCAATCCTGAGGAGAGGTCAGGCCGCAACTCGGATGACGAAGATGATGGGGCAAGTGTGCCAATTGAGGAACCCACAGGATAGGGTGCAACTGGCATATCAGCTAGGGAAGAAGCAGATGGACTATAACTGAGTGATCCAATAGGATGATCGAATTTGCATGCATGACCAAACTTACAAACTCCACGCTGCGTATAATGAGTGCAAGGTGGTGCCCCCTGATCATCAAACAGAAACATTGGATGCTTAATAGTTACGAAGTAAACAAGGCGGCCAAACAATGTTTAGTGAAAAGTGTTTCAACTTAATAGACAAACTTATTATTGCAGAGGTTGAAGCTTTTAAAACAAATTAAATCAAAATGAATTGAGATATTTTCCTATTCTTGAACTACAGTCTGAAGAGAAAATACTATAGAGCAAGAAGAAGAAAGACATAAATAACATCCATAAATATCATTAAAGACTACTCTACAGTGCTTTGTCCTGTTTCAAGCCTTAGTGACTATGCAAGAGAAACTGAACAGATATTCAGAGAGGGATACAACAGGACACCATTAATACAAGTTTAGAGTCAAAAAAGTTTCACCTGTACGAACTCATAGTACAAAATACTCTATGCACTGACAAATAACATGTCCATCGTGAAAGAATTGAAAGAGGAACTTACAGAACTTACTCATGGTCAAACCATCACAGACTCACAGTCACAATGAGAATGAGACACTAAACTTCTAACAAATCATACATATAAAGAATGTAGTAGAAAATGAGAATTCCACTATCATGAAAGGTACAATCATACCCAAGGTGCCCCTACTGAACCAGTACATGGCATCTACCTCCTTCCAAATTTTGCTAAAAGAATCTCCAATGGCCTAGGGATTTCAAAGTTCAAACGTAATCTAAACTTTGCTAGAAGAACCTTTAATAATCTAGAGATTTAACAGAAACATCTAGAAAACATAGTGCTCTTAAGAGCATTTCGCTAAAAACTAGGGGGCATATCTTTCCATAAAAACTGCTCACTATTTTTACAGATTCCTAGTAAGATCATCCATAACCCAATCAGAATGCAGGACATGGAAATAGAAGGATAAGAGCTAATCATCCCAGAAAATAATTAACTTAATGTTAGAGCCATAGAAGTAGAATAGCAAAATATGGCTCTAGATGCTAATTGCTTTCAATGTGAATTGAAAATAAAACTTTAAACTCAATAAAGAGTTTTAATTGCACGCAAAAGCAATCATAAACAATGCATTCAACAGATTAAGAAGTCAACTTTTTTACATCCCGCTAACAGCTATTTCTATTGATAGAATATAAAACCATTAATGAGCCTCAACCTAACAGCTTAAGCTTTTAGGTGAGATGGTTCCTTGACATCTATCACTGGTTACCAAAAGTTTTAGCAAAAGAGGGGAATGTATCATCATCAATGTATCATTCACAGCCAAATATGAAGCAACATACAAAGAAGTTGAAACGTAACGCTTACCGGGCGCAAAGGAAGACCCACATGACTAAGGATCACATTTGCTTTTGGTGCATTCATGTCTGGTGGATGATGGTATCTACATGATGGACCAAATTTACACTCCCCTGTTTTCATGTAATACTGACATTCTGGCTGATCAGGCCTTTCTGGATATGGGTGCTCCTTCTGAGTACTGCCTGAAGGACCAATTGAGGAACCAGAAGGTTGATAAGATCCAGAATAGGCAGTTGGCAGCGATTGCAGCTGAGTTATCCCATAAAGCTGTGTTGAACCGACACTAGATGGAGCACTAGAAGGAAGTACAGGGCTTGCTGCAGGAGCCTGCACCAAGTGCTTAACAGCTTCAGTGAATGAACAGATAACGGAGTAAGAAATGAGCAGGGAAAAAGAAATACTGGACCTACCTGATAAGGACCCCAGCCTGAATAAGGGACCATAGCAGGGGATACTACCACAGGCCCATAGGGGCCCTGCACTATTGAGCCAGGCAGCATAGGAGGCCTTGCAACCAGCACACCATATTGCTGTGATGAAGGACCAGACGGAGGCTGTACAGTTGGATACAATGGTGAAGGTACTTGTACAGGTAGAGGCGAAACTGGGGGAACTGGCGATGGTGCTGGAATTTGGACACCAGCAGGCTGTGGATGATGGAATTTACAAGTCGCACCAAACTTGCATTGTCCAGTTTTCACATAATAGGAACACTCTTTCTCGCCCTGTCATTATTCATAAAAATTCAAGCTTGGATCAAACTACTTTCATGATCAGAAAATGTGAACCCCGACATTCACAGAGCATAAATAATTTTATGGAATAAGTCAGAAAGCAATACACACCACTCGCAATGGATATCCATAATAGTTAAATGACGCAGGGGAAGCAGCACCTGCTGCCTGCCTGGGATGGTGGTACTTGCAGGAGGCACCGAATTTGCACGACCCAGTCCTCATATAATACTGCAGTTAAGGTATGAGCAGATACAATAATGAATACGAAAGGAAAGTTAATAAGAGATTTGAAGGCAACAATTAAAACAAAAAAGGAGTCAACTTCGCTCCAGCCACGGCGCATAGAAACAACAGCTGAACACCTTAGTTTGCGTAACAACAGAAAAGGAATTAAATTGATAATTGTCAAATGCAATCATTTGACATAAATGCAGCATAGAATTCAGCAGAACCAGATTTCAGCACCTGGCATACAGGCTGGCCCACTCGCTCCGGGTACTCTCCTCCAGTCCTCGCAGCACCAATAACCTAAGCAGCACACAGACATTACCCCAAAATTAGGAAGCATTTAATCAGAAAATCCAATGCAGACACCTCAATCTCATACAATAAATAAGTGAAATTAACTGATAATAAAAGATAAATTGAGAGAATTTAAGGCAACCCCTCAACAAAAACCGTTACAATTCCTCAAACTCAACTCAAAGTAACTCCACAGAGCCAAGATCAAGCCAAATTCAAGATACACACACAAAAACACGTGATCACATCGAGGAACGAACAAAACCCTCGAAGAAAACCCCCAAAAGAGGATTGAAAACAACGAATTTACCGCGGCACGGTCACGTGGGTGGTTGAACCGACACCTCGGGCCATAGCCACAGAAACCCGTTTTGAGATAGTAGATACAATCAGCTTCATCAGGACGCTGAGGGTACGATTCACCACCGCCACCACCAACCAATCCAAGCTTCCACATAGGCTCTGCATTTTGCACAAACAGAGAACAATCAAAAAAAGATCAAAAACCACACATAGCTCATTCATTACACTCTCCACATTCTGCTACAAACACGCAAATCAGAGAGAGAGAGAGTGAGTGAACCCAAAAAAATCGCAGAATTGAGAATGCAGAGAAGCAGATACACTGTCTCACCTTCGAGCCCCGTGTCGCCGCCAGTGACGTTCCACTCCGGCGGCGGATCCGACTGCGACCCCTCGCCGGCACGGCCGTACCGCTCCATTGTATGGACCAAAGAACGGAAAAGGGGGTACAGGTTACGCCACAATCCGAATGGAAGACAGAATGAGAGGTTCCGATCAGAGGAGTGAGAAAGTAGAGAGAGAACAAAATGGGGGTTGGGATTTTATGGGGTTTCTCTCTCTCTCTCTCTCTCTCTCTCTCACTCGCACACAGACACACACACAGCTTCTCAGTTTCTTCTTCTTCTACTAGTTTTATTTTGGTCTATCTTTCTCTCTCTATCTCACTTTCAGTCTCAAAGCGTTTTATTAATTTTTTTTTTCTCTTCCTATTTTTTTATTTTAATTAATTATCTCTATTTTATCTTTACTTTGGGAATATTGTTTGTTTATTTATGTACCCGCCAAACTTCTCAGAAAATTACCAAGAAAATCCCACTCTAATAAAAACCTTGTTTTTTGTTGTTGTGGTTATTATTATTATTATTATTATTAATTGTTTAAGCTTCAAAAAGGAATCAAGATTGGGAAATTATTAAAAGAAGCTTATATTTTTTTCGTAAATAATCTAAAGGAGATTCTGAAGTGATTATGAGAGTGGTTGAATAGGCAAAGGTAAACCAACAAAACAAATTCAGCGTTAGATTTTTGGCCCATATACAGAATTGGGTTTTTTAATTTCTTTTTAATTAATTTATGATATTCTAGAAATACCCCTTGAAACTTTAGCGTGTGCAAAAGTGCTAGTGAGAGTCAATATAACGTAGGATATGACTTATTTGTCCCTTTTTGTATTAAGAGTTAATACAAAAAGTAATGAGGTAGGGACCTTGATTAATTTAAATTAATTGGTGAATTAATTAATCATCTTTGGTCATGGTGAAGGCTGCGGATGCAAAAAGGAGGGTGTGAGATGAATGGCATTGGCGCCACGTGGCGTCAAGAGGAGGATCTTCTTCCTTAAAAGTGGTGGAAAGTTCAAAGGAATTTACTGTTGCACCATTTTGGAATCTATTCTCAGTTCAGTTATTTTTTAACTATGAAGTCCAAACCTAATTAACCAGCTTCTAACGCATCAAGTTTATGGATTCAGGATTTAAAATAAATAAATAAATAAAAAGTTGTTTAATTGCGCATTCACACATTTTGTGGGCTGTTCTCAACTTAACCTAAACCTAATCCAGAAAGTTAATTACTTTCCATTCTTTGATTTAGATTCTGTTTGTTCTTAATCGTGTAAAGAAAATTCACTTTATGCCCATAAAAACATGGTTGGTTAGCATAAAGCACTTTGCAACCTGTTTATGTACTTCTTCAACAAGATAAATTCAAATAATTAATGATGTTATTATTATTAATGGAGCAATACTAGAGGCACAACAAAAAAAACAGCCAACACAGTCAACAAATTGTGCACAACGTATATAATATAAATTGCACAACGAATATTACATGTTGTGCACACCATATAGCACATGATGTGCACAACATATATAACATGTTGTAAAGAAAGATGATGTTGTAATATGTGATATATGTTGTGCACATCTTGTTGACTGTTTTGGCTGATTTTTTATTGTGCCCCATGTATTTCCCTTATTAATGTGTTTAGCTAAGCTTTTAAGTTTGTTATGTCTGCTGTGCCACTAAAAAAATGGAATTTAAGAATAATGAGCTTTATATATATTATTGAAAATTAAATAAGGTGTTATCTTATAAGCAAAGTTGACAAGTATCCTAAATCTATATAGTAGTGTTGATTGAATATTAATACCTTGTACTTTTATGTGAGTAAATACTTCAACAGTATTCCTGGTATTCTAACGATACTGATCAATAGTACAAGATACGTATATATGATAGTTATATATAGTATTGACCCTAAAAGATTTGATGAGACAATACTTTCAAAATTAAAAAAATAAATAAAATACCAAACATTAAAATTTTATGTTTAGACATACTCCTAAATACTGAATTTCAAAATTAAATTTAAAAACACAATAACATTATACTAACATATTTCTTTCCTCTTTTTTTTTTTTGGCTATTGGCTCAGTTTGGTAAATTGTTGTATTATCTATTGAAAAGTATACTTATTGGCATATTCAATAGGTCTATGCTATTGTTCGGCTTATGTAATAGTTTGCTAAGCGTTTCGTGGTATCCCACAATTATGGTGTTGAGCAACTTGGTACTACGTTTTTGTTGTTGATATAATGTTAAATGTTGGGTTCATGATGTTGGGAGTTACAATATATATGCTCCAGAGACATGCATAACTGTTCAATGCATTCTTTGTCTAGGAGCCAAATAATTAACGTGAGTAACTATCATAACAATACCAGGTCTTCTTAATTACAGCCAACTTGGTTATCTAATTAATGCCCAATAAACTCAACAATAGTTATAGTAATGTATGTTTTTATATGCATTAGAATTACATGAATAGTTTATCGAAATTAATTAAGGAAGCTGGGTTAGAGCCAATAAAAAATAGGCATGTGTGCATTATACTCCAGCTCCAGCCTACCACTAACCTTCCTTCGAAGCAATATTGTCACCACTTAATACTATTAATTCTTTATTTTTGTTTATTTTAAATGAAAAATAATAACAAAAAAGAAAAAGAAAAAGAGAAAGAAAAGCACTGTGGTGAAAGGCAAGTGGGTTCCACGCACATCACAGGAGCGTGACGTGACCTGCGTGACATGGATCGTTGGTGTCAGTTGCTGACGATGAACAGAAGAGTAAATTAACGGCTCAGATAAGATCTTGGAGAAGAAACGAACGGCTGAGATGTATTTGAAAAAGACGTAATGGTCCGTACGTAGAGGGGGAAGTGTGACTCGGCGAAATGTGACCGGGTGCAGCCGGTGGAGGAACCGGGGTTGGTGTGGACTTGGACCAGGTTTGGCCACAAATGAATGCCACTTTTTGAAGATTTGGTGCGATTGGTCAGTCATTCCCCTTTTTCTCTCTCTCTCTCTTTGGATTCTAATGCCAAACAATGCCTATTCCATTCCCCACTCACGCACCGACCCAAATGTCGGCCACACCCTTTTCTATTCTACTACAGTATTATTTTTATTTTTAACGCCCATCTTTTATTTAGGAAAATTTTTTATGGACAATAAAAAATTAATCAAAATAATTAATACATAACAGATAATATATAAATGCATAACGTATATTACATATTATGAATAACAAGTATTATATAATATGCACAATATATATCACATGTTTTAACTTATAGTATATGTAAAAATAGAGATATCTCACATTTTAAAGTCTATAGTCTTCGATTTGTAGTATATGTAAAATAATCGTGTAATTCCATAATTTAAAGTCTATAATGTTTGTTTTATAGTATTTCTATAAAAATAGAGAAATCTCACATTTTAAAGTTTATAACCTTCAATTTCTATTATACGTAAAAATATCATGTAATATCATTATTTTAAATCTATAGTCTTTGTTTTATAGTGTTTCTAGAAAATTAGTGTTTCTAGAAATTAGAGAAATCTCACATTTTAAAGTATATAGCCTTCAATTTATACTATATATAAAAAAGTTATGAAATTTCATAATTTAAAGTCTATATATAGTCTTTGTTTTATAGTGTTTCTAGAAAAATTGAGAAATCTCACATTTTAAATTATATAGCCTTCAATTTATGCTATATGTAAAAAAAGTCATGTAATTTTTTTATTTTAAAGTCTATAGTTTTTGTTTTATAGAAAAAAAAAAGAGTAATCTCACATTTTAAAGTATATAGTCTTCAATTTCTATTATATGTAAAAAAATCATGTAATTTCATAATTTAAAGTCTATAGTCTTTGTTTTATAGTGTTTCTAGAAAATTAGCGAAATCTCACATTTTGAAGTATATAACCTTCAATTTATACTACATGTAAAATCAAATTATGTAATTTCATAATTTAAAGTCTATAGTCTTTGTTTTATAGTGTTTCTAGAAAATTAGCGAAATCTCACATTTTGAAGTATATAACCTTCAATTTATACTACATGTAAAATCAAATTATGTAATTTCATAATTTAAAGTCTATAGTCTTTGTTTTATAGTGTATCTAGAAAAATAGATAAATTTCACATTTTGAAATATATAGCCTTTAATTTCTACTATATGTAAAAAAATCATGTATTTTTATAATTTAAAGTCTATAGTCTTTGTTTTATAGTGTTTCAAGAAAAATAGAGAAATCTCACGTTTTAAATTATATATCTTCAATTTCTACTATATGTATAAAAATCATAAAATTTCATAATTTAAAGATATTTTGATTCGGTATCCAAGATTAGTGTTTCTAGAAAATTAGAGAAATCTCACATTTTAAAGTATATAGCCTTCAATTTATACTATATATAAAAAAGTTATGAAATTTCATAATTTAAAGTCTATATATGGTCTTTGTTTTATAGTGTTTCTAGAAAAATTGAGAAATCTCACATTTTAAATTATATAGCCTTCAATTTATGCTATATGTAAAAAAAGTCATGTAATTTTTTTATTTTAAAGTCTATAGTTTTTGTTTTATACTGTTTTATAGAAAAAAAAGAGTAATCTCACATTTTAAAGTATATAGTCTTCAATTTCTATTATATGTAAAAAAATCATGTAATTTCATAATTTAAAGTCTATAGTTTTTGTTTTATACTGTTTTATAGAAAAAAAAGAGTAATCTCACATTTTAAAGTATATAGTCTTCAATTTCTATTATATGTAAAAAAATCATGTAATTTCATAATTTAAAGTCTATAGTCTTTGTTTTATAGTGTTTCTAGAAAATTAGCGAAATCTCACATTTTGAAGTATATAACCTTCAATTTATACTACATGTAAAATCAAATTATGTAATTTCATAATTTAAAGTCTATAGTCTTTGTTTTATAGTGTATCTAGAAAAATAGATAAATTTCACATTTTGAAATATATAGCCTTTAATTTCTACTATATGTAAAAAAATCATGTATTTTTATAATTTAAAGTCTATAGTCTTTGTTTTATAGTGTTTCAAGAAAAATAGAGAAATCTCACGTTTTAAATTATATATCTTCAATTTCTACTATATGTAAAAATCATAAAATTTCATAATTTAAAGATATTTTGATTCGGTATCCAAGAAAATATAGGGTACCGATACGGCGATACCAAACACATGTATGTGTTATGGTTTATAGATAAATTAATCTAAATTTTTTAAATTTATATAACTGGTAAGTAATCTTTAAAAATTAATTTAATTTATATTGATATTTTCCAACTTTATCAATTTATGAAAAGAACTCAATCTATAATATGTCGCTAGAGAGACAACATATTATTCAAGAGAGATACGAAGAAAAGGTGCGATTGGGAATGAGACGCGTCTAGGAAGGCTGCGACCGCGACCATCGTGCTCCGTTGGTACCAAATTATATTTACTTTATTATATATTAATAGGTTAAATATACAATTGGGTACCGTTAACCAACAAAAATATTGGGTACTGAATCAATCCCTAATTTAAAGTCTATAGTATTTGTTTTATAGTGTGTCTAGAAAAATAGAAACATTTTATATTTTAAAGTATATAGCCTTAAATTTCTACAATATGTAAAAAATAATGTAATTTCATAATTTAAAGTCTATAGTTTTTGTTTTATAGTGTTTCTAGAAAAATAGAGAAATATCACATTTTGAAGTATATAGCCTTCAATTTCTACTATATATAAAGAAAATAATATAATTTTATAATTTAAAGTTTATAATCTTTCTTTTATAGTGCGTATAGAAAAATAGAGAAATTTCACGTTAAGAAGGTTCTTAGATTTTGTTGATTTTGATTTTTAGTTATATTGGGCTTGGGCTTGTTGCTCATTGAAATAGTATACGCCCAAGAAAAGTCCACCATACATTGAAAGGAGGTAAAAGGGCCAGTGGATCAATTACGCTACCTCCTTGTTGTTTCTAGCCTACCCTAGGTTATGTTTGGTATTTGCCATGTTGCTTCGCTCACCCTTTATTTTATGCTCACGTGACGTGACTTGACTGTTGAGTGAGTGAAGCGGCCACATTCATTGACATTGTATCTCTTCATCAATCAATAAGTAATACTACTATTCTTGCAAATTTGATGTGTGTGTGTGTGTGTGTGAAGTGATAGATAGTACTGAAGTTCTTGAATGAAGCGTCGCGTTGAATGTTGCAATTTGAGCAAGCTATGAGGCCTCGATCATGCCACAAAGTTCTGCATGAACACTGTTGAAGGTTCCATCGTTATGATGATGATTAAGTTAGACCAATCCCCTGAACCCTATTAATACACTATTATGTACTGTATATATTTTTCATTCACTCAAAAACAATTTCACAATCAAAGAAAACAGACACGTGAATTCTTACAGATACATTACTACTTATCAGATAGACTACTACTATGTAGTTTCAGCAGCAGGGGCTTAAATTCTAATGACCATTAGCCTAAGGAAGATAATAATAAGCTAACAATATAGTATCATCAAACACGTTAACGCATTTGTTTTTGAAAAACTTAAATTCAGTTTCAACTTTGAGGCACATTAGAATCTCTGTGAGTGCCGTCACCTATTTTTATAGTAGAAAGGAACAAAGGAGATAATGAATAAAAAAAATTGGTAGTAATTATATTTTAAAGTTTCGCGGTTATGCCCCCGAATTTCATTTGTTTACGCCAACTACTGCTTCTCTCTCTCTCTCTCTCTCTTTTCTTGTTCATCCTCTTCTTCTCTTCATTTTGCTTTCTACCTCTCTCACTCACTCACTCACTCACTCACTCTCTTCTTCTTATTGTTCTTATCAATATTCCCATCAGATCCCTCGCTGAAATCTGAGTTACAGCTTCAATCCACAATTTGGATCCTATTTTCATCGGTGAGCTACAATCCATTCACTTTTTTTACCTTATTCTCCTCTCACTCATCTTTTCTCTTTGGCACAAGACGACAAGGGCTTTTTCCTTCTTTCTCTTCTTCTTCTTCTTCTTCTTCTTCTCAGATTTCCAATTTCAATTTGTGCCTTACTACTCCCTGTTATCGTTCCTCCTCATAGGCCAGGCCTCGGATCAAAAGGGTTTTTTTTTTTTTTGGCAAAGTGGTTTGAATTCCATTGTTTGGTTTCGATTTTGCTCTGAACCAACCTAAAAATGTTGGGTTAGGTCTAGAGGGGTGAGTGAATTAACTGGATCACTTCATCTCAAGCTTTCTACAGTTTCAGTTATGGCTTGTGAACCTCTTCCTCGTACATGCACTTTTTTTTCCTTTTACTTACGTGCTCGTTTCTCAGTTCTCAGCAACCAAACTGAAACTGAGCAGTAACAAATTTGTTTCCTTTTTGGTTTTTAGCTGGGATTTCTCCTTTGCGTTTATTATCCTTTGTACTGAATTGAAATTCTAAGCTTCAAGATTGGATTTTTATGTCTGTTGGCTGGATAATCGAGGAATGAGTCAGAATTTCGAAGTCGTTGTGTTCTCGTTATTGAATAAAAGGGAAATGGGTTTGGGTCTGTTAGATTGTATACGGTGAAAATTTCGAATTTTGATTCTCTTCAATGTCAATGCTTTAACATTCGTAGCTGTAAAATCTGCATTATATGTTCAACCAGAACATACTCATTTTAAGTGAGTAGTAAATATCTACTACACCACTGTAAGTTATGGTATATTTCTTCTGATTTTCAGGAGGCATCTTCTGAATTCAACCAATGATTCCTCACCCACTTTGTTTTTAGAGAGAAAGGAGACGCCATTTAAGTAATTTGTCATCTAAAACTAGCTTTTCAGCCTCAAGTAAGGAACCTTATATACTGTGATATATTATCTCCTTCCCTATTGTGGTAAGATTCAATTGAAATATTTTGACTAAATTGTTCAATTTACTTAAGTAGATTTTATTTCTTTCGAAAATTTTGTTTTTCTAACTCCTCTGCCTCTGCTAATTTTCAGACAATCAAGGAAACAAGTCATGGCACCTTCTAAAAAATCTAAAAGTGTCAATAGGAGGTGGTTTGTTAATGATCGTGAAGCTGCTTCTAATAAAGACAAAAATGCAGAGAATGCTAGCAAGAACAAGCAGAAGGCAAGCCCTAGCATTCAGAAGGTGAATTTGCTTTTTAACTTCTTTTCTTGTATGTGTTCTCAGTTAAAATAAGGGAAGGAACTTCTCACTTCACTACATATTCTTAACAATTTTGATGAAATTGGTAAGGCATTATGAATTTATTTCTTTATTTATATTTTTTTTTCAAAATTCAATGACATGCAGAAGAGAAAATTGGCTGACATGTTAGGGCCACAATGGAGTAAGGAGGAGCTTGGGCATTTCTATGAAGCGTACCGTAAATATGGGAAAGACTGGAAGAAGGTTAGTTGCATTTACTAGTCATAATGTAAAGGATAAAAGTTGTCTCACCTTCAGATTTTCTGCCTGCTATGAATGGGCTATATATCTAGCGAATAGTATCGCTTAAAACCCAAAAGAAAGTTGCAAGATCATGGTAGTGTCTTGTTTTGTCAATTTACCTTGGTGCACTGCAATTTCCCTTGCAACGCTATTACTGAACCCGCCCTTCAGTGACATTTTTACCCATGCTTACAGGTTGCTCTTGCAGTACGCAATCGATCTACCGAAATGGTAGAAGCTTTGTACACTATGAACAGAGTAAGTGCAGCAAAAGTTTGAACATCCTGATTAATTTTCTGATATTTTTGTAATGCATACACCATGTATTTACTATTCTTGCAGAAAAAGATTCTAAACGCATGTACTAAACATTCAGATAAATAGGTCTACCTACGGTGTGTTGATTAATTTTATTATTAATTTTGTTATTTTCTTGTACATACCATTTCTGGAATTGTTTCTCTATCTTTTCCTATAGAACTGGATTTTTATCATTTGCTTAGGGGTTGCATCAAAGTACTGTGGATTTTTGTTAGAGTGGTATATCGTTTTTTAAACATGCTATCATTTTGGGTTTGTTTTTAGGCATACTTATCTCTTCCAGAAGGTACTGCTTCTGTTGTTGGACTGATAGCAATGATGACAGACCATTATACTGTACTGGTAAGAATGAATTTAATTTGTTCTTTTGGCAAGTTTTGATTAATTCAACATACATTGGTATTCCTGTTTTTGTTACTTTGCTCTCCAATTTTCAAGTTATTTTCCTTTTCAGCTATGATATTAAAGATTCCATTCATCATGTCAAATCGTTTTCGTTAAGTTTTGTAACAGGGAGAAACCACATTATTCCAGAGCATTTTTTCTAATTTTTTTTTTATTCAAACAGAACGTAACCTTTTCAATATAGTGCTTTGCCATTCAGTTTAATTGGAGCTTGTCATGATGTTAGGTTAAGGTTCATCATGCTTTAAATTTTAATACACTGCAGTTTTGTTGGAGTAAACAGAAGTAGCTTATTTTTTATAAAAGCAAATACATCTGCTCCACATACTGTTTTAATTGAAATGAAAAAGGATAATATAGATTGCTCTACTGTGAGTAACAATTAATACCAGAGCTCTTTTACCAATGAAAAAAATATGATAGCTGTTCATAAACAATGAAAAATTGAGTAAATTTCGTTGGCAGGGAGGAAGTGACAGTGAAAAAGAAAGCGATGAAGAAGCAGAAGTATCTAAAAAGTCTAAAAAACGTTTGCGGGGAAAACAAATGAATGACAACAAAGCCATAGATGGACATTTTCCAGATCATTCTCTGTCACAATCTGTTGCATCAGGTGATGGTTGCCTGTCATTGTTGAAGAAGAGAAATTCTGGTGGGTTAATATGCAAAGCAGATGACAACATCATTTTTCCTCCACTCTCCTCTGATTTACCTGTGTCTCTTTGGTTTTTCAACCATTAACTATTACATTGAGAAGGGGGTGTTCGGATGATGTTTTCTTACGGGGAGCATGTTCTGCTGCTTATCTTTGAAAATATTCTAAAGTAAAACTATTAATGATCTTACCTTTTGTTGTTTGTGATTTTGTTTCAGGGCTTAGACCTCATGCCGTTCGAAAGCGAACTCCACGAGTCCCTATTTCACATTCTATTGAAAAAGATAATGTGGAGAAGTTATTTTCATTTGCTAGGCAGGGCTGTAAACAAATCGTTGATCCTAATGATGTTGCTCATAAGATTGCATTAGCATTGACAGAGGCATCACAAAGAGGAGGTTCTTCAAAAATTTCTGGATCACCAAACAAGAGAACTACACCATCACCTAATCAGAAAAGTGGGAAGAAGGTAACAAGTTATGCTTATATGACAGCTCGACTTGTCTTTTCTGTTATTTCTTTAAGATGAAAACTTATTCTAGGTAGTTTTGGTTTACAGCATGGTAAATCAGAAATAGCTGGATCGAAGTTTCATCGTTCTGACATGGATGAGGGTAGTTCTGAATTGAGTTTAGGAAGCACGGAAGGAGACAATGGAGATTATTCGAGGAAAATAAGTCATTGGACCAGTAGAGAAAATATTGGAAGAGGAAAGATTCAGGCAAAGAGACTAAGACACTGCGGGAAGGATTTAGAACATGAGGAAAATTTAAACAAGCATTTGGATGACATAAAAGAGGCCTCTAGTGGGACAGACGATGGTAAAAGTCTGAGTTTGATCAAATCTCACTTTAACACTGATTTTGCAGATGCAAAAAGTGCAAAACCCTCTTACAAGGGATCCAAAAAGAAAAGTAAAAAACTTCTGGTTGAGAAAGGTATTTAGTAAACTTAACTTTTCTCTTTTAACTGATTCATATATTGCTTGCAATTTCTAACTAAATTTTTGTGTTTAGCTTAGTTGTATTATGAAACAAAGGTGTCTTTTTCTGTTCTCTTTCTAACATTTTGATGGGCTTCAATTGTGTCTTTCTCTCTTTGTAGATGAAGCTTCTGCTATTGATGCTCTGAAAACTTTGGCTGATCTGTCTTTGATGATGCCAATAACGAACCCTGACACTGGTAAGACATCTAACTTTTTTGCCACATTAACCTTAGAACATTTTCAGTTAAAGTATTCCTTTTCCCATGGGTCAATCTGAATAATTAATTAAGTTGCACCAACATGTAAGTGGTGTGGTTGGATGTGCCAGACCCCATCCTGTTTTCCCCTTCATTGACATAAATGCTGACGTAGCTGAATATTCATTAAAGTTAGCTACCAGCTAGCTGGTTCAATAATATCAATCTGGGAATATAATCAATGAAGTAATTTTATGTTTATAGCTTCCTTGGTGCTTATAGTTTCACTGATGCTTTGATCATGGTTGTTTTCTGTGACGTACCATTGTAGTGACAAAGTAAGAGAAATAGAAAATAAGGGAAGAAAATAACTAATTAGTGGTGAGTTAGTTACTAGTAGAGTAGTATAAATAGAGAAGGGAGGAGAGATTTTAGGGGAGGAAAAGAGTGAAGTGGGAAATTGGGGAGAGAAGGCCTCTCGAAGAGCCATTTTATCATTATTGTAGTTCTTGATTCTTGCTCATACAGAAATATAAACTCAAGATTATTCATTCTTCTATTCTTTCTATCTTCCTACTCTATATTCTCTGCTAGGATGCATTATTCTATGCATCAGTATCCAACAACCTCTTCTGATTCTAAAGGTTTCTCTGCTTTCCAGAAATTAGATGCCAATCTAAATCCGAAAAGACTTAATTTATATGGGATTTCCACAAATACTGATGATCTCATCTACCACCAAAGAAGAATCTTGACTAATATGTCTTTAAGCAATCAATCTCTTCCCTCGAGAACTTCCTCTCATAGTTCATCAACTTAGTTCACCTTCTGATCTACTGACACAAATGACATAAGATCTTTTCGTATTCTGTATTTTGTGTCTCAGAGTCGCTTGCACTGGTCAGGGAAGGAAACCATAATGTTGATCAGTCTAAAATGAAAGCACAGAATGTATCCAGGATTGAGGGCGTTGCTTCAAGTGCATTAGGCAAGGTTTCTACTGACGCTGGGGCTGCTGTTCCTAAAGCAGAGGTTGTGTGCCATCTTAATTCCAGGAAAAGGAAACAAAAATCGTATACCTTAAAAGTAAGAACGTATTTTCCAGCATTCAGTTGCAAATTTTATGGTTTCTCACTACCTCTATATTGTTCGTCTGATATTTGACATTTAGTATGCATCTAAGAAGTAATTTGTTTGCTGCAGAATGTATCCAGGATTGAGGCCGTTGCTTCAAGTACATTAGACAAGGTTTCTTCTGATGCTGGGGCTGCTGTTCCTGAAGTAAAGGTTTGGTACAAGCTTAATATGAGGAAAAACAAACAAAAACCGTTTACCTTAAAAGTAAGAACGTATTTTTAGCATTCAGTTGCAAAATTTATGGTTTCTCACTACCTCTATTGTTTTGTCTGATATTTGACATTTAGTATGCATCTAAGAAGTAACTTGTTTGCTGCAGAACGACGAAAGACATACGGATTCTCATTTAAGTGGTTCCCAGAAAACCAAGGTATGTAGTTATTAATTATTTCCTTCAGAATAATATGTAATTTGACTTCTTCTATCGAAGATAATCTTGCATATGATATTTGAGGAACTTCTGTCTATAATGTAATGGATCCATTTTAAATTGGATCGATTTTAAAACATTTCTCATCCATGAAGACTTAGATAAGGGTAATATGGGAACAAAAGTCTTACAGTTCTTACCATTACATTAATTTGCACTAGAATTTCCAAACAAGAAAGTGCCAACTTTTCTCCACCTCATTACTAAATATCCAAACAATGATAGGTATCTTTATTCTGTTTCATCCAATTCTAATTCAGTTACATATCATCCCATTCTACTCATCGACTACTCGTGTAAAATATCCAAAATAATATTCACTTCTGTTGTATTGTGGTTTTAGACATACATTATGTCATCTAAAGATTGTAAAACTTATATACTTATCTATTGCTATTGACGTAATAAATCCAGTAATGAGCCTCAAGTTCATAGTACAAACTCATAGGATAGCTGTGTAAGAGGGCATGTGAAATGTAAAGCCATTCATATGCCTTCAGCCTAAATGCTTAAGCTGCTAGGTGAAGGCTTATGAATGGTTCTATTACATCTCCAACATGGCAACATCTATCATATTTTACATTCTGTATTCTACATGAAATGTATTCCAGTCGTCAGTTTGCTATTTTGTTTTAAGAAATTTTCTTTTCTGTATTTCACTTTGTATAAATATATGAATCTTCCTTGCTTTGCCAAAAAGTATTCCCTCTACTTAACATTGTCTTCTATATTTTCATTTTCGTTTGTATAATATAATATTATCTTCTTCATCATAGGATACTGATCAGGTGAAGAATTTCATGGTTAAAGGTAAGCGGTCATCTGTTGGTACAACACATCCAAAACTAAAAGTGGTGAAATCCCCTGGAAAGATGTCTTCAAGTGTTAATGACAAAAGGGAAGGGGGTGATTCATCTGTATCTCTTGTAAAGGTTTCATCTTCTAACCAAGTCAGTCAAGTTAACAAAGGAAGGCCCAAAAGAAAGATGGAAAAGCCAAAACCATTGGTGCGGGGAGATGTTTCTAATAGTCAGCGTGATAAATCCATTGCTTCAGTCCAGGATAGTTCTTCAAGTCTCAAGGTTTATTATCTGTCATTTATATACTGTTAGGGGCTTGGGTAGTATGGGATGTTCAAGTCCCACATTGAGTAGTATGGGATACTTAATGTTGTATATAAGGAGAGTGGTTCTCCCACCTTAATAGCTAGCTTTTAAGGTGTGGTTCCCCATTTTCCTTTGATACTTAACAATGGTATCAGAGCTGGTGGTCGACCTCACGGAGAGGGCTACCTACGGAGGGTTCTGACCAGCGGAGGGTTCTGACCGGAAAAAGGCGGTGTATTGTTAGGGGCTTGGGTAGTATGGGATGTTCAAGTCCCACATTAAGTAGTATGGGATACTTAATGTTGTATATAAGGAGAGTGGTTCTCCCACCTTAATAGCTAGCTTTTAAGGTGTGGTTCCCCATTTTCCTTTGATACTTAACATATACCTAAGCATTAATTGAATTTTTAATCTTAAATTAGGAAACATGATTTTTTTTTATCACAGGGAAAGCTTATTAATTGCCTATCTTCACAACAAACACGGCGATGGTGCGCTATTGAATGGTTTTATAGTGCTATTGATTACCCATGGTTTTCAAAGAGAGAGTTCATGGAGTACTTGGACCATGTTGGATTGGGTCATGTTCCCAGATTGACTCGTATTGAGTGGGGAGTCATTAGAAGGTATTTGATTTGAAATGCTTATATGTGTAATTCATCCAATACCACCATGACATTGTTGATTAAGTCTATTAGAGATATTAAAGCAGTCATATGCCTGCACTTGGTGCATAAGCTTTTGGGTTGAGTTGATCATTGAGATCATATTTGAGAATCTGCTATGACCAAGTGGCCATGAGTTCAATTTTGTGTCCCACAGACCCTTTCATGAGGGGGCATGATATGGATATGAAACCATTCACTTGGGCAGATTTTGTCCTTGACAGTTTTTAATCTATATGCTAATCTTATGCAGCTCTCTTGGCAAACCACGAAGATTTTCAGAGCAATTTTTGATAGAAGAAAAGCATAAACTTAATCAATACCGAGAATCTGTAAGGTCACATTATGCTGAAGTTCTTGCTGGTACCAAGGAAGGCCTTCCCACTGATTTGGCCCGGCCTTTATTTGTTGGGCAGCGGGTAATTGCTATTCATCCAAAGACAAGAGAGATTCATAATGGAAGTATACTAACTGTTGACCAGTGTTGGTGTCGGGTTCAGTTTGACCAGCCTGAACTTGGGGTTGAATTTGTTATGGTACGTTTTTCCTTTTCAACAATGGTAGAAGGTTTTTGCACTGGGCTATTTTTATTATTACTATTAAAAGCCACAATGTAATAGATCATATGATCTTACAATCCCCGATGTAATTCTATCATCTGGTCCTGTTAACGTTTAAGCAGTTCAAGTAGATATGCAATTTTGTAGCCTTGGTAGAGATTGTTAGCAACTATTACAGATTCTAAAACAGTTTATTTATTATCTGCATTTGTATTGCTCCTCTCAGCATACATACATCCTGTTTTCCAATTGCTGTCCTCAGAGAACGATCAATTGGTTGTTTTCTCTAGTAATGGCATAATGTGACACTAATACGCACATATTACAGGATATTGATTGCATGCCTATGTATCCATTTGAAAATATGCCTACATCTCTGATAAGACACAATATCACACCTGCTAGAACAAATGAGAATCTTGGTGAGCTCAAGCTTAATGGAACACTGAAACAAGAAATGGTTGCAGAGCACAAAATTTTGTTTCCTAGTGAAAGCTCAGATATGACCAAAAGTCTATATATATCGCCCACTATGTATGGAAGCAGTACTTTACCAAAACAGGTATGCATTTATTTTGAGATGGAATTTCAATTTTGATTAAATGGTCGTAATTTGATTGTTTCAGATTCTTTAAGTTCAAGGTGTAACTTGAAGAAACGGCTGCTTAGTAGTTATCACTAAACACTAAACACCTTAATATGATTAATCTTTTCTAACCTTTTCAGAATTTAATTTTTGTGGCTCCTGATATTCTCACCGTATATAACCTGATTTATACATTTCTTTTTAACTTGTTTGTCATCAAAAACAGAAAGAATTAGTTAGACAATTCTAGAGTGCAAGAATATAGGAATTAAATTATGACTGTTCAGAGCTGATGGAATGATTGGGGTATTGAAATCTTTGGATGAGTTTGGTGGCCAAGCAACATGCTTTTGCACAATACTGAATCTGGAGAGAAGGGTCCTGTTTCAGTCTTGTAAATGCCAATACATGTTGCACAATGGTGGAGTCCAATTAATAAAAATGAGTGTTTGATGCTTATATACTACTATACTCAGAGACAGTGTCAGTCATAGTTTACCTCCTTGCTTAATGAGTTCTATTTGTTTTGGTTCTTCTCATAAGATTCTATGCAATCAGATATATCAAGTCAAACCCAAGTCAGAAGCATGCTCATCTTATTTTATTTGATTGGTTATTCATAGTGTTTCTTCAAGTTGTATGCTTTTAAATTTTAATGGATTCAGACTAATGTTATCTTGATGGGCTTGATTTGTTTTGTTTTCTTGTCTTCTTTTATCCCTTCCTTTCTTAGGGGGTTTCTTCAAACTCCAAATCACAAGCCAAAGTTGAGTGCAGTCAGATTTGTAATGCCCAACTAGCATCAAGTTCTCAACCTTCCCCTCTTGAACATGTCCGCTCAAAAGAAGCTGACATATTGGCCATTTTAGAGTTGACTCGTGCTCTTGAAAAAAAGGTATTGCCCAAAGGCTTCTGAGATTTTTCCACGGCAGTTGTAATAAAAAGAAAATATCTGCCTTTCAAATAGCTTTCCAAAGTGAATTTTGAGATGATAGTTTTGAACATTCAGGAACTTGTGATGTCTGAATTAAAGCTCATGAACGATGCCTTATTGGAAAGCGAGAAATATGGAGACAATGCATTGAGAGATTCAGAGCCTTTTAAGAGGAATTATGCTGCAGTACTAAAGCATTTAAATGAAGCGAATGACCAGGCATGAATTTTATGGATACTTAGCATACTTAGTCTCATATACACTTTCCTATTCCAATAATTTACAATTGCATCAGTTGGTCTCATTTCTGCAGGTTTCTTCCGCCCTGTTTTGCCTAAGGCAACGCAATACATATCAAGGGAGCACCTCAGCTTTTTTATTGAAGGCCATGGCTAATCATGATGATCCTGGTGGTCAGGCAAGCTCTTCCAATTGTTCGGCATGTCACAACCAAGAATCTACATCTCATAGTCACATAACTGAAATTGTTGAAAGTTCTAGAAGAAAAGCCAGAACAATGGTTGTTCAAGCTACACAGGTATAGAAAGGCTACCCTCTTTGCAGCTCATTATTAAATGCATCACTACAAACTTGAGAGCTCCAAACACTGAATTCCCACTTATATATAGTGTAGTATATACCGCTGGTACCGAAGATTTAGAACTTCATGTTCTTATTTTTATGTATGACATACCTGCATACTCTTATGGTTATATATTGATGTCAAATGCCTCCTACTAGGGAAGGTTTCAGTTGGAGTGATGAAAGAAAATTACGACTGAGTTGATGATTAAATTGTTATTTCTCTATCAAATACAGTAATTTATTAATTTCAGCAGAAGTATTTACCAAAGTTTCCTGCTGATGGATAGATAGTTAAGTATTCACTTCTATGAAGGGATTTTCTTCATCAGTCATATTCTCAACTTAGCTGATTTACACATGACCTTATATTACATCACTATCAAATTTCTGTTAGGCAATTTAGTTATCTACTTTGACTACTGTTTCCCAATAAAACCATTGCAGGCAATGTCAATTTTTAGGAAGACAGAAAGTAAGGTTGAAAGAATTGAAGAAGCAATAAATTTTATCAATAATCGGCTTTCAGTGGATGACCCTACTGCAACCACAAGTTCACTGCCTGCAGATTCTACACATGTAACTCTGGCTTCTCAGGATCAATTGGCTGGCCGCACATTAGGTCCCTTGGCAAGTTGCCATGTACATGATGCTGAACTTAACAGCTCATCTGACCAAAATGAAATCAAAATTCCTTCAGAACTTATATCTCATTGTCTAGCTACACTGCTCATGATTCAGGTAAATCATATTATTTTACTGAATTTGCTGCTTGCTACAAACAATTTCATGGTCAATCTTCTCTCATTATTTTCTTCTGTGTAGTACAACAAGATTAGATTTTTAACCTACACCCTGATCAACCTTTGATAAAACATAATGCAGAAGTGTACAGAACGACTATTTCCCCCAGCAGATGTTGCTCAGGTACTGGATTCTGCTGTGACAAGTCTGCAGCCATTTTGTTTAAAGAATCTTCCTATATATGGAGAGATACAGAAATGCATGGGCATCATAAGAAATCAGATATTGGCACTCATACCCACTTAGCCTTGGCTCTGGCTCTTGACACCTTTGTTGTTTGTAAATCTGCAATACTCTCAATCTGGTTCATGTCCACTGGGTGATTTCTAAGGATACTCATACTAAAACATTTGAAGGGTAAAATCTGATTATAAGTGTAGCCAGAAGAAAAGGGGAGATTACACTAATCTTATTTCTCTTCTCTAATGTACATAATCTCGTGTATCATGTGACATTTCATATTCTGCACCAGCAATGTCTCAATGTCACTTTATTTATGATTTATGTATGCTATTCTCTATTGCCAACTGTGAACAGGCACATTAGTATAAATATTCCCAAATATGCTTATATGATATAGGGAAAATATTAATTACAAAAAACCAGTCAAAACAATCAATATACTGGACACAACATATATTACATGTTATAATATCATTTTTCTTTATAACATATAATATTATGCATAATATGTGATATATATTATATGTAACATGTAATATATATTGTATACACTACATAATACTTGTTATGCAAAATATATAGATTGTTTTGACTATTTTTTCATTATATATATATATTAATATCCAGCATTATATTCATTTCTTTAAGCTATTTGCTTGGCGTAGGTCCTCCTAGTAAAACATTAATTAAATGGAACAGAAACTGAATATATATATATATACACGCACACAAGCAAACACTATCGGCAATACTTTTGTCTCTTGAAACAGAATTTTAGAACTAAAGCTGATTATTAGTCAATAAAAACATAAAACACAATAGTATTTCGAATATTTGTCCTCCCATAAATTTCTTCTTTCCCAAACTTAGTATCTTCACATAATAGAACGATTACAGGCTTGTGCTCCCCACTTTGCATGTATCTCTCTATGTATTATTATACCTGGAACACCTAATATTTGAAGATATGATGAATGGGGGAGGAATAAATTTGGGACAATCAAAGACTCAATTTACAGGCCTCTTTCTCCAGCCTAAAATCTTTAAAACAAGGCAATGAAGCAAGAGGTCAATCCAATTGTATTTCAACTAAATGAGATGAAATCGCCATGTAAAGGCTCCGGTCTGAAATCTCTATTTAATGGCTGGGCCGATGATGGTTGCCTGATTATATGCAGACGCGTTGTGACTGTTGCACTAACCATTCAACTTCTTCAGACACCAATCCGAACTAACTAACCAAGGAAGAACTTGAATATGTCACTCAATGAAATGACGCCTTCTACACGCTTGCTTCCAGCTTCCACAATAATTAGCCGCCTGATCCCTGAATCCATGATATGAAGTCAGTTGGGCATCCTTTAAAACTAAGGCTGTGTTTGGTTGAGGGGTAAAATTTATATGGTTGAACTTCATGTGTAAAATTTACCTGGATTTGCCAAGCGTTCCATCACTTTATGCAGAGAATCAGATCGCAGACACATCTGACATCTTTGACTTCTCAGCTCATAAGGATTATAAGAGTCCTGGCCCAACTGCAATGCCTGAACAGACAAGTATGCATTACTTAGATATTGAGAAGAAGAAAAAAGAATTACCTAACAACACCTCCTACTCAGTTTGATACTGATTAATTTTTTTCATTATTATTATTACAGATTATAGAAGATAATTTATCAGGGAGTTCTTATTATATTGCACTCTGACTCTAGCGACATTCGCTCAGTAAACTGTCTAACCAGGTAACTACGTAAAAAATTGAAAATGTTCACATTTGTATTTCTTCACTTTTCCCTTTTACACAACATCAATTGTCAGCAGAGGTTTAGTGGAATGAAAAAACAAATAACAAATAAAAGAAAATCCCAAACTTACCTGATGCACAGTCATTTCATCAAGGTTAATATGTGTATAAGCTCTGTCCTTTGCCAAAGCTGTTATATCACTGTAAAGTGGGTAGAGGAGGAAAAGTGAGAATCTTGACAAGACGCTCTAAAGAATTAACTTCAAGGAGACACAATAGATTGATTCCAAATATCTCAAAACAGCATCACAAGTACACTAATAAGAATCAACATAACTAACCTCCGACAGTATATATCCAGTAATGAGTCATTATCATCAACTATTGGTAACGAACTTACTTGAGCTGCAAAAACAAAAGACAATTTATACAACTATAGTTACCCCATGTAAGCACATATTTCTTCTAAATTTTTCTGTTTAAATCAGAAAATGGATAATACTTATTTCCCATCCGGCTTAAATATTGTGAATAGTCACACCCGTTACTCAACCTTCTATTCAAAGTAGGAGACAATGTCCTCTATCATCATTCTAATGCATCAGAAATATGCTAGGATACCAAGTTCTTATTCTCTCTATGTTGCTTTTCTTTTTGGTTCAATATTTTTGAGGTCAAGCAGAGAAATCACACCTTGAACTAATAAGTTTAAGGCTGAGTTAAGAGAAACACTTGGTTTCAATGTCGCTAGAGGCCGTCGATTTGACTCCCCGATTTTGGGCACCCACGTACCCACAGGAATTGCGCAAATTGGAAGTTGAAGTATAGGCAATGAACTAGAGCAATGCCTAAAATACCTGCAAATGCCTGAAAAATCAAATCGGTAAGAACCAGGCATACTTGGCAACAGCATTAGGGAAGTTATCACAGAAATTTACATTTAAGTATTCCAGAAAGCGAAGCAAGATGTAGTAGCTGCGGAAATGAACCATCTTCAGAAGATGAATGGATAATGGGAACCGTTGAAACCTCATTCTGCAGAATCTTCACAGCAATATCTTTCAAATTGTCATATGGCCCCGCCTATATGATAAATGAATATTATCGTTACATAGATCGTTAGATAACAATTACACTCATTTCCATAAACATAAGACCACCTGGCATAGTAAATATATAAAGCAGGGTACTTATTGGTAAAATTTTCATACTTGCATAAAAGCCCAAAAAGCAGCGTAAAAAATTACAAGCTCCAAGTTCCAACATTAAAATAAGTAGGCTAACAGCATAGCTGATGCAAGCGAGAGGAAAACTTTATTAACCATACAATGATAATACTAAAACCACATGATTATTTCATGATTGATAAAAATTATTTTCTTATTATTATTTCATGTCTGAGAAATATGGATTGCGAGTATAATTTATACAAGGAATAAACTTGTGGGAAGATTACAAAAGGAACCCCCCAACTCCAGAAAATTAACATAATGTCATCTGCCTTTCAATTTTGTAAATAATCTCCCTCTGACTGTCATTATGCACTGTATGCTACAAAGACTGAATTTAACTGATAATGAAAAAAATTGGAGAACAATCACAAAAAGGAGATGAAAGAGACAAGAAAGATCTATCCTCAGTGACAACCAAACCCTGCTAGCACAAAATATGGTCATCATCTGAATAATAAGGCCATAAAAATACATAAAAAACACTTACATGGATAAAGCGCCTTGCAAATGCTGTTCCATGTCCATTGTTTTGTCTATTTAGATAAGATTTTCCTTCTTTCCAAGCAGATATGGTATGTGTTTCCAGCTCCTCCTCTGTCAGATTGGATCCATGACTCCCAATCTAAGAAAAAGACAGCAAGTTTTAACAAACATTTCCAACATTTAACATGAACAAACCTTACACTTAGAATGTTCTGTTTGTCATCAGATGCAAAATCTAAAACTTGTTTCTCAATAATCACACTATGCTAGAAACTGCTTAAAATCAAGTCTTTAGAGTTAAAAGGTTTCCCTAAGGAACTATATGCAATGCAAGGGTTCGAAATATTCCAATTTTGTAGTTGCTATTTACAAATAGATTCACCACACACACACACACACACACACACATATATATATATATATATGGTAAATTGGTAATTGAATGCTGTTTATTCAATGCTTATTGCTCAAACATTATTAAGATTCTTTTCTTTTGCCTATAATTTTAGGAATTTGGTCCTGCCACTCATTCACTAGTTGTCAAATATTTAATCATAACTACAATAACCTTTCGCGAACAAAAATAACTATAACCAAGCAACAATATTTAATTTAAGATTTTTAACGAAATTTGATTTTTTCTATCCTACATTTATCTTTGCTATCATGTTGTGTAAGGTGCCACCTTTCTATGCTATTTGGCATCTACACAAACCATACTGACAAGGACTTTGCTTTCAGAAAATTCTCCAATATTAAGAAGCTAATAATCTTAAACTACACTTACCTCTCTTAAAATTAAAATAAAATCCATAGCACTAAGAACTCCAACAAACTGCCCCTTGCAGAAGTCCCAAAGAGGAGCCATGGGAATTCCCTGTAAATTACCCAATTCAGAAAATTGCATATGCAAGCTTCTAATTGGCAGCGAGAAGTACGCAGTAATGCTAAAATTGAGAAAGCTAGAATGTATAACGTGAGAGGTTAGACACATAAACACTGTCAAAGCAAGAAGATTTTGAAAGAACTTTCATATTCCAGAGAAGGGTAGAAAAGTATACAAATCATTTCTCACCTATTTATTAGGGTAAAGGCAAGGGGAGTTACACAGCAGTTGCCAATCATATTTTCAGCAAAATTATTCAATATATCCAACGAGTGCTCGATACAAATTCTAGTCAAAGAACAAGAAAAATACCTGCTCATGTAGAATGTGAAATGCCTGTTTCACTGGCAGATCAACATCCAAGGCAACAACCTATAGCCAGATGTCAATAAAGTAGGAAATTATGTAATCGAGATTTTAAGTTTGATAAAAATAAACTGTGAAGTCTACAACAAAAGATCAATGGTAAAGGTTCCAAACCTTGCCCGACTCAGGAAGTAATTCATAAGCTGTGCGCATAGACAAGAAAGCAGAAATACGCTGACGAGAGGTTTGAACATCAACATCTGATATTCTAGGCAACACCTCACTCAATGTGCCATCTGTCAACCGAACCTGAATGGAAGAATTTAAGATGAAAATAAACAAGAATAAGATTTTGGATACATGCCAAAATCAGTTCTAAAATGCAATGCAACAAATAAAACAATGCACTATAATATATTATCTGCTAACACTAGAGTTATGATAGATAAAAGAAGTGCAAAGATTCAATATATTGAGTGAAATTCCAAATAGAAGACTTAATAGATCTGTATAGATCAGAATTCCTGGATTGGAAGGTACCAACAACAAACATGAAGTCGGGAATCATTAAATTGTTAAATGAGTTACCAATCAATCACCAGTAAGATCATATCATTTACACTATTCTTTGAAATTTCAGTCCAAGTGCAACATATACAAAAAGCCAGCACACACAGAGCCATGTTCATAGCAACAATCACAACAGTAAAGACATAACTAACGCTTACCACACGCAGGAAAGCCTCATTATCCACATCCATGTTAGATCCAGAAGCTATCTCTGGATTTAAAACAGGTACGAAGTTAGGATCAGTAGCCAATAAAACAGTGTTAACAATCCCGAATTCTCCAGATATATAAGGCTGGTGCTCGTCATGCCTCCATTCTCCATCAACAAAAAACTTGTACTGCATTCACATAATTACATAATAAGTATTCAGCCACCAAGTATAACATCTTTTTCAAATAGAATTTTTAAATCCACTTAACGTGTATCATTATCATATACCAGAAAGCTCAAACATAAGCAGTATGTTACACGTCAAAATACATTCATTGAAGAAACAAAACAACCTTTCTAAACAAAACCTTAAAAATACTAAAACTATGGAACAAATCTCCCATTCTAAAGCAATGCAAATAAATTCTATGATCATTTTTTTTAATGGGAGAGTTCAATCATCATTATCATTGTCCATAACATTTCCGCATCAGCCAGACACAGTTAAGTGATGAAATCAAGCCATGAATTTATAGTTTTATACTCACTCATCATTACTACAGAGCTAGTTGCCATTATCATCTGTGTGCCAGAGGATCGTATGGACTCCAAAAATCTTTCTAGTTTCTACTAAATAATATCCAAGAAGAACTACGAAATACACAAAACCGGATTACCACACACTAACAATCACGCAAACCCGTGCAATTTAGACAGAACATGAAACTTTTACTCAATCCTGACCAAATACCATCACTATATGGACTGACCTGATGATAACCGGGGGCTAAGCTATGAATAACTTGAAACACAGTTGGGCAACCTTCAACAGGCGACATTTGTAGAAGCTCAGACCACCTTGGGAACAAAATTTAAAAAAAGAAAAATTCAGGACCTAAAAAAAACAGAGAAAAAAGAAGAAGGCAAGAGCAAAGTAACAGAATGATGAATCTCACTATACACAATAATGAATCTGACCAAAAAAAGAGTATTCTCACCAAAAATGGGTAGCAAAGGAATAAAGTTTAGCTATTCACAAAAAAAAAAAAAAAAGACGCACCTTGTGAAAGAACCACTGAGATAGACACTTCTTCCACCATATGGCCACACAAAACGCATGGGAATTAGCACTGTCCCTGCAACACTACCCGCATCCCTCGCAGAATCCATGCTCGAACTGAACATTCCTCCAAGAAATTCAAGCTGCTACTTTGTGATTACCCTCCAACCACTATGCTTCATCGCATCATCTCAGCTTGTTCAATTCGTCTGAAGCAAATCCGAGCAAATGCAGCACCAATTCAATGCACTGCAGGAAAGAAAAATAAAATCAAGAGATAAAAAGTTAAAATTTTGATGCTTTGTTTCGCGGAGAAATCGAAAAGGGCAAGTGCCCATTTCCCACTGCAACATAATCAACCAAGCATTTGAGCTGAGTACGGAAATATCAACACCCCCAATTTGCATGCAACAAACCCCCCATTGACTAGCAGCAACAAAACCCTAACCCTAAATCGAGAAAAACCTACCGAATCGAGCTTGGAACAGGGACGAATTGGAAAATTGATGGAAAAAAGGAAAGCAAGGGGAGAGGGGTGGAAAGTGAGAGAAAGAATGGAAACCCTATTGAGACGAAAGAGGAAACAGTTTGAGAAAATCGAGGATGGGTGATGTACGAAAGAATCCAACCATGGAAAAGGACGAAACCTTGAAATAGATGCTGGAAGAAATTTATCACTGAAGGAATGGCAAAAACATAAAATTTTAATTTAATCTTATACCAAAATAATTACTACTAAGCGAAAATAAATAAATAAAAGAAATATGGTCAATGGAATGAAATTATGAAGCTGGTAAGTGAGTGATCAGTGCGAGATTCTTAAAGAGAAAATCGAATAATGACAATAATAATAAACAATAATATTAATAGCAATAATAATTATTATAAATTTTATTATTTATTTACAGCATAGAATAGAATAGAATAAAGCGGCTGGGTGTAACTGGTTAAACTGTAAAGCAGCATGACAAACAAGAGAAGTGTGTGTGTGTGTGTCTGTCTGCACGTGCGATTCTGTTGGATTGGGTCAAACTAACATTAAATAATGCTCAACCTTTGAATTTCAACATTTATTTCTTTTACCATTCTTTTCTTTATTACACTATGTAGTCTGTTTTTCTATTTTTTAGGATTTAAACAACAAAAGCAAAATAAATAAATAAAAACTCACCCATATGTTTTTATGAGAGCTAAGGATAGAACACATCCATCCAATTTTTATGAAGTATATAGAAGGAGAATAACCTACATACTTCATCTATTCTAATCTACCATTATAATTATAATTGTGATGATAACAATCGCTCATAAAAGTGGTAAATAATGATTAAGATGATATGAGCAGCACAAAGATGGCATAATAAATAAATAAATAAATAAATAAGATAAGATAAAGATAATTTTTTAGTATTCAAATTTTTTTTTTGTTGAGTTTTTAGTATTCAATTTTAATACACTAGCTAGGTAAAAGATATTTTTATTGTCATTGAGTTATATATTGCTCGCCAATTTTTATGGGCCAAAGCCCAATTTGGAGCAGGTTCATTTTGGGTTCTGGCCATGGCCTTAATTCAGTAAAAGAAAAAGATCAATATTTAACCAAAGCACTAGGACAAGTGGTAGTGGCTTGGGTTGCTTAAGCATCTAGTCATAGGTTCTTCAATCTCTGGGCAGTGTGTATGCAGAGAGGACATTGGCCAGCCGTCCCACTCTTGAGGTGCACGCACAAACCGGCGGGGGATTAGTCATCAGAATCGCTCCGATGGATACCTTGGGAAACCAAAAAAAAAAAAAAAGAGACCAATATTTTATATTTTTGACATAATTAAAGAAATAAATATTGAAATGGTGTTCGGATGAATCTATCACTAGTTCACTACCAAAAATCTCCACAAGTGCAGAATCCATTTTTGAAATGATGAAATCTGTTAACATCTCTGACAACTAAGTCTCTTTCTACAATATCACTAATCAGCTTGAAGGCCTCATGGCAATCCCTGCACATCCTCAAATTCTTCATTATTCTGATTGTGACTCCTTTAGGAGTGTTTATCAATCCAAATGCCAATGCAAGTTTCTCACTATGCAAACTAACAATTTCCTCTTTGGCTTCATCTTCCACATCAACAAACACCAACCCTGTAGTCCCTCCCACATATCCCCTTTTCTTCATTCTCTCTTCCAATTCCCTTAGCAAGCTAAGTATCTCACTCCCTTGACTGCTTTTTGAGATGTCCCCAGCATGGAACACATAACTTGATTGCTTTATCTCAATCCAACTGCTACCAGGTTCCTTGCAAATTCCATTGCGCTTCATTTCAGATCTTAGATTGTGAGCATTTTCCCAATCCCCTGCCAATGCATATGCATTGGACAATGTAACATATGCACCTGCAACTTGTTGGTTGGATTCTATTAGCCTTTTGCTGGCTTCAAGGGCAATGTCTACCCTACCATGAAGCCTGCTTGCTGAAAGAAGTGTTCCCCAAAACAGAGGGTATCCTTCGAGTTCCACTTTAACTGATTTTGCTAACTGATAGGCTTCTTCAATACGCCCCACTCGACCTAGCATATCTGCAATGCATGTATAATGCCTTGCATCAGGCATCACTCCATATTTCTCATTCATAGAATTAAGGAGCTCAAGTCCTTTTTCTATTAGCCCTGAATGGCTGCAAGCATGTAAGACCCCAACAAAGGTGACATCATTTGGTTTTATTCTTTTATCAATCATTTCCTGAAAAAGTTGTAGAGACAGTGCCCCAAGTCCATATTTTGCAGCACCAACAATCATTGAAGTATAGGGAATTACAGAAGGATTTGGTATTCTCCTGAAGACTTTGTCAGAATAATGAACACTGCCGCATTTGGCATACATGTCCACAAGTGCAGTAGCAACCACATCATTTGCGTCGTGCCCATGATGGATGACCAATCCATGAGTGATTTTCCCAGAATTTAGGCTTCCCAAGCTTGCACAAGCACTAATCACACTGCACAGCATGAAATGGTTGGGTTTGTCCAACCCGAAATGATTGAATTCTCTAAACAATTGGAGGGCATGGTGCCCCTGTGCATTCTGAGCATAAGTAGTGATCATGGAAGTCCAAGAAACCACATTCCTTACACACATGGAGTCAAAAACAAGCCTAGCCTCATCAACACGATTGCACTTCCCATACATATCAATGAGGGAAGAGCACACAACAAGATTGGACCCAAAACCCAAAACCTCAAGAAGACCATGAATTCTTCTTCCCATGTCAAGATTGGCAAGGATAGAGCATGCATTGATGAGAGTGGCAAATGTAAATTCATTTGGAAGAACCAAGCTTTCTTGCATTTGATTGAAGAGCCAAAGTGCCATATTGGGTTGGCCATGGGTGACATAACCAGCAATAAGCGAAGTCCACGACACAACATTACGTTGAGGCATTTCGTCGAACAGTTTCTGTGCATGGTCGATTCTAAGGAGCCTGAGGTAGCAATTGATAAGGTGGTTGGTGGTAAAAGTGTCATCTGATAACCCAGATTTGAAAACGTTGGAATGGGTCGAGGTTGCAGAAGTTAAGTCCTTGCAAGTTTGAAGCTTTTCAACGAAGTACGCTTTGGCATTGTTATGGAATAGTGAGCTTTTGTGTTGTTGGCGTGAAAGAGAGAAGAACCCTATTACCAAATTGGGGTTCAACGGTTGCTTCATCTATTTTCAATGCCAAATTCAAACTGAAAAAAATTTGAAGCTGAGGACATTCTGGTCATTGTACTTAATGACTCTGTTTGCTTTTCCCATTCCCTTTGGCAGAGTCAGTGCACTGAAGATTCTGTTTGGTTGCATAATGCATAGTTTCTTGACAAAGAAAATTAAAGTGAACTTGTGGGACTGAAAGTTCTGGAAGTTGTGACATCTTTGCAGCTACATGGGTCATTCATAAATCAACAATTCTATACCTTAATCATTACTCATGATGAATACCCTTAAATCATCTCAATTATTTCAAAAAGGAAATACTAATTATATATTTTCTTAACAGTACAAATTGAATGTTATAAAATAAAAAACATTTATATATAGCATAACTCTAGTTTAGTTCCATTCAAATAAAGTGAGAACCATGACGATATCATACTATCATGCATGATATGAGAAAGTAGCAACAAGAGAAGGAAAAGACAAAGGACAAAGGACAAGTGGATATTAAAGAACTCAATTCTGGTTTCGTTTTCTGTGCACTTTGATTGATTTTTTCTTCCTTTAGGTAAAAAGAAGACAAGGCAATGGATTAGTGGGACTTGTGCATATTTACCAAGAGAACCCTGGTTAGAACTTAGAACCTGCAATGCTTAGCTAACTTGGTGATTAATCATAATAAGCTAGTTTTGTCACACAACTCAACTCTGTAAGTCATTGATTGGATTTTGAAAGGCAATGAGTTACACAAATTAAACACAACATTGTGCTACTAGACGTGTCCCCTATAAGCAGCACATATAAATTACTACTAGTATTAAAATAATGGTATTTATTATGCAACATTACATAAAGTCATGTGAATTTAATATATATGATGAGAAGTGAGGTCACTTAATTAATTTAAAGTCATGTGTACTCGTGTGCCAATCAATCATGCACTGTTATTACTGCAACATTGCACATACACCATTTTGTTTAATATTAATTTTTGAGTAATCACAATTCACAAGGACTGAATTCCACTATAAATAAATGCATGCTAAGTTGAGGGCAGAGCCATAGAGTAATCAGTTTAGCAGCAGTTCCTTCCTATAGCAAAAACTCTAGCAGCTCTCTCTAGATTCTGATTCTGTTTCTGTTTCTATGGCTCCAGCTCCCATTTCTGCCATCAATGTTGGGCACATTGATGATGTCCAAGAGCTAAGAAAAACTAAGCCAAGGACAATTCCTGAGAGATTTGTAAGAGATATGACTGAAAGACCAGCACCTTCTACAACCCTGTCACCACCATCTACTGATATGCCAGCCATTGATTTCTCTAAGCTCACCAAAGGGAACAGTGAACTAGTCCAAACTGAAATTCTCAAGCTTGCATCTGCCTGTGAGAACTGGGGGTTTTTTCAGGTATCTTACTAGTACTGCTTATAGCTTTTAATGCTCTACTATTTTGACAACTCTTGTGAAATTACATAGCCATCCCTGGATTTAATTTGTTTGTGATACTATTCTTTCTAACATTGAGTGTGTATGTTATTAGGTAATTAATCATGATGTTGACCTCAATTTGCTGGAGAGCATGGAGAAGATTAGCAAGGAGTTTTTCATGCTTCCCTTAGAGGAAAAACAGAAGTACCCTATGGCTCCAGGTACAGTCCAAGGTTATGGTCAAGCTTTTGTGTTCTCAGAGGAACAGAAGTTGGATTGGTGCAACATGTTTGCTCTAGGCATTCACCCTCCATTTATAAGGAATCCAAATTTGTGGCCAAAGAAGCCAGCCAGATTCAGGTAATTAAAACACTCACAAATGCTAATCAACCAATTTTTCTTGATTTATATTTTGTTTGTCTATGTCTAGTCTAAAACTCAGATGGAGCGTCAATCATATTTGAATGAGACTCATATCTCCTTAAATGATAGATAACATATTAGTCAGACATACAGATCCCAAAAAAATAGTTTATATAACATGATAATTGTCCCACATTTTTACATTTGAGTCCACTGCATGTAAAAGTGCACTAATAAAAAAATATTATCAAAACAACTTGGTTGCAGTGAAACAGTGGAAGTGTACTCAAGAGAAGTGAGGAAACTGTGCCAGAATCTGCTGAAATACATAGCTTTAGGCCTGGGCTTGAAAGATGATGTGTTTGAAAAGATGTTTGGAGTGGCAGTGCAAGCCATAAGGATGAACTTCTACCCACCCTGTTCAAGGCCCGACCTTGTTTTGGGCCTAAGCCCACACTCAGATGGGAGTGCCCTCACTGTTCTGCAGCAAGCAAAGGGAAGCCCAGTTGGGCTTCAGATACTAAAAGACAAAACATGGGTGCCTGTCCAGCCAATTCCAAATGCACTTGTCATTAACATTGGAGACACAATTGAAGTAAGACCTTTAATCAAGCCAAACAAGTCCTTATTACCATCCAATAAATTCCATTATAATTAACTTGCTAATTGTTGCTCTTAATTGTAATTATAAATGTAGGTTCTAACAAATGGAAAATACAAGAGTGTAGAGCATAGAGCAGTGGCACACAAGGAGAAGGATAGGCTCTCAATTGTGACGTTTTATGCTCCAAGCTATGAGGTGGAGCTATGTCCAATGCAACAACTTGTGGATGAAAGCAACCCATGCAAGTATAGAACATACAATCATGGAGAATATAGTAAACACTATGTTACAAACAAGTTGCAAGGGAAAAAGACATTGGACTTTGCCAAAATCTAATTATAAATCACAAACTAGCTAGCTACCTACCTACAAAATCCCACTAAGTTCATCACCAACTTGTAATTCTATATATAGTAATTAAGATTCTGAGGAGTTAATTGATTGGATGATGTTGCCAAAGATGTGATTGTGGGTCACGTAGAGAGTTATGATTTGTTTGTATATTTTATATTTATCATTGGATGTATATATATGCTATCTCTAAATGTTTAGTGAGGACCCCCATACGTTTTATAACCTCTATTTATTATCAACTTGGGCTATAATTCTACCTATGTGGACTTGATTGGCTTCTTGTTCCCTCAATAATATTTCTTAAGTTTATATAAATGTTGACTGTCTATTTTTTTTGGTAATCATTTGAATAATTGGTTTCTATTTTTTTAAATAATATATTTTTATTCTTGAGTTATAAATTTATGTACTATCCTGTAGTAGTTCAGAAGAAATATTTAAAACTTTACTTTACATATTTACAATTGACTTACATTATTAAAGAGATAAATCTTTAACCACAAAATCATCTTAATATTTACCCTGAAGATTGAACGTTGTGATAATCGGAGTGGTATTAAAATCAAAAGGAATTCAAGCCTATTTCTCAAATGGAAAGAAGCTAACAATCATGAGGCCGGGTGCTCCACATTCAAACAAGAAGTGGAAAATTATTTCTTGTCTCATTAATTGTTCTTATGATGGAGAGCTTTTTCTTTCTTTATATGTGATGGGGAGGGAGGGAGGGAGAGAGAGAGATCCACAAGACATGTCATTCATTGATTCATTCGTTTATGCATGTGTTTAGATCGATGGTGGTGAAATCGTGATCGTTCTTAGTGATTCTTGAGCTCAAATGTCGTGCAAGTGCTCTCTCATTGAAAACTTAAACAAACTTAAAAGTTAAAACTAATTAAAGCTACAACAATTTTAAAAGAGCATGGCTAGAGACACAATAAAAAACCAGCCAAAACAGACAATAAATAGGAATTTGGGCCACAATCACCTAGCCCATTAAAAACATACTCATGATTAAAAGTGCTATTTGGGCCATAAAATGTTAAATGGGTTTTATGGGCTGTTTTGGCTGATTTTTTGTTGTGTCCCAAGCATTTGTCATTTTAAAATGCTGAGTAAGTGAGTGAGTGAGGCACCCAGCACAAATTAAATGGAAAACAGACTAGTACTAATCATGACAACACAAAGGAGGCTGCAGGTATAAAACAGTTTCTATAAACAATCAGAAGTAGTCAATGGAGCTAACGCATTTAATGTTATATACCAAAAAGGTCCAACAAATTGATGAACAATATTTTCAGGGTACGTTGGATTGATTTCTGGAGTACTAGTGTACTAGCATTTAGAAAGAAAAGAAAAGAAAATCCAAGAGTAGCACTTGGCCATTTTAAGACCTTTCATGATGACAACATTTACATCCTCAAACAAACCGGTTGAACCAACACACCAAATTTATTTGTTCAGTCACTTTGACGTCATGAAATAATTTGGCATAATGACTTGAAGGCATGAATGAGAAACGTGAGAAACAAAAATAGCATAGGTTGCGTAGTGTTTGACCACAAGTGTCAAGTTGATACAAGTCCCACTAGAAGCATATTTTGTTTGAAGATTCCAAAAGTGCCTAATAGAAGCATGCGTCAAACATGGTGGTGAATGCTTCATCAAGTTTTGAGGAATGTGACATCTGCAACTGAGTAAGTGCATGGGTCCCCCTCTTCCAACTTTGAGGAACTTTCTTTGTTAGTGGCGTAAGCCTGCAATCATTACACTGATTGCAGCAAGAAGCCTTCACACCAATCATCAAACAGGAATCAAGTATCAGCTTCAGAACAATATATAATGGTGGTCGTTCTGATGAGAGAGGTACGTAGGTAAGCGAATGCAAACCGTTTATTTAGTTAAGGTCATTTGAAATGAACAAGTGACAAGTTCTATTCAACATTAATTGAATCCGCACCATTTTCTAATAATGTTCTGTCACTAATTAAGATGTGAGCCAACGGTCATAATTGTATGTCAATATTGATGGCAGAATTTGCTGAGCAAAGATAGCGGTTAAATAAGTTAAAAGAATAAGTTTACAAATAAATTCTGGTCGTATAATATATTTTAATAGTTCATTATATCCTCCTAAATCATCTCAATAATCCTCATAGATCATGAATATCACCTAAAAGTTTTTTCAATTTACGGGGAGCATACTTGAATGTTGGTACAACTAGAAAGATAGCTGACACAACCTATATTCTTGTGTTTCTACTTTCTTTACTAGTCTTCATATTTCTGCCTTAGTATTTCTATCATATCATGTGCCCCTCATCAAACACGATATAAGGTTGTGTTTCTTATGATGTACAAACAAGACAAGACAGAAATACAAAGATAATAAAAACAAAAATATCAAGTCATTATATCACATTTTGATTATTATCTTATTCTGTTTAATTTTGTCTTCAACCTTTGTTTTTTAGGAGTATAAAAAATACACATTTTCTATCATAAAATGCAAATTTTCTATCATGTCTACATAACTAAACATTCATTTATATATTTCTATCACTATATTGTTGTCTTGTATATTTTAACTCAAACTAAGGGATGTATCTAGAGAGAAGAGTTAGTGGCACGTTAGAGAGAAGGGGGCATTTAACTTTTTTAAAAATTGTTTAATTTTAGTATTTTTAAATATTTTATTTAATAATATTTATCAATTTTATATTTAATTGGTTATTTATATACTATAATTGATAATATGTTATATATAAGTGTACAATTTTTTTAATTTTCATAATAAAATTTAGAATGAATAATTATTTTAGTCCTAATATTTTTAATCTAATATCAATTTGATCTTAATATTTTTAATTTTGACATGAATTTAATTATTTTGTAAAGATAAAAATCTAATAAAATAATTATATCATTATCAAAATAAAAATATATTAGAACTCAGTTAATTTTTGGCCCCTCCTGAGCAAATCTTCCAGCTTCGCCCCTGAGAAGAGTAAATAAGGATATATCTAGTAAGAAAATTGATTTTCTATTTGGGGAGGACTATTTTACGAGTGACATATCTGGGTATGATACATCCTGATATTTAGAAATATATAAAAGCCCCAAAAATTACATAAAGCATATCCACCGGCAAAGGTATATAGTCTTAGAATCCTTAATGGTAATTCCCCTGTCCTCAAACAACAGATATCACATATTTGAGGTACACGTCGCTATGAAAGATGGTTTATAGACAATTAAAGTAACGCATCATAACGCTTGAATTCAAAGGCATGCCCCATTAAGCCTGATGATTTCTGAGCCGACAATCATAATACAATTTCATTGGAACTAGAGTCACACAATTCAAATAAGTTATCAGATGGAATTGAAGCAATCACAAGCCAAAGAGGTGAAGATACCAGTGAGCTGGATTGCAACCTTCCAACATGAGCACACATATACAGCGGCGGTCCATACCTGGCTGGATATGGAGGCAAAATGTACAAAAGCACTTCCTCAAGCTCCTCCTTTGATGAAATTATTAGGAGGAATGAATTCCTTTTTCCGGTTGGTTCAAAAGTTCAAACATGGCCCTCTTTAGCCATTTGCAGCAACCACAGTAACTGCTTCATTTGCAGAATGATGGAGAACACATCAAGCCAAGTACTTGAACAAGTTTGCATTATCTTTGTCTCTTTCTAAGTAGTCTCGAGAAATCAAATCTTCAATCCGCTTTTTAATTGCCTTGACATCAGGCTGCACAATAACATTGCACACAACAATATTCAGAGAGATTTGAAAGATAAAAAACAGACAGACAAGACTGTCAGGAAAGGAAGGAGGTCAAATATGAACCTTGAACATGCGGCCCAACTGCTCAACACACTCCATAACTAACTGTTGGTAGCCCAAAACCTTGCGACTCTTCATAATACGCACAATTGAGGCATCAATAGCATATCTTCTGTCCTTGTCAACATCCTCAATTACTTTTTTCTTCTCATCCACAGGAGGAAGAGGAATCTGTAAAAATGTGTCATGGTTCATTTCAAAAGTCAGTAAATTGAATGAATATAAATTAAGATGGCCAAAACAAATACAAAAGGAGTAGAGAATGCAGCAGTATCTTTTACAAAAGTTATACCTTGATCCTCCTCATTTTGTCAGTAAATTTTGAATTAAATTCAAAAATATCTGTAGAAGATATTGTTTTTGTGTTCGGTTCTTTGTTAAGAATCTTGTACTTGGCACATGATAGAGAGTGGAGCAGTCTAATAACATCATCATCCGATAAGTTCAACTGAGTCATTATCTCCGAATAACTCAATCTAGCTGAGGAATTGAAAAGAAGCAATGCCGAAGCCTGTGGAGAAAAGAGACAGCATT
The DNA here is from genome assembly GCA_013621005.1 of Aeschynomene evenia. Lineage (NCBI taxonomy): Eukaryota > Viridiplantae > Streptophyta > Magnoliopsida > Fabales > Fabaceae > Aeschynomene > Aeschynomene evenia. Next base: position 31,416,131 of record CM024263.1, on the reverse strand, counting down.
GAAGAAAAAAAGGTGAAAAATATGAAGCGGTGAGGGCATAACAGATACCTTAATACAGATAAAAGCATGTTGTTAGAAATATAACCTGGTATGTTGTAACAATCAGCTCCACAGTTTTTGGTTCAAATTTCCCACTTAAGTTACAGGTACCCAAGGAGAAGATCCATGTAAGTTTTCTGTGCTTTGTTTTAGTTTGATAAAATTCCTTGAAAACTTCAACGCACCTAACCTAAAAAGAGAGAAAAAAAAGGAAGAGAAAAGTGTTAATTGTAGAGCAGAATCTACATAATCTAAGTGTTTCAAACACTGGGCACTAATTTAATCTCTACAATGTCTACATCAAGAAGATCCAGATTACCATTTCTGCTGGAAGATTGAGATCAAAAGATTTGTAACTCGGCCAGAAACCAGTAGTCAGAACTGTAACGGTCAAGTCTATCCCAGGATCTGCATTAGGATTATTGCTCAAATACTCCTCAAAGCTAGTTTGGTTCTCCTTTGCCAGCGTCAAATCTGTAACCTGGTGGGAGCAAAAAGCCAATAAATTTTATTTTGTTGAGCAACCAAAAGAGTTGAAAGTAGTATATCAGCCTCCAGTTACAAAGACTAAGAAAAAAACCTACCATTCCTTCCATCTTTGAGGTAAACTGTCCACCACATTGCTGCTTCAATTTTGTCAGAATACTTCGCTCATGGTCATCGTTGGCACTCTTGTCAAAAAGAAGTCTTCGAGCAAGCTTCTTCCTGAAAGCAACAAAGCAAGAACACTGTATTAGTTTTCAGTTCCAGAACACAGTACATGAGCAGAAAGGGTAGTTCTGAAATTCAGATATATCCATAGAAAAAAACTGCACCTTGAGAAGGAAAAAAGTATTTGTGCTATGAGTTGTGTCAAAACCAATATTGGAAGAAATTTGTGTAAGGGAAAAAAAATTAAACAAATGTATATGAATCTTTGCAGAAGAACACGAGACACTAAACGGTGAACCATACTTTTAAGAAGTCATGGTAAAATATTGAGATATTGCTAAACTTCAAAGGGCATGTTTATTTATCTCTGTTTTTGGGGCACATACTCCGCATCTCTCTTGTTTCTAGTGTAGTTAACAGAACTGGATTTCATAGACTAATATGATCTTTATTCTCTACTATTAACTTTAGTGAAGAGAGAAGACCCTTTCTATCACCTTTCTAGAGGAAAATTCAAAACCAAATTTAATTCTTAGAAAAAGAAGGAAAAAAACACTGAAAAGCAATAGTGTCCAATAATTATGAAACAGTTGGCCGAAACCAGAAACAAATGCTCATGAAGGTAGGACCAAAAAAGTAGTATCAGTCCCCCTTTTGCTGACAAATCAAACCTAATAGTCATCACACAAATTTCAGCTTTAGTTTACCTATAGAATTCAGCAAACAAGTCTTTGTCACTAATATAGGCAAGTAGCTTGACCACCTGCAAATTGATAAAAAAAAGCCCCAAATTCAGAATAAGAAACAACATACATCAAATTTCCTAGAAATCTATCGAACATCAAGAATGATGCAGACCTTCTCAAGAGTTTCTTCGATTGCTTCATCACTCAATTTCTCACTTCCTCCTTTCTTAAGAATGTTGTCACAAAATGTGGCGAGTAGCTCAGCACTTGAACTTCCAGCAACACCCTTATTGCAAAAGACCTCAAAAGCCTCCTTAAGAGCCTATAAAACCAAAGCTTTCAGACTTATGAGCACATATCAGTTATACCAAACAACTGTAAAGTCGCCCTCTGAATAATACCTTGTGGAAGAGAGTATGATTCTGAAAACAGTCATTCACATATGCGAGGTACTTGTCATGCAGCTCAATCACCTTACGAACAAAAATCTGAACCAAAAGACCAATTTCAGTCTCCACCAAAGAAAAATTGCAGCTAAAATTCATGAAATTCAAAACATAGACAAACCTGCTCCTGCAGACCAACAATATCCTTTTTCTCTGCCTGTAGAAATTTTCGTTTAGAAGGATGATGGAAAAAATTGTCAGTACTAAATATAAATTGATATTATTCCCAACTTGAGCAAATGACCAGTATGAAATTGCATATGAAATGAGGCAATTGATACATCCAATAGTCGGGAAAGCAAATTCAAAATCATGTCCAAGCTGCCTTACATTGAAGAGAGCCATTTTGAAGGCGTGATAAGTAGTAAAAGTAATGCAACCAAGTTAAAAATAATAAGTTCATCTCCCTTATCTTTTTAAACAACCATCAACCCGTTGACAAACAACTTAATGTAAACCCTGTATTGAAATTAATCAGGTTATTTATCTCACTTTTTTTTTCCTTTAAACAAATAACAGTCAAGCCCTCACAAAAAGCTTGAACAGACGGTTCAATATTGAGATCATGCATCAAATGTTACACATACTACTGTGTGTTAGTCTTTATCAGTTACTGGCTTATTGCAACAGAGAGAATGAACTTCTCGACCCGAAATAAGTGAAAACTACAGAATAAATACTTCAGTTATATAGACCTTTTTGTTACTTGCAGCATCTTCAGCCTGCTTCACCAATGCCATGCCTTCAGTGGTAACATGCTGGGAAAGGGAAGAGGAGAAACATCTTATAAGCAAATAAGCAAGCGAGCGAGGGGAAAAAATGAGGACAAGAAATGGGAGGAAAAGCATAAAAATTAGGTTCAATGCCACCAACCTGCTTAAATATACTGGAAACGGGATCTAAGCCTTTAGGTATTTTAGAAAATAGCCTGAACATCCGTGATAAATCTTCAACCTAAGAATTGAATGGAAAACTTGAGAAATGAGAACAATACATTCACTTCAAATAAAAAATTGTGAGCATAAGATGTAAGAACAATGTCATGAGTACCTTGTCATCTCTAAGTAATGCATGACATCCAGAGTGTTCTTTCTCAAGGAGTTGGTTTGCATACACAGATAACAGCTCATGTTGAACTTTCTAAAAAGAGTTTACCGGAAGAACAAATTAAAACAAGGGAAGAAGCACAGAAACTACACAACAAGCACAAACAAAAACAGGATAATCATTAAGAATTTTTTACTTCAAGTTGCCTAACTATAGTACACTCAACATGGCAGAAGACAAAATGGCTGACTTAGTGTCAAAAAGTCAAGAATAAACCTCTAATAACTTTGGTTCGCTACTAGAGTGCAAGTAATGAGCAACCCTATCTTTCTCCCGTCTTAAACACTCCTCAGCCTGTAGTAGAAAACACAAGATCAAATAGAGCCCAGACAGTAATATAAGTGAAGAAATCAAGTTCTGGTAAGGACAACTGAGAAAGCACACCTTAAGCATATAATCGGGACAAGAATCTTCTAGGATCCAGTTTGAAGCCTTTCGAGAATAATAAGCAGAAGAGTCTTTGAGCATGGCAGCTTCAAAATCATTCTCATAGTGATCCATTTGCCCCATTCCAATTTCAACAAATATATCTAATACATTCTTTAATAGAGCCCGGTCAATCTGCTCTCCCTCACGTTCTTGATCAATCTTTGAACAGAAAAGGATAAGTTTATTTATCTAAATTTGTAAACACTAAAAATCTAGCATAAGAAGGAGGAAAAACATACAAGAGAAATAACTGCATCTCTCACTTTCCCATTTAGTTCCTTGTAAACCTGTAAATAATATAACCCACAACTTTAGTTTGTGATGAAGCAGCATGAAAATGAAATGACAATAATAGGAAAGCCATCTTATTAGAAGTAGCGTACAGAACTTGTGTTGATTTGTAACATGGACAAGGACAGCTAACCAAAAGAATTAACATAGTATCATGTAGGGTTCATTGTACATTACCAAATCACGGAAGCAAGTCAACCCAACTTCATTAAGGGCCGGAAGTGACCTCCGGGCAATAAAGTAACGATCCAAATAGTGAAAGAAACGAGAAAGCCACCTGACCATAATTTTATGGTTTGCCCACCTCTTTACAAGTTCTCTCAGCATAAACTCATCATGCTTCTCTCTCAAAGAAGGTAATACCTGAACCCACAAAACAAACCTTTATTTCATCATAATAGAAGTAGGATTGAAAATAAATAATAGACAACAGTCGAAGTTATGAAAACTGAATAAAGATTTTATGGTTAAAAGGTATTAGATAAGTTACGTTGCACCCCATCCACCAAAAGAAAGAAATTAAATCATCATAAAATATATCACCTATCTTAATGGGGGAAAAAACACATTATGAGACAAAGGACCAATCAAATTTTGAGCAGCCAATCCGCAATATTGGTAATGACTTAAAAAAAGATATGCATAATAACTCCAAACAAAAAATACTCATTATTAGAGGCATAGAGAAAGAGAGTTCAAAATTGTTGGAACCCTAAAATTTGCTGGACCACAGCCACTAGGTGGTGCAAACTCATTGCGCTAGATGACTATGATATGTAGCTTTTATTAGCATTCATCACCCAGGTGTGCTTCACACACTGCCTCTTCTTACTTTAAATTACAATTAGGTGGTTGCATTTGGGATAAATTGTTGCAAAAAATGACTCAAGCGGTTAGGTATCATGAATAAGGAACATTGACTACATTGGCTGAGTCACCCTATTTTTATAGTTGTTTTCGATCTTTGAGAGCTATCAACGAGACCTGCTTGATACAAATTTTCACACGTCCTACCATCACTGAAGCTCTAGACAGACTAAACCAACTAAATTTTGCTCATGCTCTATACCAATGTAGAGTCAACATCGTAAATATGATAGGTCTAGTTTAGTCAAATCAAGCACTTACCCTTGTAAGAAATTAGTGATAGGCAACAAAAACAATTTCAAGTTAATTCAACCAGTTAATCATAGCATTAGCCAAATGGCAGTGCCATACTCACCGTTGATACGATGTACTCTTCGAATGACTCCCTGTACTTGTCATACAGTTGTTGGGAATAGTCATGAGGAGGCTTTTGAGTGCACATATTGTAGATGGTTCTGCATAATTTTTCAGTGCCCATAACAAGGGAAATAAACAATGAAACCAAATTGCGATCAAATTGAACTGAAACATATAAACAAGGGGGAAAACAACAAAAAGAGGTGATGATAGGGATGAGATGGATACGTACGTGTAGAGCATCATGTAGTCCTCGGAGCTGAACTGAGGCTCAGGCAAGCCTTCTAGAATGTTCTTCAGCTTGGTGATGCCCTTCTGCATGAAATCCCATCCTTGCTCCAAGTCGATGGTCTTCCGCTCATTCATCGACATGATGATGATGATGAATTGATGAAGGTTATGCCGGAAAAAAGAATTTCAAACAAAATCTGCGACCAAAAATCTCCGATCAATTGCGCATAAAAATCCCAAAGACATGGAAATAAAAGAGGGAGAATGAAATCGGGGAAAGGGGAGATGAAACCAATCGTGGCATCGGGAACGAGAGGGAGAGAGAGAGAGAGAGAGAGAGAGAGACCTTGGATGAGGAGGGAGAGGAGGTGAAAATCGAAACCCTAGGAACGGAGGGTGCGGGAGAAGGAGGTGATGGTCAGGTCCCTGATGAACAAGAACGAACACCTACGACAGGGGCAGACAGGGCTTTGGTGGTTGATGAGAAAAATATGGGGAAAGGCAAAAACACCCTACCAATAAAAAATAAATAATAAATAGATAAATATCCTATGCCTATTTATAATTCATAATACTAGGATTCGAGATTTATCCAAGACTAATAAATTTATTAAGGCCCGATGAATCTAATTCAATTCAAAATTTAAATATAGTGTTAAGAGTTATTTAAGACTTAGAATGAAATGATTAATAAGGTAGGAATAATATAGAGTTAAGACTTATTTTGAAAGGCGGAGTTTGTCTTTCGCGTGTTATTCATAAGGTAGGAAATGAATGGATTATATATATATAAATATATTTTTTTGTTTAAAATACAATGAATATGTTTAGAATAATAAGAGATAGAAATAAATTGACTTTATTTTTTGTATATAGTTTTTAAAATCAATTCATTTCCATTTGAATTCTATCAAAATTCAAAGGATTTGTAAATTAAAAGAATGTAATTAAGTGGAATTGTAAATCAAATTCATTTTATATTTAAAATACAATGAATGTGTTTGAAAAAGTAAAAAATGGAAATAAAATTATTTGCTTTATTTTAAAATCGATTTGTTTCTATATAAATCCTATCAAAATTCAAAGGATTTAAAAATTTAAAAAGAACGAAATAGTAAATCAATTTATTTATTTTTATCTTAAACAAATAAATTGATTTACAATTCAACTCATTCCCATAATTTTGTCATTCCAAATACGCTTTTTATGTTTAATAAAATTGATCACAATATCACTTTATTTGTTCAAATAACACTAATTTATTTTTTTTAATGTATTTAATATATAGTGAAAATGATATAATAATTTTTCGGCATTAATTTTCACCCATATAACATTTTTACACAGTCGTACAATCATGTGCTGTCATATCGCTTATGATTGTGTTTTCTCTTTCTTATTATCTAAAAAGTCATACAAATAGAGTGTTTTGATTGGATGATAGTGTAAAATACACTTACACACTTACATTATCAGTGCATCAAAATTAAGCTCTATTTTTTCAAGCACATTATAATATCGATATGATAATTTTACAAATTTAAATAACTCATAAATAAGTTTTATAGACATGGAGAATTGATGAGGTATCTCATTTTAAATTTATCAATTTGGCACCAGATTGAGTGCGATTGAGGACATCACTTTAATCTTTTCCTACGATATTTTGTTTTATTGATCTGAATGGAATCATTAGTATTTGACTTGACAAAGGTCATTAAAGAGAGGACGGATTAAATGATTTAAATCTCCTGAATGGATCAAATAGTGAGGAGTTCTACTTCTAAGAGTATTCATGAATATATTATTTATTAGGTGAATAGAGTGGCTCTTGTTTCATATATAAGAAATAAGCTCAAGATCATAAACATTTTATAATTATTAGTTACTTAATTAAAGACATGTATAATTATTTGATTTGATGTTGAACATGTTGCGGATTTCACTTGAAGTTTTGCCTTTCATAATTTCCCCTAGCTTATTCGAACTCAGATCCAGCAAACCCTTGATGTTCAAGTAATTTGAAGCCATAATGAGATCAAGCAGAGTCCAATGATCAACCTCCCAGTCAACAATAATATCAGCTTCGTTTCATCAGCATCTTCTGTGTGTTTCTTGCAGTATTCAATGACCTTGCTTAGTATTTTGCTACTCACAAAAGGAAGAGGAATATGAATTCCTTAGAGGAAGAACTTGCTATCCAGTTTGAAGCTGCAGCATCATCCTTAGATAGAATTCGGCTTTATTTGTCTCTAATCATTCTTGCTGCAACGCCTTTTGCATTGCATGGTGTTTCATTGAAACATGCATATCCAATCTCAGAAAGATATCTATTACATTACAGTGAAATGGAACAAGATTATAGAAACATTAAACATCATTTAATTAATTAAGCACAATAAACAAGTACGCAAATGTTAAAATGGAAACTAGAAAAGAAATACCATGAATAGTATAGCATCGACTACTTGTTCATTCATTTCATCAAATACCTGAGACGCATACGTGAATGAATGAAGTACATTGAAAAAGGAAAACAAAATAACATGAGAAAACAATTTTTAGGGTAATTTTGAAACGAATATAATCATTAATCATCACCAATCACCAACCAAGTGATAGAAGGATATGAAGCAAGTTTCTTCAACAGAAGGAAGCCCCAATTTGGGGAGATCATAATAGGACATGAGGTCCTTATTGGTGACTTGAGTTGTTGTCAAGTACTCCTTCCAATTTATTGAAGATGATGTCCAAAAATGTCAGAATTGTAGGCCATCCTTCCTCAAAACTCTTGCAGCCTTCCATGCTAGAAGAACTCATCATAGGTTCCGAATAATCAATCTGCAACGAGCACAATGAAAGAAAGAAAGAAAACAACAATAGGTACAAATTATTAAATTAAATTAAATGTTGATCTACCATTCATACTAGTGACTTTCTGTAGAACCTTTCACATAAAAATCTAAGTTGTAGCCGCCGTGATTGAAAATTCAATACCCTTTATTGTAAGTTTTGAGATGAGTGGTTTAGTTTGTGACATTTTCAATCATCAAGGATGATGATGAATTATTATATCATGATTTCGTGAAGTGATATTTGTACATGATAATATATATACTTTTACATCTTTTCAGGAATGATTCTGTGTGCACTTGTTTCTGTCTATTTGTCTTCAAAAGAAAATTATTTGAAAATCCAGTTGTTTTTTCTTTGGGCCCTATTTTAAAGTTGATTTCGGTCCATTATGGCCAATGGCGATTGTCTCACACACAGTAGGCAGCTTATAAGAAAGCCCAATATGCCTTGAGAGAAAACCTAATGTATGTGTTGGAATCACACAAAGTGAAAAGTGAAATGATTTGTACATCATTTTCAATATTTAAAATCATTTGAAAATTATAAATTAAATTATTTATATCAATTTTTATTTAAAAATCCTATCAATTTTAAATGAATTTTGGTAGAAAACTATTTTACCCTTACAATATTGAAAAACTCATACGGGCCAAACTCGAACTCTTGGCCCAACATAGAACAACATAAACTCAGTCTGGACTGGAATAACCCGAACTCGGCCACTCTCGAGTGCCCGACTGGCCCATGGCCAAACTATGCACACGTTCCAGCTTAAAATGTTAAAGGAACTAAAGGATATATAAATGTGAAAAACTGATAAAATAAAAAACAATTTCATCACCAATTTAATGAATTTCAAACATTTAAACTGATTTCTATATCATTCTAATTTTTTTAAGTGATTGGTTCCAAAAATAACGAGTAATTTGTTAATTCAATTCATTTCATTTCCATCTAATTGATTTTATTTATCAACTTAGAAGCTTATGAAGACATCCACATGTAGATGATGTCGCGCTATATGTCAAACAAATAAATAAGAATGATACAATAAGTAATATACTTTTAACTTCAATTATATGAAAGTTTTGATAATTTGGTTTTGTTCTTCCCATCGTGGCTTTATATTGTGCACTAGTGTCAAAGTTAATGGTGCGCACGGTGTTTGTGTTCTTGATTGGAATGCAATAGATGTAGAATAGGAAAATGTTTATCGTACAACTAAAATTGATCCAACCAACATCCAACTTGTCAAACACAATTATATTGTAGAATTTGTTTGTTAATGGATCCTATTAGCATATAATTACAAGTTGGATGAAATTTGGATAATTTTATGTTGTACCTTAACTATTAATGGATAGAATAGTAATCACTATATAGTGCTTAGTTAGTTAGTTAGTTTTGCCTACATGGTAGGCACATTTACAGACAGACACGCGTTACCACAACCAATCAAGTAAGCTGAGGTCAGTACTAAATAGTAAATATGATATATGATATGATGTTGCATTGCACTGCATTGCATTGCATGCGCTCATCAGCTACCAATTGCATGCCAAACACATGTCAATGAGTTGTTGACCATGCTCACACCACATGTTTAGGACCCCTTCTTTAATTATATAATAATATTTAACCTATCAATTCATGTGCAGATATTTAGATTCATAATCAAATCTATAGATAATAAGTGAATAATTATATTAATCGGTGGATAAATTTAATGAGATCTCTTTTCGCCAAGTGTGCTATATATGTATTCAGAACAAAAAATTATAGAGCAGAGGAAAAAAAAAAAAAAAAGCCAACACAGCCAACAAATTGTGCACAACATATAACATAAATTGCACAACGAATATTACATGTTGTGCACACCATATAGCACACGATGTGCACAACATATATAACATGTTGCAAAGAAAAATGATATGTGATATACGTTGTGCACTACATATAATATACGTTGTGCATTTTATATTATATATATTGTGCGCAATTTGTTGGCTGTTTTAGCTGACTTTTTTTATGCAACAAGTATTTCCCTAAATTATGTATATATATATACCGTACATATTCCATAATTAAATTGGAACTTTTTAAATTTTAAGAACTAACTAAAGTGGTATATTCAATTTTGGGACTTAAAATAGCCATTCAAAGTGTGTCCTTGTACAATGAATCTAAATTAACATGTTCATATACAGTAGTTATCATTTTGTTTTCTTTCTCTCTTTTTTTTTGTTGGCTGAATTGTTTTGGGGTTATGTGTAGACATCTGATGAATATAATAGTTTAGTGTTGTATGATGTGGTCCCTAACCTTAAAATCATGTTTACGCTAGTGAATATATATTATTATAGTAGTCAATTGATTGATGCTGATTTTCTCTGTGAGGAAACCCTAGCTAGCTGCTAGAAAAGTAAAGTAACATAGATGGCTCTGTGGATGGAGGAGGCTTCAAACATGACTATAACAAATAAAACAAGGATAATGGACAGATAGAGGAAAACTTATTGTATATTATTTACGTAATTAAACAAAGATGAACAAACTGTGTAATTAATAATATCGATATATCTTTCAACTCAAGTTGTAATAAATTAAATAATTAAGGATGAAAAAATTGGAAATGAAATGATGAATAACCCAAAATTTCTGTTATAAGTAGTGAACTGTTTATATGCTTGAGAAGAGGATGATGAATAATAATATATCCGCTTATAAATTCTACAAGTAAATGAAAGAATAAGCCTTATAACAATGAAAAAAAAGAGATATATGGTATTTTAATAATGTGTACGGAAACTACATGGGAAAGCAAATAAACATGCTGCTACATTATATATAAAAACAAGTCATATATATATCTGCATATATAACCAACAAGCTAAGTAAGGCCATGTTTCACTGAATTCAATTTAAACTAGTTTGACAAGTCATCAAAGCATGCAAAACCAGCAACACACACACACATAATATATATGTACGTATTTGATGAAATCAAGTACTAATCCGGTTAAGACACACAAAAATTATTACACGCATGCATTATCTCATCCTCAAAACCTTAAACTAACTAGGCTTGAGATGGGTGTGTAATTAGCAACTACTCACTCTCTGTTGTTTGGCTGAGAGGCAATTAAAAATAAATTGATTAAAACTTTGCACCTGATTGATTTTCATTATATATCTTCAACCAGCAAACACCTTAGCTTGAATCGATCAGATCAGATCACATCTCTAGCTAGTAATTAATTCCCTGCTCTGTCTCTGTTATTGTTATGATCTAGCTCAAGGTCTCTGTATCGATGCAAGTACCTTGTGATTGGATGAGCATAGTCGTCAAAGCCGAGTGTCCCCAGGGCCCAGCATATGTCGTCGCCATTCACCGTCTTCCTCCGCTCCTTCCTGCACTTCTCGGAAGCCTCGCTCGTCACGAAGCTTATGAACTCCGACACGCATTCCTGCATAGTCTCCTTTGCCTCCTTGGAGATCTTAGCGTTCTGAGGCAGAATCTGCTTCATTATTCTTCCTACGTTCGCTATTGGCACCAGCCTCTCCTGTTCCTTCATCATCCCAGTACCACCACTCTCCTCCTTCGACCAACTTCCTCCAACAGCCTTATCCATTCGATCTATATATCTCTTCCCCCTCAGATCAACTCAAGATATATTGCTAGAAACAACGCTATATTATCTATTTTCTTCACTAAAGCAAACGTAACAGAGAACAATCAAGGTCAGATATATGTATAGAGTCCTTAATTAGATATGTCTATGTATATATATTTAGTCACAAGTGACACATGCAAATTATTGTGACTGTACGTGTCTTTATCAATGTGACATAGGAATGATGCCAACACGGTCGGCTATACACATAGAGAAGTTCTTTGATGCACATCCACTCATAAAATTATATATATTTCTACAAACAGTAAATCTGGTTCAAATATCAATTTATTATTCGGTAATATTTGTTGTACAACATAAATACATCTAACTAATATTCAACATGTGATATGTTTTTATTACGTAAGATACATAGCACACCTTAAATATATTAGTTGTCTGTGTAATCCTTGTACATATACTATTACTTTTTATTATTAATAGTTATATATATATAAATTAAAGTATATATTTACACGATGGTTTGTGTGCATATAAAAATTTCTTGGAGAGTTGTGTGGGGTATGATGGTGATGATGATAATGATAATGCAGCACATTAACATTAACATTAATTAATTAATTGATTGATTAATTAATTGGAGTGCACTAAGATATATATAGATAGATAGATAGATAGAGTAATTTTTGGTTGCAAGAATTAGACAGAGCCCACCCCAAGTAACCTTTGTGTGTGATTGGCTTGGTTAGTTTAATGGATGCTGAGGAGGCTTTTTGAGTTAGTTGAAAAGAATGATGCTTCAAATGAGTAAGAAATAAAATAGCCCTTTCAATGCTCTAACATACAAATACCAAGTTAATAAATTGATCACTACTGTAAGTAGTATTTTCGGTGGAGACTTAAAAATGAACCTACCCAATGAGCATCATCCATATGTTACCATAAATATATGATGATTTAATTTATATATATATATATATTACTTGTTAGCAAAATATTTAATTAAATAATTGTATAAAATAATTTTAAATTGATGTGTCAAAATTAACCTCTCTTATAAAAAGTGTTTGATTGAGGATGAAAACCCCATAAAAAATACAAATTAAGTCAATGCATAATTATTTCCATATATATATACTACTTTTACAAACCAAAAGCACCTTTGGATTAAATTCTCCTCTTTTGATTTATTTATCATTTTGTATATTGATTTTCAAATAAAGTTTGGCCATTCCAATTTCTAAACGACAGGGGAAGGATTATTATTATTTATTAATAATAATAATTTGTTTTATAATTTATCCATCTTGGGTAGGTGGAATAATGAGAATGTAGAAGCCGTACAACGTCCATCTGTCAAAGAGTTCCAAGGTCGTTGGGACTTTCCACTTTAAAGTCTGTGATACACATTTGACATCTTCATTTCTTTTTATGGTGATTGCTAATGTACCTTCACGTTTGAGAGGGTTTAGAAACCCTTTCATTTTATGATATGTGTTGTTTAATATCATGTTATTTTTTAACCCAATATTTTATATTTTTATATTTTGAGCTAGATATTATTTGAATTTTACTTACAAGATTTTAAAATTAAGATCCGGTATTCAATAAAATAATTCGATCAAATTTTAAGAACATCATCAATGATATCCAGAAATAAATAAAAGTTTCATCCCTATCCAAAATCAAATTCAACCTTCTCGTTAAAAACAAAGTAAATTAAACTCAACTTTTTAAATCCAAAAACATAATAAAACTTTGGAATCAAAAGGCTTATATTTAGACAAAACATCATTCCTACAAACTATAATCTCACCCAATTAGAGATAGCGAGTTCTTAATTGTGCTAAGAATTCTTCATATGTTTCTCTATTTTCTGGAAGCTTCAAAATTTACTATTTTTAATCTTAAATGAAAATTCTTAGTCTAGTTGATTTCTCCACTAACATCAAGTCCCAATTAAACATATAGCTTCCACATCCCAAACTCATTCTCGTATAGCAGCATCACAATTTTATAAAGGGAAAACTTTTCAAAAATAAAAGGGGTAAACTTTATTCAGTTAGGGATTAGGTTTTGAAACTCATTTGAGAGACAACGTGAGAGTTAAATCAGTAAGTTGTGAGATTATTTGATAGTCAATGCGTAATAAACAATGGAGAGCATCAAATGACAGTTGAGTTTATTTGCAATGGGTCACAATGATGATTGACAAAAAAAAGCGTCGACTATGGTGGCAAGAATGCTTCGCGGAGGAAACAGTGACGGTCCATCAAGGTTGGGGTTGAAGTGAGCATGTCTCCTGTGATTGGGTCTATGCAATGATAGGCTTGGCTAGACGATTTGCAGCAACAATTTTTTCTTTTCATTTTTTTTTGGTTCTGATTTGGACTTTCATTACTATTTGTATGAAATTGAAGATGCAAGCAAAGATTTTATGAATATTGGATCTTTGATGAAGTTTATTTTGCTAAGATTTGTGAAAATTAAATATATTAATATTTGGATCTTTTGTTGGTTGATTTTGTTTAAAATGATTCGATTCAACTTAATTACGGATTTTCACGTTCAGATTTTACAAGTTAGAATTAAAAACTAAATTCAAAAATATTTGGGGTTAAAGTATAAGAAAATAAAATGTTAAGACTCAAAAAGATATTTAACCTCTAATTGATGATATGGCATTAAATAAAAAACGTGGCATGAATTGAGTGGAACCACTTAGATAGGGTATCTAAACCCTCCAAAATCTCATGGTATCATAGCAATTCCCAAAATATAACATATTTAACATTAAATTAATAATTCATAAATACCTAAACCACCTTTTATACGACATTTTTTCTCCAGTAGAATATGTTTCAGTAATATAATTAACTAGTATTTTTTTACCCGTGCAATACACGGGAATTATTTTTTGAAATAATAAAATATAGAAATCAAGCTATTAAATATTAAATTAAGATAAATATATTATATAATAATTAATTATTAATGACAAATAATTTTGTATTAAAATATTCAAATAATTCTATTGAAATAAAATGTTTGTTATACATTTATTTCAATTAAATATAATTTCAATCAAATTGAATTTCACCTGTAACAATTAAATACTTCACTTATAATTTTTAAATTATGTTTAGGTATAATTCTGATTTATTATCATTAATGTTGTAGATAAATTTCAAAATTTATAATTAATATTCATTACTTTAAAAAAAATCACAAAATTACAATTGATTAAAATAGAAAAAAAATCTAAACTCATAAAAGCTACTTATAAATCAAAGATTTGAATGATTAAATATTTGTTATACATTTATTTCTTTTATATATTTTTATTTTTATTTTATTATAATCATATCATATATTTTTAATAACTAAAAATTTAGATCTAAAAATTTATTAATAATTAATAGGGAAATTGTTATAAATGGATGCAATAAATTTTATTGATACATTATTTTGATATTATTTGGTTGAAATATATTTATGGGAGACAAATGATATCATTGTTAGAGTTCATTTTCAAATTGAAATTTTAAAATGATCCAATCACATAAATTATATATATATATATATATATATATTAGTAAAGTTGCATTAATGTGCATTCCGATTGATTACTCTATTAGTTAGGCATTTAATTAAAATATTGTTAATATAAATTATCAACTGAAAGTAGATTTAAATTATGATTTTCATTGATTGATATAATTTACAAATAATTATTTATTTATTTAAAAATTTTTAAATCATATATATTTAATTTAAAATAAAAATCAAATAGCACTAAATAAAAATGAAAGGAATGATGAAAGATAAATCAAATTATTCAATTTTTTATCCTTATATACCCATAACCATATGAAATTGAATTAGAAGAATATACTCAGTTGGACTTGTTTCATCATATTATTTTTAAAGTTAGTTCATCGTGGGAAATGTAAAAAATTATCCCGTCATCATCATCATTGTTTGGCCTATTCCAACCTATCTAAGAAATGAAAATCAACATGATTGAACCTTTAAAATTAAGAGAAATAATATATCTATAACAAACAATACAAAATGGTCCGACCAACTTATAATATATAGTGAAGATAAAAAATAGTCTTTATAAAAATTAAAATTAACGTCTTATAAATCACTCCAATAAAAAAATTTCCATTATGATCCTTAATTTGTAAAATTAAATTCAGCTTCGTTGTAGAATTCCACAAAATGAGCATAATCAATTATGTTTTATTTTTTCAATTTACATTTAATACACATACATTCAATCTAATCAATTACATCTTATAATACTTAAAAAAATTATTCTCTCCATATGATATGATCAATAATTTTCAAATAATACTAAATCAACGTTTTTCAATTAATTAAACACATATCAAGAACAATATAATATTATATTAAATCAATTACGTATTCAATCATTTACTCACAAATCACAATAATATTGAATCATCTAAATACAATTAATAAGGTAACTTATATATAGGGTAAATTTTATTCATACAATTATTGAATCAATTAATATAATTATTGATATTAAATGAGAATCAATCATATTAAATCATATTAACTCACATTAAAATACATCAAATCATGTTTCATACTAAATCAAATTATTTTCTAAAATAAAAGGTTAATTGCAGGGTTGTTCTATGAGTGATTAATAACATTTTTTTTAATTAACCCTAACTGAAAAGTTTAATATATACAATGAATATTCATTCTTAACCAATTTAAATAAATGCAATCTTATAAAAAAAAAATCATTTATATCTGATTTTACTCTATAATATATATACCTTTTAATGATAGAAATTTATTAGTTATAATATACTTAAATAACCTTAATTAATTTAGGTAATTTTCATTTCCTTGATTTTTTCCTTTTATAAATATTTTTGAATGATTTATTGCTCAACTATTTTCATTCTTACCAAAAAGTATTCAAATCTTATTAATTGATTAAAATTTACTATAATGATTTGTGATTTATCATTTTCGTTGCTTGATTCATTCTTCTAGTAAATATTTTTTAATGATACACTATTAAATTTTTTTGTTTTTTATAAACAAATTTATTTTATAATAAATGAAATTATAGAGAGGAGAGGGAAAAAATTACAAATGAAATATGAATAAAATATTTAAAAAAAGTTAGATAATGTTGGGTTGTGAATCTTGTCACTCTCTCAGTTGCTAACAATGGTCTTATATTAAAAGTTTAGACGATATTCATGTCTTGTAGTCCGAAAAGAACCATCATTTGATATTACATCAAATTAAAATAAGACATAATATATACACTCTTCTCACATATTAGGGGTTTAAATTTGTATATCAAATGTCTTTCCAATTGTTACATGGATTGCAATACCCTATTTTCAACATGTTAAGAATTTAGAAAATTACATGCATGAAGCATAATAATAAAATCAACATACAGAAGAAGCTCTAAGATATATATTACATGTACATATACTCACAAATTCATGCACTAACACCATTTCAATGATGTTAGTTGACTCAGATATGTTAAAAGATGAGACATACCAAAGTTGCAAAACACACTCTAACATTTCTACTATGTCTTTAAACTAAGATCAATGCAACATATTTTTTCTTTTTCATATAAGTCACAAAATTTATTTGATAATACCTCTATTTTACATTGAATGAAGTTTTTGATTGATAATATTTTTTCTTTCTAACCTTGCATCTTTTGCTTGAGGTGGAGAAAAGTAGAGTTGTTTATTCATTTTTGACACATAGAAGAGAGAAAAAAAAAGTTGTAGAGAATGTTTGGAGTAGAATTAGCTTTTAACCTATTTTTATTTATATAATCTCAGGTGATCTAAATAATGATATGAATAAAAAAAAACATAATGATAAAAATATCTTTTTTAATTACCAAAGATAAAAAAATAAAAAATAAATCAATTAATATTATGTTACATTATGACTATTATATTCTAACATATATTTCCTTTTTTAATTAAGGTGCTTAACCTCAAAAAAATTTCAAATCAATTCTCATTAATTAATTTCTTAAAATAGAATCATTTAAAGTTAACTCATTGAGGTTTTTCGCCACTTGTCAGCACCTCATGAAGCTAACTCTATTAGATTATATATATAGATTAGTGGCTTATTCAATACTACTATAATTTGTAGTATTATGGAGTATAATTTACTATACTAAAGTGATCCATTAATTCCCTTGTGAGGTGAATATATAATACAATAATATTATGTTATTTCTGGGGTTGCGATTGAAAGGGAAAAAAAAATGCTAGAGCTTAGTGGCATATTATACTACAAAAGATTATTAGGTACACTAAGAATAAGAGATTTATTTGTTCTATACCACTTATATTTTGACACATCAACTATTCTATCTCCTTATTTGAAACTTAATCACTTATCTTTCCACTATAATTGATCTTTTAGATTATACGTCATGTAATGAATGATGCAAAATAAATGAATCTCTTCGGTACACCTAATAATTTTTCATTATACTACTTCATGTGATATGTGTTAATTTTCTATTTTATACACATATTAAATAATAATTAAATGATCTCAAAAATAAATAATATTTCATATATTTTATATCATTATTCTTAATAATATAATCTTTTATATATTTAATTTTATATGTTAATTTTCTATTATTAGGGTATCAAATGAAAAAAATAATTAATATGCTCTATAATTTTTAAATAGATAGATATTGATAGAAAAAACAAAAAATGAAAAGTGGATGGACACAAAACAAAAGGAACATATTGTATACTATATACTCTTTTCATTCCATTTAAATGGTGGTCTAAGACAATAAAATTCATTCCATATTTATTGTCATTTTTTAACATTTTAATATAGAATCAATGATAAAATATTAATATAATTTATTTAAAAGATATTCTTGTTAAAGTGTATTAATATATCTTTTAAAAGACATACATAAATCTTAAAAAATTATTAAAATAAAATGGAAGGAATATAGAATAGGGAAATACTTGGGGCACAACAAAAAAATCAGCCAAAACAGCCAACAAATTATGCACAACATATATAATATAAAATGCACAATGTATATCACATGCAATGCACAACATATTTCACCTATTGTGCACAACATATATCACATGTTGTAGCATCATCTTTCTTTATAACATGTGATATATGTTATGCACATCATGTAATATATGGCGTGCACAATATGTAATATTCGTTGTGCAATTTATATTATATATGTTGTGCATAACTTGTTGGCTGTGTTGACTGATTTTTTATTGTGCCCCTACCAATGCTCTATAGAATATGATAATAATATTATATATTCAAATAAAGAAGGACCTTACAATATGAGTGTCGTACTCATATATACACACACTTTCAAAATTTGAATTTGAAGTTGAAATCTTTAATTATTAACAATTTCTTTCTGACAGCAATATTAAAATGATTGCACTTAAATTTTACCCAAAAAACAATCAACTACGTTAATCAACCCTTATTATATGTACTACACTATATTTTGATACAAGAATATGTACTATACTAATATACTATATAATATAACACATATATAATGTAGTGCAAGTGGATATTCATTGTTCTTATCTATCTGAAATATAGACAAGTGGAGTAATGCTAATGATCGCGAATATAAAACACAATTAGCCAGCTCCGATCCAATTTGATTAATCTATGCTTACAAACCCACCAAGAGTTGTTGATTATAGGCTTATACTTTTTTTATTAAAGTGATCTGAACAGAAATAGTGAACTAACTTTTTTAGCCAATATTTTTTTTATTTATTCAAAACTTTTGTATTTGTGTTTGAATTAAAAAAAGGTAAGTTAAAGGCCAAATCATTCCTCTAAAGTAAATTAATCAACTTTTTACCATCTTTTTCTTAAAAACAAAATTAGTTGAAGAGAAAAGTTTAGTTTTATTTTAGATTAAGGTTTTTTTGGATTGCAATGTTTTTGACTTTTTTTAACTTTCGACTTATCATAAGTTATATCTGTCCTATTTGGCTGCACAACTTATGACTTCTCCATAAGTTATTTTAGTGTTTTTGAAGAAGTCAGAATATTTGACTTCTGTAAAAGTAATTTTCAAAATAATTGAAATACAATTTCTTGTTATATTATATCCATATATAAAATAACTTATTCATAAGTTACTTCTCATAAATTATTTTTATATAAGCTCTTAAATAAGTTGCTTACTCAAATTGTATATATGATTTTATCATAATCTAAAAAATATTTAAAAATCACTCTTTGAAAAATTCTAAAAATCAAACACAAGTCATCGCGAGAAGTCTATCTAACCCCCCAGGTTACTGTGCTGCTTAGGACAAAAGAAACATGGTGGAATCAACTAATTAAAGTACTAACGATCACATAGTAAATATGATATGATATGATATTGTAATGGAAAGTACACCTAGAAATTAGCAAACTTGTGGATTCAATGGAAATATTACTAGTATATGCATCAATACGCTGAATAAGTGTGGCCTCCACGATCTCTAATTAAAATAATGTTCTTACTCACTCCTTCCTGTAGCAAAATAAAAAAGACAATATGAGCTGATCCCTACGAGAAATTCGTAGGTGTATACTATATCTGTATGTGTGTGTGTCCCATGTGGTTTTGTAAAAGTAAACTAATCAGAAAGGAGCCAAGTGGGTTACATCAAAAGACAAAACTTATTATTGTGAACCTCACTTAGACACTATCAATCACTTAACACCTAGTACTTGTTAATAAAACAATTTAATTAATTAATTAATTAATTAATTCAGTTCAATTGATGTATAGATACGTGAGTAAAAAACGTGCATTTCACATTCATTGGTTCTAAGCCTGCCCCTCTTATTCATCGAAAAATTTAAAACTCTGCTAATGGAGCATTGCCAAAAGGCAAAAGCAAAGAGAAATTGCTTTCTTTACTTTGCTTTATTTGGTGTCAACCAGTTAACAACTAATTTAATTAATTAATTAATTAACTAACTTACATAGTGCCTGCTGCAACCGTTACTTTGAGGAGATGTGTAATTGCATTGTTGTATATGCTGAAAATTAAATGATAAAATATTATTGATAATTAGTATAAGGTTATGTTTATATATATCCTTGATAAGTTTTATGTACGGATGGAGAAATTTAATACTTGAGCTACTACTACCACATGACGCCAATAAATAACAGGGTATGGCACCTTTGGTAATCATGAAGGTTGTTGTAGTTACCCACGAAGTACTTACAAGAACTGATTTGAAACAATATACTACACTTGCGAAAATAATTGAGCGTACATCAACATTCCATCCATCAGATATTATTACCGTTAAAGAGTGAGGGATATGTGTGCGGATTTGAGTTTTTGTTTTAAATGGTAGACCCACAAATCACATAATACTTGATGGATGATTGATAAATATATGTTTGATGTACATATAGTACTATTGCTACAATTGTATGTGCAGATAAAAGGGGTGAAATATTAATTGACTAGTGTTGAATTAATGGAGTGGGGAAAAGACAAAATGAATTGATTAATACAATTGCTGATCAATGGTCAACTTGCACAAAATGTTGTAAGGTGGATCAATGGATATTCTTGGCATCTATCTAGCACCATAATTAAGCAAGTCAACTGATCTAATAATACAGATTTTGTAGTTAGTTTTGTCTGTTGGAATTTTGTTAAGGTCGACTTTGTTTTATGCACCAACACCACAAGAGTCTCTGCTCTCTACCTCTATGGTTGACAGAGGCATGTAGCTGAAAGCAAACAACATATCAATTTAAGACCTGTTCTTATCACAAGTCCTCTTTGCTTCAGTTTAATGAGATATTGTTATTTCATGAGTAATACATATTAAACTACTGAAACTTTTTTTAAGAGAAAAGTACAGAAGCAGCTAGATAGGATAGGTGGTAAAGATTCTGTTAGTTAGTTGCAGTTGCAGTGAGAGCTGAGAATAACAATGATACATTATTTGTTTATAAGTCTATGCGTTTCAAAATAATAGTCATTTTTACTTTTTTGATACATTGAAAAACTAATGTATCCAGATACAAAATACATCTAAGTACATTAGTTTTTCAATATACCCAAAAAGTAAATACGACTATTATTTTAAAACGGATGGAGCATTATGGTATGGTATGGTGTGTCTAATAATAAGCCAACACAATAGGCTACCTTGTAATGCATTATTCATTAATTGATATTCTAATAATAATAATAAGATCTTAAGTGATCTCTGGTTCTCTGAGATCTGAATTTGGACAACAAAGCTCACAAATACAATAGGGGCGCTAGGGTACTTTTCTCTTTTTGTAGTATGATCCTAAAGAGCCCAATTGATTAGCCGGGATAGGCCATATAGCTCCAAAAGATTGAGACCCAAGAAAGAGAAATTGATCTTAGTTAATGAAAGAAACAAAAGGCAAGATGAAGCCATAAATTTGGTTGAGTTGTAATTTTGGGTTCTAATAGCATAAGTACAGCTTAAGCATCAAGCCCCAAATCCTAAGCCCAAGAACAAAGAAAGAAAGAAAGAAAGAAACTGAGGCATTAAGACCTATCTCTGTTTTTAATCATTTTCTCTTCTCAACAAGTAAACGAATTCAATAATGGCTTATATAGTCTTATACCAGTTCAGAAATTCACCAAACACCAAATGGATAAACAACAGACAAGAATAGATCCAGATGAATATATAACATCCGGTTTTATACATATAAAAATCATAACATCAGGAACAAGGTCTCAACCTTAAATAATTAACTTCCTAAAACCTAATCATGGCTATAAAACGTTACATACACTGAAGCATCTTTAAACTCAGAACAACTCTCCAAGAGATGGATATATCTACTTGCTTAACACAAACTATCCTAAGCAATGCTAACTCAACTCGCTTATTAATGACATAAAAGGACCCTTAGCCATTCAACCCACATAACATTTCAGTAACAGGAAGCAATTATTCTATTCAGTGGAACAACATAAGCCACATTCTCCCATTGTCCCTCACAAGTCAACCAAACAACCAGCTGCCATGTAAGGATATTTTCCTCAAAATTTGCATACAAGAATCACTCATGATTACCCTAAGCCAGACATGGTTCTACTATGGCTGGAATCAAAGTGCCAACATAGGAAAATAAGAGTTCTTGCAACTGAGCCCAACAGGTAAAATCAAAGACATTTAAGTAACATTTCAATCCCATGGTTCATGAAGATATCTGACATGAATCAATCACATTCTTTGAAAAAGAATAAAGAAGGTATGAACCAAACAGACAAGGATTGTATTCAAGGTATTTTCCAACCACAAAAATATTTATTTATACTCTTAGATCAATTACTTATTTACTTATAAACAATCAAGTTGCTGATTCTGATCAGAACTGTGACTGAAATCTCAAATGGTTCCAACCTACCAAATGAAAGGATTCCATCAAATTTGTATCCAAGGATAAACAGAAATGGAAAATAAAAAAAATTACTTAAATGACATGAGAAGCAAAAGATGGGTGGATTATACCAAAATTTGTGACCATAAGTAACCAACAGCTAGATGTTAGCATCCTCCCTGATATAGCTTTAATAGCTGAGATTATGAAATTAAAAGTGGAATGTAAACTATATTTGTTTAATATAAGAAACGAAAACTCTATTAATATCTCTAACTTTATTTATTTCATGTTTAATGAGATAACTTGTCAATTGACACTGCCATCAAATCAGACCAAACATAATCAAGCATGCTTGCTGTCAAGAAAGTCTTCCATCCAAATAAGAAACCCTCCCACCATGACTTCAACTATTTTTCTATTATCATCCATGAACAAATTAAACGAAAGACTAATTGGAGTAGGCTGAGTAACAAATTCATTGTTAGAAGGCACAAAGTAAACAACAGAACTAATTAAAGTTCTGGATCAAACAGGATTGGTACACAAGGCCATGTAGTAGTATAAAACTACCACATTTGATTGTTTGCAGTATGAACTTGCAATACTCTTCTTCAAGCCTCCTTTCAATATAAAACCCAATGAAACTGGTGTCTTGTCTCCACTTATCAGTTCAATAACTAAATGAAATTAAAAAAAAAAGGAATCTTAAAGGTTTAATTAATAGCATAAGAATTAAACTAAGCATTGAAGAAAACTAACAGCTGCATATGCACAACTCTGTCTTGCTGATACATGGTTTTACAAAATATCTATATCTTAATTCTCACTGCACTCATTTAACAATTGAACAGACCTAATGTGATAGATCACTATGGATGAATTTAAATTGCCAACACAGGAAAGGGAGTTTTTGTTCCTGTGCCCAACTAAAAATGTTAGCAACATTTCAATACAATAATTCCTGACTATATCTAACATGAACCCATCCACTTTTTCAGCAAGAATACATTAAGAACAAAAGGAACCAAAAAGGATGGTGTACAAAGGTATTATATAACAAAAAAATCATCTACGCCCTTGAATCGGTAACATATAAAGTATCAAGTTACTGATTCTGATCGAAACTGTGACTAAAATCTAAAAGTTCTAACTGAGCAAATGAAATAGTTCAATCAAATTAGTTGAAATCCAGACATAGACAATAGCAGAGAAAGTACTGAAGTGAGAGGAAAGAACAAGATGATTGATTCACACCAAAATATGTGGTCATGAATAACCAACTGCAATGTGCTAACATCCTCCCTGATATAGCTTTACTAGCTGAGATGTATCATTCTCCGAAAAACGCGTCACATACTTTTGCAGGAACATCTCCTCAGGTAAAGCAAATGGTGTAGCTAAGCTGGCATTCTTCTTCATCAAACCTTTGGAGAGAAGATACTTGACAACTGAAGCCCTTGGAATAAGCCTTTTCTCCAAACTATATGAGAAAAGTGACGGATTCGAGCAGAGTGTTGACCGATCCCAGCCAAGCTGACCAATCCAGAAGCTCATCACTGAATTGAGCTTCTCCTCAGACCGCAACATAACATGCGGATGCCTCCTAAACGTCCCAAAAATATCCTGCTCAGACCAGCCCCACTTCTTAAAGGCTTCAACTTTGGCATCCCATTTGGATTTGTTAACAGTCCTTTTAGCCAGCAATGCAATACTGAACTCAAGCTTGGAAGGATGAAACCCCAATTGCTTGAGTTCCTCCACAGTTTTAATCAACTCACCAGAACACAGTACAGAAGGCCTAGTTCTAAGCAAATGGTGAATGTTGGAGGCAGTCAAGCCTTGACGAAGGAGCAATTTCGCATTACGATGGAAACGAGTATCACATAGTGAAGGGAGGCATGCGATAAGGTAAGCAATGACTTTGTCATCAGAGGGACAGAACCTGCTTACCAGTTCATACAAAGGGACTATGAAATTCTGAAGGCTATGACGCAGGAGCCGTGGGGTCCTATTCACCATGAGGACAATGTCATCGTGAGAAGCACCCTTGGAGGCTAAAAATTGGAACTTTGGCAACACACTTTTGTTGGGGTGGCAGGCAAGCAGAGAAGGTTCCTTGGCGATGATGCTGTTGATCTGGGAGTTGGAGAAACCGAGGCCTCTGAAGAAGGAGAGATTTGAATCGGGCTTCAGGGGAGAGTCGAAATGAACACGCTTGGATGCTTTGAGAGCAGCTGCTTGAGACAATCCACACTTGTCTCTGAGGTAGGACACAGTGAAGGAGGAGGACCGTTGATCTGAGATGGTTTTTGCTGAGAAGAAGCGGTGCTTGTGTTGGTTTAGTTTTGGGGATGGAGAGGGTTGAGGGAAGGTGGTAGCGTTCTTGGTGAGGAAGAGAATGAAAGCTCTTCTAAGAGGGTGCTGATAACTACACGACGACATGACGATGCGATTGCAGCGTTTCAGAGCCTCCGAGGGAAACAAAACGGCACCTGAAGGTCAGGTTGAATCGACCGAGGAAGATGAAAGCCTATCTTCTACTTCTCCTTCTTGGGCCGGTCCAAAGCGTGTTTTTTATTTTTATTGTTAACAAGAACATATAAATGTTTCAGTAACTAAATGAGGATTAACAGATATTACCAAAAAATAAATAAATAAATGAGGACTAACAGCAATTATCTGGCTGGATCCCGGATCGGGGCACTGGCGCCCAGTGCTCCCCTACCCGCAGGTAATGGGGTGCCTCCCCTTATTGGCATTTTCTTAACCAAAAAAAAAAAAACAGCAATTATCTTCGATTTCAGGATCAAAGTGATTGGTATACAAGGCCATGTAGTAGTATAGAACTACCACACTTGATTGTTTGAATTTGCAGTGTCAAGTTCCAATACTCTTGTTCAAGACTTCAATACTCTTGCTGATACCTGGCTATTAACAAAATATCTATATGTTAATTTTCACTACATTCATCTAACAGTTTAACAGACCTAACTCAGCTTAATTTTTTTTCCTCAGCAAGTGTGTGTACTGTAAACTCTATAAATCTATAGCCAACTTGTACCTGTTTATGGCCAAAAAAAGAAAAAACACAGAGCTTTGCAACCCGTGTAACAGTGGCGGTAATTGTTTGCAAATGAAGCTATTGTCCAATGAAACAACATCTCCAAACTATACCAATGTTCCATACAACACAGTCAAATGAAATAGAGAGCTTCACATGCATAACAGTGGCGGTAATTGTTTGCAAATGAAGAAGATGGAATACTACAGTACAGAGTGTATATAAAAACTTTCACATTAAAATCTGCAAAGTAATCAGCATAATTCTTTAATCATTCAGATTTCCCCTAAGCCAGAGAAGGATTTTTTATATGTTATCAATTCAACTATGCCTGAAATTAAATTGCCACAATGGGAAAAAGAGCTTTTGGTTTGGCGACTGAAGTGTTAGAAGTCCAAGCAACATTCCAATCCATAATTCCTGGCTACATCCAAAACGAACCCATCCACTTCTTTCAGCAAGTATAGAAAGAGCAAAACAAACAGATAAGGATGGTATACCAAGGTATTCTCTAACCACAATATAACCTTGAATCAGTTGCTTATAAACTAATCAAGTTACTGATTCTGATAAGAGCTTTGACTAAAATCTAAAATTGTTCCAGGTAAGCAAACTTAACAGTTCAATCAGATAAGTAGAAATCCAGTCACAACACGAGTAGAAAAGTACTAAAATGAGATGATGAAACGAAAGATGGCTACATCACACCAAAATTTGTTCTTATATGCTAACTAAGATCCTCCCTGATATAGCTTTACTAGCTGAGATCGATCATTCTCAGAAAAACAAGTCACAAATCTTTGCAGGAACAACTCATCAGTCAAATCAAATGGTGTAGCTAAGCTAGCAGTCTCCTTCATCAAACCTTTGGAGAGAAGATACTTGACAACTGGAGCCCTTGGAATTAACCTTTTCTCCAAACTAAATCCAAAAATTGTCGGTCTTATGCGGAGAGCTGAACGATCCCAGCCATGCTTACCAATCCAGAAGCTCATCACTGCATTGAGTTTGTCCGTAGATCGAAGCATAACCCTCGGATGCCTCCTAAACGCATCAAGAATTTCTTGTTCAGACCAACCCCATTTCTTAAAGGCTTCAACTTTGGCATACCACTGAGATTTGGTAACAATAATTTTGGCCAACAGTGCCACACTGAAATGTACCTTAGAAGGGTGAAACCCCAATTGTTTCACTTCCTGCACAGATTTACGGAGGCCAATCGTATCAGAAGAAGAGAGTATTGAAGGCCTAGTACTAAACAAATGGCGAATGCCGCAGTCAGACAAGCCCTCATCTAGGAGCATATTCACATTCAGTCGCACACGAGTTTCAGAAATGCAAGGTGGGAATGAAGTTATCAAAGCGATGACTTTCTCATCAGAGGGAAAGAACCTCCTTACGAATTCGTACATAGGGACTATTTGGTTCTCAAGGCTATTACACAGGAAACGAGGGTTCCTAGTGGCCATGAGGACCATGTCATCGCGAGAAGCGCCTTTGGAGGCTAAAAATTGAAACTTTGGCAATAACCTTTGGTTGGTGTCGCATACGAGAAGAATGGGTCTCCTGGTGAGGATGCTGTTGATCTGGGATTGTGAGAAACCCTGGTTTCTGAAGAAGGCGAGGACTGAATCGGGCTTCTGGGGAGAGTCGAAACGGAATTGCTTGACTGCTTTCAGAGCAGCTTCTTGGGAGAATCCACACTTGTCTTTGAGGTAAGACGCCGTGAAAGATGATTGTTGGTCTGAGATGGTGGAAGTAGAGAAGAAATTGATAGGGTGGTGGCTCTTCAGATGCAGAAAAAGGTAACATTTTGGGTCAGAGATAGTGTTAGTGTTCTTATGGTGGTAGAGAAGGGCTCTTCTTAGACTTAGAGGATGATATTTGAACTGAGGCATGACAAATAGAGTTTGGATTGATTCAGCGAAGAAGATGATTATCTTCTGTCCGGCACTTCGGAGACTGGACTGAATCTGTTAAGAAGACGAAGAAGACGATTTCTCAATTTTCAAGTGATTTGCAAAATAACAATTTGTTATTGAAAATCTATAAATATTAATAAATTTGTTTGTTTGGATACCATTATTTATTTAAAATAAATTATTTTTAAATTAAAAAAAATTTTATTGAATTTTTTTATATGTTTGGTCTAATTTTAAATAAAAGTATAATCTCTAAAAAAAAGTAAAAAAAATTTTTTTTTAGAAGTTGTAATTTTCATCTTCTGAAAAACAGATATTTTATATAACATAAAAAAGATATTTACAATTAAATAGATTTTTATATATTACATTCAAACATAAATTAATTTTGTATCCAAACAAAAAATTACTTCTACTTTTTCAAAAGATCTTATTTAAAAAAATAAATTTAAAAAAAAATTTCTGCTAGAATAACGTCCAAAGAAGTCCTAGTTATTGAAAAACAATTTAGAAATAATACAAAATGCAATCACATTAGCATATAATATCAGCACAATCGTATTTTCATTTAGGAAGTTCTTCTCTTTGGGAATGGATTATTATCTGAATATATATTATTGGCAGCTTATTCCCCGTACAACAAGTCCAAAATAAATAAAGGGTGCAAGGTTCACTAAAAACTCAACAGCTTAGAAGAAGAAGAAGAATCATTGAGAAAAAGAGAGAATCACGATGTCGACGGAACCATCGGAATCAACGTTCAAGCCCTACGTCCTCTCCCAAACCCTACCGGGCCACAAGCGCGCCGTCTCCGCCGTCAAATTCTCCGCCAACGGACGCCTCCTCGCCTCCTCCTCCGCCGACAAGACCCTCCGCACCTACGCCTTCACCAACTCCGACTCCACCACCGGCAGCCGCACCCTCACCCCTATGCAAGACTACGAGGGCCACGACCAGGGCGTCTCCGACCTCGCCTTCTCCTCCGACTCCCGCTTCCTCGTCTCCGCCTCCGACGACAAGACCCTCCGCCTCTGGGACGTTCCCACTGGGTCCCTCATCAAGACCCTCCACGGCCACACCAACTACGTCTTCTGCGTCAACTTCAACCCCCAATCCAACCTCATCGTTTCCGGCTCCTTCGACGAGACCGTTAGGGTTTGGGACGTTAAGTCTGGAAAGTGCTTGAAGGTTCTCCCTGCTCACTCCGACCCTGTTACCGCCGTTGATTTCAACCGCGATGGGTCCCTCATTGTTTCAAGTAGCTACGATGGGCTCTGTAGGATCTGGGATGCTTCCACTGGGCATTGTATGAAGACTCTGATCGACGATGAGAACCCCCCTGTTTCCTTCGTCAAGTTCTCCCCTAATGGCAAGTTCATCCTCGTTGGCACATTGGACAACACTCTGGTACTATTTCAACACTTTCTCAATTCAATTCAATTCGATTCGATTCCTTTTTTTTTTCGTCTTGTTTTGTCATTTGTGGAAAGAAAAAAAAAATCTTTATTTTCAAGCGTTTTTAGTCTTTTGGGAATTGGGGTTTTTAGAGGTAGACATCCATGATATTATAATTTGTAGAAGGAAGGTGCAATCTTAATTTGAAGATTGGTGCTAGGAATTTGTTTAAGTTTGAAATTCGGTACAATCGGTGAAGGTGCTTCTATTTCTATTCTATTTCGATTTCAAATAATCAAGCTCAACCTTCTAGAGTTATAGGATTTGCCATGAGTGTCATGATCCCGTCAGTGATAAATTGTGCATTACATAGAAGGGAATTTAGAATTTGCAAATGGTTCTGTTTGTTTGCACCATTTGGTCTAGGACTCGAACCAGGCAAATATAGTGGGTTGAGAGAAGGGAAGAAAGTTTCATTCTTTCCTGTCTGTTGCTCTTGAACCATGTCAAAAATGGCAGGGCTTATGATGATATTAAGGACTTAAGAAACAGAGTTATGATGTTTGATTAGTAAATGCGCTATGACTATGAGCTTTCACTTAAAATTTGGGATCTTTTGGCTGTTTAAAAATGACAGTGAAAGATGAATTGCTTCTCATGTTCAGTTTCTCTAAGTTGATAGGCTTTTTCTTCTCATTTGCTGAGTAGCCACTGTCCAATGTGGTAACTCAGATGGCTGCGACAAATTGTTCAGATTATCTGTTTGGTTTCGTACTTTACCATTCAATGTTTAACTCGTTGACTCCCATGTCCTCTCCTTGCAGAGGCTTTGGAACTATTCTACTGGGAAGTTTCTGAAGACGTACACCGGTCATGTGAATTCAAAATACTGCATTTCATCCACTTTCTCTATAACAAATGGGAAGTATGTTGTTGGTGGCTCAGAGGATAGTTGTATATACTTGTGGGATCTGCAGGCAAGGAAGATAGTGCAGAAACTGGAAGGCCATTCAGACACTGTTGTGTCCGTGGCATGTCACCCTACTGAAAACATGATTGCTTCTGGTGCTCTTGGCAATGACAAAACTGTCAAGATCTGGACCCAACAGAAAGACTAATTTCATGCCTAATCCTTCAATGGGCCGGTGAAATTTGAGGCAGCAGAAACTGGCTGGTCATTTTGCAGCTGAGGACGACTTTGGTTGAGGGAGGGAGGGAGGAGCTTATGTAATTTTTGCAGTTTGAGTTCACTATTGTATTTAAAGGATTTTTCATTTCCAACCATTGTGTCATGGCGGATTTCACTGCTCAATGTCATTTTAGACTGCAAGGATAAAAAATATTCCTTGGTAGGTAGGTGCATGGATTTTGGTAAATATGGAAAGCTGGATTTAAAGGGAAGTTCTGTGATCTTTGTGTACAACCACTAGACTTGTTCTGGTGATTCTAAAAATTGTTGGTTATAAAGTTTGTTTGTTTGTTGTAAAATTTGGTCAAAATCAGTTTTTGGGGGTTGAAACCGACAACAGACCACAGGATGTGGACTAATTCGTAAGGGGCATGTCATGTATGATTTGAGAAGGTTAGTGCATGATGTGCAATGCAATGCAATGAAGGATTACCCATCCGGATAATATAATCTGATTGATTTAATGTATAAAGCACCAATAGCTAACTACTTGTAAGTATGTATAAATAGAGCAGTGGGTGATGAGTATTTTGATTTAGAGGGTGCAGTATATGAATGGTAATGGAGTGGGCCTATGATTGTACTGTACGAGTGGCCGTGTTTGTCCTGTTTATTGGTTGGACATTTAATTTGTTTGCGCAATAATAATGACTGTTATGTTCTCGAAATACTAAAATTTGAGTCTTTATCCTCTCATGCTATTATTAGACAGAAATTCATGTTTTTATCATTTATTTACTCTATTTTTTATGTCATCGACTATTTTTTATTTTAATTTTATCAAATGTATAAATTTAAACATAACTCTTTCATATGATAAAAAATAATGAGAGGAGGATTCTATTCCATTTAGATTAGACACTTACCATATATAATCATTAGATATGATGAATTGATCAATGTTATGGGAATCACTGTTATATTTAATGACAATAAAATGAATATTTCAGTTATACCTCTATTTTTTTGGTAGGATTTTCTAATAAGTGTCCTTATACTATTCATCTTTAAAACATATATTTTTATATTTTACATGCAATAGATGTATCATTATATTTTAATTTTTTTAAAACTTATTATTTAAAGTATCTTTAATGCTTGTTTTAAAAATATTATTAGTATAATTCATATTGGAACAATATTTTTTACAATAGAATGACCATGATGTACTATTTTTTCAATAAATTCCACCACACCATGACCCCAGCACACATAAAAAGGAATCAATTCCTTTAGGCGAAGAAAAATACCGGTCTCAGTTTAAGATTAAGACATGTAACTTTGAATTCATTATGTATTATACTTTTTATAAATAATTCATTATATGTGTGTAAAAACTTGAAAGCAAATAAGTGATTATGATGATGATATTAGCAAAAAACAATGACGTGATTTAATTTTTTATGATAAAGTGAGTCTATTTTGTGTTGTTATTCAGTATTCCGACTTATTTAGTTTTGTTATCGTATAGTATAAATCAATGTCTTTTGTTAAATAATTTGTTAATGTATAGTTGCAAACTTGCAATTGTAAAATAGATAGATATAGTTTACTTATCCGGCTTAAACATAACAATTTATATTTATTAATTATAAATGGACATATAGTTAACTCAAACAAAACATAAGAAAATGTTTTTTTTTAAGTAAACCACCATTCTAACCATTAAAAAACTTAATATGCTGCCAGATTAATCTCTAAGGCACGTTTCATTAGTTGCAACTGATCAGACCCAATAATAAGTTTATCATTCATTATTGGTCTGGGCACTTCACTGTAGATATAAAATATATTCTAAAAACTAATTTATCATAACATTGTATTGTTTTAGAGAGTAATTAATTTATTGATTAATAATTATAAGTCGAAATCTTTACATGGGATATATTAATAAAGGATCTACGTGAAGCAGCAAAGTTATTGTAAAATGAAATGGCTAGATATAGATGAAGCATGAATTTTATATATTAATGACAGACAAAAGATAGATATAATTAGCCATTTTCAATAAACTTAACTTGCTTTAATAAGGATGTGTTTGTTCTTTACTCCTTTTGTAGCAAGCAAAGGCAAGGATATATGGAGATTTAATTTTGTTGAGGAAGAACCATTCTCACTTTTGCGGTCAACTCAACATATATAATACTAACGGTCTTTCATTCTTCTTTGGACTTCCCAAATCAGTTATTGAGAGGAAAACACAGCTTTTCCGAAAGTCATACCACATAGATGAGCATGTGTTTGGTTTGGGGTAAAATTGAGGTTGAGTTTTCATGGATCAAATTTACGTGTTTTTCATGAAATCCATCCATAAAACTGATAAAAGTTCTCACTTAATCTTTTATTCAAGGGTTTTACTTGTTGTTTTACTAACAAGTGTCTTTTGTTAAAATTTTAGAAAAATTTAAAATATAGAGCACGTGTTAAGAATACTTAAAATAGTAAGTTTAGAAAAAATTTAAAATATAATGGTGGACCCCTAAAAAACATAAAAATGCATGTTTTCAAGATGAATATTTTCATTTTTAATTCCTTAACAAGTGCCCTAAGGCACTTGTTAGCAAAACTCTTTATTCAATAACCAAACATATTGCTGTTAGTATGATTTTTTTAATAATTATTAATCACAAATGTTTGGGGAACAACAAAAAATCAGCCGTCAACAAAGCTCATTTAACATTTTATTATCCAAATAACATTTTAATCATGAGTATATTTTTAATGGGCAAGATGATTGTGGCCTAAATTCTTATTTATTGACTATTTTAGTTGGTTTTTTTATTGTACCCCTAATAATACTCTTTAATGCATGCTCTTATGTTCGTGATAATATATATAAGACATTTAACTATGAAATTTAACACAGTTAAAAATTAGATGGATTATTCAAACATCTAGTTAGAGAACTCTCATTTTAAATGAATTAGTTATTTTTGTCTTTGATGAATATATCGAGCAATTAATGAATAAAATTAAACATTTCTGAAGTGTAATTTCTGTTTAACTTTTTTTATTAAATTAAAAAATAGAGTTTAATTTTGATGTATTAACTGTGTAAAGATATTTTATATTGTCATGCAATCAAAATATTTTATTTGTATGATCGTTCAGAGAGTGAAAGAGAGAAAACACAATTATTAGTAGCATGACAATACATAATTGAATGACTGTATAAAAAAGTTGTAAATTATCGGTGAATGAAAATTAAATTCTAAAAATAATAATATGAACTAATTTTTGAGACACATTTTATAATAATAATAATAAGGCTTTCAATTATTATGAAATACATGACACAATCCTCTTGAAAACAATGAAAGCTACATATCCCCATCATAATATTATTGTTATAATATTTTGTATTCGAGTGTTTATATGATTTAGATGACAATGGTAAGTTTTTTTGTACTTGATAGAGAAAATAGGTGAGGGGTATTACGGGGAATTCGACGTAGTTGTAGTTGTTGTTGTTTGGCTACGTAAACGCGCTACATGTAAGCGGTGTGACAGTGCAGTGGTCCCCACTGAACCCTCACGGCCCAGTACACATGTTGTTATTCTCTTTTTTGACTTGTTTCCCAGTGCTCTTGTATTCTATTGTATGTTCTGCCTTGTATTTAACACATCTTTTAATATTATTTAATACATCGAATAATTATAAGTATTGATTATATTATAACTAAATTAATTCATTGATTCAAATTTAGTATATATTAAATATTTTATTATTTAATATTACTGATATTACTACTTGGAATTCAATCTCTCTTATGTATGTTGCAGCTTAAAATAATGATGCACTCATTCATTTTTATTAGAAATGTCAGTAGATCAAACAAGCTATAAGGATAAGACTATGACATACCGTTGCTAGTTTTAAATTACTCCTTCTATTTCAAAATATTAGTATTTTAAGGTTTTTACACGTAGATTAAGAAATTTAATAAATATTCTTAATTTTATAAAATGATATATTAAAATGACTAATCTACCTAAAGTATTAATGAGAAAGAAAGATGATTAGTGGTCCCTTGGAGTAATATTCAAAAAAGAAAGAGAATGATACTAGGGGTATAATAGGTATAAAAAAATTAAATTGGCATTGGAAGTTGAAAACGACAATCATTGTGAATTTTTTTTTTTCTCCCTAATACGACTAATATTTTGGAATAGAGGGAGTAGTTTGTTAGTATTTCGCGTGAATATTTGATTATTAATCGCTTGTATGAACTAATATTTCGCTATTATAAAGGTGTGCACAACTCTCACCTATTAATCAATTAGTATTTTCGATTACTTTTTGGATTATACCATTTAAGAGTCAACATTAGAAGTTTATTATATACAAAATTTATATTTTCAAGTTTATAATATATTCAATGTATTGAAAAATTTAAAACATAATTACTTTAACTCCTTAAAACGTATTGTCCGGACATTCATTAACGAAACACTTTATTTTAAATTTTTAATAACATATTATTTATAAATAATTTAATTTTTATCCACGTACAATACATAACTCTTTTACACAATTATTCAATCATGTACTACCACGTTAATTATGATTGTATTTTCTCTCTTTCACTATCTAAAAAGTCCTACAAACAAAATATTTTAATTGGATGACAATGTAAAATATATTTTACAGTATTAGTGTATCAAAATTAAACTCATTTATAAAATAGTAATACTATATAGTACAAATTGAAGTCGTTATAAATGGATCGATGGTGAGGAGGTTAAATAATAACTTATAATGAGATCACAATTTACATGCTACCTATTTACTTATTTAGTGCATTTCGTGCAATAATATAATAAATCGAACTATTTAGCCATAAGTAATTGTATATGGTCATTCAACTGTTGTATAGT
The DNA here is from genome assembly GCA_013621005.1 of Aeschynomene evenia. Taxonomy (NCBI): domain Eukaryota; kingdom Viridiplantae; phylum Streptophyta; class Magnoliopsida; order Fabales; family Fabaceae; genus Aeschynomene; species Aeschynomene evenia. The sequence goes on along the minus strand of CM024263.1, from coordinate 31,380,615 downwards.
AATACCTAGGGTAAAAACTATTTAACTTTTGAGATTAGTTACTATATAATGATAATATAAATTATTTTTTATATAGTACGTACAATCAAAATTTTTCATGTAATTTATAATGAGATGATGATAATTTCAAAATATTAAAATTTCCACAAAATGAGTGAATTATCATTTTATTTGCTAATAATATAAAATAACTTTAACTAGTATACATTATGTTGTGAAACTAATTAATAATAATAATAGAAAGAAATAGCAGATATTAAGAGAATAGAATATTATTAATCATCTAAAAAATACTCGTTCATTAGGTATTAGGATTTATAGGACTATTTATAGATAAAGTAAGAAAGAAAAAAAGATCAAATCAAATCGTAACTGACTTTATCTCTTATCAAATCAAATTCTACCATTCAAATTCAGATATTATTTTACAATACATTATGATTACTCGCTTGACTTTTACCATACATAGAAGAAAGGATTGATTTATTGTATGGGCAATAAGTTTGGTATATTTATTTTGTTGAATAATAACTTCCTAAAAAACAAAGTTGAACAATGAATCATCATGCAATATGATATTTAAAAATTACAGAATGAAGTGATTAGATGCATATATGGTTTATTTAGTAAGATTGAACGAGTTAACATGAAAAGAGATGGTACAAATTAAAGGTACCACAAATGGCAATGGCGATCAAAGCAAATGGAGAAGAGTAGGGAGGGAGAGGGATACATACATCAACATGAAGAAGCACACAGTATGATTGGAATCTCCAAAGCCACGTGTCACTGAATTTACGTCACGCGCTTAATGCGCGTGGAGATATGCTCCCACCACCCGACCCTGAACGGACGAGCGAGCGAGCGAGCGAGCGAGCGAGCGAGCAAGCGAGAACCCTTTCTCTCTCTCCGAATTCGTACTATTAAATTTAATAATATATATATTTTAATTTTCTCGTATATATAAATAATATATCAATCAACGAGAGAAGAAGGAGAAGGAGAAGAAGAAGAGGAAGAGGAGAAGGAGGAGTTTTGGTTAGGCAGAGCACAACACAATAAAACACAGACACAGTGCATAGAGTCACCTCCAATTCAACCCTCCCTCGCAGCCATCAATATCATGAAACCTCTTCTTCTTTCTTCTTGACGCACCAGGTACCACCACTCTCTCTCTCTCTCTATATATAGATATATACTTTTGTATGCATATAAATATATAAGTAACTTTGTATTATAAATAATATAATATATATTATTATTATTATATATAAGAAAGATTGGTGGTGGTGTGTATTTATTTTTATTTTTCTTCCTCAAAAACTATGCTTTGCTTCACGTTTTCTTTATTTTCAATCAGCAACTTGTTAATCGGTGTGTAACCACCACGACCCATTTTCGCAGCTTCGCTTCTTCTTCATGTGGGTCTCTCCGGGTTCTTCTTCTTCCATGGAGGTAACAACACTATACCTCCCAATCTTCTCTTTTTTCCTCTTTATTCTCTCTCTCTCTCTTTGTCTCGTGCTTTGTTTATCGTACGGGTTTTATTTTTTTATTTTATTTTTAACTGTAGTTGCTGATGTGTTCTCGTAGAAAATAACTCGAATTTTCTTGGATCATATTGGATTTCTCACTGTGAGACCGGTGCCTGTGCTTGTCTCTTTCTTGCTGCTTCTATCTTTTGGTTTCTGTTTCTCTATATTATTATATATATATATATATATATATATATATATATATGTATATATTTGCTATCGTGTTCTTCTTCTCTCTTCTAAAACCACTCTTTGAGCCCTGTTTTAGCTCTGACCGGCGTTGCTCTCGTAGAGATTGAACTGCTTTTGGCATTCGAGAGGAATGTGCTTAATGGGTTCTCATGCATTTGTGTAAAGTCTTCGACTTTCGGTGTTGGGTTTGTTCTTCTCGTTTCGTGAAATGGATCTGGTTCCTTGCTCTCTTCTGAATTTGCGGCTGCTGCTTCACTCGCTTTTTTGTTGCTTGCTTCTTATAAATAAATATCTTAAGTCGTTATTATGAGTTTTTTTTTTAATATTAATATAACAAAGTTTGATATTGTGAGGAGTAGAGTTGGTTTGGTTGGTATACACTTGGAGAATCTGCTTGGGTTCTGTTTGTTCGAGTTTTATTCCTAAATCCTGGTGTTTAATTTTGAGTTTATAATTCTGCCAAAAGGCTTTTTTTTTGTTTGTTTGAAAAAACTTTTATATCTTAATTATATTTGTGTTCAAACTTTGTGGCAGGTGGATGCAATGCGAGTTGATAACAACCTTGTGAATTGTTCAGATGAGCAAGCAGACGAGCAATCACTTTCTCCAGAATTTGTTGATGATTATGATGTTTTTGGTGATCCGGAAGTTTTTCCTCGGGTGGGTGAGCAACACCAGGTCGAAATTCCGCCAGTGATTTCAAAGTATAAGTATTCCTTGTTGCAGAAGAACTCACATGAGGCAGAAAGCAGAGCCTGTACTCTCCATGCATTTCGAGTAGGATTACCCATCCCATTGATTTGGATTAAAGGCGAAGTAGAGAACAATGATCATGATCCTCTGGAAAATGAATGCAAGTCATCTGGAGTTACCAACAAAATTGAATCTTCAAAACAAGAATATGTTGAAGAGAAGACCCAGAGTGGCCTGGACTATGATAAACCGAATCCTAAAATTGAGGTCATTGACAGCACATTGGTCAATAGAGTAGAGTTGGGAGAGTCGAGAAATTCTGATGTGAAGAAGGGGACACAAGTTGGGATGCATGAGAAGCACAGAGACAAAGATCATAGCTTGGTTCCTGGTTCCGCTAGTGGCACCTGGAATGAAATTGAGGAAAGCAGTTTTATCCTTGGATTGTATATATTTGGGAAGAACCTTGTTCAAGTGAAAAAATTTATTGGCAATAAGAAGATGGGGGAAATACTGTCAATCTATTATGGGAAATTTTACAAGTCTGACAGATATCAAAGATGGTCTGGATGTAGGAAAATGAGAAGCAGAAAATGCATTTTTGGGCAGAAGATTTTCACAGGGCCAAGGCAACAAGAGCTTTTGTCTCGTTTACTACCCAATGTTTCAGCGGAATGCTGCAGTAAATTACTTGAGGTATTGACTTAAATTCTTTCGATGTTTATGCCTTGTTGATATCATCATCACTGAGGACTGGATCTGTAAATCATTCATTCACCAGACTTGACATGGCAAAGGACACCCTCTTCCCCCTCCCAACCATATGTAGGAGAATAGAAGCTCTTTAAAATGTTTGAATTTTTACAGGTTTTAAATTATTGAGTAAGCATTACTTCTGAGAGTGAAGATGACTTATTGCTGAGGGTGGATACGAGTTTCAAAGCCATAATATCTTTCAAAAGAATTCAGTGTTGCTCAATTAAGGACTAAGGAGTATTCAAGTTAGCTTTAGCTGTTTCAGTTTTGTTTCTGTTCTGCATGACGATCATTGCATCTTATTTGAAATTCTGAATGTGTCATCTTTTTTTACCTACTTGGAATTCTGTTCTGCTGGCCAATTAGTTCATCTACTTTCATTTATTATTTTATAGGTACGTTTTATGACTATATTAAATTCAATTACTTGGTAGGTGTCCAAGGCATTTGTAGAAGGGAAAATGCTTTTAGAAGATTATGTTTTAACTTTGAAGGCCTCAGTTGGGCTCAAAGCTCTTGTTCAGGCAGTAGGAATTGGCAAAGGGAAGGAAGATCTTACAGGTCTCAGTGTGGATTCTTTCAAGTCCACTCAGACACATCATGTTCGCCCAGAAATACCAGTTGGCAAAGCATGTTCTATGCTCACATCTGCAGAAATAATAAGCTTTCTGACAGGTGATTTCAGATTAAGTAAAGCTCGAACAAGTGATCTCTTTTGGGAAGCTGTCTGGCCTCGATTACTTGCAAAAGGATGGCATTCTGAGCAGCCAGGTAGTTATAATTATGCTGTTTCAAAGAATGCTCTGGTGTTCCTTGTTCCTGGAGTCAAAAAGTTTTCGAGGAAGCTGGTGAAGGGAAATCATTTTTTCGATTCAGTCAGTGATGTCCTTGGTAAAGTTGCTTCTGATCCTGAGCTAATTGAGCTCGAGACAGTTGCAGATAATGGTTCCACTGACAAGGAAGGAAATGGGTGGACGGAAGAAACAAAATTGGAGCGGGAAAATTCCCCTGATCAACCACGTCACTGCTATCTCAAGGTAAAATCTCCAAATCGCAGTACAAATGGGATGAAATTTACTGTTGTAGACACAAGTCTGGCCAGGGAAAAGATTGGACAGGTGAGAGAACTGAGAAGCTTACCATTCGGAGTTTTAAGATCTACTTCTGAAAATGATTCAGATAATTCAGATACTTCAGAGGAGGAAACAAATGAATCTGAGTCTGTCAATACTACGTGCTTTGATAGGAGGAAGGCTGGAAGGGGAGTCTCTTCAGACTTGAATGGTTTAGAGAACAATCCTTCCAAAGAGGAGCTTCCCATAAGTAGCATGGGTTCTACTGATGTATCTGCTGCTTCCAAGGACCAGAAGACAGCCTTCTTGAGTAACACAGAGAGAAGAGACGATATGAAGTGCCAATCACTCCACAGAATGGTATCTGGCAACAAAATTGATCTAGTCCCTGTTACCAAACGACGGAGGAGATTAACTGCCTGTAGCCGTGCAAAGAAAAGTATGGACACTGCTAATATGTTCATTCTCCCCAGATTAAAACAAGAGGAGGCCAGTCTCTGTCACGACAATTTGAAATCTAGAGCAAATGCGATTACTAACTTCTTTGTCGCACCGGCAGTAAAACAAGAGATGGCTGGTGACCATGCTTACAATTCAAAATTTTATGAGAATGTTCCCTCACTGGAAATCCCGCCTCAGGCGAATAACTCGTTATCAGGTCTTCCAACCCAGGAGAGCAAGACATTAGCAGGTCCTGTGTCAAATTCCAGCTCGATGATCAGCACAGAAGCTGTTCCTGCTACTAGTTCTTCAGGCACTAAGGATGATCGACATGAGAAACCCCATCCGAGGACTCTGATTGACCTTAACTTACCTGTCGCACCTGAAGTTGAAGGTGACGATCCTTTTGAAAATGAAGTGACAGACATTCAGCAAAATAACACAAGCAAGGAATCAGATGAGGTCAGTGTAGGAACAATCTCCAAGCCTGTGGATCACTCTGAGCAACAGCCTGACATGCACACAAGGAGGCAGAGCACAAGAAACCGCCCCCCCACCACAAAAGTGCTGGAAGCTTTTGCCTATGGATATCTCGACAAAAAGGAGAAGCGAAGGAGTCGGGATTATGACCACGACAGTTCAGTGTCAAGGCCTTCCCGACGTGCATGTCGCAAAGTAGCAGGTTCTGGTGGTGGTAGTGGGGCAAGTTCTGAAAAAGAGGAAAAAGCAAATGTCTGCAATGACAATGATAGCAGTAACAGTAATGTGTTATGTATAGACTTCAAGTCAAGTGAAGGGTAAAAGGAACCAAGTTTTCATATCTGTGCCATTGATGATTGATTACATGTTTCCAGTACCGTGGGGAACAAACTTGGAAGGAAGGTTTTATAGCCTCCATGGGGACTTGAGAAGAATGGAATCCCTCCCTCAGGCTCAGGTCTTGCCAGCTTTGCTTGCAGTCTTGTGGAGTTGGGAGTCTTATGCTGTGTTCCCAGTTTCAAGTGATTTTGTCAATGCTGCTCAGTTATGAACAGAATAGGATACACACAACAAAGTCAGACAAATGAACATTATGACTCTAGTTTGCTTTTTCTTTTGCCATCGATCATCACAAATACATTACATGTTTGGATTCTGTCAAAATGGCGACAGAGTAGAGTAAAGGAAAAATGGAGGAGTTGCGGTAGGCTTTTCCCCTGTCCGGGTGTGTCCTCCTGGATTATGACTCCAAAATATTCATTATCATTATACAAAATGCATATATATGCCATATATATAATATCAAGTTAGTCATTTTCTTTCACAATGAATTGGTGGTTGTACTTGTTTCTAGTTAGTAACTTGGCTTTTTCGCTTCCAGTTTCAACTAGCATTGTTGGTGGAGAGGTATATCTCATTCTCATGGAATGGAAATGGGATCCATCCAATTGCTTCTCAGGAAAATCTAGTCATGTTAAGATATAAAAATCAAGTCTAAACTTAGGGTTTTAATAATAACTATGAATTTAATTTTAATGTAATGATAGAATAAATAAATTTTACATCATCATCTAATCAGATACTGCTGTAGATTTTCAGGTTCTATTATCTCAAAATAAAATTGCCACTTCATCAAACATTTTACTGTGCATAATAACTAAAGTCAATAATTAATCTCTTCTTGATAGCCATAACATTCCATTTTCCAACTAACTTTGGGTCACAGACATAATAAATTGCGTCGCGGCCGAATGTAGTTATGATGAATTAATTGGACTCACCTAATATTTTGAGCGTCTTCAGTTCTGTGAACAACAGCGTTCTCTACGATGGAGCCATATGTGACTTCCACTGAACTCGCCACATGGCAATATAATATACTATTCTCTCCATTCCAAAATATTAATTTTTTAAAGTTTTTATACGTAATTTTTTTTTAATTTATCTTTTTAAATAAGATCTTTTGAAGAAGTAGAAGTAATTTAACGTTTGGATACAAAATCAATCTATGTTTGGATGTAATATAAAAAAATATTTACTTAATCGTAAACATCTTTTCTGTGTTATAAAAAATGTCTTTTATCAAAAGATGGAAATTACAGCTTCTGAAAAAAAGATCTTTTTCTGCTTTTTTTAATGATTTTACTTTTACTAAAAAATATTACCCAAACATGCCAAAAAATTCAAAAAGATTTTTTTTTAATTGAAAAAGATCTTATTTTAACTGTAAAATGACATCCAAACAAGCACTAAGAAACTCAATAAATATTCTTAATTTTATAAAATGATATATTAAAATGACTAAACTACCTAAAACATTAATGAGAAAGAAAGATGATTAGTAGTCCCTTGAAGTAATATTCAAGAAAGAAAGAAAAATGATACTAGGGGTATAATAGGTATGAAAAAATTAAATTGACATTGAAAGTTGAAAACGACAGTGAATTTTTTTTTTTTCTTCCTAAAACAATTAATATTTTGGAATGGACTATGGAGGGACTACTAACTTGGTTTCTTTTTTTCTGCGTAAGAATAACCTACATTTTTATTTTCCTGATTCTATCATTCAAAATTTCTTTCTGAATTGCTAAAGGACAAGAGTGAGTCTGTCTGGAGCGTGACGGTGAGAGAGAGATGGGTCAGGCATTTCGTCGAGCATCTGGAAGATTCCGAGCTTCCTCCGAGGTTGACACCACGTCATTCTCCAAACCCAAGAGGGTCGCCGACCGGCCGCCGCCGCCAAAGGTAGATATCTCGAAGACCGCCGCTCAAGAGCAGGACGCACTAAACGCCGGTAAGTTAGTTTAAGGCTTTTCATTTACACTTCATGGCTTTTTGCGGTTCCGCGAAATTTAGCTCCTTTCGCCTGCCTCGTTTCTTACTTAGATGGTGGCCCTAGAGTTAATTCTGACAACATCTTGGAAGAAAGAGATCCAAAATATGATGCTATGCTTGGTCATATGATTGGCAGAATTACTTCAAAGCCTGGGGGAAAATCTGAGATGGGTGAGGTCAGTTCTTGTTCAAATCTGAATTTTTGTTTTTTCATGCAAAATCCTGTTATCTTGGCACTGTTTCATCCCAAATTTGTTAATTTTTGTAAGTCATGGGAATGGGATTAACAAGGTGTCATCAGAACATAACAAGCTTGAAAGATGTTTGATGCTTCATAATCACTTAGTACAAAGTATGCAGAATGGTGTAATAACTTGATGATGGATGATGTTACAGGCTTTTGTGGTAGAGAAATATAATCGGCCTATGCCAAAGTTGCGAAACACAAAACCAGATTCTGGGAGGTACGAGGAAAGGCCTGTTCCTACGGGCACTTTGAACGTAGCACAGTTGCGGCATGTCTTCCTCTTGCATCAAGGCAAGGCTGAAGATCACAAAGGGCCAATGGATGTCAACCAGATTGCTCAAAATTTCCAAATTGATCTTGTTCACATTCAGAGGATCCTTCACTTCCTCTCTCTACCTCCAGAAAGTACCACCCAAGACAAGAACAAGAGATCATCCACATAATTAGCTTTATATAACAGGTTTCTGTCTGACAAAGGATTAGCTTTAAGTATAGATTCTAAGAGTGTACTACCGCCTTTGGAGTGAGAGCCAATTAGGGTTTGGTGTAATCGATAATAGGGGGTCTTCTTTCTTTCTTCAATGCTTCCAAGTTATAAATTTTGGTAGCATTTTTTCTATTGAAGGCTCTGAATAGAAGCAGCAACTTGAGCTGTTTTACTTTGTATGATAATGTTTTTTTTTTTTTTTCTAGTTTCTTATAGGAAAATCACGTAACTTATATATGTGGTTAAATTTCTATTTTTGCACCAACAGTAAGAAAAATTAGCATTGCTTAATAGATCTATTCAATTTCAGGAAAAAAAATCGAATCTTGATGCTTTGGCATTTTACATTTGTGACTCAAGATAACGTTTGCATCAAGAACCGCCCACCTCAAAGGGGCAAGACCATATATAGCATTAAGTTCCCAAGGAGGACAAAAAGTAAACACGTGTTGATGTATGCTAGATCTCTCATCTTTCAACCTAACTGACTTCCATCTCAAGGAAGCACAATCTTATGAACTAGCCACTATGATTAATCTAAATCAGCATATCCCTCGAGCTTTCTTCCTAATTGCACGAGGAATCAATCTTATATTTCAAAAAAGAATGAGATAAAATAATCACAAAAAAGGGAGTGGAGGATCAAGTCAAAGTGGACTCAAGCCAATCAGAAGTCAATTCATATGCAACAAATGTAACAGCACCGGCTGGTGCAGCTTTAACAGTTGATGGCAGTATCCCTTTGTATAGACCAGCCCAACCCTCTAACCTTAATATCCTTTTCATGGCATCAAGCACGTTCCTGTATGCATGATGCTCAACGCGTGCTCCATATCTTGGATGCCTCTGAAGCCCCTCAATCTGTGTAGCAAACAAAGAAACAAGATCCATAATTACATTGCCATGGATACAATAGCAAAACCTTCAGTATCCTTCACATGTTTCAGGTTTACCTGAAATCTTTTCTTGACCACATCTAGTGGATGGCAGACAAGCTTGGCACATGTTCCAGCCGCCAACCCACAAATGAAAAGCTGAAAGCTTGAGAGGCCATCTTCTGAAGTGTAGTTTGAATATCTCTGATTCCAAGCCTGCAATTTCCCACATACAGTCCATGATATATAAATAGGTCTCATAAATGAATACTGTAAAGTGAAACTAAAATCAAAACATTCATCAGCTGTGTGAAGGAATCTGAATCGATTATTCATATATAAGGTTACAAGTGACAGCAAATTTGTAGAGATTAAATAAAATTTTAATCAATGCTATAACCAAAATTAATACAAACACTAGTGGTGATGCATTCTTACTACAAATAGCTAGTAATAAGAATGAAGTGTCAAATACAAGGACTGAAATTTTACCATGGCCCAACGCTTGAATGTATCATAGGTGCCAAATTGTAGGCCTGCATAAGGAATGATCTCAACTAGTGTAGGTGACAATCCAGAATACAAGCCTTGGAATCCACGAGTCTGGACGATATCAAGAAATGCTGACCTCATGTTTGGATATACCTAAATGTTTGGCAAGATATATTTGCAAGTCAATTTCACATAAATAAAATAAATTCAAAAGGACCACAATATTGGAGATCCGTATTTCAGATAAAGCAACACAGAAGAGCATAAACACCACATTCAAGATGGTAAAAACAAAATTTACAAAAGAAGAATTCATGAATTCACTGATGAAGGCTTTGACCAACACAACTAAGCAGGATATAATATGATATACAAATTCTAGTAGCAAAAACACTTAAAATCACACAAATTTAATTTGGAATTCTCTTAGAACCTTGATTTTTATACCTTTGGTTCACCCTGAGAAGCTAATATGGTTCGGAGAAGATCAAAGGGGTATGATCCTACAGTAGCTGCACACCCAGCTAATGCTCCACTGACATAGGATAGATAAGGGCTCAAATTAGTGTGATTCTCTGCATCAACAAAATACCAACCAATGAACAACATAAACCTAGAATTGGATAAGATATAGGATATTTCCTGATAAGTAATTTATATTTCTATAGTGTGCTGTGCACATGGGTATAGATTTTGGCTTGCGTACAGAGTGATTGTGTATATACCCTTTAGCTGACAACACCTTCCTCCCAATAAAGCCTTGTGCAAAAAAAATTAGTATGTAGAATCAAATTTAGCAAGATATAGGAATGAATGTGGAGAGTTTATGGAGCAAGATTTAAGAAGCAGCGTAAGTGATAATAATGTTACAAAAACACCATCTATGTCTTCAAAGAAATACTTTGCTAATGAAGCTAATATGTTGAGACACTGAACCTGTCTTGGAAGAACCAGAGGCAAGAGTCTTCAACTTGTGTAAAACTGTAAACTGTATGGCTGTATATGGCATAACCATGAGCAAAGCCGGTACGTTGCCCCGCCAAAAGCCCTGAAAAAATGTCACAGAAAAAACAAGCTGATAACTTAAAAAGAGGCAACATTAAACACTTAAAAGGTGAAAACATCAGGGGTGTTATGTTACCGGTAAGCCTTCTTCTCTAAAAATATCTCTGCTGGCTTGAAAAATACCGGTATATTTTGATGGAGCAGCCAAATCCTTGCGAAGTAAAGCCCAAGAAGATGTGGGCTCTAGTTGAACCTGTCATTGTCAATGAATTGTCAACAACAAACATCTCTTGAAAATGAAGCATACAACAGCAAACAAAGAAACAGACCTGGAATCTAATCTTAATAACATCGAGGGGTGAGGTGACTGTTCTTGATATCCCACCAGAAATTGCCCCAGCAGAGGAATCAATCATGGCACGCCTCACTTGGCTAGGCTCCTCCATTGCCACTAACACCCTTCTTCGTTCCCTTTTCAGACTATAACCTGCAAAATGCACCCACCATCAAATTAATCTTTGCATACCCATATACCATATCATCACTTAATTCGCATATATCATAAATAAGCATTAAGCAACAAAAGGAAGCAAATCCGAGATTAAGCATCAGCTGAAAACCATTCAAATTAGGGTTTTCCTTCAATTTCCCATAACTATGGAGAGTTAAATGAAAAGGGCATGAGCTTAGAGGCAAAAAGAATCGAACTTTGGGATCTGTAGGAAGTGGGAACGCACCTGCAAGGGAAGATGAAGGAGGCAATGGAGAAGATAGACAACATTAGAAAGAAAGAGGGTGAGAAAAATAAAAACAGGTGCAGACTGCAGAGAGAGGGATTTGTTATTATAATATAGTAATTTATTTGTTGCCGCCTTATTTGATTGAGATTTGAAGGAATTTAGCGGAGACAGAGGATTATTTCTTGATACAATCTTTGCCCTTTTCTTTTGTGGCTCTATAATGTACTTAATTGAGAGATTCTAGCTTCCCAATTTTATAGCATATTTTCAAGATTTCCACAATGATTTGCCTAGGTTTATTTTAGTAACTCAATCTTTTTTAATTGCAGTTATTATGAATTATAAAGGTGAGATGTATTTTAGTGAAATAATAACCTCCAGCTCATTGAGAACATATTTCATTTATTATGTATTAGTATTTGTTTTATAATGACAACACAAAAATATTGAATTGTTTTTATATGCTATAAATAGTTCGTTATTAACTTGCCTTTTCTCTTTTGATCTAGTTATTGACTTACTTTTTTTTGTCTCTTAATATTTTTGTGATTTAATTATACTAAATATATTTTAAAATAATGATCATTTTAATTTTTTGAGTACATTAAAAAAGTAATGTATCTATATTTATTATAGTATAAAAAGTTAAAGTGACCATTATTTTAAAACAGATAGAGTATAAGTGTTTGTAAAATATTGCATAATTAAGAATTTAGTCATTTAGAGAAGTAATAAATTGTTTTTGAAAAAGAAATATGCTTTATTTGTTAGTATTCAATATTCATTGCTTACCAATCACCTTTCTTCTTATATCCTGCTTTTTTCTTTTTCCTATCCCTTGTGCTTCTCATTTCTTGACTTGGTGTGCCTACTTTTTGGTATGTGATATAGTTGAATTGGAACTTGAATGGTCATAGACTCAAAGTGGTGTAATGTCATCTTAAATTTGATGGTATAGTGGAGTTGAAAATTACCATACACTTATTTTATAAGTGTATATATATATATAGATAATATAAATGTTTAAGACCTTAAAAATGATTATTTTTCAATAAAGTAAAACATTATAAACTCTGACATACAGCCACACAACAGGAAAAAAAAACAATCTTAAACTATAGGTTAATGCTATTTTTCCAATTGACATAATTTCAATTAGATCACAGTTTAAAATATTTGTATACCATTATTGCATAGAATTAATTTAAGGTAAGAATATTATTTCTTTTTATTTTTAGTTATCATAATTTTTTTATTGAGTGGTATTTGCTTTTGAAAGAGTATGGTATATATAGTGTTGGCTAGTTGTTTGAAAAGAAAAAAGAAGAAATAAAAAGGGGGGAGAAAAGAAAAGAAAATAAAAAATAAAAGTTTGTAGGTGTCCCGAGACCGATATTGTTTCGTTTATGGATATCAAGTTGAGCACCTTGAGTGGACACAAATTTCCTCGCAGGAAGTGGTGCTAAGCTTTGAAAAAGGTCGTTTCGAATCTAAAAAGTTATGGTTATCTTTTGTGCTTAATTATTATTATTAAAAGATAATTATTGGATATGGGTACATGTGTTTTGTAATTATAGCTATCTACCATGTGTTTTTTGCTGCACAACAACAGAACAAATACTTGTAATATGCTTAGTATTTAACCTGTGATCTTTCTTAGAATTGATGGTATTATTAGTATATTTGAGTCTATACGTTATCAATTTTTAACCTTTGATAAATATTAGTGGTTACTTTTTTTTTCTTCTATCAACTAAAGTGATATTAGTTATTAATCGCTTGACTAATAAAATGAGATCCACCATATACAGAGAGACCCATAATTAAACCTGGTATTATGAATATTTCTATGATAATTAATGGAATTATAACTTCTCAAATCTCATTAATATTTACATAAATCCACTTGTTCTTTCATTAATTTACACATTGATGATAATAATTTATTTTTAAGGTTAGGAAGGAAATTCAACTCTGATGTTTGAAGGAGAACCTGGCTAGTCATAGTCAAAGGTAAAAAAGAAAAAACAGAATGATTTTAATATCCCCTGCCATAGACATTATTAGTGCTCACTGAATTATATATATAAATGGTAAAGCAGGATTATTAAAAATTCATCCTCATAATCAATGTCTATGGATGGTCCACCTAAACTTTGGAGCGAGGGATAGATAGATATTTGCGCTAGCTAAGGAATGGAATTTGTCAGGCAAATAAATTAAACTGCCTGCAAGACATATAATATATGTCTAGCTTGTTGTGTTTTTGGCATAATGTTTATTGGAGGCTTCAACTAACTAACTATGTTCTGACAGTCAATTATATATATATATATATATGATGATGATGATGATATATAAATGAATCATGCATAAACAGTAATTAACACTACCTCAAGGCCTTTCAAAAGCCAAAACCTTTTATTTTATTTTGATCTATCTGTAAATTGGCCCTACTGGGCATAACAGACAAGAAGGGATGATGTTGTTATATATGTGGAAAAAGAGAATTATCAAATTCTAGCAGTTAAGTTACCTACCCATTAATTATTAGTTGTTTCATTCTGACCAGTGATCACGAGCCCAGCCTCTTACTTAGCTTGTATTATCTGCTAATTAAAAAATATATATATACATATGATCACGCCATCACGGGCCCCTTGTATCATTATCTAGTGCAAAGTTTAATTTGAAGCCATGTGCTTAGCTTCTTCACCAATATAATGGTGGTAGATATGTAACTAAGCCTGTTGTATACATGCATATTTTTAGTTTGATCTGTATCGTATCTCTATTTCATACTCATATCATATTCAATACTGGTTACTGGTATCCATGCAAAACTAAGAAAATTAAATACACCAGATATAATAAGTTATCATGTAAAGCACATACACAGCTTCTGACTTGTAAGCAAATTCTATGGGTTGAATTGAAATGGATATTGTATATATACAGGGCGTGTAACAAATTCCAATGAATTGCACACAGCTAGCCCTGATTAATATAAAAAGGTTTTATGACTTATTAATTTATATATATCTTCCTACATATATATATATATATAGTACTTCCTTCCCTCCTGAGTTCTGAGCAGATATATATAATCAGAAGTATATACAGGGGATTTAGCTAGCAGCCATTATTAGTAAGCAGGGTATATATGAATGTACGTTCTCCTGGCCTGCACAGATCAGATGATGGGTATTGTATCTGATTTGATCAGCTCTGTCCAAGGGATATATGGATCAGCCAACCGATGTTCATGGAACGAAAATCTTAATTAGCTTTACCACCATTATATTATATTCTTCTTGTTGCACTCTAAAGGCAAACCTCATCAATGCTTTTGAACCCTATCTAACTATATACATATGTATGTGATTCTTAATTTTTAAATCCAAAATAAAATTAAATATCCCTTTGACGACAATATACATGGAACTAGCTATTAGCTATAAGTGTCACTTTCCACTCACTTGAACCCGACCCGAAAAGATTACAAAGGCAAATTTTATGATTTGAATCCGAAAAAAGTGTTTTGAGCCGGGTTGAGTTGGTGGGCTGGATCGGACTATGAACAACCCCTGTGTACAGTGATATATAAGGTATGAGGGAAATGTCTTTTAGTTCTTCATTTTCATGTCTGAGCCATTTTGATCTTAGTTTTTAAAATGAGCAAATTGGTCTCGTACTTTATAATTATGAATTATGTTGGTCTTCCACGTTTAAGTAGTAGCAAATTGATCTCTCACTTTATAAATAGTGAATTACTTTAATTTCTCACTCTTCAAAGTTAGTACTTTCTTATCTAATTTTATCTCATGAAAGGACTAACTTGATTCACAGTTTGTAAAGTGAGAGACTAATTTGATCTTTTTAAAAAAATGAGGGATCAAGGTAAGTAATATATATAAAATGAAAGCTAAAAATGATATTTCATTACACTAGAATATGGTGACACCATATACGTATATTTAATATTATAAATACAATAAATTTTTATGTACAATGAGTTTCTAATCAATATTTTTAATTAATTTTTTTACCAATTTATGACCAAATTTCAATATTATTATAAATTTTCAGCTTTTTTTGAGCTCCATAAAAAATCTAAATACATGTCATTGGCTCTGGAATGACAAGTAGTATATTGTGAATATATTATTATAAAAATTGGTTTATACGGAAAGGAAATAGTAATAGTGTTAGTTAGGGAGGATCATAAAAGAGCCGCCTTTAGGAAAGAAAGAAGAAACCTAATGAAAAAGGGAAAATAGTAACGGCGCTAGATAACCTAACCGCGTCAACACACACACCTGGAAGCCCAGAAACTTCCTTTCGGTTTCCACGCGGTGCCTTGAAATAGCATATACCATCTTTCTATTCTTTAAAAACAGCGTAACACACCCGCACTTTCAATTTCACAATACAGCAAAACACAACACAACACTACTCATCCAAAAAAAACTATCCTCCGTTCCTTCTCCTCTCTTCATCTCTCTCTATATATCCTTTCTTTTCCATCATTCCATTGCCAGTAACATTATAACAAACACCATGGAACAATACAGAACCTTGGAGCTCAAAATCAACTTCGCAAAGGACATCAAGAATCTCAATTTCTTCTCCAAGATGGACGTCTACGCCGTCGTTTCCATCTCCGGCGATCCCAATCACAATCACAACCACAAGGTCAAGACCCCAGTCGACAAGGAAGCTGGAACCCACCCAACCTGGAATTTCCCAATCAACCTTACCGTCAACGAAACCCTAGCGCGCCAGAACAGGCTCATCCTCGAGATTCTGCTCCGCTGCAAGGCCTTCCCCTCCGACAAGGACATCGGCGTCGTACACGTCCCCCTCGCCGAGATACTCAACAATTCCGGCGACGGAAAATCCTTCCAGCACGTCAGCTACCAGGTCAGAAGATCCTCTGGGAGGCACAAGGGAGCATTGAATTTCTCGTACAAATTCGGAGACAGGGTCGCACCTCAGGCGAAACCGTCTCCGCCGTATAAGCCGGAGCCAGCAGTGGCGTATCCGCCTCCGGCAAAGGATCAGGCAGAGCCTGTGATGGCTTATCCGCCTCCGGCAACGGCATCCAGCTCATATCCTCCTCCGCCGGCGGAGAAACAGCAATATCCAGCTGGATATGCATATCCACAGGGTCAACCTGCGTACGGGTACCCGCCACAGCAATCTGGGTACGGGTACCCGCCACAGCAATCCGGGTATGGGTACCCGCCGCAGCATAGTGGTTACGGGTACGGGTACCCGCCGCCACAGCAACACGGGTATGGGTACCATGGGCAGGGTCAGAAACCGGGAAGGAGTAACTTCGGGTCGGGCCTGGGACTCGGGTTGCTTGGTGGAGCAGTTGGTGGGCTTTTGATTGGGGATATGGTTTCTGACTCTTTTGATGATGGCGTTGGATTTGATTTATTTTAACTCTGTTGTTTTTGTTTGTTCAACGTCTTTTATGGTTTTAGGGTTTGTACCACTTTTTTTGGGTTTGTACTGATATATATTTCAATATGGTGTACAAGCTTAACTTCCGTTTTGTAATTATCTGATACTATATCTTATCCTCCTTTTTGGTTCCTTTTGAATGTTGTGATTAAACGGCTTAAGATGATTTTTGTCTTTCTCCTAAGTTATTATTATTATTACAACATCATTCATTCATTCCTAATCTTGTTGCTAAACTGAAAGTCAAGGGAGGATAGTGAATTGGTCAGTAGCAGCACTTACTGTATGATTGAATATTGGGGCCTCAAACTGATTAATTAACTATAATAATTCATGATAGAAACTGCCTAGTACATACAGTACACAAAATGGTTGTGCGAATTATTCAATAGTCATGACAAAATTGAAAGGTAACTTCCAATGCCAATACTCAATAGGGAAGCAGTCATAGCATCAGTGTGGTAGGAATTCATAATTTGGCAATCACACGTTTCTGACTTTGCCTTTTATTTTCTCTTTATTTGACATGTATTTTATGATGATGTCATATGTTGTATTATTTAAAACAAATATTGGTTACAATGGTCAATAGGCTGATTTTTGTCAAATATTTACACACATTCAATTATAAGTTGTCATATTAATAAGTTTTTTCAATATGAGAGAATTTTTACTATAAGTAATATAATTAATGTAATTCAATATTTTAAAGTTTATAGTTTTTATTTTATAATATAATTAAAAAGAATTACATTTCAAAGTATTTAGCCTTCAATTTCTACTATATATAAAAATTCATATAATTAAGCATTTTAAAGTCTATAGTCTTTATTTTATAATATAATAAAAAAAATAGTGAAATCTCACATTTTAAAGTATATAGTCTTTAATTTCTACTAAATGTAAAAAATTCATGTAACTCAATATTTTAAAGCCTATAACCTTTATTTTATAATATAATAAAAAAATTAGAGATATCTCACATTTTAAAGTATATAGTTTTTAATTTCTACTATATGTAAAAAACTTATGTAACTCAATATTTTAAAGCCTATAGCTTTTCGTTTATAATATAATAAAAAAAATGGTGAAATCTCACATTTTAAAGTATATAGTCTTTAATTTCTACTAAATGTAAAAAATTCATGTAACTCAATATTTTAAAGCATATAGCCTTTATTTTATAATACAACAAAAAAATAGTGAAATATCACATTTTAAAGTATATAGCCTACAATTTCTAGTATATGTAGAAATTTCATGTAATGCAATATTTTAAAGCCTATAATCTTTTTTTGATTAACTTAAAGCCTATATTCTTTATTTTATAATACAAATAAAAAAATAGTGAAATTTCATATTTTAATATATATAACCTTTAATTTTTACTATATGTAAAAAATTCATGTAACTCAATATTTTAAAGTCTATAGCCTTTATTTTATAATACAACAAAAAAAATAGTGAAATCTCACATATCAAAGTATATAGTCTTCATTTTTACTATATGTAAAAATCATATATGTTAATATTCTTTTGCATTTTTTTAAAAAATATATATGTTTTGGTCAAAAACAAAAGTCATTGTTTCTCAAAGCCTTTGATCTAGGCCTCTGATCTGCTTAAATTATCCATCTTCTGTATGAGGCCATTCCAATATATGACCCAAATAAGGCCCATTCTTTGGACCCAAAAAAAACCATTCTCAATATAAACAAAACGATAAACCCTTTCTCAAAACGACATTACGTTTCTCTGCAAAACCCTAGAGGCAGAGTGTGTAGTTGCAGTTTGCAGAGAAGGAAGCAAAGATGAGACCTTTGGACGAGAAGGAGACAACGGTAGTGTTCGAGAAGCTCTTCAAGTTCGTCGGAAACAACCTCAAGAACATCGTCGACAACCCCTCCCACGAAGGCCCAGACCCAAACCCTGGCCGCTACTGCTTCCGCCTCCACAAGAACAAGATCTATTACGCCAGCGAGTCCCTTGTCAAGCGCGCCACCAACGTCGCCAGGCCCAGCCTCGTCTCCCTCGGCACCTGCATCGGAAAATACACCCACGGTGGAAATTTCCACCTCACCGTCCAAGCCCTCAACCTCCTTGCCGCTAACGCGAAGCACAAGGTGTGGCTCAAACCCCAGTCCGAGATGTCGTTCTTGTACGGAAACCACGTTTTGAAAAGCGCGTTGGGGAGGATTACGGAGAATATTGCTCCTGGCGATGGGGTGGTTGTGTTTTCTATGGCTGATGTGCCTTTGGGGTTTGGGGTTGCTGCGAAGTCAACGCATGATTGCAGGAAGCTTGACCCTAATGGGATCGTGGTGCTGCACCAGGGTGATGTTGGAGAGTATTTGAGGATGGAGGATGAGCTTTGAGGTTCTTCGAAAGGTTTTGGAAATTGGGTTGTTGTTTGTATGGGGCTCGTCTTCTATGTGTTTGATAGTGTGTCACTGTGAGATTGGTTGCTGATTCACAATGTAATCTCTTGAAATTGTGTTCAATATTGCAGTGACAATACTTATAATGCTTCTTTATTTTTGACCCCTCAATTATAAAATGCTAGTTATTACTATGCTGAGCACTTGAGATAATGTTATTTACTTGCATATCTTGAATGAAGAGAAGTTAACCTTATGTTCATTCCTCACTCACATCTTTTGGTCTTTGTTCTGAAGCTTTGGCTGCATAAGTTAGTAACTAACATGTTAGTTTTGCTTTTATTGTCGTTCTATTGGTCTTCTGAAGTCTTTGTTGTAATACCAGGAAATGCCATTATATCAGATGATTTTTCATCACCACTTGCAGCATTATATATATTAAAGCTAAGTAGGCTGTTCAGGTTTTTCCTCTAGTCTACACAAGAACACAAAAGATTAAGCAATCATATATATGTATATCTCTGATGCAATGTCAGGTTGAGCTGGATTATTTGTCTCCCTTCAAAGATTCATAGGAGAATGCAATGTCACTATTCGTTCTATTGTTATGTCCTTTTCTTTTTTACCACAATATCCGGAGTGAAAGTTTCACTCGTCGCTCCAGACTGCTTGCATGAGAATGACACGTGAGGCTTTCATCTACCCTCTACGAATCCGAAATCTTACTCAAACTTGGATGGTTATTCTATTGTTATGTCTTTGTTTGCTAATAAACAACTGCCATGCTGTTGATACATAAGCAGTGGGTCTTCCACATTGGGCCACAAGCCAATAACCAAATGCAGAGAGTTGGGCTTATGGTTATGGATGAGCCATCTTTGTGTTGAGTTTGATTTGATTTGATCTGAAGACCCCCTAAGAGGGATGGATGATGCATGAAACCAAATACTTAAGCAGTTGTTAATAATGAATGCAAAATTACGATTACCTATGTATGGTCCAACTTGGTTCATTCCCTTTTGAACACGAAATGGTCACTCAACTCTCTAAGCAGTGTAGTTCTGTTTTAGTAGGATCTCATTTCTCCAAAGAGAGAAAAACAAGAAAAATTCTCTCATATTTCTCCATCACAAAAGCAAAAGGAATAACCAAGAATGCAATCATAATTAACGTTCATCGCACCGACGTAAACATCAAATTAACTGATCAAATCCTCATCCGCACATTGGTTTTTAATACTTTAGTCAGATTTTTCTTTATTGCAGTTTTATTTTGTTAGTAAAAAAGAAATGAATATGACAAAGAAAGTTCTCTTAAAATGGCCTTATGGGGGAGAATTGATCCAACATTCCATATGTTTACCACTTTATTCTCCAAATCAATGTAAATTCCCCCATTCCATTATTTTAAATCAAAGTTAGGCATAAACCTAACAATCGATTAGCAAAATAAACCATTCTCCTTTTGCTTTAATCTTATTCTTTTCTATCACTAAATTCCTCACCCTTCTTTTCATTTCCCAATTTCTTAAAAAACTCTAATAATCATTTAAATATACGCATTCAAATATAAAATATAACTTATTAAAGCCCAATCAGGATTTCTTTTGTTTATTTAACTCGACCCCAGTAAAATGGAGAATAAGTTCAAATACCTAGTTGGGGCCATCATCCTTTAATACTCAAGATGCCTAGTCTTTTAATTAAGATGGATGATCTTTGAGAAAATATATATATATAAACAAGTGGAGCAAATTACCCGTTTAAGGCTAAATACCAAACATTAATGGTAAGAAAATGGTGTTTATATTAGTGTTTACACAGTTAGGCTATATGCTTTGTACTTTGAAGCAGGTACGTTGGATATAGGCAAGGCATATATATAGCTAAATATGAGGCATATATGCCTAATACATATTTAGAGAATTTCAACTCTATTTTAGTGGAGGAGAGAAAATAAAAGAAGTAAACGATTAAGCATATTTTCTGATCTGTAATAATTAGATTAAACTAAACTACACACAGGAAAAGAGATGAGGCACGCACTGGTGTTTACTCTAAGTAGCATGTCTATAAACTCGAATTGGATGGAATTCATGCCTACTGATCTGATACCCTGTTATTGCATCCCTGAGGTGAAAAAGATAAGAGGTATCACATGCCTAGGTTCCACCAGTTTAATCTTAGCTAGCTACTTAATTAATTAATTAATGCAGATCATTATATATATTATGATTGCAGTTGTGGCTGTCTTACTTTGTTGATGGCAAAAAGGTAGTTATAATTAGTTAGTTGCTTCATGGACAAAGAAAGCCAGCTGTGCCTGTATGTATGTATGTATGTATGTATATGTAGATGGATGCCGATCTCATTGTTTTATATGCTTTGGTAGTTATCTACAACATTTTTATTTATTTATTTCCCCACGAAGATATATATATATATAGAGAGAATTTATAGATATCTTATATTTACATTCCCTCATTATTCAAGTGGTCCATACAGAATACAAGCAAACACAAACTAACTTTAATTTTGTACCCAAGCTTATAAGCCGAAGAAAGCTTCTAAATCTGATTGGATGATGGATAATCTTTAGAGATGTTCACATCACAATAAGTAATAATTTATTACAATGATAGGAATTTATTGTATATATATGGGCTCTTAACATTATAATTAAAATATATTGCAGTAGAGATTGTTGATGCATGCTATCTTTAGCATTTGATAAATAGGCTTAATATCTAAGCATATGACACCTACAATAAAACACAATTCCTTATATTTAATTCCATCATCCCGAGAAATTTTAAGAAAATAAAATACCTCATCACTAGCTAATTGGTGGCTAGTCGCTTTAGCTCAAGTAGTTAATTAGATAAGGGAACTATACAGGGCATAAAAAACACATTGCAAATTTTTTGTTGAATTTGACCACATACATAACCTCGAATCTGATGGCATGAATGGTGCGTGGATAAAAGATATATGGACACACTAATATAATTCAGAAATATTTATTCTACAACATAAATACGTTTTAGCCGGTTTAAGGGTAAAG
This sequence comes from Aeschynomene evenia, assembly GCA_013621005.1. NCBI lineage: Eukaryota > Viridiplantae > Streptophyta > Magnoliopsida > Fabales > Fabaceae > Aeschynomene > Aeschynomene evenia. The sequence goes on along the minus strand of CM024263.1, from coordinate 31,358,352 downwards.
TTAGAGAAGCTAGGGCTTTAGGCCTCTAAAATTTTTCAAAATATTTTAATAAAAAAAAAAATAAAGATCATAAGGAAACATTCATCATCATGACTTATGAGTTAGTCAACACTCATGTTTAATATATCTGTTGTGCACTAATTCCTACATATACATTTTTTTAACTTTACTTATTAAGTATTTATTTATTTCTGTTTTTTTTTACACAAACCACAAATCATCATTCATATATGTTTCTTATAATTTCGATCATTTCTATGTATCATTTTTTTTTACTTCTTGAGTTCTTTTCCTCTATTATCATAAGTCATTTCTAACTCCCCTCCCTAATTTTTGTGCTAAACTCGAATTGTGCAGAATATTGTCTAGTCTTATATAGTTGCAAGTGATATGTAAACATTATTTATGTTTTTTTTCTCTCGTTCTAACTTATTCTATTATTCTCAAATATCCCGAAAAGAAATTTTCAAAACAAAGAATTAATAAAATCTTATTTAAAATTCACAATGTCTCAACAAAAACTAAATGAACTACCTATATTATCAATTGAAAAATAGTTATTTAATGAAATTGATTACAATATATTTTAATAAATGATTTTACATCTTAAAAATACGAAAGATAAACTTTATATAAAAATATAATAAATTCAATATAATTTTATTATTTGATCTAAAAGGCCTCAGTTTAGAGTTGACTTTAGGTCTTTAAAAGTGTTGAGCCGCCACTGTACGTTTAACTACTATTCAACATGTGTTATACATAATACGTAATAAATATCATATGTGTATTATATATAACAAACGTTAAATACTAATTTGACATATTTCTGTTGGACGATAAATATTACTGTATATAAATTGGTGCGGTGAAAAACACCACTCATTGGATTCGTAAATATTGATGATGTTTGTGGAACCAATTAATGTTGAATAGTAATGCAAAAACCATAGGCAGTAGGATTCCCTTTTAGTGACAAGATCGATATGTCCTCCATTCCTTTAATTTGAAAAGAAGAGGCTACTATGCAAAGACAAATTTAAATACACATCCCTCAATTATATATAGTACTGAAGGATGCTATTATATGATCAATTGTTTTATAAAGTATCTTTGTTCAAACTATGTATATATATATATAGTACTTGCATTTTGGCTTTTCTCTATATACATATATATTGTGACAATCACATGGACTTGTTGCATGTGTTTGTATACATAATGTATATAGAATACAATACAAGTGATGCTGCTGGGCGGTGGAAGTAGCTTTCCATCTATTGTGGAGCCAAACAAGTACCTTATGATTCTCTAAGTCACATGGGATTAAAGAATTATATATAGTCATGTTTTCAAAGTTGCTCGTTTTGACACCAGATATATATCTCTTCTCCGAATAATAATAACTTTAATATTATTGGAAGGAAAAAAAGAAGCCAAGTGTGGGCAAAATCCCAAAAATCAAATGGGAAAAGCTGATGATATGATGCGGCTTATCAATAAAACTTCAACTTGGAATCAATGAATTGGATATATTGAATGAAAATTGGGAATCAAAATTGTCTAAGGTGGGCAGTTAATGTGAAGACTAGTTTTGAATTTCGATATATATGCTTGCCACCTCATGCTTACATAATTTTGAATGCAATATTATTTGTGCGATTGTCGTCACAAGGCATCATGTAATTAAGATAAAGAAGAAAGGAAATTAATGAAAGGTGGTCCAAAGGATTAATTCGATATAGAAACTGACAAGGAGAGAAGAGAGGGTGTGTGGCATGCATGCACGAGGAGGGGGGTAGCAAGTCACGAGCATGGGTGTTGGGTTAAAGAGCAAGTGTGCCCTAAACCTCTACATTTATACATACATACAATAATTCATTCATTTTGCTTAGGTCCTGATGATGGGAACTTATTTCGGAATCTTAAATTGCTCTCTTACTTCTATTATTCATTCCCCTCACAACTTGTTCTGTCTCCTTTTCTATCGACATGCATTTCACATTTACCCTCCCATTTTCTATCTATCTATAAAAAAATCTTGATGCCCCACAAAATAGTATAAGAGATATTGTGCACAACATGTTGCACATCATATATAGTAATTAACAATGCATATATGTTTTAAAAAATTAAAAAACAAAACAGTAATTGGGTAATAATTGATGCAACATGCATGCAGCATACAGCTAGGTAGCATTGTGACTGGTCAGTTTTGAGTTTTGTGCATGGAGATGTATGTTAGCTTTAGGTATATATTCTAAATCTGTTGGGAAGATCAGATTAGATTAGATTAGATAATAGCTAGAGTTTTAGTTTAGACAAACGGATCATTTTAATCAGGATACATATCCAGATGTCTATGATCAATTAAAAATATATGAGCTCTGTACCTAACCTATTCTCTATATATATAACAGTAAAGAAATTAAAGTTGCAGCAAAGCTAGGATATTGTTCTTACAGCCAAATTGTGAAAACAAAATTCAACGTGTTTAGGGAATTGGTTTGAAGGTGATATATAATAATTAATAATGATTGTTATTACTATTATTCTCTGTTATCCTCCGATGCATGCAAATTATATATAGTAATATAAAAATTGAAGGGTGGGAATGTGAATTTGTCAAAACTAGTTAGGCAAACAAATAAACTTTTACCGAAAGTATAAATTAATTAATTAGTATGTATGCATAGTTAGGCAACAAAAACTAAAAAGAAATATAATGCTTGTAAAGCTTTTCACCCCCATATGATGCACGTACATTTGTTAATTATTCTAATGCAAAATAATTAATAATGTAATTTGCATCCATATCCAAGGACCAGAATTTAATTGAAAGCAATTTGATGTTTGGTCCCCACTCCCACTCTCTGCAATGTATGCTTGATATATATATATATCCTTCCTAGCTAGCTCTCACAAACCATGGGAAAAAGAAAGCAAAAAATAAAGGCTAATAATATATGTATGCAATGAACAAATGGGCATCTCCTTTCTACATACACAAATTATTAAATATGTATATTCCGCAACCATTCATGCTCATGTTCATATTATAATATATATTCTATTTTTCCACATTCTGTATATATAGCCCTGCCTGCCCGCTTTCTGATCTCCTGTCACATAATACATACATTAATTCTTCTTCATGAGTCTAATCTGGCCAATTGATTTGCGAAACAAATCACATTTCTGCTCTTGTATAGATGCATGAATGAGTATTTGTAATTAAACTCCAAGTATATACGTATATAAAGATGCTGCTGGTAATTAATCAGGATGTGTCATATAGATATATTAATTAGTATATACGTATGGGTTGTTGTATGTGACTGAAGACAGATGAGAGTAGTTTGGAGTTTTGTAATAATTAATTTGTTCTAGAGTAGAATAAAGGTATTCTCAGCCAAACAAAACAAAGATTCTGAAAGGGCCCGGGGGTGCCATGGTTGGACTATGTACGCAAATGGAAAAAGGAACAAGGAATAAGCATTCCCTTCTCTCTGCCCCCAATGCCATTTATTTAATTAATTATGATGATGATGAAATAATGTTGAGCATAGCATAGCAGCTTCCCCCAAATGCATCCATTCTTATATTATAAGAAGAGGAATAGAGCCAAACCAGTCCCCCTTCCTCTCCCCTGGGTCCCACCCACCTTAGCTAGCTGTATTCCCATTCAATTCTTAATTCTCCGTCCCCCCACCTATATATATATGAAATAGACAAACTCTCACCCCCATCACTTCAATTCACACCGCACCTATCTATATATATCTAGAATTAATAACAATAATAATGTCAGGGGTATGGGTATTCAAGAATGGGGTGGTGAGACTGGTGGAGAACCCAGGGGCAGAGTCAGTGCAGGGGAGGAACAAGAAGATGCTGGTTCACACTTGCACCAATGAGGTCATCACCTCCTATGCTCTCCTCGAGCGCAAGCTCGCCTCCCTTGGCTGGGAGCGCTACTATGATGATCCTGACCTCCTCCAGTTCCACAAGAGGTCCACCGTCCACCTCATCTCCCTCCCCAAGGACTTCACCAAGTTCAAGTCCATGCACATGTACGACATAGTTGTCAAGAACAAGAACGCCTTTGAAGTCAGGGACATGTAATGATGTAACAACCAACATGCATTCTTATTCTATCTCATCTCTCTTTCTTTCCCTTCCTTAATTCTCTCTCGATTTCTCCACCATCTGATTGCTCTGCATCTACGTGTTTTTGGGTTTTCATTTTAATTAATTAGAAGCAAGATTAGTGAGTGGTCAGTCAGTCATATACTAAATTATAAGGGTATATATATGTCCAATCAGTAGTGATTGTGACATCAAATTGTGTGTATTGTGCAGTTGAGTTGTTGGTGTACTATATATATATTGATGTGTCTGTCATGTGTGTGTAGGGTCTAATTAATTGGTCAAGACAAGACAAGATTGGGTGTGTGTGTGTGTGCTGCTTCTATCTGTACATTTTTTAATTAGTGTCTTCATTCTGCAATCAAGCTAGCTAATTATTGTTTGTTGTGGGCTAAATATTACCATACTCTTGTGGCACACTATATATGTATGAACTCTTTTAAAGGAAACCATTTCTATCTGAGCAATATATAATAGATCATAAAGTGCAAAAGGATATCAGTTTTCATTTTTTCAATGCATGCTTCTTAATTAAACGAAAACATCCTCTAATAATGATAATTGGGGAAAATTAAGAGATCACATCACAGCACAGCAGATTCGCTTCTGACTTTTCTTTACTTTCCAACTTCCTTCTGCTGCACTGCTTGTCTTTCTACGCGTTTAATTTGCCAAGAATTTTTATATAAAGTTCTTCTATTTTCCTTTTGAAAAGTCCATGCTTTTCATATATATATATGTATGATTTAGGTCATTTGGACCACATACCTTAACTTCAACATCGTAAATACATATAGCAAAACTGTTTACTATATTCTTCTGTTTGAGATAGATTTACTGAATTCCTCAATTTTGAGTTTTAATAATTTAGTTCAGTTTAACACAAGGAGTTTTATTTTTCATATGTTACTTTATAAAATTGAAATTAAATTTAAAATATGGTGATATATATATAAATTTATGTTATGCGTCAAGGGTTGGAAGAATTTCTATAATGGACAAGGGTATCAAGTATCTGCTGCATGGCTCCATGCAGTGATTTGAAATTACAGACATAAGAAAAGGCCTCTCAGGTTGCGATGAAAGAATATAATCTCGTAGCTAGCTTGGGTTTATACTTGATTGTACTTGGGAAATCTTCCATACCCCAAAAATACTTTGCCCTAAGATAAGATATATAAAGATATTACTGTATTAGTATTACACAAGCTACCGTGCATTGAACCCAAAAACATCTTAGCGTGCCACTTCTTATATATATAAGGTTAGAATAGAATAGTAAAGGGGTAATAAAAACAAAGAAAGACATTCCTATAGCTAAGCTTTGAATTTGTCTTTTTGTGTAATAAGGCAGAGAGGGGCAATGCATTGCCAGCTGTTCCAGAAGCCCATGCTGGTGTTGATTAAATGGGCTATTGAGTAGTCAGTTTCATGGTCCAACATGAATTGGGTCATGTATGTTATGTAACAACAAGCCTTATCATATTGTAATTACTTTTTCATCACTTCTTTGATTCTCATCTCAAAATTCTCTTTTTTTTTTGTCCTGTATCAGAATCTGTCCTAAAAACTTTCCATATAAAACTATCTGCTTATGTCACTTTACACATTGAATTATTGCGGCGCGCTAGCTTAATGAAATGGTTTCACTTGGCGTATATAACCCACAACAATCACAATCAAGCTATTTGTACTATAGTTTAGAACAAGTGAGAATTGAAACACTAAGTTAATAACAATTTTTCTCTCTCTATATTTAAAGATTATAGCAATGAAAAAAAAGAAGCAAATTACAACTGTATTGTTTGACGAAACCAACCAGTCCAGTACATAATACAGAGACAACCCTTTCCCCTCACTTGAATAATTAATTTCCAAGAAAATCGTATATATCTGTTCATCATCGACCAACAAAGAAGGCAGGAAATCTTTTTTACATTTGCCAAACGTACCCTTCTATGCAGATTCTTGCTAGCTGCATTGCTCTTCCAACATCAGTTCGAAGCCTATCATTTAACTTTGATTCTTTGCTAGTTTGTGCAGTTGAATCCATGGCAGACAGAAAGCCAGATAACTAGGACCAAAAACAACAAAATTCCAAGAACAACCAACTTGATTTTCATGTTCTGATACCACATCTTCCGACGGATCTGTGTTCCTTTCTTTCTGAACTCTTGCGCCTGAAAATTAGGAGATCCTTGAGCACTAGAGGGTAAAAGATTCAAAATGCTAGTGTTCAAACCCTGGTAAAGTTACCTGTGAGTGCAATGTCTCTGTCTTGTCCGCAAGGACTGTTAGATTTTCTCCTCTATCCATAGCCTGAAAGCAGGTATAGCAAATAGGGGAAAGTATTAAACTGTCTTGTCTAACATTGCAATCAACACATCCCACTAAGGTAACTCAGGAGAGTCATAGTAACGCATACAAACAAAACAATGCAAGGGAAAACATTCAGTAGCACAGAATGAAACAGGTTATAATTTAGTAGCTTGAAAATTTGTAGGCAACTGCAAATTTGAAATGGTGTCAACTGTCAAACCAAAATTTTCTGGTACAAATAAAAGGAGACAGACAGAACATTAGTGTTTTTTCTAGTAACCACTGACAAACATTGCAAAACAAAGCAGCCTTCTGATAACATAGCAACCAGGATGCATAGAGACAACAACGCAAGGAAATTGCTGAATGTCAGAAATAGATTTCATGTCTTGTTCCAATACATTAACATACCTTGTCAATGTTCTCCAACATGATACTTTTAACTTCTGAAACCTGAGCCTTCACTTTTATTAGTTTTTCAATCTCTTCGGCATGGTCAATAATGTACTTCATGTGCTCCTTCATAACTGGTCTGCAAATGCACACCCATATATTATTAACCTTTTTTATACAAGTTTCTCTATCCATGATTGAGTTATCAATAAACATCATCAAGGGCTCAGAAAGAAATAGGTATACCCAAACTCCTTGTTGAGACTTTTGGCAGCAGCTGTATCTGCTTTTCCGCCACCATATCTTTTCTTAAAGTCTGCCTTAACACGTTCTAGGAAAGCAATAGAGATCTGCTTACTAACAGATTCCTTGGCAACAACACAGTAAGCTGCAATTTACAGAAAGCCCAAGTGTTAAACATTAACTTCCTCATCAGACTGCAACTAATGTTTCAGTAGATATTGGAAGTGGATAGTTTAGTTCTCGAAACCAATGGAACTAAAACAGATATATCAAGAGGTTTGCTTTGTTAGCTAAATTAGCAAAAAGTTAGGCACCACCATTTGGAAGTGATAGTTGTGTGGTCATGGCCATGCAGAGACCCCGTTGACCATGTGTAGCTATGGCAACCTAAGCCCAACCTAAGAAGCATTCACAAGTTCACAGCCACGAGATAGGCAATAAGCTCTTGTTTGAAGACTGTTTGTTGCATGACCTATCTCTAAATGATGGACAAAATAATTGAGTGCCCCACCAAGATCCCTGATTACTCATGGTCGAGGGAACATGGCTTACATTGAAAAGAAGGGTTAGCAAAAAACAAAAATTGAATGCCACCACCACTAACCAAAAGCAAATAATTCCCCTATTGACACCTTGGAGTGGTACAGAATCTACAGGCATCAGGCATGTACCAGAATTCCAGAATAAAGGTTTCTCTTTTTCACCAATTAACCTTAAATTGGACCTGGACCTGGAGAACCCAAATTCCGTTTCTCTCTATTCATTTATTTATTTCAGGAGCGAAATAAGAAAATCACAAAATTTGGGAACAAGGAACCCATAAAAGTAAAAACAAAACCCAGATGGAAAATCAATTCAAAATTAAAACATATCCTCAAAAGATGAAATCATTATGGCAATTTGACGTCACATCCATTCCAAAACTAGATCCAGCACTTAAAATTGTCAATTCAAGTTCCTATCAGATTCTAGCTCATGCAAAAAGCCTTTAAGCTGTGATAACGATGCAGGAAAGACAAAAAGCTATAGAGGAAGAAAGGGATCGGAAGAAAGTGTCCCTACCATAGCCATCTTCGACTAGAAAATTGAAGGTGTGGTGGTCACAATTGTACGTGAACTTGTTGTTGGAAGAAGGAAGTTTCTGAAGACACTGAGCTGCAATCGCAGGGAAGTTCCCGGTGAACTCGGTGTACTCAGCCAACACCATCGTCCCACGAGCCACGAAGCTGTATATGAACGATTCCTGACTCATTTCTCTGCAACTGAGTCTCGGACTCGGAACTCAGAAGCAGAGACAGAGGGAGAAAAAGAAGGAGCTTTTTTTATGTTTGTGCTCTGTTTCTACTACAATTGCAATTTCTACTAGGGCCCCGTTTGGTTTATTCTGTTTTTTCTTTTTCTTTGTTACGAAGAAAGAAATAATTTCCCCTTTCCCCTGTAATAATTCATTGATTGGAGAACACGCGGTGTTTCTAGCCTGAAAAATTAATAAAAAGTGTTAGTATTATTTATTATTAATTAAGAAATTCGATTTTGTCCATTTTGGTATTTATAGTAGTGTTTTTTGAGCTGTAATGATTGACTCGCTTTGACAGTGTTTTGAAAAAAGATCTGTGATCTATCATCACTCCTCAGTCATCACCACTACAGGGATTTTGGTTTTCTTTCGGCGGTTTTTTTTTAAATTCATTTATTAATTAATTATATTACACAACGAGAATTTTTATATGTTATTAAACGAATCTTAATTCTAATCCAATTGTTAGAGAGTAAGCAGCGATTTGTGATTATTATGACTTAATAAAAATGTAAGGGTCATAGCTAACGTAGGCAGGAACCGTGGGAAGGTTTTGGGGTCTTTGCCTTTAAGTGCTTTTACCTTTTCCCTACTTTCGTTAATTGCTTTTGTACTTTTGTTCCTTTCTTAAGCACACCAACTTATTTTATTTCGTTACTTGTATGCTTGCTCAAAGCTATGAATTCATTTTTTATATATTAGTTAGTATGGAAGGAGATATATTTTAAATTTTGAGATTTTTTAATTTTCTTGATTGTAGCACATGAATTTTTTACATATAGTAGAAATTGAAGGTTATATACTTTAAAATGTGAGATTTTATAAATTTTTTAGTTGTCTTATAAAATAAAGACTATAAACTTTAAAATATTGAATAATATGAATTTTTCACACATAGTAGAACTTAAAGACTATATATTTTAAAATATGAAATTTCAAATTTTTTTGGTTGTCTTATATAATAAAGACTATAGAGTTTAAATATTGAATCACCTTACTTTTTCACATGTAATAGAAATTGAAGGTTATATATTTGAAAATTTAAGATTTCATAATTTTGTGGTTGTATTATAAAATAAAAACTATAACCTTTAAAATATTGAATCCCATGAAATTTTTTTATATATTAGAAATTAAATGCTATATACTTTAAATGTAAGATTTCACTATAGATTTAACTTATATAAAATAAATACTATAGACTTTAAAATATTAAGTAACATGAATTTTTCAAATATGATAGAAATTGAAGACTATATATTTTAAAATATGAGCTTTTACAATTTTTTTAGTTGTGTCTTATTAAATAAAGACTATAGACATTAAAATATTAAATCACATGAATTTTTTACATAGAGTAAAAATTGAAGACTATATACTTTAAATTGTGAGATTTTACAATTTTATTACTGTATTATAAATAAGACTATAGTCTTTAAAATACCTAATCATATATTTTTCACATATAGTAGAAATTCAAAGTTATATACTTTAAATTGTGAGATTTCACAATTTTCTTGTTTGTATTATAAAATAAATACTATAGCCTTTAATATATTGAATCACATGAATTTTTTACTTAAAATAGAAATTGAAGGCTATATATTTTAAATTGTGAGATTTCACAATTTTCTTTATTGTATTATAAAATAAAGACTATAGTTTTTAAAATATTGAATCACATAAATTTTTCACATATAGTAAAAATTGAAGGTTATATACTTCAAATATGAGTTTCACATGTTTTGGTTGCATTGTAAAATAAAGACTATAAACTTTAAAATATTGAATCACATGAAAATTTTCTATATATTAAAAATTGAAGGCTAAAACTTCAAAATGTGAGATTTCATAATTTTTTTATTGTATTATCTATTACTACAAATTGAAATCTCGCTAGTTTTTTTAAAATGAATTTAGTATCAATATACCAACAATTTAGCCGATTTATCAAAATTAACTTCTTTTTATGTAAAATAAAACATATGAAATGCACAAATTCAAATGATAATAATTGTAATGATTTGATAATATATAATTTTTTACATAATCATTCAATTATATGATATCATGTTAGTCATAATTATATTTTTTCTCTTATTACCTGAAAAGTTATTGAAATGAAGTGATTACTGATTAGATTGGATGACAATCTAAAATACTTTTACAATGGAACGAAATTACACTTTAATCCTAAACCATGTGATTTACATCGGTCTCTCCATAATTTCACACATCTCTATTATAAGGCAGATTAAGAGGAACACACAATGAAATTGTATTGCTTATTACTATTTTGTTAATAAAAAGACATTTTCATAGATATTTTGTGGATATAAGATAGCAACTACTAGTACTATAATAGTAATCGATAATGAATGCGTGCTATTATGCAGGAATCTAATTCTAGAGTATTTTGTTGTTTTTCACGGGAGGAATCTAAGTGAGTAGTATTTCATAATATAAGAACCTATATATTCGTAGTTAAACTCGAACGATTTTCAAAAGATATATATAAATTCATTCCTTCCTTAAAAATAGGTCATCTTTGTTTTTGGCATCGTTGACTACAAAGCTAGTGAGTGTGATCTGATGCCCCCGTCTATACAATCGGCCCAAAAGACTAGCCAATGAAATTATCTTACGCCAAAACGGCAGCGTATCAAGTTTTGACTTTGAAGGGGACGACCACACTGGATCATCCCATTCACCTCCTGCAATACGTCAACGGCTGAGATTTACCACGCACAATTAATGGCGCCAAAGTAAAAAGAAAGAGAAGACAATGGTGGTACTCTAGAAACGACGCCGTATGAGGAGTGAATAGAGTAGTTCTAGCCATGCACCGACAATGGTGGGTCAGGTCAAGCATTACTGCAAATTCATCGCTTTCTTCGCCGTTGCCAGTTGCCAACCCTCACTTTTTTTATTTTTTAAATCATCATTCTCATTGATTAAAGATACAATTTTTCTGTTCCACTCTCTTCCCCTCATAATTCTATTACAGATTTACACCACCAAAACAACACTGAACAAACAAACAAACACAATCATCCATTTTTTTCCTGGTAAGAAATAATAAACGAACCCCATTTGCTAAAAAAAAAAAACCTTCCTTTATTTTTTTATTCGTCTGTGAAAAAAGACAGTAGAGAGAATCAACTCAAGAGAGAAATCTTCAAACTCCAATTCCTATGTTACCACTTTCTTATAACATCAACCCCAACTCCTCTTCTTCCTCCATGTAATAGTTTTTTTTTTTTTTTTTTGGTTTTTTCTCCATGGCATCCTCTTCATACCATGTCACGATTCTGTTCTTCTTCTTCCTCAATGTGGCCGTATCTCAGAAAAGTCAAAATTTTGAAACGAACCCAACATCATCAAAGGGGTGCGAGAGGCGATGGATCCACATAAGGAAGCTCCCACCGAGATTCAACCTGGATCTGCTCGCTAACTGCTCCGAGTACCCTCTCTTCGACGATTTCTGCCCTTACCTCGCAAACCACGGTTTGGGTCAGAAAACCCACAACCGCTCCCACAGTTGGTACCGCACAGACCCATCAACATTGGAACTCATCTTCCACCGCCGCATGCTCGAGTACCCTTGCCTCACCGACGACCCTTCCACCGCCGACGCCATCTTCCTCCCTTACTACGCCTCCCTCGACGCCCTCCGCTACCTCTACGGCCCCGACTACAACTCCAGCGCCGAACACGGCCTCGAGCTCTACGAATTCCTCCAGGAAGACTCCCCTGAAATCTGGAACCGCCGCATGGGACACGACCACTTCCTCGTCATGGCTCGCCCCGCATGGGACTTCACCCAACCGTTGAATAACGACCCTCCCCTGTGGGGCACCTCCTTCCTTGAGCTTCAAGAGTTCTTCAATGTAACCGCTTTGACGCTCGAGGCACGCGCGTGGCCGTGGCAGGAACACGCTGTTCCTTACCCGACGTCGTTTCATCCTCCGAATCTCGGGCTTTTGGAATCGTGGGTGCAGCGCGTGCGCCGATCGAAGAGGACTTCATTGGCTATGTTCGCCGGCGGCGGAGGAGTTTCCGCAACGCCGAATATCCGGCGGAGCATTAGGTTGGAGTGTGAAAATGGGACTGCGAATTCGACGGGGTTTGATGGGTATGAGAATATTTGTGAGGTTGTGGATTGTTCCAATGGGGTTTGTGAGCATGATCCTCTGAGGTTCATGAAGCCGATGTTGCAGTCGAGCTTCTGCTTGCAGCCTCCGGGGGACACACCTACTCGGAGGTCAACGTTTGATGGGATTCTGGCTGGTTGCATACCGGTTTTCTTCGAGGATCTGTCTGCGAAGTCGCAGTATGGATGGCACATGCCGGAGAATGAGTTTGAGGGTTTCTCTGTTTTGATTCCGAAGGAGGAGGTGGTGTTCAAGGGGTTGAGGATCTTCGATGTGTTGAAGAGGATACCGAGGGCTAGAGTTAGGAGGATGAGGGAGAAGGTGCTGGAGTTGATACCCAGGATTGTGTACAGGAAGCATAATAGTTCCCCTGGTTTGAGAACGAAGAAGGATGCTTTTGATATTACCATTGATGGTACTCTCGAGAAGATTCAATCAAGGCTTCAGGAACTTGCTTTGCCTATGTGAACCTGAAGAATCTTTCTCAATCTGTAACTATAATTTTGTTTTTTTGTTTTGTTGGTTTAGATCATTTCCTTACTTTGTTATTGTTCTTATTCTAGGTTCAGAATTAATGTAGAGGTAAAGCATTCTTCTGTATTTTCTTTGTCAATTATTTTTGACAATAATAGATAGATCTTGATCTTGTTGAGATCAAAGACTAAGCTGGGTGGCATTCACGTCTCAGATCAAAGCTTTACTGAACTTGCTGTGTTGTTAACAGAGCAACTGCATAGACCCGTTCGATTCTGTTCTGTTCTGTTCTGATCTGATCTGCTAGTGTTCCCCTTTCAACCCTGTTCTTAGCGTATAGTACTAATTAGGTTGGACATATCTTTGTGATGTTCTTTTTTGCCTTTGTTCTGTGTGCGGGCAACCCCTTTGACAGTGTAACATGCCGATGAATGGCAAGATAGATGACTTTTCTAATACAACTATGTAGAATTAGAAGAATTTGTGTATGAGGTTCAGAAACAGAGTAAGGTAATACTACTACTAGATTATTAATTAATACACCCTAGGCAGCCCCTGTAGCTTATTTATCTGGATGAACTTGGACAAATGATGATCCACTAACTAAACCTTCATTCTGATTCTTCACTTAATCATGCATGATATGTTTGTTATGTGCCCTGTTCTCACATTTTCAGGATTGCAACTATATAAATCCAGTTTATTCTAGAAAATCGATTTTAATTCATTAAAATGGGTGAGTGACTATATTAAGGGTCTCAGCTTAAGTTGGTAATTAAATTAGTCAAAATATAAGGACAGACAGACTGACTGACTGGGTTAATACTTTGTTTATTAGCCATAAGCAAGCAAGCTAGCGATGCATCAATAATAAGCCCAATCCCCAAGTTTCGAAGCCCAACCCAGTGAGAGCCTGAAGATTGAAGAGGTAGAGAAGGCTGTGATGAGTGATGCAGATGCAGATGCAGACGTCAGTCATAACTGTTGGTACCAAAATATTTCAAATCAAAAGTTATCATTTAATTTGGAATTAATGTTGAACCGGCCACGGCTAGCTTGATAGACACATAGATTGCCTGTGACTTGTGAGTGACGTTTGTGGCTTTGTGCAGGGCAGTACTGCAGGACTAGCACCACCACAGCTCATTAAATATAACTTACTACCTTGAATTGGATTGGAGATGAATAATTGATCTTGCAAAGCAATCGATGGAGTCCTGAGTGAGCGATTGTTTTCATCATTTAATGATCCCCATAATGATGAAGTTTGCTCTGTCACTTTACTTCATTTTTCGAGAAATAGAAATGGACTTTCCTTTTGTTACATTTTTGGCTGCATCATGTCTGGGCCAAAGTTCTTGATGCCAAGTTAACTCCCTTAACCTACCCGGCCTACTCTACCATTATAAGATAAGATAAGCAAAAAGCTAGCTAGGTTTACACTTTAGATCTTTTGTTTCTTATTTTTATTTGTGAATAGTATAACACAAACTACTTTTTCCTTGGTTAGAAACACACGACAATGTCTCAATACGAAATAAGAAACAAAGCAACGATGATTGATAAGGATAAGGAAGGAAAAACGGAATCAAACTGCTTAATGTTGAGTGCTGCTTTTTAGTGTAGTAAAGTATATGGTCCATTCTCAAATTTTCACCATATGGTAAAATCTCTGCAGCCAAATTCCGACCTGTACTTGACCTACTTCGTAATAATAATGCTTCATTGCTGAATGTATGTGGGATTTTGTGGACCCATCAAATCCTGCAGCAATAATAGAATAGAATTTTGTTCCAAGAAAAATAATTTCTATGAAAAAAAAAAACTCTAAATGAAAGTGGATAGTCTCTGTTCTGGTGACTATATATATTCATTTCTAACATTGGAGTTGCATTTTGAATAATTAAGAGTATGGTGAACTTGGTCTTTTTGTATCAAGTTCAGATTGGATGTTCTGTGGTATAGATTTTGGTGCAGAGTCACTTGCTCTCGGTGACCATAGTCCATAGAGCATAGCAGGCTAGTTATCTTTCTTTTTCTGGACACAAAATTTACTGTACTTTGGTAAATAATGAAATGGTTTTAGTCCAAATTGGAAGCATTTAAGGAACCCTTCCTTTTTGATCGGCTGAATTGGTGGTGAGGTTAATGTATGTAGAGTATAGGGCTCATATTCTGCACTTCATCACTCACAGCTTTATTTGGCGCTTTTACCTTGTCCTATATTATTTCTTGCTTCTCTTTTTAGTCTTTTGTCCCTCCTAGAGAAGTGAAAAAGAGTTCTTTTTTATTTTTATCAGATGAAAAAGCATTCCTTCTAATTTGAGATGTCAAAAAACACAGAATAATTTTATGTTTCATTTTCCTAACCCAAAAAGGAAAAACAAAAAAAGAAGGGTTGGTAATTTAGGGAGGATTAGGGGTAAAACTCAATCTCTCAAGGCTAGCCCAGAAATCTTTTTTTCATGCATTTCTTCATGCAAAGAAATTCCGTACGTGCTTCTCAAAAGGAAAATTTTATTGGAAAAACCTAATCCTAGTCAAACTTAGCTAAGAAGTGCCTCCAGGCTCCAACCTGTAAATTCTAAAATAGAGAACCAGAGTTACTCTTGTCCATGATATATGTGATCTATATAATTACTCAAATGATTTAGCTAATAAAGTTACATATTTAGGGTAAAGAATCTTACCTAGGAGCAATATTTGTTCTCTCTATAACCCATTCACATGAAACAAAAGCTTAATACACCTATAAGGGACAAAGAGATAAGATTGGGTAAATAAAGAAATGCAGAATATCATAAGTTCATATAATACACAAGTTCCATTGGAAATAATAAAGCAAGTTCCCTATTTTTAATTTTATCCCTAGAATACTACCATTAGTATTATTTTATAAAGAAAGAAATTAAGCATTACCCGTTTTACACAATTGGTAAGTAAATAAAAAAAGATTGTAAGAAAGGCAGGGGAGAAAAGAAACGAATCATGTTGGAATACAAAAGAAGGAGAGGGAGCAGAAGAAGCAGTGTGTTCTTGTGTCAGTGTCACATTATACTTTGATAGCCATCCATCCATTCATTCTAGCCCTGCTTACTTTACTTTGCTCCCAAAAACAGAGTACATAACATACCATACCCCTGCTTCTTCAATCTTGTCTTTTTCCCCTGTTCTTCTTTTTTAAGCCCCCACTTTCACCTCTACTCTGTTTCTCAAGTTTCCAATTCTTTCTTAATCCCTTTCACACACTCTCACTACAACTTCCTTCTTCCCCAATGGATGCAAAGTCTGCTGAAGTTTCCTCTGAACCATTGAAGTATCAGGTAAATAACACTAACTACACTATTAGGAAAAGCTTCTCCTTTTTGTTTGTGCTTTTAAATATCTTCTTTTATTTGTATACTAAAGTTAGTTTAATCTCTTCTCTGTTTCTTAGACATGGTTCTTGAAAGTTCCCATCCACTGTGAAGGTTGTAGGAGGAAGGTGAAGAAAGTTCTGCGGGGCATTGATGGTACTGAGCTTAAACATAAAGAAAAAAAAAACAATCTTTTTCCGATTTGCACATATTAGAACAGGAATTTGACTTGAAACTTAAACTCTTTCTACCGTACCCTGTTTCTACAGTGCCCTGTGCTTAATTTTTTTCCCATGCATGAGTGAATAGCATTGTTCAAACTTCACTGTGTTAAGCCAAACTCACAGTCACTTGCCTTCACATTTTCTCACTGTATTCCCAGCCACCAAACAGCACTTTCTATACCATTTTTGGGTTCATGTGGTAACAGAGAAATTTCGTGTATTTCATAACATTTTTGCAGGGGTTTTCACTGCAACTATTGATCCACAACAGCAGAAGGTGACAGTCACAGGAAGCGTTGGTTCTGATACCCTCGTAAAGAAGCTTCTCAAAGCCGGAAAACACGCCGAGATTTGGCCGGAAAATCTATCCGTCAGCAAGGGAAAAATATCCGGCAAAGCGAAGAAGAGGAACGAACAAAGAGACCCAGAAAGCGTCGAGAACCATTCTGCTAGAAATGGTGAATCCAACCTCTGCTCTGCTAAAAACAGGGGAATTGAAAGTGCTGACAATTCAAACAAAAGTGGAAAAAGCAGGAAGAGCAATGACTCAAAAACCGGCGGCAACCCGCCGGAAAACTCCCCGGCGGGCACTGAGACATCTGAACCAGAGCAAAAGGGTGGTGAAGTTGAAGGGGTAACCGGAAAAGGTGGTGAAGTGGGTTGTGTGAAGAAGAAGAAGAAGAAGAAGAAGAAAACGAAAGTTCAGAGTGGTGGCAGTGAGTTGAGTTCAGCATCATCATCATCAAGCAATGCAGGTGCACACACTGGATCACAGTTCCAGAGCAGTACTGGGCAGGTTGTGGGCCAGATGAATCTCAGCCCTACACGTCAGCAATCACACCTGTATCCAGAAACTTACTGTTACCCTCCTTTGGTGTACCTTGCAACATATAACAGAATGTGTCCCTTTGGTAAAATGAGTGGTCCTTCCTACTATGTTTCACCATTGCCCTACATGTATTCTGCCATGCAGGACCATGACCCTTATCAGCTCCAACAGCAATCTGCACCGTTGGTTCCATTTGAGATCTTCAGTGATGAAAATGCTAATGGTTGTTCTATCATGTGATGATGATGATGGGATTGGATTGAAAGCAAAGGAAATGTTTATGTTAGCACCTTTTAACTTGTCTTCTTTCTTTTGTTATAGTCTTACTACATAGTTTTGTTTATGGTCATGTTTTGTAAGAGAGGGAAAGTTACTTGAGCTTATGGCATGCACTGTTCTGCATTTTGGACACATAAAAAAAACAGAAGAAAAATGAAATGCCCAGCTTTTTGGCTTCTTTTGATTTTGGACCAAACTGTAAATGATGTTCTAATATGAAACCTTTAATGTCCATGTATTAATATGTACTTAGTTTTGAGATGATAAAATTATCTGTAGAATGGTAACAAATAAAATCTGACTTTGTAGTCTTATACATGAGAAATTAGGGCTGCATAATTCTCAACATCAAATCTTAAGTTTTGATCACCACTTGTTAGAATAATAGAATGTGAATATTTGTAGAGGGCCAGACTTCTACATTGTGCATACAAAACAAAAGTATATTTTATGTTATTTAGTATTCACACAATTACATAAATATTCATAGTCACTCTGCATTATACTTTTCCTATTTGAATTTCTCTTCTTTTGTTGACAATTTGACATTCTGCACTATGGTCAAAACAGGATCATATCTACCTCTGGTCCAAGTCAATTAATTTATTAGATTCGAATAATGGAAATCTGTGAAGTGAAGGAGTGTATAGTAAGTTGCACACCTCATCTTGACTCCTGAAATCAACTTGTCTATTTGAATAAAGCATCAAACCAAATCAATGTTTCTAGTTGCAGCATGATGGCATTAAAGTAAAATGATTATACATTCATCACTGTGAAGGTCAGTTTTTCATAGCCATGTATCATTTTAAGGCCACTCATTTTGGTATCTCATATTTTCAATGCCATGAGCATCTTGCTGATGCGACACAAGTTTAGGTGCTTGAAATATTATGGACTGTACCAAAAAGAAAAAGAAAGGGTTGAGAATAAAGTGAGTTTAAGTTAAAATTTAAAAAGAAATTGATTAAATTGCAATTTACATAGAAATTCAACATAATTTTGATACTATTATGGTCAAGCAATGATTAGTTTTATGAATCACTTAAAAGACTAGAGCCCCATGAGTGAAACTAATTTATCTAAAAAGAATAATGGTTGCATGATGGTGAGGCATGAGGCAACAATTAATGTCCCCTGCATATATTTTTGTTGAAGCCACCCATGTGAATCATTCAGCTTGTGGACCTAAACAACAATGGAGAAGATCGATGTAATAAAGTGCAAAAAAGCATTAAAGGGAGATGCATGTGTCAAGTGTAGTCCATTATCACAAGCTTGAAGCCCGAGAAGATAAAAAGGTGATTCAATCAAACAGAGCATTGAAGTGAACTGATGCATGAAAACAGAGCCCCATATAGGACTGTGCTGTTGATTTCATAATGAAGACTATTTATTTTTACTTAATTGGAAATAAACTTCTATGTTGAATTTTAATGAACATTCAAATCAAAGAAATGCATTTGGTAGTAATAAAATAAAAGATAAGTTTTCTCTCTCTCTCTCTCTCTCTCTCTATTTACATCATTAAAGAAAAACTGTAATTATTTTCTTTCTCAATGGACATATATTTTTATCTGAACTTTTTCTAATACACGTTCAGTTTGATACTAGTATATTACTGCTAAAAATAATGTAGAATGATGTTATCTTTCTTAAATTTTGCATCTGTCATTGTTTAGAGTTTACCACTTTATAAGTAAATTACATTGAATTTTTATGGAGAGAATTTGAAATGATGCATGTATATGAACACTAAAAGTTCAAGAGTAAAACAAGTGCACTCAAACAAAGCGGTTACAATACTAAATTTTTTTACATTTCAAAGGGCCTAATGATTCTACAGTTCTAAAAATTACATTATATACACTTCAAATACCACAACTTTAACCTAGGAAATGCTGTATTTGACCAGTCTTAGATGCAAGTTGATGCCTTTGAAGTTCTCTGATTCATCCCAAGCATGATCACAATTACAGTCACATCATCATGGTACTTCCTTCTCCTGCCATCAGGAATGTTCATCAACTCTTCCATGGTCAAACCTACATGATGAGTATTGATCAGCTAAACATACAAGAATCTATGTTCATGATACTATTAGAGAATTAAATTTAGTATAAGATATAGGAAAATTGACCTGCAGAATCAGCTGCTCTAGCTACAAGCTGCTCTATGAGAAACTTTGCTGGATCACCCAAAGGGTTACTCAAGATGTAAGACTCCACAAGCATTACTGCCTCATCATTGCTGAAGAAGTCAAACAACCCATCACTCCCTACTATTACGAACTGGTCCGAATTCGAGATTCTGTGGACATTGAGACATGGTTGAGTGGAAACATACGGAGGGCTAGTAAGATCACGAACTCGAAGAATTCCCATCAAAGCATCATTCAGATTTTTCTGCAAAGGAATAAAATAAGAGAAATCAAATCTATCAGTTATAATTATCATCTTTACTTATCCAACCCAAAATCTAATGGAAACCTAATGGCATAAATGTGAAAGAGAGTACCTACTTTTTTCAAGTAGCCGACTCCAAAAGCTCGAGTAACCTTCAGTTTCCCTTTCACTTTTCCAGCCACAATGACCCTGGGATCATCAGGATGGTTAGCAAGAAGTCTCGATCTTTCGGCTTCATTATCAACAGTATGACTATCTGTAAGCTGGATAGCCTTGAGTCTCTCATTCACTCTGTCACCTGTACTGCATGTTGCCAATACTGCTCTGCTGTCACCTAGATTAAGTGTATACAAATCGTTACCGTGAAGAAGCACAAGTAAAACACAAGATCCAATAGAAACTAAATCTGGACGTTCCTCCATTTCCTGCTCAACCATGTATAAGAAATCATTCTCAGCCTGACTTAGAGCGCATTGGAGGCTGTCAAGTACCCTATGTGAAAAAGATTTACATGATGCTTCTGGCTTAGCAGATGGAGAACTTTTTGCAAAACAGCCAAGATTAGAATCATTATTTCTCTCAAACCTATAAAGAGATTGGTCCGCACGACAAATAAGGCTATCATCCAACTTATATTGATGGGTTCCTCCCAGACTCAAATCGTCAGAAGCTTCGACGGAACCTGGCTCGAATTCCCAAATCAACTTGTTAAAGTGAGATATAATGGTGTCGTACAGGGTACCAGCTAGAAAGTCGGCAGCATCTCTGCCATTAAAGCCATCATAAATTGCACAAAAGAGCCAACCATTTTCTTCAGAACAAACTGCTTGAACTCTATCTTCACCAGCAGCACCTCCTGCTACTTGTAATTCTGTAGCACTAAGAAAACCTTCACTTCTAGAAGGATCACTCATGGACTTCAATGTGCAAGAGTCATATTCTAGTATATCACTGCAAGTGGAAGGGCTGCAGCTTAGGTAAGACAAACTACTCGGGAGAGAGGAAGATAGTCGTTCCAGCTTTGACAGACTCGGTGAAGAAGGCACCTTACGGAATGAATTAGGAGAGTCCCAGCTTGGAAGGATCTCTCCTCCTATCTTACCATTGCAGATGTTTGTGTTGGCTAGTGTGGCGTTTGCACTTAAGGCTGCACCCGACAAGCAAGAGAAACTGCTAGTTCTACGGACTTCAGGAAGGATTTTGAAGCCATTGGCAACCTCACAAGGGATACCTCTGTCACTATTGCATTGGTAGCCAAAACTTATTTTAAGTTCTCCTTCAGGATTGAGCATGGTTATCTCCTGTTTCAATAACTCCATTATCAACTCTATCAATATTACTGATACATGTAGAAGAGAAAAACATACAGCTCCATATGAAATGAAAATCAAACCACATCAAAATAATTTCCGATATAAGTAAGTATACTTGGAGAAATTAAACTAATAGAAAATAAACTTGAATGTGGAAGTGCTCCATTCATACAATGCCCAAATGATTTTGCAACCTATGATACTATGACAAAAGAAAAGGTTTACAATGATGTTTAGCAACAAACCCTGTATTGTTGATAATATATATCTGCCAGGAGATGATATAACTGGTAGGTATATAACTTTCTCTTTTGAAAGTCTAGATTCATTCAATTCTGGCTTTTCTCTACGACAGAACAGTGTAAAATTCTATCCTAAATATAGACTCCGGGAGTTTATTTAGTCAAACAAAAATGCCCTTTGCTTGCTACCAACCTCTGAGTGAAACTTCAGTGACAATAGTGAACTCTACCACTTGACTTTGGTACCTAATGTCAAAGTCCAAAAACTAAAACCAAAACCTAAGAAACTTGAGGTAAAATCCTAGGAAGTGCGGTTTTTGTATCAGTTCCCATTCAGAAATAACCTCTTGATGAAAAAAAAAAATCCAAAACTCACAATGAAAACCCAAAAACACAGAACAATTATACCCTTTTTCTTTCTCTCTAATATTTGCCCTGTTAAGGGACGCTAGGACTAGGAGAGATAATCCGTTCCAAAAGCCAAGAATTCTCGCACTGAACAAGAAAGCACCATAAGAGAAGGACGTGGCAGAGGCTAAAACAGAGCACAAATAGAGGGCAAACAAACAGAACATAGAGAAGAACACATTGAGAAGAGAAAAAGGAACTTACGAGTAGATCCTCAAAAAGGTGAAGAGGCAAAGCGAAAACAGAGGAGGAGGAGGAGGATCCCAGAATGCGGGTGTATAGAGGGAAGGAGATATGAGATATGAGTATATATAGAGAGGGGAGAAGGAAGAAGAAAGGGCATGAGTGGGAGTGAGTGTGTGTGTGGGAGTGTGACTTAGCAAATGAGAAAGGAAGAGAGAAGAGAGGAAAACATTTGGGTTGCGTGCGTAGACGAAAGAGAGTGTGTTGAAGGTGTTAGTGGAGAATCTGTATCACATTGAGAATGGATGGTACACATTGCACATAACAAGAAAAGCAAAGCAAACACCAAAATGGATCTTCGCTGGCTGCTATGTTTTTCCTTTCCATGCCCTCTCTTTTGTCCTCTTCACTACTATTTACCCTTTCTTTCTTTTCAGTTTCAGTTCCACACGTACACATTCATTCATCTAACTCTATTCATGTATCTCCTCGAAAGTGATGTCTCTCCCATTAAATTACCATCTTACCTTCTTAAAAAATTAATCTTTTTCCTCCTATATTATTCTGTTTTGGACCCCCTCTTCTGGAGGTCCTCTTTTCTAATAAGGAAATGTTATCATGTTCTTTGGTTCTTTCAATTTGGGTTTTTTTAATTTTTCACTGATGATAGAACAAATTTACATGGACCATCATGTTAAGTTATGCTGTGGAATATGATGCTCTTTATTCTGTACTAGATGATGCCTTTGAATTGAATGGCTCAACGTTAGGTTACCACTGTTTAGTATGAGAGGAGGTTTTTACACCAATTCTCTCTCTCAAAATTAGAACATTATTATTATTATTATTGAATTTTAAGATTACTGGTTCCTGTGATGCTTTTGACCAAGTAATGCAATGCTGTCACGGCTTATTTATGGACCATATATATAAATAGAAATAATAATTTTGAATTTTGAAGGATGAATGGTATGATGCTGGTTGAGCAACAGGGAATGACGGCTGATAGGAACAGAAAGTGGCTCCAAGTTATGATGCCCTTCCCATGCAGATTTGCATGGACCACATTGTGAGCTGATGTCGCACCCCTTATTTTTGGTGCTCAGAACAAAGAGAAAAGTGGTTTCAACAAGGTGCCAACAAATCACCACCACCAATTCAATCTATGGAGACAAGCAAAATCAATTATGATCATGACCTCCAACAAGACACCATAAACCATTTATATGCCACCTTGGATGCTGGCACAATAACACTAATCAGCAGCTGGTGGTCAACAAGACAATATTATTATTATTATTATTATGCGTGAGTTTGAAGCAAATCAAAGGGAGAATCCAGAGAGGATAAACCAGACTTTGGAACTAGCTAGGACAGACAATATATATGACAGTAAGTAAGAGGAGTGGATAACAAATTTGACCTTCCAAACCAGAATATGTTTCTAGATATCAAAGCCTAAAGCGAGTAGATAATTGTTCTTTTCATACTCCATTATCCGCACAGTAATGATGTTCCACAGCTGAGAAACCAGCCATGGTACTAACTAAAACCATATTTCATAAGTAGAATTGTCCGTATGTAATTGACTATACAACAGATTCTGCTATAATCTCCAGCAAAATAGCTTATTTAAGGATGGGTTTAATTTGCTTGGAGGCAGACTCGGCCACATATAACTATGACTCAACATTGTAATAGACTTTTGTCAGTCCCTTCTTGGATCGAATTTGAGAAACCTGATCAATATCATACAAGACAAAACAGTTATCAAGCAATCAAATGCAACTAGACAAAATTAAGTCTCTTGGCTAATGGCTACAAAGTTCTCATTCCATTGGCTTCAATAAAATGACTTCATTACAAAGGGAAAACTTAACACTGAAAATATCAAGACACCCCAAGTTTTTTATTGTAGGCAAATTGATTTCATACCTTAATTTGTCTGATGTCAGAAATATCAAGAACATGGGTACCACCACAGGGGCAGCCAGGATTCTCTCCTATCCTTACAATGCGAGGTGTGCTTTCCTGTGAGAGTTGATGCATTAATATCAAAGAATACTACTGTGGTGCAGAAACGAGTAAGAGAACTAAAAAAAACAGCCTAATGCTAGAGATGAAATTCAAATTGTTCTGTATCCTTCGCTATATGTATAAGCATGTAATGTACAAAATTATAACATATAGTGAATGCTCTCCAATGTTCCTTCATTAATACAGATATGCACATTAAAAAAAATTTTTTATTACACTGGATGGCAAATGATAGTTTACATATTAAAACAAATTTTGATTAGGAAACCACAAGTATGAGTCTTCTTTCCTAAGAATTTCAGCATCAGACGCCAATGGAAGCAACAGCTAGAATATTCTGGACACTCCATGCTATATGTACTAGTGTAATGCTGTCAGCAAATCTTGAACAGCAAATCTAGCACATGTTTAGTGATTTATGCAAAAAGAGAAGAAATAGAACAGATTGGCTCACAAAAACGGAAAGGCAACTTGTAAGACATCAATATGACAGAGGCATGCATTGGGGTTATAAGCCAACCACTATATCATGATAAAGAAGAACACAGAAAATTATTTACAGTAAGCAAATGTCGTTATAGACTACTGACCTTGGGAACATAATCAGGAAGAGAACCACCACAAAGTTTAGCAGCTTCATCATATGGTAATATATCAGCATATACCTAAACAGCAAAGTGAAAGGTGTTCAGCACCAGAGACCACATACAAAAAGAGCAATTTATGAACACTAGAACATACTTTCGCTCCTTGGGAAATTGAAGCATTAGCCTCTTGCTCTAAATCCTTTTGCTTATTCTGCACTTCATTTTGTGGAACTGTGCCTTTATATTCAACCCAAGGCCTAGAAACGAAACAAACTATGTTACTTGTGAACACATTTTGAATAGAATGCAGCAGTAGAAAAGCAAGTAAGTAAACGATTGATTTACCCATCAGCAAAATGGTAAGCTTTGCCAGGCTCTAAATGACCCAATCCTATTTTTGGTAGGCAAACATCAAGCAAATGCCCTGCTGAATGCAATCTAGAAATAGGAAATGACAAGACCAGAATTGAGATCACAGAAACAGAGCACAAATTTTCTTTTCTTTCTTATACTTAAGCAGATTTTAAAAAGAGAGTTTTAGAACCTGGAATTCAGCTTCCGCCTGGGCTCATCGACAAACAGTGAGACCTCCTTCCCTTTTTCGAGTGTGGGTTCGGATTCCCCTCCCAAATTCTCAAAGAATCCATAGTGAAAAACCTACACAGGAATGACGATAATTCCTAGGGTGAGCAAAACAATTACCACACACACGACATACATCAGATATAACGAACCAAATTAAATAAAAAATCAATTTTGACTTTTGAAAACTTACAATTCCATCTTTGGACCGAACATCGTTAACCACAAAGTTGATGTGGGAGCCGCCATGATGATGATGAAGAATGCGCACGAATCCAGTGTCCGCCGGCTGACCACCCCCTTGCGGGTAGAAGATAGTTCGATCCAATATTAAAACATGTCTTCCATCATCTCCCTCTCCCTCCTGTTAATAAGAAAAATATTAAATTAATTAACTGAAACAATAATTTCTGAAATACGGTACTATTATTGCTTCTGCAAGTGTTGTCTAATTAAATTAATTCCCAAATAGAAACAAAAAAACCTTGAAGTGCGAAAGGAGTGTGGCAGTGGATTGGAGCTTGAACATGTGATGATAGTAATCCAGCTTCGTGGGACTCTCGCTCTTATCCATGGCGGCCACCACCGGCGACGACCCAAACGAATGATAACACAACCAACCAGCTAGCTTTGAATATAAAAACGAACTCCACCAGTCCAGTGGTACCTGGCGGCGTGACCAGAGCAGCCACCAACATTAACTATTAAGGTCAAAGGCCGCCCAGGTTCCTTTTTGCTTCCTAAATGCAAGTGTCCAATGAACTTTTCCATTTGATTTTGTTTCTTTCTCAGTTCTTTTAGGTCGAAAATTTCTTAAAGATAATTAAAATGTACTTTTTGAAAAAAGGTTGTAATAATATGACAGTTTTCGTTTTTTAGTAAATAAATTAAGATGAAAGCCAAGTTTTCTTTATTTGTTTATTGTCTGTCAAAGCTAGCTCTTGATACTGCAATACCTTTCAGTTCTATTTGTTTGTAAGGATTTTGATTTCCTCTAATTTGTTATAACTAATTAACGGTGGCATTTTATTATTATTGTGTTATTAATTATTTTATTCCTTATTAAGTAATTAATCAGTTAGGTTATGTTTTGGATGCATCTAGTGGCTAGGGAGAGCTGTCCTACTGTTACTCGAAGACTGGAAAGCATTCAGCAGATTTTGGAATTCATGGGCTTTGGCCTAACTTTAATATTCTATTTTATTTTAACTTTCAATAAACTTTATTATTTATTTATCTCTAAATATTTAATTAACAATATCCAACAAATATTTCATCTTCTATTCTATCAATAAAAGATATTATTTCCTTTTTAAACATGAATCGCTTTATTTTTAACAAATCTTGATTTTTGAAGATAAAACATAAACCAATTTTTAAAATGACTCAGACTTTAAACTTAAAATACGAAAAAGATAACCGCATCAAATCTAATCGATCAGAAAAAACCACTAAATCCACAGACTATATATATATATATATATATATATATAGTATATGGATGGTGAAGTAGTAAACATATATATGATTATTGAATAGGCATTATATATATTCCTCCTCCTCCTCCTCTGTCTCTGCGTTCCAATTGAATTGCATTCGATCCATCATCGATGGCTGATTTAGGGATCAAGAAAGGAAAGAACGGCGCAATGATAAAGAAGCATGACAAGAAGAAGAAGAAGAAGAAGAAGTGGCGTTGTTCGGGCATACAAGCCCTCCCGCGGGAGCTATTGGTGGAGATATTCGCGAAGGTTGCATCGCGCTCCATCGTTGACCTCTGCAAAGTCAAACTAAGCTGCAAGGAGTTCCTCCGGGCGGCAGAGGACGACCACGTGTACCAGCACGCCTCCATGGACAACTTCGCCCTCGTGCCCCTGCCGTGGTTCACGCACCACGAGCCAGAGTCCTCCTTCCTCAAGCGCTGCAGAGAGAGTGGCAATTTGGAGATTTCCTACCGCGAAGGCATGGTTGACTATTTCAGCTGCGTGGAGCTCGAGAGGGCTGCCTCGGGCTTCGACACTCTTAGGAAGGCTGCCGTGGACGGCCACGATGATGCCAAGTATGTATGTTCCATGATCTTGATGTGCGGTCAGGATGAGGCGGAGAGGAATAAGGGGTTCGGTATGTTCCGTTGCTTGAAAGAGTCCATGAGCATCAGAAGGTGTAGGAAGAGGGTTAACTGTTTTGTGAGGAGCATGTGGGTCAAGAGCAACAATCCTCTCATCACCAACAAACTATCTACTTTGTGCCCTTCCACCGCATGCCACACCAATCTTTCAACACCAAGACCATGGTTCGTTGAGGATAATGATGAAGATGATAATAATAATAATACTAGCAGCAACAATAACGATGATGATGCTGTTTCGTGCGAGTATTGCCTTGCGGATCATGAAGTCACGTTGTTTTGTAACATGTTTGAAGCTTAGGTATCAGTCCTGTAGTGTAGGAAAGCTAATCAATCAAGCCTTGGGGATGCTAAGTGAAATTCAGAATATATATAGAGAGAGAGAGAATTGTTCAATTTTTTTATTTATCTTTCTATATATATTTTATCTTGTAATGATGTCATGTGTTAATGTGATTATTATCTATGTCTTGTTTCACACAAGTCATTGATCCATGGGAAGGATTTTGCTTTGCTCACAAAGATATCGGTATAGCTGTAATTGTGTAACGAGCATTACCATAAATAGGAATAACACAACACCATATCTAGGAATTTCTTTTTCCGAACGCAAAATCTTGCCTTAGTTAGTATTTTGATTTCTGACATTATAATTGTTTAATCATATGGGATTAAACAAAGATGCTTACCTTTCAAAGAGTCGTTATTTATTAGTCACAAAGAATGATCACAGTGTTTTAACTTGAATAATAATTTTTTTCTCTATTTCCATTGAACGTCACTATTAATATGATACACATGGTCTCCAACAATATTTGAACTTATATTTTGATTTACTAATTTAATAAGATTTTCTCTCCAAAATATACACTATACATTGTCACGTAATAAAAACGCTTGATTCTGAATATAAATGTTATTGCAGAGTTTAGCTTAAAATACTCACATTAGATGGATAATAATGTTCTAGCTGTGCTATGGTGATAATCTTATGGTTTTCTAGCTGTGCTATGGTGAAGAGGTCTTTTTGCTCCCTATCATACCATATTGTTTTGGCCTGTAATCTTTGATTGATAGGGTGTAAAAGATTCAATTTGCATTTTAAGTCATCTACCATGACTACCAAGTTAGTTTGCCTCATAATTTGTCACAACACACCATCAAGCTTGAGTTAATATATTATATAAGAACCACCATACACAACCTAATAAACCAAAACTATTTGAATCTAACGAACGTAATCATAGATCAACGCAGGGAATGGAAGGGAACAACCAATTATCTTTGAATGCAGCTGTGTCAATCAGTCAAAACCCAATATTTAAATGGAATAAAACAAATATAGCAAAATTTGTAACTAAATTGATTAAGTTCCTCAATCAATACTAAAATTTCCCCGCAAAAAATAGTCAAATAAAAAACTATCATCACTTCTTCTAATGTTGCTTAGTTTCAGCTTTCTTCTTCTGCCACAAGCGATCTAGCGCACTGTCTGCATCTCCCTGAGAAAAAAATTAACCATGTCCATCAAGATTCAATAAAGTTAATGCCAATTGTCAATTAACACATGGAAAGCTACTCTTTTCCATGGACATAAGATAGGTTATGTAAGCATTTGCAATTAAAGACAATACAAGCAGAGCTGAAATAATAGTGTGAACAAAAATATACACACGTAGTAGTGCGTAAATCATTTTGAGCTCTAAAACATCTATCCATAAACCATGTGCTATATATAAGACCGACAGAGATCAGAAGACAACAATTAGGCCAAAATTTCGTACATGTATATAATAAATGCAACCTAAATGCCTAAAATAAGCTCAAAGTCATCATCAGTTGATCATAGCACGTGACATGGCACAAGAAAGCAATAAGGAAAAATAAACCCTGTCATCTAATTCAGCTTGAGACTAATTCAATCTGGAATACAGCAATATGAAATGGTAATCAACAATGTTTTATGAAACACTGCACATTTGTATTACGGCAGCTATGTGAATCCAAAATAATGATTAAAATCCCCATATCGTATAGCTGCTAACACTATAAAACACTACCAAAGACAATGTTATTATGACTACCAGTAAGGAAAAGAATCCAGTAATAACAAACCAAATGGAACGAGGAAAACGGTTAGTGAGAACAAATTATACAAACCTGTGCTCGGATGAAGCCACAGAGGGCGAATGTGGAGGATTGATTGTTGTAGACACCAGTCTCATCCAAATGGCCAACGTTAATTTGAACGGAAGCATGGTCCTTTGCAGTGATTAATCTGTTCGTAGCAGAGCTGCAACAATCATGGATGCACATCAGCTTAAAAACCCCAAAAGAACAACCAGCTCACAATTTTATTATACCACAAATTTGAAATGTATATACCACTTCCTTGGAATGTATAGCTCGGTGATCTTCCCTTCCTCGTTTTCCATCTTTATGCGGCGAGTGTATAAATATAACTCTCCCTCTTTGTCAAATCATCTATAAACCTGAATCAGAACAGAATAAGACTACATATATAAGTCGTTTACCACTACGGAACAAAGCCAAAATCAATTTCTGGAAAATTTATACAAAGCAAGTGCAAAATCTAAATCACATTAGAAACGTAAAATTGAAACAAGATTATTGCAAAGATATTCCAGAATCACACAACATGTCATAAACCTACAAAGCAAAGGAACGAAAAATCATACACAGATAGAGCGCTGGTACCGCAAGACGCAACAGACTAGCTGACTAGGGTTCATGCGAAGAGGCGGGATTTTATAGGAAACCTGAAACTAGCATCATCGGATTTGGGCCGGGCTCGTAAATCGTAATATATATTTTAGTGTTAAGCCCAAATTTCGGTTGCTCAGGGAGTTGAGTTTTGAATAAATATTGAAATTGGAAAGGGATATTAATCAATTAAATGTGAAATATGTAATAAAATAATATTGTGAATATATATATTTTTAATAGATTTAGATAAGATTTGACTCTCTATTGTTACTGGTTTTACAACAAAATGCAGTGACCTTTGAAGTGCATTGCATATTGTAAATGGCATATATAAGGACCGTAATGAGTGGGCGAAAACACGTTTCTAGAAAATGAAACTTGAAACTCCAAATAACACTATCACAGCTTCTTCCTTCCTTCATCACTCACGCTCACGCGGTTCCATCCACTCAAAGCGAAACAACCAACGTTCTTCTATCACTTTTTCTATATACATTGCCATTTCACCCGAGAAAACCAATGATAAGTACTGTATTAAGGAAAGTGTATAGAGACTTGAATTTTGATACTGTAGAGAAATACTTTAATTAATTGTCACTTCCAATCTGAAATTAAGCTAGCAATCCCTCATATATTAGAAAAATTGAAAATTAAAACAACGGAAGAAGGGATGATTATTATAATTAATAATTAAGTAATGCGTAGCACAGCTAAAAACTGTACACGTAGCAGTAGACATGTGAGGAGATATAATAATAAGGCAGGCATTGAATTGAATTTAAAGAAACTTTAATTACGGCTGAGAATGCGTTTCCCATCATGTCCCCTCATCATGCCATTCTCCACCCCATCAATGCCAATCAATCAATTATGTATTCTAATTTATATAATCCCATTCCCATTACCTCCTCCTCATCCTC
Organism: Aeschynomene evenia; assembly: GCA_013621005.1. NCBI lineage: Eukaryota > Viridiplantae > Streptophyta > Magnoliopsida > Fabales > Fabaceae > Aeschynomene > Aeschynomene evenia. The sequence continues at coordinate 31,327,103 of CM024263.1, read as the reverse complement.
ATCATCATAACATGACACATTTAATCCCTCCCTACCACACCAAAATTGTTGGCCACTGTTTATCATATGCATCAAATTAAACACTTCATTCCCAATTTCACATTATGGTTAGCATGACACCTAATGTTTATTATTAAAAGACAAATATATATATTACATCCTCTTAAATCATATCTCAACTTAAATAATGTTTAAGTATATTTCAACCTTTTTAATGCAATGCATTTGCTGTATGATGACATTTTGTGTATAAACTAAAGTTTAATGAACAAGAAAAAATATTAGCCAAATATGTTTCAATTGTATTGTGTTTTATAATTTCTTATTTCCATTTTAAGAGAACTTAGATAATTGACTAGTTTCTTTTCCAAATTAATTGATCTCCTTTAGTTTCTTGTTTTGTTTCTCCATTTATTTTTAGAGTTTAATTTTAATCTATTATTAATGTAAAGTAATTTTACACGGATATCCAATCACACACCAGCAAAAGTCTTCTACTTAATTACCTACTAATTAAAAAGTCTTAAAAATAAACAAATATGAGTATTTTTTACACAATAAGTACATCATAATTAAACTATTATTTTAAACATCGAATTTTATAGTATATTATTTAAACATACGTATTTCCTTTAATCTACAAGTGTTTGCTGATCGATACTATCTGCAAACAAATACCTCAAATCGATATTGTGAAGAATAATAAAGGAAGGTTAGGTATGAGATGAATAAAGTAAAGTTAAACGACTATTGTCGTGGCGTGGCACTAGCTGATTGCACACCTGACACATCATACATAGACATCTGCCATAGATTCCGTGATTCAAATATTTAAAGAACGAAAAAAAAACCTGGATTTGTTTAAACTCTAAAGTTGTTACTCAAATCATTAAACAAAATTAAAGACTTAATTACGCTTGTCTCTTGACTATATCACAATTCATTTTGAATATTGCAAAATGAATTCTTCAATATAACAACTGGAACAGCTCCAATATAATTAATTATTAGCCGAAATAAATAAAAGAAATCAATGTCAATCATAGGTTGGCCTCCAACTGGCTTAATCGCAATACACGTTCTCTTTTAGAAAAGACATCAACATTTCCCCATTGCCCTTACTTTTCTTCCTTTTAGCTTTTTTATTAAGAGGTTTTGTGTGTTGATTAAGAAATATTAATTTTTTAAGGTTTTTACACGTGGATTAAGAAATTTGATAAATATTATTAATTTTATAAAAATATATATTGAAATGACTAAATTACCTAAAGCATTAATGAGAAAGAAAGATGGTTAGAAAGAAAAAGAAATGATATTATGGGTATAATAGGTATGAAAAAATTAAATTGACATTGGAAGTTGAAAACGACTATTATTGTGAAAAATTTTTTCTACCTTAAATGACTAATATTTTGAAATGGAGTGAGTATTTACTAAGATAATAAAAGTCATCTTAAAAATATAGTAGTATATTTTTAGTATCCTTCGTTAATAAAAATCCTGTATTTAATGCAAGATTATTTAAACTGCAACTAAATGGTAATAGTAGTATTAAATAAAGTCAAAAAAGATGATACTAGAGTAGTAAAACCAAGGAGTGTGCGTGTGAAGCAATTAGTAGCACTAATGTAAGTCACGTTAAAGTCAAGTGGCAGCACTCGTAATTAACCCCAAAATCTGATGGCATATTATCAGAAACAGGCTCTTATATTCTAAGTCGCAGACGCTTCTTCCTTTAATTTGTGTGTTGCGAACTAACTCATCTCACAACAGAAGCTCATTATGGCGAGCTCAACAACAAGAAGCGTAAGCTGCACCTTCTACGGTTTCTTTCTCGTGTCTGCCATCCTGTCCCTCCACGTGGCACTCTCCTCATCGTCATCTGCCATCGATTTCGCCGCCGCTAGCATCGACCACCAGCTCGGCGCGTTCTTCCTGCCGGTGAAGTCCGACTGCCGTGGATCCATCGCGGAGTGCAGCATGCTCACCGGAGAAGAGGAGGAGACGGAGTTCCTGATGGACTCGGAGAGCAACAGGCGCATTTTAGCAGGGAGGAGGTACATAAGCTACGGTGCGCTGAGGAGGAACACTGTGCCTTGCTCTCGCCGTGGCGCTTCCTATTACAACTGCCGGCCTGGCGCTCAGGCAAACCCCTACCGCCGCGGATGCAGTGCCATCACTCGATGCAGGCGCTGAATTTCTCATTCACACTTTCTCTTTCGCTCTTTCAATTTTATTTTTAATTTTCTTTTTTATATATATATATATTTTTGTAATTGACGAGAATTATTGTTGTTCTACTATCCGTATACGAGTAGAGAAAGAGAATAAGTAGAGTCGAACAAAATAAAAATAAAAATAAAAAATCTACTACTAGTAATTAGCGTTTGTATTTGTATTGTAATCGTAAGCGTGATTTAGATTTAGGTACACATTATTATTATTATTTATTTATTTGTTTGTTTGTTTATTATAAATTATTGGGTTGATTATTGACATATATATATTCTTCGGTGGTCGCTGTTTGTGGCTGGATTTCTTGTTTGTTTTTTGTTCTGTTATAGTTGAAAAAGTGGAAGAGGCAAATTGGGACCTGATGGCGTGGTGAATGGGGGGGATGGATGAAGGGAATGCCATTGTTTTCCGTGAAGTTCTGGATGTGGCAATATTCTGCGTTGCCATGTTTTGTTTTGGAAGGTAATGCTAATGTGAACTCAACTGAAATTATGGATTCCACTTTCTTTCGTGGCTTTTGGGATGATGGATGGGCTGTGAGGAGTCCCTACAATTTCATTACGCATAATTATCCATTCATTAATTAATCTTTAATGGATTTCTTTTATACAGTACTGTGCTCGCTCACATCTGATCTGATAGATGTCAGTTTATAACATGTTTTGTTGCATATGTTTAGGTGAGTGCTGTGCAAAGATAGAAATGTTTATTGAGATGTTCCCTTCAAAATGGAAAACAGAGGTCTGACTCACTTTCTCAACTTGTGAATGAAAAGGAGATGTAAAATGGACACCATTACTACTAACTCTCTCCTCCCTATCTGTCTGCTTAGCTGCCACGCTATTTACCATATAGTCACTTTCTCTTGTTTTCATTAGTCATTAGTATTTTTTTATTTTCTTTTGACTTTCTATTAAAAAAATTAAAAACTAAATAAAAATGGCAGCATTACCATTAAAGTGACAATAACTTGAGCTAAACAGGGTACAATTTATCAAGGTCAGGTATCTCTTCATCAAACCTTAAATATAGTAGGCACAACAATATAACCTTTCAATTTCTTCAAAAACTACCTTTGGAATCATCGCTTTTGCCTTTAGGAGGAGGAAATGCTATTCTTTATTCTTATCTTCTCCGATTAAAGGCAACCTCAGCCTCACATGCATTATTATTATCCGCATCAATCAAAATCAGAGGACGCGTTCTATGCTACTATATGATTAATATGGTCTATATATGTGTGTGTGTGAGTGACAACTAAAACACACCTCACTAAGCCTTGTCCCATTATCCTTTCTGTCTAATTGTAATTTTGTCCTGCTGGACCACCAGCTTTAATTTAATTAGTAGATACAGACCCCAAATCCCAAGTGATGTATGCTTACTTCGTTACTTAGTTCTAATCTGAATAATAATGTGATTTTGCGCTTGCTGCATTGAGAGAACTTGTCTTTTATTTCAGGGTATTATGCATTTTTGAAGAGTACTAATTGACAGCATAGTATATAGTTAGCAACGTAACAAATCAGATGGCCACCATTCTATCCCTATCCCTCGTAGATAGATATATATAGCAAACCTCAAAGCAGCAGCAGCAGCATGTGGAATGATCCTGGTCCACCCTTTTAAGGCATTGTCTCACCAATTCCTCCTCCAATTAGCTAGCTAGCTAGCTAGGCTATTTCAGGACATTCAATGAATATAGTTTATGGATTTTGCTACCTTCCTTAAATAATATTTTATTTTATGCACACTGTAAATTACTACTACTCAATTGCCGTGTACGTACGTATATAGTATATTATCATGGTTTTTACCAACTCGTATTCTATGTTAACAACACATACATCAACATTGAATTCAATAATGGTAGTTACTGCTATCCCATCCCCTATATACATATATTCTTATGTTTGGATATTGCACAGGCTTCAGAGTTATGTTTAAACCAATTTTTTCCGAAGGGATTTGTTTTTGTTTTTGTTTTTTTTTTGTGAGTACCGAAGGGATTTGTTATTCAAAATAAGAAATACAAAATATATTTATCTGATTTTAGTTTTTTATTTTATTTTTTTGATTTGGAATTATCTGTTTTTAGTTTTCGGCCACAAGTGTGGTTACTGTATGAAGCCTTTTATGCCCATCACTTGGGGTCATCAACAAAGACTGTTTGGGATGGGCTTTCTTTATGTTAGAGTGGGCTAACGATAGGAGACTTAAGTTTCTCCAAGGCCCAAAAAACATTTTTGGGGTTAAACAACAAAAAACGGTGTTGTCATTTTGTGTAGAGTATTCGATTGATTTTGATGTTTTGCACCTGAGAGAACATATTTGCTAAATATACTACCATGGTAACTGAATTTTTTTATGTAGCATTTACTCTCTAAATATTACTACTATATTCTATGTTAATGCTCCACTCCAGTTTAAGGCTAATTCCCTCTTAAATTAAATTAAATTAATTTGGAAAGAACACAAGCACCGCAATTTAGATGCCATCTGTCAATGACAAGGTTAAAGAACAAAAGCGTGTAGTAAGAAGACCAACACTCACACATGAAACAAACACGCAAAGAAGTTAAAGAAAAAAAACAAGAAAAGGAAAGAATAAGACGAAATAATAATAATAGGGTAAGGAACATTCTCAGTTCATTCCCCCCACTTCTCTTCTGTTCATCTCATCTCATCTCAGTCGATTCTGTGATCTCAATTTGTGGATCTTTTCTTCTACTTTCCTCATTCTCCTCTTTTATCATCTCATTTTCTAAAGACTTTGAGACCTGAGGCTTGAGGAACCACACCCACTCACGCAGAGACACACAGGGTTCCTTTTCGTGTTTTGTGTCGGTGTCGGTGTCGGCGGTTCCATCCAACTCGGTCCGAGGCAACTCACAGAGATCAGAGAGAGAGAGAGAGACAAAAAGATAGAGAGAGATGCTTGAGCGGTGCCTGGGCCTCCGCCGCGTCCGCCAGATCCAGCGGGCGTTCCGGCGCGGCACCCTCACCTTCCTCTGCCTATTCCTCACCCTCGTCGTCCTCCGCGGCACCATCGGCGCCGGCAAGTTCGGCACCCCTGAGCAGGACATCAACGAGATCCGCCAGCACCTCCTCCACTCCCGCTCCCGGCGCGTGGAGCCCCATCGCGTCCTCGAAGAAGTCCAATCTGACACCACCACATCCACCGACTCCAACAACTACGCCACCTTCGACATCTCTAAGATCCTTGTTGACGAAGCCGACGACGAAAAAAAGCGCGATCCAAACGCGCCTTACACCCTCGGCCCCAAGATCTCCGATTGGGACCAGCAACGCTCCCAGTGGCTCAAAGAAAACCCCGATTACCCCAATTTCATCGGACCCAATAAGCCCCGTGTCCTTCTCGTAACTGGGTCTTCCCCCAAACCGTGTGAAAACCCCGTCGGTGACCATTACCTTTTGAAGTCAATTAAGAACAAGATTGATTATTGCAGGCTCCATGGGATCGAGATTTTCTACAACATGGCTCTTCTCGATGCTGAGATGGCTGGGTTTTGGGCTAAACTACCCTTGATTCGGAAGCTTCTGTTGTCTCACCCTGAGGTTGAGTTCCTCTGGTGGATGGATAGTGATGCTATGTTCACTGATATGGCTTTTGAGGTTCCTTGGGAGAGGTACAAAGATCACAACTTTGTGATGCATGGTTGGAATGAGATGGTGTATGATGAGAAGAATTGGATTGGTTTGAACACTGGTAGCTTCCTCCTGAGGAATTGTCAGTGGTCACTGGACATTCTTGATGCTTGGGCTCCAATGGGGCCAAAGGGTAAGATCAGGGATGAAGCTGGGAAGATCCTAACTAGGGAGCTGAAGAACAGGCCTGTTTTCGAAGCTGATGATCAATCTGCGATGGTGTATCTTCTGGCCACAGGGAAGGAGCAATGGGGGGAGAAGGTTTACCTTGAGAATCATTATTATCTTCACGGGTATTGGGGGATTTTGGTTGATAGGTATGAGGAGATGATTGAGAATTACCACCCTGGTCTTGGTGACCATAGGTGGCCACTTGTGACTCACTTTGTGGGGTGCAAGCCTTGTGGGAAATTTGGGGATTACCCTGTTGAGAGGTGCTTGAAGCAGATGGACCGTGCCTACAATTTTGGGGACAACCAGATCTTGCAGATGTATGGTTTCACTCACAAGTCACTTGCCAGCAGAAGGGTGAAGAGGGTGAGGAATGAGAGCAGTAACCCGCTTGATGTGAAGGATGAGCTTGGGTTGCTTCATCCTGCTTTCAAGGCTATCAAGTTGCCAACTTCCACTTGATGGTGTTTTTCTCCCACTTTTATCATATCATATCATATCATTGGTGATTGATTTGTTGGTTATTATGATTATAATAGCTTCAAGAAGAATTTGATGTTGTGTCTCTCACGAGTATTCATTCATCAGCGGCCACCACCATAGTCTCTGCTATGCTCTGCTCACTTTGCAGTTATCTATAGTACATGTGGATCCTGTAATTGTTGTCATCCATGGCTTTATTTAGCGATCCAAACTGTAATCTTTTATTATTTATTTTCCTGTTACTGATCATTGTTTTAGTATGAGTTATTATAATGAATGAATTTTGAGAAGAACAAATACCCTGGTCTCATATGTGTGCTTATTCTCTGATTGAATTCAGATTAACTTCCTTTTGATTACCAACCACTTATCTATAGAAATGAAGAGAAAAGGAAAGATGAATAAATTTCTCTACTTTTTGAAGATGCTAAAACGATTCATAGCAATTCCCTTCAATTATTTCATTCATTTTGATTCTCTCTTCTTGCACACTGATGGATAATTGATGAGGATGATTATATATTCTCTGCTTCATGATTTGTTGTTTGTATTTGTGCTGGACTCTTGTCTTGGGTTCTGACTCAGATTGGTTGCTTGGGCCATCTTTGTCCATGAGATTTCACTACAAATATGGTCTTCCTTAGAAGAATGACAACTTAAATATGTCATTTCTTGTTATGGTTAGATGGTCCATGGATATGATTCTAGAATTCTGCTGGTATAATTGCATGCGCAGTGATCACTAAATATTTTTCATTTTTGGACTGATATTGATAACTGATACTGATATTGACATTGACATTGACAGATATATACAGAATTGTATACAGATTGATGAGTTTGGAGAAAGCTTTTGAAGGAGGCATTGTATCCGAATTCTGTTTTTCTAACTTTTTCTTAGTTGATGGCCAAACCAGTAGAAACGGCAATAACTACTTGATTATTGGTTTGAGTGTTAACCAATAAAGAGCCTCTTAAAAGTATGCCACATGCCATCTTGTTCTTGATATACTAGAAAAAAATAAATATTGACTAGAAATTAATTCAGTGAGTATACTATACTAAACTGATCTTTTGTCTCTTGTGGTTAGAAAAGTGATGTTATGATACACGCTTGATCTCCCTTTGTCATCGCAGAAGCAGACAGAGAGAGTTGAATTGATGCCTGATTAAAGCATGTCTGTGGCTTTCAAATTCACCATTAGCAAAATGGCACTGCATCAATTCACATGAACATTTCAATTTCCTTAAAATATATAATACCAAAATATGAAGGAAATATTGATGATGATGATGACAGAAAAAAGAGGATTACGTGTTCTGAAAAGACAAAAGAGACAGACCAAATCTGTAAAAAAGTGAAAAAAAGAGGACTGTGATTCAGTGAATATGAAAAAGTTAAGGGTGGTTAGGTGCAAGCTTTATAAACTGAGTTAGAGAATAAGAAGTATCTGGCATCTGGAGTAGTCTAGTCTCCTATGGTATGCAAGCATTAAGGGCCCACAAGAATCAGAGGATCCCAATCCAATCACCGTCCATCAATCAGGAGTAAAATCAGCATTGCTGGTTGCGAAACACCTGATAGCAGCACCCACCATGGAACGAGGCAGAGGCTAAGCAGAGGGAAATGGCGCGTCACGCGTGATGATAGGGCCAAAAGAAAGAATGAAAAGCACATGGACGGACATGGTGAGTGAAGGTGTGAGTGAGATGGAGACACAGAAACTGTTCCCGTTCTTTGATGAGCAATGATTATGAAATGCATCAATCAATAACTACTTGGACTTCAACTGTTATCAAAAGCCATCACTATAAATATAACACAAAATTCCCCATTTCTCAAAACCCAAGTGAAAGCTCAGTAACACACACACACTCTCTTTATCTGGCGGCTTTCGATTCTTACATATCACAAACCCTAGTTCCGAATATTTTCCCCCCATTAAAATAATATAATCAATACGTGAACACAGAGTTACCCACGTCTTCATTTCTTTATTCCAAAAAAAAGGTGATAAAACCTCGGTTGCGGCTTGGTGCTGGTGGAAGAAGAGAGAGAGAGAGATGATGGAGGAGACGGTAGGGCAAAAGTGGAAGCAGAGAGAGTTCGCTTTAGCGTCAGTTGCGGACCTCTCTTCCGGTTTGTCTTCGCCGGGGATTGCACGCTTTACATGTGACGGTCTTCAAATTCATTGGGAATCTCAAAAGATTCCTCTTCATGTTGATCTCCGAACTGCTCAGGTTCATCTTCACCTCCTGCTTCTTTCCTAGTTATTGGCTTATTGCAATCAAAGCTCGCAGGAAATAAAAAAGTGATTTTTTTAGCTATGAATCGTGCGTTTAGTCGCAGCAGTGTTAACCGTCAAGTTTCGGTTCTCAATTTTTATCTTTTTCATCGTATTGTTATTATTATTTTTGGCTTTGGATTTCGGTTTCCCAATGCCGCACCTCACAGAATGTGGGGAGTTTGCATTATTAAATGAACGAGTATGTTGTTTAGGATGTTTTAAAGATTGTTAATTCGTGGTTGGTTTAACATAACAGCTATTCAAATTGGGTCCTGTTCAATCGGTTTGTATGCTGGAAGATGGGTCTGATGTTGGTAAAAAGGTACGCGCACAATCTTATTATACTCTACTACCTTATATCGAGCTATTTTGGTTTGTGGGGGTGTTGTTGTTTGTGTTTAAAAACATTAGGGCATGTTTGGTTGAGGAGTAAAAATGAGGGTAAAATTTTCTTGGAAGAATTACACCCCATTTTTACCCATAGAGAGAGCTCATCCATGAAGAATTACACCCCATTTTTACCCCATAACCAAACATGCCCTAACTTGTAGTCTTACTCTGCATTTTGTGTTTTTTGTTTTTTCCTTTTCTTCCCTGTATACTGATGCTGATGGTCCTTTTGAGGTTTGATAGTGCATTGTTTTGATAATGTCCTTGTGTAATTCGTTGATCTATTGCCAAATACTTATGCATTTTAACAGTGCTATTTTTGAACCAGACATCATATTCCAGGGGAATCACTATCCTGTTTGGAAATGAGGAGGAGAGTGCGGCCTTCCATTGTGTAGTCCAACAATGGAAGAAGGAACTCAATGTTCAAGGTGCTGCTCTCAAAATTTATATAAACCTTCTTGTTAAATGGACTCTGTTGCATGGCATTGTTCCAAATTACACATTGGCAGAGTCCTCTTCCATCTATTCATGTTTTTTCTTTTTTAAATTATTACTTCAGATCATTTATGGTGTCCAGTGCAACATCTGTACACCCACCTTGTATTAGTAATCGTAATTGGACATATACAACATGGAATTTATAGGCGCAGCTTTGTTTATTTCATATATTATTACTTAAAATGGCTTTATCATTCATTAGAAATGTAAATATATGTGTTTAATAGAGGGACTTATTATGGTACTTCTCAGGTTGCATTGGTTCTCATCACAATTATATCCTCTTCAGTCTTCACCACATGCTTGATCACTTTCATTATTTTTCATTAAGATATGATATTTGTTTTATTATTTATTTAGTTTCTTTTTATCCAGGACAAAACTTGCCAAATGGAACTATAATACATAGTAACAGCAAATTTGATGAAAAGATCGAGTTATCTTCTGCAAAAATGTATTTTCACTATTATGGACAACTTCTCCATCAGCAAAATATGTTGCAAGACTATGTGAGGACAGGTTGTACCTAATTCTGTTATATTCTAGTGGTCCTCAATTTTTCTTTTCTTTTATAGTTTACCTTCAGCTGACAAATTTGTTGATGATGTTGTTTTAGGAACCTATTATGCGTCTGTTATGGAGAACCGTGCTGATTTCACAGGTCGTGTAGTAGTTGATGTTGGTGCTGGTAGTGGTATTTTGTCATTATTTGCTGCTCAGGTATCTCAACATATTAGTAGGAAAACCCTATTTATAGCATATTATAAGTGTCCATGTTTCTAATTCAATGAAAGTCCTTGGTTTCCCCTTGCCGCCAATACCCAAAGCTTTTTCTAAGTCTTTGTCATCTTGGCATTTCCTCTAGGCTGGCGCAAAACATGTTTATGCTGTGGAAGCATCTGAAATGGCAGAATATGCGAGGAAACTTGTAGCTGGAAACCCAACACTGGCTCAACGAATTACTGTGAGATCTATTTCCTAGGTTTTTCTGCTATAGTCATTGTTCTTTAGCCAATCTCATTTTTCAGGAAGCTATGTGATGTAACAATAATATGCATATAGGTGATTAAAGGTAAAGTTGAGGATGTTGAATTGCCAGAGAAAGCAGATATTCTGATCTCAGAGCCCATGGGTAAGCTAATATTCTACTTTCTTTGATCAATCTGGAGAATGATTCTGATATTTATGTTTAAGTTATGTATGTATCTGTATTTTGCAGGCACATTGTTAGTTAATGAAAGAATGCTAGAGTCTTATGTCATTGCAAGAGATAGATTTCTCACCCCTACTGGAAAAATGTTTCCTGCTGTGGGAAGGTAAATTAGGACCCTTTCTGTCTATCTTGAAGGTTCTTGCATGTGAAAGTGCTAAATGGGATCGTGCCTCTTTCATTTTACCAAAGGCAAGTTATTGGCAGATAATTAGCTGCCTTTTGAAAGTGACATGCTTCCACTTATTTTTTATTTCACCTAGAGATTATTGACAATTTAGCAACTTTATTAGTGGTAACATCTACAACAGATATCTAAGCGCTTTATGGTTTGAATATTGTGTCAGTTTTTTCACACAGGCATTTGGTTTTTATTTCTGAGCCAAATTTGAATTTTAAAGATCTCGATTCTTACTTGTTCTAAATGACATTATTTTGTTTCAAATGACTAGGGTTTCAAATATAGTGTTCAATTCATTTCGAATGGTTATGGTTTCATTATTATTATTATTATTATTATTTTTCTTCTCTTAATCTTGAATTTATTACTGGTGCAGGATTCACATGGCACCTTTCACTGATGAATATTTGTTTATGGAAATTGCTAATAAGGTACATAATTAATGTGTTTATGTTTGTATGTCTCTGTGTTTTCCCTTCACTCATATTTCTTTAAGCATATCTTCAGTATCTCGGACTTCTTCTTGAAATTGCTAATATGGTGTACATATCTGTTTCACTGGGTGTGAGTGTGTATAACACATATTTTCTTTCAAAATGCTTTGTAGAATCCATGTTGGTTTTTGCTGATTTCATACTTTTTGTTTTAGTATTGTATCATGGTCTAGCATTCTTCAGCAGTTTCACCTATAATTGTTCAATGAATTTTCTACTTTTTCTGACTGTTCTTTATCTCTCCCTCTCTATACTTCTTCTTCTCTCTTCAAAACTCATTGGTCGTTACTCGTTACTGTTCAGGCACTGTTTTGGCAGCAGCAAAACTATTATGGTGTTGATTTGACGCCTCTACATGGGACTGCATTTCAGGGATACTTTTCTCAGGTATCATACAAGCTTGTTTTCAGAAATTTAGGGAAGCTTATTGTTAATTAATAGTTTCCTCCAACAAGTGTTTAGTTATTTGCAAATTTTGTTGAAATTACCAGATTTTTTTAAGGCTTAATTTATTTAGATGGGAGTGGTGTAAGGCATAAAAGTTAAAACTTCACATTCGAGGTTCAAATAGTCAAACAAACATTGGGGGATGCAATGTTATTTGTTAGCCATTATTGCCTTCAGCCTTTGGGGGTATCTTCTGAGTTTTAGTGCACCATTGTGATATGTTCCATTGGTTTAGTTGCGGTCCAATTGGATTCTTGTTGCTAAAATTGGACTTTTGTGCACCTAATGGCTGATGTTTTCAATTTCCTTTTCCTTCTCCATAAAGCCTGTGGTGGATGCTTTTGATCCTAGATTTTTGATGGCTCCTCCAGTGTTCCACGTGATAGACTTCACCAAAATTAAGGTACAAGCCAACTTTTGTCCTTTATATTTTTTGACATTGTTTTATCATGTTATTTTACCGAGGTTCTGTCGCCTTGACATGTCCAACTTTTTTATGAAACAAGTTGATATATATTTTTTCATTCACTTTTCCATCTAATAGATTCATTTTAACACAATTTCCTTGGATTCGTTTTTTCGTTGTTTATAATTCTTTTTGTATAAATGATCCCTCTGTATTATCATCTTCTTTCAATGCTTGAAGTAAAGTTGCCTTTGAATTTGTTACCAGATCACTTTTTATTCTGTAGGAAGAAGAGCTCTATGAAATTGACATTCCTCTGAGATTTGTATCCTCTGTGTGTGCCAGAGTGCATGGGTTGGCATGTTGGTTTGATGTACTCTTCAATGGAAGGTAAACTTTCCTCTTTTAGTAGTGTCTATTCATCTAGGATTTGTGACTATTCCTATTCATTAATTTGTCTCGAATATCGAAAATCCACAGTACTGTGCAAAGGTGGCTTACCACTGCTCCTGGTTCACCTACAACCCACTGGTACCAGTTGCGATGCGTTCTCTCTCAACCAATTCATGTCATGGCAGGACAAGAAATTACTGGCAGGCTCCACTTGATTGCCCACAACGCACAGAGTTATACAATTTATTTGACATTGTCAGGTTAGTAGTATTTGTCACGTATGTTTCTTTTCCTTATTATTGCCACACATACATTTTGATGCTGATTAGCAAAAATTTCATTTTGCATTAGCTAATATGTGGGGTCCTGGTGCCGAGCAAGGAGGGATTCTTCAAACATCATCCTGTAAGTTCGATCTGAAAGAACCGTACTATAGAATGTCTCAACCGCAAGCTTATACAGTATCCCAAGATCAACAACCTCAATCACTTCTGCAGACACAGGTATCAGATTTATCGACACTAGATTCATCTTTTTCCATGCTCAATTTGTGATTTGGAAAACTTGAAGCTGGGAAATAAGTTTATTCCATTTTCTAAGAATGGTTGATGAATAGTCAAATACTTCAGTTTTTCTTTTTTCCTGTTGGATAAATTACATTAACATTTAACAGCAATGCAATCGAGTTTCCTAAGTATATGTTTGTGCCTGGCAGTTGTGTTTATGCTTTCAGTGCTTTTAGTTTTGTTGGTGACAGTCACTTTCTTTGACAGGATATACACATCCAATCTCAGGATTTGGATGAACCCGATATAATGCAACAGCATTCACCTAATTCATGCGTTCAGATTGAGTCACTGATGCATAATATATAATTCGATGCATCTTAATCTGAGCTTTATGGTTGTTTGTATGAATCTGCAAAGCTGCTGCAGCAGCAGCAAGTTGGGGGGGGGACTGTGTAATTTGTACATGCCCTTCATGTATGTATATTCATCAACATTGTGCTCTATCTTTGGTGGTTATGCTGGAGATCCTCTTCCGGTTACATAAATTTAACCGGCAATTTAAAACGGTGTCACAAAATTGGGAGCTTGCAAAAAATTACTCAGCTACTTGATCTAGAATTCACCTTTGTAAAACTATAAACCAACAGGACCACGTAGAAAAGGGTAAACTCATTGCATATGAACGTAGTGTTAACGGAAAATTGGTTTTCAAACTGACATGAAATGGTTTGCAATTGTGTACTTGAAGTTCTTGTCTGTCGGAATTTAGAGTTCTCAAAGTGTATTGTTCACACAAAATAGGTAGAATGTAACCTTATTTCTTACAAAAATTATCCACGACATAATGCGATTGATAACACAATTACTTTTATAACGTCGTAACGAGAATCAATTGAAAAAATAATGGTTTCATACACTAAATTACTTGGAACAAGATAGTGCTACATATAGGAAAATTGTGGGTTTTATAATGTAAGCTCACTGTTCAACCACACATAAATAACTTGAATGATGTGGGAAAAAGAGATAATGTTTCTAATTAAAATCGAAATTGAAGCAATTGGAAAAACCAAAAAAAATGGTATGGAATATAAAGTTGAGTGGTGAGATCTTAATTGAGTGCTACTACTTGAGAGGGCGAGGGCATGTGAGGAACAATGACATGATAGCAGCGGCTGCAGAGGGTTGGATGATCCAAAAACGAACCAACCTGCTTTGAATAATTCCAACATCTTTCACACTTGGAACCCTCAGCACGAGATATTCCAACCCACACTTTACTCTTCCCTTGAATTAGGCATTCACCACTATATGGTATGTTTGCAATATGCTCTTCCTCCAAAGAGGCAAGTATCTCAGCCTGCACATGCACAGCACACACAAGAGCACTGTTATTATATCTGTTCTCTTGCTTCATTTCATTCTTCTTCGCTGAAAGTGACGCGACTGTAATGCAGACATACCTGAGAGGTTATGAACAGACGATGCAGTGCATTGGCATCATTTTCTGCTGCACATAATTCAGATAATTGGGATGCCAACCTTGCATCAGATGTATAGACATGAACCCTTGCTTCTAAACTGGCACCAATTAATTTCGAAGTTCTTGCAATCTCCAACACTCTGTTCACTTCAGTTCTCAGCTGCCAAAAGTTATTTCCATTTAGTATAAGATGAATTTCAATATAATATTGTCTAGGTCATTTGAGAAAGAAATAGAAATAAGAATTTTTCTTCGTTTACCTCAAGAATATTTTCCCAGAACTCAACTTCTTCGTCAGGGAGAGCAAGCCATCTTTCATTCAAGGCCGGCCATCTCGATTCGAAAACATATTCGGCGACAGAACCATATTCAGTAGTGAATTGGAAAGGAAGATTCTGCCACACATCCTCAGCTAAATGGGGCAATATTGGGGCGATCACTCTCACAATGGAAAGGAGATGAGCTGCAAGAACTGTTTGGCAACTTTTCCTTGTATGACTAGTTGACCCGCTGCAAAATATCATTATAATGAGATGATGATTTTTGGAAACAACTCTTACATATCTATATCTTTCGCTGTGCATGTTGACCATATTAACCTAAATCCACCAGAAATACTTACCCAACATAAAGTCGATCTTTAGCAACATCAAAATAGAAATTTGACAGGTCAACAATGACAAACCTCTGCAAAATCTGAGAATGCAGGGAAAAATTTAACTTCAGGAAAATGAAACAACAGGAAGAAACCATGAAGATTTAAGCATATGCATAAACACATCGCATTTATAGAGAAGTTTCATTAAGATTGAAAAATTACCTGAAATATTTTAAAAAATTGGTAATTTTCATAATTCACTTGAATGTTGTTTACAACATTTTCAAGCTGAAATAGTGCATGCTGGTCGATCCTGGGAAGTTCATGATATGGAACTGTGCAATCCGTCTGTCATTTAAACATGCATAGAGGTAAGAAGTGGGAGGAAAATGCAGAGATAAGCAAAGATAAATGTGGCAGTACTTTTAACTATCCCAATGACTTCAAGCAGAAAGAGTTTAACTTCAACCATAGAATTTGGAACATTTGAACTTACTTTCCAGTCATGAAGGTTTGACAATAGGTATCTCAAGGTTCCCCGCAACTTCCTGTAAACCTCAGACATTTGTCGAAGAATCTGAGGGCCAATCATTACATCACCTGTATAATCTACACTAGAAACCCAGAGTCGTAGGACGTCAGCTCCGTATGCAGGTGCTTCCTGAGAATAAGGTGGGAAAAATATCCCTTGAGAAATGGCTTTCCTAAAAGTAAAATAATAGATTTGGTAATGATTCCAGAGCAAATGTTTATATGATACATCTGCATAACTGACCTTTTGGTTTTTACCTCCTTCAATCACCATACGTGGATCCACAACATTACCCAAAGACTTGCTCATTTTCAAGCCCTTCTCATCCAATGCAAATCCATGTGTTAAAACACTAGAATATGGAGCTTTCCCTGTACAAGAATGACAGAATGTTGTGTAAGATTCACACTTTACAAATAATTGGAATGTACTCTCTGCAGTGGATCCTCACTGTTGTGTAATGTAGTAAGTGAGGTGGGTTGATTTGAAAACTGATTTAGTCATTCAAAATAAGGAAAGAAATGTTTTCCTCATGAATTTGTGAGCTAAAGAACACTTGAGAGAAATGCTAAACGAGGAAATAAAAGAAGTTAAAAGATAATCATCATTATAAAAATGTCAAAGATGCCCATTACCTGTTGTAGCTACACTTGTTAACAATGAACTCTGAAACCACCCTCGATGCTGATCTGTTCCTTCGAGATACAAATCTGCCGGAAAACTAAGGGAATCTCTTTTTCCCAAAACAGCAGCCCAGGAGGAACCTGAAAAGTAAAAATCCATGAAGCACCAGCAGCATTCGCTCACAGGTAGAGGAGGGTTGGGAGTATGATTTAAGGTCCTAGGTTCAAGCCACTATGGTCCAAAGGATAATTGCAGAAGGAGCCTCACCAAACAAAAAGGCATAATCACATTTTTTGCACCAGAATATTGTACCTGAATCGAACCATACATCCATTGTGTCAGTTCCCTTTTCATATTCTGCTGCCCTATCTTGATATTTTTTCGGGAGAAGATCCTCCACTGTC
Organism: Aeschynomene evenia; assembly: GCA_013621005.1. Lineage (NCBI taxonomy): Eukaryota > Viridiplantae > Streptophyta > Magnoliopsida > Fabales > Fabaceae > Aeschynomene > Aeschynomene evenia. Next base: position 31,310,085 of record CM024263.1, on the reverse strand, counting down.
ATGTACCACCATGCATCGCTACCTTTTTGGGCTATAATAGCTGAGAAAGGATGAATTTCAGAATACGTTGATTTCGTTGGACCAACATTTTTTAAGAAGCATGGGCCAATAAGCAACTTTATAATATTTACTACAACATGTATGAGAGAGTGAGAGATTGCATGTTGTTTAGCTTGAGAAATTAAGAAAAGTATAAACAAAAATTTGCTACATTTTGGGCTCTTACATTTGATATGATCAATTGTCTCTTCATCCATAAGAGGTTCTCCAGATTGCCGATGATAAAAAACTGGAATGGGGACACCCCAAGTCCTTTGCCGTGAAATACACCAATCTGAGCGGCTAGACGTCATCGCCGAGATTCTGTTTTCTGCCTAAAACGGCACCAAATATGATAAGTGCTTCATCTCTAAGAGAATACATTTTGCAATTACATTTATATAGCAATGAAAACACTGAAATAGTATACCTGAGGTGGCAACCATTTTACGTGGCCAATAGCATCCATTGCAGCATGGCGAAATCCTTCTACAGATGCAAACCATTGCTCTGTTGCTCTAAATATTGTTGGTTTTTTGGTTCGCCAATCATATGGATACTTGTGTTCTGTATCAGAAAACATGGAAGTGGCCAATGATGATGATACGCTTGCTAAACTATAGGGAGAAATTCAAGAGCTCTTTATGATGCGTTACAGAAAGAACTTACCATATGATTCTTCCATGATGAGTGACAGATGTTCATCCAAATATTTCACAATGGCAACATTACCTTCACCAAGAACATCAAGCCCACTAAACTGCCCAGCTTCTTCCGTGAACTTTCCACCATCATCTACTGGAGAGAGTATGGGTAGTCCATACTTCTGGCCAGTTACATAGTCCTCCTGACCATGTCCAGGAGCTGTATGGACCAGTCCTGTTCCTGTTTCTGTAGTAATATAATCTCCCCCAACTACAACAGGACATTCCCTGTTATCTATTGGATGGATATACCTGAAACCATAATGATAAATCATAACCTCCCCATGACAAGTTTACTAATAGTACAAATGGGAATAACATTATTAAGACAAAAAATTATGGAAGCATGTCATGACAGCAAATCCAAAAAGAAGAAAAAATAGTAGCTCATCTTTTTTATACTTCCAAGTTCCACCAACCTGTAGTTTTCCAAATCTGACCCCAACAGTCTTCTCTTGACAACAAGCTTCACACCCCATTTTGTCTCTAACTTTGGCACAAGCTCTGAAGCAACAATAAGGAATGGTTTCTTCTCATCCTTTAGAACATTTCCAAGTACTTTCTTTTTAGTTCCACCAGATGGAGGGATATGTTCTGATGATGAATCTACTTCAACAACAGCATACTCAAGCTTGGGATTTATTGCAACAGCTGACCATAGAACAGTAGGAGGAAGTCAAAGAATAGAGAGAATGACATATAGCTGTAATTAACAATAAGAAAATATATACAATACATTGGCAAAGAAACCTACCAGCATTGGCAGGAATAGTCCAGGGGGTTGTAGTCCATATGGCCAAGCACAAATTTGGAAATTCTTGTAGTAGGCCACTTGACATTAGAGGAGCACTCACAACTCTGAAAATGGCATATATGCTTCTTGAAACATGCCCTTCAGGATACTACATAGAAATGAAAAGTGGAAAATAAATACTCTAAGCGGCATCAATTTGGTTTTGAAGGAAACCACCATACATACATAAATACATGCACAGAGAAACACCTAAACTATTCCTATATACATGTAGTTCCATCAAACTATAACCGATAAAATATTGAATCACATTAATTTTTTCACATATAGTAGAAATTGAATGTCATATACTTTAAAATGTGAGATTTCACAGTTTTTTTGGTTGTATTGTAAAATAAAGACTATAGCCTATAAAATATTGAATCAAATTAATTTTTCATATATAGTAGAAATTGAAGGCTATATATTTTAAAATGTGAGATTTCACAATTTTTGGTTGTTTTATAAAATAAAGACTATAACCTAAAACATATTGAATCACCTGAATTTTTCATATATAGTAGAAATTGAAGGTTATATACTTTAAAATGTGAAATTTCACATTTTTTTGGTAGTATTATAAAATGAAGAATTTGACCTATAAAATATTGAATCATTTGAATTTTCTACATATAATAGAAATTGAAGGCTATATACTTTAAGATGTGAAATTTCTCTATTTTTTAAATATACTATAAAATAAAGACAACAACCTCTAAAATATTGAATCACATTAATTTTTCGAATATAGTAGAAATTGAAGGCTATATACTTTAAAATGTGAGATTTTCACAATTTTTTTAGTTGTTTTATAAAATAAAGACCATAGTCTTTAGAAAATTGAATCACATGAATTTTTCACATACAGTAAAAATTGAAGGCTATATACTATAAAATATGATAATTCACAATTTTTTTGGTTGTATTTTAGAATAAAGACTATAGCCTTTAAAATATTGAATAACCTGAATTTTTAACATAAGGTATAAATTGAAGGCTATATACTTTAAAATGTGAGATTTTACAATTTTTTGTTTGTATTATAAAATAAAGATTATAGCCTATAAAATATTGAATCACATGATTTTTTCACATGTGGTAGAAATAGAAGGCTATATACTTTAAAAGATGAGAATTCACAATTTTTTTTGGCTATATAGTTCTAGGATGGCAAGAGGAATAACATAATGACGATAAATTATTCTACCTCCAACTCAGCTTCAGCAAGTGCTGTCCGTGAAGAAGGACTCCAGTGAACAGGTTTCCTCCCTCTGTAAATATAACCTTTCAAGGCCATCTGGCCAAATACTTCAATCTAGCAAATTATAAGATACAAATTAGGAGGAATACATAAACACAAACAGTATGAAGTCAAGCATCAAAGAAAGCCACAAAACAAATAAAACAGAATCAGAACTGTGGCTAGCTGTAGAAATTATTCGGTTGGCTTGCTTGATCATTGAAGACTATTCTATTTTAATATTGGTAGCAGAATATTTCTAACTGTAAAATATAGATATAAACACTCACAACTATACTAAAGATTAAATAACTAATAAGACATCCGATGTGCTGATTCCTAAGTTTGATTTAACAAATAGGAAGGGGAAATGAGAAAGGCTGTACCAGCTACCTGGGCAGCTTCATATTCGGGATCTAGGGTAAGATATGGATTATTCCAGTCTGCCCATACTCCATAGCGCTGCAGACATAATAACATGCTTAAGGTACAAGTTTCCCCAAAAGGAAAATTCAGCATGATAATATTGATTTTATATTTGGAACAACAATCACTAGTATATAATGAAATGTAAATCACATAGAAAACTACAAAACAAAGAGAGGACCTTAAAGGATGTCATCTGACTTTTAACAGTTTCTTTGGCAAACTTAGCAGCCTTTGCTCTCAACTTCAATGGTGTAAGGTCACTTCTAGCCTTTTGATCCATTGATTGCAAAACTGAAATAATTCAAAACACCAATGAAACGTGTAAATGAAGATATAAGCTAAATAAAATATAGATGTGAAAATTGTAATATTTTAGAGTAACAGAAAAATATGTCCGCCTGGGCACCCCAAGCCACACCCAGGCATCCCCATGGCAACCCAAAATTAGCATAGTGCCCTCAGAGGAGGTGAAGAAGGAAAGAGAAAACAATATCAAAACATATTTAAGTGATAAAAGTTTTCAACATTTGCAACTTCTCAAAAACATAGAGAAAAGGGAAACTTTATATATATGGTTAGAGAAAAAAAACAATTGAACACTTGCCTTTTAATTCAATTGGTAAGCCATGGCAATCCCATCCAGGTACAAAATGAACTTTATAGTTTCGAAGGATCTGCTCGCAAATAAGAGTGAAGAAAAAACTTAGCAAAAGATCAGTGCTCACTTTCAAGTGCATTAGCAATGTCTATGGTTAGAGCAAAATCATACCTTATAACGATTTATAATATCCTTCAAAATTTTATTCAAGGCATGGCCAATGTGAAGATCACCATTGGCATATGGAGGACCATCATGAAGAATGAAATTTTCCTGATCAAGTTATTCAAAGTAAACAGGAGACTTGTAAATAGAGAATAGATAGAAGAGAACAGAGAGACGCGTGCGCGAGGGGGGGGGGGGGGAGCTCAAGCCAAAGTCCATAACTTACCCCACTATTTTTCTCCACAACTTTTTTGAATACTTGATTATCCTCCCATATTTTCTGAATTTCAGGCTCCCTCACTGAAGAATTAGCTCTCATGCCAAATGTTGTCTTGGGAAGATCAACTGTGTGCTTGTATTTACCATCTTCTTCCTTCATTCCTAAAGTTAAAGCAAATGAAAGTACATAACCTAGGAGATGCACAGGCCAACTAACAAGCAACAATGCATTTAACTACAGTGAAAAGGTAAAAGCAATGTGAGATAACAAAAGTACTACCTTCTGCGGCTTTCTTTCCTGCCATTACTGGCCCTCGTGATCTACGCTTTGAAGAACTTATCCCATCCCATGACTGAGTACAATAGTTTGATATGATCGAGAGGGGTACTACTTTAACTGAAGCAATTCGGTGGGTATAAAACAAGCCGAGAGAACTAGCTCTCGTGGAGGATGAACAAGCTGTTCGCAAGAGCACCTGAGTACATTGTCGAGCATATCAATAACATGTAGAACAATACTATTCAGTCACATGTTTGTCTTTAACTGTCAACTCTTGATGAACCAAGAACATGCTTATCAATTCACAATTCTTCTTCCATACTAAATTGAAAATAAATAATTTATTCAACACCGTTATTGAGAACATCAAATATTTATCGACACTGTAGTAAGTTTTATTGAATTTGTGAAACGATACTATATTGTACTAACTCAGCTCCTACTTCTCAAGCACTTCACCTTCTCTTTGACAATACATCGAGCACGTCATTTACCTCACGCTAAAAGGCCCACCCTACACTACACCCTCAAAGCGTGACCAAAGGATAGGAGAAAAGCAATCAGATTCCATCGGAAGAACTCCAAATTACAAAACTTTAGACAAAAGCAAAGCAACCCATTTCGAGAAAAGTGCTAATTGAAGGCAAAGCCGAGTTCGAAATCGATTGTTTCAATGAATGAGTTATTCCGACGAACAAAAACGAATGAGTGCGGGACAAACATAAAATAAAATGAGGTGCTCTGAAACCCATACATGGGGTGGAACGTAGAGGGGGGAAAAGTGCAAGTAGATACTAACCTTGTAAGAGTAAGGAGAAGTTTGGGCGAAGAGAGGCATGGGTTTGAAAACAGACATGGAAACAGAGAAAGAGTGAATGAATGAATGCTTATTATGGAGAAGAACACACAATCGGAGCAGAGCAGAGCAGAGGCAGTGCTACTGCATCGGTCTCAGTCTCAGCCTCAGCGAGGGAACCAAACACATCCTTCGGATAAATGGAACCTAAGCCTCACCATTTTTATTTTAATTATTTTCCCCCTTTTATTTATTTTATATAAACGGTGAAGTTCTATAGTATTGACTGACCAAATTAAATGATGAATATGTGTATACAAGATATTATATGTATGAACGTTTATGAAATGTACTAGGGTATGTGGCCACAACAAAATGAAAATTACATGTTTAATCTATAACCATAATCACCAATGAACAAAAAGAAAAGTTTAATTTATCACAAGATGCACATTATTGATAGATTATACATGTGTAACGAAGCCTTATTTGAGATATAAAACGTCTCTGACAACCCTCTTCATAGCAATGGATGTAGAGTATAATTTTGGGTAAGATAATTTTGATAATTAATAGATTTAATCTGTAACATATAGATATTAATGAAACTTATCACTTTTTATGATATCCGTGAAAGATATCACCTAAAATAGTGGATATGTAATAATTCATGCTTCAATTTTTATCATTAACACCTAATATTCGTGCAGTTTAGTTTGTAATCCCAATAGTATAGTAGTACTCTTTTCCAAGGTACCCTTTTCATCAAATATTATTAGTCACATACGTATTCCCCCAAAAACACGAAACATCATGTTTCAGTAATCAAACACGGAGCTGATACAGAAAAATAGAGAATGTTAATAGCAATTTATGGTTTATGTCAAGAAGCATCCAAGTGGGAAAATCTATCTATCTATCTATCTATGGTCTGAAAATCTACAAAGCTACCATAAGAAGCAAGAAATTCTTGCAAAAAGTTGAGACTCAAGATCATTGTATTAACCTTGAATAGAGAATTGACATTACAAAAAGCTTAGACATGAATTCGGATATCATATCTTGTCTGGACTTTCATCTTCGCCCACAGTTGCTTTTGTTCTTGATGTACCTGAATGCCTTCACCTTCCTATCAAATGTCAAACTCTCTTTTGAGAAGCTTCAATGAGCATTCGTGATATTCCACAAAATTAGCTTTCTCTATGAACCTGCTAAGGCTAGATGAGATTCCTCATTGCCTTGAACTGCAGCTTCAAGCTGAATTCGTTCTCAGTTCCAATTGGCTTTGAATTTCAGATGAGCATTAGGCTGCAGTAGAGAGGAAAACGTATGGCTCAGAGGCAGGGTATCGTTCTGGAGGAAGAAATGCTTCCATTGATCAAAAAGAGTTTGAGGTCCTGACTCAGCAGATGCTTCAGATAGAATCTTCACAGAGATACACAGAGCTAATAATTGGCTTCTCCATCTAAGTCCATTGGGGAGCACAAATTCCCCACAGAATGAATGGTTCTCAACAAGGGACACTGGACACATGAAACCCGGACTCAGCTGGCTGAGATTGCGTACGGCTCGAGCAATTGATTGTTGAACAAGATAGGACTTTTGCGCGACAAGTAAGTCGTAGCTCAGAGGTGATCCTGATGGTCCATCCAAAGGAGTAGAAGCAGCATGGGTCAGCGTGAGAATAGCACGTTGCCATATTGATGGACTGAGAGAACTTGTGATTGACTTTAACATCGGTAAATCATTCAGATCCTTGGTTTGGGAATCTACTCGATCAACATAGAGAATGACATCTACAGGAAACTTTTTCATATAACTCTTTATCGATGACAATATTTTTCTGTTCAATGATTGGTCCTTCATAGGTGACATGAGACCAGGTGTATCGAGAATTCTGATCTTGATTCCATCTATTGTTCCAGATACCTCTTTTACGGCAGTTGTGGCAGGTTTAAATGCATTTGTCTTGACCTTCATGTCGCCAAAAATAGAGTTTATGGTTGCACTCTTTCCAACCCCACTTTTCCCAAGAACTAGAATGTTCAAGGAGAAGTCTAAATCATCTTCACAATCTCCTTCAAGCCTCTCTGCTGACACTTTTGCTGACTTGATGACCAATTCCTGATTCGAGCGCCTTCCAATATCCGCAACCAACCTGCATAAAACTTTTGAGACAAAGGAATCTTCCAAAGATAAATTTACTCGCAGGACAAGCCTCAAGAATTTCACACTTATGTCTTGTATCCTCTGTATTTTTTCCTTTTCTTTCTCACTTATATTGTGATCAAATCCAGCTTGAGCTTTACAATGTAGCAAGGAACTGAAACTACCTGGATCATTGAGAAAGACCGCACTGGATTCATCAACAGAGGTGAATGTAACTATTCTGCCATCTGATTCACCGCCACAAGCAACATTAGTTAACTGCCCTTTCGTGTCAACCTTTGCCAAGATCGTATTTTCATTGGAACTCCTGACGAGTTGTTCTTGCTGACAGTTCTTTTCAGAACCTTTTGATCCCAAAAGAATGGAGAGAGCAGAAATTTGTTCCTTGAACTGTTCAACAGCTATTGACATCAACCCTTCTGCATCTGCACTTCCACCCAAAGTCAAACCATCTCTCATTAATTCTTGACTTACTGCATTTAATTCAACAATGGCATCTTTGTCAAATTTGTCTCCCAAGTTAAGGCCTGTTTCCACATATTCATCTGAACAGCAATCACAAAATAGATCATCTTGTTCACTAACACCCAAATCAGCTTCATACAAATCATTTTCAAAATAAGCATTCTCTTGAAGCAGTGTTGGGTCCAACAATTCAGAAGACTCAACACTCTGAATTTGTTTATCTTCACAAGCATCATTAGTGGATTCAAAACTAGCAGATGAATCATGTAATTCAGCTTTTGAGTTGATCATGGATATAGTCATACTTACCGGCTCCTCGCACTCATTTTCTTGAGCAAATGCAAAGCCTTGACTTCCATTAGCTGCACTCCTTTGAGTTGCCCAATATTCAACAGTTTCTTCTGACACAGGTTCATCTGTCATGCTAAAACCAGCGTGTGGTTGGGAATTCTGTTCTTGCAGATCATGAACACTGTTATGATTATGTTTCGGCATTCTGCCATCACTATAATCCTCAGCATTGGACTTCAATAGGCTGCTGACAATGTCATCAACCATAACTGAAATTCCATCAACCATGTGATTAGCCTCTTTGGTGTCAAGCTCCAGCTCCCTCTGCATTATGGAATCATCACTCTCAAACATCTTCACAGTGATTCCCTCATTTCTATTTATTTCATACAGTTCTCCCTCCTCTAACTCATCTGATACTACTCTAACCTTCCCAAAATGCTCATTGTTCAATTTGTCCGGTGAATACTGCATCATGACATCAGAATCAGATGGAATAGAGCATTCATCATAACCTACTCTACCACCAAGAACACCATCATCATCATCCAGACCTATCCTAACACTATCATCAATGTCATCTTCAGGTTCAATAGAATTATTATCTGAACAGACACCATTGAAAAGTGAGAAGTTTGAAAACTCATCTGAAAGCAATGACTGACTAATAGGTAAAGAATTCATGGACACCAAGGTTCTCTCATTTTCTTCTTCTTCTTCTTCTTCAACATCGAGCACCTTAATTCTCGGGGCACTAAAAGAGTTCTGGGGCACCCTCACAACAGTAGAGAGCTCATCATCACCGTCCATTTCACTCTCTGCTTCATCATCACTACCGTCCATTCCACTATCTCCTTCATCATCACTGCCGTCCATTTCACTCTCTTCACCATCGTCGTAGGTAGACAAGTGGGCAACTGGCGTAACACGCAAGGGTACAGCGTGCGTAGGAGAGAGTCCGTCGTCTTCAGAGGCACAATCTGATTCTGGGTCAGCGAGGAAAGGGGCTGCGGTTGCGGAGGGAGTTTCGGAAGCGTCAGAGTGAGAGGCAGTGTCGGAAAGAGTGGCATTGGTGGAAACATCGAAGTCGTCATCGTCATCGTCATCATAATGGGTAAGAGGAGCTCGGATAGGAACAGAAGCTGAAAGAGGCGCCATTTGAGGGCGGTGGTCTTCGGTGGTGAAAGGGACGAAGGAGGAGTTTGAATACGAAGCCATGGATGAAAAAAGAAAGTTGGTGCCTGTGTTGTGTTGGATAGGGAGGAGGGAGGGCTAAAGCGAAACTTTCAAGATGAGGAATTTGGTTGCCGACACCAACCCATCAGGTATCTCTCTATTGGGTTTGGACCATCTTATGTAATAATAATATAATCTGTCTTTTTTGTAGGTCCATTCATCATATTTTTGTCTTTCATCATTGATGAAGCCCATGATAATTCACCTGCACCCCTCCTCCTCCTTCATCCTCTTCAATTCATTATCTCGTGTTTCCGCAGCCATGGAAGGGAACGATCCAAAGTTGAAGTTTTGAAGCAACCCCACCACAGCTTGCTCTCTTCCTCAATAAATGGCGCGTGCGCATTGCACCGTCTTATCCCTCCTTGTACCTTCCAATAACCCCACACGAACCTCTCCCATGATTCTAGGTTCGTCTATTCCCTGTTCACGCCCAAAAACCACGCACAGGAAGAACCACTTACGACCCAAAATCCTCAAAATCATTAACCCTAAACCTTACCCACCCACCCTTCCTCTTCCTCCCCAAGAGCCTTCGCCGCCGCCTCAAGAAGCCGCTCCTCCTATCATCTGCCCTCAATCCCCTGAAGAAGACGAAAATATCCTCGGTGTTGAGGCTCCCGTCGACGAGACTCACGGCGAAGATGTCGCCGCCGCCGCAGCCGGAGAAGCTGAGATAATGGAAGTGTCGCAAGTCTCCCAGGCCACCGTTGAGCACAAAGGTGTTTCTGGTAAAGTTTCTGCAACGACTATCTTCAAATTCGGTGGCGTGTGTTTGGTTGGGGCTTTTGTTTATCAGATGATTTGTACGGTTTTGTTTGTGGTGAATTACAGCTCAAAAGAGAAAGGTGGGAACTTGGAGGTAAATGGGAAGGAAAAGAGGGCTTTTTTGTTCAATGGTAATAATGGGAACAGTGTGCCGGTTGATGGTGCAGGCAATGTGTTTGCTATGATGAATCAAATTTTAATGGAAAAGAAAATTGAGGAGATTAAATTAATGGCAAGGGAAGTTCGGAGGATTGAAGGGAAGAAGAAAGAGGAAGAAGAAGAACATGAGGATTATGAGAGTGATGATGATATAAGTTCTGTTTCTAGTCCTAGACTTGGTATTGAGAGGGAGATTAGTACACGATTAATGAAGCTGCAGAATAGGATCAACAATATTAAGGATAGTTCAGCTGTTTTACAAAATAATCTTCCTGGAAATTCTGCAAAATCTGCTGGTGGAGTGGCTAGGGATGGCAATAAGAATGTGGATCAGGGAAATGAGTCATTGGTGTTCAAGAAAAAGCTTAAGTTTAAGAGCCCTTCAACTAAGGAAACAAAAACTCCCAAAGGCTTTTCTGGGACTCGAGATAGTAGAGCATCTGATGCAAAAAAGAGAAGTTCAGGAGGTAGAAGCACGGCTATAAGTTATGCAAGTGATGCAACTGATCGTGCACAAATATCACACGACGATAAGAAAATGAATAAACAGGGCATTGAAACAGAGGAAAGTGTTTCGAGTGTTCCACTGAAAGAAAGAGGAGAATCTGTTGATGATGAACCCAAGAAAGTTCTAAACAATGGGAAGAATTTGGAAGGAAAGGCGGAGGCACCAGAAGCTGGAGTTAAAACTAAAAACGTTAACAAAGGTAATGTGTTCAATGCCTAACACTGGTGATCCATAATTTCAGATTTTTTACAGTGTTAATTGGATTTAAACTTTTTGAAATGTCTTTCTCTTTTCCTCTAGTTTAGGTTATGCTGTTTCATTTTGCACCATTGTGCAAATTTCATTATATGTGAGAATTAAAGCAGTAAAACTACAGTATGTTTTACAGCTTCAGTTTCAATTTCAGTAAATAGAACTAGCAATATAACCATTGACATCTAGGTTGGTTTGTGTAAATTTAGCCCAATTTGAGTTTTTTTGTTAATATGTTTAGGTGGTGTCCAGGAGACTAGTTTTGGGGTGTCTGCAATTGATGTAAGGTCAAGAGAATCGAGAGAATTGAGGACTCAAAAATCTCAGGGTTTTATGGATGAAAACCAGGGCACTGGCCAAGTTTTTGAAAAGGATGTTGTGCAGAGTATAAATGGCAGTTCAAGACATGAATTAGCTAGAAAAAAATCAGCAGCTAACAGAGTCAAAGTTAAGCAAGCAAACACTAAGACTGATATGTGGTGGCTGAACCTCCGTTATGTTCTAGTATGTGCAAGAAATGTTTATCAATTTTCCACTAGCATAACCATATAGGGACCTAATAAGTCTTTTTCCTATTACTGCATTGGTCGTACAGTTTAGAGTTCAGAAATCTTTTTGATTGTACAGCAAATAATAGACACTAATTTGGTTGAACCATCATAACTTTAGTTATGATGCATATTCCTATGTCTATTCATTTTAATCTGACCAAGAGAACATCGTCTGTACTTGTGAAGGTCATTCTCATGCAAAGAGGCTCCAACGGAGGATCAAAAGGACTCTATAGCATAAAGTTCACTTCCGAGGAGCAGGACCAAAGTGATGATTCTTATACTGTTGCTTTTGAGGATCATGCTGATGCCAATAACTTGTGTTTTCTACTAGAATCCTTTTTTCAAGATTTAGGTGATTTTACTGCAGATGTAGTTGCTATGTCGATACAGGTTAGAATCCCAGAATCTCAAATGAGAACTTTTATGCACTAACATATAAAACTGAAATCAATGTTTAATGCTTAACATACAGGAAGTGAAGGAAGATATAATATCACATGGGAAGAAAGTAGTAGTGGTGAAGAAGAGGCAGCTTCAACTCTTTGCTGGGCAACCGCTTGCTGATGTTGAGAAGGCCTTGTGCTCTTTAATAGAACAAGATCAGCGCGTGCCATGATGGAATCAACAAGATCAAAATGCGCCATCCGTGTACAGTTAGTGAAAGCTAAAAGATATGAAATCTTGCTGGCATTTAAAAGCTGCAGCATATCTCACCATTCTTCATTGGGGCAATTGTATTATTTTATTTTTCAATCATTACTTTACATTGTAATGTAGAATAGAAAATTTTGAAAGTGCGGACACGCCTGCCTTTGAGGTGAAAATTTATTGATCACAGATGTGCTCATTCAAGTCATAGCAAAGCTTCTTATATAAAAGAAAAGGAAATGATTCATGTGCTTAATGTTAACCATTATTCTTTATTTTATAAAGGTTCTAGAAAAATAGAGAAATCTCATATTTTAAAGTCTATAGCCTTTAATTTGTAGTATATGTAAAAAAATCATGTAATTTCATAATTTAAAGTCTAAGTCTTTGTTTTATAGTGTTTCTAGAAAAAATAGAGAAATCTAACATTTTAAAGTCTATAGCATTCAATTTGTAGTATAGGTAAAAAATTCATGTAATTTCATAATTTAAAATCTATAGTCTTTGTTTTATAGTGTTTTTAGAAAAATAAAGAAATCTCACATTTTATAAAACTTATCGCCTTCAATTAGTAGTATAAGTAAAAAAGTCATGTAATTTCATAATTTAAATTCTATAGTCTTTGTTTTATATTGTTTCTAGAAAAATAGAGAAATCTTACATTTTAAAGTCTATAGCCTTCAATTTGTAGTATATGTAAAAAAATCATGTAATTTCATATTTTAAAGTCTATAGTCTTTGTTTATAGTGTTTTCTAAAAAAATAGAGAAATCTCACATTTTAAAGTTTATACCCTTCAATTTGTAGTATATGCAAAAAAATCATATAATTTCATAATTTAAAGTCTATAGTCTTTGTTTTATAGTGTTTTCTAGAAAAATAGAGAAATCTTACATTTTAAAGTCTATAGTCTTCAATGTGTAGCATATGTAAAAAAATCATGTTATTTCATAATTTAAAGTCTATAGTCTTTGTTTTATAATGTTTTCTAGAAAAATAGAGAAATCTCATATTTTAAAGTCTATAACCTTCAATTTGTGATATATGTAAAAAAACCATGCTGTAATTTCATAATTTAAAGTCTATAGTCTTTGTTTTATAGTGTTTTCTAAAAAAATAGAGAAATCTTACATTTTAAAGTCTATAGCCTTCAATTTGTAGTATATGTAAAAAATCATGTAATTTCATAATTTAAAGTCTATAGTCTTTGTTTTATAGTGTTTTCTAGAAAAATAGAGAAATCTTACATTTTAAAGTCTATAGTCTTCAATTTGTAGCATATGTAAAAAAATCATGTTATTTCATAATTTAATGTCTATAGTCTTTGTTTTATAATGTTTTCTAGAAAAATAGGGAAATCTCACATTTTAAAATCTATTGCCTTCAATATGTAAAAAAAATCATGTAATTTCATAATTTAAAATCTATAGTCTTTGTTTTATAGTGTTTTTTTAGAAAAATAGAGAAATCTTACATTTTAAAGTCTATAGTCTTTGTGGTATATGTAAAAAAATTCTTGTAATTTCATAATATAAAGTCTATAATCTTTGTTTTATAATATTTTCTAGAAAAATAAAGAAATCTCACATTTTAAAGTCTATAGCTTTCAATTTGTGGTATATGTAAAAAAAATCATGTAATTTCATAGTTTAAAGTCTATAGTCTTTGTTTTATAGTGTTTTTCAGAAAAATAGAGAAATCTTATATTTTAAAGTCTACAACCTACAATTTGTAGCATATGTAAAAAAATCATGTTATTTCATAATTTAAAATCTATAGTCTTTGTTTTATAATGTTTTCTAGAAAAATAGAGAAATCTCACATTTTAAAGTCTATAGTCTTTGTTTTATAGTGTTTTCTAGAAAAATAGAAAAATCTTACATTTTAAAGTCTATAGTCTTCAATTTGTAGCATATGTAAAAAAATCATGTTATTTCATAATTTAATGTCTATAGTCTTTGTTTTATAATATTTTCTAGAAAAATAGAGAAATCTCACATTTTAAAGTCTATAGCCTTCAATTTGTGATATATGTAAAAAAAATCATGTAATTTCATAATTTAAAGTCTATAGTCTTTGTTTTATAGTATTTTTTTAGAAAAATAGAGAAATCTTACATTTTAAAGTCTATAGTCTTCAATTTGTAGCATATGTAAAAAAATCATGTTATTTCATAATTTAAAGTCTATAGTCTTTGTTTTATAATGTTTTCTAGAAAAATAGAGAAATCTCACATTTTAAAGTCTATAGCCTTCAATTTATGGTATATGTAAAAAAATTCATGTAATTTCATAATTTAAAGTCTATAGTCTTTATTTTATAGTGTTTCTAGAAAAATAGATAAATCTCACATTTTAAAGTCTATAGCCTTGAATTTGTAGTATATGTAAAAAATCATCTAATTTCATAATTTAAAGTCTATAGTCTTTGTCTTATAGTATTTTCTAGAAAAATAGAGAAAGCTTATATTTTAAAGTCTATAGCCTTCAATTTGTAGTATATGTAAAAAATCATATAATTTCATAATTTAAACCCTATAATTCTAGTGATTTATAGATTTATTTTTTTATAAAACATTTGCTATATGGCCCTTCAGTTTGCTGAGTTATTTGTTTTATCTTGAAAGAGAAATGCTATCTATACCTTACGCAGACAGATACGTAAGGGAGGGTGTACACTACAGAAGCCATGTTATATCTACTTCGATAGTTCGATTATTGAAAGCGCATTATTTGGACGTGTATGCTTTAGACAAGATGGGGGAACTAATCTGGTGAATGAAAGCAGAAAACAAACAAAGCAAATTTGTTGAAGCTTTAATTCAAATTAATGAGCCTAATTAATCGTTGCATCTCAAACCTCTCATGCTTCAAGTCAAAGCAAATACTAGTTCTGTTCAAAAATGAGTGAGCCTTAAGCTATGACATGTTTGACATAACTTGGTAAAGACTTTCTCCATTACTTAATAATAATTATAACAATGTATTATTATTACTATTTCATTTGGTTGCTCCACAACGTGACCGAAAAGAATCACTCTTTTATGAGAAAATTAGATAAAAAATAAGACAAACTAAACCAACATTTCATGCAGAATATATACATGTTTTATCCAGGAAAATAAAAATCATATATCTTCGTAACTATTTGATATTGGCTCCTTGACTTGATTTCGTGTTGGCCATCTAATTAGTAAAAGCATGACGAGAGAGTTAACATTATTTCTACCCATGAAATTTTGCGTGATCATTTTTCCATATTATAGTTGATTAACTCTTGAAGCTCTGTTAATCAATGTTTAATTTGAAATACCATATATATATGGGACCCTTCTTATCAATCAAACAATTGGTTAAAATGTCTGGTTTGATATTAATAAGGGCAACTTGTACTTCGCACCAAATGTATTCCTAAACGCTTTTTAATAGAAGAAAATACATGTGCATGCATATAGTTTTGAAATTTGGTGGTGACTATGATTATACATAGAGCAAGGCTGCTAGATAGCATATATGATTTTCATAGCTATAGCCAGAGAGATATATGGCAAAGAAAATCTATGATATTTGGCGGTTTTACCTGTCAACCTGTGACACATATAAATAATACAATCAAATAAAATAATATAACATAATTGCGCATGGAGTTCACATGTTGTTTCATCTTTCTCAGCATCTATCTTACCCCATCCACCTGATCTATGGTTGTCATGCAATGCCTCCTCCTCTATCTTGCGTGAATAAATTTATTATTTATCTATCTATTTTGCTTTGTTCTTTTTGTGTATAATATATAGCTAACTAGTATGTTATTTAATTAGAATATTCGTTGGCGGGCACGTCAGAGAAAGTGAATATATAGGTGAGAAGGAAGGTACGTTAACTTGTTACCCACTTCAAAGCTTGGACATAAGAATAAAATGCCGTCCGTGGGAAGCCATGATACAACAACATTAATATTATTGGGTATTAACCTATTTAATCTCGCAAATTAAATCCTTACCGAAAACATAAAATATTCGTATAAACTAGTTGACCTTGGGTTAGATAACAATTTACATCGATTTGCCATCAACTAATAAAAAAATACTTTGTTTATCGTGTCCTTTATTTACTTAATGATAAAAACGGTAATAGAAGTGAATAAGGAGAACTTAATTAATCTTCACCATTACATTACACCCATCGTCGAAATTTAATAAAAAACCAAGTACTAAATCTTCTCAAGTATTATCTAAATCTTCTCAAAAATAATCTTCTTTGTTTAAAAAGTACGACCGAAGTCAATTTGTTATTATTCAAATTTATACGAATTTTGTTAGGTTGTAATGTTCTTTGAAAGACTTTAGTTTGAATTGTACTACCTTTTAACTTTAATAATAATTATGTGGAAAATAAAAACAAAAGGCAATTTTAGTATAAGTCATTCGTATATTTAGAATTGATCTCAAAATCAATCGTAGTACGTATGCGTCAAATATTTGTCCTTAACATGGTTCAATAAAAATTACTAGTAGTATCATTTGCTGTAATGCGACATGGTGATATGACGCAATATTATTTGATGAATCATCCGATTAACATTTAACTTTTAATATATATTTGTAGATTTATTAATACACATTAATTTAATTGTGTAACTATTTTAGTTAGATATACGTGATTATATATTTTAGTAATTTTTTTGGTAATATGATGTCACCCGCTTTTCTGAAAAGAGTAGTATGATGTCATGGTGGCCTCTTGTTGGGTGAAAATCAAATGGAAGAAGGGGTATATCAGTCTTTACGAAACAGTCTCGTTTTCATGATAGCCGTTTTAAAATAATTAGTATACTATTACCATGTGAATGTGAATTTTTATATTTTTGACAGATACCATTGTCTTTCCTCACAAGGTATATCTCCATCCATTCATATCATCAACCCCCTTTACTTACTACTCTCTCTCTCTTGTTTCTCTCTCTTCACCGCCCATCGTCGCCGAACCCCTTCTCTTCACTCTCACACAATTCCAACTAACACTTTCCGTTCATTCAGCGATTTTGCTGCTTTTTTCTTACACTCTCAGATCTGAATCGCAATTCGCAATCCAAACATTCTTGATCATCATACATTTTGCAGCGCAGATCTCGATTATCCCCTGCGTCCGATTCCTCCCTGCATTCTCTTATACTAATTCCTAAAACTCCAAATTCAACATAGAATTCCAAGCTCCGCCGGTTTTGGATTCCCTCCTTTCACTCCTCACTTTCATGTTCTTCTTCGGATCCCAATTCTCCCCTCATCGTAAGTACCGCTAATTCATCTTATTCATGATTTTACGGTATTATATGTTTTCTCTTTCTAGTTTCCCTGTTGTAATCGGAGTTTACTTTTTAAAATTTTTGCGTTACTGTTGTTATTGAGATGATGGTGATGGTTGTGTTTGTGCGAAGCGTGTGTAAACAGATCTTGAAAATTGGCGCCCCAAAGACGGTCTCAGCGCCACATGGGTGGCCAGATGCAGCAGAGCAATGCTGCCGCCACTGCTCTGTACGACCACGCCGGCGGCGGGTCCCTGCACAATGCAGCAGGCTCTGATGCCGGCGACGCCGTCATGGCACGCTGGCTGCAGTCCGCCGGCTTGCAGCATCTGGCCTCTCCATTGGCCTCAAACACCGCTATCGACCAGCGCCTCCTCCCCAACCTCCTCATGCAGGTACTACCACATCGTTTAACTTTGTTTACATAGAAGCTTGCGTTTACTGTAGTGTTAGTATGGGTTGAAGGTGCTTAATGTTGTTTATGTTTCTATGTGAGATGACTTGGATGAAAATGATATTTGTCGTAGGGTTACGGTGCACAGTCTGCGGAAGAGAAGCAGAGGATTTTTAAGTTGATGAGAAACCTCAATTTTAATGGGGAGTCAGGTTCGGAGCCATACACTCCGACTGCGCAAGCCTTTGGTGGAGTGGCCGCATCAGACGGGTTTTATTCTCCTGATTTCCGGGGGGATTTTGGAGCTGGGCTTTTGGATCTTCATGCTATGGATGATACGGAGCTTTTGTCTGAGGTATGATTCCTTAGATAGTAGTTGTCTGTTCATTTGCTTAAACAGATAAACCACAGTTTGATTCCTTTTCTGTACTTCATGGAGATAATATTTTCAACTTGTAAAATCTTTTATGTATCAGAGAATATTTCCCTGCTATTTTTTTTGTGGTAGAAGAAATTATCACGCTAGTATCATTAGGCATTTGTCTTGAAAACTTAAACTGTTTCTTATATCATCTTATGCAACTGTTCATTTTGGTAAAAAACGTGCTTATATAACATGCTATCTAAATAATAATGTTAGGTTTGAACAGATGAGCTTTTTAGTCTTTAGCACTTCCATTTATATTCTGTCACTTTTTTCGCACAAATTTATTCTCATTTGTCCCTTATACTGCTGCATTTAACATGACTTCTTGCATTAGTTAATAGTACAAGTATATGTTCTTGCTTATGTTTTGACTCTGATCTGATAGTCTGACTTTTTTTCACTTATCAGCATGTTATTTCAGAACCCTTTGAGCCATCTCCCTTCATGCCTGGAGGTACCAGGGTTTTTGAAGATGACTTTAATCCTATTAGCAGCAAGCAGGAAAGAGAAGCAGATGCTGATTCATCACTTCTTTTGCCTGCAAATGAAAAGGAGATTACTACAAGAGAAAATAATGTCGCAAAAATCAAAGTTGTGGTATGTCAATATTTTATAGACATTAATAATGTAGAAAATGCATGAATGGCTTCGATATGAATTTCCTATGCTGAGGTTGTAGTGAGTATATATTGGTTTTTATAATTCTTTTGTTCATTTTGGTTATTTTGATATTTTATCACCATAACAACCACCACCACCATTTGACACTTGTACTGCTTATCGTTGTTTTCCCCCTACTAGTAGAGGAATTAAGCTAAATTATTCATTATTTGGAAAAGAAATTGATGAGTAATATGCATGTTTGATTACTAGTTACATGTGGTAATTTACTAGTTGCTACATCTTAATTAAACATTTTAGTACACAGAAAAATGCAAGTTTTGGATTATTAACATTTGAGAGGAATTTATTATTTTTATTGTCATTTACAAAAGTTTGAATGTTTTGCATTTTAATCCATGTCTTAGGTACGCAAAAGACCTTTAAATAAGAAGGAGCTTGCCAAGAAGGAGGATGACATTGTAACTGTATATGATAATGCATATTTGACAGTCCATGAACCGAAACTGAAGGTCTGTTTATGTTGGATTGAAGCTCTATATTTACCATTAATAACTATTTTACTTCTAATCTTGAATAAATGCTGACTTGATGTTGAGTTTTTCTTCACTTTTCTATTATTATTTTTTATTTATTGTTCAAATATCTGATTGCTTGTTCTATCATGAATAGGTTGATTTGACAGCTTATGTGGAGAAGCATGAGTTCTGTTTTGATGCTGTTCTGGATGAGGGTGTTACAAATGATGAAGTAAGGCAGCTCCTGATCAAAGATTCAATTTTGTTGCTCTTTGCTAATTCATTAACTTTCTTAATCAATGGATTTGACATCATCATTTGGCTCGTTTGTTTTTGCATACTAGTATTTGTGGAAGTGATTGTTTGTTTGTCTTTTGTCTTGAGATGTTAATCTAAAAACAAGGTTGTTTTGGGATAACAGGTATATCGAGTTACAGTAGCACCAATTATTCCTACAATTTTTGAGAAGACTAAAGCTACCTGTTTTGCATATGGTCAAACAGGTTAGAAGTTACTGCTCCTGGTTCATATCATACTTGTACCACTTTTTCATTCCAAAGAATTTAGTTTTTCCAATATTCTCTTTGTACTTCTTTTATTGTTGGTTTTACTTGAATAAATGTTTGTTTATATATCTAAATAGTCATAGATGGTTCTTGATACTGTCAGTAGCTGAGCTTATTGTCTGGGCCTCATAAGAAAAGGATAGGATAGTGACTCAATTCCTTTTTACTTACTCTTTCTCTCTCTCCGTATTTAGTGTCTAATTGTGTTCTTCTTGGATGGTATATCCAATATGGGCCAATGTATTTAACATCTCAAATTTATCATCACATACTGATTATTTGGTGAGAGTTGGAGGCTGTTGATGGCTTGGCCTTGACTAAGAATATAGTTACTCCCTTCACTTTCATTCATTACCATAATGCTAATAGTGTTCTACTTTCAGGTAGTGGCAAAACATACACAATGCAACCTTTACCACTCAGAGCTGCTGAAGACCTTGTTAGGCAGTTGCATCAACCAGTTTACCGAAATCAGAAATTTAAATTGTGGCTTAGCTACTTTGAGATATATGGGGGAAAGCTTTTTGATCTTCTTAGTGACAGAAAGTGAGTATTTTGTTCTTTTATTATCTGTTTTGATATTTCGTATTAACACACTGCATGTATTAGTTTGAATGATACGATGATGCTGTCACAGTACTATTAGTATGCCTTTGGTATCAATGCTTTGTATCTGTGATCTGGGCCTTAGAAGATTGTGTTTTTAATGTTCGTATCATGCATCCCTAACTTCATCTAATATTAATGACTTTCTGTTTGCATTAAATTTATCTCCCGCCTATGTATGAATGTGCATACTTATATTTTGGATTGTAGAGCTATTTGTCCGACTTAATATGCATTTAAAGATGTAACCTTGTCAATTTGATAATAGATTTCTGAGTGGTTATGTTTGTAACTCTGAATAGGAAACTCTGCATGAGAGAAGATGGACGGCAACAAGTTTGTATTGTAGGGCTGCAAGAATTTGAAGTTTCTGATGTACAGATTGTCAAAGAATTCATTGAAAGGGGGAATGCTGCAAGGAGTACGGGATCTACGGGTGCTAATGAGGAGTCCTCTAGATCACATGCTATCTTACAATTGGTTGTAAAGAGGCACAATGAGGTAAAAGAGAGCAGGCGGAACAATGATGTGAATGAGGCGAAAAGTGGGAAGGTTGTTGGGAAGATTTCTTTTATTGATCTGGCTGGAAGCGAAAGAGGTGCTGACACTACAGACAATGATCGTCAAACAAGGTACTCTTGCATTTAAATTATCATCTCCTGAGATCTCTGACTGCTTGCATGGGGCTTGTAGGATGGCTTTTGTCTGTTATGATTCTTGTAGTTAAAAAACTAATCACTTTTGCCACTTTTGTATTATTACTATAGGATTGAAGGAGCAGAAATCAACAAGAGCCTGTTGGCTTTGAAGGAATGCATCCGTGCTTTGGACAATGACCAGATCCATATTCCTTTTCGTGGGAGCAAACTTACAGAAGTACTCCGTGACTCCTTTGTTGGAAATTCAAAGACCGTTATGATCTCTTGTATATCACCAAATGCTGGGTCATGCGAACACACACTTAATACCTTGAGATATGCAGATCGGTACGTGTTTACCCATTGTGTTTCATATTAGGGTGCCCCCTTTTCCCCACCCCACATGCATGTTTTCACATTAATTTTTCATAATAATGTGAACAGAGTTAAAAGTCTCTCTAAAAGTGGAAATCCGAGAAAAGACCAGGCCCCAAATCCAGTACCACAAACGAGTAAGGAGGTTTTATCCACGACATCTTCTTTTCCAGCTAGTTCTGGTGCAGAAGAATTTAATGATCACCACCAAGAGGTGGTGAAGACAGTGGATTTGGGCAGGAAAGTTGTTGAAAAAGAAAATTCTTTGTACAGCTCTGCTGCCGATGTTGACAAACAACCATCAAGTTTGTCTTCAAGTAACCTATTCAATGGGCGAGAGGAAAAAGGCTTGGCTTCTGCCTCAATGGAAAGGGAGAGGTCTGACGTGAAGAACTTCTACAGTGATTCTACTTCTACCAGTCAGAAGATGAACTCTTATTCCCAAAATGATACAGATGAGAAAGTACAAAAGGTGTCACCCCCACGCAGAAAAGGGTCTAAGGATGAGAAATCTGCAAACTGGCTAAAAAGGGATGCCAATGGTTCTGATCACTTCACCACAAATTCCAAGCAGCAGAGCATAGGGAATTATAACGCAGTTACCACTGCATCCAGACAGGCTGGAACAGAATCCTCTCCTGATGGGAATATCAGCGCAATACTTGAGGTTTGCCAAGCATTAGCAACTACCCTCTTTTTACCATTTCCAGATAAATATGTGTAAAACTTGGTTATGCCATTCATTTTTATACTCATGCAGGAAGAAGAAGCATTACTTGCTGCTCATAGGAAGGAAATAGAGGACACAATGGAGATAGTTCGTGAAGTAAGTTTGCACATTTTTATTTCTTTAGTTCAAGATTAACATTGCTGGTGCTGATGATTCTGTAACTATTGGTTCTTGTTTTGTAGGAAATGAAACTATTGGCAGAGGTAGATCAGCCAGGAAGCCTTATCGACAACTATGTAACCCAGTTGAGTTTCGTGCTTTCTCGCAAAGCAGCTAGTCTCGTCAGTCTTCAAGCTCGCCTCGCAAGATTCCAACATCGACTAAAAGAACAGGAGATACTAAGTAGGAAAAGAGTACCTCGTTAGGAGACTTGGTTTCTCTCTCTTATTCCATGAATCATGTGTATCTTCTTCATGCAATTTCTCTCGCGTTTGTTAGCAATATAGTTTAAAGGTTTTTCTTTCTTCTTCTTTCAAATCTGATATCAACGGATCTTGCATGGGATATTCAAATTAAATTTACTTAAATGTATATTTGTCCCTTGTGTGGATATTATTTCCTCCTTGTACCTTTGCAAGTTGAGTTTAACTCTGAAAATTGGTTCATAGTATCAATTTAATTCTCTTTTGTCAGATTTTAAAAGAAGTTACACAAAAATAATAATAGTAATAAGGAAGTAATATCATCAAAACAGTTAAATATTTTTATGATGTGGGAAGACGTTGTCACATACCGTATACTATTGTAAAATAAGAAAAAATGTATGTGGAGATCGAACAGTGTCGTGAGTTAAGAATTCATCCTGCACAGCACATGATGATGCGATGAGAATAGAGTGGGAGCACATACAGCGTCTTTTTTGGATCTTTGTTTGAGCAAGATTCACTTTGTTGGATCTTTGTTTCAGTACCTACCTCATGTGACGCCAGATCACAGATGAACCCGACAGTCAAATCTTGAGTTACGTCTCCTTCTCATAGCACAGCACTCTAAAGAGATCCATCTCAAAAGGACCAAAATCTCTGCTAGCCTAGTTTGCATTCTACCGCTTAACGCAAAACCGCATCATATTTATTTATCGTTAAACTCACCACGGAAAATTGTAGGATCAAGCTATACTTATATCACTACCATGTTGAATACTAATACTAGTGGGATTTGTCTTTCCTTGTTCCGATATCTAGGATCTACACTTTAAAGCGCCAATCACAATAAAGTTGGTTGTAGTTAGATAAAGCCGAAATATTCTCTCCTAGTATCCTGGACTGGACTCTCTTATCTTTCAATTGAGACAATTTTAAATGTTACAACTTGTACATTTTCATAATTTTTCTTTTTCTTTTGTTGGTGTCGTGCTTTCAATCTCACAGAAAAGAAAAGAAACGCTGGTTTGGTTGTGATACTGATAGCCCCTCTAAACGAGGCAACAAAGGGGGACCACTGGGCTGGGCACACGTAGCAAGGTAAGTAGCAATGCATATATATATATATACATAAACAATGTATTGTTTACGCGTCCTGAAAAGTAGTACAAACTAAAACTACTTACTTCAAATCATCAGGAAAGAAAGAGTGAATCAGCGTGGCCGCATAAAACGTAACACCACCTACCGCACAAAAAGAAGAACTACCCTGCTCTGTTCTGTTCTGTTCTGTTCTAGTTTCTACACAAACACAACGCGGTTTTTCAATTTTCAAAGTTAAGCTATCATAATTCAGCTCCTTGTTTTTTAAAACTACTACTACTATTTACTTGTTGAAACTCACATACATCCAAAGGCAAGAAAAGAATTAAAAGGAAGAATCCAACCTTCTTTTCTGTGTACTTGGTTACTGCAATAACCTCGTAACTTGCACAAATTAAAATTAAATAAATTGGTCATGATGATGTCCCGTACAATTCCAAGTTCAAATCCAAAAAATGAACCAAACAATTAGTAGTAGTAGTAAGTAAGAAATCGTACATATACAGTAGACAGACGTACGTGTACAAGGTGAAAAACGTGACCCTCAGCAAATGAATCAGATCTAGAAACCAACCATTAATTGTTTTGTTGACTGACTCTGATAGATGATCGATCTCAGTCGTCGGAATCGTTGCCGCCGAAAATGGAGACGCGGTTGTACAAGAGGAAGAGGATGATTATGAGAAAGATGGCGACGCCGAGGGGTGAGCCGCTGACACGGTGGATGGTGTCGGGCTCGCCGGTGGAGAAGATGGCGGAGATGAATGAGCCGCCTCGATCGGAGGAGAGGAACTGTATTGTGAGGAGGAGTATGATTGGGAGGAGGAGGAGGCCCATTGGGCTTAGCAGCTCCGATATGGCTTCGGTGATGGCGTCTCCTCCCTGCTCCCCAAGCATGAACGGCACCATCACCACTAGGGCTACCACTACTGCTAGAATGATCCCATGCGGTGCTGC
This sequence comes from Aeschynomene evenia, assembly GCA_013621005.1. NCBI lineage: Eukaryota > Viridiplantae > Streptophyta > Magnoliopsida > Fabales > Fabaceae > Aeschynomene > Aeschynomene evenia. The sequence continues at coordinate 31,285,170 of CM024263.1, read as the reverse complement.
TCCACCTCTTTCTTCTTCTATCATCATCTTCTTCTCTTTAATTGAATTGTTCAATCTCGATCCTAATTTGTTTTGTTGAGACTTGAGAGAAGGTGTTTGTTGAATTAATTGTCTTTTTGTGCTGAATGTATCTTATTCTTCTTATGTATGTGACCTTACTTTAACTTAAAATAAGTGTTTTCAGGGGGACGCCTATGTATGTATGAGCCTCCATTCCATTCCATAAGAAAGAAAAAGAAAAGTAGAGGACTCGGACTTGAACTGGAAGGAAGTTTCATTGGGCCGAACGCGGTTAAGGGGTGGGTCTAGCTAGGCCGCAAAATATATATATACAAGAGAGGAATTCAAACACAAACACCATCATTATTTTGGCTTTGGTTTTGCCCATACAGCCAATGAGCCTATTTTGGCTTTGGTTTTGCCCAAATAATCATTGAGAATGTAATAGACTAAGTAATTATGGCAAAAAATCTCATTTATTGGCTGGTTGGGCTGGTTTTGTATTGTTCATTTAGCATCACCCATTATAATTATTTACTTTGGAGCTAGACTGAATGCGTGAATCATAACCAATAAGCCGGGTTCGATCCCGGGACGGTGTGTATGCAGAGAGGACCTTGGTCAGTCGTCCCATCCTTGAGGTGCATGCACAAACCGGTGGAGGATTAGTCATCGGAATTGCTCTGGTGAATACCTTGAGAAAAAAAAAAAAAAAAAAGAATGCGTGAATCAAAACATGTTTATTATCATGGGTAAGTAAAGATAAATATGCACATGCACATGCATATATAAGAGTAAATTGTTAGTAACTCATTAAAGCTAGCTTGGTATATATCAAATATATATATATATATATATATATATATATAAAAAGAGAGTTTTGTGTCAATTTTTTCTTTTGTCTAAAACTTTAGTCACCCCTATTAAATCTATAATATTTTTTATATTTTTTATTATATTATAAAATAAAGATTATAGCCTATAAAATATTGAATCATATGAATTTTTTATATATAATAAAAATTGAAAGCTATATAATTTACTATGTGAGGTTTTCACTATTTTTTAAATAGACTATAAAATAAATACTATAACCTATAAAATATTGAATCACATGAATTTTTTCATATATAGTAGAAATTGAAGGCTATATACTTTAAAATGTGAGATTTCACATATTTTTTGTTTTACTATAAAACAAAGACTATAGCCTAAAAAATATTGAATCACACTAATTTTAATATACAATAGAAATTGAAGGCTATATATTTTAAAATGTGAGATTTCATAATGGTTGTATTATAAAATAAAGTTTATATAGCCCATAAAATATTGAATCACATGCATGAGTTTTTCACATAGAGTAGAAATTGAAGACTATATACTTTAATATGTGAGATTTCACAATTTTTTTGGTTGTATGATAAAATAAAGACTATAACCTATAAAATATTGAATGACATAAATTTTTTCGTATGTAATAGAAATTGAAGGTTATATACTTTAAAATGTGAGATTTCACATATTTTTTGTTATACTATAAAACAAAGACTATAACCTATAAAATATTGAATCACGTTAATTTTGCACATACAGTAGAAATTGAAGGCTATATACTTTAAAATGTGAGATTTCATAATTTTTTTGTTTATTATAAAATAAAGTCTAAAGCCTATAAAATATTGAATCATGTGAAATTTTCACATACAGTACGTAGAAATTGAAGGCTATATACTCTAAAATACGAGATTTCAAAAATTTTTGGTTGTATTATAAAATAAAGACTATAGTCTATAAAATATTGGATTATGTAAATTTTTTACACATAGTAAAAATTGAAGGCTATATACATTAAAATATATAATTTCACGATTTTTTTATTATATTATAAAATAAAGAGTGTATAATTTAATTTTTTAACAAAATTTGAAGTTATACTTTAAAAGTATAATGTGATGTGATCCGATGTATTGATGTAATAATAAAGTAATAGTAACGCGTGTCAAGAGCGTAGCGGACGATGGATTCACAAATGGTTTCCGCCCACTACAGCTTTTATTACCAAATTAGGCTATGTATGTATGTATGTAATGTTGTGTGATGCGAGTGCATGATCGATGTTGTTAGCTCATCAGCTCTAATGCGTATATAATATATCTTCTTCTTCTATAAAAAGGCCTCATATCATATGTAGTCCTACACATGTACAACACACACTATTAAATAAACTCGGGCGTAGAGGGATCGAGTAGCAAGCAAGCAAGCACCCAATCTGCCATATATAGCAAGGGAATAATATGACCACAACAGATTGGGCTCCGGATCCAGTAACGGGTTACTACAGACCCATCACTCACAACCCTGAATTCGACCCGGTGGAGCTCCGAAACATGCTTCTCAACCACAAACTCACATCATCATCTCACTAGTACTACTACTACTATAACCTACCTACCTAGGCCAGAGTTACCACCCACACCCTATTATATAGCCATCATCATAATATAATGCACTTTTTTTTTATGTCCTATTATAAATCCTCTTGAGATTTGGGCGCTGTCACTTTTTTTTTTTACTTCTTGTAGTACTTTGAAGCTATCTACCCAAAAATGGTAAAAAGAAAAAACAAAATACTAAGCACTAGAGGCGTAGGGTCTGATCTCTTATTGTGTTTTTACCTTTTTACTATAGCTGGTGATGGCGGTATTGTCTGTTCCAATCGATATAAAATAAACTTTAATGATGTTCTATTTATTATTCTTAAAAGTTTAGTAGCGCATTTATCTCAACACAATTGTCAATTAATGGGACATTCTTAAAAATTATTCCTCTACTTTTATAACATGACACAAGCTAAGAAAATCAGACGAAAGAGTGTACAACACATTCGGATCTAACAAAACTATTAATCATCATTATAGAATTTACAATCTTTTGCCAATCATAATCTTGCGAGTTAAATTTTTGAAAGTTAGATGTTATGGGTGCATTGTGAGGTGACGTATAAATTATAGTATGATCATGATCATAATGACTCACTTTTTCAGATTTTTTGACAAGCTAGCTAGCTTTTTGTAATTTTCCTTGGAAAGAAAGATAAATATTGTCGGGTTGGACCTACAAGCTGAAGAATCAGAAACACCACGTTCCATTGCTGAGCCCAAACTTCAGAAAACAGAAAAGAGTAAGGGGGATCCCATGGGCCCTCAATAATTACAAATGTTTTTGGAAAGAAGATCGAAAACTGAGAAAGCTGGCCTTATCCCCATACCCATTACACAAGCCCGTAGGCCCATGCCATTCATCATATACCATTAGTCTGCTAATCGCTTGAATTGGTGGTTCTTACTTCTTAAGCAAGCTGTTTTGTTGATCATACTCTGTCCTTCTAGCATTATTAATTTTGAACAAGATATGACAGACAGACATGTGTATGAATTACATTAGTGTCTACAAAGAAAGAAAGAACAAAAATAATGCGAATCGTATTTGAAAAAACAAGATAGCAAACCATTAGTTGCAAGAATAGGAATGAAATAAGAGAGAAAAATAGCAGTGAAGGTTTTTGTTATGCATGGTCCCCGGAGAGTGTTGATTAAGTGTCTGAATCCACCGATAATATGAATGAAGGGTCTAGTGAGCAGCAGGTTTGCATGTGTCTCTTTGCATCTTCTGTACTTTCCCATCACCACCTGCTCCTGCTCCTGTCCCTGTCCCTGTCCCCATCATCATTCCACTCACCTTACCTTCCCTTCCCTAAGAACCAACTACTTATTATTACCAGTCTCCATCACTCTTCTTTTTACTTTTCTCATTTCTTCTTCTTCCTCCTCCTCTTACTATCTATCAGCTTTATTTTATTTTCCAACATTTCACTTATTAATTATCAACGAAGAAAATGAAAAAATAAACATCATAACATAATTAAAGGTTTAAACAATTATTGAGATTTGCACCCTGTACATTTTATCTTATGATTATTTTAAGGCATCTACAACGGTAATCTGACGTTTAACATAATTTAACTATGCTTTAACGTTCTTCCAAAGATACTACTGATATTGCAGTGTTAATTAGCGTATAGCAGAAGAAATCCATTCATTCATTCATTCATACATATTTTAATATTTGTATCATCACATTCAGATCAAGGTTCCGGTTTATAGAAAGCATGAAGAGTCTCTTACCGTGGAACCCTGTTGGTCTTGTGTTGGCACTGCAAGACACTGCTCACTCCATCCATTAGTTTAAAGATCTGCAGATTAATAATGCACATGACCATATACCATTTTCTATACAGCTGTGCAATTCAATCGAGACAAAATAGAGAGTGTAGTGAAAAATTTACATGGACTACAAAATTAGGTGCAAATGGGAACCTTGAATAAATGATGCCGCACTATTGTGACAACAAGATCAAGATCTAGTCATTCAATGTCAAACTAGGGGACCACCCACATTTGCCTCCACCCATGTTGCTGTATATTTGACTTGACTAGATATTAGATAAGGAACCTTTTCGCAAATCATCATCAAAAGAGACACAATAATGGTTCGGAAACTAATAGGATATCATTAACAATTTATTATATTTGCAAATAGGCTTCTACAACATACACATATTATTAATTGATTGACATTATACATATAGCCAAGGGTGAGTGATTCCGTAGAGTGCAGCATCACCCCCCAGCGATCATGTGTATCCATGTGAATAGTGATTGATTCTACACAAAAATAAAAATTACATGTCTTTGGCATAACATAACATCATATATAAAGTATGAATTACAAGGAGGAAGCTACAAAAAAAATTACAATCCAGGTCATAAAATTAAAACAAACCACGTGATGGATGACAGTGAATAATAATGTAGAATATTTGAGATGCTCTTTCTCTCCAAATACCTTCCTAAATCCAGGAGACATTCATTGCCACAAAATTAAAGGTCTCTGGAGATTGCTACTACACCACAGCTGATATGATCAAAACCCAACCACCTGAATATTAACAAGGACCAAGTATCCAGAAAGACGGAATATTGAAAAACAGAGAACCGGGAATGGAAATGAAAACTAAAAGTATCAGATCACTAATTAAGAAAAATTCAGAATACCCACCCACCCCACAAGATAATCAGAACAAAAGTACTAATAACAAGCAGTAATTAACAGCGTGTGTATATCAAATAAACCAAGTTAAAGCCCCCCTAATGATTTTGTTTTTCTTTCCCTTTTTTCTTGTGTAGTCTTCTTCACTCTGTTTCAGCTTCTGACAGCAAGCAATGAAGGTATAGCAGACAAGTTCGGCGCTGCATTCTTATCGTTAGCATCTCTGATAATATCCCTCCGATTCTCTTTAGAAGATGGTTTACCGCTAAATGCTCTCATAGGGCTAGCAAATGCCCAACCCCAACTCCTTCCCCTGCCATGTGAGATTGCAACTGCAGCAGCAGCTCCTCCTGATTTCCCATTCATTGCATCATCCGCAGAGGATGACACCCAGTAGGAGGAAGATGATGAGGAGGAGGAAGATGAAGTCATCATGAACCCACTGAATATGCCCCCACATCTTACCCTCTCCTTCATGCAATGGTGATTGTGGTGGTGGTGGTCACCGCCACGGTTCACACCACCAGATACCTTGGACTTACCTTCACGCTGAGACTCAACCCTCCTCAGAGTGCAGTCCCCGAAACCAGTGGAGATTCTCTCGAAGAAGTCACCACTGAAGCTCCTGCTACCGCACCCAACAGATCTGGATCTTGAGACCTTGCGCTCAAAGGAGGAAGCTGAAGCGGTGGCGTTGCTATTGGGACTGCTATCTTCTTCCACAACAATGTCACTCTTTCTGCCCAGAGAAGAAACAGAGCAGCACTTGTTCTTTGGCTTTGCAGAGCTCAAACCAGTTGGTGCTTCTCGGGTGCTCCCTGCGTTGATTGCTGAGATCCTTGGGGTTCCATTGTTGTTGTCTCTGAACCTCTTGGAATCCAACTTCTTGCTGGAACTAGAAGAAGAGGAAGAGGCCTTGTTGGAAGAGAGGTAGAGAAAGGACCAGAAGCTATGCCTCTTTCTGGGGCTGAAATCCTCGACGACTATGTCATCCTCCTCTCCATCGACCAGAGAGTGACTACCCCTTCTCGGGGTTGCGGTGGACTTGCTTCGCTTGAGAATGGCTTCAGAAGATGCTGCGCCAGAAACAGAGGAGGAAGAAGAGTTGGCAGAGGGCTTCTTCTTCTTCTTCTTCTTGGCCAGAAGAAAAGGGAGGCGGGCCCTTCTGGCGTAGTAGTCATGGGGATAGTGAGCATCGGCGGTGGAAGCGTGCTTCTTAGCGGAGAGGGAGAGAGAGGAGGAGATGGCAGGTGGGGCGGTGATGGAGGAGGAGGAGGAAGAAGAAGGGGCAATGATGATGTCGGATCTGAAGGAAGGGGAGGAGGAGGAAGAGGAAGAGGGGCGGAGAGGGAGAGGGAGAGGGAAGGAAGAGGAAACAAGCTTGCCAAGCTTCTCTTGGAGGCAGAGGGGACAGATCCCGCCAGGGTTGTTGTTTCTGTTGGGATGATCGCTGCATTGCATTCCATCGCCCATGTCGTCCACCTCACCTACGCCAACCCTTCCTCCTCCTCCTCCTCCTTTCATCATTCCTTCCATTTGGATCATCCAACAATACCTTTACAGGGGTTTCTTCTTCTTCTTCTTTGTCCAAATGACTTGATCTTGATGCTGAGTAGGAAGCTCCTAGAGAAGAAAAAAAAAAGATTACAGTAGTAGATGATGATGATGATGTACTTTTGCACACAACCACCCCACCCTGCTACGCTTAGGGGTAGCTAAGAAGGTGTTAAGAGAGAGAGAGGATGAAGAAGCAGCAAACAAGTTAGGGAGGGGAGGGGGAAGCAGATAGTCAAAGTGAAGTTGAAAAGGAAAACGGAAGAAACAAGAAAGAAAGAATGAATGAAAGAAATACTAAGAAAATATAATAGTAGTAATAATAATAAGGATTTTTCTAATAAATATGTTAAAAACAATTGTTAAAGATAATAAAAGAAAAAATTATATTAAAAATATTCATTTTTATATATTTTATGTATTTAAATTATTATATTATTCTAAATTTTTAAAACTTTCTTTATAAAATATGTATATATTTTATATATATATCATATATTGTATATTATATAATAATACAAATATGTGTTAAATGTAGCATTATTCTATTTTTATTGTGTAGAGAGACTAATAATAATAATAATAATAGCATTGAAAATTGGGTAAGAAAGAGAGAGAGAATGGGGGGACTCCCCAGAAGCACGTGTAGGACTAATTAAAAAAGGTGTGAAAGAGACAATGTAATGTAAGGTAGCTAAGGTAGCGTTTGGTAGAATATAAAATACTGAGAGGGACTAATCATGTTTAGTTCATGAGATAGAGGTACAGATGGATAAAAAATTTTGTTTATGGACAGAAAAGATATAAAATTTGTGTCAACTTCAGAAATGAAGGAATGAGAGGGACTGGTGGACTAATCCTTTTAATGTAATTTTATGACCAGTATACCATTTATCACTTAACATAATTTTCATTATGTATATCTAAAGTCATTTTTACATGTATTTATATCATTTTCACTACTATCAAACACAATATAAAAATATTTTTTTGTCCTGCCCACGATTACCAAACACCATATAAAAATACAGTCACTTTGTGTCTCTGTCCATATGACTGCATAATATGTGGCCACGACTGTCATTTCACTTCACATCAGCTAACATAACAACAACAACTACTCTACTAGACTACTACCTATTCTGCATTCTGCATTCAAGCCAACTACAAAACCCTTCTCCCTCACCTCACGCCTCCCTCCCTCCCCCATTTTGCAACCAAAACCCCTTCTCCCTTCCTTATTTTGAGATCACATATATCATATATTCTTTTTTATTTTTTTAATTCTTATTTTCTTATATATATATAAGTATTAAATACTGCCTTTTTATTTTAAGGCTTCTATTTTATCATGCACATACTTCATTTTTTTATATTTGCATCTAGTTTAAATCGTCATTCACTATACAATGATGATAATATTAAGACAAATAGTCAAATTATATATATATATATAATGAGGTGACATTGTCAGAAACATGGCTGGGAATGTGCAGCGGTGATGGTCGAGTTGATGGCGTGTGTAAGAGGCAGCAACCATTTTAGTTGGAAAGGGTTAAGAGGGATGAAGAATATTTGAATATTGATGGAACTTCAATCCTCAATTATTTATTGGGTTGAAATTTTGACTAAAACATGACTAGCGTAACTCTTTCCTTGGTTCTCCATGTTTCACACCATAGAATATGGACCTAAAAATAGTAAAACACTGATGAATTAAGTCAGCTCTAATTGAGTTATGATACATTGCAAGACATGCATCTTTGTTTCAGTTTTTATGTGAAATCATTATATTTCATTTTCTTGAGTTATATGCATAATCTTAAACACAACAAATTTACTATAGAGTTACTACTATTACCTTTTGAATTGAAATAAGTGCACAGTTTGATTTGGTAGCACACGAAATATTAACTGTATGTTTGGTTAGTCTTTAAAATGGCGTTGAGTTTTAAAAAAGTAGGTTAGAAAAAATTGATTGTGTTTGTTTTGTGTTTTTACTTCTAGAAAAAGTATATTACTTTGAAAATAATTGATTCTAATGGAAGTTAAAAGTATTAGCTTTTACTTTTACTATCTTATAACAACCCTCTCAAATCCACTTTTTTAACATTTTTTCCAAACACAAATCAATTTTTTCTACCTCAATTATTTTAAACACAATTATTTCAACATCAATTATTTTAAAAGCAATTCTATCAAAATCTAAACCAAACAGACTCTAATTCATTCAATCAGAATTGTTCAATAATTGTTCAACTAATTGAAATTTCAACAGACATCCAAAAGCCATCAGACAAAGGGCTAGGACATAATCGTCATAATGACCAAAATATAGAGTTTTGGGTTTTATTCGTACGGCATTATGATGATGATGAGAATAAATTCCACATTATTAAGCCTAGCGATGGCAAGTGTAAGGACATTAATTAATAAGTCCTTAATAATTCAATCAAGGTCAATTCCTCCACCAATCAACCAAGGACTTACATAAATCCAAGTATCTTTTGGCTATATATAATTTTGTTTAGGGCTGCACTGTCCTACCATTGCGAATAAATAGATTAGATTTGTGTAATTAGTAATTATGTAGAAGAAATACAATTATTAATAATAGCCGCCTTTTAAAGTTTTGAACACAAAAAGCCCAAATGTGTGATTGTCTATAGTCTGTTTATGTATCAAAAAGAAAATTAAAAGGAAGGACAATGATTCTATTTCGTGTGAGATGTAGGTTCAAAAAGCCAAGTGATAAAGCAGAAAACTCAATCAGTTTAAGTAAAAAAGGTGACAACAAATTTGTGTGTAAAGGTGTTTGTATGTAGATAATGCCACAATTCATGGACATGAGGGGACACGTAAACTGCTTTTCTAGCAACCAAAGATTCACACTTTTAAATTTTAATTAAACAAACTACTAGCATCGTCGCGAAAAGTGTATAAATTTGTATTTTGCTGATAAAGAAACAAATAAATACTACTACTGTATACAATTGTTAGTTGGGAGGATTTAATTATATTTATTTGTAACGTGCTACCATATAGAGTAGATAGATAGATGGCGAAACGAAGGTTGCATTGTGGTGCTATTAATTAATTAACTAATAAAGTAGTTATTAACTCTTGCATTGCATATTCTTCAGCAAAAATTATTGAGTATATATATATATATATATATGTGTGTGTGTGTGTCTTCCTATCTGCCTAGTCTTTCCTACTAAACAACAAACTAAAATAACATTATGGCTGCATTCTCTTTTATCAGATTTTGGTGTTTCTCCATATATATATATATATAAATAAATAATGCATCAAACAATCATCAATTAAGGTATCGTCAAACTTGTCCTCATACCCTCTGTGGCTCTGCTTAATTAATTATCAACCTCCAATTAATCTCCTCACAAATCCTATCACTTCGAATTAAACTTCTCTTGTCCAAGATGGGAGTGGAATATCTCTTCACGATATATTATATATAGAGTTTTATGATTGTAGCTGTTTTTGATTTTACATTCTTATTACTTACTAACTAATTAAGGTAGTGGTAATTATTTTACAATCAGTAGCTAAATTAATGATGGAATCCACTGAGCTATCAATTTTGTCAATTCTGTAGATCTAATATTTGACTCATACGTAAATATGTCTTGTTCAAGATTTATTTCTTTTTTTTTTCCAATGAAAATAAAAAATTATGGCTATTGGTCAAAACGACCTCATGCCGTTGAAGCGGTATCCTAGAAAAGGAAAATTACGATTATCGAATAGCAACCGTCAGATTAGATTATCATATTGAGCGGAAGATTAAAAGAATTCTACGTGGACAATGAAAAACCAGCTGATACAGTCAATGAACATATTTTGGCTTTGGTTTTTTGTCCAAATAATAATTGAGATTGTAATAAGTTAAATAATTATGGTCCAAAATCTCATTTATTGGCTAGTTGAGTTGATTTTGTATTATTTATTTAGCATAAGCATGAAAGAATAACATTATTTTGTTTAAAAATAAATAAAAGGATAAATAATTAATGAATAATTACTTGATAAAATAAGATGGGTATCATGGAGATCCACGCAGTCATTTGTCTGTTGTGAGAAAACCCCGTGAAGCCAAGTGGAAATGATTGTGTTTAGAATTTTGAATTTGGACGAATACTAATTAATAATAAAAGTTTTGCTAATAAAAAGATAAAGATATTTAAAATAATAATTTTAGAAAAAAATTTAAATATAATAATAGTTTCTTGCATAGAAAATATAAAAGTAACACTAAATTAATCAGGGGTATAGAAAATTTGATAAAATAAGTATAAATGTTGGATTGTGTCAGTATAAAATTATTATTGTTTCAATTTAAAATTTTAATATAATGTTAGGTTTAATTAAGATATAATTTGAATGAAATATATGTAAATATTGTATTATATCAAACTTTCAGTTTCAAATATAGTGTTATTTTACTAATAAATATAAATAAATGGGCCATTTAATTATATCTAGCTTGTTTTATTTTCTTTTACCAAAAAAAAAAATTACATCTAGCTAGCTAGATAGCTATTTAACCAAATCAAATCCACCAAGTTGGAAAGTTTTGGAGTGTCTTCCCTCCCCTTCACTTTCTCTGATTCTAATGCTGTCCTCCCAAATCCACATGATATATATTTGATTGATGAAGGGGCAGGGCCCTAGACTCTCCACTCATGTCATGTGTCCCCATCTTTGGATTTTCGTTTCTTTTTTACTCAATCTTTCATTGCTCCTTCACTTTCTTAGTCCCCACCCCTTTCTGTCTTGATTCCAGTCAGTTTCAGATGCTTACATAATAAGTTCACTGTGTCACCTGATCCCTACTTCCATCCTAGCCCTTCATCTCTCTACCTTCCTTCCAAAATCCAACTCATACATTCAGAATAATTCACCAATACTCTTCTTAAGGAGGCATCTAAGATTAGTAGATTCAATTTGCTATTTTATTATCAGCTATAATATGATATGCATGGACCTAATTAATTATTTAATTCACTGGTCCAGGTTATTACCAATATAGCTCAACATGCTAGTAGAGAGGACAGGTCATACGAACTTGTCTACCCAAAAAGAAAGGAGGATGCGTTAGTTTGCTCTATAATGCAAAGAATTATTAAGGTACTTTGAAAGTTAGTATTAAATGTTTTTACCAAAGGGAGAGAGCTATACTGTTGTTGTATAGTGATTTTGACATATATTGGTTTGATCACTACAAAATAAAATAAAAAATAAAATTGCAAAAGAACAGATTAGGGGAATGGATCACATACTTGGTTGGAACCACAACCATCTTCTGCGGCAATGTTTTAAAAAATTATTGCTCCGTATTTGTTGATTTCACAATTTGTACAATGGAAAACAAAAATAATAGTAATGCTCAAATCTATATACTATATTATATTACTGTTATTATTTTAAAAGTTAGAGCAAAAGCGCAATGTCCACACAACACAAGAGCTGTAAGATTGAACAAATCTGAAAAATTAAGAGGTAGCGCAAGTATCGGAACCAGTCGTAACTTTGGGGAACATAGCTATTAAAAGTATATACCTGTAAATGCAACCAATATATATATATATATATATGTACACACTGATTAACTAATATGTAGTTTATTTTATTTTATTAAGCTATGTTTGCTGGCTTTGAAAAGTTTACCAGGACACAACTCTATCGCTGCGTGCTCAGCTGGGGGCCATATTAGCTTTTGGAAGATAACTCATTCATTGTCCTTGGTTTTCTTCTTCTTTTAATTTTCATACATCACTCTCTAATTGGGCTACCCTGGCCTCAGCTCTAAAGCTACTATCGCAGAGTACTACTATACTATAAATCTGGGCCTTAGCCTTCTAATTATTATAAGCAACCCATACCATGATGGACCTGAAACGGGCCGTCCCACCTTAGGCTAAGCTTGATTAGGCTAGCATTATAATTAATATCGGGCCTAAACCTGACATGGAAGTTAATATTTGAAAACCCAAAACCCTACGTACTGGATTAAGTGTATGACCCAGAACTACATATTATTTGGAGGGATAAATCAAGTAAAACATGTAAATGCGCTATTGGTATGTATCTCTTATAACCGTGGCTTCACTTGATCCAGCGGGGCACTCTGCAATAAAACAAACAGTTCAAATTCGATCTGTTAGTACCACAAATATTTAAGATGAGATAGTGATAGTACAATTAATTAAGGCAAAGAGACTTTGATCCTTGAGTTCAAGAAGCATGCAGCAGTAACATCATTCCCGTGCTCTTTTTTTATCTATCATTTGGAGTTTGTAACTGAGTGCATGAGTGTAATGAAAATAAATGCTTCTTAGGTTAGGTATCTTACCAAAGGAATCCCTTGGGCAGCTCTTGCAGCCAAGTAATCACAAGGCTTGAAGAATCCTCCATACATCTGGGACCATTTCTCCAATCTCGAGTATATGTATTTGGATCCAAGAGAGTCTGCCCAGAATACGATGCCTCCCCTAACAGATGTAATCAATCCAAAAGTTTAGAAGAAAAAGAAGGATGGATAGAGTTTTGAGGAATGTGCCATCCATATGATTAGATCATTCAAGACGACAATGATGACAAACCTGTAAGATGGAAAACCCATGCCCATGATGGCCGAAATATCAAGATCGGCTGCTTTGACTACAATTCCTTCATCAAGGACCCGACAAGCCTCATTCACCACAGGAAAGAAGATCATCTCTATGATGTCCTTTTCTGATAACTTGGCTAGCTGTTCAGGTTAAAATGGCAACATCAAATCCAATAAATACTAGACTATAAATATAATATAATATAATATGGTGCGGATTAGGATGAGTTAAAACGGGACCTTAGGATCAACAGAGACACCAGAAATACTCCTAGCCTTCTCAATGTAGTTTTTCAATTCAGGATCAGGAGAAGCCTTGCGTTTCTCATCATACAAATAAAACCCTTTTCGAGTTGTTTCACCTGTTAGAAGCATATGTATATATATTAAACAAGTTTGTCATCAAATATCAGTAAACATCACCAGAGCATTTCATTGTTAAGTAATTATATTTGAGGGATATCTCCAAAGAATTTCAACTATTGCAGCCATGCACAGTTTATCTTCACCTGCTCTCTTATCCTCTTGCATAAGAGGAATAAGCATGGATTTATAGGTTCGCTCAGGAAAATTTTGAACAAATTGGGAGCCAGTTGCAATAGCCACGCCAAAACCAACGAGGTCAGCCAATCTGCATTAGTAAATATGTGACAAATTAGACTCTTGAAGAAGTGAGATCGGGGATACCAAATACTTGTCCGCGCATAATACCTGAAAGGCCCCATGGGCATTCCAAATTTGGTTATTGCTTTATCAATTTGATAAACGTCTGCACCACGTTCAACAAGTAAGAGGCCTGATTGAGTATAAGGGAAAAACACCCTATTAACCGCAAATCCCGTGCAGTTTCCGACCACCACCGGAGTTTTCTTGATCTTCTTTGAAATATCTAGCAAGTCAACTATTACTTGGGGAGAGGTATGCTTGGTACGTACAATCTCCAGAAGAGGCATAACATGTGCAGGACTGCAGAGGTGCAAGTCAAGATTTCAGTCAGACATTCACTGCAGATAAAAACAGATAAAATTCCTAGTGCAAGAGGCCACCTGAAAAAATGGGCTCCAACTATTCGATCGTGAGACTTAGTCTTCTGTCCGATCAGGTCCAAGTCAATTGTGGAAGTGTTGCTTGCAAGTATACAGTGAGGTGGACAATATTTTTCAAGATCAGCAAAAATTTGTTGCTTTAAAGAAACATTCTCGATAACTGCCTGTTGTCCAAATATCAAACACCAACAATTTATTATCTGCCCAGCTTTTGGATAATGTATAACCATTACATGAGGGGCAGTCAATGAGAAAATTTATATTGGACAGCATTGAAGCACCTCTATAACCATGTCCACATCTTTGAAGCTTTCAAAGTCAAGAGAACCTTTGAGAAGAGACGTGGCCAGTACAAATTTTTCCTGTGTCAATTTCCCTTTCTTAACTCGGCTATGTAAATTAGCTGCACAAAGAAGAAAACACATGAGAAGTTGAGAACATCATCACTTTTTTTTTTCTTCCATTTTTCTGAAAAGGACACTAAAGGTGAAGTCTGAGAAGTTAGAAACAATTTTCCAGAATATGTTCTCACCTCTAACCCTATTAACACCAGCCTCCAAAAATTTCTCATTTACTTCTTTCAAGATGACGGGATAGTTACTAAGAATTAGAGCTGTTGCTATTCCAGAGCCCATTAGTCCTCCACCAAGGATTGCAACCTTTTTAACATGCCTAGGAACCAGACCACGGTCAGTGACCCCAGGTACCTATATTCATGCAAAAGAAAATAGGAAATTCATGTGTATGCAACAGGGAAGAAATAAGGGAAGAATCAAGAAATACAAGAAACAAGGGTAAAATCAAGAAACAACTTAGACTAACCTTAGTTGTACCTCTTTGAGCAAAAAAAACATGAACCAAGCCTTTGCACGCATCTGAGACAACCAATTTATCAAATGCTTCAGCTTCCTGCGAAAGTCAAACAGAATATAGTACACATTTGTGCAACATTAATAGAAAGATTATAGTGGAGACAGATGACAACCTTCCAGAGTCCTGTGCGGGGGCCAGAAACAATTCCTTGTTCAATAACATCAATGCAAGCCAAAGGATGCTTGAGATTGGGAGCCTGTTTTCGAGCCTGAGCACGTGCCAAACTCAATATCTCTCTTGCTTCCCTAAGTGGTTCTATTTTGTCAGTCTTGTAAAGACTAGCAACCCATGGTCGTCGACGCTCCAGGATATCAAGTGCCCACTTGCGAGCAGTGTTGACCAACTCATCAGGTGATACCAACCCATCTACAAGCCCCAGACTGTAAGCCTCCTTCCCTTTAACTGGCTTTGAAGTCTTAGTTACAAAAGAAAGATAAAATCAGAAAGTCACAAATTGATTGAAGATCACTGGACAAGGTCAATTAAAAAGGAAGCACAAAATGTAGCATACCAGCATCATCTGGAGGGCCTTTGGCAGGCCAACAAGGCGAGGAAGTCTCTGTGTTCCTAAGAAAATTCGAAACTCCTCAGGTTACCAACCAATACTAGAGAAAATCAAGTTGAATTGAGAAGTACAACAAGTAAAACTTAAGCAAAGATGAATCACTTCATCCTTCAATTATAGTAGCCATACCTCCAAATCCAGGAATTATTCCTAGTTGAAGTTCAGGCAAACCAAGTTGTGCAGTTGGAGTTGATAACCTTGCGTTGCATGCCTATAAGAGAACAAATTGGTAATATTTTGTAGAAGAATACAAAGAGAAGTTCTTTCATATTTTTTTTCCTAAATAGTTAGTAATGCATACCATTGCAACCTCTAAGCCCCCACCCAAGGCAAGGCCATAAATGGCAGCAACGGAGGGTTTCCTTGATGCTGGAAAAATGAAGTGAATAATTTCAACAAATCACAAAGTGACAAGCGGATTGCAAATAAGGAATTCGATAAGAAGCATATACCTTCTATCGTATCAGTGATGATTTCAATTGATATCCAACCAGGTTTTGGACGCTCTATATGGAGAGATGGGACAACTTCAGTAAATGACTATGGACATAGCTACAATAGAAAGACCCACAAAAATAATAATAACATTAATAATGAAGTACCTTTTGCTTGTTGAATTCCACCAAATGCAGAAATATCAAAACCACCGGAAAATCTTCTCTTTGCACCTGATACAATAAGATATGATTATTTTTTCAATTTTCTTTTGACCAGTAGGCAAGAATTATCTTTAGTCAATCTCAAGACTAGCCTGTTGTTTTGATTTTCTTTTCTATCTTCTTATCAAAGATAATCTTTAGTTCTTCACAGTTTCATACTTATGTGGTTATCAAATGTGTCAACCATGAGTTGGTCTAGTTAAGGAGAACTACTCTTGCAGGTTTAAAAGATATACAGGTTGTTTAAATTTGTAGAATTAGGATCAGGCAAGACTACAGTGATTTTTTAGGCTGGATCAAGGACTTCCAATTCTGATTAATGTTAACTATTACATTCTTCTTTTCATTTTTTAAATGTTTCAAATTTACTTTAACAAAAGTTACCCCTGGAATAAACCACGTTCTTAGAAATTTTATTACTTTCAATTGTTCACACCAAATCACACATCTGCTTTCAACATCAAATCCAATGTAAGAACCGCATTAATCTTGTCAAAATGATAAAAAAAAAGCGGTGTCCCATCCAACTTAAAACTCCTCAGTTCAATAGCTAATTGTTGCAATACCTGTGACAACAATTGCCTTGACATCATTTCTCTGTGACGCCTGATCAAAACTCTCCTTTAAACTCTGCAATACTAGAGAGAGAGGAATGCAGATTAGCGGCATAATTTAATCCTAAGTAATATAAAACTACAAAAAGAAATATATGAAGAAAATAAAGGGTGACACAAAACAATCTGCACAATAAACATCAAGGTTGCACAGCATACTATGGTATTATCCTTAGATTTCAAGCTACACAGGAAAAATATCTGGGAACAGAATAAGCAGAAGCCACAATGGATCTCCAAAAGTTTTTGATGAATAACAATTGATGACAGAACAAATCACTGAATCAGAATTAGCAACAATTTACTTTAGCCATGATCAGGTCAGTAGTAGAAACAAATCATGCAATACATATTCAATTCCTCATCCCGTGTCGCTATCATCAGCTCATTCATCAAACTAATAGAAGTACAAAAGCAAAAGGAAACTGTCTATCAATTTAGTTGCTACAGGGCATACAATTGGGATTAATAGCATTACCAACCAATTTAACATGTAACTCCACTTGTTATATTTCATGTCACTGCATCAACCACTTACTTCCAATCAAGTTTATGACCATCAGAGTTATTACAATTAATATTGTTTAGTTAGAGTTTAATTATTACAGTTAGTTAGAAGAATTTCCATTTCTACCGGATGGCAATATATTGAAAATATAAATCATTCTTAAGATAAATATCATCTCAGCTACATCAACTCTATTTTTTTTTTTTTGAAAGGAAAACCAATCTGATTCTTTTTTTCATGAATTACTGACCCCTGGTACTTCTGAATCCCAAGAAAATTTGAAAAAAAAAATGAAAAAGACAATGCGAACAACTAGCAATCCATTGGTATAAGCGTCAAATTATCAATATTCACAAGAAAACCCCTGATGAACACAAACTAGGTCATGAACAGAACAACATATGGGAAAAAACATATAAAGCAGCGGGCATGAACAGAAAATAATGGGCATGAGATAAGAAGGAGAAAAAGGGTGAAAGTGAATACCAACCATCAAAGGAGAGAGAATTGACAGGAGGGTTGACGATGGTGATGATGGCAATCCCATCGGAACCAACCTCCAAGAGCGTGCCTCCCTTACCCATGGCCATTATTCCTTGATCGTGTATGGAAATGGATGATAGCAGTGAGAAAGTTCTGCGATGTAATACGATTGTTTTGGCCTTTGCTCTTCAAACATTTACCTGAGATTGAGAACGAGATAGAAGCGGAAGCGGAGATGTCATGAACCACAACGCAATGCACTTCCACACTGACTTTGTAAACATTACGAAACCGTACACATGTCCCTCCTCCTTTTAGCATCATTTTACATATAATATATTTATTTAAATGTCATTAATTGAAACAAATCTATACTTACTATATTTAATCCAATTAATTCATTTGTAGGCGTGGATAACCCAATATTTGATGTTTTTGTCCTTTGTGTATATCCATCCTGCCACCATTGTCCATACTCATTCCTTCACTTTCAGTTTCAAGCATTGTGGAGACCGCCAAAATGAAATTAAATTAATTGAATGAGATATGGGCTTCTGCCTATGTAAGATGGGCTTGGGTAACTCAGATGTATCGTGAAGTTTTGGGTTGGGAAATTGCCCATCATCGTATGTAGCCCAACCCAGCAATATGCTGTTGGGTAATTGTCATGTTGTACTAATTATTATTTATATTTATAACAATAAAAAAGTTAGTTTTACTCACAAGTCTTCTAAAATATTAGGTTTATGTCAAACAAAATATACACTGTCGATATTATATTATATATATTATGTGGACGGTTTTCACTTATTTTTATTTTACACCAAATATTTAGCTATAAAGATATATATGATGATACTTACTTATGCAGAATAATGGAGAGTTTTCGTTTCTGTAATAGTTGTCGTTGGATTTAGTTATCTGATGGTCGGTCATGGCAGAGTTCTGTTCTTGAACTAATAATCTTTTCCTTAATAATTAATGACAAGTTCTAGATACCCAAAGTAAATACATACACTTACATTCTCATGTTGTACGTGCATGCTACAAACAAATCACAAATCTCTTATCCAAATACTTAATTGGCCTGCTGAGAGCATAAGGATATTCCTCTTGTTCCTGTTGTTCTATATATGTAATGATTAGAGCGGAAAACCCAGTTTATAAATAAAGTGTGTTAGTTTATGGATATATTTTGCTTCTCTATATATGCAGGAGGTTCGTATGTATGTATGTATGCGACTCACGATGAAACAAATCACTTTCTTTATTTCTATTTGGATCAGAAAGCAGTTTTACTTTTTGAGAGATCGAGAGCTATAATAGGAATATAATTATTGTCTTGTGATAATGCTGCTGCCATACATATAAATATATATATAGTTATTAAGTACCATTCATGCTTATTGCGTTGCCTGAGGTAGTTAAAATGGCCCTCACAATATATAATAGATAAGCATTGTACTAAAATACACTCATTTTGAAGCCAAGCTTGTAAAGGGAGCAAACTGTGTTGTAAATCCTTTTTTTTTTTAGTGCATTAGTTTTAAATAGTTAGCATACATGAAAAGAAGTTACGAAGAAAAAACAAAAATAGGTACAAAAACTTTGCTTCCCGTTCATTAATTTGTGAGCAACCTTTCAAATCAAAGGCAGAAAAAAGAGTAAATGATGGTGGTTGTGGAATTGAAGCATTAAAATTATGGACAGAATATGTATATTTTGTGGGGAAAAAAAGAGGGGGAGAGGAGAAAGAGAAAAAATTAAGTGGGAATTCCTAGTTGTAAACTTAGCAAAAGAGGAGGGGAACTCAGGACAATTGCAGAGAATAAAGACAAAAGATTGGCGAACCCCATTTTATTTTGATTACAATGCTTGCATTGTATTTGTCTCAATGCATGGTTGGTACTTGCTAGCTAGCTAGCCTCTTTCTGTGGTTCCCAGCTGTATCTTTCAACAAGTTAAGAAATACTTACTACTGAATTGGCCCATACGAAATTAAGAATAAATAATGACAAATATTCCGTGGCTCTGCCTATATATTGTATTTTATGCATTGAAGTATGAATGTTAAAATTGAATATTTGCATGTGCACACCTTTCCTACACATGCATCTATTTTGAATAATACTTACTAGAGTTGTGCAAGTATTGAGGAGTAGGCTGACTAATTGTTGGGGTTGATTGACATGTATACAAAGTTCCACATTGCAAAAACGAAAATGTTATGAGCTATGAGTAGGGACTCGTTTCTTAGTTTTTAATTGTATTAATTATCTATGTTAGTCGTATAACAGAAATACGTCCAACGAATATCCAATATGTGCTATACATGATATAAAATAATGTGTGCTATACATATGTATGCTATACATATAGTACACATTCTATGTCATGTATAACACACGTTGGATATTCGTTGGACGTATTTCTGTTGTACGATTGCTATATATGTATAGCACACGTTGGATACTTGTTGGACATATTTCTATTGTACGACTAGCATTGGTATTATATATGGCAGTTGGGAGTACTGAAGCAAGCTAATGGACAATAGACCATGGCTCTGCCAACAACTTGCCATTCATTATATTGAAGCTAGCCTACAGCAATTACACATGTATGTACACTAACGTAAATTCTATAGCCACTTGGCACTTGTTATTTTATAAGTTGTACAATTAATTAGTTAACTAATTGCATGCTTGCTAGTACAATTACAATCAGAAAACAAATTAAATTTCACATATGGCCGGTTTAAGAAATTTGTATATTCTCTAATTGGAACAAGAAGTGATTTCTTTCCATGTATCACATACATGAGAGCAAAAAATTAAATAAAATACCAAAATGCAAATGTATGTAGTGCTGTATACTATTTATTTACTAATTTACTTACTTACCAGGCCGGGCCGAGGCCGACAAAATCCAGTAATGCGCGTTACATGAGAAAAGTTGATCAGTGCTATGCATTGTCATTTTGGTTAAAAACAAACACCGCCATTTCCCGCCACAATCCCCAAGGCCAACCCAGGGTTGTGCGTCCGTGCGTGCGTGAAAATATTAGACACAACCCATCCCCAAGTTTTAATAATCATTTTGAGAATGACTACCAGTGTTCTAATTAGTAGAGTAGTATTCGTTGAAGAGTGAAAAGAAACTAAATATCGATCGAAATAAACTACTCTAAATTGTTTTGTACATTCAATAATTAATTAGTTAAGATGCTTTTATTAGCTATTCTTCTTACTCTAAGTTTGTAATACTTGCATCTTAATTAAACATTCATTAACAAAACTGCTTCTCTTTACCAACATTGGTGGCAATAATAATTGCTATGCCTATAACTAATAAGTAGTTGTCTAGTTATTTTCACTTAATTTTTTCTTTTAGATTTTTTTAACTAATTATCTTTATCAATATTATTTATTAGAAGTATAAAAGAAAAAAAAGAGTAATTAACATTATATATATTTTCTACATTGACATTATTTTTAAAAAAAAATTTGCAAACATTTATTTTGAAAAGGAAGTAATATTTTAACCATTAATGTTTATCCTACAATAAAAATAGGTTCAACAAGTATTCAATGTGTATTATATATGATATGATATGTGTAATATTCGTACGTATGTTATACACATAGCACACATTCTATATATCATGTATAGCACATGTTGAATGGATATACTTTTAGACGTATTTATATTATACCCGAAAGATACTCTATTATAACAAAGCAACGGATAAGATATACCATAAATAAATAACCATCCAACTGTAAAAAAAAAACACGTATTCCCCATTGGGTGCTGTTCTGAGCAAGAAAGGGAAAGCACTACAAGAACCACCATTGAGAATGCTCTCTCAACTTTCGCAGTTATGATAAGTTTGAGCCAAAGAGAAACGAGGAAAAATATATTAAAAAGAAAAAAGGAAGAAGAAAAAGGTTTGAAACTTGAAAGGACATTTTGGCTTCATATAAGGGAGCAAAAGGACAAGGACAAGGACCATAAAGGCATTAACAAAACAAAACAAGGGCAAAACTGGAATATGCCGTTGCCAAAGAAAAAACAACCCCCCATTGTTGTTAGCTGTTATTCCCTCTCTTTCTCTTTTTCACCATCACCATCAGTATGCAAAACCACCACCACCACCACTAGCGCCACCACCTGGATTTCTTGGTCCTTTGCGAGTTTGACTAGGCCTTGAAGAAGAAGTGGGTCTCATGGCAGCGAGAGAACAGTTATCCCCTTTCTGAACGGCCGCCTCTTCCTCGTCGCTGAAAATCTGCTTGCACCTGCAATCCACGCTACAGAACGCCCTGTCTCCTCTGCATATATATATATATTCCCCATTCCAACACCAACAAAAACAAATTTAATCAAGCCCTCTTAAACATCAACAATATATTATGTAAGATCTAGGTTTGTAGAAACAGGAAAAAAAGAAAGAAAAGTGAAGAGAGAAATAGTTCAGTGCTGACTTGTACATGTAGATGTCATTCCCGGGCAAGAGCCTCTTCCTGCAGAGAAAGCATTGGTCTAGAAAAGAAGAAGCAGCAGCAAAGGAAAGTTGAGGAGGAGGGGAAGTTGTGTTGAAGGTGGTGCTAGTGCCAAGCATCATGGTGGTTTTGTTAATGACTTGAGGAATATTCTTCTTCTTACTGATATTACTACTGCTGCCACCTTTCTGGGCTTCTAATACTACACTCAGACCCACCATCTTTATTTCATTCTATGCTCCTCCTTTTTTCCTTTGAATATATATGTATAATTGTTTACTTACTCTATATATAACTAACTAATGAAGTTGTTGGTGTGGTGAGTGAAGGATGTTTGAAGAAATGAAAAGGGAGAGGAGATAGAAGAAATTGAAGGAGCTAGATAGCAGGGCAGGGCAGGGCAGGGCAGGCAGGGAGAATAGTACGATGAGCTAGAGAAGAGAAGAGAAGAGAAGAAAAAGAGTGGGTCCCGCTACAGCTATGGAGCAGTCACAAAGGGAGCGAGCGTAGGCAAGAGATTTGACTGTTTTCCCCCTATCCAACTGCCACGTACCCCTTCTATTTACTTTCTATTTCATTATTATCCAAACTTTTCTTTTTCCATTTTCTTTAAACCAGCAATAAGTTTTGTCCTCTTGTGTTAATGTGTGTGTCCACTCCACCCATGGGATGGGAGCGACGGATCTATTTCATGGTTGAGGAGTGAAATGAATGAATGAATGAATGCAGAGTCGCATTTAACTTTTTGTGAGAGCTTTTAGCTGAAGCACTGCATGGGTTGTATGTGTGTGACTTGCATTTTGAAGGGAGACACCTTTTTAGGGTTTGTCTTTTGCCCCCAATCACACTTTTCTTTCTACATTCACCCAAAACTACTCCATATTATCCTTTCATTTTAGTACTACACTAGCATAGCATATGGGGACATGCGAGAATTATGACTAGCCACCATCTATCTTTTTCATCCCGCCTGCTAATAAGTTCATTTCTACATTCATTCATTATTCACGTTCATATACACTATATATATATTGATTAATTTTCTCTTCTTCCGGAAGAAGAATAAAGAAAATTATAATACTCCAAGCTACCGATCTGTTTTTAATGTAATTTTAGTATATTAAAAATCTGAAATGGATGGAGCTTAGGCTTTTAGAATAATTAATGAGGTTATAAAGCAGCTGGACATTTTTTTATAAATAATCATAAGAGTTTAAAGACGACTCTCAATAAAAAAAATTAAGTCGATACCAACTATAATCCAAAATAAAAGAAGTTTCGTTAAAACTTCTCATAGCCTAAAATAAAACTAGACTAATAAAAAAAATAGCAATAAATTAACAGGCCATAATTCCTTTTTTTTAATGATTATATAACTAATACCAAATATTTATATATATTTTTCTGCCACCACTTAGCTTACAGTAAAGCACTCTTCATTCCTCCCATCCATATATTTCATGAACACATTTTAATTTATTTTAAAAAGAAAAAGTAAAAAAAAAATGGCATCGATGGATTGTGGAGGTTCAAAGCAATGCAACAAGCTAGCTCCTCCTATTTTTTCTATAGTGATCATCATCATTTCCCCATGATTAATTGTCTCTAACATCCAAGATCAGGTCATTCCATTATCCCTATCATAGTTAACTCTTGGTCTCTCTTCAAGCAATATATATATACTAATAGTTTAATCATTTTGGTGTCATTAATTAATTATATGGAAGGAAAGGCGGCAGCTCTAACAAGAAAGAAAGAAAGAAAAGCAAGAGAAATAGTGCACGCATGGTATACTTGATTAGTGACGGACTGCGCCTTATAAGAATTATTCATCTGCAGCTCCATAGATATATTATCAATGAGTATTAGCCCTATAAGTACAACAAGTAAGCCGCAATATCTGAGAGAGAAAATTAAAGGATATTAATTGATTAGATAATGTGTATGCATGCAAGCAAAGGAATTTGCCAATTACTACGTAATTGTTCTCTTTCACTCTCATACTTGTCAGTAGATGCTTTTTGCACACGCTAATCAAGTCCAGTCCATTGAATATATATAGCCATTTAATTGTATTTATTAATTGAATGTATACATGCCACGTACAGCTTTGAATTTATTTAGGGCTTGAATCTCAAAATCAAGAGTTTCACCCTTGCTTGTTATTCTTCTTTTACCTTGTGAAAACAATAGTTCTTTATTTTGTCTTTATTTGTTTTTGGCCAGAATGTTCTACTGTCTAATGCCAACTGCCAACTGCCAAGGCCTATTAATTATGTTTCATTTTTCTTAGGCCTAAGTATTCCTTCAGCAATATATATGAACCAAGAAAAAGTATGCAACGATATAATAATTTCTTTTCAGTTTTTGTCTGAATATAAAACATTCTTACGATGAATCCAAACAAAATAGGCTCTCATAGGCGAAGAAGGCCCAAGTCCGATACGTGGGCTCATGGTGGATTCGCCAGAACTTTTAATTTTTACAACGAAAATAATAAAAAGAAGTTTTTATTTAAAAATTTGATCACAAGTGTTTTTGCTCCCGATCGATAAGAAGAATATTATGAATCAAAATGATGCCCACAAATCATGTGAAAATGTAGTTTCCGCAGAGAAATGAATACCGTTCGGTGTTGCTTTCAGATCGATACTTTTGTGCCAAACTTGTTCGTATATGACTAAATGTCTAGTCTATTCATATGGATGGATGTGAAATCATGGTGGGGGAATGAAGAAGGGACGTTCCACTATATATAAACCTAATAAACAACACTTTCACCATATTATAAAGTTTAGAAATGTTTTTCTTTTTATTATTATTATTAAATCCATTTATTGGACATACATAAGAGATACTTTTACTATCATGAAGTTTTATTACATTTTATTTCTTTTGAAGTGTTCTGTTTGAATATCCCAATTTAGCGTTAAATTACAGGACACTCATAATTAAGTTGGCATAAGAGGCACTAGTGATATATGTTTAGTGTTTTCATAAATGAAAGTACCATAATGATATTCCTCTTACCATGTGTTCCCGCACATGCACGCCTTTTCAAAACACATGCTACCACATGCTTAAGTTAAGCCTTCATAAAGTGACGATAATCGATCAAACCCAACAAGTATATGTATCCTACTCGTTTTCAATGAGATCCAAACTTTAAAACTGCTCGTTATTAGGTAAAGTTCTACTCAATAAAATGGTGACCCTATGATTACACTTTAATCAACCACATTCAGGTCTTAATTAATCTAACGTTATTCACGGGTAAAATCGTGGAAAAAAATTAACCCATTTGATAATATGAATAAAATATTAATTAATTTGGAAAAACCCTTCTATACATTACAATTAATTGTGTATATCGATCATGGTGTGGATCGAGCCAACTAACTAGAGTTACCAGACCTTGCACTGCGTGAAGCCAGCAAGGGAAAATTACAAATAAAAAATACAACATTGTGATTATGCAAATACGTACATGCATAAGCACAATGACAGCAGAAAACAATACAACTGATCAGTTCACTCACTCTCTGAATTTCAATTCAACTTCATCTAACTTGTGTATATGCCAATGCTTTAATAATTTTGGGTGTGTGTGTGTATCCATATTCCCTCCACATACTCTGCACTACTACAATTCGGTGGTGTTGAGGAGGGCAATACTAGCTTGTTCACATTTGACTGCTAGTATTGTGTGGTCTGATGCATGTGGTAATAATGTGGTGTCGCAGGAATAAGAAGAATAAGGCTTTCCGATTCCAACCAAGCTTTTAGCCTTCAAGGACTCCCTTTCCCAATCGGTCTTGTAGACCACAACCAGAATGGAAACGACACAGGAAACTTGCGCTGCAAGCAAGCCATAGCAGAGACCCACCATGCCAAGACCCCAAACAAAGGCGAGAAGAACAGCCACGGGTGCTCCCACCAAGTAAAAGGAGCAGAAATTGATGGCAGCTCCAACACCCGGCCTAGCACTCCCTCTCAAGATCCCGCAGCTTGTTGTCTGAGGACAATTCGCCAATTCGCACACTCCAATTATGGGCAGCACAATCATGGTCAACTCCAGCACTTCACTGTCACTCGTGAACACCCTGCCCCATCTCTCTCTCCCTACTGTGGTCCACGCCAAACCCAAAATTGAGCTTGCAAGTGCTAGTCCTATGCCTATCACTGTTGCCAAGCTTGCCCTTTCTGGCTGACCCGCCCCGAGCTCGTTGCCGACCCTCGTGGACACCGATGCACTCAGTGCCGTGGGCAGAGTGTACAGGAGAGAGGTTGTCTGTATCACTATGCCCGCCGTGCCCAGAGCCACGCGAGGGTTCTGCAGGTAGCCGGCCAAGATTGTCATCAATTCGTACCACCACCACTCCAAGCAAACAGCTAGACAGCTCTGTATTGAGAATTTCATCAGCATCCCCCATTCTCTGCCTATTGCGGCAATGGCAGTGCTGGTAATTACTAAGTTGTGTGACAGGGGACGCGGCACTATTAATGGCATCGACAGCGACTCCTTGGGGATCACGCGCGTGTAGAGCATGTACGCTACGAGGAGGAAGAGGGTATTGAAATTGGCAACAAAAGCAGAGATTGCGATCCCTGCTACGCCGAGGTGAAGCTTGAAGGTTAAGATGCTGATGATGGGAAGGTGCAGGAGAATTGCTAGCAGAGTGCACCACATCAGTGGCCAGCTCGTGCCTTTGCTTCGCAGGTAGATCCGAAGAGGGTGAAGGAAGCTGTTGGCTATGAGGTCAGGGAGGGAGTATCGGCAGTAGAGGCTTGCCACTCTGGCTATGTCAGGGTTCTGGTGAAGCAGCAGCATTAAGGATTCGAGGTTGAGCCACAGGAGGCAAATGGGAAGAGAGAACAGAAGTAGCATTAGGATTGTCCTTTGCAAAGTTAGGGAGACTAAGGAGAAGTTTCTAGAACCGAAGGCCTGGGTGCAGAGTGGTTCCATGCCCATGGCCAGACCTGAGAGGACAGAGTAACCGGTTATGTTGGTGAAGCCTATGGCCAAAGCACCACCGGCTAACTCGAGGCTCCCCAATCTTCCCATGCAAATAACTAAGGTCATGTTCTTAAGGTATCCCACAAGGCCCATGGCTGCTATTGGGAACCCTATATCCGTCATTCTCTTCAGCTCCTCCAACACCTAATCAATAAACAAAAAGCATATATAGGGCAATAAGTAAGTGTGTATGTGCTAATTAATAAGAGATTATTATATTATATTTATATATGTGCACAAGTTAATTTACAATAAGTTCTGTTAGATTTATTTAAGATATACTTACTTGTTTTTTATTGTGAGTGTGTGAAAATATGGAGTGGTAAACTAACTAATGTTCGTGGTGATATGTTGTGTGCAAGTGCAGCAAGGAGAGAATGGAGAAAAAATAGAGGAAGGTTGTGAAGGGAAATTGTAAGGTGGTGCTGTATGTACCTCGGCAATTGTCGGGTATGTCTTTTGAGGCTTCTCCTCCTCTGCAAGCATCTTGCCCCTTTTGGTTTTTTACTCCTTCAATTCTATGCACAACTTGAGGGGGGACCAGCAGGAGTAGTGAGAGAAGAGAGCAAGCAATGCCAATGTGTGTGTGTGTGTGTTTGAGAATTAAGATGGAGAATCAGTGACCTTTTTATAAGATTTGGGGGTGGTGGGTTACGTATGTACGGTTGTTAGCATTGAATTGATGGAACTTCAATTCCTTCAAACCTCAAAAAATCCCTACTACATCATTATTATTATTGTTGTTGTTACTAGTTCTACATCTCAAGAGAATGTTAATGAATGATCCCAAAAGGCCTAGCTAGGAATAACTACTAATTAACATTCTTGAATCAAGTATATAGAAAATGAAAACTTTTTCTTCTCTGTTATCGAAAAAAAAGATTAGATGGTTGTGATGGTTGTTACATAACATGTTTGGCCTTATGAATTATACCAAAATTAATTGAGCTCACAGTCTTCAATTTGTAGTCAGCAAAGTGGAGCTAGCCTTGTTACGTGATGCCACCTTATTTATAGGTCAGATTACTGTCTTCAAATTGGCAGTTAAAAGGAATAAGTAGTTAATCCTTGTTGTGTACAAGTTAAAACAGAATCCGAAAGTACATATATACCTAACAGATAATATATATGCAGAGTGTAGAGTTTGATAGGTGGTGTAGTGCTGCAATAGTGAAAGCACAAAGAGCTTGTGTTGTGTGAACCGTGTATGTGATGTATTGATTGATCAATTGATGCCACAAACTCACTTCTTTCCGGATCCTACTTTGTCATTTTTCCAAATATGTACAAGCATAGGCACCTTCTCCGATCCACCCGATAAAAAAATTGCATATATGCTGTATTACCAGAAATTTTATGTCAATGTTTTAAAGGGGAAGCTATGAATTGTGCATGTGACCGAGACCCTTTTTTTCTATTATACCGCTACTGAGATCATGTTTGGTATATTTTTGGGTGATGACGATTGTTCAATAAAGCACATAATACGAAACCACATAGTGTTTCTGGCTTTTACAAATAATAATATTGTTTGTGTTTATAAGATCAGCAACACATACACATGTTTAATTAAGTACTAATCATCAATGTTCTCAATATATTCAAATTGGAACTGGACCTTGTATCGTTATATAGAGGAGGATATAAATTGATGTATGTAAATAAATTATAGAATATGGTTAACTAATGAAATGAACTACTTCAGTTGACATCATTGAGAGGTAGGAGATATTTTGAAGCATGATTGAGGTAGAAAACAAAAGAATAGAATGCAGAAAAGAGATAGAGAAGGAAGGGAGCTGGAGTTTCGGAGAATCTTGCTTGCTATTAATGCCATGGCCAGCTTTTGATAATTTGCTAGTATGAGGTCAATTTCAGTAAGTTATCATTTGTAGGGTAGGGCCTTTGAAACTAACAACATTAGGATTTTGGGGCCTTTTGATCCACATCAGAAAACAGAGTAGTCGAAAATTAGATTGTATTGTAAGCAAAAATTGCTTTTTTAATCACATGTTGGGCAACCAATATATATATTTATTTGATAGATCCAAAATCCAAGAACTGTTTCAACCTCACAAACCTTTCCAATTGGAGCACACAGGCCTCGTTCAGAAAAGTCTATATACCTAACTTGCAGTTCCTTATTGTATTCTGTCCCCCCTGTATGTTATCTTGTTTTGGCTCAATGCCACAAACCCCCCCCTCCCATTTACGTGCCTTAGCTAGTGTATCTTCACTTTTCTTTTCAGTACATATATATATATATTATATATAGAACCGACCCCCTCTCTCTGATCTCTTCCATCCACTACTCCCCTAGCTATATCATCACTAGCTAGCACTAGCTATGTGTTAATATGTGTACACTCCTCACTCAATCAGAAAGAAATGTTCAACTTCAGAGGAACCTCGCTCTTAAATGAAATGAGTATATAAATAAATAAGGTGAGTGGCGAAGGAGGAGTATGTCCCTCACAACAAAAGTAAAGGTGGTTAGTTTTACACAAGTGAAGGTGAAGTGATTATAGTGAGAACGTGGGCGGTGGGTGGAGTGGAGAAATGGAGAATTGACAAATAACGAAAGCATCAGCATGGGATATATAGATAGATGTGCTATGTGTGTGTTATCTTTTTCACTCTTTCAATTGGTTGACCTGACCATATATGCATAATGCACTTTGTAGCTTAGAACCCATCATCTATAGGATAGATCCCTTTAATTAGACCACTACATACTAATTAATTCACACTTTGTAGCTCTCTTAATTACTAGCGAATTTACCATACATATATGCACCACCCAAAAAGAAAGATATATATATGATGATGCAGGAATTAATCATCATCTTGTCAAACATTGAACCAATTGAGGCCCCAACTTCTTCTTTTTTTTGTTTTGTTTTTCATCATCCCACAGATAAAGGCTTTTTATGATGGATGAGTGTAACATACAATATAATTGTGGATCGAACTTAGCTAGCTAGCTCGCTAGGGTAATTAAAATCAGAACACGTATGACTTGTTATTAACATTACAGATTAAATGTTATATCTTGGTTGTCGTGGTTAAGAGGAACCATGCATGTGCAGTACCAAATAGAATGCCTGCCCTGGAAAAATAATATCCTGATGATATATCAACAACAACTACTCTGTGATCCCCACACTAAAATGTTGTCGCCAATTATATTAATTTGTACCTCTGTCAACTTTAATTTTATCTTCAAACTAATTAATTAACATACATGGGGTTTTATTTATCAAGTGAGTTGAGTACCTTCCTGCAATATATTATATATCGATCACGCAGCAAGCAGGTAGCTAGCAGAAGGTTCCATATAACAATACAATATCCAAGTGTCACATACAAAATGTAGCAAGATAGTTAGTTGCACATCGATCCCTACTTCTCGATCATCAGCTATGGAAAGAAATTGGAACAACCGACAGCTTTAGTTTCTGTTTTTCTATCTCCACTCTCTCTCTCTCTCTCTATATATATATATGTATGAGTGACAAGCAAATTAAAGCAGTGCACGTTTATTTCTTAATCACTTCACATTTTGAATTGAAATAATAGCTTCAGGATTTGGCAAAGATTAACGAGCTAGATATATAGATATATCTGCCACCTGCCTTGAAATCAAATCGTGCATTATTACTAGATATTAATTTCTCAGTCTGAAAAGATAGATTATCGAAATTATCCACTACATACTTAGCTAGAACCATAGTATATTTGTATTGCATGCATAAGTAATGAGAAATGTTTTTTTACGGTACAAATTAAAATCAGTCATTATATGTAATAATTTAACTTTTGAAAAATTTGATTCATAATTATATGATGATTAATTTTGTAATGTTCATATAACATTACTCATATTATAAATTATGTAGATAATTGTGTACATATAAGATCACTCAAATTTAAAACTAAAGGAGGGGTATCAAACCGGTCATGTTTGCTTTACACTAGCCATCATCATGCAAACCTCACTAAATTCAAAATGCATTATTTATTCCCATCAACATAACATATATACGTACACTTGATCCACGTCAATCGTGTGTGTGTGTGATGCTTTAATTTTGACCATCCACACATTATTTGGACCGCGCCCAATTCACTTAATTTGCAAAAGAATATGAACCCCTCACATCATAGTGTGTTTTTGGATGCATAGCATTTGAAAAGACAAGGAATTAAGCTTGCACATTAATTGTATATAGATATATATATATTCTCCCCCGTCCTTTTTGGCCTTTTCATGATACAAAAGCTTCCAACTTTTGGGTTAGTGATGATACGATACACGCACAATCACTAATATATATGATGATGATCAAGGAAATGGGAATGTGTCGACTAAAAATGGATCACAAGAGCAAGGAGAATCACCAATTGAGTATCCAAAAATGGCAAAGTTGAAATGCAAGGAAAGAAAGGAAAAAAGGAGATGATAATAAGCATTAATGGAAAGTGGGCAGCTACAATCATGTGAAGGATTGGCTCAAAGGGCCAAGGGGTGCAACTCCATGTGACTGACTTGACATAAACCTGAATTTTCCAACATCTTCCATGAACCAACACACTCACTACGTTTACTTGACCTGTTACCGCAAAATATAATACAATCCAAGCTACAAATATAATCAATTCCATTACTACAACCTTTGAAAAGTAATAATAATAATAAAAATAAAAGGATGGTGCCAGATATTATTGTTGAGGGCTGAGAAAGCTAAGATAAAAGGACAGTAGAAGGCAATGAAACAGGAAGGTTGTAGAAGGCAATACTCTATTTTTTTTTGGGTCGGCCATCAATATTTTTTCTTTTTTTTTTTGTTGCCCAGGTGTCCGGAGCTTCGCGAGCTCCGACTAATCCGTCGCCACGAGTCGCGTATCTGGGAATGACAGGTGAGACTCACAGCAAGGATTTTTTCCATCCACAAGACTCGAACCCGAGACCTTGCTTAAGGGACAACAAGCCGCTTACCACTTGTGCCAATCCTTGTTGGTTGGTCGGGCATCAATATTTACTTATTACTTTTGGTAAACAAACGGAGGCAAGGCCCAATATAAGAGTCCATCAATAGTTACTTAATATAATAGAATTATTATGTAGAGTTTGGGCTGCTGTTCTAAGCCCAAATGAAGTTTGCAACTACTACACCAATGTCCATTAATAAGAAACAATATATATGGGCCATGATTGCCTTTCTGTTACCTTACCCTTCTTAGCTTCTTCATTTGAGGTGTCATATTATCCCGAATATTAATCAAGCTTTGATATAGCCCAAAAAATTCCATCCAAGACCTTAAATCATGCAACTCTTTTGTCTTTTCAGGAAAAAAAATTAAGAAAAGTCTAGTTTGATCCCCAAAAAAGATTATGAAAAGAAAACCGTGACTAAGATATTTTCATTTGATCTGAATTGTTATTTTTTTATACATTATTATTATTATAGTGAATTGAATGCTTGTTAAATAGCCTTCTTTTTCTTTTCTCTTAGCACATGTAGCAATAAAAAAACACAATGGAGGCTACTTTAATGTTTGGCATAACTAAAACCTAGTTAAATGCTCAAAAGGGCTTGTAATTAATTGCTTAGTGACAAATTGATTAGACTTGGGAGAGATTTTGAAAATTCGAATATTGTTTATAAACAAATAAAAATATGAAATATGCTATGAGTGATAAACCATATGGTTTAATTTTAATATCAGTCCTTATCCATCTGAATTTGGAAGCCATAGACCAGTCAGCAATTTGTCAGCTTACAAATGCATTGCCACTCCAACGACCAATCTTCCATCGATCTATGATGTGTCTGTACATGTATAATTACATGCACATCCATCTAATCTAAGTTATTTTTATTTTATTCATTTGGTTTGTGCTTCCTCCCAATAATTTCAATCCCAAACGACTCTCTCTTTTCCTCGCAACATTTCCTTTCTCCACCATTACAAGCAGCTAGCTACACAAACACACATCATTTCATTTTCACCAATCATCCTTTGACACGTAAGCAAGGACACCCCCAGAACGATGCTTTGCACCCGGATATGTCAGAGGAGACTCTACTCCTCCGCCCGGCGATTTCTCCGGCCATCCATCTCCGGGAGCTCCTTTGTTTCGCCGCCGGCATCGGCTACCTCTGAGAGCTTCTCTTATGGGTGCTCTTCCCCTAGCTCTCTTCTGCAGTCCAAAGCTAATGCTTACATAGATGTGAGTTTTTTTGGTATTATATATTGGTCTGATTTGTGAGCTTCATCACTAGGACTTGGTGGGTATAAATCGTGATGCCAAGTTTTTTTATTTGCTAAAGTTCCGTGCTTTGATTAATGGTAACTTGTTTGGACTTTATTTTGACCAGAATTACATTGATATGTTATGCTGTTGGTTATTAGTGCCGTTATTAGTTTGATCAGTTGTTGCCTGTTCTATTGTCACACCAATTTCATTCTTTGGCTCTGTTACATTATATACAAGTTGGCTCTGTTACATGATATACAAGTTGTTATTCTGATACTTCAGTAAATCATGTTACTAGCTATTGGTGGCTGCACATTAATAAAAAAAATATTTACAAGTTTGATAATTTTCTTGAGCCCTTGTATGTGGATGTGTGATGAGTTTGAGGGTTTCATGCCATACCTATTGAACTTCTACTTTGCAGTTCAATTTTCTGTATCTGAAGAGATATTGTTTTTCTTCTCAACCTGCGGTAGACCTTCCAGCAGGCAAGCTAGTAGATGTGCCATTGGCACAGACCGGTGAAGGTATTGCTGAATGTGAACTTCTCAAATGGTACGTCCAACAGGTGAGTGAATTCATGAACTGGTGGTGCCAAGCTGTTCTATTGAAAACTGGCTCTACCGGCCATTAATCTGATAAACATTCAATGTTTTATAATAAATTTTCTGAACTATTCATCATGTCATTGGCAGGGGGAGTATATTGAGGACTTTCAGCCACTTTGTGAAGTACAAAGTGATAAAGCTACTATAGAAATTACCAGTCGTTACAAAGGAAAAATTGCTAGCATTCTCTACGCTCCTGGTGATATTGTAAAGGTGAGATTTGAAATCTCAAAATGTTGGATATAATGTATCTGCACTTGGTCTTCAAAAGCAACCACAATTGAAGAAGATATAGAAATTTTAATGACCAAAGTCATGTACTGTTTGTTTCTGTGGCATGAGGGTACCAAAATATTTAAGTTTCTGTTGGGTAAAATTGCAGGTTGGAGAAACCCTTTTAAAGATATTAGTTGATGAGCCTGCATTTCCTTCCGAAAATGCAAAGTCACCTGATTCTGACCGGATATTAGTTAATGAGTCTGCTACAGTGGCTTTCTGTGATTCGGATAACGCAAAGTCACTAGATTCTAATCCTGAAAAAGGAAAACATGCTGGAGTTCTATCAACACCAGCTGTAAGGAGTCTGGCAAAGCAGTATGGTATAGATATAACTGAAGTATGTGGCACTGGAAAAGATGGAAGGGTATTAAAAGAAGATGTACTCAATTATGCTGTCAAGAAGGGAATCATCAAAAATGCATCTACTGTTTTGGGTGCTGATTCTGCAGAGCAGCCTCGAGGAGCACAGGGATACACCTGTGCGGTGACAAACGAATTCGAGTCCTCTGAGGACAGGATACTTCCCCTTAGGTAAAACTGAAAGCAAACATGAATTTGACCCCTCTTTTTTTTGTAGTTTTTCTTCTTCTGATGAGATGGTCATGTATACATCTGTCATTATTTTTTACCAGACAAAAAAATTCTAAGAAAACTGTGATGAACTTGAGTGTTGCAATGGTATGAAAGTTAATGATATTTTCTTTTCTTAACTTTCTGTAGGGGATATCAAAGAGCAATGGTAAAATCAATGTCTTTGGCTGCCAAAGTCCCACATTTCCATTATGTAGACGAGATAAACTGCAATGCCCTAGTGGAGCTTAAAACATCTTTTCAGAAAAATAATCCTTATCCAGATGTCAAACACACTTTCCTTCCTACATTAATCAAATCACTGTCAATGGCCCTCATCAAGTACCCATTTATGAATAGTTGCTTCAAAGAGGATTTATTGGAGGTTGTACTCAAAGGTTTGTTTCTTAGACATAACTGTATGAACTATTGATATACCTGTGAAGTTTGATTTTGTTTGAATTTATGTAGACTGAGGGTAAGGTTTTCCCTTGATTCAAAGATACTAATTCAGGAAAAATCAATACTTGTTCAAAATTTGAACAATAATGTTTTTAGGTGAAAAATAGTATTTGGTGTACCTTATTTCCTTTTTTTCCTGGTTAGTGTGGATTATTTGGTGGCTGTTAATTCAATGATTTATTCGAGGCAATAGCCTTCATTCCAAATTTGACATGATGGGTTTATTTGCTGTAGGTTCACACAACATTGGAGTTGCCATGGCAACTCCATATGGTCTAGTTGTACCAAACATAAAGAATGTTCAGTCTCTTTCAATCTTGGAGGTTAGTTTTAAATCTTCTTTTATCACACAAGTACATGCGCAGCACACTGCTACTTCTGTTTATTTCTTCTTATTTGGATTGAAGTACTTGGTTAACGGGCTATGAAGATAAAGATGGCTCATGATTTGAAATGCTTGAACAAAATGTGCTTCAGTGCTTGACTTATCTGTTTCTGGCTTGAATGTAATTGTTGGTTTTCTGATATCTGTGTTGTTATGAAGATAACCAAAGAGCTAGCAAGATTGCAACAACTGGCTTCAGATAACAAGTTAGCTTCGGAGGATATATCTGGTGGGACAATTACTTTAAGCAACATTGGAGCAATTGGTGGAAAGTTTGGTTCTCCACTTCTCAATCTTCCTGAAGTCTCCATTATTGCCATCGGTCGGATTCAGAAAGTTCCACAGTTTGATGACGATGGAAACGTGTATCCTGTATCGCTCATGACTGTAAGTCTTTTAAGCACATCTGAGCTATGAATACAGTATTTCTCGACTAGCTATTCTTCATTCTGAATTGAATGCTGTTAATCTTTATTATGATCTTTGAGTAGGTTCGTAGATGACACTTTATGATATGTTTTTGTATACTTTCAGGTTAATATTGGTGCAGATCATAGAGTGTTGGACGGAGCAACGGTTGCAAGATTTTGCAGTGAGTGGAAACAGTTAATTGAGAATCCGGAGCTCCTCATGTTGTATTTGAGATGAAACTTTTTAACATGAAGGGACAATTACTGGAGTTGTAATTTACATGGTTAATCTTTGTGTAGACCAAAATAAGTAATACATGAACAAGAGCATTCTGAATTGATCATAGTCAAAATTTCAAAAACAAAAATAATCATAGTGATTCTGAACAAATGCCCCCATAACAATTCTGAAATTGAAACATCTACTTGGGTTATATGGAAACATCTAGTAGAGAATAATTTAGTAGTAAACGCATTCTCCAAGAACGACTTGAAATTCCCTTGGAAATTGCTTTTGATTAACAGATTGTCAAGAAAATGGGGCTGATAACGCACAGATTCATTGTCATTTCATCATGTCATTCAACTGCTCAATGCTTAACTACTTCATCAACCACTTCCTCCTTCCTTTCAATTGCTTAATATCAAAAGATTGGATTTAGGTAATTGAAATGCATTTCAAACTTTTTAGTTATTTATTTTAAAATTTTGTTATTTTTTAAAAAAGCAATTTTTTAGACAAGTATCATCATAATCAAACTTTTTTTTAATGACTTTTAAATGCAAAAAAAATAAGAACTAGTTAATAGATCGGAACGACATGTCGTATGTGTGTTGTCATTGAGGTTGTCGTAGAAAAACTTAAAAACTGAGTTGGTACACTTCAATACTTTTCTGTGTTCTGAAAAAGCCAAGAAAAAGAAAAAAGATTTTGGAGAGGAGGGAAAATGGCAGCGATAGCTTGTGAGAAGCTTCTGCAACTGAGCACCAAGATCGTCGCTGTTGGCCGTAACTACGCTGCCCACGCTAAAGAATTAGGCAATGCTGTTCCCAAAGTCTCTCTCTCTCTCTCTCTCTCTCTCAATTTTCTGTTTCGAAGCATTCACTTTGATTCCTTCCCAAACCTTAATCATCTGATCTCATCTCCGATCAAATTTTCAATCTTTACTGCTAAAAGATTGTAACTTTAATCCAACCAGCTATTGGGTATGTCGAAATACTATTGTTAAGGAATCGCAGTGTCTTTTTTTTCTTTTTAGGAGCCAGTGCTGTTTCTGAAGCCGACGTCGTCTTACTTGGAGAATGGCGGAACAATCCAAATCCCACACAACGAGGGTTCTCTGCATCATGAGGTCGAGCTGGCTGTGGTGATCGCCAAGAAAGCTCGTGATGTGCCTCAATCCTCTGCCATGGATTATGTTGCTGGTAAGAAAAGTGAATGATCTTGGCCGTAAAAATTCTGTTTGTAGATACATCAAGTGAAGATTTTTACTTTTAAATGGTTCTCATTTCAGCTGATTGAATGTGTTATTGTTCTTATGCGGAGGTTACTTGTTGGTTTTTGTTTGTGAGATTATTATGACAATGGAATCGGCTAGTAAAGATGCTTTTTGGTATATCAGGTTATGCACTCGCACTGGATATGACTGCCAGGGACCTTCAAGCTGCTGCAAAGGTAACATCTTTTACTTTTTATCCCCTTGTGTTACTCTGAAAGTGTTCGACGATTAATTTTAAGCAAATTCCATCTCCCCTTAATGTTCAGGGAGATAACATGCACATTATATTCTAGTATTAGCCATAAAAGGAGTTAGTCAGGTAGTAACTTGATTAATCACCATTTTACACACCAGTCTTATTATTGCTATTGGGTCTGTGACCAACTACTTATTGAGGCACAAATAAGTAGTTTGTTGACATGAGGATTTAGATGATATTCAATTTGGGAACAATATTTTCCACTCTTCTAAATTTATGGGCTGGATATAGATACAATGCTGATACGGTAGAGTCTTGATTGTGTCATATTTAAGGTTCACTTTTTTTTGCACACACACAAAGGAATAAAAGAAAAGAATTGTAAAACAAAACTTGAACTTTTGGGATGTAAACAGAAAGGAAACACTTTGTGTTAATTCCCTTTTGCTCTTGGTCCGTGTTATATACACTTCTATCCTAACATAATTCTGTATGTGCCATTTGGACTTGATATTTGCATAACCTAATAATAGTTTATGTGGTTTCTTCCTTTTCCCTCCTTGTACTGTTAGTCTGCAGGTCTTCCATGGACTGTAGCAAAAGGCCAGGACACTTTCACGCCAATTAGTTCTATTGTAAGCAGTTGTACCCTGTGACACTTATTGTGCGCTGAAACTATCATTTCAATGCAATATTAGAGAAATGAGTTAACTTGAACTGTTGTAAGGAATCAAGAACTACAGATAATGATGATACAATTCTCAGTCATAAGTCATTATTGCTAGCGTTTGTTGTGAAAATTAATATACTTACTACATCACACTAGCACATGTGATCATGCAGTGATGCATCACTTAGTTTCCCTATGCATATAGAGGACTGTCCTGCATTCAGTTATATCATTTCTTGTTCTGGGTGAAATTTAAAAATCTTCAAATAGAGAGTTTCAGTCACCTGCATAGACCTTATTTTGCTCATATACTTGTACTGTAAGCCACATTCTTCAAGTGTAATGTTATTTATTTATTATTTTGCAGTTGCCCAAGACTAAGGTGCCGAACCCTGATGATCTAGAGCTATGGTTAAAGGTTTGAGATATTTTATACTTCTCTCCCTAAGTCTTTGTTCTGACTTCTGACATTGTTGATTGTGCAATGGTTCGATGATGGATTTGTTTTGACATAGGTAGATGAGGAGATTCGGCAGAAGGGCTCAACCAAGGATATGATCTTTAAGCTCCCGTTTCTAATTAGCCACATAAGTTCTATCATGACATTGTTTGAAGGAGATGTGATACTAACTGGTATATTGTGTTAATACTTCTCCAGCATATTTATTTTTCTGCCATATTTTATACGATGACGAAGAAAATGTCTTTGGTAACCTTGGCTTATAATGATGTGCAGGAACTCCCCCAGGTGTTGGCCCTGTGAAGGAAGGTCAAAAAATTACTGCGGGCATTACAGGCCTGGTGGACGTCCACTTTAATGTTGTAAAAAGAAAAAAGCCTGCAAGTTCTTGATATGTGGCTCTTGTTACCCATGAGGTACCTCATCTCTGCCAAGGAGAAAACAATGACGGGAACATCATAAAAATCTCTGTATTATTGTCAGTAGGTTATTAAATCAGTGCTGTTTCAGAAATCCCACCTGAAAATGGTGATAACTCTTTTCTGTGAAAAATAATGACTATTGTCAGTCTATGGACTCAGCCGGGAATTTTTTGGCTTGGAAGTGTCTTTTAAGATCTATGAATTTACTCCCTTGCATAATTTTGCAGTAACAACGGCATGCTATTGGTGAACATCGGTTCCTGTAAAAATTGTTAACAGGCCATGGTCATGGAAAGGAAGCCTCCAGGCACTGTTATATTAACACCAGTATCCAAATCAAAATATTTTAATTGGTGGCACTGACACATGTAGCTATCACGGTACTACAGAAGCAGACAGGCATGGAAATTATTTTAACTCTGTTATGGCAGCAATACCTAGGTATAAAAATATACTACAGTAGTATTTAACTGATCTGACCATAACCTTTGCGAATAACATAATTCGGCTGGCATCACTCGTTTGATAGAACATGCATCTACAATTGTTTAATGTTCATGGACGATACTCTCGTACACACAAGATCAGAGAATGCACTCAACAAGAAGATAAGGACAAAGATGCAAATCACACAAGAAGAACACAGGGCACATGCCAACTAAACTAGAAGTTTCTAAAGAAATCATAGATGTGTTTGTTGATCTCATCAGCCCTCTCTTGTTGGATGAAGTGCCCTGCGCCTTCAACCACAACAACTTGTTCAAGAAGCGGCACATCTCTCTTGAAGCCACCTTTGTGGATGTAATCCTTCACACCCAGTGCATTATATGTCAGGTCAACATCACCCACAATAAACTTCACCGGCACTCTTATTTTAGCACCATTCCACGCAGCAGTGAGCTCCCAGTTTCTACAAAAATTCAAGGGAAGCAATAACAATTAGTTATTCTGATTAGGAAGAGAATAAAGGTGGTCTAAGCTACACAATACATTCCTAGCTAGTTAGAAAGATTAACATACAGATCCAAATTCCTGTAGTAGGCCAATCCACCAGAGAAGCCAGTCTTCTCATACTTGGAGGCATAATAGTTACATTCTTCTTCAGATAGCCATGAAGGCAGCACGATGGGAGAGTCACTTGGATGTCCAAACCCTTTACCCTTAGGCAGACGAAGAGGACCAGGGTTTCTGTATGTCAGAAACTCCTTCAGAACCCTTGCAGTACCAATTTGGGCAAACTCAGCTTCAATTTCTCCTGGCTCCTGTATTAATTTCATTAATAATAAGATTTGAATACAAAACAACTTCATAACCCAAAAGAAACCATCAAAATTATGCTATAAACAACCGGCCCGCATGAAACAGAGATGGCAGATATCCAAAAAACTGGAAACCAAGGAGAGGATTGAACAAAAACAACCTGAAATCTGCAAACGTAGTAATCATTTCCGTAGATAGCTCTCAAGGTTTCAAGGGGCTTCTTGTTAGGGTGTCTGGGGCTAAATTGGACGCTCAAGTTAACCAGGGCCTTAACTCTTTCGGGGCGATAGAGGCAGAGATACCATGCCATTACGGCTCCCCAGTCATGGCCAACCACAAACACCTTCTCTTCCTCGGCGGCTATGGCGTCCAAGAGCGCCGTGAGGTCGCCGACGATGTGGAGGCTTGTGTAGGCCGTGGGTGTTTGGGGGACATCAGTGTCGCCGAAACCTCGGAGGTCAGGGGCCACACAGCGGTAGCCGAGGGAGGCCAGAGCTGCTATCTGGTGTCGCCACGTGTACCATAGGTCGGGGAATCCGTGGATGAAGAGGATCAGAGGGCCTTCACCCTTCTCAGCTACGTGCATGTTTATGCCATTCACATTCACAGTACGATGCCGTATTCCGTCCTCCATGGGTTTTAGCAATTTCGGTTCAGTTTTGAATAATTCTGAGAGTCTAGAGTACAGTACGTGTATATATAATGAGAAACAATATGTGTTATATTTTGTGTCTATTGGCATTAGAGAAATGGACCGACGGACATGTTAATATTAATGTGGAGTGGTTGTGGATTTCAATTTG
Source organism: Aeschynomene evenia (assembly GCA_013621005.1). NCBI lineage: Eukaryota > Viridiplantae > Streptophyta > Magnoliopsida > Fabales > Fabaceae > Aeschynomene > Aeschynomene evenia. The sequence continues at coordinate 31,243,311 of CM024263.1, read as the reverse complement.
ATTAATATGCACAATCGATCAGACTGCCAAGATGACGAATCAAGTCAAGATTAAAGTATTAATTTAATGTATTAGTATTATTATTAGTGCTGTACTATTATCGCTAACTAACGGATTCTCCAGATAAGAAAGGGATTGATGCTTTGCTTATGGCAACCAATGACCAGGGAGTCCTCTTTTCTCTGTGCTAATAAGAATAGATGACCACATGGCATTTGCATAATAAAAAGGAGTACTTTGCTTTATTAAATTGGAGTTTGCTTTTGCTTTGTTGGTGCTTATTATTGGAGAAAGTGTTTTCAGTTCCCAACGTGTGGCTTCTGCAACGTATCTGTGCGTTTCATTTCATTTCATGAAAAGCTTGGGCTAATAAAAGTGCAAGAAATTGAACAAAAAGTTGGGGCCAACAATGGTAAGCATACAAGTGAGCTGACACAAAACCAATCATGGCCCAAAAAGAAACATCTAGCCTCACCATTATTCTTAATTTACGCAGTGCTACAGACTCGGCAATTAAACATTATTGTAGCGGTAGATGTAGATGATGGAGCATAACGAAAGGGAATTGGTCAACGGTCAGCACTGACATGCAAATGCACATGGAGTGGCCGTTTCTTATTTTGGATCTTTCCCCTGAAATCCCACCATCAATTCTCATACTGCCTTGGTATTAATTGTTGTTACCTGCCCAGCAGTTAAAGCAAGATCAACATGGAGTACCCATAAGATTTTGTATCAGATGAGATCTTTTGATTGAGTCTAGTCTTTCACCTCTTCTACTCTATTGGTAGCTTTTGCAAGTTTTGTCCCCACCACAGCCACAGGTACAGTAAAAACAAGCCCGCAAATATAGCTTCACATTCAATACTATTGCATTGCGTTGGCCCTTCATGCTTTTAGATGGGTCCAAAATATGAAATACTAGTAATTACTACAGTAATTAACAAGGCATAGAATACAACTTAGCGCTATTGATAACATGCGTACATGCAATGCAACAATCAGGGTAAGCATTAACAATCCATTAAGCGACAGAATATTCAGAAGAAATGGTCAAGACTCAAAACTCAAAAGCCCCAAATGTTGATTAGTTACTTGCAAGGATTTTGATACATAAATATAAAATTGGGCAACAATGAAGGCAAAGGTAACACCTTTGGTTAGTGCATTTTGTTCAAGTATACCGGCAAGGCTGAGGTAGACATCCTCTGTTTCTGCTGCTGCTCCTTATTAACCTCTCTGAAACTCGAATAAGGTACGCCCACGTGGCCCTGATCCCTGGTGGCCGGCGACAACGAGCCGGCGAGTGGACCTGAAGATGGGCGGCCGGTCAAGTAGACAGGGCCAGAGATGGAGGATCCCCTGAAAGCTTGGTGGTGGTGATGACGGGTCCATTTCCATTTGAACAAGTTGTTCCACCAACGCTGCTTCTTCTTGTTGTTGGAATGTGGTTGGTCGTCCTTGGGAATGGGCTTCTGAAGCTTGAAGCGTATGGAGTCTATGGATCTCTCAGTATCGCGCTTGTGCTTCATGGCTTCTTCCAACACCTGAAAATAGTCCATTTGAGGATCGAAGCCGTAGTCACTGAAGTGTTGAGGCTCTGGCATTGGGAAAATTGGGGACTTATTGGACATTTTCTTAGGATATACTGCAATCCAGGGATCAAACGAGAAAGAAAAGATACGATTCGGGTGTTGTTACTTTGGCTTTCTTTCGGGGCTCAAGGCCGCTATACCAAGTACATGCGTCTAGTGCTTCACACCTTTTCAACTTCCAAAATCCTACCACCATTTAATAACAACTCAACCTTCCTTCTTACCCTTTTTTTTATCTTTCAATACAAACATGAATTTTTATAACCGCATAATCTTTACACAAACCTTAGTCTCACTAAACTGGTGTAGAAATTCTTCCCTTGGATTTTTTTTTTTTGTTTGGTCAAGTATTTAAAAATCCTTACACTGAACTTTTGGATGCTCTATTTCCAAATATGGGTCAACTTTACACAAAATAATGGGCCTATCTTAACAGTTGAAAAGCCCGCAATAATATACAATCTCAAGCCCACAGTAGACTACGAGTTAATTGGTGGCCTATTATTCGTTAACAATGATTCATTCGTTCATAAGTGACTAGTGCTAGTACTACAGTCTCTCGCAACCAAAAAGAAATTACTACAGAAAATTTGTTTGTCTTGTGCTAGAAAATTGCGCACGACTCATAATACCTTCAAATAACGAAAACTTGAAAATAAAGGAGGAGGGTATTTGCTGCATTGAAACGATTAAGCAAGCAAAATGAAGGACAGCGCTCAACTCAATCTCAAATAAGACAGCAGGGAAGGTGAATGGATTAATTAGTTTACAGTAAAACAGGTTGGTAAGCGCGGAAGGCCCTGGATTGGATTAAATTCAGATGTATTGTATGTAAACGTATATTGTGGGATATCATTTGTGATAAGCAAGCAAAATATTAACCTAAATAAATAAATAAAACAGACGAAATTGCAAGACAATTTTCCCCTCCAGTCCACACTTCAACGCTAACAATTTTAAGATAATGAAAGGACAAATATGTCATTTAAACACAAGCGCGTTGACGGCACCATCATCGTACTAGCAAGAGGGTAAGTAAGGAACTGAAAGCTAATTCGTAACAGTAAAAGCATTTATTATTTTATATAAACAATAAATAAATCACATTACAACTGAACACACTCCACCAACAATCAAATCAAAGAATAAAGAAATCTATCTCTCAAGATCAGCAGCATTGGCGTTTCTCTTTCTCGTGAGTCGTGACACAGACAGACACAGCCTGTTCAGAATTATGGACAAGAATGGCAATGGCAAGGAAAACGAATACGACGCAAAAGGCTACGCCCTGAGCGGCAAGATTATGCTGACATCAATCGTCATTCTCTTCATCATCGTCATCATAATGCTCTCTATCTACGCCTACGCCCGCTGCTACCTCCACTGCACACGCCGCCGCACACAGAGCCGCTCCCACCTCCTCTTCTACGTGGACCCCTCCCTGATGGCAGCCACGCGCGGCCTCCATCACGCCATCATCGCCTCCCTCCCCGTCTTCGTGTATTCCTCCAAGACCCACCCGGACCCGATACACTGCCCCGTCTGCATCTCGGATTTCGATGAAGGGGAAACGGGTCGGGTCTTGCCCAAATGCAACCACACCTTCCACACTGAATGCATTGACATGTGGTTCCACTCACACTCCACATGCCCACTTTGCAGGGCACCCGTTGAGCTCGCGACCCGACCCGAATTGCTTGCAACTGTTTGCGAACCGGAAACCGGTTCGAGTTCCGGGCTGTGCGATCATGGAGAGGATGAGCTGAGCCGGACTGAACCGGTGGGTTCTTCTTCGTCAAATGGGTTGGTGCGGAAACCGTCGTCGATTGTGGGTGTGAGCGTTGAGGTGCCCGGAAGGAACGACGAATCAGGATGTGACTCGCCGTCGTCGTCGTTTCGGTCGCCGATGAGTCGCATGATGTCGTTGAAGAGGATTCTCAGTCGAGAGAGGAAAGCCAGCATTTCGTCGTCGTCGAGTTGCGCCGCTGGGTGCAGCTCCTCCTTCACGGCCGAGTTTGACTTGGAGCGAGGTGAACGAGTCGAGACTCAGTGAGTTTGGTTGATGGAATCGGAGCTGACTCGGAGTGTGATGACGTGGCATTATTGGAATAGAGATGGCGGCAGTAGCGGCGCGTGACGTGAGCAGTGGCGGTGGTCATCCATAGTTGGCCTTGGCACTATTTCATTGATACATTTTCATCTGATATATTCTTTTTCTTTATATCATTCTTTTTTCCATACTTATGTATATATTATATTCCCAATTAGTAAATTCAAATATACATCATTCCCTTTTTTTTTTTTTTTCTTTTTGCTAAAAATTCAGGATAATGAGCAGTAGCTTTAGTAAGTAATTGCCACAATGAAAAAGAAAAACTATGTGCTTATTAGCTTTGATAAAACCATAGGCTCATATTCAAATATTATGGAAAAATCATATAGGATTGCTCCTTTTAATACCGTCTTTCTAGGAATATAAATGTTTTTCTAACTCTTATTTTGTATATCATTTTAGAAATACGGAGTCAATATATAAATAACAATTTTTTTGTTTATTTGTATATTTAACAAACAGAGTAAATAAATATTATAAAGAATATGAGTACCAAATTAAATTATCAATAAAATAATTGAATATTGTAGTTGATAGTTCATGGTATTTATATTTCTGTAAACGAATGAATCTTTTTGTTCTTTTTCTAATTGACGGATGGAAAGAAACTTATAAAAGATTGTAACACATCCATGTCCTAGTACATGTATACTCTGTCTCCTCGTACTGATTTTCTAATCTAATATTAAACTACTCTTATTCACAATTGATGATAAATGAATGATAAACATTTCCCAATTTTAAATATAGATCATATTTCTCCAAAAGTGAACAGTTAAAAAAGTTGGAGAGCAGAACTTAATGTTCCACGTACTAATTGAGTCTTACATTAAGGCTTCAATTTGACTTGACCAAGTCTTCAAACAAATATCTTTGCTAGGCTAGAAATTATATCGATACAATATATTATTTGAATTCACTTGTGCTTGTGCTGCTCTTTCGTTGTATTTTCGTTGGAGGAGGAGTATTATTGCAACCCAATAGGAGGGAGAAATTAAGCCAAGTATGTATGTACCTAGTAGTACCTACCTGCCAAACATAGTGAGAGTTGAGTGCAAGATCTCATCTCATCTCAAATAATTACTTTATCCTATTCTACTTTCAACACGCTTCCTACTGTTCAAACAACTCTACAACTTGCATTCACACATAAAACAATTTAATTACCGTAACCTTAGATAGATTGTGATAGGAGTAGCGAGTAGCAGCACCATGATTAGCGGTGAGAAAAAATGATATAAGGATTTATGAATAATTATTGTGGTACAACATAAATACGTACAAGTATCCAACGTGTGCTATATATGATATCGAATGTATGTTATTTGTATAGTATACTTACGTATAGTATACATCTCATATCATATATAGTACACGTTGAATACTTGTTGAACAGTGTTTATGTTGTACGAAAAATATTATTGATATTATATTATTGTTGAATAAAACGGACACACTACCTGAAGGTACTATTTTATTCATTCTTTGTATATTAATCATATATCCTCTTCCCACTTACATCAGAAATGCTACTAGTACATGCATTTTGAGCATATCAAATTTGCCAACATTTAAATAAGTGTAGAAATGGATGTATGCTCAAAATGTATGTATCAACATCATAAACCCTAATACATTTAGGTGTGTTTGATTTTTTGGGTTTGGTTTTGGTAAGTACCACAAATGCGGTGTTGATATTTCATTGTTAATGATGGGATTAACTTCACTGCCAAAAACTTAAAAAGTGATTATTGGATTTTACATATATAGCTTCATCATTTTTCTCAAATTAAATTTGTTTGTTTATACATTTTATTTATTTATTAATTCAGACAAGAGTGGGTTGATTTATTTCAATTTGTTTAAAGCCATCCAAAGTGATGACAAGAGTAGTTGACACAAACGAGTCCACGATTCAAGGAGGTCCTCAAAATCGTCATACAGCAATATTTGCCAAACAACCAAACGACGGATCAAAATTAGTCAATGGCTATATTTCTGTTTCTGTTAATGCGGAATGCCAAGTTTAGGATGATCCCTCCCCAAATTTGATGGATATCACACTCTGTTTCACGACCGCAAAACTGATTCTTTGAGAAACAAGAAAGACTAGTCCCTTTCTGGATCTGTATCCTATATATATAAATACCAAGCATGCATGGATCCACAGAAGAATTTGAAGAGCGTGCCCCCTTGGGCTCTGGAAAGAAAATCACAGCCCAGAGGGCGCCATATCCATATATATATCATAACAAAATAAGGCAAGAGAGAGAGTCAATTATATATAAATAAGGGATGGCAGGGGTTAATAGCGACCAAGAGAGGAAGAAGAAGCTCGCCCTTCTTGGCGTGTCTTCAATCCTCCTTGTCGCCATGGTGGCTTGCGTGGCCATCGGTATCCGCGGCGGCGTCGATGCCGAGGAAGAGGACTCCATCACCATCGCACAGAAACAGAGGAACGTCCAGGTGATTTGCCAGACTACAGAGTACAAAGAAACTTGCGAGAGGAGCCTCGAGAAAGCATCCGCTGAGACCACAGACATGAAACACCTCATCCAGGCCGCATTCAACGCCACCGCAGAGGAACTCATGAGGCAGATCACCAACTCCACGCTCTACCATGAGCTTTCCACCGACAGCATGACAGAGCAGGCCATGAACATCTGCAAGGAGGTCCTTGGCTTTGCCGTCGATGACATCAAGAAATCGGTGCGCACGCTGGACAGGTTCGAGCTGAGCAAGCTGAACGAATACGCTTACGACCTCAAGGTGTGGCTGGCGGGTACCCTCTCCCACCAGCAGACCTGCTTGGATGGGTTCGAGAACATCGCCAGCGATGCCGGAAAAACCATGGCCAAGATGCTCAACACGTCGTTGCAGCTGAGCAACAACGCCTTGGACATAATGAACGGCGTGTCCAGCCTGTTGGAGGATGTTAACTTGGAGTCCTTGGCCGCACAAGTCAACATCGCGCTGCCACCAATGAACAGGAGGAAGCTCTTCTCCTTCAAGAAGAAGAAACCATCATCATCAGCTAGTGCTGACGGTGGTGTTCTGCCTATATGGCTCAGTGAATGGCGGAGGCGTCTCCTGGAGGACAGCACTAGCAGTAGCGAGAGCCCAGTGAAGGCTGATGTTGTGGTGGCTCTTGATGGAAGTGGACAGTTGAAGAGTGTGAATGAAGCGCTCAAACTTGTCCCCCCCAAGAACAAGAAGCCTTTTGTCATCTACGTCAAGGCTGGTGTCTACCAGGAGTATGTTGCTGTGCTTAAGCACATGAACTTCGTCACCATCATCGGAGATGGCCCCACCAAGACCAGATTCACCGGCAGCAAGAACTTCGTCGACGGCGTCCAGACTTACTACACCGCAACCTTCAGCGTCAACGCCGCTGACTTCACGGCCATGAACGTTGGCTTTGAGAACTCCGCGGGAGCAGAGAAGCACCAGGCAGTCGCACTCCGCGTGACTGCGGACAAGGCCCTGTTCTATAACTGCCACATGGACGGTTACCAGGACACGCTGTACGTGCAGTCCCAGCGGCAGTTCTACCGCGACTGCACCATCTCCGGCACCATCGACTTCGTCTTCGGGGACGCCGCTGGAGTGTTCCAGAACTGCACGCTCATCGTGAGGAAGCCCATGGACAACCAGCAGTGCATGGTGACAGCGGGTGGGCGGTCGAAGCTGGAGAGCCCCACGGCGCTGGTGTTCCAGAGCTGCCGGTTCACGGGGTCGGAGGAGCTGGCGGCGATGGGGAAGAAGGTGTCGTTCCTGGGAAGGCCGTGGAGGCCGTACGCGAAGGTGGTGATAATGGAGTCGGAGATCGATGACATATTCGTGGGAGAGGGGTACATGCCGTGGATGGGGAGTGCGTTCATGGACACGTGTACCTACCTGGAGTACAACAACACCGGCGCGGGTGCCACCACCGCTTCAAGGGTGAAGTGGCCTGGTGTCAAGACCTTGGATGCCGCCGAGGCTGAGAACTACTTCCCTGGCAAATTCTTTGAGATCGTTAACTCCACTCAGCGTGATGCTTGGATCCTTGAATCTGGCTTGCCCTACTCTCTTGCCTCTATGATGTAATCTATTCATCAATTAATAATATGATATTATTCTTCCACTCTATCTATCTATCTATCTCGCTCCCAATCCCACTTCGAAAATACTTTATATAATTTATATTCAACACAAATTATAAAAACTTTCCTAGAAACTTTACTAGCCTTGTTAATTAGCGATGATGGAATTAAAGCTGCAATATAAGAGTTAAACATTAAATTAGTCCTTCACTTTGCATGCGTGAATCAAATTAGTCCTCCACTTTAATTTTTGCTCAAAATAGTCCTCCACTTTGCAATATGTGAATCAAGTTAGTCATTCTCACATTCTTTTTTATAACTCCGTTAAGTTTTACTAATGTGGACTGTTTAATACCAACTTGACAAGTGACAAGTAACCCTATAAATACATATAACTCATATTACTCCTCCATTTTACTTGTTTTGAATCAAAATAATCATCCACTCTTATTTAAAGAGAACTATTTTGATTCAAAACAAGTAAATTGAAAGACTTATAAGAGTTATGAATTTCTAGGATTACATGGTACTTGCAAAGTTAGCAATAAACAGTCTATTTCAGCATAAATTAACGGAGTTATAACATAAAAAATAAATGGAGGACTAACTTGATTCACATATTGCAAAGTGGAGGATTATTTTGAGCAAAAATTAAAGTAGATGACTAATTTGATTCACGCATGCAAAGTGGAGGACTAATTTGATGTTTAACTCGCAATATAATTGAGACTTCGTTCTCTCATAAAACGCATCTTGAGGAACTAAATTAAAGTAAATTTTGATGTTTGCGTCTAGAAAAAGAATTATACTTTATTTGAAATTTAGACGTATATAGATAAAGAAAAGAGTAATAATATGAATTGAAGTTGGGAATTAGATTCAAGAAGTTTTATCGATCTTTTCATGATCCTTTTTCCTTTCTAATATTGAATAGAATCTGAGGGTGAGCATAATAAACCTTGGCCGGCTATATGACTTTACTCATGGTTGAATCTCTGGCCACAATTATTTGGGAAGCTAATATAATGTATGAGAACGAAATGAATCACAGTTTCTATTCAATTGAATTTCCAATTTGTCTGATCTGTGATAATATTCGGTCTCTCAATCGGATAACTAAATTTATTGTTAGAGTATACACTCAGCCCATTGTGTAAATGCAACTCTAGAATTAGCACGTGATCAAAATCCCTTATCTTTCTGTTAGTTAGTTTGTTAGATCTGTTAGTACTCATCAGCCCACTACTATTCTTGTATATAAAGCCTAGTGCTCACTCTGTAAACGATCAAGTATTCAATAGCAGATTTTCAGTTTTCTCATGATTCAAGCTTTTTCTATCTTCTCTAACATGGTATCACAGAGCTAGTAAATTTTTTTTTCAAGATCCATGGCTGCGCAACCAACTCCAACAATGGAGAATCCTCCTTCTTCTCCCACCTCTTCTACTGCCTCCTCCCCTGCTTTTCAACCACACACCTTCAACAATCCAGTTTCTGTAAAACTGAATGATAGCAACTTCATGCTTTGGCATCAAGAAGCCATAGCAACAATTCGAGCTCATAATCTTGAGCATCATCTCGACAAGAAACAACTTCCGAACATGTATGAATCTACAGAGCATGCTGAATCAGGAACAACGACAGTTGAATTCAAGAACTGGTCACGCCAAGATAATCATCTTCTTTCTTGGCTCCTAGCTTCGTATACAGAACCAGTAAAGATAAGAATGGTAGGCTGCAATTACTCCTATCAGATCTGGGAAAAAATCCAGAAGATTAATGTCTCACAAACAAGAGCTAAGGTAATACAATTAAAAACTCAGCTCAAAAGCATGAAGAAAGTTGCGTCTATGAACAAGTATCTACTTGATGTGAAATTAATTGCTGATCAGTTAGAAATTGTTGGCTCTCCTATCTCCACTGAAGAATATATTGAAATAGTACTGAATGGACTTCCCTCTAAATACAATTCAATTGTAACATCTATTATTTCAAGATTAGATCCATACTCAATTGATGATATTGAAGCTTTACTTCTTAATGTTGAAACTCGTGTTGAAAATCTCAATGCTGTGGAACTCTCTCTGCCACATGCCCAAGCAAATCTTGCTCAACATTACTCTGCAAATCGTGGTGGTTTTCGTGGTCGTGCTCGAGGTCGAGGTGGCCGTACAAGTCGTGGAGGAAGGTATAACTCATATAATGGAAATGGCAGATTCCAATCATTTGACAGACCTCAGTGCCAAGTCTGTGGCAAGATTGGCCATGTAGCATGAGATTGCTTTCACAGGTTTAATCCTCATTACAATAAGCCCAATAATCAATATCAGCTTCAACACTCTTCTCAGCAGAATTTCACAGATCAAAACTCCAGCACTCCTCAAGCATATCTAGCTGCTGCAAATGTTGATCTGTCTTCTCAGGAAAATGCTGCAACTCCTGCCACAGTTTATGATCCTCTGTGGTATCCAGACTCAGGAGCAACTCATCATCTCACGCCTGATCCTTCAGTCTTCACTGCAAAGACTCAGTATGATGGAAATGATAAGGTTCAGGTTGGAAATGGCACAGGTATGAGTATTAAGCATATTGGAAATTCTATCTTATCTTGTGGTTCATCAAGAAAATCATTCTTGCTTAAAAATCTGCTCCATGTACCTGGTATTACCAAAAATCTTCTAAGTGTCAATAGGTTTTGCAAACAAAACAATGTTTCTATGGAATTCTTTGCTAATCATTGCAATGTTAACTCTCAGGTCACCAAGAAACCTATACTCAGAGGATACCTTAATAGCAAGGATCTCTATGTCTTCCCTAATCTCAAATCAATAACTCACTTCACTGCAGCAACATCAAGACACAATGTCACTCCTGCTGCTTCTGCTTTTACTGCTTCTAGAACTACTCTCAATTGTAATAAGTCTGATTTTGCCTTGTGGCACTCTAGATTAGGTCATCCCTCTGCTAGAATTGTTCAGCTTGTACTAAAGAAATGGAACATTCCTTGTGAAATACAAAATGACTCATTTGTTTGCAATTCTTGCTGTCTTGGAAAGTCACATCAACTACCTTTCTCTGTCTCTTCTACTGAATATAATTTTCCATTAGAGCTCATATATTGTGATGTATGGGGTCCGGCTCCAATAAATACTTCAGATGGAGCAAGATACTATATCAGTTTTCTATATGCTCATAGCAGGTTCACTTGGATCTACCTTATAAATTCAAGGTCTCAAGTAGGTAGTATTTTTCTTCAATTTAAAGCAATGGTTGAACTTCAACTAGGCTACAAAATTAAAGCATTTCAATCTGACAATGCAAAAGAATTCCTCAAACTTACACCCTATCTAAAACAGCAAGGGATTGTCCATAGACTTACTTGCCCTCACACTCATGAACAAAATGGGAGGATAGAAAGAAAGCACAGACATATAGTTGAAACTGGCCTCACTTTACTTGCCAATGCCTCTCTTCCCTTGTCTCTCTGGGGGGAAGCCTTTCTCACTGCAACTTTTCTTATCAATATGCTTCCAACACCTACACTCAAATTTGACAATCCTTTTCACACTCTTTACAAAAAGCAACATGAATACAGTCTATTAAAAGCTTTTGGTTGTGCCTGCTATCCACTCCTAAGACCATACAACTCCCATAAACTTGATTACAGATCTGAGTTATGTCTTTTTCTTGGTTACTCTCAATCTCACAAAGGTTACAAGTGTCTTAGCATCTCAGGGAAGCTTTATATCTCCAGAAATGTCACTTTCAATGAGAGCATCTTTCCATACCAAAAATATTTTTGTACATCTGCTACCACACAAGATGACTCATCCAACTCTCAGTGTCTTATTCCAAAAATTCCTCTGATAGCTCATGAACCACAAAAGAATTTTCATATTGCTTCTACTCATAATACTAATAATACTACACTGGTTGATGTGCCTATTCAAACTGATGCATCCAATACCACTGATATGCCTGCTACTGCATCTGCATTAGTTACAAATGCTGTCACTTGCAATCCTGCCACAGATGATATTACAAGAACAACTTCTTCACTTGCTGGTTCTCCACTGCCTGCAGCAGAGAAATCAAGAAAAGTTCTCAAAAACAACCACCAAATGATAACTAGAGCAAAAGCAGGAATTTTTAAACCAAAAGCTCTAAGAGCATCTATAGTTCCTTTCACTGCAAAGAAAGCTCTCCTTGATCCAAAATGGCTTCAAGCAATGCAAGAAGAATACTCTGCACTTATGAAGAACAATACATGGTCACTTGTTACATTACCCTCTGACAGAGTTCCAATTGGCAGCAAGTGGGTTTTTAGAGTGAAATATAATCCAGATGGCACAATCAACAAACACAAAGCAAGACTTGTAGCCAAAAGTTTCCATCAACAAGAAGGATTTGATTTTCATGAAACCTTCAGCCCTGTAGTAAAACCAACAACAATTCGTACTGTCCTAACCATAGCCCTGTCCAAAAGGTGGCCTATCCATCAAATTAACTTCAACAATGTCTTCCTAAATGGAGATCTTGAAGAAACAGTTTACATGATACAACCTCAAGGCTTTGAATCAAAGGATATTACACTGGTATGCAAATTAAATAAAGCACTCTATGGACTCAAACAAGCTCCCAGGACCTGGTTCAGCAAGCTGCAGAATGCTCTGCTTTCACTAGGATTCAGCAATACAAATGTGACACCTCCCTGTTTACAAAAACATCACCCAATGTCACTATATATGTGCTTGTATATGTGGATGATGTTATAATAACTGGAAGCTCCAAACAAGCCATTCAGGACCTCATAAAATCCTTAGACAGTAAATTCTCACTCAAAGATCTTGGTCCACTTCATTATTTTCTGGGAATTGAAGCTAAGTTCACAGCCTCGGGTGGTCTTCATCTCTCTCAAGCAAAATACATTGCTGACTTATTAGCCAAGGCAAATATGACAGATTGTAAACCAACAGCAACTCTTATGACCAGTGGCTTAAAACTCACAAAAGAATACAACAATTTCTTTGAAGACCCTACCATGTATCGATCTATAGTTGGAGCTCTTCAATACACTACACTAACAAGACCTGAAATCTCATTCTGTGTAAACAAGGTATGCCAATTTATGAATTCTCCATCTCAATCTCACTGGCAAGCTGTGAAAAGAATACTAAGGTACTTAAAGGGAACTGTTACTCATGGTTTGCACTTAAAACCCTGTCCAAACTTAAACTTGTTTGCATTCTGTGATGCTGATTGGGGAAGCGATCCTGATGACAGAAGATCGACTTCTGGTTACTGCATCTATCTCGGGGGCAACATCATAAATTGGTCCTCAAAGAAGCAATCTGTTGTGTCCAGAAACAGTACCGAAGCAGAGTATCGTAGCCTTGCTTCCACTGTCACTGACCTCATATGGATCAAGTCTCTTCTTGCTGAACTTGGATTACCTCCTTCACTAACACCATCGATCTATTGTGACAATTTGAGCACTGTAATGCTCACTGCAAATCCAATCCTTCACACAAGATGTAAGCACTTTGAACTGGACCTTCATTTTTTGCGAGAAAAAGTGGCGCAGAAATTAATACATGTTAGTCTCATTCCATCACATGAGCAAACATCAGATGTCCTCACAAAAGCAGTATCTTCAACTCAGTTTCCTCTTCTCAGGTCCAAACTCAGAGTGGAAAACATTCCCTCTAAGTTTGAGGGGGGTTGTTAGAGTATACACTCAGCCCATTGTGTAAATGCAACTCTAGAATTAGCACGTGATCAAAATCCCTTATCTTTCTGTTAGTTAGTTTGTTAGATCTATTAGTACTCATCAGCTCACTACTATTCTTGTATATAAAGCCTAGTGCTCACTCTGTATACGATCAAGTATTCAATAGCAGATTTTCAGTTTTCTCATGATTCAAGCTTTCTCTATCTTCTCTAACATTTATATATTAAGAAACTAAAACAAGATTAGTATGATCATTGATTAATGAAAAAAGTCGTCACATCATGAAGCACTTGGACAAGCCCTGGGTATGGTTCTTTGACATATTCCTCCTATCCAATCATACCTTAACCTAAAAGAAACATTTGTTATTCTTGGCTACAGAAGCAGCATCTACACGGCACGGGAACCAATAGGAACATGATATGATATGATCATTCTCCCAACTCAATTTGATCTATTCAGAATTTTAGGGTTCAAAAATATTTTAAAAATGATAAACTAAACGGATAACGAACTTTCTATGTGTGCGAAGGAAATAAATTACTTTAAATTCAATTCCCAGAAAAACTTCAGTGGTAAATATGAATATATTCCTTTCTATCAATCACATACTATTTAAATATATGAAGATTAAATTTAGAAGAAAAAATCAAGTTAAGGTGCCATACAATCATTGATTTATGTTGAAGCTATGTATGTTATTTGATTAAAGTCACTTTAAATAAACATGATTATTATTTTTCTTGCACACTATATGCACCAAACTTTTAATTTATTACTCCTTTGTTTTCCAAAAAAAGAAACATGAGAGAAAAGAATGATGGAAAGTGAGAAAAATATAATGATATTTTCTCCATAAATAGTAAAATGTATGTATTTGAGGGTAGATAATATAATTAAGAAAGAAATATTCGGAGTTCCACTTATCCCTGCTTATTCATGCATGTTGAGTGCTGCTTTCCAACCAACCATGCACCACTATTTTTTATTTTTTTCATTTTTATTTATAAGCTAAGGGAAGGGGGGAAGACATGCACAGGGTCCTAATAAGAAGAAACCAGAAAACTCACATACATAGCTCTCCGTAGGTTGTAGGCATCAAATCCTATATTCCATTATGATATAGAGTTATAATATTTGTACATACTTTTTTGTATATAAGATAAACATACATACAAATCCAAGGATAGAGAATGAAAGTTGAAGTGTTGGAGTGATGTCACATCAAAATTCAATGGTAATAAAGTGGGTGGAAAAAGATATGTAAGAGAAAATGTATGTATGAATATCATTATTGTATTATATATACTATAAGATGCCACCTCCAGCTGCAGCTAGCAAACCTCAGAGACATATATCTGCGTGGAATTGAAGGCTTTGCGCTGATAGACAAGGCGTACCTATGTATGTATGTATGGTGAAATAATAATATTTATTGTACAACACAAATGCGTTCAACTAATATCTAATGCGTACTATACATAATATATGTGTCATATATATAGAGTATATTTGTATGTCAGACATTACGTATTATATATTGAATATACAAAACTAGTATAGGAAGGAATTCTTCTATGACTCTGGACCACAATTAATATTTGTTCTAAGAACATTAATACATATTTATGAAACACACATTAAATATGTTTATATACTTTGTAAAAATTTCTCCATTCCAACCAGATAAGTTCCATTTTGACCAAAGTATCTGTCTTTCTGCAGTATAGTTAATTAGCTTCTTCAAATATCTATTTTGACCATGAAAAAACTTTTATGAGTTTTTTTTCCAATTAAAGTAACATAATGTTTTTTCCCCTAATTAAAGTGACATATAATGTTCGCGGTAAATTATTGGGTAAAAGTAATGGTCGGGAGGAATCACCTATCCAATCACCCCCCATACCACTAATTGATTAGAATAAAGCTCTGTTCATAAGGAACTGATTCCTCAACGAAATGTGAACTGAATCTCTTCTGCTTCATAGTTATCATATGATTCTCTCTAATATATACACTGAGAAATGCTGAATATAATGACCCAAAAAGTAATACTTCAAAAGATCACGGAATTTGAACAAAAAAAATATTGGATTAAAGATTTATATGAGAGTTTGCTCCCATCATTCTTATAAGAAAAATTATATATCAGAATTATTTGAAAATTTGTGTTGTAAGGAAGTAATGACACGCCAAGTTCCTCTGTTTTTAAAAACTTCAGAGAATAAGCAAGGATGTTACTAGTTTGTATTAGTTTGAATTGAAGTCATGAAAAATTTGGCAAGCGGACAAATTCCAGAGTTTTATTTGTTCTGATCAGCACAATTTCGTTGATATAATCCATCCAGTTCCAGTGTGTACACGTTTACTATTATTGCTTGGTCATTGGTGCTATACCCTGAAATTACAATTCATTCTATTGTTGGAACAAAAATTACTATTTATATATATTGTGCTTGCTCATGAGGCCCGGAATCAGCATGTCCTCGCCGACCAAAAGATTGGAAAGAATAATTTTTACTTTGAAGATCCAGTCATCAAGATATCAAGCTTATTTGACAAGCTTGGTACTCTATATAATATGACTTGAACCTAGATGATATATATTGTGTTTGTTCTAGTGATGAAGGTCAAAATTGGTTCTACCCGGCCAGTCAACCACAATTTTCTCTACTCAATACATTATATATGATTTCGCATCAGAGACACGTAGATAGACCTATATATGGGCCAAGATCATATCTGATCGAGCTAGGCAGGCTGGATGAGGAGGGAATAATACCGCAATCAAACATATGGAGGCATTGATTCATCGACTAAAAATATGCTCAATTAAACCTTAATTTTGTAATAAACCTTGTATGTGTATTTAAATCCACATTATAGGACATTGGGATCTTGAGAACAAATAAAAAGGGAACATAATGAGAAAATTAAAGATAAACGGCATATAACCACCTCAATGATTTGACCACATTCTATGATTCTCCACTAACAGAATTAATTAATCAATCTAATCCACAAGATTTGTTCACACAAGGTAAGGTGGTGGGCCTTATGTGGACCTATAATATACCCTTGCCCTCCTCATAATTTGTACTCAGGAAGAAAAAACTCAAAATACAGTAAGCAATTACATACAATTACATAAACATCAATTGAGAAATATAATGAAGGCTCAAGCAGATGCTGCTAAGACTGGGCTGAAAAAACAGAAGTTCTATGGATCACAGCCCAGTTTTGGGAACATAGAGTTCAAAAATCTATGTCAGTACAAATTCTATCCGACTTACTTGACTTCTGAGGTAATCCAAATTAGAGTAGAAGACCTCAAATGCAATGAAGCTGCTTCAAGATTCATAGTAGAAAACAGAACAGAGCTGCAGCAGAGAGGCCTAGTTGGATAACCTGTAGTATCATGCATCAAAGAGGAGTAATTAGTTTTTTTTTTTTTTTTTTTTTCTTTTTGCTTCAATTAGCTTTTGAATGGCTCATCTTGTAGTGTTTTTTGCAAATCACTAGTACTCCTCTTGTACTATAACAATATATGTATACTAAGCTTAAAGTCAATGATTATGAATGAATTAGCTGGAAGACCAAAAACAAATTAAAGGTCTCCTGCACCTTGAAGTTTTAAGTTCACAGGCTAGTTATTATGTTGAGAACTTTGCTCTCTTAATCTTTATTTTCCACTGTGTATGTGTGTAGCAGAAAAGTTATGATTTCAAGGTCATAAATTTGTTAAATAAATAAACAAATGAGTTAATGAAAGAAAGAAAGAAAAAGTAGTCGTAAAATAAGATTATTGTTTAATATATTTTCTTTAGGACTTGGTAATCTATTGAGGCTTGAAATGAACATACATACCCAACGAAGTTATTAGGAACTTCTCATAAACCGCATTCGGTTCAATATATATAGCAGAAGAAGCGTATGTATGTATGTAATTGTTATTTTTGTTAGTTTTAGATTAAAACTGTTATAGGAGTTGGGAGGAGCCTGAACTTAGGGAGATATAACAAAGAAAGCAAGCATGCTTAAATTTAGCAGAACCAAAAATACAAAAGCAGATAACTAAAAGGGGGCAACACAAAAATCTCCGTTAATTTAGAAACACCATTTGTTTAATTAAGAAGGAAGAATGGTATTAAATAGATAAGATGAGAAAGAAGTATCAGTTTTTCCCCCAATAACTAAAAGCCTCCACATAGGAGGCATCAGCCTTAGAAGTATTAAAACTGTGCAGAAAATAATACAAAATAATAATAGTATTGGTGGGGCAGTGAGGCACGCAGCAGGCAGAGACAATAATGGCCATTGCAAGAAGTACCATTATTGTTGCTATCTGCATTGCATTGGCCTATTATGTAGATGCCGCGGGCAGAGTGAGACCAGTGGCTGGTCCTGATATCTACAAGGGCCAAAATGTGGCTCATGATGTCCTGCTTCCTGGGGAGAAAATCAACGATGTCACGCGCTTTGGAGCCAAACCTGATGGCAAGTCCGACTCCACTCAGGTAATTAATAATCTTATTATTTAATCAATCAATCCATCCATCATTGCTTGTCCCGCACGTAACTGATGCGTATGTTATAATATAATAGGCTTTCATGGATGCATGGCAAGCTACCTGCAAATCGAAAGAGCAGAGTAGACTTTATGTACCTGTTGGGAGGTTCCTGGTTTCTTCAATAATCTTTCAAGGGCCATGCCTTGCTCCTAATCCCGTGGCATTCCAAGTGGATGGGACTGTTCTGGCTACCCCGGATATCTCCGACTATGAAAACGGTGACTGGCTCATGTTCCAGAACCTCAATGGCATCAAAGTCATTGGCAATGGTGTCTTTGATGGCCAAGGCAAAGACTCCTGGGCCTTCACCGAGAATTGCGAAGGACAAGCCGATGGTACTGCATGCGTCAGAAATCCTAGCGTAAGCAAGCACTACTACTAGTAGTTGAGTAATAAATACATAATAATTTAATTTGAGGAGTAATGTAATGTAATGTATGTATACATGGATGCAGAGCCTGTTCTTCAGCCGCGTGAACAATGGATTAATACAGGGCATTCGATCGGTGAATTCGAAAGGGTTTCACATATTTGTTACAAACAGCGCAAACTTCAGGCTAAGGAAGCTGAAGCTGGTAGCCCCAGCGACAAGCCCAAACACGGACGGGATTCATCTAAGCCACACCATCAATGTGATCATTTCAAAGAACACCATAGCCACAGGGGATGACTGCATCTCCATGATCCAGGGAGTTGCCAATGTGAGCATCAACAATCTCAAGTGCGGGCCTGGCCACGGCATAAGCATTGGGAGCCTGGGGAAGTACCAGGATGAGCTCGAGGTCAGAGGCATTCGGGTCAAGAACGCCACGCTGGTGGGCACCACCAATGGGCTCAGGCTCAAGACATGGCCCGAAAGGTATGGCGGCTCAGCCTCCGAGATTTTCTTCAGTGACATCCAGATGGACAATGTTAAAAATCCTATCATCATCGACCAGGAGTATGAATGCGACCCAGGCAACTGCAAGAAGAAGGTACACATACATAATACACGCATCAATTAATTAATTAATCAATCAATCAATTTCCCTAATAATTAATATATGATTGGTGCAGCCATCGCTTGTGAAGATAAGGGATGTTCATTTTTCAAACATAAAGGGAACGACAATATCAGCCATAGCAGTGGACTTGAGGTGCAGCGCCTTGAACCCATGTCAAGATGTAACGCTTAACAACATTGAACTCAAGCATGCATCGCTTCCTACAACCTCCAGATGTTTAAATACTAAACCTTTATTTGGTGGCATCAACACGCCATCCGCCTGCCTATAATTATACCATACCATAGGTGCCATGCACATACATACATAGCATCCGAAATTCTCACTAAGTTCCTTTCATCAGCAGCAGCAGCAATGCAATTCATATACCTATTACTACTTCCTATTGTATTCTTAATGGGACCTTAATTAATTAAATAATTAAGCTAACATACAGCGTCACAGTAGGTTTTTGTGTGCTCTGTTTATACTCCTTTCATTTGCAATGGGGATAATAAACATATTGCCCCTTTTCTTTTTTGTTGCAGCCATTTCATATTATGTTAATGGTTTCCAATCAAACCCAGTTAACTAATTCATCTCACTCTATCTTCATTATATTGCTTGCTGCTTTACTTAAGTAAACTCTTTTCTCACCTCTGTCTTTCAACACTCAATTGGCATCGGCCTTATATATAATATTGTATGATGGATGAATTTATAATTTGTTACCATTCCACGCCTCGGTTTGGTTCCCAACTACGATCAATCGATTTCAATTCATTAACTTTTCATACTGTATACCAACCAATGCAATTACAGCTAATAATTAATGTGATTCATGTGAAGCAGAAACAAATTGGATTTATTAAATCAAGCACTTATTAAAACTTCCACAATAATTAATACAAGATTACTACATTTATAATTAAAGACATAGTTCCTCGTCATTTAGGTTCGTGCAACGTATCTAATTTGATTTGTGAAAACTCTACGAGGGATTTATATATTTACAATAATGCTAAGTGGACAATGAAAAATCAGCTCATACAGCCAATGAGCCTATTTTGACTTTGGTTTTGACCCAAATAATCATTGAGATTGTAATGAGCTGAATAATTATGGCCCAAAATCTCATTTATTGACTGATTGGACTGATTTTGTATTGTTTATTTAGCATCACCCTATATTTAAACTTCTAGCCTTCATTTTGTAATCCTAAAATCTCCAGTATAATGTTAAGAAAGTTTATATATAAACTGGATAAGAAAATGCTATTTTGATGTCCAAAGCTAGAATGTAATATCAATTTTGTCGCCCTTTGTATTTTTTCAATGACAGGCTCTAATTTATATGTCAAATCACATTTTTATTTTTTATTTTTTTAGAATATGAATAAAAACTGAAAGAGAATGGGAATTGGAGTGGTGGAAAGATAATTACTTTTTTATTTTTTCATTCTAATTTTTAGAGATTGAAAGTTTATTATTGGCAATTTTTTTATGTATACCAATACATCGAGAATGTGCCAGCAAACTACTAACAAGAAATTAAGATTAAACATTGAAATATAGTAAATTTACTATAGAAATTCTTGGTGCACAAATGAAAAATCAGTTAAAACAATTAATAAATAATGTATAACATATAATATATAATACGCACAACATATATTACATATTATGCACAACATATAATATGTAATATACACAACGTATATTACATATTATACAAAACATATTATTGTGCACAACATATATCACATGTGATATTGTGATAACATTATCTTTCTTTACAACATGTATAATATATTGTGCACAACATGTAATATATATTATGCACATTGTATAATATATATTGCATACCATATTAGTTGTTTTTTAATTATGAATATAGCAATGCCCTATTTATTTTTTATGATATATATAATTTACTACAGTAATATTTGTTATACAACATAAATACATCCAAGTAGTATACAACGTGTGCTATATACTATACATAATATGTACGTTACATAACATGTTATACATATGAGACACATTACGTATGGTATATACCACACGTTGTATACTAGTTGGATGTATTTCTTTTGTATAACAAACATTATTGTAATCTACTATATCCCCATACATATAAATATTCAATAGTACTACATGTACATCAAGCACACATCCATCAAACATTATGTGATTTGTGAGTCCACCATTTAAAATAAAAACTCAAATTCGCACACATATCCCTTACCCTTTGATGGTAATAAGCTCTGGTGGATGAAATGTTGATGTACGTCAGTCATTTCCGGAGGAATCTTTATGGATATTAGAAGCTCAAATAGCCACACTTATAATTACATTTAGTTTAGTTGAAAATTGAAAACAATTAATTTGTTGGGGACAAGATACAGATAATATAATTGTGAATGGAAAGAATTTCTCTGCTAGCTGCTAACAGAAAATTGCAGTTAGCAAAATCAAATACTTTGGAGGAGCCTAAATGTAGGGGCTAAATGATACACAGATAACATCTATCTATAAATATAGTCAAATCAAATAAACCAGTAACTAAAAACAACACAAAACAATATCCATTGATTCCGAAACATCAAAAATATATATAATAACATCAAATACAGAAGAAGAAGAGAAAGGGAAGAATTCATATATTTTCTCCCCTCATAGTCGTCTTAGTCTCTCCCCCAAGAGGCTTTGTACGTTAAGAGGGGGAATCGAAGTTCGATCAATATTGATTAATTAATATATATATAACATAACATAATGGCCATTGCAAAAAGAGCTTCGATCCTTGCTCTTCTTTTTATCTGCACCATTGCATTGGCCTGTTATTATGCAGATGCTAAAAAACCAAGCAAGGCACCAGCAAGCAAGGCACC
The DNA here is from genome assembly GCA_013621005.1 of Aeschynomene evenia. NCBI lineage: Eukaryota > Viridiplantae > Streptophyta > Magnoliopsida > Fabales > Fabaceae > Aeschynomene > Aeschynomene evenia. The sequence continues at coordinate 31,221,340 of CM024263.1, read as the reverse complement.
GGTAAGCAAGGCACCTGCAAGCAAGGCACCCGTAAGCAAGGCACCCGCAAGCAAGGCACCCGTAAGCAAGGCACCTGCAAGCAAGGCACCCGCAAGCAAGGCACCGGTAAGCAAGGCACCGGTAAGCAAGGCACCGGCAAGCAAGGCACCGGCAAGCAAGGCACCTGCAATTAAGGCACCGGCAAGCAAGGCACCTGCAATTAAGGCACCAGCAGGAAAAAAGCCAGTTGTTGGTGGGCCTGATATCTACCATGGAAAGGAAAACATGAACCACGATGCGCTTCTTCCTGGGGAGAAAGTAGTGAACGTGAAAGATTTCGGAGCGGTGGCGGATGGGGTGAGCGATTCAACCCAGGCATTCATGGATGCATGGAGAGCAACATGCAGCTCCACGCAGCAGAGCAGGTTGTTGGTTCCTGCTGGCCGGTTCTTGATTGCGTCCATGTTCTTCAATGGGCCATGTGGCTCTCCCAACCCCGTCACCATCCAGGTTGTTGGCCATGTTCTCGCTTCCAAGGACATTTCTGAGTACGAGAACGGACAGTGGCTCTTCTTCCAGGATCACCCCAAAGGCATTAAAATTATTGGCAGCGGCACCTTTGATGGGCAGGGTAAGGAATCATGGACTGTGGCAGATAACTGCGATAGAAGGCGCGAGACATGCGTACTTATGCCTAGTGTAAGTTTAAAATTACATTAATTATTTAATCATACCATATATATAAGAATGTTGTTGCGTAGTATGTACTTATGATTACATATACGTGATTGCAGAGCCTTTATTTCTCGCGCGTGACGAATGCGGTTGTACAGGGAATAACATCTCTGAATCCAAAAGGGTTTCACATATTCGTGACCTACTGTGCGAACTTCAGATTGCAGAACCTTAAGCTGATAGCACCAGACCTAAGCCCCAACACGGATGGAATTCACGTGAGCAACTCCAACAACGTGATCATGACAAAAAACATAATTGAAACAGGGGATGATTGCATCTCCCTGATACAAGGATCCACAAACATTACCATCACAAATCTCAAGTGTGGCCCCGGACATGGTATCAGCATTGGCAGCCTCGGAAAGGTTGCGGACGAGTCGGAGGTGAGAGGCGTTCATGTCAGTAACTGCACTCTGGTCGGCACCACCAATGGTCTCAGAATCAAGGCATGGCCTGGTGACAAGTTCCCCAACAGTGCTTCAGACATTGTGTACAAGGACATCCTCATGGTAGATGTCAAGAACCCTATTATCATTGACGAAGAGTACCAATGCACCCCAAATAAGTGCCAGAAGAAGGTAGGTTGATTATCATTACAAATTGAAATGATGAAAGCATTTATTAATTTAGTTATGAATAATTGATTTGGTACCTGTGCGTGCAGCCATCGCTTGTGAAGATAAACAATGTACAGATTTCAAATGTAAAGGGAACCACAATCTCGCAAGTTGCGGTGGACTTGAGATGCAGCAGATCGTTCCCATGTAAAAACGTCTCATTTCAAAACGTTGACCTCAGGCTTAGAAACAACCTGCCTACCACCTCCAGATGCTCCTCTGTTAAACCTATCTATGGCGGCATGTCAATGCCACCACCTTGTCTGATGAGTTAGACCCAATTTGTGCGTGCGTGCGTGCGTGGGAAGAACTTTACTTACACTAACCTTATAGCATCATATTCACAGGCAAATTAATTATGCCTTATATATATATATATATATATATTCATTGGATTTGGGAAGATATACTTCCTTGTTTTTTTGGTTCCCTCTCTTTTTTAAGACAGGTTTCCAATCTCATTTGATTAATTCAACTCAAATCATTAAATCCTCAGTGTTGATCAATTCTTAAATTTAGCTCACTGGCTAGTAGTCTTATTTCCATTCTTGCCTGCAACAACCAAGCCTTTTCACCGTCTAACAAGAATTTGGCCTTGTAGGATGAATGGATTACTAATCCGAATAAAAAATAATATTGTTAACTTTTTTAATCAGCTCGAATCAATTCATACAGCCTTAAGATTAAATGGAAATTAGTTCAAGCAACTGTTTAATTTGCATGATGTAACATTTTTTTCTACCCAATAAAATCATAAAAAAATAAAAAATAAATAAATAAATTGATGTTACGATCTACTCCTTCGCAGTTTTTCACATATAGTATAAATTGAAAATTATATACTTAAAATTGCGAGATTTCACAATTTTATTAGTTGTCTTATAAAATAAATACTCCAGACTTTAAAATATTGAATCAGAAGAATTTTTCACATATAGTAGAAATAGAAGACTATATACTTAAAAATGTGAGATTTCACAATTTTCTCAGTTTTCTTATAAAATAAAAACTATAGACTTTAAAATATTGAATCACATGAATTTTTTCCTATAAAATAGAAATTGAAGGCTATATACTTTAAATTGTGAGATTTCACAATTTTTTGGTTGCATTATAAAATAAAAACTATAGACTTTAAAATATTGATTCGCATGAACTTTTCACATATAGTAGAAATTGAAGACTATATACTTTAAAATGTGATATTTCACAATTTTCTTTGTTATATTATAAAATAAAAATTATAGCCTTTATAATATTGATTCACATGGATTTTTCACGTATAGTAGAAATTGAAAACTATATACTTCAAAATGTGAGATTTCTCTATTTTTTTTATACACTATAAAATAAAGTCTATAGACTTTTACAAGACTTTTTACATATAGTAGAAATTGAAGGCTATAGACTTTAAAACGTGAGATTACTCTATTTTTTTTAGAAACACTATAACACAAAGACTATAGACTTTAAAATATGAAATTACATTACTTTTTTTATATATAGTAGAAATTGAAAGCTATATACTTTAAAATGTAAGATTTCTCTATTTTTTAGTAACACTATAAAAGAAAGAGTATAGACTTTAAAATATGAAATTACATGACTTTTTTACATATCGTAGAAATTGAAGGCTATATAATTTAAAATGTATGTGAGATTTCTCTATTTTTCTAGACATACTCTATAAAACAAATTAAAAATTATAGACTTTAAATTATGAAATTACATGATTTTTTATACATACAGTAGAAATTGAAGGTTATACACTTTAAAACGTGAGATTTCTCTATTTTGTTTCTAGAAACACTATAAAACAAAGACTATATACTTTAAATTATGGAATTACATGATTTTTTTTACATATACTACAAATTAAATGCTATATATATACTTTAAAATGTAAGATTTCTCTATTTTTCTAGAAACACTATAAAATAAAGACTATAGACTTTAAAATATGAAATTAAGTGATTTTTTTACATTTATTAGAAATTCAAGGCTTTAGATTTTAAAATGTGAGATTTCTCTATTTTTTTTCAGAAACACTATAAAACAAAGAGTATAAACTTTAAAATATAAAATTACATGATTTTTTACATATAGTAGAAATTGAAGGCTATATACTTTAAAATGTGATATTTCTCTATTTTTTAAAAATACTAAAAAACAAAGACTAGACTTTAAAAAATAAAATTACATGGTTTTTTTATATTTATTAAAAATTCAAGGCTAATAGACTTTAAAACGTGAGAATTCTCTATTTTTCTAGAAAAACTATAAAATAAAGATTATAGACTTTAAAATATGAAATTAAATGATTTTTTTATATTTATTAGATAAAATACATTTTTTTTAATAATCAGAAGTTTTATTTAAAAAATCTACATAAAAGAGTCTGAATAGTATCGGTTCTGAATAAGGTTGGCGTGTGATAGCGGTGGTGTGTGGCACTTGGAGGTAAGTATCTGGCAAATGGCGTACCGGCGCACCCTAGCATCAACCCTGGCACGAGCTCTTTCTTCTCCGTCTGCAGCTGGAACCGCTTCTCGCTCTCGTCTCGCTTCTGCGTTGTGCGCCGCCCAGCAAACCCTACCGCTACTCCCTAACTCCGTCCACCTGGTTCGGTCCAAATCTTCGGGTTCGGGTTACTCTCCCCTCAACGACCCCTCCCCGAATTGGAGTAACCGTCCTCCCAAGGAGACCATTCTTCTCGATGGCTGCGACTACGAGCACTGGCTCATCGTCATGGAGTTCCCTGACAACCCTAAACCCTCCGACGATGAAATGGTCAACACCTATGTTAAAACCCTAGCTCAAGTCCTCGGAAGGTCTTTCGCTTTCTTCCTCTTCTGATTCCCAACTCTTCCTTTTATATTTGGGAGTTTTTCTTTTATTTTATTTTCTGTTTTCTGGGTTGTGGCTGTAGTGAGGAAGAGGCTAAGAAGAAGATATACTCTGTCGCCACTGCTACATACACGGGTTTCGGCGCCCTCATTTCCGAGGAGCTTTCTTATAAAGTTAAAGGTGATTCATTTTTACGGTTTCTTTTACTTTTTTGAAATTTCTAGGTTATTCATTCAGTTAACTTTCTCGAGGTTTTTTCCTTGCTGTGGCTAGTGATTAAGGATTTGTTGTGAATGGTGTTGAGCATGTTTGAATAATAATGCTAGTATATGATCTCTTTTGGAGTTATTCAAAGTTTTGGCATAGTTTATATCTTATCCTTTAAAATAATTGGGAATTACTCCATCAGTTGTGTTATTTGAACTACAAAGCCTCTTTGTTGCCAATTTTGTATTCAACTGTGGATACAAAATTGTCGGCGTAGAAGCCGAGATTTTTTGGTACACTCATGACTCAACATTTCCCTTATTCCATATGCCTGACTGTTGCGACATCTTTTCTGTGTCCTGATAGAGTTGCCTGGAGTTCTTTGGGTGCTACCAGATTCATATCTTGATGTTCCCAACAAGGATTATGGAGGTGAGTGTTTGTTGGAGCTTGAAATGATCAAGTTGTTATCTTCACTGGATTGTTTTTTGTTTTTTCAATTTTGGTTTTCTTGATCAATTTTGGGTGAACCTCAGGTGATTTATTTATCGACGGGAAAGTAATCCCGAGACCACAGTATAGATATTCTGAAAGGCCATCAACTAGGAACAGACCCCGCCCACGGCATGACAGGCGCCGCGAAACAATGCAGGTTGAAAGGAGGGATCCTGTTCAAAGACAGAACTGGAGCCAAGGTCAGGGAGGACCTATGCAGCAATCAAGTCCAGTGAACAGCCAAAACTCTGCTTCAGGTGGAGGGAACTAAGGCATGCCTTCCACACGTAAAAAACAGAACTCAGTTTTTGCAATAGAGAATTTCTGTTTAGGTTCCGAGGGCATGTTGTATATCTCTGTTCTTTGTTTGGAAAATGGCTATGCCTGCACTTGAAGATCATGTGATAAGAATATTTAGCACCATTATTATGAAGTTATGTATGCTCTCAGATCGCTTCTAGTGTGAGGGTATTCTGTTCTATTTATTGTGTTTGATGTGCAATTCAGAATGATTGGTTGTTAAGACTTAGAATCTGTTAGAGTTGAAACAGTTATTTGCTTTTGTCAAGGGTAACTGTTTGCCTTTGCATCTGAATCTGTCCTCACTGGCCTGTTGCTTGGCTTTTCTTATACTTGAAATTTCATAGCTGGCAAGTTGGCCATGTGCAATGTCATCGAACTATTGAATATGACATGCTAATAATTGAAGGAATGCTCATATTCTGCTTCAATAATTTCCTAGCCTGAGCTGTGAAATGTGAATGAATACCCTCCAAAGCTACAAGTTTAAAGAGTGTTTTGTGTATGTAATAGAAGAGCAAGTAGAGGCGGTGTCAGTCCTACGTTATGAGTTGAACATTGTACACTTACTATTGGGTCGTTATGAGTATTGGGCTATTTGACTTGATGAATGAGATGTTGGGGTTGGGGGCAATATTGGGCCAGTTTAGAATACCTTTATAAGATCGATGTCCGAAAAATAGAAAAAGAAATCGCAGAGAGACAGGTATGGTTGAACCAACGGCTGAGGCTTAAGACAGTGGCATTACCAAAAATATCCGTAAAGTGCAATCAATAGCTGACAACCGTTGATCACATCACATCACAGCTCCCGTTCCATTCCTCATCAAGTTCAAGAAGCATCATCAACCTGCAAATCCCGTCATCTTCTTCTTCATTCAGATCGATCCACCAGGTCAGGTAAGCCCATCCATTCATTCCTCTTCTGAATCGAATCAGCAGAGCACAACAGATCCCATTTCTCGTCCTCCTTTCCAGACCATGAATTCCAACCAAAACAAATCTTCACCCCTTTCACTCAACAACTTCAATTTTGATTTCGATCTCGGCACCGGATCCAACCGTTCCAGATCCCTAAACGACCAGAAAAACCCCAATTCCAACCCCTCCTATTCCTATTCCACCACCAACACCACTTCTTCATCATCGCAACCGAGACCTACATGGCAACCCCAAAAGCCATCCTGGACCCACCAACCCGCTCCGACGGCAACCACTCAGGCCGGTTTTCCCGGTGGACCCACTTCCATGGTCGGTGATATCTTCGGCAAGAGCTGGGGATCCTCACAACCCTCTAGTTCCACCACCAGCATCGGGATCGTTGACAAAAACCCTAATCTTTTTGGGGATTTGGTCAATTCTGCTCTCGGGCAGGGTCCCAAGAATTCTGGTAACGTCCCTCTCAAGAGCGCAACCCCTGCTTCCAAGGTTTCTGGTTCTGCATCCAGCACTAGCACCTTTTCCATGGGGAATTTGGCAGATTCTTTGCCCAAAACTAGCGGCACCACACAGAGTAGTGGAACTTGGGGATCTTCTGGGAATTTGGGGGTGTTTAGTGCTACAGGGTATGGCGGTAACAGTATCAATGGCAATAAAAGTTCCAATCTTGGGGGTCCTTCATTGAGAAGTATGAGTGGTGGCGGTGGTGGTGCAGCAGCTAGAAATGGTGGATTCAGTTCGAGTAACAAAGATCCGTTTAGTTCTTTATCTGGTATTGGATCAAAGCAATCTGGTACTGGTAGTCTTAATTCAGCTGCTAAATCCCAAACGAATGATTCAGGGGATGATGGTTTTGGAGATTTTCAGAATGCTTCAAAACCAAGCTCAACAGCTTTTCCATCAAGTGGTGGTGGTGGTGGTGCTGCTGCTGCTACTGGAATTGATATTGACATTGATTTTGGTGGATCTGCCACCTCGAATCAGACCCCAGCACAAGGATCTGGTGGCAGTGATCCGATGGACATGTTTTACTCATCTTCCTCGGCCTCAGCTGGCGGTAGTGCAGCCGCAGCATCCACAGGATTTGGCGGACAGCCATCTTCTGAAATGGATGATTGGGGTTTGGATTCTGAGTTTGGTGGAGGAGGCCATGATGTGGGAGGCACAACCACTGAGCTTGAAGGGCTTCCGCCTCCTCCTGCTGGTGTATCAGGATCTGCTGCCAAGGGCAAGGGCATGGACAATTACAAGCAGGGCCAGTTTGCTGATGCTATCAAGTGGCTTTCCTGGGCTGTCATCCTTCTAGAGAAAGCCGGGGATAGTGCTGGCACAGTAGAGGTTTTGTCATGCAGGGCTTCATGTTACAAAGAAGTTGGAGAGTATAAAAAGGCAGTGGCGGATTGTACAAAGGTATATATATTCTTTGATGTCTTGATAATGACTTGTTTGTTGGCTTAGAATCTTAATAATATATTATAAATTCTCTGTTGGAGCTGAAACTTAGGAGTTGTGAGATAATTTCTTTTAATTGTTCAATCACTAATTTCTTTTAGAGTTCATGTATGAACTCCAAAACCATGATTTTAGCTAGAACAAGAGACAAGCTTTTGTCCATGCCATAGGTAGCTTTTGCCTGCAAGGTTAATGTTAATGTTGGTGAATTATATTTTGCAAGGTTAAGGTTAAGGTTAATGAACTCCAAATCTGTTTTGCTTCCACCATGAGATCCTTGTTTGGTCCTATGCATCCTTTGTGAAGATCCTAGGTAGCAAGTGAATTCAATTCTGCATTTGAGTTTTGAAAGTTTAGGATGGATGGCTAGTCCATGGTTTACACGCATATTTACGATGTCTATATGATGATTGATGAATTGAACAACGCGATTTTTCTTAAACATTATATATTTTGGAGAGGGAGTGTTTTGACCTGTATTTTACTGTGCAGGTTCTTGATAACGATGAGAAAAATGTGTCTGTCCTGGTACAGCGCGCTCTTTTGTATGAAAGTATGGAAAAGTACAGACTTGGTGCTGAAGACTTGAGGACTGTGCTGAAGATTGATCCTGGGAATAGGGTTGCTAGAAGTACCGTTCACCGGTTGGCTAAGATGGCCGATTAAGGGATGTTTTTGTCCTTGTTTCCTTCTTCCTCCAATTTTTCTATTACATAGGTTTAAACACCTACACTACACCCTTCCCCCCGGTACCCATGATTGTCATGGGGGGTTGATACGAATGGACTGCTATTGATAGCTTTCACCCTTCATATGATTTTCTATGTATGGTTGCATTTCATTCTGGCTATGTCTTGATATTTTTATATCTCTTGTTTTCTTCACATAGACTTGAACATACATAATGAGTTGCCATATTCTTTTCACATAATGTTCTTCATCTGTTCAGTAAGTTTGTTTGCACATTAACAAAAGACATCGGCGATTGGTTCCAATTTCTTCTGTTGTTCCTGAATGTGATTTTGGTTGGATGTGAACCTTGGGTTAGGTGACACTCTTGCGCTGCTCCCAATTAACTTAGTCAGTTGGTGTTAACTAAATCATTATTATTTTATCACAAATGCTTGGGGCACAACAAAAAATCAGTCAACAAAGTCCATTTAACATTTTATGGCCCAAATAACACTTTTAATCATGAGTATATTTTTAATGGCCTTGGTGATTGTGGTCCAAATTTCTATTTGTTGACTATTTTAGCTGGTTTTTTGTTGTGTCACTAGCAATGCTCTTAATTTATTGTTGCATAATTTCTGTATTGTGTATGATGATAATTAAAAGTGATGATCGATATTTTATACCCAATTTTTGATCGGATCATTTTTTCAATCTGGATTTGACCTGATAATAATCCAATTAATGACCAGGTTGGATCAGACTCAAACAACATATGAAGGTGAGAAAAATATACGTAGCAGCATATTTATGAGTTTTAGAAAACAAAAAAAAATGAATAGATATTTTTATATATATTTTAAGGATCAATATGAAAATATAAGTTATGTAAAAACATTATTGAAATGTATTTCTGTTTAAGAAATTATACGATTTTAGGTGAGACAGAGCCACTTGAAATATGACCGAAATCTGTCTGATGTGCAAAGCATATTGGGTCAAGTCTTAGCACCAAAACCTGAGCCATTAAACGGGATACAGGACAAGTTGTTTTGTTGGGTGAAATCATCCTCACCCTTATTCCTTGTGGAAAGAATTGTGAAATTCAAAGTGTCACACGAAGCCAGAAATAGAAAGTATAATCTAATAAGAGTAGTATTTATTTATGTACTGCTATAAGCAAGAAGAAGCAAACTGCTTCCAAAAAGACTGCTACGTAAGGAAGGCACTTCACTTTAGTTTAGTGTGTCAATGCCTTATACCGTACACCATCCCTTAAATCCATCTACTTGTGTGTTTTCTTCTACTTAGTATATAGTTTTTTTGGGGATTTTTCCTCTTTTTATGACAACCTATATATGCTTTTATCTTCAAGCTAAAAGTTTGTTCTAGTTTATTATGCGTACAATGTGCATATACGTATCTCTCTCACACGGTATATATATATGTATCTTAGTTAAGTAGGATTCCTCTCAATAAATTATTATTAAATCAATCAATTGTGTTTAAATAATGAAATTTTGTAAAATAATTGAAGGTAAGGCTTCAATATATATAAAAGATAAAAAGAGTAGTATAATTTGTAATGATAAAAAATTGTTGTAAAATAATTTTGTAGTATGGTTATTAAGTAGTAGTAGTTTATGTATGGAATAGAGGAAGAGAGGAATAGGAATATGATGATGATTCCAAATTCCAAAAGGGAAGAGAAGAGAAAGGAATGGCAAGTGCAGTAGAGATGCAGATGCAGTTGCTGAGGCAGTGAGTCAGCCGAGTTTTCTCTCTATCTCTGACTGAGTGACGTACTTGCTTTTTACGTTACATCCCAAACTCCAAAGCCTCCGCACCCTCGTTACCATGAAATGACACGTGGAAGCTGGACCCCACTCCCTTGGCAACCAACCGTACGATTGTGGAAGAAACTTGCGATAAATAACAATGTGATGGAAACGTCGTCGTAACACTTGTATTTGTATATGTAGGGCCTTGCCTAATGCTATAAATGAAGCCCCGTCACCAACACAACACAACACAAACTCAATCACTTCTATTCTCTTCTCAACTCAAGTCCCTCTCTGTCTGCTGTGTGTGAAGATTGAAGATGTGTGGGGGTGCCATCATTTCTGATAGCACTGATATGAAGACTAAGAAGCGGGCTCCCTGCAGATTGATGAGCCCGCACGATCTCTGGTCTGACGACCTTGACACCCTCTCATCTCACCTCCTGGGTTTTGACTCCTCTTCCTCCTCCGCCTCCTCCGCCTCTTCCAAAACCCTCCCCTTGATCCCAAACAACAAAGGTACCTTCTTTCAATTCTCTCCTCTCTACCTAGCTAGCTAGGGCAGGCTATACATATATATATCTCTTGATTTTCCTGTTTGATTCTTCCTCCCTTTCCCCATTTTACCTGGTGGAATTCTATTCTGCTTAATTTCTAGACAATCTTGCATGCTTTTTTCTTGCGTTTGATGCTGCTCCTGGTATATATATATAGTAGGATTCAGATAAAATCAATTTCAGATTTTTAGCTCTCTTTTGAATTGATGAAAAGCCTTTTTTTTTTAACTTTTTGGGTTGGGGTTAATTCGGGTGGTTTAAGGGAGACAACACAGACAGACCATACATGTATGTTGATTATGCATTGATGATATGGAAATGGTTGAGTGAAGTAAAAGCCTTGGGTTCAACTTGTTATGATTCCTAGGCATAAAGGATATAAAACCGCAAGAAAAAAAGAGGACCAAGTTTATAGCTTTTTTTATGATCCAAGATCGATCGAGTCGAGTCGAGTCGATAGATGTATATATAGGCGAAAAAACTTCACATCAAAATCATAAAATCTAGAGCAAATAATTAACCTACTCCTCATCAATCAATCAATCCATTATCCACCATCCCACCACTTGACAAGGGAGCCTAGGTACCCTCAAGAAATGAACAAAAGTATTCTACTATTCTTGCTTTTTATATATATATTTTCATTTTAGTGCAATAAATATAATAGGAAACTAACATGATTCATTAATTTTATTTTTGATCCATGACATTGAAACTATGTATGTATGTATGTATGGTTAGTGATGGCATGCGGCGATGACAAGAAAGGCGGTGTTGTTGCGGAAAAGGAAGAAATGAGAGGGAGAGGGGGGAAGAAGGAGAGGAAGAAGAACGTGTACAGAGGAATAAGGCAGAGGCCATGGGGGAAGTGGGCGGCGGAGATAAGGGATCCACACCAGGGGGTGAGGGTGTGGCTGGGCACCTTCAACTCCCCTGAGGAAGCCGCACGCGCTTACGACGCCGCCGCCATCCGCATCCGTGGACCCAAGGCCAAGCTGAACTTCCCCCTCCCCCAGCCGGCCAAGAGCAAGAGGCCCCGCCTCACCATCGACTTCACTCGCCCCAATCACCAGCTCCCCATTGCCCTGCAGATCCCCCTCAACAACGCGCCTCCTCCTGGGAATAATAGTACTCATCTCCTCCGTGATCTCAGCAAGCACCACCAATTGTTCTCCAGCCTCGAATCCTTCCTCGGATTGGAGGAGGGGGATAACAGTGAGCCTATTCCTGCTCCTGCTCCTAATCCTAATTATCATCATCACGTGGTAGGCGAGTGGGATTCAGTTTCCACCACCAATGACCTGTGGACGTTGGACGACGTCGTCATGCCAAATCGCCACTTGCTCTGAGATCGATCGAGTAGTTAATATGAGATTCATGATCTAGTTTATTTACAATGAATGTACAAAACAATATATTGTGAGACATTTGTTTGTTCTCTTCAACTTTTTCCTTAATTATTTCCTTGGTTTATCGAATGTATGTTCATCTTCTCCTAATGTATCCGTATGATGCTTCTCTCTGTTTCAGAATGCAGCGTGTTAGGATTATTATTATATTGTTACTATAATATTGTGAGTAGGTATGAATAAATAAATAAAGTAATAGGGGCGTGTGGCATAGGCGTGTCATGCTCCTTCATGTTGACATTTTGTTTATTATTTTATTAGGCAATGTATTCGTGATTGGATGCTTCTTCCTTGCTTGCATAGTACATGTCTCGACTTGGAGTTGTTTTTCAAAATGATGTGATGTCGCTTCACTAATTTCGTCTCTATTCCATTCCCCAACCACGAATATATCCCCTCTCTCTCATCCATTTCCATTCTTTAATTTTATCCTTTCTTGTTAATAACTTATACTAGTATTTCTCTTTCTATATTATATTAATATCGTCTATGTGACTTTTCTTCGTTTTTGGTTAGTGTTTGACTTTTTCAACGCTCAACACTAGTTTTATAATTAATCGATTAAGTAATTTTTCTTTCTTTTAATAATACCAATATCGTCTTTAATTACGCGTTCCACTATTTTTAGGACGGAGGGAGGGAGGGAGGTTGGATGCATATATATTGATCTCGTCGCCTACGTTCCGGAGTTGGAAATTCGAGAGTAGTATATGTAAAAATAAAATAGATGTTTTAAATGAAATCTCTTTGCACTTATATCTTCAGATAACAATAATAATATTGTTGCATTTTAGGAGGAAAACAAATAATATACATAGATAAATCAAAGCTCAAGTACTTCTTTTATGAAACAAAATGAGTAATGATATTTGTATATTAATTATTCTTAAACATTCAAATATCATATTTAATGAATTTCATTACTTATTTTTCTTTCAAAATATGATTTCCCTGTCATTTTACTCAATTGTTTTGAAGGAGATAATATGATTACATATATTGTAGGTTCACAAATGTTTGGGGCACAATAAAAAACCAGTCAAAATAACCAACAAAGTCCATTTAACATTTTATGGCCCAATTAGCATTTTTAATCATGGGTATATTTTTAATGGGTTGAGTGATTGTGGCCCAATTTTCTAGTTGACTGTTTTGACTGATTTTTTATTGTGTCTCTAGCAATGTTTTTGTAGGTTAGACTCTAACCTACAATATAATCATAATTTTTATTTTCCAATAAATCACGAGAGACCCAACCCAACGAGTGCTAACGTACAATCATAATTTCTAGCAGCATACATATTACTCTAGCTAGTTGAGTAGATCATAAATAACACATAGTAGTAGTTAATTAATACATACAATAATGGAATCTCCAATCTCTAGGGCCACATGTTTAGACTGTTAGGGGAATGGTGAATCTGTTGTCTGCTCGTGTAGTGTTAGTGATGAGCCGGTGATAAAGCTATATCATAATTCATATATATGTAAACAATAACAAGTTGGTTATTAGGGTAGGATCAAAACTCCTCTTCAATCTCACGGTATTGTAAAAAACAACAAAAGTTCAAAATTAGCAAGCTTCTCCTACAATGCTGAGCGAGAAAACTTGTAGATAAACCTAAAGCATTCTTATATGAATATGCTTTAATAATATTTCAGTCACTACTCACCTTTAACTTTTATTTTCAATTGATGAGTTATGTTATTTTGTTATTATTTCAACAATAATCTGCTTTGGTTTCTTCTTCTTCTTCTTCATTCTTCCCAAATTCTATAAAAAGACTAGTGATGATATATATAGGAGCAGCATATATAGTGGAGGAAGTTGAGGGAATCTGGGAATGTTAATGGGAAGATGTTGAGTATGCAAGTTGGAGAAGGAAGCAGGTTATTATAAAAAGCCAACCTGGCAGGCCACACTCCCATTATTTCTTTATTCAATTCATAATAATAAATAAATCAATAAGCTTATTATTAATTAGCTTAGAGGTTTACTTAAGGTAATTACTAGTTTAGTTTAAGAACAAGTTGTAACCAATAAACGAATAATAGCACCAAGGTGTCATCATGTATATATGTAAATAAGGCAGGCAGTATAGATCCCTTTCCCACCAATTTGAAGCAAGTCATCCATCATATCATCATCTTCTTTTTTATGCCCATATGCGACAAAACTAGCAAGGCGCATTATCACTACATTTAATTTAATTTAATTTCCACTAATTAATTATTTAATTATGATTACAATGCAAGCTTTTTGTTTTTTTTTTCTTCAAATAAACAATAAATTATCAACTATTGGTTGGTTTATTTGGTTGAATACCTATTTTTGTTAAGTAAAGTATCGAATTTGGGGACCATGAATTAAAAAATAACAATAAGCAGTGTTTTATTTGTAACTTCAATTCTCAAGGAGCACAATGTACGTACATAGCATTGGATTGCATCAGCTTTTTTTTTTTTAAATCTGATAATCATTTTAAGTGTTTTAATTTCTAGGATAAATTAGTTATATATGAATAATGTACCACTAACAAATTTTTAAATTACTCTGATATTAAGAAATAATAAACTTTACAATATATTAAATTGTGAATTAATAATATCAGTGCAATTTTTTTTCTTACTTGCATCTTCTCATGTATTAATATTTTAATCAAAATAGTTTAGTCAACAATGGTGCTACTATCTAATTATATAAGAGATTGAACTCAACTAATAGTATGGTTACATGATTAAATTTCCATCCAATGTTAAAAAATTAGTATATATATTTATGGTTACATGATTAATTAACTTACATAATACTCTTTGAATTGTCACTCAAAAGCAACCCATAATATAATCCCATACCGTAAACTAAAAGAATTATCTGCAACTTAATACTCTAATTTTTTTTAACACACACACATATATATATATTCTATGAATATAATAGATAGAAAATTTAATAGAAATGTTGATTTGCACAGCTGTGAAATTTAAGGGATCAATTTAAACATTTTTAAAACATTTTTAAACATTTTGATTTGCACATGGTCGTCTACAATTTAGGGTGAAATACTTTTTTTCATTAATGATGCATACTAATTAATTAATAAACCATTTTAAAAATCTCAACAAGTATATTATTTTTTGGCAAGCCAAAAGCTAAACACATTTTTATATCAGGTAATAATTAGAATACACCGCAAATTAAATTGTGGTAAAGTGACCCAAAGGCAGAGCGCATACATAGCATAGAATCAAAACCAGAGTAAATAAAGACTAATATCAAACTCCAAACACATTATTAAGATATTCCAAATTTGTGTGTAGTACAAAATATATGCTGTGTCCTACACACACGTAGAAAAAAAATCCAACTTAGTAGTACAAAGTACAACGTTTGTTTATTTATTATAAATTTCATGGTACTAGCCTGAGTTATAGTAATTAATTAAGCTACCAGTCCTGTTCAAATCGTTTCTTTTTTTTTTTAAAGAAAAGTTGAATTTAACTTCCTCTATTGACTAAAGAGATAACAGTATAATGTAAAAAAAAAAATAGAGATAACATTATTACACTTTTTTTAATCTATATATATATATATATGATCTATGCTCTTTCATTCTACAAATATATTTTCAGAAGTTCTCTATTTTCTCAGTCATATAATTAAATAAAACATCATATTGTAGAGAATGAGAGTATATATGTTTTACAAATTAAGGATAAGAGTAAAATAAAGTCATCTCTTAACGAGTATTTGTATTTTGCCTTTAAAAGAAAATAACAAAGATATACAAATACCCACCACTATATAAATAATGAAAAATATATATAGAGACACAGTCAGTGAGCCCCCACTGACGAGGAAACAAATTATTCTTTTAAGTAGGTTTGGTTTAGTCAAGAAAAACGAATTGTTGCGTAAAACAATTAATCTATAATTTATGTTAATATTCATCCATTTAAAAAAAAAGTTCAGGTTGGTGCTCACCTTCGAGAACAAGACCTTCTTCACCTTTGTTTATAAAGGGAAATTTACTAGTTAATCGAGTCCGATTTGGTTGAAAATAAGGTCCCGTAGTGGAAAATTTGCATACGTCAACTAGCAATATTAATATATATATTTTTGTTTTGGTGGTCCATTTCCTCGTATATTTAATGATAATCAAATATTCAATTTGCATTGTTTAATTTGAAATTAGACGTACTACTTTTCCGAGTCAGCAAAAACATATACAGTGATATTTGTCGCTTTCGGGACGCACCAAAAAGAAATTGTTTTCGGGAAAAATTAAACTCACGTTATAATTGCGCTTATACATCCACAAATCACACATAATTCATGGATCAAACTATTTGGAGGGTTATTAGCGACCACCATAATAATTGCTCCTGCCAATGTATTTCTCATATACTAGATAATAAAATGGATTTACCTTTTAATAAACAAAAAAAAATTATTACTCTACTTGCAATTCGACATACACGGTACGGTGTTAAGTAACTTTTCTATTAGTTTAATAAAAAAAAAAAATACTGTTAGATAGATAAAAACTGTTAATTACGAAGAAATACAATATTATGAAGGGATGAAGTGTTATGTAAAATAGAGTGTTATAAAGGGATAGAGTGTTATGAATGATTAGAGTGTTATGTAAGGGCAGAGTGCTACTTAGGGATAGAGTGATGTGTATGGAAGAGTGTTACATAGGAAAATAGTGCTAGTTACGAGATGTTTATTATGTTTGAAAAGATGTTAGGTACGGAGAAAATGTTACTTAATAAGAAAGAGTGTTACATATGAGAAGTTTAATTTATTACGTAAGAACACTAACACTCTTCCTTACGTAACACTTTCTCCCCATGTAGCGTAACACTCTTCCTTATTTTTTATTATTTTTAAAGACAAAAAAGTAACTAACTTTTTGGTAATTATCTTTATATGTTGTAATAGATAAAACAAAGTCTATAGATTTTAAATTATAAAATTACATGATTTTTTTTTACATATAGTAGAAATTAAAGACTATATACTTTAAAATTAAATGTGAGATTTCTCTATTTTTCTAGAAACACTATAAAACAAAGACTATAGACATTAAATTATGAAATTACGTACATAATTCTTTTGGATTTTGATTCGGTACCCATGAAAATATAGGGTACCGATACCCAAAACGTGTATTTATCATGATTTATATATAAAATTAACTTAAATTTTTTAAATTTATATAACTGATAACATTTTAGGTTAGTAATCTTCAAAAATTAATTTAATTTATATTGATATGCTCTAACTTTATCAATTTAAGAAAAAAAACTCAATTCATAACCTGTCGCTAGAGAAAGAGCGCACATTATGCGAGAATGATGAAGAAAATGTGTGATTGGGAATGAGACGTATCTAGGAAGGTTGCGACCGCGACCACCGTGCTCTGTTGATATCAAATTATATTTATTTTAACATATATTAATAGATAAAACATATAATTGGGTACCGGTACCCAACAAAAATATTGGGTACCGAATAAATCCCCAATTTTTTTACATATACTACAAATTGAAAGCTATAGACTTTAATATGTAAGATTTCAATATTTTTTTTTATTTTTTTATAAAATAAAGATTATAGACTTTAAAATATTGAATCACATGAATTTTTCACATATATTAGAAATTGAAGGCTATAAACTTTAAATTGTGAAATTTCATAATTTTTTGGTTGCATTCTAAAATAAAGACTATAGACTTTAAAATATTGAATCACATACAGTAGAAATTGAAGGCTATATACTACCAAATGTGAGATTTCATATTTTTTGGTTTATTTATAAAATAAAGACTATAGGCTTTAAAATATTGAATCAAATGAAATTTTTCTACATAGTAAAAATTGAAGGCTATATACTTTAAATGTGAGATTTCACAATTTTTTTTATTGTCTTATAAAATAAAGACTATAGACTTTAAAATAATGAATCACATGAATTTTTAATATTTAGTAGAAATTGAAGGCTATATACTTCAAAATGTGAGATTTCACAATCTTTTGTTTTCATTATAAAATAAAGACTATAGACTTTAAAATATAGAATCACATGAAGTTTTTACATATAGGAGAAATTGAAGGCTTATATACTTTAATATATAAGGTTTCAATATTTTTTTTATTTTCATATAAAATAAAGACTATAGACTTTAAAATATTGATTACATGAATTTTTTACATATGGTCGAAATTGAAGTCTATAAACTTTAAATTGTGAAATTTCACAATTTTTTGGTTGTATTATAGAATAAAGACTATATACTTTAAAATATTGAATTAGTAGAAATTGAAAGTTATATACTTCAAAATGTGAGATTTCATAATTTTTTGTTTATTATAAAATAAAGATTATAGGCTTTTAAAATATTGAATCAAATGATATTTTTCTATATTGTAGAAATTGAAGGCTATATACATTAAATGTAAGATTTCACAATTTTTTTGGTTGTCTTATAAAATAAAGACTACAGACTTTAAAATATTGAATCACATTAATCTTTAATATTTAGTGTTCACAACCCGAAATACGGCCCACTAAGGTCCAACAATGACTGAATAGATGAGGCCCAAACTCTGAGGCCCAGACCTGGAGATGAGACCAACCCCATGAGGATAAGGTCTGACTAAGCACTAAGTCAATGGAAAGTGGTTGCACACCTAAAGGGAAATGGATTAGTGGGATAGAGAAAAAGCCAAGATAAGCTCATGTTAACTACTCACTCCTATCCTATCCTAAAATCACTACTAATCAGTTACGCTAAGTGCCTATATAAAGGGGGTCATTCCACTGCTCAGGTAAGCAATCTCAGCTAAGTTCCCATCTTAGACCCGAGCTGACTTAAGCTTCGGAGTCCTTGCAGGGAGACCCCTCCCTTTTGCTGGGAGGGGAGCATGGAGCGAGGGAGTCCACGGAGAGGAGCGGTGGCGCGTGGAGTCAAAGACCGGGGACAGTTCATACCGGAGCAAAGGTACGGAATATTTAGTATAAATTGAAGGCTATATACTTTAAAATGTGAGATTTCATAATCGTTTGGTTTCATTATAAAATAAAGACTATATGCTTTAAAATATTGAATCACATGAATTTTTCACATATAGCAGAAATTGAAGGTTATATACTTTAATATGTAAGATTTCAATATTTTTATTTTCTTATAAAATAAAGACTCTAGACTTTAAAATATTAAATTATATGAATTTTTCACATATAGTAGAAATAGAAGGCTATATACTTCAAAATATTAGATTTCATAATTTTCTCAGTTTTCTTATAAAATAAAGATTATAGACTTTAAAATATTGAATCACATGAATTTTTCACATATAGTAGAAATAGAAGACTATATACTTCAAAAAGTGAGATTTCATAATTTTCTCAGTTTTCTTATAAAATAAAGACTATAGACTTTAAAATATTGAATTACATGAATTTTTCACATAAAGTTGAAATTGAAGACTATATAATTTAAATTGTGAGATTTCACAATTTTTTTATTGCATTATAAAATTAAGACTATAAGCTTTAAAATATTGAATCACATGAAATTTTTCATATACAGTAGAAATTGAAGGCTATACATTTCAAAATATGAGATTTCACAATTTTCTCGGTTTTCTTATAAAATAAAGACTATAGACTTTAAAGTATTGAATCCTATGAATTTTTCATATATAGTAGAAATTGAAAGCTATATACTTTAAATTGTGAGATTTCCCAATTTTTTAATTGCATTATAAAATAAAGACGTCTTAAAAATATTGAATCATATGAAATTTATCACATATACTAGAAATTGAAGGCTATGTACTTAAAAATGTGAGATTTTACAATATTTTGGTTGAATTATAAAATAAAGACTATAGACTTTAAAATATTGAATCACATGAAATTTTTCTATATAATAGAAATTGAATACTATATACTTAAAATAAGAGATTTCACAGTTTTTTTTATTGTCTTATTAAATAAAGATTATAAACTTTAAAATATTGAATTATATGAATTTTTCACATATAGTAGAAATTATTATGTTTATTTCTCCCCTTATTCTAAACAATACTAAGAAGTCAACAATTAGGGTTGGCATCAAGTTAAATGTTAACACATTAGCAATAAGCTTTCATACAAAATTCATATCACCCCATTGGAGGTTAATACACGATTTAATGATTAACTCAGATATGTTAGTCTTTCAAACCTAAAAATAAACTCAGATAGGTTGGGCCCCAAAAAAATCAAGAAGACCACTTCTACTGGTGTGCTTAGAATAGAGAAAGGTTCTCCTCTTGAGATTCAGAACAACACCACAGTCCATATATATATATATTGCTTTTGCTTATATAAGACAAACATGCTCATTCGCTCAAGAAAACTTCAATCCGTGGATCCAACAAGTTTTCTATCATTACCCCAACCCGATCCTAATCGATCTATGAACTGTCCTCCAGGTTTGCACTACCCATTACCTTATGGAAGATCCCAAAATAAGCATCAAAATCAAACGATAGACAATCTTTTCCGCTAAATAAGTTATCATAAACAAAACGGTCTTCTAAACAATTGTCCCACTATGTAGAAGGCAACATTAATTTTTTGCAGTCAAATAACAAACAATGAAGAACTTCTAAAGGGTGAAACCATGGAGAAACAAAGTTACTCAGAGAGTATGGTTTTATATGATACAATGTACAAACACAGAGTAGTGCTGAGAGCTTAACCGTAATTAACAGAAAGAAATAACTGAAATTAACTACCCAACTGAACTAATTAGAGCACATGTATAAAATATAGTTGCAGAGAAAATATATCTCCAATAGCTTTTCATTGTTTTCAAAGCAGTGGAATGTTCCTCAACCGCCCAGGAACAATCGGCCTTATAGAACAACCAAGAAAGAGAATCGGATTGCCTCTGTTTGACACAATTCAGGAAGAAACATTTGGGCAACAATGTGATTCCATATAGACAAATAAACAACAGAAGATTCACATCCGAACCCAAGTCCTATATTCATGAGTGATGTGATAATGAATTTGTATGATTGAACCCTCTTCATGGCATCATGATTTCTAATCAAAACAAGGACCATGTACTATTATCGATCAACAAGTAACTATCATATTGCAAACTATCTATCAAGCGGGAAAAGGAATTGAATAATTCGCTAAACTAACCATCACAACACATGTAAGCAAAGAAATTGCAGTGAATTTATATGATAAATGAGAGATTATATACAATATTTACAGTGAATCCCCAATTAAATAGACAAGCGATTCCCAATTACCAACCAACAAGCATTGATTCGAAGATTTTTCGAGCTTAGAACTACCAAATCAGCAAATTGGGGCCAATCTAGAGGGAACTTTTTCCCGATCAGAATCAACAATAGCCCCATCCGCAATGATTCGAAGGATCCTCTTGAACGCGAAATGGAGGCAATTGGAAAGCATGATCCACGACAGCACCTGATACACGAAATCGAACGCAGGGTCGGGAATCGAAGACGGTTCATCCCAATTGCTCTCATCCCCAAACCTATTAAAATTCCAACCCCCGCCACCGCTGCCGCCGAAACCCCCGCCGCCGCCACCTCCAAAAAGACCATCGCCACCGTCGCCAAAGAAGAAACCCTCATCTCCGGCGTCCCCGAAGTTATCACCCGACAACCTGCGCTTGGTTCGTCGTTTTTTCCGAAGAAGAGTCCGTCGTGGCATCCTGTACGCGCTGGGCTTCACGGGTGGCGGCGCCACCGCGTCATAAGGCTGAATCATGGCCGAGATCTGGTCGGCGCCGGAGGAATCGGTAACGGAAACGGAGCAGGTGGAATTGCAGCTTCGAAGGACGCAGATGCCTTTGGCGGCCGTCACAGCGACGGTGTCAGCGACCATAATGTCCACCATCATCGCCATCGTCGTCGTCGTTGGAGGGTTCTGCAAAATGAATCGATTTTGACTTTTGATTTGGGGGAGCGAATGAGAATGAGAATGAGAATGACACGAAAGAGGAAGCAAATTGCGAATCGGAATGCCGAATGGGGTTGGCTCCTTTGTGGAATGTGAAGTCTACAAGTTTCACCAAAACGCTAACGTGTCACTTTTGACTCTGACAGCTCCATCTGTCGTTTTTAGAAATATCGTGTTGTCGTACTGGTGCCACTGTTGTAGCCAGCCTCTATGGGCCCACAAGTCAACTTAGGTCCAATGGGTTAGCTATCATTCAATCCTAATATGGGCTTGGGCTTCTGTGCCAGCCCAATAAAGGACACACGTATAATTTGAGAGAGGTTTTACTAGGATTATGTCCAAGAATGCACGCAGAATAAAAGATATGTACCAATATCAACCACCAACCAAGTATGCGTTGTCAAGTAATTTGAGAATAATATGTACCTGAATTAATATGAGTAGGAGAACGAAGTAATACAATTTTATGTCTATTACAGAGCTTGAATTTGAGTTTGCATTGTGTAAAAGGAGAGATAAGCCACCCTATATATGAGTGTTTTGATTATTTATAGAATGATGAAGCGATTTTCTTAAGAGTATTTCACTTACGATTTATTCTTTGTAATTAGACTGGTTGTTAATATCATGAAAGATGTGAAAATGTTTTGCCAGTTTTGTATGTATATAAAAGTTAAAACATCTTAATATATAGTAGTTAATTATTGTTGTTTCAGCTAATATTTGAGTGATATCATATAAGTTGTTTGATATTTTTTATTTTTTAGTAATGTATTATACATAACGAGAATTAGCACTCTATTTCTTTTTAGCCAATTGAAGCCAAAAAAATTGAAGCCAAAAGAATTGAAGCCAAAAAAATTGAAGCCGAAAGAATTTAACTTTTTAGCCAATTGAAGCCAAAAAAAAGAACGCATTCTAGTTTATACAAATGATTTAGATTTTGAAAAATATGAATTAGTTTCTCTATTTCTTGAACAATATTAATTTATTGGAGCATATAGCTAGTTAACAGTGAAAATAGTAATATTGGTCGATAAGAAGGAAGGCCCGTTCCCTTGTAAAGAAAAAAATTGCAGTTGACTTTTTCTGCCTGAAAATTGTTCCTATTTCACTGGAAAAAGATGGTGGCAATGGCATGCGAAAGAAGGTGAAGAAGTGAAGCATGCATGTGGGAATCGAACGTAGAAGCGTAACCCATTAATTTATTAAATCTGTGAAATTTGATTTGGTTTGATTCGGATCCACAAATTCGCGAATGGCGACGGAGCAGTTGGTGTCCGCTGGCGGTCCCCGATACGTTCAAATGCAATCGGAGGCATCCCCGTCGTTCAGGGCGCCGGCGGAGTCCGGTCTGATCTTCGATGAGCTTCCGGAAGCCACCATTGTCTCCGTGTCTCGCCCCGACGCCGCCGACTTCAGCCCCATGCTCCTCACTTACACCATTCTCTTTCACTACAAGCAGGTTCCTTTCCTTTCCTTTCCTTTCCCTTCAATTCACCGATCCAATGCTCACGTGATATGATCCTCTTCCGCCATCCCCACGTGCCAGTTCGTTCATTCTTATCACGTGTACAAAATGGCTTCGTAGACTATAGAAAATGAGGGTCCCATTACTTTGAATCTAAAATCAATGTCCGCAGTTATGTTCGAAAATATAAGCGCAGAAATGCTATTTTGCTGCATTTTCCATTCATCAGCTTTAGTCTCTTACTTTTTGGTTTCACTAATTTTAATAATTTCCCCTTTGACGCATGTTTTTCTCTCTAGATAAACAGTAACCACTATAGTTTTTTCATTTTTATTTAAATTTGTTTATCTATCTACTAATTTTCTTGCAGTTCAAGTGGAAGCTGGTTAAGAAAGCTTCTCAAGTGGTGTATTTGCATTTCATGTTAAAGAAGCGTGCCTTTATTGAGGAAATTCATGAGAAGCAAGAACAGGCATGTGTTACGCAATGCTACTTTGTTGCTTTAGCTTATGTGTGAAGTGTTTATTTTAGTAGCATTATAATGTGACTTGATTGACTATATTCTGCAAAATTTGGATTTTGATGTAATGTTTGCTGAGACATTATATTATATTATATTAAAGGTTAAAGAATGGCTTCAAAATCTAGGAATAGGAGACCATACCCCTGTGTTACACGATGAGGATGATGATGAAGCTGATGAAGCCATTCCCTTACATAATAATCATCATCACCATCACCACCACCACCACCACCACCATCATGATGAAAATGCTAAATACAGGTAACCCCTCATCAAGCAACTAATGTTGGAGCATTCTTAGAACTGAAACTTATGTTATTCTTTGGCCATCATAGCTTATTATAAGTTGGCTTTTTGGTCCAGAGATGTTCCATCAAGTGCTGCTCTACCGATTCTACGGCCAGCATTAGGAGGACAACAGATGGTAGCAAGCAGGGCAAAGAATGCAATGCAAGGGTATCTGAATCACTTTTTGGGAAGTATCAGTATTGTTAACTCTCGAGAGGTATGCTCTGTGCATGCACTTTTGGGTATGTATATGTTTATCATTTTTATGGAAGTTATTCTTTTGTATTTCTCTCCAGTGTTCAATTCATGTAAGTATATCCTGTGTTCAATTTGGGTATTTTTTCTTTTTTTGAAAGGAAACCAGAATTTGGATATTACTTTAATTGATTGAAATATTGATAAATAGCAAGTCATAAATTTTCAAAGGTACTACTTCCATGCATTCAAAGTCAAGCAAAACCAGGCTAACTGCCTTATAGGAAAGAAACAGATGCAGTGATGAAAAAGACAGAGGCATCTGGATTCCTAAACAGTGTTTGAACCCTACAATGTATCCCATTCAAGTTAATGGAGACCTCCTTCAAACACGCTTATTGTGGCTGTTGCCTCTTTTAGGCTCAAATTTTATAGTGTTAGCCACTGAATGTAGTACATCTCATATGATAACGGACCTTGGTATCTGTCATTCATTTTATTTGACCTTGGTATCTGTGATTTCTTGCATTTGTGTTGTAGGTTTGCAAGTTTTTGGAGGTATCAATGTTATCCTTTCTACCTGAATATGGCTGTAAGCTGAAGGAAGAATATGTGAGAGTCATGCATCTTCCAAAAATTAAAAAGGATAATTCCAGAAAGTGTTGTTTGTCTGACTGTTTTAGTTGTTGTAATGATAACTGGCAAAAGGTAACAAAGTCCTGCTTTTGAAGCTGCACAATATGCTTAACTTGTCTTGGTTTCTTTCTTTTCTATTTTCGTGAATTAAAGTCTTGGTTTCATGACATGAATCTTTTGGTATTTTATGACATGCCTTACCAATGTTATTTTCATTCTTCATATTTTTATGAAGCATTTTGAGTAACTTTATCAGATTTGGTTTAAAACTTTACCGTACATCACCTTTGTATTATGTACAGGTTTGGGCAGTACTGAAACCAGGATTCTTGGCATTGCTGGCAGATCCTTTTGACGTGCAACCTTTGGACATTATTGTTTTTGATGTACTACCTTCCTCAGATGGGAGTGGGGATGGTCGTCTATCACTGGCACAAGAAATGAAGGACAGAAACCCTTTACGCCATTCGTTTAAGGTCAGAAGGGCACTCTTGTATCTTTATTGTTGCTTCACTGCCTTGTACTTGTGAGTTGAAAGGATAAAATGCTTAATTGCCAACTCATATCATTGACAAACCTTGATGGAGAAAGATGGTTTGTTAATACTTAACTGAACACTGTAGGTAACTTGTGGAAGCCGGAGCGTTAGAATTAGAGCAAAAAGTAGTGCTAAAGTTAAAGACTGGATCACTGCTATTAATGATGCTGGACTCAAGCCTCCTGAAGGATGGTGCAATCCCCACCGTTATGGTTCTTTTGCTCCTCCAAGAGGCTTAATTGAAGATGGAAGTCAGGCACAGTGGTTTATAGATGGGCGTGCTGCATTTGAGGCAATCGCCTCTTCAATTAAGGATGCAAAATCAGAGGTTTGTTTATGTAGTGCTAGCAAGGCCACTTCATACGTAACAATTTATTTATCAGAAAGGAAAATAATGATCATTTTTGAGTTTCTGTTCAATGATTGAGAGATTCATGCAGATATTTATTTGTGGGTGGTGGTTGTGCCCAGAACTGTATCTACAACGTCCTTTTCACACTCATGCTTCATCAAGGGTTGATAATTTGCTGGAAGCAAAAGCTAAGCAAGGGGTCCAGGTAACATTCAGTGTGAAATCTGTCAGCCGTCGCCATTACAATGCCTTCACTGAAGAGACAGTTGTTTTGAATGTTGTTGAGTTTACATTCTAATGGCTGCAAAGTGTGTTGTGCTCATTAATGCATCATGACTCATGAATAATAGTGGTTGATGGAAAAAATTAGTTTTCTATGATTGTTAGTGTTAAAAAGACTAAAGGAGTGTTTGAGAGAATTTGGATAACTAGGCTGTTTAATGACATCTTATTTATAGATTGAATACAAACAATGATGGATCTAATTGATGCTCAAAAACTTCCTTTCCTCCTAATGCTATAATAGATTCTATCATTGTAGCATAAATTCTATTAGTACACTTTTGATAGTTTCCTTAATCCTTATCAGGAATTAAGAGAAGCCACAAGATGGATTTAATTGATTTTGTTAATAGTTTACCGCTCTATAAGATGAACTAGTTGTGTGAAGGTTCTCTGTTGTTTTTCATGCCATGAGGATGATGATGCATATTTGATATTTCAATTGCTTTATTTTATTTACAGAGGTGTCAGGATTTGCATGATCTTTTTTCTTTTCTTTCATAATAATGCAGATTTACATTCTTCTCTACAAAGAGGTACAGATTGCTTTGAAAATCAACAGTCATTATAGCAAGAGAAAGCTTCTTAGCATTCATGAGAATGTGAGGGTATTACGCTATCCTGACCACTTTTCTAGTGGTGTTTACCTGTGGTATGCAGATTTCCAAATGCTTAGTTTTATATCTTCGTTTACTGGAGACTTGGAGAGATCTTCTAAGTATTTATTTGCTGGCATCAATTGATACATTTATAGTTTCTTATATACGGGCTCATGATTATATACAGGTCGCACCATGAAAAACTTGTCATTGTTGACCACCATATTTGCTTTATTGGAGGACTGGATTTGTGCTTTGGTCGTTATGACACACCTGAACATAAAGTTGCGGATTTCCCTCCTACGATCTGGCCCGGAAAGGACTATTATAATCCTAGGTAACTTTTATGCATAAATAGAAAATAAGATCACAATTAGTTCTTCATATGCTTCTTTTTATTTATAAACCGGAATCAAAATCCAAGAATCAAGTGTTCAAATAATTCATCAGATTGCAGATCTTACTTCTTAATATCGAACATGTATGTTCCATAGCCTGCATTTCCCATGGGTTCTATGCCAGCTAGTGATCTTGTTTAAGGAGTCAGCAGAGTAGTTGCTTATTCGAATTCCCTTGGACGCTTTATTTAAAACTTCTGCCTTTTGTACTAGCAGAGGCATGCTATGACCAATAAAACTATATGGCATGCTTGCTTTTGCACTAGGTGTGTACTAAGATATATTTATTCATCATTACTTGATCAAAGATTAACTTTGTGTTGTTGATATAATGCATGGATTCATGTTCATTTTTGGTAGGGAATCTGAGCCAAATTCATGGGAAGATACGATAAAAGATGAATTGGAACGTGGAAAATACCCCCGTATGCCTTGGCATGATGTTCATTGTGCACTTTGGGGGCCACCTTGTCGAGACATAGCTAGGCACTTTGTCCAGAGATGGAACTATGCAAAGGTAGACTTTGTCTGCAATTGCATTGAAGTATCAAAATGCTTTCTAGTGCTGAATTCCCAATAGGATATAATATCCTTTTTTTTTTAAATCAGAGGAACAAAGCTCCAAATGAGCAAGCGATACCATTACTTATGCCTCGGCATCATATGGTTATTCCACACTACTTGGGGAAAGAGGAACAAACTGAAAGCCAGAATACTAGCAATCACAGAATCATCAAGAGGGAAGATTCCTTTTCCTCATCAGTTGATGATATTCCTTTGCTTTTGCCTCGGGAGTCTGGTGATCTAAATACTTCTGAAGGAGACTCAAAATATGGGCTAAGCTCATGTTCAGTTCCTCGTGACCTGCCTACTGGTCGGGCCAGCAGTAGTCATGCTTTCTCCTTATGGAAGCCCAAACTTGAATCAGTTGGCTCTGATACACCGATGAAGGGTTTTGTAGACAATCTTGACAATGTGGGTCATCATAGGAAAACTTCATCTCTGGATAAAGTGGTTTATGCTGATGTGCAAAGTGCAGATCCAGAATGCTGGAAGACACCAGAACATCGTGATCATGGAGGTTTTGCAGATGAATCAGGAGAAGTCGGTCCCCATGTCTCCTGCCGTTGTCAGGTGTGTGGTTCTCATAGTGCTCAATGTGAACCAGCAAGACCTACTCAAACAAGTTCTGTTTCCATCATTATATATTCATTCGTTAAGAGAAGTCAGATGTTTCCTGGTAGCTGTTACAAATCCCCTGTTTTTTTTTGTGTCCATCATAAATTCTCGCTCGTAATATTTCATATCTATCCTGATATTTTATTTTCTTGAGGGTCTATCATATGCCTTATTCCTTTCTTGTTACTTTATACTGTAAATTTTCCTCATACCATTAAAACAACCTGTAATTGATAGATTGTTAGGAGTGTCGCTCAATGGTCTGCTGGAACAAGTCAAACTGAAGAGAGCATCCACAAAGCGTATTGCTCGCTAATTGAGAAGGCAGAATACTTCATCTACATCGAGGTATTAAACTTTTCCCTTCCTTTTTCTCTTTATCCTATCGCCATTGAATGGGAATATGGGATACAATTTGAAGAATGATGGCTTTGCAGATGATCATACCAAAACTAGTTTTGCTTTATTATTAATTATAAAATCCATCTAGAAGCTTGCGGTTATATTGAAAATAGCATCTAGGGAAATTGGTAAAAGAGTTGAGAGAACTGAACTATTCTTCATTTAATGTCTGATTCTATGACCATATTTCCTGAGTTTCCAAATGCTTAAAGTTCACTTTTTAACTTCGATTTCCATTCATTCTTGTTTCTCTTCCCAAGTCTGTTCAAAGACCTTGTTCTGATTTGTACTTGTCCAGAATCAATTTTTTATCTCAGGTCTTTCACGGGATGAGACAATAAAAAATCGTGTGTTGGAAGCTTTATATCGACGGATCGTGCGAGCTTACAATGGCGGAAAAACTTTTAGGGTTATAATTGTCATCCCTCTCCTTCCTGGCTTCCAGGTTTTTCCTTTCTTCCCTCGACACTAAGAAACTATTTACATGTGTGTGAATGGATTGCTTACTTGTACCTTATGTAGGGGGGGCTGGATGACAGTGGTGCGGCATCTGTGAGAGCCATAATGCATTGGCAGTATAGAACTATCTGCCGTGGACCGAATTCTATAATACATAATCTGTATGAACTTCTTGGTTCAAGGTTGCATGATTACATCTCTTTCTACGGCCTCAGGGCATTCGGTAGACTCCATGATAGTGGCCCTTTGGCAACCAGCCAGGTACTCTTATGGTTTTATGGTCTTATTCTTATACATAAATGCTTCCATTCAACTTAATAGTTAATTCACATTTCAGGTCTATGTTCACAGTAAAATCATGATTGTTGATGATTGTACATGTTTGATTGGATCTGCTAATATAAATGATAGGAGTTTGCTTGGCTCTAGAGATTCCGAGGTACATTCCAATTAAAGCCTTGCTCCCCTGCATAGTTTTGAATTTTTTTTTATTTACTTCTTCTATTTCTCTCTGTTTCTAAATTCTTGCATCACCTTCTGTTCTCTTGATTATCCAACATATGTATTCCAGATTGGTATAATTATAGAAGACAGAGAACTGATTGGTTCTTCTATGGACGGAAAGCCTTGGAAAGCAGGCAAGTTCTCCTTGAGTCTCAGATTGTCATTGTGGTCTGAGCATTTAGGTCTCGCCACAACAGAGGTTGGTAAATTTCATTTCTCCAGTCAGTCTCTAGTTAGTAGCTTCATGCGGCATATTTATAACAAGTATTTTTCTTTATTTTTAAATATCTTTTCCCTCAGTTCAATCAAATAATGGACCCAGTTGTTGAGTCTACCTACAGAGATATTTGGATGGCAACAGCAAAGGTGACGAGAAACATGTGTATACTGTATACATACATTACAAAATGCATTGAATATAACAATTACTGATCATAGCTGATGGATACATTTTGCAGACAAATACTACAATATACCAGGATGTATTTTCTTGTGTACCTAATGATGTGATACACAACAGGTATGGCAATAATCGTATTCAATCTTTGGGGTGAAGTGAATGATTGGTTCTTGTTTCTTCCTTTGTCTCTTATTCTAACATGCTCTGTTTATTCTGCAGATATACTTTCAGACAAAGCGTAGCATTTTGGAAAGATAGAATCGGTCACACTACCATTGATTTAGGAGTAGCCCCCAAAAAATTAGAGTCTAACAATAACGGAATAATCGAGAGAAGTGATCCTTTGGAGAGATTAGCATCAGTGAAAGGTCATCTTGTTTGTTTTCCCTTGGAGTTCATGAGTTTGGAAAATCTAAAGCCTGCTTTCAATGAAGGAGAGTACTACGCTGCTCAAGTTTTCCATTGACTATCATTTCTTGTAACAAAGTTTATCCTTCTTATACTAGGTACCAACATCAACTACATATCATTTTTAGGTTTTGATGGCCCCCACTATAATATCTATCTAGGTTTCTTCCCTTGAATTAAGTTGGATGTTCCAACCAATTTTGAATGACAAAATAGTATACTTTATTCTTGTAAAGGATGTATCGGACAATGTTAATTAAATTTATCAATTTGTGTAATAAGAAACTATCAGGAATTTAATTATATACTCATTTGTTTGTGTTTTTCTTATCATTTTTATTTTTCGTTGATTTCTACAAAATGCATAGATCATCATATTTTGTTGCTATTCTGGTTCTATTATAACGGTGGGCGGCATATCATTATCAAAATTATTTGTTTTGTTATTATTATTGCTTAAAATGGTTTAGTTAAGTAACAAGTCAGTCTTATATGTTAAACAACTTAAAAATGACATTAGTGATCTCAAATTGGTTTTGAAAAATCTATATAAAAAAAGTTTTATAAACAAATTAGATGAATTGAACAACCAGAAAATATCACTTTGATCTTATAAGAAAATGAATAATAATTATGATGATGATATTTATAAATTTGTATACTTTGAATGCGTGTGTTTGATTCATAGCTTGTCCTCTGTGGGTGAAAGAATAGTTAATCCCACAAGTGTGCACTTCCTTGTTTTGACCCTAATCATCATGGGGCCCTCTGAACACAGCTGGCGAAGTGATAGCCATGTGTTTGGTCAATTAGTGGGGATATGCGATATTAAAAAATAAAAGTAGTATCTAAACATTATTGTTATTGTCCGATTATTGACGTGTCGTTGAATTTGTGTTTAATCAAAGAATTGAAGATAGGAACCAATGAAAAAAAGCAAAAGATTGACGATCACTTAATTTAAAGCCGCCCAATAACCACAAATCTAATTCCATCCACAGAAGAAGTAACTTTTTTATTCGGTAGGTACTTGTCAATTTGTTAAGGACCGACCTTGTATTGCATTATTCAATAGTGGTCCATTTTATTGTTTCATTTTCAATTCACTTTTGTCACTTTTTATTTGGTGCCGAGTCCCAAAATACTATCAATTCTGTACCTACGCAAATTGTGATTTGTTGAAAGTTGAAACGCTTGTATATTCATTTTGCTGCCTAAAATATCAATTAAACCCATATATGATTTTTGTATATTCATTGCCCGAAATGACCATGTATTTTGTATCTTATGGTTGACAAATTAAGGGCAAATATGGTAAAGCAATAGCATCAGCAACTACCACAGGGTACAAAATTACAATCACAAGAAGCAAGTCACGTACGTACGCAGGCTGGTGGTAACGCTTGTAAGATGGTTAAAGCCATGGAGAGCGAATAATTAGTACATAACATAACATAGCTTCAGAGGAATCATCTCACGGTTCCTAGCAGGCAACAGGATTTGCTTGTGCTGATTCCAAATCTCAGTCAGGTACACATCATTTAATAACTGGATGGCCCTCTTTGTTAATTAAATTCAGCTGCAAATCAAGGTCTTGTACTTGTATGTATATCATCCTTTCATTTACTTATTAGATTCTTTTATAGGTGGATATGAATTTCAATTTCATGTTGGGATATATGAGTTTTGAGTTAGTCAAAGAAAACTAGAAAAAGCTTTTTCTTAGATGACTCTGAAGCTGGTTCTTGCATATATACATAGTTTTGCTTGGAGGCATATATATATATATCTCATGAAGAACTAGGACCGATATATCTATCACATACATGTATAAGAAAACAAGTTAAAAGTGAAATACTACAAGGTCCTCGGCTATTTGTACTAGAACAGTGTGTGTATATATATATATATATAATTAATCTGTGACTATGATTGGAGTGCAGTAGTGGTCATGGTTCTTTTCCCATCTTTTGTCAATGGATTGGCAAGAACAGTGTCAATCAAGAAAGAGAAGAATTGTCAAAAGGATGAAGGAAGAAGAGCCGTGGAAGAATTGGCGAAGGAAGCAAGGAAGAATGAGCTGTTACTGAGATCATCTGGAGTAGTCAAGTCCACAAAGACCAAAAGTTTTGTTTCTGTGTTCACTAATAGGGGCCAGAAAGGAGTCAATCAGGATCGCCTCATTGTGTGGGAGGTATACATATATGCATCCCTATAGAATAGATACAAGCCTTAAAAAGCTAGCTTAGCTTATGAAATGAAATCATTATACAATGTTAAAACTATTTGCTTGTGATTGTGATGTTGTTAGGAATTTGGTTGCCAAGAAGACATGATGTTGTGTGGAGTATTTGATGGGCATGGGCCTTGGGGACACTTTGTGGCCAAGAGGGTCAGGAAACTAGTACCAGCTTTTCTACTCTGCAATTGGCAACGAAATCTGGCTGCAACATCACTTGACCTTGATTTTGAGATTGGAGCAGAGAGAAATATCCATGGATTCAACATATGGAAGCAATCCTATCTAAAGACTTGTGCTGCTGTTGACCAGGATCTTAAGCAGCACACTGGCTTTGATTCCTTCACAAGTGGCACTACAGCTTTGACAATTATCAAACAGGTTATTCATATATTGTATTTACTTATCTAAATCTTGATATTTTTCTTTTAATATATTTTTATCATGCCTCCCATGTTTAATGTTCTACTTTTTTTACAATTTCCTCAGCAACAACTCTGGTTTTAGTGATGCTGACAAAATATGCATTACCTAACCAGGTTTTAGAGATAATTGTTGATGTATAAATTTTGGGTTTTATGATTATGAAACTCAACATGAACACCTTGCCAGAACTCAGAAGATTGGTACCAAGATTAATATTATCTTAGTAAATGTTTGTCCCAATGAATTGGGGTCCCTATCATTACTTATAAAAATGGTTCCATTACATTGTTTATATTATCACTAGCTAATCATTAGTTCTGGGAGGACCCTTATCATTAAAAAAAAAACAAAAAGTCAACTAGTAAATGATGTTTTATTAGAAAAGATGAGCACCACCAAAAGTTTCTATCATCATAAGATAAGGAATTTGTGTATTAATTAATCAGAAGTAGGCTGAAGTGTTTGTAATTGATGTTTACAGGGTGAATATCTCATAATAGGAAATGTAGGTGATTCTAGAGCAGTCTTGGCATCCACTTCAGAGGATGGTACATTAACCCCCCTTCAACTAACCACTGACTTCAAGCCAAATTTACCACGTGAGAATCTCTCTCTCTCTCTAAGATAAGAACTACTAGTAGTATCATTGTTGTTTGTTTATAGTGAGTAATTAATGTTTTGGTACTTCAATAATTCAGAGGAGGCAGAGCGCATAGCAGAATCAGGAGGACAGGTATGTTGTATGGAAGATGAACCGGGAGTGTACAGGGTGTGGATGCCAAATGGCAAACCACCAGGCCTAGCCATCTCTAGAGCTTTTGGGGATTACTGCATGAAAGACTTTGGACTCATCTCTGTGCCAGATGTCACGCTCACAAAACTTACCACCAGAGATCAATTTGTCATCTTGGCATCAGATGGGGTATGCATATATATATATATATATATATATTCTTCTCTTGATTCATGAATGTAACTAACTATATATGTAAGTGAATGCTGAAGTGGTGACTTATTATCATCAGGTGTGGGATGTTATATCCAACGAAGAAGCAGTGAAGATTGTATGGTCAGCGCCACATAAGGAGAAAGCAGCACAGAGGCTGGTGAAACGTGCCATCCATGAATGGAAGCGCAAGAGGAGTGCCATTGCTATGGATGACATGTCAGCTATTTGCCTCTTCTTTCACTCTACTCATCAACAACAACTCCTAAGTGCCCCTAAAGTTGTGGATTGATGGACTCATTCATCATTATACCGCTTATTCTTGCTTAGCTTGCTTCCGTATAATAATAACACAACACAAAAAAATACTTGTATATATATATTCATACTTATGAATTAAAGTGGTGGTCTTTGTATTTGAATGAGTGTAGGACTCTACACATTGGGTAGCTCTCTTTTGCGAAAAAGGTATTTGAAAGGTCCTCTCTCCATAACTGTCTGTATGTAATGCAATGTCAACTACACAAGCTTTTTCTGCTATTGAGATAGATAGCGGATTTAATTCGGCCAAATGATATTGTGTTTTCTTGTTTAATTTGGTCCACTCCACGCTGAGCTGATTGCTATTTCCTAATGTTCGTGCCGTGGCTACCTGTTTCTGACCTTAACACTATATATATATATATAACACAATTACGGGCTATTCAGAAACAATCTTGTGAGTTCAAACTCGTTGTTATAATAGATAGATCAATATAACTCAAACAAATTAAATTATCTAGACTCTAGAATTAATCACTTAACAAAATATCTCCAGGTTCATGCACAAACATGATAACATTTATCAAGCAAGAGAATTACTAACAAGGGATGTAAATGAATGGAATGAAAGAAAAATGAGTGGGGTTGGATGTATCAATGGGAGTGCATGGGAAAACGCATCGAAGGCCCACCAACTACTGACAAACCATTCAACCTCCATTCCTGACCCCAAATAAACATTAAAAAAATATCTGGAATCCTCCTCGTCATTCCTCAGTCGCACCATCTCCACGCGTGTCACGTACGCTCGCATCTTCCTATATACGTCACTGAGCAAGCAAATCAAACATCATTGGCGTTGAGTGAGTGAGTGCGATGGACTCGTCGTTGGATTTCTTCCGGCACGGCGGCGTGAAGGAGCTCAATGACGAGTCCGATTTCGAAGCCTTAGCCTCTGACGACGGTTACATCTCCATTTGCGGCCATGGTTCCCTTCTCTCCGGTACGGTACCGTTTTCATTTCTCATTCAATCTCTGCTTAATGTCTTCGTCTATGCTTAACTTGATGTCGTTTTGCGGCAGAGAAAAGTGCCAGAAGCACCTTCCCGGGCCTCACCAACTTCAGGATCGCCAACTTAACCGGCTTCCGCCGTCTCTTCTCCGTTGTCGGAGGCTTCTTTTTCACTCGTGGCATTGCCAAATTGAAAACCGAGGTCTTTTCTCTTTTTTCCTTTCTTCAAGTCAAATTGAGCTTGGTTAAATTCCGTTTTGTTCTTCAAAATATACAAAAATGAAATCACTTTGAGCCTCTATTTTTTTTTAACATTAATTAACTCCTTAATTGTGTAAAGACAAGCTTGAAATTTTTTAATCAAAGGACTAATCTGATTAAAAGGACTCAATTGTTTACTCGGTTAATTTGAAAAACAAAAATTGATTAAATTCAAAAGGCGCTTTTGAGATGTGATGCAATAATGATTTGGTTGTTTCAAAGTCTGGGTTGTTGGTAATGTATGGCAACTGGGTCTGTTACTTGCAGGAAGTTGCAGGGCTGTCTGCGGAGCCTTGTGAAGGTGAAACTATTATAATCACTATTTTTGAGATCAAGAAAACAGAGGTATTTTCTTTTCGGTGCTTCGAATCTTTATTCATCGCTATTTTTTATGTTCAACTTGATCTCTGTTAAGTAGTGAGGCCAGAACAAATAAATTTCAACTGACTGACACCAATTGTTCTTTTTCAATGGAGTCAGATTCCAGCATTTATTAAAAGGGAGAGGGAATATCGTTTTTTGGCTGTGAGTATTTTAATTGTTTTTTCGGTGTCAGTTTGTAACGGTGATAAGATCCAATTATATTTTAATTTTGATCCCTTTTCTTTTGCAATTTGTAGGTTGTTCCTGAATCATTGGATGGGGTGCCCTTTACCAATCCAGCTGTATGTTAATCAGATCTTACATCTTTAATAATCTTATTCTTAATTAACTGTGATACTAAACATGTGTGATTTGTGGTGTTCATGGTTGATAATCTTGTGCTGTTATTATTAATGCAGGTTCTTTGTGCCTCTTACACCGACAAAGAGTTCTTTAAATTTAGATGCAGAGGTAGTACTAAGTTTGGAGTAGCTTCTACTTGTACTTGAAGGCATAATAATGGGATTTTCTCGGACTGCATCAAATATTGAGACTAGGGGGGAAAGAACAAATTTGCAAGCATATATAAATCATGATAATGTGCATGTTTTCCTTTCCCACGCTTCTCCCCATTTAGTTGTCAAAAAAGTTTGTAATTTATATGTCACCATTACTATGACCAGAAGAATTCTTAATCCCTGTTCCAATTTTCTGCAGAGGGAAAGGAAGAATACTTTAAACAATATGGAGAGTATGAGAACCAGAAGATTTGGAGGGATGATGCATTGCCATGCCGTGTTTATCTTCGTCACTGGTACCTACTTTGTTTATAACTCCATCCCAATTGGGTTTGAATACAATCTGATCTGACAAAGTTATAACTGATTGTAATGAATTGTTACAGTGTTCTGGCCGCAAAAGGCCTTGGTGATGAAGCATACAATAACTTTCTGGATCACACGTTCCTTGCAGACCGGAAAACAACCATACGTCAGTACTTTGAAAAAGTGGGTACAAGCATCATGGATGAAGAGCCTCCTGAGTCTTTGAAAACTCGTTACGGTGGTTGATTGCAGAGAAACAGAGACAGGGAGATAGGGACAGAGAAGATGGGGACTGCACCTGTTATTGAAAATGTTCTGAATAAATAAAATATGTTAGCATTCTCGAACCTGCAGGAGGAGGAGTGGGCGTGCCCATTATCATTGGAAGCTGGTAGCAGTTAGTATCTGTTATACAATCTTATCGTTATACTATTTTGTATGTTATCCATAAGATCAGATGATGTGTCCCTTTAATATCTTCAAAAATTAGTTGAAAATAACGAGATAATTATATCTGCAACGGAAAGGGAACCTCAACTTGGTATTTAACATCAGCGGCAGAGCAATTCAGAACTCTGCCAAATTTCAAGTAATTTGCCTCTTCTGTTTTATTTTTGTTATTATTTTGGTAGGCCATGACTCCAATGTCAAATTGGGTGCGAACCAATATGCAATAGAGCAGCGAACTGATGCAGTGCTAAGTCGTTTTATAGAGTTGAGCGAATATGATATTACGATCCCACGGGAAAAAAATCAAAGAGAAATAAAGGATAAACGGGACAAAAGTAATGCATTCTTCGCAAATTCACGACACTGGAAGGGGGTTATGGCTAGTGGATTCGGTGGATGATATTCGGAGAATTGTTATCTGCTATTCCAATTTTCAACGGTAGAAGTCCCACATCGAAAATTCTAAATAGAGAATAGTAAGTAGCTTCTTATAAAAAAGGGTAGGCAACTAGTTCATAACCTAACCTGTCCTGTCAGGGGGTGAAAGGCGACTCGTCTATGATCGTATAGAGACGGCGGGTCGTGCCAACACCTGTTACTACGAACACATTCTAACAGACGAGCAAGAACCCCGCCCTACTTTGGTGGGACTTGCCCGTCAATTTTTGGAAGCTTCTCCTCTACAAGGAGAGGCTACACAACCTATCCCAAAACTAAGTATATGCCTAAACAATAATAATGTTACTTCCTCCATTCCAAAATATTAGTCATTTAAGGTAGTCGTTTTCACCTTCCAATGTCAATTTAATTTTTTCATACATATTATATTCCTAATATCATTTTTCTATCTTTCTAACCATCTTTCTTTCTCATTAATGCTTTAGATAGTTTAGTCATTTCAATATATCTTTTTATAAAATTAAGAATATTTATTGAATTTTTTAATCTACATGTAGACTAATATTTTGGAATGGATGGAGTATATAGTACACATTATGTATTTTTTGTTATCTCTGTTACTCCTTTCTAGCACCAATTTGTGGTGGATGGAACATGGAAAAGTTGAGCCAATTAGACGCTAAAGAGCTCGACCAATTATATATTAGATATTCTCAATCGGATAATTGGTTACGGCTTGTAGTTAATTAACAGATTACAAATTAGGCCCAGATTAGATCTTAAGTTATTGTTGTGCGATGCAAATATAGCAGTAATAATCTTAAAACCGTATGCGATGAATCGATGATTATCATTCTTCGTAGCAATCTATACATAGAGAAGTAATTCTTTTTTATTTTGCTTTTGTGTTTCACAGTATCATTTCAACGCTGCTATCTGTGTCTAGTTCTCGGATTAATAGTTCCATCATCTTCTTATACATGGGCATGTAATGATCATTTACCATCGTTTTTGAAAGCCTGAGCTTGCTATACAGCTCTCTAGGTGTTTCATATAAGCAGACACGTTCCTCAAGGGGACCATCTGAATTTGAATTAAAAGAATCATCAGATGGAGGAGGTACAGACACAATATGCATGATTCTTCCAGGGGGGTAAAATCGATGGCTATCCAAGTTTTCAGAAGTGATTGCATTACTGCTTTCTGCAGCCTCAACAAGCTGATTCTCTTCTTCGGTGATCTCTTTCGCCGCGGCTGCCTCTTCTTCCCGAGCTTGAATGTCTGGGGTGTGATCTTTTTTCTGAAGTTCCTTCTCCAGCTGATACCATAATTCGCCTTCAGTGATGCCATCCACAGTGGAAGAGGTCATGTATTGATTAGAAGGAATGAGTTGTTCCTCTTCATCTGTGTCATCTTGGCCAGATCCTCCACTTGAGGAACTAGGTTCATCCTTATTCGGCATAGGATCTCTAACTACCTCTTCAATCAAGAGGGATTCAGATCTCTTGGATGCTAGAGAAGCTTCATCTGACTTCTCTATTTTAGAGTTCGACGAGGGGCCGATCCGACGACGTGCACTCATGCAAGACCATGATAACAATGACGAGCGGGTTCTGACAACAGCTTCAGCAACACTTTGTGCACGCTTCATCACAACCTGCAGGTACAAAGTAGGATCTAATCTCTGAAGACACCAAGTACTTTCAGGGTCAAATTGAGATAAGGGAGCTTGAAGCTACCTGGGTGCCACTGGTTACTGGCCGCAGAAGAGCACCTGCACCAGCTACCTTGGCTTTTGCACTAGATATAGATGGTAGGCGAGACCCAAGTGCAGTTGCAGAGCGGTAGACAACATTCAGGACCTTGGTATGCTCGACCTGTTCCCGTAAATCGTTCAACCAAGATGATGCGGTCACCTATTGAAAACCAGCTTGAATAAAGATGGAAGCACTTCCTCACATATAACATCAGAAAATCATTTAATATAAATATATATATATATATATCAATATTTGCCACAACCATCTTAGGTTGGGAGATGTAGATTAGAGCACCTCAGAACGAAGATCATCGACAGAGGAAGCTGAGAATGTGGGCACCAAGTCAGAACCATTTATAATGGTAGTGATAAAGTGCTTCCCTGATTCGGCTAACTCCCATGTCATACAAGCAGCTGAAAAAAACGAAAAAAAAAAAAAATCGAAGGACTAAGAACAAAGAGCATATGTACAGAATTATTTCAAAACCAAAATATACAACAGGGTAAAATAGCTGCTCGAATCTCATGCTGGAATGTCAAATTTGAAATCTCATATCACTGCCCAAGCTGATTACAGTAGCAACACCATCTTACGTTTGGTGAGTTAAACAATACAAAATCTAGTGAATAATAACTTCAAATGTAAAGAATTTGGTAGCTACATGCCTGGGGCAAATGTGACACACACGCTTGAAGAGAGCTCTTTTTGTTCTCTAAGAATATATGTTAACAGAGCAGCAGTACCACCGCCAAGCGAGTGCCCAACAATCTATAGAAAGAAAAGATTAAAATGAGTGTCTTTATAAGTTGCACAATTAAATAATACATACAGTTTTAGTAAAAAAAATGATGAAAGCAATGAAAGGAAGTCTACTAAAATGATGAACTTAAAGTGAAAA
The DNA here is from genome assembly GCA_013621005.1 of Aeschynomene evenia. NCBI lineage: Eukaryota > Viridiplantae > Streptophyta > Magnoliopsida > Fabales > Fabaceae > Aeschynomene > Aeschynomene evenia. The sequence continues at coordinate 31,180,866 of CM024263.1, read as the reverse complement.
GATAGAAAATAACAAACAAAGAAATGAAAGGAAAAAGAGAATACTATATTTTATTACAGGGTGAGTTCTCAATTCAGCATACAAAGCGGTAGCATTAATAACATTCTTGGAAGCAGATTATAGGACAATACCTTGACTTTGAAGTCAGGAGATTCACTAAGAGCCTTAAGTAGTGTTAGAGTGCTGAGCTTTGCAATCCAACGAGCTGCAGCAACCATACCACAGTGTGCATATCCTAAAACCAAGTTGCTTATCCCACCATCATTTAAAACAGAGTGGTGGAAGGGAACAACAGCACCAGTCGCAGCTGTTAGTGTGTCTTTTATGCTATGAGTTCCCCGGATCAATAGAAGCAAACATTTTGATTGTGTGTCACGTATAATTGTAAAAGCAGGCTTCAGAAGCTGCAATAAGATTTCATGACATTAAATCAATCTTCAGTTTCAGCCGAGCAGAAAATTGATTATAAAGACATCTTTACCAAACTAACTCTAAATATAAAATATTTTACCATATATATAAACAAATATTTCTAACCTTTAAGTAAATTACTATACAAGAACAATTTGTTATACACAATCCAAATGGAACAAACTCCCTTTAAATAATTTTTTAGTTAACTTGCACAATTATAGAATTGATTTTATCATTAATCGGTTAAACTTGTACTCAATTATGAAAATTATTTTTCACATCTAAAAAACACACCCAAAATAGAGAAAGAGAGTGAACAAGGAAAAATAACGCACCCCTGCTTTAGGCTTCTGGAGGAGGACATGCTCCGGGGAGAATCCGGCAGAGTCTAAAAACACCGGAAACGGCTTCTTGGAGAAGAGCATGCACATTGTCAGCAACCTCAGCAGCTCCTGCAACTCCTCCACAATCTCGCGCCCTTTCAGCTCCACACAGCCACTCCCACCATACACACTCGCAACTGCTACATTACCCTGCAACGCACAATCCTCTCTCCTCACAATCAATCAACAACTTAGCCCTGAAATTAAAGAGGAAGTGAGGAACACATATAAATAAGGATTTGGAATAACGTGAAATGGAACCTGCTTGCGCATGAAGTAATTGATGCCGAAGGCTAAATCTCCGATTGGCCATTTTCCGAGAGTCTCAGAGTACGTAAACCTCAGCGTCTCCGACAGCGTCACGATAGACTCCAATAGATTCGCCGGCGCCTGAGCTGGCCTCCGAGCGAGCCTCCTCCTCCTCACCGATCTGCTCGATCTCGACGAATCGTCGTCCTCCTTCCTCGCCAGCAGGCTCCGGCTCAGCAGCAGGTACAGCACCACCGCAGCTCCGGCGGCGGTCGCCATCGTCCCGGCGGCCATGGAATCAGCTCCTCCAAATCAGAAATTGAATAAGAACCGAAGGAGATAGAATCCTAGGGTTTGAGGATTGAAGGAAGAAAAAAGGGATTGGGATTGGGATTGAGTGTGTAGTGTGAAACTGAGACATAAAGGAAACAGAGAGAATGTTCCTTTCTGGTAACAGCAAGATACTTACTTGGTTATCTTATTATTGTGACCATGATACCCTTGATTAACTTGGGGTGATTGAGAAATCATGGTGGGTAAAACCGTAATTTAGATTATTTGAAGAAGGAAGGAAAGAGTGGGAGGGTGGGCACGTCAACGTGAACGTTTGTGGATGAAGATAGAATAATAATAATAATAATAATAACAAGTTTATGTATGTTTAAAGTAAACAGAGAGAATTGTGAATGGTGGTTTAATCTGTGATGATGGGAATGGAAGATAAGGACAGGGTCGGGTCCCATCCCATGCACACACCACACGGGTTCCTTGGGACTATATAACTTTAGGACTATGATGATCCAGACTGATGTGCCCCAAGTTCTCAATCATCAAATTCAAAACCCAAACAAAGCTCAGTCCTAAAGTTTCAAACTTATTTGGGTCTGGGTCTTGTACCTTATATCCACCAACCTCGATCTTACATAATGGGCACAAAAACTTGCATTCTAGACCACAAATTGCTTATTGCTCTAGCCTTGTCATATATCTAACAAAAATCATCAAACTTAAAAGATTATGCCTTTCTTTCTTGGGCCTTTAGGCCCCGTTGTTTACCCAAAAACAAAATCAAAATTATGCCTTGGAGAAAGAAGAAAAAAGCGAATCACATTAAAATTAATTTGAATGAAGAGTTATTATATGCATAATAAAAGGTTAGTTATCTGTCATCATATTTCAAATTCTTAGTTTGACGTGTAAAAGAATGTAACATGGGGTAGTTTAATTTCCGATTCAGGGTCTTTACTTAGTTTCATGCTTTACGTTAAACTCTAGCACTTGTTTTTTATACTTTATCTTCAATTATAAGTTACATATATATACAAATAGATACCAAGTGCCAAATACATTCAAAATGATTGAACCATTCAAGTCCAACAAAGTGCCAAATTAAACTTTTCTTTTCACTATATTATTTTATTTATGCTCTTTTCTTTTCTTTTTCCAAAGGTGTTAAAAGCAACATGCTATCCTTCTCATTACATAGGATTTATTAATGGAGTATTGACCCTGCATCGATCATAATTAATTAATGAAATCATAGGCTTGTGTGGGAGAAAATTTCCTTGGGCATCATGAACATGGGAAACATATATAATTGAGCCAATGACTACTAGAGTAGTATACTTCGAGAATCCACCCCTATCCCCCAATTCCGCAAAATATTTGCCTTGAATTTTGAATTCCAGCTGAGCCTGTTGACCTGTATATTGGGCTATGAGAGCTGCGTAAAACTATAATAATAATAATAATAAAATTTTGTACAATCTTAGCCTACTGAAGTTTTGTCTCTATGCAAAAAAGAGGTTATCTTGGATGCAGTTGTTGTTGAACTTATAAAACAAAGTTTCAGTTACCAATGAATTAACGGAATAATACTATTAATTCCTTGATTCAAACTTGCGCAACTTCATATGAAGAATCGCTTTCAATGCTTGTGATGCTTAGACACATTTGTCCAAATTTGGGAAACTGGAAAGGGCTTGAAGCTGTTTGATTCAATGCCAAAACCAATTCGAGCCAAGGCAAACTAACCTATTACTATTAGGCATTGCGCTATAACTTGTTACATTTCACCTAAGACCCAACTAACACGTGATAATGAATTCCAAGAACAATATGGAAAAATGATACAGTACAATCTTTTGAACATAGGGATACAAGGTGGGGACCCTATATGATCATTTTTTTTAACCTACCCTAGATACTTTTTTGAAGCCTAGGCCTAGCTTCAAACCGGGCATTATATTGGGGTGGGGCACCCCTAATTGAACGCTCCATTCCCATCCTCACGGGTAATTTCTCGTTCTCATTTAATTTAAAGATATAGTAATAGTACCAAGATAATACTGTCATGTACCTACCACAATAGGGCATAACCCTTCATACATATTCTCCATCTCCACCTGTAATACTCACTCACATATGGTGTTTGTGTTTCCTTTTCATTAATGCTACGCGGGTTCTTAATCTTCCACAATAATAACCTGACATAATATATGTGTTTTGAGAGAGAATTCTTGAAAAGTAGCTACAAATACAATAATCAGTAAATGGCTTAATCAAGTTCACAGAATTGGTTCAACGACTTAGACTTAACCAATCTTTCAAAATTCCACAGTGAACAACTGCTGATCTTCTGTAATTTTCGGTGTTAGTTAACTTAGGAAGATCTAATTTCAGCCTTAAAGTATGTTACTAGGTGTTAGCTAGCTGCCAATACCATAATCATGAGGTAGAAAACTTAGTTAATTAGATTTAAATTTAAGCAAGTTCTTCTATCTTGAAAACTTTACAAAATTCAATTTAATTTCTCTCTATTCCTAGAATATGCCAAAAATGTAATTGAATTTATGAAATTAATATACTAATTTTATTTCTTTAATTTATGAAATTTCCCTTTATCCCTATTGTGCGTGACCTGTGAAAGGACTGCCACGTGGAGACATTGAGATGAAGTTCACATTCTGTCTCTGAGAGCTTGTTTTGTTTTGTTTTGTTGCCACCAACTGAGCCAGCCAGTGTCAAAAATCTCATCCGCAAAGGTTGCTCTTTTATCTTAACCGCTCCACCTTTCTTTTATTACAGCGGCATTCTCTCTCTCTCTCTCTCTCTTTCGCTCACAAAAACAACCATTTCACTATTTGTAATTGTAACCCCCTTTCTTCTTTTCGTAACGTCCTGTCCTTCACTTCCACATTCTCAACAATCATTTCGCTCTCAAAGAAAATGGGGAGAATGGGACAAGAATCAGATTCCAAGACCCAGTTGGTGTTAGAGATTTGCTCCATTGCCACCCGTTCTGTGTCCTGTCCTCACACACTTCTCTCAAACTCACCCAAGACATCTTTCATTGATTGGTACTGCATTCTTGGGGTAAGCTTTTTTTAACCCTTTTCTTGTTTGATGCAAACAATTTAGCTCTTTTCTGGGTTCTCTTGCATGATGCAAAATGTGCTTCTTTTCCATATTGGGGTTCTCATAGGTGGAAGAAAATGCAGGGGTAAATACCATTCGCAAGAGATACCATAAACTGGGTATGTATGTTTAGCTGGTTTTATGGTTATGTGTAATCAGCATTGTCTCTCTCTCTCTCTGCCTTCCCCCTTTGAAAAATGAGGAATGCTTTTTATTATGTCTGCAGCACTGCAACTTCACCCAGATAAGAATAAACATCCCAAAGCTGAAATTGCTTTCAAGCTTGTTTCTGAGGTTAGTTTGTGACATTTTCTTCCTCTTTTATTATCATGCCAGTACTATAACATCAAGCATTGGTTCTTTGGTGATTCTAGACTCTCTGTGTTGTGTGTGCGTGATCAAGCCCTATTTTTTATTATTATATTGTATTTTTTGTAGGCATATACATGTCTATCTTATGCTGCTAAAAGAAAAGTTTTTGACTTGGAGAGATGCAAGAACTCATGCTTTGAGTGCAAAAGAATCCCTCATACAACAGGCAATGCCCCTGTCAATTCCAGCGGTTCAGGCTTTAAGGCATGGAACATCATAAGAGTGTCAAGATCTTTCAGACTCTGGAGAAATATAAGGGACATGAGGGATAGATTCAAGGAAGAGGCAAAGGTGATAGAGAATTGTCTGAGAGCAAATTCAATGCCAAGGAAAGAATCTCCACTATACAACCCTGATACTGTTGGGTACCTACAAAGAAGCAAATCCCTTCATAAAGAAACCCCTGTTTTCAACCCCTCGGATTATTTGTACCAAGGCTACCCTCATTTGAGGACCAATGTTTACAAGAATTCTTCAACATTTTGGTACCTGCAGGCAGAAAGTTTGCTGCATAATGGAAGGGGAAGAACAGAGCATGCATCCCCTGTTTTTGAGGTTAAATCTAGGAGTATGTTCACAAGCAAATTTGCCTTCGTCCCATCACAATGTTAGGCTTGAAATTTTTCCAACATACATTCAAATTCAATTAATGCAATGTGATTGCCACATTCTCGCAACTTTGATATGATGGATTGATTGCATTTCATTACAAATTTGTCATATGTTCTTTTGAACACCCCTGCGTCCAAAGCAAATTGATTTATTTAAAAGTTAAGGCTAACGTAAAAATAGAATAAAGAAAATCCATGAAACAATCAATGAGGTCGACCATGTGTTGTTAATACGTCAATTGCATTCCCAAATTGCAGTTAATAAAAGTTGTAGATCCATGTAAGGATTTAATGTTCATATACAAGCAATATAAAATAATTTTACATAATGATTTAATCATGTAATAACATGGTTAAATTCCACTTCAAAAACCTGAAAAGTCATACAGGATGATAACGTTTCATTCTTTGAATTTTTTGTATCCAACCAATAGAATAGAACATTGGTTTTATCACATTCCATTTCACTCCAGTCATCACAAAATATAAAATATCCAAACCTAGCCTTAAGATATGAAAACACAGATAATTAAAGTAATATCAATGAATTTCCACTATATTCTATTGGTTGTCAAAATTTCGACAGCAGCTTTCTCAATACAAAATTTAGTTTATGCCTCATTTTCAACAAATCCAGAAAAGAAACAGACTATGGCAACCACAACAAAATCTTGGCATAAACGTGTATGAGCTACCGTTACTGTGCCCTGCCCAAACCCTTGTCCGGTTGTCCGATTAAGGTATAGTTCCCTTCTCCGCATTCGTAACAATTATTGGATTGATGAGAGTTCTCAGGGCTTCTGGTTTTTGAGAATGCCACTATCAATCAAAGGCTGCAGTTCTTTTTTCACAAGTTTCTGTACCTTTGAATCTGGTGATTCCAAGAAAGCAGAAACAACCTTACAGCTGCAATCACAACGTCAAAACAAAAATAAAATATAAGAAAACACAGCCCTTCATAGTTCATACTTCATACACTGAAATGGTGGGATGTGATACAAGAGCATGTGAAGCCTACCTGTGACCATGAGCCCATAACTCACTTTTCCCTTTTACAGCTTTTTCCCACAAGGTGGAGGCAAAGTTGGGGCAATCCAAAACCAGTTTTCTAATGGTCCGACTTGAATGGAAATTTTCAAGGACGTGTTCCTCCTCCGAATCATCTGATTTAGGCTTTGCCGCAAGAGATGCAATCGCTTCGTGAAGGGAATTTATCTTATCATCCAAGGTTGGGTGCAGTATGCCATCAGAACCCCCTGTTGCAACCTGCATGTGCAATTGATTTTTTAAGATAGGTAATGCTAGGTAACAGATTCGTAAAACTCTGAAAATATAAAATAGACATCATATTTACTACCTCATATAAAACCTCTTTGCCACAATTTGATCTGATCAATTCTTCCACACTCTCAATACATACATCAAGAAGACTCTGCATAGCAAGTCAATCAAACAGAACTTTCAGCAAACTTAATTATTAACAAGTAATTCAACTGGTCTCAGACTTGCATATCATCAAAATCAATATAATTACCATGAACACAATATAAAAGAAACATTTAAAAATTAATCAGGACTCAGGAGCATACGATAAGGAATGGTAAGAGGCAATAAAACAGAAGCAAAACATGAAAGGGAAATTAATTATTAGATGGAAAAAGTTAAAACAACCTACCTCCGCAAGTCCACTCTTGATCAATAGTTCTTGCCTTCTAAGAAATGGGTCTTTCTTCCCACTCTCTGCCAGGTCAGCATCATCCACTGGAGTTTTATCTTTATTAGGTTCGTCCACAGCCATTTCATTGTCTTCCTTGGATTCCTTGTCATCAAGTGATACCTTCAAGGGTTCTGTCTGAGCACTTGCTTCTGACTGATCCTGACCACAACCAAAGTAAACAGCATGAGTTATATAGCTACAATAAAGTACAGAAAACAGATAGGTATGAAGGTAAAACCTTGAGAGACAAAGAAGGTATAGATGAATTCAGAGAAGCAAGATCATCAGGACTGAAATAGCGTGAACAATTAGGATGTAGTAATTGCAGCAAAGGACGTCTACCATTCTGTAAAATTACATGTAGACAACAAAAATTAGGAACACATTAATCAGAAACGTATAATAAATAATTTTTCAATATTGTCTGCAGGAAGAGTTGGAAAGAGCTAGTGCAGAGAATGAAGAAAAAGACAGCAAAAAATGCTTCTAAGAGGCATATAAAGAATCTTATGAATATATCCTCATTAATAGATGCAGACTATATTAGTATCTATTTTAGTACTTGTTACATCATATGAGAAAGTAGAAGACAAGAAACCTTATCCATAACAAGCTCCTTTAGAATTGGTTGAAGCTCCCGAATGATAGCCTGTAACAAGAATGCTTTAAAGCTCAATATTAAAAATATTTCATCATAAACAGACAATTGTTATCAGTTTTGTAAATCAGAACAAGAACCAAACAAACCTTTGTTATCAGTTTTGTGTCATCAACAACTGAAAGGATGCAAACGAGCACCTGAAAGTTTAATTAAAGAGAATGAATATTCATACTAAAATCTGAATGAAAGATAGATAACTTAGTCTAGTATAAGTTGGGAGAAACAAAATGATTCCCTTACACTGATCAGGGGATTGCATCACTTATGCAATTTGAAATATCATTTCATAAAACAATAGAAATAATAGGGTATCAACTATATATGGGAAGCAACTGTCCTGTCAATAGACTTGCCAATGATCTACAGAACTGAACTGTATAGGCAAATAAATTTATTCATTTTTTACGTTTGTCCATTTTGACCTAGTTCCCAAATCTTACTTTTAATTTGCACTGGCCTGCAGGGACAGGCTTCAACACAAGTCATTTAGAGTTTGACACAATGTGTAAACCATAATTAAACCTTAGATAGGATGGGCAACAAAATATTGCCACAAAATCAAAGTACTCACCATACACCCATATTGATGATATGCTGTTTTGTCTATGTGCCCCTTCAGTCCTTTGATAATCTTCTTTCTTTCCTAAAATGGAAAGTAAAGTAGAAAAACGAATCATATGTCAGATTCAATCATTTGGAGTACACTAAAAAACTCTATTGGTAAGAAAGATGATCAAGAAAAACCTTGGCATTCCCATATTTTACACAAAGAATTCCAATTTTGGCTCCATCCCTCGTACCAATCATTCTAACGAGAAGTGGACTGCATAACTGTTGTATTACATCTGTGACAGAGGACTTTTAACAACCTCAATTTAGATAACAGAAGAGCTATTGTCATGGATAAATTTGTTGGATGAAACATTATTTCGGCATGGGAGAGAAGTACCTGGTCAGCAATGCTGAAATACTCAAGCAGAACTCTGTGTATGATAGAGTGATCAACTATCCCTTTCTCTAAAATTGGCTGAATCACTGACGTCATATGTCGCAACACTGAACCTTTTTGTAGACCCAACTTGGACATTACATCTATTAATCTGAAATACAATAAAAATTTAGGGAACATTTAAAATAAAAAAACTGCAACAAAGAAAGGAGAACCATATTTGACAAGATAAGTAAAGTCAAGAGATCAAGTAACATATATTCACAGAGAGAAGCAATTATTGCAAGTTCTTTACACATTTCCTGAATGCTATAATGCCGAACTAGACTACTAATTGAACTTTTACCTGCTCTCCTTCGCTGAGACTAAGTCTTTAAACAACTGAAGTTCTGTGGAGTATAATTCAGAAAGCAGCTCTTGCTTTTGTGCAGCACTTGCTAACTCATAAGCATGCTCAATAACTGCATAACATGTAGATGCACATATTGATTGAAGGGAAATCAACTTTAGTTCAAAATGCTGAAACATTCATATCAGTGCATTGCACAGGCATACAAAACTATTAATCATGATTGTATTTTCCCATCATTGTTAAAATTTGTCAACAAGTGAGCAGCATTCCTCTGTTGATAAAACCTCTGAAACACGCAAGTTAAACCCAGAACAACAGCAAAATACTGCCTGAATACATACCAACTGATCCAACCATGTGACGAAGAAGAGGAGCAACATGACCATGGAGAGAGGAGATAAAGCCGGCTAGTTGTTTCTTGGAGGCTGAAAATGGGGGAGGAGCAATTAGAATAGAGGAAATAACATGTAAAAAGACATATTTCGTGTTGACAATTACCATTGTCCAGCATCTTCTTTACTAAGTGGACAGCATATGCATTGTATGCTAGAGCTAGAAAATGTGGCCGCAGCTCTTCAAATACTGCATCTCGTTCAGCTTGTGAACAATGCTTGACACAAGTCTATCAATCGAAAAACAATATTAAAGATTTGAAAATATTAAAACTACAAACTACTAATCTACAAGAATGTGTATAAATATCTATATAAAGATACCAACAAATATACCTGAAGAACCCTAGAAGAAATGTGAGACCCTGCAATCTCAGGAATCTTCCCCTTCATCTTTTGCACAGCTTCAGTCACCAGCCTTGAATTATACGAAGGTCCAATGTAAAACAGAGGAGAAGGAAGAAAACAGAGATAAGGAATAATCAGTCTTAACATCTTTTATGCAGAAACATACTTAGCTCTGTCCTCTTTGGCAATCTCATGACGCCTCATCTTTTCCCATAGACGTGCAAGTTCCTGTTTAGGATTAGGTATTTAATTAGCCAGAATATATCTAAAGCTAAAAGCAAGTATAATGGGTCCTTAAACAGTCATCTAAATAATCATGCAATGCAAGTATGCAATCTTTGAGAGTCAGCAAGCTAACATATCATTAATCTACGGTTTAAACACAAAAAAGCATCAGCAAACAAATAAACATAATGTAGAGATAACAAGCAATTCTGCCAATGCTAGATATGCGGATGAGAATATGAGCACACTCACTTGTTCAAGTGTGTAATGGCGCTTTCTCTTCTTTTTCCTAGCTTCCGCTAGTTCCTGAAATTGTAACGATTAAGCCAACTAATCAAAACAAACAATCTCTTTGATTTGATTTTTTTGTATGAAGAATAGAAACCTTGGCTTGAAGACGGCGTTCACGCCCAGTGGCAGGAGGTTTCTGCTTGTCTTTAGTAGCGGCGTCAGGTTTGTGAGTCTTAGCGGATTTGAAGGGCTTCTTAGCTGCAGCGAGCTTAGGAGCCTTAGAAGGGGATTCATGAGTAGAGCCTGAAGCTGAAACTGAAACAGGAACGCGCTTTCTCTTCTTGTTGTTTCCTTCTTGCTGCTTCTTCGCTGCCATTGAATCGAAGCGAACCGAAACTTTGGAGGAGGAGGAGTGAGTGAGTGCCTCTGTTACGCTCAGCTTCAGCTTAAGCACGAACTAGAGCTTTGCAACTACTAGGGTTTTTCTTTTTTGTTTCGATTGAACACGACTAGGGTTTATCATTCACTCAGGACTCAAATCTCTATTTTTGCATAATATTGAATTAAATAAATAAGTATATTTTTTTTTTTATTTCGTAGGAAGCATGTAAGTTTTTTTAATATGCAATATCTAATTTTACAAAAACAATAAATAGAGAAAAGATTATTATTATATCCATCAAAAATATGTTTTTGATCAAAATAACAAGTGATTCATATTAGAGAAATATTTTGCAAGGAATTTTTCTTTTTTGGGGACTGTATGGCAGTGAAAACACAAACTTGATGTTATTTAAATAGTTTATAAAAAATAGTATTATTTAAATATTTTATATGAATTAATATAAGCTCAGCCTTTTTTTTATTGCTAGTCGAAAAGCAGCAGCGAGCTTGGGCGTGCTTAGTTTGGATCTATACCTTCAAAAGGCCCAAATGTACATTGGATTAGAAGTAGGAATTAAAATTAATACCTTACTCCAAACAAATAAAGAAAATGATAGAGAGAAAAAAAAAAACCTTCGGACATATGAAACAAAATTGGAGTCTAAATGTAAAATAATTTCAGGTCCACATTCCTTCTATATTAGTTTCATGAGGAATGAGTAATTGTATATTTTAGTCACATTGTTATTGACAAATATTGTTAAAGAAAACAAGAAACATTTAGGTTGTATCTGTTATCTGTTTTGTTAATTGAATGATTTGAAAGTGCGTGTTCCGATGGGTGCTATGAATGTAATAAAGTTTAGTGAATAATTTGCACAAGTAAGAATATTGTTCAATTACATAATACAAGAATGTTGTGTACCGAAAGCGAAACACGTGGGAGGGAAACAGCTTCGAGATACCGCATTGGTCTCTCTCCCAATTTTATGGAGTAATCAGCGGCAACCTGATCCGTTGAAAAGAAAGTTCAATACAGGCCTATAGCATCTAGTCTAGGGATAATATCAAATCAAACCAAAAATTGTGGATACATTCATCTGCCTTCAAATAAAGTTGAGGCCAGGTTGGTCATGTATCTAGCTATATTTGTTTTTGCTACTCTTTTTTTTAAAATTTTATGTCATGCTAGATTTTGGCGTGATCCGCGGCAGCCATATCTTGTACATGTTTTTTTGTTCATGTAGCCGGCAGAATATTTGCCTCTTTACTAAAATTTGGACTGGCATTCTTCAATTACAAATCTGTATGTATGCAGAGACGTGCTAGCACCAAATGTTTTTTTTGGTGCTGCGCCATTAGCCACCAACGTCCAAACATTTACTTCGTGTATATATGTATGTGTGTGGTCCTAATTCTATATCATATCATATCAGTAAGGTGAACATACATTATTGTCTTCAATAATGGTCAATGGTATGTAACTGGTATATGGCTAAGTGATCAGGATAACTACTTATTTGCTCCCCACCCTTCCTTATTGAAGAGGAAATTTGTCCACGTACGTCACCACATTGACAGTAACTTATGTTTTATCATCTCAATTGAGCTTGTAATAATTAAGGCATATATATATATATATCAGTCAAATTAAAATAGGAAGGAAGCATGGCATGTGGGTTAATCTAGACAAGAAACTGTTAGTGGCCTCTGTATTCTGGTTTTCAGTCAAAGGTGACTCGACCAGCACATGGAAGCAAGCATATATATATATATCTAGAAACAAAAGAAATGACCTGATTTGGGGGCCGGGTCTAGTGTATACCCAATATGTATGATATGATTCATTCAGGTGGTAACCTACCTACTGCTACTATAATACCTTAATTGTGCTGGGTATAGCTTGTTAGGCTTCCTATATTGGGCACAATACATTGTGCCATTACGGGACTGCACTAATTTTAATTTAATTATTAAAGGCATCAGATCATCGCCACATCACCCTTCAGCCATTTTGTACTTGTGTGTTTCCCCATCTCTATCTTATCTGACTAGTCACATACATATATATATATATATATGGAATATGGTGGTGAGATTTGTTCTGACACTAAACAGCTATATGGGAGTCGTTGTTACAATGGGCGCATGACTGTTTGATGGTTAATGAAGTTAGACCCTTCCATTCCTAATAATTGTGCAGTATATATTGATGATCAGGTGCATGCATTTTGACTTTTGAGATTTTCCAAAATCTTTCAAGTCTCTTCTCTCTCCGCTAAGAAAAATTAACAGTTATCAAGGCTCTAAGGCTCTCCCAATTGTGTGTTTTTTATTTAACATTTTCCCCTTTTCAAACCCATCGAGAGCAAGCCATGCACGATACAGCTATCTAGTTGAATAGTGGTGGCCGGATGGAGACTACTACCACCATATATCAAAATCCAGATCGATAACACTAATATATATATAGATATATAACTTGCATAAAGTAATGATTCAAATAGAACGAAGCTGGCATTTAATAGCTGTAAATGTGTAAAGTTCGGCAATATATATATATATATATATTCTTGAATGTTTTTTTTTTATTATTATTATTTGTTTTGATACTGCACTACCAATACAAAGGAAAGTGACATTCATCGCCCTCCATCAGTAACTACTGAATTAGTAAGGACTAAGGACATTAATCATACAAAAAACCTTCAATTATTTAGTGCAGAAATCAAACAACATCTAACAATTAATCCGCCACGGTGTATAAAGTTTGTTTTTCCTTATTATGAAAAGAGAAAAAAACTACCTACCCTATACCTATACCAATATATGCTACACTGAAACTAGAGGTTAGTATATAATGAAGACTTTAATTTTGGCGAGTTGCTTATAATTAGTATATGGCATGTGGCTTTGGTGTCGTGCTATTCAAACCACTACCCCACATGGCCAAAATTTGTCAGCTAATATATGCGCCCGTATATATGCATTCTCAATGATTGAATTTCCAATCTTTTATTTAATTAAAGAGTCTTCAAGAATAGCTGTGTGGAAATTAGCCAAGAATGTGAAAGAAAAATGGTAAGTCTTACTTACACTCTTAGTAAAATTAATATTATTAGTTTAGAGTTTCGGATTATTCCTTCACATCTCTTTAGTAGTGACACAGACGGTAGAGAATGTAGAGATATATATATATGTGGTATGTGGAAGCTTACCCTTACGTACGTTTCAGTGTTGGCATATATATTCTTGGATGCATATGGACTATAGTGAATTATTGATTCTATATATGACAAAGACTAATTAATGAACTACATACCAAATTAATCAAGATCGATAACATAAATAAGATGATGATCACTGTACTGCCGAACTAATTAACAAGTTTAGTTAAAGGAAATATTATATAAAATACTGATAATGAAACTGTTGTAGGATAAGAATATAATTAAGAAGGCAAAGATTAAAGAATAGTATTAAGTGAAGTGATTGACGGCACGCCAGGCTAGCATTTTTGCCATGATTGGTGTGGGCCCATACTCTTTTGTCAATCCCACATGCACTTCCTCCCCTTTTATCATTATAACTAACTAGTCTTGTACCCGTGCAACACGCACGGAGATTATATCAAATTTTATGTTTAAGATATTAAATAATTAATGAAAAATATTTATATATAATGAAGTTAAATGAAAATATGTTATTCATAAATTTATTTTGTAAATATAACAATAAAAATACATAATAAAATTATTATTATATTAGTGGATGTAAATAAAATTATTCAATCACATAATTAGTTTTAATTTTTTTTAATATCAAATTTGTATTCATAAAATATTTATAATTATTCTCTTTCAACAATCAACAAAAAATAATCATAATTTACAGATTATCAATCACTAAAAACTACCAAAATCATAGAAAATATTTCAAAACTAATAATTATCAATCATTAATAATTACTAATTATTCATATCTATTCCCGTCCAACAATCAATAAAAATATTAAAAATTAATAATTCATGTTCATAGTTATTTCTAATTAACAAAAAATATTAAAAATATGTAATATCAATCACTAAAATTCTCTAAAATATTCATTAATTATCAATCACTAAAAATCATTAAATTACAGGTAAAATATTCAAATATCACTAATTATCAAACATTAGTAATTACTAATAATTCGTAATTATTCTCTTTTAAAAAACATGTTCATTATTTATGTTTTACATTTCCCGTGAGACAGTTAATCAATCATGTCAAATATTAAATTATGAAGAATAGAAAATGAGGAGAAGAATGAAACAATAAAAAAATATATAGAAGAAAGATGAAGAATAGAAAATGAAAGGAGAAGAATTAAAAATAAATTAAAAAATAGAAAAAAATGAAGGATGACTAAGAAGGTAGATGAAAAAAAATAAAATAACAAAGAGAGAAAAAAAAAGAGCAAGAAATAGAGATGACAAAATAAGAGAGGAAGAGAAAAAAAATAAAGTTGGAAGGGTTGAGAAGGTGGAAAGATATATATATATATATAGATGATTTGACCATAATTTAACATCAAATGCTATAAACAAAGAAAAGAATCTGAAAGAATATTTTTGTATAATGTGAATGTAAATAGAAATTTTATATAAAAAAGATTTTATCATATATATTTCAAAATAAGATTTTCCAAATTTATATTATGAAATGTGAATAGACATTTCCAAATCAAATATTATTATTTTCAAATATTTTATGCATAAAATTAATTATTCTAAATAAAATAAATGATACATATTGGATATTAATATTTAAAAGATACATTAAAGATTTATAAATCTATACATATAATATTTACGAACCTCCTGCATTAAATTTTCTGCCACGTGTCATTTTCTCAAAATTTTCAATTTTTTACTTATTTTTTTAATAAATATCAATTAAATCTTTTTCTTGATTTAATATATTTATTCATTAAATATAATTATTATGTTAATTATTGATTGAAGATTTTATATGTCTAATTTATTATTTTAATAAATTATATCAATTAATTCTTGATTGCCATATATGATCTTGATTGGCATATCATTTAATATGACGAATATGATTAAAATATTTGAATAAAAAGGAAAGATTTGCAAATTAACCTGATGAGTCTTATTTTTTAAAAAAGGAAAGATTTTAAAATAATGTTAATTTACTGTTCAATATATTGGACAATATAACGAATATGATTATAATAACGAATATGATTATAATCCTTAATTAATTGATTTATTGAAATTTCCATTTTTTTCATCGATTATCTTCCTATTGATCTACTATAAATTTTTTCGTTACTTTATTTGACTCATTTCCATCCATAAATTTATCGTGTATTTTTTTTTACTTCTTTCTATTTTTTTTTGCCATATCTCTTATATGTTTTGGCATCTTCTTCTCATTTTTCCTAGAATCTCTATCTTTTTTTTTTTGTTTCCCACGGTATCCCCAGCTCGAAAGGTCAAGGGCTAATCCATCGCGAATCTGAGCTCCATTTTAGGGTTTGTTGGCTATTTAAGGGCTTCCCTTGAATCTCTATCTCTTTTTCTTTATTTTCTATGATTATCTTTCTATGAATGTCTTCTTCTTTTTCATTCCAATTTTTTCCTATTTTTTAACCATTGTTCTTTTTCTGACTATTTATTTTTTATTTTCTTTTTAAATATTTAAATTTTTTTCATCTTCTTCTATTTCTCTTAATTATCTCTTCTCTAATTATTTGTATGAGTTTTAATTAATTTTCTATTTGGTTTTAGATCAAGTTTCAACACAGTGAAGAAGGTATACCGTAAAAAAGGTACAATATAATCTTTCAAATTCAAAATTGTTGTACACTTTTATCAATATATCTGAATTTTCTTCACCTATGCATCTCTCAATATTCTAACATTATTTAATTTTCAATATAAGAGTTTTTGTCTATTATGAAGAATTCTCAACATAATATATTTTTTTAGTATCAAAACTTTTCAATATTTTTACATTTTTAAAATAATTATCATTATTTTTTGCAATTGAGTGTTCATCTTGATTTTCATATAATGTACCTAACAAATTTATCTTTTGCAAATGGTTGCTCACCTTAATTTTTATTTTTAATTGTTTTTTGTTTTTATGTATTAAATATAATGTTGATGAGATTATATTTATTGAAATTATATTTTTATATTCTATTTAAATTTATTATTTAATTACATCATATATATATAAGTTTTGATTTGTCTTATATATACATATATATGTTGTTATCTATTTTATGCAGGTATGATATTGAAGATGTCATAAGATGCTATCTAATTTTGATCTTATTTTTTTTATCTTTGATTATATTGTAATTGTATTCATATGTAATTTTGTCATTTAGATTTTTTTTATTTCCTTAATTGTACAATTGTTAATAGATATGTAAACTATGTAAATGACAATTAGTATATACGTTTTTAGTTTCTATTTAAAGTATGAGATTATATATGTTATTTAATAGAATAATCTATACATATAATATTTACGAATCTTCTGCATTAAATTCCATGTCACGTGTCATTTTTTTAGATTTTTCAATTTTTTACTTAATTTTTAATAAATATCAATTAAATCATTTTCTTGATTTAATATATTTATTCATTAAATATAATTATTATGTTAATTATTGATTGAAGATTTTATATGTCTAATTTATTATTTTATGGGTAACTCTTATCATTAAATTTTTATGTTAATAATTATGTTTACATATTATATGTATAGATGATTCTATTAACGTACCAATTAATATTAAAATGAGTTCGTAACAATCAATACTAATGTAGTCGTGTACTGCACGGGACAAAATATGAATCAATCACTATTTAATTAATCATCAATTTGATCATATTTAATTATATATAATGAATTTAATTTTTAACTTAGAACTAAATATGTTAAGTGCATTATCAATAAATTTGATATTAAATGTATTATTTATTTAATCAAATATATTAGGTAACATAAGGAATAAAAGGAAAACAATTATATTATACTTTTATTGATAGTACAGGGAAGAACAAAAATAAGATTTATTGATAGTACAATTCAAATAAAAATTCACCAAATATATTATTTCTAACAATAAATTTCAATTTTTATACAATTATTATCAAATTTAAATTTATACCATAACTCAAAAAGTAATAAGAGCAGTTAGTAAATAACAAATAAAATATACAAATTATAAGTTAAATTATAAGGAAATGAGTATAAAACCCGTATTTAATATGAATACGGGTTCAGAGCATGATAATTTTTAATATATATATATATATATATATATATATATATATATATAGATATAAGTTTTTATATTATCATTTGTGTTTATCATATTTTCATTATGTTATAATTTTAGTGTATGTTATTTAAATATTAAATATTTTAGTTTTATAAATAGATATACATTTCAATATTTTAATTTGTTAAAATTAAAATAAATACTTATATTTTATCCCGTGCAGTGCGCAGGTTGAAACACTAGTATCTTGAAAGAATAAAAATAAAAGATACCTAAAATTGCATACATGTCACATTTATAGAGACTCAATTAATGGGCAAATTGGTAATCAACCATTATCGGTCTTTTACGATATTATATAGATATTAGGATGACCCATAATATTATTATTCTCTTTGTTTCAATGGATTCTTATATATATTTATGTATAGATGTGATTCAAATAATATGTTTATTTACCATTGTATGTGATGACAATTTTATTCACCATTCGATCAATCTATTATATTCAATCAATAATGCTATTCAAAAAATGGCGTTCTGAACATTCTATATATCCTATTCATCTTTATCTAATATATCTCGCAAAATCTATATATATATAGATAGAGATATATATGCATGCACATGTGATGAATGAAATGAGCATTTAGTCCTATCCACCTTCTGTAATTTAAGTGATTAATGCTTGTTATTAATTATAAGATTTTGCTAACAAGTGCCCGATGAATGAAATGCTTGTTTTGGAAATATTCATTTTTATTCTTTCTATGCAATGGACTCATCTTAATATTTTAAGTTTTTTCAAAACTTACTAATATGCTTAGAGCACTTGTTAGCAAAACTCTTAATTATAATACTCACTAGCTTGCATAAAGTTGTCCCTGTCTCTGTGCTTCTTCTTCTTCACTACCCCTTTTTCAATATTCTCTTTCTCTCTCTCCAACCTTGCAGTTTTATTTGTTCTTTCTTGATGCCTTGGTTCTTGTTGTTGGCCACTGACTCTGCCTTTTGTCAGTCTTCCCTCTGCTACCTCTTCACAGAGGCTTTGACCCAAATTAAACAACATGCTAGTACGTATGTTTCTATGCTTCATTTTTGTATTGATTTTGGGTTTATTACTCCTAGTTTCAATATTTGATTGCATTGTATGTGTTGGAGTCAGTGAATTTTTGTAGTTTGTTCCATTGATATGAGTCATCTGTTATACATATGTGTTTGATTCAATTTGGGTTTGGGTTTGGCCTTGTTCTTTCCTCAGAGGGAATGGTAGGTGATGTCCAATCTTGATGGTAGTTGCTACGCTTCAGTCAATTCAAAGTTATCTATATGATCCCATAAATTGAAGTTCTTACTGATATGTATAATCCTGTTGAGTCTTGATTGATATATAATCTGTTCCAAGGTCCTTCTGAATTGTGTATATATAGTCTTTACATTCATGTTTATGGATGAGGATGAGCATTGTGTTATGACCCTACTGAGCATTGCTATGAATTTTGTTCATTGCTTTCACTTTGAATTCACCTGCTATTATACTATCTGAATTGAGATGAGAATCAATAATAATTCTCTTTATCTCTAATTTTCCTAACTCAGAGTCTAACACACAATCTGATAAATCTATAATCAACTATTGCATTTGTAAGACAGCTTATGAGAATCAATGCTGATATCCTTTTTCAGGTGGCATTGCTACTGCTGCTGGCATTGAGCAATGAACTCAGAGTTAATGGAGATGTTGGAAGAGGGCAATGTGAGTTTAATCCAGCACTAAATCCAAGGCCACACAGTGTCTCCATTTTGGAGTTCGGTGCTGTTGGGGATGGTAAAACACTGAACACTATTGCATTCCAGAATGCCATATTCTATCTCAAGTCATTTGCTGACAAAGGTGGCGCTCAGCTTTATGTACCACCTGGAAAATGGCTCACTGGAAGCTTCAATCTTACTAGTCATCTTACCCTCTTTTTGGAAAAGGGTTCTTTCATTATTGGATCTCAGGTCTTTTACCTTTTGCTTCTTTTTGTCACTAGCCTTTGATTTGTCCTTTTCACTGATCTTTTCCACATAGAGATAGTATAAACATGTTCCTAATAACTTCCTAAGGGTTAATCTTTCTGGCTTTTTTCACATGGCATTCTCAGGATCCTTTGCATTGGGAAATTGTTGATCCTTTACCTTCTTATGGCCGAGGAGTCGAAGTTCCTGGGGGAAGATACCAGAGCTTGATAAATGGATACATGTTAAATGATGTGGTCATAACAGGTTTTTTCTGCTCCCAAGCTTTAATTTCCATCCTTTTAATTTCCTCTTTGACATTGGTATTTTTCTGACTTGAGTTTTCATATGATTCTGTACATAAACAGGCAATAATGGGACCATTGATGGCATGGGATTTGTTTGGTGGGAATCATTTAGGTCTCATTCGTTGAACTTTAGCCGTCCTCATCTGATTGAATTAGTGGCATCTAATAATGTGGTAGTTTCAAATCTTACATTCCTCAATGCCCCTGCATATAGCATCCACCCTGTTTATTGCAGGTATGTTTTTGTGCTTCTTATAAGCAAGCATCAAGCACATCCTTATGTATTTCGAAAGAAAAAAAAATTGATAAATGTTTGGTGAAATGTAATGTGATACAGCAATGTACATATTCAAAACATGTCAATATCTGCTCCTTCAGAATCACCTTATACCGTTGGCGTAGTACCAGGTACTTAACATTACCTATAGCTTAATTTTTGTTCCACTTTGTGTGAATAACCTTGTGTCTCAAATTTTAATATCTTATTACATTAATTATTGTACACTTTTCAGATTCATCTGATAATGTTTGTATAGAGGATTGTACAATTGCCATGGGCTTTGATGCAATTGCCCTGAAAAGTGGCTGGGATGAGTATGGCATTGCCTATGGCAGGCCGGCCAAGAATGTACACATTAGAAGGGTGCATCTGCAATCTTCTTCCGGCTCTACTCTTGCGTTCGGCAGCGACATGTCCGGCGGCATCTCGGATGTTCTTGTGGAGCACGCTCACCTTCACGACTCCAAGAGTGGCATTGAGTTCAGAACCACAAGAGGTAGAGGTGGTTACATGAAGGACATTGTCATAACAAGCATAGAAATGGAGAATATCTACACAGCACTTGGTGCCAGAGGCCATTGTGGGTCTCATCCTGATGACAAATTTGACCCTGATGCTCTCCCACACTTGGATCACATCATTTTGCAACATATGATCGGCACAAACATTACTATTGCTGGAAGCTTTGCTGGACTAGAAGAATCTCCATTCACTGATATTTGTCTTTCCAACATAAACTTTTCTGTGAATCCTGTTTCTCCTATTACTTGGGAATGCTCAAATGTCTCTGGATTTTCAGATTCTGTTGTTCCTAAACCTTGTCCTGACCTTGAGAAATCTTCAGATCCTTCCTCATCTTGTTTCTCCTTGACGAGTATGGAAGGAAAAGCTGCGACAGTAATGTGATTGATTACCTCTAGTTGATATCAGATGGAAATTGGCCATATCAGATGAAATCACATTCTTTCCAATAAGAAGAGAGTTGTTCGGATTATTCATTTTTGTCATCCTTGGATTTGCATTCTTGCATGCTGCAACAAGCTAAGCACATTATTTGTACAGCTTTATTTCTTGATTCATGTGTAATGAAATTTTGGTAGTGCCATCCATAAAAAAGAGAGGACTCCATTTGGTAGTTTTGTATTAGTCCATTGTGATTTCACTGTAAAGCATTTGATAGATTTGGGTGATATACTTCAATCACAGAAACTTCAGCTCTGAGCATTTTATATATTCATGTAAGTTCAAGATTTGGTGTTGTATAATTTTCAGACCGTACTGCTGTTGAGTACATAAATAATAAAAATAATTTGTGGTTAACAATAGTTTCTTTGGCGTTTCACAGTTACCTTAATCTCTTTTCTCATAGTAAGTAAATATGATCAATATGAGCTTCCATCTTCACTGCTTCAAGAAAAATTCAGCAATAGTATTTTGGCTTTTAAAGTGATGAACAATACAAACACATGAGTATTCCGCATGTATCTTAATTAGCATAAGGTAAAATTTTCAAAACTTCAATGACTTGTGAAGATATTATTATTATTAATTTATTATTATTGTGATTGCAATGTGTATGATGGATTTTCAGATTAGCTTGTAAGTATTTTTATAACACTTCAATTTAATCAAACACTAATGTTTAAAACTCTACAAAAATAATCATTATTGGGCTAAAAATGCAAGGCCCAATACCCGAAGTTCAACTTCAGCCAACCCGACCTAGCTAGCTTGTTGGTTCAGTTTCGGCATATATAGCTCCCTCCCTCTTTTTCGTCTTCTTTTTTCTTTTGGTTTCGTGTTCATTCCTCACATTCACTCGACCTTGTTGTGTTGTTGAAGTTATTGGAGCTTCAACTCCTTCGCTATGGCTTCAACAACAGACATCAGAGACATTCTCACAGCTTTTAGTCCTTCTTTCGACTTCTTCGCCGTCTCCGCCGGCGATGGCCGCGTTAAGGTATTTCTTCTTCTTCTTTATGATTTTCCTCCTCATGTCCGTTATAGTTATAGGGCACGCGTTGCTTCTTATTCTATTTATTCAGCTTGGTTTTTTGCGCCTTCGCTGTTACAGAAACACAATATCATTTATCTAAGCCATTTTTGTTTTGCTAATGATAAGCACATTTTAATTTTGCTTATGGCGGTTATGGTTGCTAACCTAGCACTTTGTTAACTTAGGATAATCTTCACTTAACTATCTCAACTTATTTTTGTGATGAATTATGATGTGAGACTCTGATGCGTGCACTTTATTAGCATTTTCTTTACTTGGCACAGAATGAATAAGGCTTTCATGGTGAAAACATGGATTAGAGGAAGGTTTATTTCACTACAAATTATTTAAAAAGTATAAAAGGACTCGGTCATACTATTTTGACTCGCAGTGTATGTTTATGCATGAGTGTGGATATTTCAGGAATGATTGAAGAAGATGATTTTCACTTTTTTTTTTTTTTTATGTTAAAACTTCTCTGCAATTTCATTGTGTAGATATGGGATACCCTGAAGGGTCAGCTCCAGACTGAGTTTGCAGATTTGACATCAAATGCAACACCAGGTTTATATGATGGGTCCATGAAAGGGCATCTTTCTATGGATTATACATGCATGAAGTGGTTATCTTTGGAAAGAAAGGTTGGTCAGTGTGTCGGATGTGCTTCTTTTTTCACTTTTTTTTTTTAAATATTTGCAGAATAATATTTACACTGAAACTGTGTATTATTGCAGAAGAAAAGGAAGCATGCATCCTCGTTGTTAGTGCTTGGAACTGGTAGTGGTGATGTTTTAGCATTTCATGTGTCTGCTGGTCAATTGAGTTGGAGAATTAGTGACTGTCATCCTGGGTAAGATAGGAGTGTTTTTCCCTTAACTGTGACTTATAATTTTCAAGTTATTTTTTTCTAGTATTTTGATGTATTATACTAAATCAAATTATCTACAGTTATTGTATCATGTAGCTCCATAATAATGAGTAGTACTGATTCTAGTCGTTATTATTTCAGAGTTGTGATGGTTTTAAATCCAGTGTTTTTATTATTAAAATCAATTTTTATTTCCATATGCTTACTTCTTCCTGCCTTTCTTGCTCATTCAACATATCTGCAGAGGTGTTAGAGCCATATCATCTTCAGCAAACGAATCCTGCATTTATACTGCAGGTGCAGATGGGATGGTATGCAAAATAGATTTCATGACAGGAAACCTGTTGGAGAAATTTAAAGCTTCTACAAAGGCAGTATCCTGTATGTCTGTTTCTTCAGGTACATATCCCTCACAGCTTTTGCAGAATATTTTCTTTTTTGCAGTAGGAAGTGAAGTCAATGCATTGGTGTTTGGATGCTTGCTGTATGCTGATTAATCTTAATCTGACCTTTGTAATTGACATGATATCTGATTGAGTTTCCCAATATTTTGAGCTTCTTTGCATTGTAGTTGCCAATTATATTCCAAATAAAGAGCTCAAACTTCTTCTTGTAAGATTGAAATGAACCAAATTTTTTTTTTGACTCTTGATTTTGCTTTTTTTTTTTTACTTACTCAGATGGGAAGACATTAGCTACTGCAGCAGCTCAATTGAAGATTTTCAACTGTTCTAATCACAAAAAGATTCAAAAGTTCTCTGGTCATCCTGTGAGTCTCATGTTTTATTCTTTTTGTTTTTTTCTATTTGCTTATGTAATCATTTGTTCATACTGTGTCGATGCCCTTTGCTGATGTCCTATGGTGTATACCTTTTAGTTCTCAATTGTCTTTTTGATGATTATGTTGTTTGTATAACAATTGTTTTTAGCTTAATAATAGGGATCTGTTCGGTGCTTGGTCTTCACTGAAGATGGAAAGTATATCCTCTCTTCTGCTGTTGGTGAAAGATATGTTGCTTTGTGGAGGCTAGATGGTGCCAGAAAGCAGTCAGCTAGTTGTGTTCTTGCAATGGAGCATCCTGCTGTCTTCCTTGATAGCAGGTGCATTGATAGTGAGGAACATGATGTGT
This sequence comes from Aeschynomene evenia, assembly GCA_013621005.1. NCBI lineage: Eukaryota > Viridiplantae > Streptophyta > Magnoliopsida > Fabales > Fabaceae > Aeschynomene > Aeschynomene evenia. The sequence continues at coordinate 31,156,269 of CM024263.1, read as the reverse complement.
CTGGCATATGTGTTTTGGCCATCTCAGAAGTTGGTGTCTGTTATATCTGGTTTGGAAATAGTATTGAAGAACTACGTAATGCAAAGCCCACAAAAATATTGTTATCTTTAGAAGATATGCCATCCAGAAATTACAGGGGGGCATTGCCAACAATATATGCTGCAAAGTTACAAGGCATCCAGAAGCCTGCCTCTGGGCATGTTTTTCTTGTTTCTGGGTTGCTTGTAAAACCATCATTTCAAAAGATTCTAGTGCATTCTGGTACAGATGTAAAGTTGAATGTCTCCCATGATGGTATTCTTCTTCCAATGAGTCAATCCCTTGTTAAATCTAAGAAGGGGACAGATGGTCGAAAAGGTGAACTTTTTGTTGCTATGAGTTGCTCTTTCTCTCTTTTTCCCCCCTTATTTTGATTATTTTGTCGAGGATAAACTATCCCAGAAATATATATTGTTAGGGGGAAACCCAAGAATGGCTTTTTACATCTCTTATAATTTTTATTTTTTCTGTTTGCTTTGATGCTCAAAATCTTGTTATTGATCCTACTAACAAATTTTTGAGTTTATTCCTTAAAATATGTCGATATAACATTTCTTAGTGATTGTATTGTTGATCTTAGTCTATGTTACTAACTGCTGGTCCTACATTTTTTCAGTAATTGCACTAGACCGTGCTAATGCAGAAGATGCCTTGCTTCCAATTCCTAAGGCTTTTGATTCTTATGAGAAAGAGAAAGCATTGCAAGACTCTATGGACAAGGGTGTATCAGATGATTTGTTCAGAATTAGTAAAGTTGATTCTCTTGAGAAACAAGGTACTTGTGTCATTCTGCCTTGTTGATTGATATAATTATATATTCAATAATGCTGCAACCTGCAATACTAAGTAGATAGCAGAAGAAGGGATAGGTACTTCTTTTCTGCTTGTTCTAATTGGTTGATTTGGCCAATCGGTGCAGATGATGTAATCCAAGATGATATTGATGCAATTTGTATGGAGGACCAGCTAAGATCACTGGGGATACTTAAAGGCGAGAATGATCATGCATCGAACCTTGAACTATGTTCTACATTGTTGAAGGGTATTGATATTGAAGCGGCTATTCCAAAGAAAAAGGTTAGTTGTGAGTCATTGTGATCGTCTATTGGGATTATTTTTTCTTTGTATGTTCCTTCTGCCTATTTACTTACTGAGTGCTGCTATTTGTACAATGAGAAACCGGTGAAAACCAGTCAATATAGAGATTTTGAGCCATAATCACTCAGTCCACTAAAAATTAACTTTTTAAAGGGAGTTTTTTTGGGCCAAAAAAAGTTGCCAAAAAGGTCCATTAGCTGGTTTGACTGTTTTTTCATTGTTCACCAAGTATTATTGTTACTTATTTTAGTGTCATTGTATTTTGTAATTATTTTCTTTTAAATTGCATGTCATCGTATATGCAACTGAATTCGAGATCCTTGTATCAGATAAAAGCAGTTGTTTGGTCTATGGTGCCAAGTGAAGCATTCAAGCTACTGGAACTGTTACTAGGTGCTTGGCAATCAAGGTTTGTTTTCTTTCTTTTAGTTTCCTGTAAGGTATCTCTTGCATTTGGGGAAATTCTGGTATTTCCCTGTTCTTTGGTTCTGTTACATTTCTTTTTTCTTTTATTCTTTATATGGCCTTATTATATTGTATTTCAATATTAAACAGATTAAGTTTCTTCTAGGATTAAGATGGGTAGTAACAAGTATAGGCTTTATAAGGTTCATTTCCCAAGTAGAAATAGAAAGCCAATGTTACTTAGCTTTGTGATATCGTTCAGCAAATATTTATTTCTCCATGCATGGCAATATTGATTCACTTGGTACTTTAACATTTATGAATCTGTATTCAACAGGTCATCTAGTGGAAAGTATGTTCTTCCCTGGATATATAGCATACTAGTGAATCATGGTCACAATATCATTGCTGATAAATCTGTGACACATATGCTTGATTCCTTATACAAGGTATTATGGATTAAAATTTCTTTTTACCTGTTTTACATGCTTTGTATGTGAAGTCTCAACTTATATTTATCATAGTTCTATTTACAGACTGAAATTTTCAAATCTAAGTATACTTCTTGCTTCCTGTAATTTAGTTCTACAACTGATGCTGTGTTCCTTCTACAACTTGTGCAATTTTAGAAGCATTGCAGCCATATGCACAATATTGCTGTGTAACTTCTCTTTTGTCAACTTTGTTTGAGAAAATTGAATTATCATATGCTACTTTTCAGATTGCCTATTCTAGAGGGCCTACTCTTCAGTCATTATTACAATTATCAGGTCGCCTGCAACTGGTGACATCACAGGTTTGGTGACCTTTTTTAAAAACTTGATTTGGCTTTCTTGTCAATATTATTTCATTATTTGTGTTTAGTGGCCTTGTTTGGCTTTCAGATTGACAAGGCTTCTCAGACCAAAAGTCATTCAGTGAATGATCTTCCAATGGATGAAAGTGAAGACGAGGATGAAGAGGATGAATATTTTCTTGATGAAGGAGATGATGCCTCTGAAATAAGCAGTGATGATGAAAACTAGTCTTCCTTTTAGAGAGGTAAATTACCCACGTAAAATCGAATCTCATGAAGTACAAATGGCCAGGCTTATATGAGATTGAATTTGCTCAGTGATTGGGTTTTGTAATTAACTACTTGTGTTCCGATTTACAGATTGAGTTACCATCCTGTTTGTGGCAGACAAAGATTTAGAGCCATAATCAGATAACGTACTTCAACCAGCTCTTCATTCATTCATAAATTTTTCCAATATAGGCAGTTGCTTTGTCAGAGAAAGAAATTTTGTTGTTATCCAGATTTGTTAAGAATGACGCAGTCCTGTTATGTACTAGGATGACATTTTCACCGATAAACTGACAATACAAGAATATAGCCAAGGCATATTTGCTTCACGTTTGAAGGCATGCTCCAATTGTACCCAAAAGAGAGAGAAGACACGTTCAAAAGACTCCGATTCTTGAGGATTTTAGTGTCCTCTACCAGATTAACAGCGTTTATATTCTTCATAGCAGTTTTGATACCCAGATTGTACCAATATAAAATTTTTAGTTTCAATTCAACTGGCATGCATGACATGCTTATGGTGAATGATTCTGATCTGCTTTTACATAACTTGCTGACTGCTGAGTTCCCAAGAAACAATTAGATACTTTTTAAACGAATCACTTCGTATGTTTTTCCTGAATTCGGTGAATGGTGGTGATTGTTATTTGTGATGTGTTAGTCATTGTTTAGAAAAGAAAAAACAAAGTTTCGTTTTTGTTTGTTGTGATACGATGGATGCATATGAACATTGACATGCTGTTCTGCAATCAGATGCATATAATCAAAAGTTGTTGTAAAGTTGGTGTTGGAAAAGATTTTCCGTAAATGGAGCTTGTAAGTTGTTCCTATTAGCAAGTAGTGTGTTCTTTCTTTCAAGAAAAGAATACAGCATAAGTTCTGCTGGTGCTGAGAAAGATAAGAATGTAAATGTAATTCCTTCTTCTCCAATTTTCTTCTGAATTATTTCTCATGAACTTGCTCATCAAAACATCAGAATCACAAGAGACACCATCTTTTTCTTTTCGTATTAGCTATTTATGTGCTACTCGACTATACTATACTATAGTACATGCATTTGGATTGTCATCGCTGAACATGGATGCGATGCCTCCATTGTGACTGAAGTAGTCTCCACCGTAGTGCTCTATATGATTGTAATCTGTGTGCCCTAGTGATGATCTGACATGTTCATATTCAGAGATATAATGTGATGGCATATATGTATTATAGCTGTGTGTTACATACACTGATTGGGGTGGCTCCTCTACAAATATGGGGCTATTGTGGTGTCTCTCCAAATGCCCAACATAGCTGTGGTGGCAACTACTCTGTCTATTAACATAGTTAGGCAGATGGTGGTGTATCACATGAACCTCTCTTACATCTTTCCTTCCTGGCTTCCTCTGCTGCTGCCGCCTCGCATTGTTCTCTGTAAGTTGTGGCGGCGGTGGTTCTCTTCGGGGGCTGTCTTGAGCTGGCGGAGCTTCCGGTGTTGGCCGTAGTTCGGTTGCATTGGGGGCTGGTGATGAATTTCCTTTTGGCTCTGGTTCAGAAGGAGTGGTTAGTTCAATATCAGCAGAAATGGTAGCATTCTTCCTTGTCTTCTTAATTGCTTTGACAATTAGTTGTGGATCAGCCCTCCCGGTAATTGTTAACTTTTGCTTGCGGAAATCAACATGAATATCATGTATACCTAGGAGAAGATGAAAGTTCCTGAGATCATTCAGGGGATGTTGCAGCAACTTTTAGAAAGGAAATTCAATGTCAAATGACTTACCATGAATTACACTGAGTGCTTTCTTGATCTTCTGCACGCATCCATTGCAGTCCACTCGGACCTGTATCTGTGTGACCCGACTTCTCTGCATTCTGATGGATTATCCACTCTCACAAAGGATGCATCTTGCCATACGTTAGAATTGGTGAAAACCATACACTTTGACATGTTAATATATATAGTGCATGAATTGATTGATATTCAGTGCCTTAAACTGTGATATGCTTTTGTTCTAAGGAAGTGGATTATGGATAAAGAATATGTGAATGGAATCTCTCTGTTCGTGCTTACACGGGCAAGGTATATGTAAAAGGTATGTGGGAAATGCAAGGAATTTTTTTCTTTTTGTGGTAAAATATACTTTGCCACTCTAATTTATCATTCCTTTTTCGCTTTTTATCTCATTTTTTTTAATGGGGTTACATTACAACCAAATTTTCATGCAGTCGTGGTTTCTGTTCACAGTTTACAGAGCAAGAAGTGACATGCCTGAACTTTATCATGAGGGATATACAAGCTGGCTTAAATTGTCACATTTTTGGTCTAAATATATATGGTTGCAAGAACTCAACCCAAAATGACAAAATGATAAACAAAACTATGCTGATAATGAATCCCCTACTTTTATGTCAGAAACAGTTATCATGTATTATTTAACATTCTTGGTACCTTACCTTGGATATATCTAATAGGTTAAGAATATAAAGATGTTTATTATTTTCCCTGAGTTGGAAAGAAATAGCACCATCAAAGTGTGTGTGATGCGAATGGCTCATAAGAAGACTGAGATTCAAATCCTCAACTCTTTGTTACTGCCAAAATACAAATAATATTTTGCCAAACCACAAGCCCTTTATGGCCATACATGCTAAGGCCTTATTAAGGAATTCAACACTTAGCAACCATTCTAATTTTCCCTATGGTTGCACACTATAATTTAAAATTTGAATCAATTTGTAATATCAATATGTATATATATATATATGATACATAAAACAATAAATCAAACAATTACTTAAGCATAGACATCTGGGTTCCCCTGCAGGTAAGACTCCACAACTTTGTAGATTCCAATTGTGCTTTCCCTTCCTTCCTTTACCTCTTCCTCTTTGACTTGATAGTCACCAATGGTGTTGTAACTGCTACTCATCTTACAAACGCAACCTCCATCACTAGTGCCCTCAAACTTCACCTCATAAGCTATAGATTCAAGCTTGTCACCTAATGGATCGCCTTCGATCATGGTGTACTTGCAAACCAAGTTGTCCTTATCAAGAGCATCAATCCTTTGTTTCATGTATTTGAAGGGGCTGGCTGCATAAAAAGAAATTAACAGATATAAGAAAGAAATTATTCAAGATAATACAGACTAGTGATGATAGGCCTATGATCAGTATGCAGTTTCTAATTCTATGTTTGACAATTGCTAACTAACCTTCATTGAAGTTAACTTGTTCAATGCTTCCAGCTTCTCCACTTCCTTGGATGAGGTTGACTTCTTTCACAAACTGTGGCAAGAGCTTTGGGATCAAAGTTCTGGAGTCTATGATCAAGGCCTGGAACATGCGAGACGGCGCAACCGGAGATGAATACTCCTGTGTGAAGGTTGTGATTCCCATAGTGAATATAATCTTGCAGATATCAGATATCAGAGTTATGAAAGATTGGGTGATCCTGAGGGAGAGACTTTGCTGTGTTTTATACAGGTCCCTATATGATATGAAGGAAGTTTCATAGAAATGAGTCCTTATGATTGAACTAGATGATCATGAAAGTGGGGCTGGACAATTATTTGTTAGTTAGCAATAATGGTCAATGTGAATTTTCTTATTTGATGATATTCAATTTTAGGGGCTGCTGAATGTGTTTTTTGTCTCAGGAATAAAATAAGCATATGATTCAAACTTATGGCCCTACATAATACATATGGGTGGCTATTGGTATATTCTGGTCATGTGCCAACATTCTGGACTTGATCAATTTGGATTTTCATACATAAACAAGACAGAATCAGAATAGTTCCTCACCTACCTTGGTTGTATATATAGTGAGAACTAGCAGGTGTTATTCACCAAAAGTGTAAACATTTTTTAGCCATCATATTTATCTTGAGGCAAGCATTTGCAATATAATTTTTTTTGTCAATAGCTGAACATTGCTCTTTTTTGGCTGTAAGGATATATTTTTTTTCACATTTTAAAGGCTGAGGCAAATACAATGGCCCGGGTCCATCTAACTAATACCTATACATGGATGATTGGGCTCATGTTTGAGGCTCTCTTTTAATGGAAATCTAGAAAGAGGATTTTTTTTGTTGTACCAAAAATCAAAAGGAGGAACTTTGTCTGTCTCTAGAAAAATAATGAAATCTCATTTTTTAAAGTTTATAGTCTTCAATTTGAATTTTGTATTAGAAATTATGTATTTCAATATTTTGAAGACTATAGTCTTTACTTTTATAGTATTTCTAGAAAAATAGTGAAATCTTACTTTTTAAAGTCTATAGCCTTCAATTTCTACTTTGCTTAAAAAATTAAGTAATTTAATATTTTAAAGACTATAGTTTTTACTTTTATAGTGTTTCTAGAAAAATAGTAAAATCTCACTTTTTAAAGTCTATAGTCTTCAATTTCTAATTAGTTTTAAAAATTATGTAATTCAATATTTTAAAGACTATAGTCTTTACATTTATAGTGTTTCTAGAAAAATAGTGAAATCTCACTTGTTAAAATCTATAGCCTTCAATTTCTACTTTGTTTAAAAAAATTATGTAATTCAATATTTTAAAGACTATAAGTCTTTACTTTTATAGTGTTTCTAGAAAATAGTGAAATCTTTTTTTTTTAAGTCTATAGCCTTCAATTTGAACTTTGTATTAAAAATTATGTATTTCAATATTTTGAAGACTATAGTCTTTACTTTTATAATATTTTTTAGAAAAAATAGTGAAATCTCACTTTTTGAAGTTTATAACCTTCAATTTCTACTTTACTTAAAAAATTAAGTAATTTAATATTTTAAAGACTATAGTCTTTACTTTTATATTGCTTTTAGAAAAAAAAGTAAAATCTTACTTTTTAAATTTTATAGCCTTTAATTTCTAATTAGTTTTACAAATTATGTAATTCAATATTTTAAAGACTATAGTTTTTATTTTTATAGTGTTTCTAGAAAAATAGTGAAATCTCACATTTTAAAGTCTATAGCCTTTAATTTTTCTACTTTGTTTAAAAAATTATGTAATTCAATATTTTAAAGACTATAGTCTTTACTTTTATAGTGTTTCTAGAAAATAGTGAAATCTCTTTTTTTAAAGTCTATAGCCTTCAATTTCCACTTTGTTTGAAAAATTATATAATTTAATATTTTAAAGAATATAGTCTTTACTTTTATCGTGCTTCTAGAAAAATAGTGAAATATCACTTTTTAAAGTATATAACCTTTATTTTCTACTTTGTTTAAAAATTATGTAATTAAATATTTTAAAGACTATAGTCTTTACTTTTATAGTGTTTATAGAAAAAATAGTGAAATATCACTTTTTAAAATCTATAACCTTCAATTTTTAATTAGTTTTAAAAATTATATAATTTAATATTTTTAAAAACTATAGTCTTTACTTTTACAATATTTTTAAAAAAATAGTGAAATTTCAATTTTTAAATTCTATAATCTTTAATTTTAATTAGCTATGGATACTTGTACACCTAATCCAATGTTAGACAAAAAGAATTATCTACTTTATTTTATTTTATTATTATTATTTTAACCTTTTGCGTGCCCAGATAGATGTCTAAAAAGTCTTGCTGTTGGAAAAACAGGATCACCTTTTCTCTTAAGCCTAACAATTGAATTAATTAAATTGATGGATTAGAGAGATAAGTGCCGACAAAGGGGAAAGTGAAGATAAACTGAGAAAGTAAAGCTATTCCATCCTAAACAATGCACAAATAAATTCTACTTCCTAATTTAATTGTATCCATTTTAGAAATAGAAATAGTGCTTTCTTTTTTATCTGAGGTTCACGCCGGTCATTTTTGAGAAATAATATTTTAACAATCCTTTTCCCGTCTCGTTATCTATAATCTGAAAAATTATAAGGTGTACTAAGAGTAAGAAAATTTTTTGCTCTACACCATTTATTAGGTGACACATAATCTAAAAGGTCAACTATAGTGGGAAGAGAAGGATTAAATTTTAATAAAGAAATATATTTATTGATGTGTTATGCAATGAATGGTGCAGAACAAAAAATCATCTTGCTCTTAATGCACTTAATAATTTCTAATATTAAAATTCTATAATTTAATATTGAATGATTGTGAGTCATATTAAAATTATTTATATTAGATAACACAGAAATCCTACATGGAACGACAAACGAAAAATAAAAATGCGTAATACATGAATTGAAAAGGAGAGACTTTATTTTTGTGATCTATGAATGAAGCAATATAATATAATTTGAAGCGGTGGGACAGGGATGGAAGGATAGAGTGAGTGAGGCTACTTCTCTTCTCTTCTCCTCTGTTCTACAACACGTAGTAGTGCTCATCAGCTTAATTAGTTTCTTAGTCTTAATCGATCTTACATCACACATAAATTGTATTGAAGTATATATAATATCTTAATGCAGATAAAAAAGGTTCAGATGGTAATGTGATTATCATAGTAGTCTCTTTTGTATGCATTGATTTTATTGATGAAGTGAGATAGAAAGAGGTGGAATCTCACTATGCATAGCTTGTGCAAAAGGAAAGTAAAAACAAAAAAAAGAGGGAACACTCCTTGGTTATTACATGATCGGAAAGCATTCATTGCAAGTTGCACACACACTCTGTAACTTAAACAAACAAGCAAAGCAGCAAAAGCTCTATCTGCATCCGCAAGCTAAGCTTTTAGCTTGGATGTGTTTAGTAATCAGGATTGGCCAAAACGTAACCCTCAATGGCCTTGAAGAGAGCATCGCCCTTGGCTTTCCCAGTCTTGATCTCCTCCTCACTGGGCTTAGCATCCCCTTTGGAGTAGTACTTCACTGACAGCTTCCCAATAGAGCCTCCATTGGGCCCTGCTACCAGCTTTGCCTCAAACGATATCTTCTCCAATGTCTCCGGCAACCCCACTCCCCCAACCAGACTGTAGTTGTATCCATAGTTGGCCTCATCAACTGCTTCTATCTTGTGCAACACATACCTGGTTTCCCCATCTGTATATATTATCAACATTATTAATAATTCATTCAAAAGACAGATATATCCATATAGCCTTAATTAATATATATAATTATACGTGTAACTTTTTTTTTATGGGCTATCCCTCGGGTATCCGTCACCCCGTTAGCCGATAGCTGATGATTAATCCCTAGTCACGACTTGATGCTTAAGCAGTTCAAGTATCTACTGTGTGCTAACTTACTTGGTCTACGTGTAATAATTATATTAGTGATTATATATATATAGATGAGTAATGCTATATTTGTACATACCAAATGGTATGTATAACATACATATGTTTTGATCCAATGGTGGAGAAAAAAAGTGTAAGTGGTGGAGTGATGTCACATCAAAATCCAAAGGTGATGAAGTGGGTGGAGAATGTATGTAAGAGAAAGTGTATGTACAAATATCATTATTGTATATAGAGATATACTGACCCTCAACGAAAGTGAGCTTCTTGATGGTTCCTGGGCCACCATTGCCCTCGACGGTCTCAACACTCTGGATGGCATCGAAAACCTTTGGGATGATGTTGTCAGCATCTTTGGTTAGAGCTTTGTAGAGCTTGGCAGGGGCCACGGCTGAGGTGGTTTCATCCTCGAATGAGAAGACACCCATGATTGATTGGTATATATATATATTGATGAGATAGAAATTAAACTAAACACAAGGAAGGAGGAGGAGGAGTACTATCTAGCTTAGTATGACAAGTGATGCTATTAGCTCTTTGTGTGAGTTTCATGAGCAGAGGAGTGCCCTGTTTTTATAGGCTGCTTTTGGGACTACCCTTAGTTGGTATGAATGAGTCACATCTACTTATTCTGAATTTATTTTAAAAAGAATAAAATAAAATAATCTGACTGGAAGTGTATATATTTTAAAATGACAATAACTCTAGCGAAAAATAAAGAGAAGTATGAGTATTTTTTGTCATTTTGTGGACTTTAATTTTTAGTAATTTCAAAAGTAGGCTGTTCCACATCAGCAATCTGCCTAATACTTCAATCACTTCCCTTTTTTTGACAAAGAAACAAGCTTTGTTGTATTCATCAAAGAGTAATAGTATATTATATATCAAAAATTTGAGTATCCAATGTGTACTATGTGTCATGCACAATGTGTGTTATATGTAATAAACATTACATATATGACACAAATTACGTATAATATATAACACATATTGTATATTAATTGGATATATAATTATTTTACATATATTATTATTGAAATTAAAATCAATTAATATAGGGATTTTAGATGATAAGTATTTATAAGTTCGGATTGGTTCATTTTTTTACTAATTTTGCATTGTTCACAAAATATCATTGATAACATAGTATTTTAACCTTTTATTTTTGTCAAATATTGCGATTAAGAAGCATTCAGATTCATCAGATAAGTTAATCAAAGTCATACACGTCGCGTTCAACGACGGTGTACTGTTTTGTTCTGAATGTTTACAAGACTTAGGTTGATGGGAATAATAACTCATAAAAATATAATAAAATATTTGGAGGCATAACAAGAAGCAGAAATTTACGGGATGATGATGCAGTAGCATTTGTCATTTGACGGCCGCGAAGAAGATTTGTAGACGGATCAGACGCCATTCTAGAACACTTTTTTCTTTTTAATTTATTGTCATATATTCTTTTTGACTAACATATGATATGAATTATACTTACACAAGTAAGGTATTCACAAAACCCACACACAAAAATTAATTAAGGGCTATATATGTGAAAAGATGTTAAGAATTTATTAAAGGCGATTGCTATATAACCCTTGAAATTATAAGGCTATCTAGTTACCCTTCCTTTCGGACCCAAATTACTATTGTTAAAAAGATTATGTTACTAAACAGTTCGTTTCGAAACATTAAAATAGTGGAATTAGAATTGAATTATATGGAGAATTGAATTCTTACTAGAATTGAATTGAATTTCAGTGTTTAAAATGTACATGTAGAATTAAAGAATTGAATTGAATTCCAGTGTTTGGAATGTTTATAAAATGTATTGAATTCTTGTAATGGACAATATTATTCTCTATTAATACAACATCATATTTAATAGAATTTTATCTTGCTAAAATTTCATAATCACTTGTCGTTGAATAAAATAATGTCTTAGACATATAAAAGTAAAAACATAGTTAAATCAAAACCGTAATAAACATAACAACGTTTACTCAAAGAAAAAGTACTTCAAGTTCATATTATCATCATAGGCAAAAACCAAATAAAGAATAAAATTGGCACACAAAAGAAAAAATAGAATAAAAAAATAGAGAACATAATATAATCATTATAGGCAAAAACCAAATAAAGGCATAGTATAAGCATTACCTCAGCAAAGAAGTGAAGAACGTTGCTTTCGAAGAGGCGTGCTTCTGTTTGAGTGGAATATTATAATTAAAGTTAATTATGGAATATTATAATTTGAATAAGGATATTTTTTACCATTAATATTTTAAGTGAGAATTGAGTGAGAGTGAATTTGGAAATCAAACCTATTTTAGTCTGATTTATAAATGAACTTAAAATGGAAATTGGAATTCTTATGAGAGTTGAAATCATCCATTTCATTGGATTCCAAACTCAACAAAAGAATTCAATTCTCAAGAGAATTGAAATCATAGGCATTCCAAACGGGCTGAAAAAGTTTTATCATCAATATTTTTAAAATAATATTAGATCTATTACTAGATCTCAATTATATTGTAGTCAACATGGAATCATATTGTGCCTAGATATATATGTTTCAAAAGATATTCTTTTTATCAATAATATTTGATATACAACAGAAATACGTTCAATTTGTATCTAATATGTGCTATTCATATTACAAGATGTCTAAGATTTTATTATATCTTTAGTTAAGCTCGTCAAGTAATTATTTATATAATTACAAATAATTTAAGATGTGGTAACACATCACTTAGATACGGATATACTTTTTAAATAGATAAATCTTATTATTGTATTTATATATGATGGTGAGGAAAAGGGAATCAAAACATCAACTAAAAAATTTACGTCCACATCTTTAATGTAAGACTGATCTCTTTTTCTTTGTTAAGGAATTATAGTCTAAATAATCAAACTTAAATAAAAGTGTGGCATCAATTTTATTTAATAATATATACTCACTCATTTATGAGTTTTCTTATGATAATCTATATAGATAAACTCAATATATATTTTATTTATAAGCATGTCTAAAAATGAATTCCTAAAAGGTACTTTTCTTATACGTATTCTTATTGATATTGTCACTGCTCTTTTGTATGTTAGGTTGAGTTTGATGATGAAATCTACACAACACGAAAACATATTAATGATAAGTGGATAATAAAAAATTAATCAATATAGTTAATAAATTTATTTTGACTTTAGTGACCCAAAATCTTATTTATTGACTAGTTTGTTTGGTTTTGTATTGAACATTTAGCATCATCTAACAAATATTGACATATAAAAAACACAAATGCTTGGGGCACAACAAAAAAATCAGCTAAAACAGCCAACAAAGTCCATTTAACACTTTATGATCCAAGTAGCACTTTTGATCATGAGTGTATTTTTAATGGACTGAGTGATTATGGCCCAAATTCCTATTTATTGACTGTTTTGACTGATTTTTTTGTTGTAACTCTCAAAAATGTGTTTGATGATAAGGATAAAATATCAAATTTTTATCATATATAAAATATTTATGTATTTTCTATGTTCCTACCAAATCTAGACGGCAGAATTAGTTGGGGCAGAAAAAATAATCTTTTACTTATATTTCTTTTATTAGTTTTAGTAGTTTTGTCATGTATTTTACGTCTCCTCAAATACAACCTTAGCCTTATTAGATAGCGTCCCTATCAAAACGACCTCGTCGTTATTGTATGCAATCACATGGAGCTTGCTTGATCGTTTGTTAACATTAACAAAGGAAAAAATGTATTGATATTGAAATGTACTATATTGATGAAGCTAAGTAAAATCACAAAGATGTCGAATTTCACTATGCCGCAGCAAAACACTTATTATTATTATTTGCTTAAACGGATAGAAAGGGAAACACTTATTACATTGGAAGCACACGCATACACTGTGTTGTGTAACAAGCAAGCAAGCAACAAAACAAAAACTCTGTATGATGAGCGAGCAAGGAGTTAATTAATTAGTTCAGTAATCAGGGTTGGCCAAAACGTAGCCCTCAATGGCCTTGAAGAGAGCATCGCCCTTGGCTTTCCCAGCCTTGATCTCCTCCTCACTGGGCTTAGCATCCCCTTTGGAGTAGTACTTCACTGACAGCTTCCCGATAGAGCCTCCATTGGGCCCTGCTACCAGCTTTGCCTCGAATGATATCTTCTCCAATGTCTCCGGCAACCCCACTCCCCCAACCAGGCTGTAGTTGTATCCGTAGTTTGCCTCATCAACTGCTTCTATCTTGTGCAACACATACTTGGTCTCCCCATCTGTATGTATGTATGTATGTATAATCAACATCATTATTAATCAATAATTCATACAAAAGATAGATATATATATCCATAGACCCTTAATTATTAATATATATAATTATACTGACCCTCGACGAAAGTGAGCTTCTTGACGGTTCCAGGGCCACCATTGCCCTCCACGGTCTCAACACTCTGGATGGCATCAACAACCTTAGGGATGATGGTGTCGGCATCTTTGGTTAGAGCTTTGTAGAGCTTGGCAGGGGCCACGGCTGAGGTGGTTTCATCCTCGAATGAGAAGACACCCATGATTGGTCGATCGATGAAAACAGGGAGTAGTAGTACGAGAAGGAAGATGGATGTAAGTGTGTGAGTTTGATTTGATGAGGAGAGGAGTGAGTGCCCTGTATTTATAGGCACTACCCCCTGCAGGTGTCACCTCTTCTTCGTGTCAAGGTGCTGACTCACTAATACCATGATGTATGTGGGTTGTTGCCTCTCTTTTTCTTTTCTTTCTTTTAAGCCCCAACACACGTCATCCACGCCTAATAAATTCCACATTTACCCCTATAATATAGGGATGCTAAATCAATAATATAAAATCAGTCCAACCAGGTAATAAATGAGATTTTAAACCATAATTACTTAGCTCATTACAATCTCAATAATTATTTGGGCCAAAATTAAAACCAAAATAGGCCCATTGGCAGTATGGACTGGTTTTTTATTGTCCACCTAGCATTGTATAATATATAAGTCTAGTAGTCAAGTCCATTTTGTTATTCTTACCATACTATTAATTTCGTTTGTATTTTCTGATTTTGAAGTTAGAGTTAATGAGTAAGTAAAAAATTGACTCTGTCAATTCTGTCAATTGTTTAATGTAAGGGTTACTGTGTAGATGGAAATAGAGTTACAGTGATTCAGTGAATAATATTATTAATATTTTATTCTTGAAGTTACTATGTATTGAAATTTGAAAGGGAGTCATTGTATGCTCGAAAAGAAATATAAATATGAAAGAGTGTGTTCAAAGTCAATTTTATAGTCATTGTAATTCTTACTCCTGTGATATTGACTTTATAATTCCATTAACTCTGAAAACATCAGAGTAATTGAAAACAAACATTTGATTCTATCATCTCAATAAGTAATATCATTATGAAAAAGCATATAAAATAAGGCTAAGCATTACTCTTTTCTAGAGTGCTAGTACGTAAGTTTTGATGGAGAAAAACAAAGACTTGCTTAGAACAACTAATTTTGTGTACATTTATTTATTTTAAAAATCGATTTGAGTGTATATGCATTTAAGACTTATAACAACTATAAAAAATACAAATGTAAGAAATATAAGGTTCTTGTCGATTTAATTCTTTTTAATATGAATATTAATTTAACAGATTCAATTGGCCGAAGAACATAACAAGACCGGACTTAAAAATTTAGCAATTTTAAAGGTTGGTTTCTCCATAGGAGCAGTCAACGTAATATTTAGATCAAAATTTTTTATGTGTCCGTCAAACATTGCGATTTTTGTGGGCATTAAAATTCAAACAAGTACTAATAAACTATACATAGTGCATCACTGACATTCAACGAAGGTGTACTATTTGTAATGAACGTTTACAAATACTTTTATGAAATCCAACTCGTAAATAAAGTAATGCACTTAAAAGTTAAAACTAGAGGCAGAAATCTATGAATTCGGTGGCTTTTAATGTGGACAAGAAAAATAATAGACGCCCTTCTAGAACGCAATTTCTTATTTACAAGTGTGTTATGCTTACAATTAACAAAATTTCTCTCTCTCTCAATTATGCGTTTTTTTTTAAGTTGGGCCTGAAGTGGATTTGTTGTACGGTGGTGGGATGGTGGCTTGGTAGAGGGAAAGAACTAATCGTATTTTTGCAAGGATTTTTGGGACTTACTGGATTGGGTTTTCTTTTTCGGGCTCAATCTAATTTGTAACCTTTTATTTCACTCTAATTGGCATAATTTTATTTGACCAAAAATGAAAGAATTGGCTTCAGTTTAGATCCATTTGAACGAAAACAAACAGGCTTCGACCAAAAATGTAAAATTATTTTCTTTTGCTCATCTCTGTTAAAAATTAAAATGACACTATACATATGATGGTGATCCATTTACTCTAAGAGCATCTTTAATTGTGAGATAAAAATAATGGTAATTTTTCTTTGATTATGTATAATTTTACGTATAGAATTTTAATAACATAATTCATTTTAAAAAGCACAGGTTTTTGTAAAAGGGGGTGATCACTAGTCCCATTTGAACACCTTTTTAATTTTCGATTATGATGATTTATGTTTGATTTTTTGAAAAAAATATTTTTTGATATATAGAAGTAGGTAAGTGATCAATGAGTTTGATATACCTTCAAACTCAAAATCACGACAAGTCTTCCCCTTCAACTAAAAGCTTTAATAAAACAATAAATTTTCATAACAACAACAACAAATAAAAGACTTTAAATTAAAAAAACTATATATATATACACGATAATAATAACAAAATAGTAATTGACTATTGCATGATATATAAATGGAGAGGTAGAAGAGGAAAACCTTAGCAATAGCAAGGTAGCGTGCAGTGCGAAATCACTAAATAAACCCTTTTGAGTTTTGAGTCTCACAAAAACACAAACACATTTCTCCTCTCAGCACTCGCTCTCTCTTAACCTAACACCCAACGTCGTCGTTTCGACTTCCCTAATTATCAACTTTCTCCTAAACCCACCGACTTCCTCAATGTCGGCCACCGGTGGCGCCGCCATCGACGGCGGAAACCGCAGCCGTAATCGGCACCTCGGCGAGAACCGCTTCTACAGCCCCCCGCCGCTGCGGAAACACAGGGAGAAGCAGCAGCAGCAGCCGCAGGAACCGCCGCAGAGGTCCTCGCTGTCACGAACCTCGTCGGAGAATAGGCCTGGCTCCTCCTCCGATTGCTCGATTTCCTCTCGCGCTACATCTGACATCTCCAATTTGGATCGCTTCTTGGAGTGCACCACTCCCCTCGTTCCCGCTCAATATCTGCCCAAGGTTACCATCAATCCAATTCCTTTCCTCATTCGAATATTATCATGTTGTTATTATTATTATTATTTTTGCTATTTGTATCACTTTTTCCCGTGTCATTGTTTATGTTCTTTCAGTTGCTGTGTGAAATGGTTGAGATAAATTCCCTTAATTTGTAGTAAAGTAGTAGTAGCAATGGACCTTGCTAGTGATAAAGAAAGGATCTTTAAGATATGAAGCTCGATTTATACATGAATGGTATGAAGTTTTTTGAATATTGTGGCTAGCTCTAAGATATACCCTAAATTGAGATATTGCAAACAACGTCGTATAAGTATAATGTGCTTGCTAATTAATATAGCATCACCATTATTTGTGTGTTTCAACTTATTTTGGTTGATTACTTTTTTTTCTGTGAATCAACAGACAAGTTCGAGGAGGTGGAAGTCGAAGGAGGCGGAATTACACCCGTACTTTGTACTTGGGGACTTGTGGGAATCTTTCAAGGAATGGAGTGCATATGGGGCTGGTGTTCCTCTGGTGTTGAATGGGAGTGAATCCGTGACACAGTATTACAATGTCTCCTTGTCTGCCATCCAGCTCTATATCGATCCGTCAAAACCTTCCTCGCGGTTGAGGTGAGTGTGTCACTGTGAAGCATCTTATTTCTAAATGGACCCCTAATTGTTGGCCACATTCCTTTTATTTAAATGCTATAATGGTTTATTCTCTTATAAAATTTGGTATTGTTCGTTGGTGTTTTCTTTTATTATTTTAAAACCCTCAAATGCAATGGATAGCGTTATTGTCACTTATCTCTTTAGTAGCTTGAACCAGATCCCTCTGATTATTTGAACTTACTAGAATTGAATGCGATTCATCATAGCATTATAAAGTGATGTTGAGTAACGCAGGATTGTCGCTTCTGGTGCTGTCCGTTTCCTAGCATCCTAAATTGTAAACATTAATTAATAAACAATGATTGGTACATAGTGAAATCGATATTTGTAAATGACGTAAGAATGCCTAAACATAAACTACATGTTTTCCATCTTGCTATGTAACCGCTTTCTTTCTCTTACCACCCAATAGTTGTACCACTTCTAATTGGTTGATAATGGTTGTGTGGCTGTTATAAACTGCTGTCCACATTCTGCGGCTCTATGAAATGCCGTTAACTGTACTTCAACCAGTTGTCTCTCTGAAATTATTTTGTCTTACATCTCAAAGCCTTGCTGTTGCCTGATACAATCTGGCTACTTTAATGAATCACATTTTTTTCCTGCAAGTTCTAGATGACATTTAGCGTGATATGCCTATCATGGATTTTTATGGCTATGAACAGAATCATTTGTATATTAGGAGTTCAGATAGAGAAGAGTACCATATTACTTTCCCTTTCCCCATTTGTCGGTCTTATTTTGAAATATAATTCCAGATTGCCATTGTTGCTGAATTTTATAAAGACGTTAGCTAACCACTTGTTTAGTACGTCTATAACATAGTGTTGTTCTCAATTCCATCTTATTGCAGGAAACCCAGTCAAGAAAGTGACTCTGAATCAGCTAGAGAGACAAGCAGTGACAGCAGCAGTGGCTATGGTCATGAAAGAGGAACAAATAGTGTTCATGGCGCTAGGAATCATGTTAACTCTTTAGATGCCACCAGTCATGGTTTGGAAAGAGTCTCACTAGGCATGCCTTTCATGGGTTCATCAAGTGATGAGACTCAGAGCAGCAACCCACCTGGTCAGAAAATATTTGAATACTTTGAGCGTGAGACACCTTATAATCGTGCGCCATTAGCAGATAAGGCAAGATGTTCTCCTTTGATTCTCTACCACATTGAGAATACTATGTTGCTTTTTATTCCTAACAAAATTCTCATATTGGATGATTCAGATATCTGATCTTGCACGTCAATTTCCAGAGTTGAAGACATACTGGAGTTGTGATCTTTCACCTGCCAGTTGGGTTTCATTGGCATGGTATATATTTCTTGTACAATTGATTATCAAATTATTGTGGTTGGATAATGCACTTAATAATTGCTGATTTCAAATTATTTTTTCTGATTTTATGATGAAGGTATCCAATCTATAGAATACCTACTGGTCCAACGCTACAGAGCCTGAGTGCCTGCTTCCTGACCTACCACTCCCTTTCAACAACTTTGCAAAGTATGTCTTGCTGTGTTTGTTTAGCTTTAATGTGCTAAATGTATTTGAATGGGCAACAACTAAAACTGCTTGATCTCTGAATCAGGTCCCAATACCGATGGGCTCCATATTCATTATTCAAGAGGTAGGGACCTATCATCGAAGCTATCATTGCCAATATTTGGGCTTGCTTTTCACAAGTTCAAAGTTTCTGTCTGGGATCCTGATGGGGTTTCTGAATGCCAGAAAGCCAATTCTCTGCTGCGAGCTGCCGAAAACTGGCTTAGGCGACTGCAAATTGAACATCCTGATTACAATTACTTTATCTCCCGCTGTACATATTTGAGATGAGAAAAGATATTTTTCAAAGACAGAAGCAGCCCAACTCCCAAGTGCGAGCTTATGTAGTCCATGTGCCCAGTATACTTTGTGTTGTCCATTAATTGAACAGTTGTTTTTCTTTGTGCTTTATACACATAAACCTTCAGGGTCACCTGTATTTTTCTAAAATAGAACACAAGGGCTGCTGCTTCAGGTGAGAACAGTAGGTATTGACTATTCTACATTTTTCATATTAAAAAAAGAAAAGAAAAAAAAAGGCCTGCTTCTGTTTTAACAGGATGCAGAGGCTTTTAACCAAGAGTTTCTTCTGCTTCTTGTGTCACATACCTATCTGATCATGGCCAAAAGATCCAATATTCTATGTTTGTAAAATACTTATTTGGCATGTTATTCTCTTGTCTAGCTAGTACACAGAGAGAGAGACACGATGCTGACATGCTGGATTCCCAGTTCGCACATCCTCAATGACACACACAACCACAGTGTGGATTTCTCAGTTTCAATCCCTCAGTCTCACACATCACCACTGTAGGTAGATGATATCCAATACCATAATTTAGAAGTAGGATTGTGAGTGAGGAAGAACAATGATGAATTATGTGTAGTTCATACATATTTGTCATCATCACATTTCGCTATCCTTAGCTCGTTAAGCTTCATTTGCATGAGTGGTGGATTCGTGTTAGGTTATTCCGTAATCTGGTTTCAAACTGGACTGGTCAAGTTATTTCAGCAGGTTAACACGGTCCTGTTCTATGCTCACTCCTACCAGACAAGCTGAACTACTTGATCGTCACATTGGATTCTCTAGATCCTTGCTCGCCACGCCAACATACTAAAGTCTCCATTGTACTGGATTATTTGTTTTACTAGGTCAAGGCGAGAACTTTTTAACTGTTTTTGAAGTAAGAAAGAAGTTTTGTTCGGTATAATTCATTCACTCACTTTATTATTACCTATTGCATTAAAATGTAGGAAAAGTGGAAGACAAAAACGGCCCGCAAAGTTGATTTTAAAGGCTTTGCCAATAAGTTTGATGATCTGTCCTAAAAAAACAGCACACTGAAGGTTGTTCCACATTTGCATTTGGGTAATATAACGGACACATTCCTCCTATCTGCTACTTACACTCTCTATCTATCAATGAGAATGAAGTCCTCCCTCCCTTTATTACATCAATTTGAATCATTCATAAGTTATCATCAAGGAGAGTGGACATCAGCAACCCTTGCACGAACTCAAACCTCCGAGCATTCTCTACTTGATCCTTGTCCAAGTCCAACCGCTGCAACTCTTCGGGTTTTCTGTAACCATTCTCATACAGCAATATCATCCATCAATCAGGTTCCAAAGTAAAAAAGTTTCAACAACAACAACAGAAGGAAAGAATCAGGTACGCTATGAAGCCTAAATGATCGTATTAATGCCCGAGCTTCTCTCTAAGCATGAAAATACTACCTGATCAAACAGCAATATATATCTACATATAATACATATTTCTACCTTCCCAACAAATCTTCTTGTGAACTTTCCGTTTCTTGGGTAGCTTCAAATAGACAAGGTTGTGCACTACGGGGCTCATCAGCTACAACTGGGTTAAGAATAAATGATAACAGCAGAGGATCAGGCTCACAATTGGAGGAAGCTTCGGAGGATGAACCTCCTCCATAAAGGGACTCCAAGATTAAGGAGGCTTCTTCTTCCAATTCCTTTATCAGCATAGAACTTGATGGGCTTCCTTTCCTCAACCTCTTAGGGCGCTGCTGCATGTAATCTCTGGTCAAGGAAAAACTCATGTCTCTGCTCTGCCATGGTTGTAGAAACCACACCAAGTAATCCATAACATATGGCCAAAATAACCAAATTCAAACAATGAATGATTCCAACTTCTAATAAGGATATTCTCAAAAATTTTCCATGTTCTTCGGTAATGTGACCAACAAAATCCGCCCCCACTACCATTTTTGCACAAAGTGGACAAACCTGAAAACAGAGGTAGTAAACTTTAAAACAAGAATGTGATTTGAAATTGAATTATCCTAAATTACACGCCATAAATATCGTGTGTCACAACGTCGTCCAATCAGAAACTTTCATTTGCGTAATATAAGAGGAATGAGTAGAATAATAATAATACTCCACAATTTTCTTTTCTGTTATTCCTAACGCATATCCCATTGATAAAGCAAAATGAAAGAAATGAAGAGAAAAAGGAAGACGTGGATACCCCATTGTGAGCTTGGAGGGGATGCTGTTCATCAATGTGGCAGCAGAGAGCAACGACGTCGTAATGGTTAGCACAGAAAGGGCAGAGGAACTCCTCCCCGGTATCATCATCGTCACCATCATCATAGCCCATGTCCACGTCATCATCACCAATGTCGAGCCCAAGCTGCAGATCTGCGAATTGCACTGCGCTGAATGGGTTAGTGGAGATTGAACAAAATGCAAAAACAGGGGGCAATGCTACCAAAAAAAAAAAAGAAGAAAGAAAGAAAGAAAGAAAGAACAAATAGGGATAAAAGCAAAGTGATGAACCAGAAACAGATAGAGAATCTAAGCGTTGTATGTTAGCAGAACTGGAGCCCATAATCTTGATGCAAACAAACACTGCTTAAACCCTAACTCCACAACTACCTCAGCTCAGAGGAGAAGAAGAAGAAGAAGAAGAAGAAGAAGAAGAAGAAGAAGAAGAAGAAGAAGAAGAAGAAGGAGAAGCGCGTGGAGAATGGCCACGTGTCTCATCACATTTCGGAATTACCCTTAACTACCTTTTACCGTTCAGCCACTGATCTCGCGCCAAGTCCCGTTTGTTTTTAACAATTAGCTAATATACAGTATGCAAGCAAGCTGCTCTCGTAGCTCAGTTGGTTAGAGCACCCGTTTAGTAAGCGGGAGGTCTTGAGTTCGACTCTCAACGAGAGCAAAATTCTGATACTATTTTCGTTTTTGTTCGATTTACTTGTTTTGCTTACTTACACAAAGGAGTAGCAGAGAGAGAGAGAGAGGGAAGAAATGTATTGAAGCCCATTAGGATTAGGATTAGGATTAGGATTTAGGAGTCCGCAGATAGTTTAATTAATCAACAAGATGGTGGATTGGTCTTTATCAAGGGACCCAGCCCAATAGTCATCATTTGGTTTTGTCAGAAGAGGACCACTCACACGGTTCAATCAAAACCAAAATGGGTAGATCGTAAGGTAAATCGTATACTTCATAGTACGTGACCATTTCGTCCAATTATTTTTGCTTGCTTAGGTTTTTGACTTTTAGCAATCATATTGTTCCCTGATATGATGAGCAGCAGCAGCTATACAATACAAGGGTAGAAATAAACGTATGATTGCTCCAACTGGAGTCACATTGACAAAAGGCAGGCGTGTCATGTTAATGTTAGAGTTAATTAGACACACAAGTATAATATATATGGTAAAGTAAAACATATTATATTTGATTTCATGAAAGACTTGAGCCTTTCATATCAAACAAATGGATGAAAAAATAATATTAAAAAAATGTGGATACTTTTTCTGTGAGAAAAGTGAGTAACAGCATATATAAATAGGCTGACTTATTAACAATGCTTGCTTAGACTTTGTGTATACATATATATGTCGTCGCCCAAATTAAAAACAGATCATTTTGCCAATTATATATATATCATTGGGGCATGAATTAAATGATTCTTATGCATATATATATATATAAAAGGGGGAATGAAATTAAAGCTATAAAAGAAAACAGTAATATTTGTTGTACGATAGAAATATATTCAATTAATATATAATGTGTGTGTCATACAAAAAGAAATTACTTATATCACAAATCAAATCTAACATATAGTACACCTTTAATATTAATTAAATTTATTTTTTTTACAACAAATATTACTGAAAACAAAAAATAGCAGTGAAATGATAGAGCACATACACATTTCCTCCATCATCCCCCACAACTTTGTCGGTAGAAGACTTAAATTTGTGTCTTAGCTTAATTGGCCGAGTCGAGTCTAGTCATAGTTAAATCATGTCACGTTTTTTATGTTGAACTCAACAATTTAATTAGTACCTCTTGAATATATATTTTAAAAATTATAATCTTTATTTTACAATACAATAAAAAAATTATAAAATCTCACAATTTAAAATATATAGTCTTCAATTTCTACTATATGTGAACAATTTATGTGATTCAATACTTTAAAGTTTATAGTCTTTATTTTATAATGCAACTAAAAAATTATGAAATCTCATATTTTTTAAGTATATAGCCTTCAATTTCTACTATATGTGAAAAATTCATATGATTCAATATTTTAAAGTCTATAGTCTTTATTTTATAAGACAATAAAAAAATTGTGAATTCTCACATTTTAAAATATATAGCCTTCAAATTCTACTATATGTGAAAAATTCACGTGATTCAATATTTTAAAGTCTATAGTCTTTATTTTATTATAAACAACTAAAAAATTTGTGAAATCTCACATTTTCAAGTATGTAACCTTCAATTTGTACTATATGTGAAAAATTCATGTGATTCAATATTTTAAAGGTTATAATTTTTATTTTATAACACAACCAAAAGAATTGTAAAATCTCACATTTTGAAGTATATAGCCTTCAATTTCTAATATATAAAAAGATTTCATGTGATTCAATATTTTAAAGCCTATAGTCTTTATTTTATAAGACAACCAAAAAATTGTGAAATCTCATATTTTGAAGTATATAACCTTCTATTTCTAATACATAGAAAAATTTCATGTGATTCAATATTTTAAAGTCGTATAGTCTTTATTTTATAATGCAACAAAGAAAATTGTGAAATTTCACAATTTAAAGTATATAGCCTTCAATTTCTATTATACGTGAAAAATTCATGTGATTCAATATTTTAAAGGCTATAGTCTTTATTTCATTTGACAACCAAAAGAATTATAAAATCTCATATTTTCAAGTATGTAGCCTTAAATTTCTACTATATGTGAAAAATTCATGTGATTCAATATTTTAAAGCCTATAGTCTTTATTTTATAATGCAACCCAAAAAATTGTGAAATCTCATATTTTGAAGTATATAGTCTTCAATTTCTACTATATGTGATGACACAAGATTTTAAAGTCTATAGTCTTTATTTTATAAGACAACCAAAAGTATTGTGAATTCTCACATTTTCAAGTATGTAGCCTTCAATTTCTACATTATGTGAAAAATTCGTGTGATTCAATATTTTAAAGCCTATAGTCTTTATTTTATAATGCAACTAAAAAATTGTGAAATGTCATATTTTGAAGTATATAGCCTTCAATTTCTAGTATATGTGAAAAATTCATATGATACAATATTTTAAAGTCTATAGTCTTTATTATATAATAGAACAAAAGAATTGTGAATTCTCACATTTTAAAATATATAACCTTCAAATTTTACTATATGTTAAAAATTCATGTGATTCAATATTTTATAGGCTTTAGACTTTATTTTATAATAAAACCAAAGAAATGTGAAATTTCACATTTTGAAGTATATAGCTTTAAATTTCTACTATATGTGAAAAATTCATGTGATTCAATATTTTAAAGGCTATAGTTTTTATTTGGCTTAAATATCATTTTAGTCCACTAACTTCACATAAATTCTGATTTTAGTCCACTATCTTTAGATTTATCACATTTAGTCCACTAGCTTTCAAATAGTGAGCACTTTTGGTCCACTATTAGTCAATTGGTTTGTCAACGGACACGTCAGCAAAAGTCAACAGCAATGTCAACAAAGTCAACCGACACGTCAGCAAAGTCAATGCTATGTCAGCTAAGTCAACATCCATGTCAACAAAGTCAACGTCAACAAAGTCAACTTCCACGTCAACAAAGTCAGCGACCATGTCAGCAAAGTCAACTGCCACGTCAGCATCTTAAAGTCCACATCAGCACAGTGGACTAAAATTGACAATTTTTTAAAGCTAGTGGACTAAATGTGACAATTCTAAAGATAGTGGACTAAAATCAGAATTTGTATAAAGCTAGTGGACCAAAATGATATTTAAGCCTTTTTATTTTATAAGACAACCAAAAGAATTGTAAAATCTCACATTTTGAAGTATATAGCCTTCAATTTCTAATATATAGAAAAAATTCATGTGATTCAATATTTTAAAGCCTATAGTCTTTACTTTATAGGAGAACCAAAAAAATTGTGAAATCTCACATTTTGAAGTATATAGCCTTCAATTTCTAATATATGGAAAAATTTCATGTGATTCAATATTTTAAAACCTATAGTCTTTATTTTATAATGCAACAAAGAATATTGTGAAATCTCACCATTTAAAGCATATAGCCTTCAATTTCAACTATATGTGAAAAATTCAGGTGATTCAATATTTTAAAACCTATAGTCTTTATTTTATAATGCAACCCAAAATATTGTGAAATCTCATATCTTGAAGTATATATAGCCTTCTATTTCTACTATATGTGAAAAATTCATATGATTCAATATTTTAAAGTAAATAGTATTTATTTTACAAGACAAACAAAAGAATTTTGAATTCTCACATTTTCAAGTATGTAGGCTTGAATTTCTACATTATGTTAAAAATTTATGTGATTCAATATTTTCAAGCATATAGTCTTTATTTTATAATGCAACCCAAAAAATTGTGAGATCTCATATTTTGAAGTATATTTTCTTCAATTTCTACTATATATATATATATATATATGCGAAAAAATCATATGATTAAATATTTTAAAGTCTATAGTCTTTATTTTATAAGACAACCAAAACAATTGTGAATTTTCACATTTTCAAGTATGTAGTCTTCAATTTCTACTATATGTGAAAAATTCATGTATGTGATTCAATATTTTAAAGTCTATAGTCTTTATTTTGTAATGCAACAAAAAAATTGTGAAATCTCGTATTTTCAAGTATGTAGCCTTCAATTTATACTATATGTGAAAAATTCATGTGATTCAATATTTTAAAGACTATAGTCTTTATTTTATAAGACAACCAAAAGAATTGTAAAATATCACATTTTAAAGTATGTAGCCTTCAATTTCTAATATATAGAAAAAATTAATGTGATTCAATAAGTCTATAGTCTTTATTTTATAAGACAACTAAAAAATGTTTTTTAGTTGTCTTATAAAATAAAGACTATAGATTTTAAAATATTGAATCACATGAATTTTTCAAATATGGTATATTTGAAGACTATATACTTTAAAAATTGAGATTTCACAATTTTTTGGTCGTGACTTACAAAATAAAGACTATAGTCTTTAAAATATTGAATCACATGAATTTTTCACATAAAGTAGAAAGAGACATGATTTGTGTACTCCACAAAATCAGTCACCCTGTGTAAGAATCCAATATTTTGAAATTAGTAATCTAACTTTTAAAAATGTTAGAATAATGTATAAATATAAAAGTTTGATTACTAGTTTCAAAATGTTGGATTAGTATACTTGGTAGCTTATTTTATGGTGTACATGTAGCATTACTCTAGTAGAAATTGAATGTTATATACTTTAAATTATAAGATTTCACAATTTTCTTTGTTGTATTATAAAATAAAGATTATAGCTTTTAAAATATTCAATCACATTAATTTTTTACATACAATAGAAATTGAAGCCTATATACTTTAAATTGTGAGATTTTGCAATTTTCTTGATAGTATTATAAAATAAAGACTATATAACATTTAAATATTGATTCACATGAATGTTTTATATATAGTAGAAATTGAAGGCTATATGCTTTAAAATGTGAAATTTCACAATTTTTTTGATTGTTTTTATATATAATAAAGACTATAGGCTTTAAAATATTGAATCATATGAAACTTTCACGTTTAGTAGAAATTGAAGGCTATATACTTTAAATTGTGAGATTTCATAATAACTTTTTTATTTGATTATAAAATAAAGATTATAACCTTTAAATATGAAATCACATGAATTTTTCACCTATAATAGAAATTGAAAACTATATATTTTAAAATGTGAGATATCTAGTACTTTTATTATCAGTTTTGCTCCATGTACTTCACTCATACGGAGTACAGGCTTACTCCCCTCAATAATAGACACTGAAGTCCAACCCATTACCGTATCAGCCCAATACTAAAATACAAGCTACAAAAAAGCGCGGCCCAATCCATAAGCGCATTCCATCGCGCGTGGCTTCACCTTCCGACTCAACTCTCTAGGCAGTTACCAAAAACCACTTTCATCTCACCAGTTGCTTCACCCACACACAAAACTGCATTTCTCTTTCAACAATTACTTACTCACACACACAACTCCATTTCATCCGCCATTTTCAATCGCACGAAACTCCATTTTGCTCAGCCATTTTCATCTCCGAAATTCCACCTTCTTCATCGCCGGTAAGTTCATTACTCTTTTTGCTCACTCTCTTCTCTTTCTTCACTTTCTCTTCATCCACCATTTTCATCGCATGCAAACTCCATTTATGTTCTTCTCCAAACTGGCAGCAGCAGACCCCCTTGTACCCTCTCTGCCACATGTATATGTTTTTTGTTTAACGGTTCCATCAGCATCTTTCTTGGAGGAACGTGTTCTAGAAGAAAATCCAACTTTCTTTGCATAGTTTGAATAAAACAAATTTGCATCGTTATCTGAAATGAATCGCATTCCCGTATATGGATACTCTCCCTTCTCAATTGAACAGCTATTATGGACCTGTGTCACAAAATATTGTGTGAGCAAAACTCAGTGTTAATATGAGTAGAAAGTAGAAAAAGTGTGAGCAAAAAATTCAGTTTCTGTGAGCAAACAATTCAGTTACTGTGAGCAAACGTATCCCTGTTTTCTGAGTCTGAGAAATAAATCAGTCTACAACACAAAGTTTAATAAAAATCGAGTACCTCAAGCATCTTTTCGCTAACAATCTGATCAAGTAAATCAACATTTTCCTCCATTGAAATTTCCCCATTTGAATGTTCATCCATCACAGCAAAAAATGGCGTTTATGAAAAAGAAGAAGGAATTGAAATAGGAACTGAATAAAAATGAGAACTCGAAAAGAGAAAGAAATCGTAAATGAAAAATGAGAAATGAAGCTTGTGTGATGTGGAGAATCGAAGAAATCGCAGCTCGAGGATTGTGTGATGTGGAGAATCGAAGAAATCGAAGCTCGAAAAAATGGTTACGCGCGGGTTGAAGAAGATGATAGTTGCAGAAAGTGAAGGTTATTGGTTTGAGCGTTGAGGATTTGTGTTTCTCTGGGCGAAGAAATGGCAGCTCGTGTTTCTTTGAGAGTTGAGGAAATCGCAGCTCAAAAAACGGTTACATGGGGATTGAAGAAGATGATAGTCGCAGCTCGTGTTTCTCTGGGCGAAGAAGGTGAAGGTTATTGGGTTTGGGCGTTTTTGGTTTCGGCTTTCTCTGGGCCTGAATGAATGAGCTGGGCGCGTGGATAATAAAATTAAGATACAGAGTAAATACGGGAGTACCGTATACGTGGAGTACGCCTAGCTTTTCCGTCTTATTATTATTACTATTATTGACCGAGAAAAGTTATCAAAAGTTGCTTGGACTTTTCTCCAACTTCCATGAACTGCCACATGGCTTAACGCAATTCATCTGGAACCATAGTCAAGCTGATACGATATAAATATTTTAATTCCGCGCATGGATACTTTTACCTCCAAATTCACACTCACACTCTTTCTCTAACATAACATAGTGATACACAAATATTCCATTTTTCTTAAAAGCATATATCATTCCTCTGTTTTCGTTATTCTCTACTAACTCATAAAAAGCTTAAAACCAAATAAAACAATTATTGAATCATGGGACTTTAAAGATTTAAATCTGTTGGGAGAAGCCAAAGCGAAAGCTAATCAAAGCTAGATATATATATATATATATATATATATATATAGAGAGAGAGAGAGAGAGAGAGAGAGAGAGAGAAAAAGTTAGAAGAGAAGAGTATGGCAATAATAGTCATGGTTCTGTTTATTTATTGATTATATAATTAATTATATAAATAGGCTTTTTTGCATTTTGCTGCCTTAATTAATTATTGTAAGAAACGGTAGCGTTAGTGTTACCCACTATTTTCACAGTGAAAAGCGTCTCTTGTGAGCTCTTAATTATTCATCGTAAGAGAAAAAAGTTTCCTAAGCGAATATACGTTTTGCAGATTGCTGCTTTTTGGCCGTGCTTCACTCCTTTTCTTGCAGCAGATTAATAATAATAATAACAAAAGGGATATTTCTTTCATTTTTTCTGATATAAATAAAATACTCCACTTAATCAAGCTTATGCTGATATTTCCGGTTGCAGAAGAGCAGTAAGTGATTATTTGGAAATTAAGGATTTTATTAGGTAGTTATTATTAATTATAGTACTGATATTTCCAGGGAGGCCTTATCCTATGGCAGTGGCGTCACGAGACACGTGTCAGCTGGGGGAATGGGTAGAAGAGTAACCAACAAAAACAAAATAATAATAAAAAGAAAAGAGAAAAAGGGGAGGGAGGTGTGAGTCAGAGTGCACACTGAGAAACGCAAACACAAAGAGACAGAGATGACACTGAGAACGAAGGAGAAAAGGATATGGCTTCAACTGGAATCGCTTCAAAAGCAGAGCTTAACTTGCTTGTACACACCAATACCATTCATAATCATAAACTACTTCTTCAACGGATTGGAATAATACTATAATACCCACTTTATTTCCACTCTCTTCCCTTCCCTTAACATTATTTATTTATTTACTATTCCAATTGATTAGCTTTTTTCAGTATTGGTACATCCCCTATTATCATATTATATGATCCTTCTTTCAAAAATCACAATTTAGAATTTACACTGTTGGAACTAGTATGGCAAGTAGCTAACGGCTTTTTTAAAGAGGATACCCTTAATTTAATTAATAATTAAATAATAAATAAATAGTAGTACTCGTATAGTATAGTATAGTATAGTACTTGCTCAATTTGTAATGGCCACTGTGGGTACATCAAAGTGGAGAAGTGAGTGGTGGTTGCCGTGCCAACATTTATTGCTTTTGCTAGGGATATATACGGAATGCGAACATTACTTTATTACTACTATATATATATATTGATAAACATGGCCTTCGTCAATTTGGACACACCATCACTATTTTTAACTATATTTATGTGCAAGGAAATAAAGTTTGGGTGTTGAGAATTTCCTAATGTTATGAATGTTTGTGCTTGGTTACGTTTCCGTTCCATGTGTGCATGTCAAGGTGCTTCCCATCCAATTAAGCATTTGGGTGTCAAATCAATGAACTGGCTTGCATCATTTTGGGATAATTGGTGGTTTACATGTGGGTATTGACCCAGACCCAAACAACCTAGATCCACCTTTCTATTAATCTTTTTTTAGCCTTCATAAAGTTATCAGCCCCCACCATAAATATAAATGATAAATCCACTTTACATACACGAATTTAAACCACCACTATATTAATTGATCAGGCCTCATGTGAAAACATCATAACTTGTTGCCATGGTTTGCACGTAATTAACTTTGATATAAAATTGCCAACATGCCTGCATTCTATTTCGACCCAAAAAAGAAAATCAATCATATTGTGAATTGTCTTTAATTAATTAAGCATACCTTTTTGAAGCATAAATGAAATTATTGGGTGCATACAGCTACACTACACAGCCTTTTACTTACTAATGATTAACACAAGATAGAAAGAAGACTAGAAGTACATATGTAGCTGTTACTATTATTTTTGAATGAATAAATCCATATATCATTATCCAAAAAATATACAAAGAATATCACAATTTCAATAAAAATAAGTAAATGAATGTTTATTCAAGCAGGTCGCAAGCAAGAAAAACACATGAAAAAAGGAAAAAGGGTTAACTGAGATGGGTGTGACCGTGTGAGAGAATAATCCCGTTTTGTGTAAGCAGTAGAAAAGAGTTAGTGTCGGGAGTAGATTTAATTATAAAATATATAAAAGAAAAGATGAGGGGCTCGTTCGTCCAATGAATGAGCTGGATCCACTCTTTCAGGAGTGACACCCAACTCTCAATATTATTATTATTATTATTATAGCCAAATATAAAAATAATAAAAACACAAGCATGATTATACAATAATAAATAAATAAAATATCGGAGAAATTGAGCGTGGAACAGTAACAAGTGACAAGGCAAGGACATAAGCTGCTTGAGTTGAGTTGCAGAACAATTTCCAGTTATAAATAATTTGTCTGTCCCCAAAATTCGATTTCCCTTTTCTTTCTTTCTTTCATTCTTCTCCGATTCCTGCGTCCTTTGAATTGCTTCTCGTTGAATTTTGAGCTCAAGCTGCAGAAAAAGCTATCCAACCACTCTCCTGTCCTTTCACTGTTCCCTCAAAATTAAATTATGTGAACCTCACAAAACTAATTGCTCTTCTGTTTCATGTTTGTTCTCTTGCTGCTATTTGGATCTCTCAACTGAACCATGAATCTCAGCAAGGGATCCTTCTCCACGGTTACTTCCGCTGTTCCCCTCAAATCTGCCGACGCCGTCTCCGACCAGTTTCCGGCGGGTCTTCGGGTTCTTGTGGTGGACGATGATCCCACGTGCCTCATGATTCTTGAGAAGATGCTCCGAACCTGTCTCTACGAAGGTAACCTAACCAGTTGGGAATTCCACCTCTTTCTCTCTCCTCGATTCTCCGATTTGGAAGCTCAATTCGTTGAATAAAACAAAAACAAAAACAAAAAAAATGGAAGAAAAAAAAAACTAACTTTATATAGTTTTCTAGGATTACATGCATCTAGATAGCTATTTATTCGGTGATCAATACATGTTAATGGATTTTCATAATCTGTTGCTTGAGAAGTAATTTCCGGATCCTTATGTATATATTGGCTTCTTCGGATTCCTCTAGAACATCTTTCTCTTCAAGTTTACTTTGCCTTTGACTTTGTTTCTTGTACTGTTGCTCTTATCTTTGAGAGATACCAGATTTGCCAAATTCACTCTTGTTTAAAACCTCTGCAACTGGTTCTGAGTTGGATGTCAGATTTGGTTTTCATTTGCTTTATGGGATTATTTATTATTCAATTGATTCTAAATTTTGAGGAATTTTGTTTATATCCATTTTAGTTACCAAATGCAATCGGGCTGAGATAGCACTCTCACTTCTGAGAGAGAATAAAAATGGGTTTGACATTGTTATCAGCGATGTGCACATGCCAGACATGGATGGTTTCAAACTTTTAGAGCACATTGGGTTGGAGATGGACCTTCCTGTTATCAGTAAGTGCCCCCAGTTTATCAGCTTAGATCCATTCATGTGCTGCATTGATGGCTTTTGAGACTGACATTTTTTTTTTAAATTCTTATATGATGATTGCACAGTGATGTCTGCTGATGATGGTAAAAGTGTTGTTATGAAGGGTGTAACACACGGTGCCTGTGATTACCTCATTAAACCTGTTCGTATAGAGGCTTTGAAGAACATATGGCAGCACGTGGTTCGCAAGAAAAAGAATGAGTGGAAAGATACGGAGCAGTCTGGTAGTGCTGATGAAGGAGATCGACAGCAAAAGGCATCTGATGATGCTGATTACTCGTCCTCAGCAAATGAAGGCAATTGGAGAAACTCAAAGAAGAGGAGGGACGATGAAGAGGAAGCAGAGGAAAGAGATGACACATCCACATTAAAGAAGCCGCGAGTTGTTTGGTCTGTTGAGCTCCATCAACAATTTGTAGCTGCTGTAGATCAACTGGGAATTGACAGTATGTGTTCAAATATTTCAGCCTTTTCATCTTTGCTAGTTTTCCATCAAGACCTATATCTATATCTAACTCAGCTTAACAATGCATAGTACTTTGGATGTTGTATGCATAATCCTGAGGATTCTATGTGTATATTGTTCAATTGCATACACGAGTTATGAAATCCTCGAAACAGCACGGTTACTGCTTGGATCTTCAGTATTCAGTTTCTCATCTAGGTTGCAGACTGCTTACTCATATGCAAATCAGTTATTCCAGTCTCATCCGACTAAGTTGGTAGTTTGTCTCCTTAAAATATTTGCTTGAATATAGGTGTGAGTAAAGTATCGGTTAGGAGAGTTAATCAAATGGAGGGTGGTCTAATGGTTTACAATATAAGACATTATGGTGTCGTTCAATTCTTAAAGTCAACTCCACTCAGCGGGATAAAACTTGCTTGCTTCTTGTTGTTGTTATACGCTTATACCTTAAGTGAAGAGTTTTGGTGTTCTCAAACTTTTGCCTGATTCATTTGATATTTATTGAAAAGATATTGACCTCCTTTTATGTTTTGTCATTTGATATTGATACAGAAGCTGTACCTAAAAAAATTCTTGAGTTGATGAACGTCCCTGGACTCACTAGAGAAAATGTAGCCAGTCATCTCCAGGTATTATATTATATATTAGTATATAATGTGTAATTTGGGAAGGGTTCAATAGTTATTTTTATATCCCTACTTCTCTAAGTTTTTGTGGTCATCTATGTTATTAAATGATTACCCAAAGGAGCTAACTCTTTTTGTATCTTGTTTTTGCTTTAGAAATACCGTTTGTATCTCCGAAGGTTGAGTGGGGTTTCTCAGCATCAGAGTAACATGAACAACTCCTTCATGAGCTCACAGGAGGCAACATTTGGGACAATTTCTTCGATTAATGGAATTGATCTTCAAACACTTGCAGCTACTGGCCAGATCCCAGCGCAGAGTCTTGCCACACTTCAAGCAGCAGGACTTGGTAGGTCGACTGCAAAGGCGGGCTTACCCATGCCTCTCATGGATCAAAGAAACCTTTTCAGTTTCGAAAATCCAAGGATAAGATTTGGTGAAGGGCAACAACAACATTTGAGTAATGGTAAACCAATGAACTTACTTCATGGAATCCCTACCAACATGGAGCCAAAGCAGCTTGCCAATTTACACCAATCTTCCCAAAACCTTGGCAACTTGAATATGCGAGTCAATGCTTCTGCTACGCAGAGCAACCCCTTACTGATGCAGATGGCACAATCCCAACCTAGAGGTCACATGCTAAGCGAAAACAATGGTCCTCATGCTCCCAGACTTCCATCATCTTTGGGGCAGTCTACAGTATCAAATGGAGTTTCTAATGGTGTTCTCAGCAGAAATGGGATTGCTGGCAATAACAGAGGTCCTGCTTATAATCCTGTTCCACAAAGCTCTCCGATGCTGAATTTTCCTATGAATCAAAACGCTGAAATATCTGCCAGTAGTTTCCCTCTTGGAAGTATGTCCAGCATCACAACAAAAGGCACGTTTCAAGAGGAAGTTACTTCCAGAATTAAAGGATCTGGTGGATTTATTCCAAATTATGATATTTTTAGCGAACTAAATAATCAGAAACCACATGATTGGGAGATAACAAACCCAGGTCTTAACTATGATGCCTCACAGCATGCAAATCCTTTACATGGTAAGATTGATGTCTCCCCGTCAGTGGTAGTCCATCAGAGCTTTTCTTCTAACCAACAGAGTGGACCAAGCAGGGGTGCTATGATTGGAAAACCTATGTTCTCTATGGGTGAAAGCATGGAACAAGGTACTCTCCAAAATGCCGGCCAACACCTCAATACACTACTTGCTGACAATTCAATAAGGGTTAAGACTGAAAGAGTTCCTGATGCAAGCTCCCAAACTAACTTCTTCCCTGAGCATTATCCGCAGGATGATCTTATGAGTGCACTTCTGAAACAGGTTGGTCCTACTATTCTTTGTGTACACGAAATAATTATATGTTTGCATATAGTTTTCCATTGTAAAGAAATCATATTTCTTCTTT
The DNA here is from genome assembly GCA_013621005.1 of Aeschynomene evenia. NCBI lineage: Eukaryota > Viridiplantae > Streptophyta > Magnoliopsida > Fabales > Fabaceae > Aeschynomene > Aeschynomene evenia. The sequence goes on along the minus strand of CM024263.1, from coordinate 31,120,851 downwards.
GTTTCTGACAGCAAGAAGGCATTGGACAAGCCGATGAGTTCGACTTTGATGGATATCCTCTGGATAACATTTCTGTCTAGAGCAGACCCTGGCTATAGTTCCTTCTGATAGCAGTTGCCAGTGTAAATAGTTTCTGTTACATATGCACCTTATCATTGTGCAATTAGATAGTTTGGAACTGAGTGTAAATTGTTCAACGAACAGAATTTGGTTGATGTCAAATATTCAGACTTTTGGAAGTAGTGAACAATGATGGTTTAGTCTGGACTTGCAAGATGATGCATCAACTGCATATATGCAAAAGTCATGGGCAAGTTTTGACTTCTGGTGAAATGGTGATAGCAAAGTTCCTAGCAAGCTTCTAATTTAGGGTTTGTTGATGAAGTTATGTTGGCTTAGGGAGAATTTGCAGAAGCAATGTTTTGATACATCTGCAGACTCATAGGAGCATTTCTAACACTAATAACAAATTGTGGACAATTTTTTCTACTGTTCCTTTTTTTATATATCTAGTTTATGTTCTTTAAAGTAAGCGAATGACTTACCTTAGCATGTAAATATTCCATTTGGTTGCTCAAGACGTTGGGTCTTGCTATTCTTTTATGGTTGCTTTTGTACTTATATTATACTACTTTTGTGCTCTTGTGACTAAGCTGCCATTATGTTTTGCATTCCTTTGCTTTGCACACGAACTTGTTTAGGTTCTTGTGGGGATTCAAGTCATTGCTCACCTCAACACAATGGAAGATGAGTGAATATTCTCACTTCTTATCTAGTTATCTTGCGAGAGTCCACAACCGCTTCTGCACTTTGTTAATGCAGTAGTTTATCCTATACACATTTAGTGAGATATCTTTTTAATAGTTTTCTTGCAAGCTCAAAACCTTAATATCGTAATAATCTTCCACTCAAGTTTTGCCAATTGATGTTCTTCAAGTTATACAGTTCAAAAAGAACACAAAATATATATAACGAAACAAATTTAGAATCTATTGTTACTGCTTAATAATTTTATGACGTAAGGTTACAAGGTTATTTTGATCATATGGAATGTTACAGTGTTGTTTTGACTGATATTCCAACATTTTAGGCGTTTTTTTTTAGAAAAACACACGTATATCATTTCCTCAGTTGCCAAATTCACCAAGATTGCAAATGCGCCAAACATTCCGCAAATAAAATGCTTCCTAGATTGGACATTTGGACAAGTAAATATACATTATATCCTTTGGATTATAAGTCTAGATAGATACACTTGTCAGTAACTCCAATCAATGTCATCCAATCCATTATCACCTATGATCAGTATTTTCAATCTTCCATGAGCTTCATTTCATTCATCCTCTATCAAATGTCAAGACAAAACCGAATGCAAAAGATATTCTTTTAACAGAAAGAAAGAAGGAATATATTTCTATCATCTAACACAAATCTACAATCTTCTCTATACCATAACATTCTGGAAAGAATCGTATCAATTAATTGAACAAGGATTGCCACAGAGCATCCTAACCAAGACATACAGCATGAATGAATGTTACAACAGCACTGTTCAGTCCACCGAGGTTTCTCACTGAGTTTCTGTGATGAAGATGTCAACATATGAATCAAATCCTGTCTCAGAATCAAACACAGTCACTAACTATTACCGGATCAAGATGATCAGCAATAATGTTAGAAGCATCGAAGTTTGCCAGGAGAAGACCTTCCTGAAACCATTGCCGGTTGGATACACCAAAGGAAGAGAGCATTCCTCACCATTGAAGAAGACTTTAGTGGGGAACCCATCTCCACGAGCGACATTAATTCCAGGAGTAGTTTTCTTTGTGAATGAGATTACTGATTGTTGTTTACCAGGCACCCTTGGATCTCTCACAGGGTCAGCTCCGTCTGCTTCAGCAACAAGGTAGTTCAATCCTGGCAAACCTTCCATGAATATGGTATTGTTTACCCCATTTATGCTTAGGGCGCTTGCATTGAATGAATACATTTTCTCGAAACCTGGAGTTGCTTTATCCATTTGCACTGCGGCAAACCAGTCTGCAAAACTAGTGTCACCCCAGTTGAAAAGTGTGACCCTTGCACTCCACCCTTTAGAGTAGTCTGTATATACATGCCAGTTGATGCTCACACCGCAGTTGTCACTGCACGGCATTGGTCTTGGCGTTGGTAGATGTTTCAGGTCAGCCCAAGCAAGAGCTTTGGCACTTCGGTTATCGAAAGGAACAAGAAGTGCCTCCGGTGGAAGCCACATAGCTGGTGTAGTAGCACTGCATGTTCTTTGAGGGTTACTGGGGCATCCACAAGCACAAGTTTTGCAAGGAATAACTGAATCATTGTAGTAGGCTGAGAATGAGACACAGCATTTGCTAGGTGCTCCCTTGGCCTTTGTTATGTTGCACACAACCTGCCAACTAGCCATCACGGTCTTGTTAGAAGGAAGCCCTGATGGGTCTGGATTCTCAGTGGGGCTCACCCTCACAGGAGGCCCACACTTGTAATCAGGGTTGAGAATGCCATTAATCTTCCAGTTCTGCGGTGGCGAGAGCTGGGAGCGATTCAGCGCCGGTGGCATCTTGAAAACTTGCATCTGGAATCTCGAAAGAGACTTGCTAGGATCCATGGATGGTGGCAAAATAGTACCATTCCGGCAGCAAAATGGAATCTTCCCAAGATCAGTATCATTGAACTTTGTGAGAGGGAGATCAATGATGGTAGGCCTTCTTTCACAATTCAACACATTGGCAAAGTCAAGATCTTTGTAGAAAGTCCCTTGCTTACCAAAGATACATTCAGAGGAATCCACAACATAAGGATAAGCACCCTTCATCGAATATATAAACTCATCATTCATCCAATCCCAGCTCAACTTCCAGTTGTCAAGACGGCCAAGAGGGTTGTGGTTGGCAATGGTAACCTCAGCCCAGTAATTGGAATCATAAGTTCTGATAACATCATACATAATTGTAAGATCACCATTCTGACGAGGCAAGAACTTGTCATCTGTTGTAATGTTCGTTTTGAACTTGGGATCCTTCGTGCAACACACATTAGTCACATTCTTACCTGAAAAACAACCCCACCCATCAAAATCAAAACACACGTTCTTCCTTCAATGTCAACACTACTCGAAACCCAAGCAAAAATCAAAGTACTCCATAAAACCCAATTGAATCAAATCACAGATCAAAGCACCTAATTTAAGTAAATCTCAAAAACAAATCCAAATCATGATCTCAGTTTAAGAGCCAAGTCTGATGAAAATAATACTAAAAAAAAGGTTACCTTGACCAGTGGGTTTTTTACAGATGAAACCATCGTTGGCGAGGTTGATGGAGGAAGGAAGAGGAGCACTGGGTGGGGCAACACCGAACACCGTCCCAACGAGTGCGATCTGGACCTGCATCTGCGTCAGGTCTCCGGCGGTCTCCACCGCCGTCTTGAGGTCCGTCATGGGGTAACCGGCAAAGACGGTGCCGTTGCCTACGGCGGCGGGGAGAGTGGTGCCGTCAGCGAGGACGGCGTATGAGGCGGAGACGAGGAACTCATCGTGCTGGAACCCAACGAAGACCTTCCATGACTTGAGGTCGTCGAGGCCGTTGTTGAGCACTGTCAAAGTTGACTCGAACCTGTAGGGCTGCTTCGCCGCGTCGGAGACGTTCGGCGGAAGGCGTGCACCGCCGGTGTAGGCGTAGGAGACGAAGATGCCGTTGCAGGATGAAGACTGCGCCTCGGAAAAGGGCGTCAAGGAGAGGAACAAGATGGCGATGCTGCTGATGAAGCAGCTGAGGTGGTGCGACGCCATAATGGGTTGCTGCTTCGAATTCGAATTTGAAAACATAAGAGAGAGAGACAGAGAAAGAGAGAAACTTGGGTGTGTTTGTTTATATATGTAAGAGAGAGAGAAGAGTAGTACTAAGAAGTAGGATTTGATTATTTTAGAGAGAGAAAGCGAGTGATTAAACGCGTCGTAGCAGAAAGGAGTGGGAGGGAGGGAGGGAGGAAGGGACCCTACAGCTAGCTTCTCCCAAGCTGTAATGTGTGTGAATGAATGTATATTTTAGTTTAGTTAATTGAGTGTTATTAGTAGTTGTAGCATTATTTTGCTTTTGGGTTATGCCGTGTTTGCTTTTGATTGATTCAAATGACAGTACAGGACAGGGTATGCTGGGATGAGGTTGCAAATTCCAATCCCGGTTTGCCTTTTTCAAAACTCTATTAAAAATTCATATATAATTTGAGTTATTGTAAACTAGAAGGATTTTCTCTAATTTGAAGCTATACAAATGCGTTTCAAAACTCTTTTTTTGAACTTTTTGGCTCTAACGTTACATGACTCTTTATTTTTGTTTTGTTTTATGAAAGTGAGGTGACGTCCTTAACGACTATATTATCGTTTTATGTGGTAGTATAGTATGTATAACTTTAAATGCTTTAATTTGAATTCCTTAGTGCTCATGGGGGGTGGGTTATATAGACCTGCTTTATGTGGTCTCTCTGATTGGTTTGGGTTCAGCCAATTACAACTAAGGTTAGTATCAACAACGACGAGTCTGTTTGTGACCGTTTGGTTTGGTTTAGTAGTAGTATAGTATAGTAAAATTGACTGATTCTGAGGATACAAAATGGTATTATGTTATGTTATGATGATGGATTGGTGTCACTGCCAACCCTACCATACCAAGACAAGTAAGGAAATCAACAACATCTCATCTCGTCTCGTCTCAGGCTAATATAATAATCCGCGGCTTATGTTGCGGCCACGCATTGTTCTGTTCTGTTCTTCTGACCCCTCACGCATACTTTTCCTTTTCCCCCTCATTACATTACCTACTTTTGTCTCTCCCCTCATATTATTCACCACTACTTGGCTAAAACGCAGAAATAGACAGAGAGAGAGAGGGAGTTAAATGCGCATATACACTGTTTGAAAATAAAACGTGGAAATACACCTATAGTAAACCGGAAGGGTGTGTTCCGGTTTATGTTTTATAAAAAAAAAATTCGATTTATATAAACTTGAATTGTGTTACGTATTATTCATGCATAAATCGTTAATATAAATAATGAATAACATAAAATAAATACTATAATCTATAAAATATTGAGTAACATGAATTTTTCAGATATAATAGAAATTAAAGACTATATACTTTAAAGTATGAGATTTAACTATTTTTAAATAAATTATAAAATAAAGACTATAGTCCAAATATATACTAATATATACATATATACTAGTATACTAACATTGCACAACGTTTGGACCGTCACATAAGTAATCAAATACCATATTATTTCTAATTAAGATTTAACTATTTTTAAATAGATTATAAATAAAAATTGTAGCTTCTAAAATATTGAATCACATGATTTTTTTTATATTGTAAAAATTGAAGGCTATATATAATTTAAAATATGAGATTTTCATTTTTTTGTTGTATTATAAAATAAAGACTATAGATTTAGAATATTGAATTACATGAAATTTTCACATATAGTATAATAAATGTTAAATGTATAATAAAAAATTCTAAAATACTTTGTACATTATTCAACCACATGATTGAATTTTAGTATATGTCCACTTTCTCATTCAATGGTGAAACTGAATTTGTACAAATATTTTATAAGTTCTTATTGTATACCAATTATTTTGCTAATTTTTTTTTCAAAGATAAAAATTATAACTTAAAAATATTTTTATGATTTTTGTAGGGAGTATTTTCTTACTAAAAAGTTGACATGTAAAAAATATAGATATATCTTGGATGAAAAATATTTTGAATTAAGATATTGACAATTAAGAAAATACAGAATATATACTGATAATTATGAATGAGTTAGTGGTCAAAAAGCTCAATTAGTTTTTATTGAAATTTTAGATTGTTGAATTATATTTATCTATCTTAAATTTGACCACTATACATCTATATTCAAAATTTTATAATGTTCATTATTTATGAATTTTATACAGAATTATTTTATTAAATTATTTTAAAATATATTTATCCAATATATATTATATAAATAGTTTAATTTTAATGTATTAACAATATAAAATATTTTACATTGTCAACCAATCATAAATATTATTTTAGAAAATTTTTTAATTAATGAATTGTTTAGTTAAATTTTTTTGATAAGTTGTTAACACATGATTAGATATCAATATATACTCACAGTACATTACAATTGAACTCATATATGAATTTCAAATAATATGGTATATAGCCTTAATTTTATAATCTGAATTTCGTATATATTGAGACTATATCCTTTATTTTATAATCTATTTAAAAATAGTTAAATCTCATACTTTAAAGTATATAGTCTTTAATTTCTATTATATTTGAAAAATTCATGTTACTCAATATTTTATAAATTATAGTATTTATTTTATGTTATTCATTATTTATATTAACGATTTATACATGAATAATACGTAAAACAATTCAATTTTACATAAATCAAATTTTTTTTTATAAAACATAAACCGGAACGGGGTGTTCCGGTTTATGCATTACGTAAAACGGAACACCCTATTCCGGTTTACTATAAGTGTAATTTCGCGTTTTCTTTTCATTTGGTGTATATCTGCATATAACTCCATCTCTCTTACTATTATGGTGTTTTCTTTATATCCATACTGCCATTTACTATTAGTTACTACTGTAATAATAAATTTCTTACTTTAGTCATGGATTTATTTTCAAATGTGTCAAAATTATTCATCATGATATACTCACTGTCTAGGATAGGAATAGAATATACTCTCGGAATATTTCCTTTCCACCAAAGAACCCCACTGTTGCAGGCTGCAACACAAGCTTGGGCCCATAAGCCCAGTCCTTGGCTGAAGGAGTTTTTTGTTTTTTGTTTTTTTAAATTTTCCATCAGGACTTACGTTTAGGCCTTTGAGTCCATCTACTGCCTTTGGAGTTGCTTTGTCTTCACACACACTCTTGAGTCTTGAAGAAGAAACAGTCACATCAGATAAATTGCTCTGCTCTGTCACGGCAACAATTCTTTCAATTCAATGGCGCTAGGTATGTAACAATAATCACCACTCTCTTCTTCCTCCTCTTTCTCTCTACAACTACAACTACAAAGACTTTCTCTCTGCCTCTCTTTCAGTTCATTCCGCTTCATCTTCATCTCACCCACATTGCTTCCATACTTGAAGCAGAGTGAGCGACTTTGGCGAAGCCCACTCTCTTATTCTCCTTTTCTCTTCCAAAGTTCGCATCTTTTGGGGTTTCTAATGGACTTGAAACCCAAAACCAATCCTGAGTCCCCTCCCAACAGCTTGGCGGAGACGAGCATTTCCGAGCTCTTTTCATTTGTGCGTTCCGATGTTGACAGAGTTGAACAGGTTTTAGTGGCCAGATACGCCAAACTCAGTGCAGAGATTGGGCCACTCCAAGAGAAGGTTGAGCTGGAGAGGCTAACGAGGCTTCAAGTCGAAGATGAACTCAAGAAGAAAGAGCAACAGTGTCAGAAGGGGAAGAGGGCGCAAGAGAGTAATGAAAAGTTGCTCAAGGAAGCCAAGCAGAGGGAGTTGAGGGATAAGAGTACTATTGAAGACCTGAGGAGTAAGAATCGCCAATTGGAGCGTGAAAATCTCAAGCTGAAGAAAAAATGGGCGGATGATAGAAAAGCTGTTGCTGAACTCAGGATCAGAGTGGCTGAATTGGAGGATGCAAAGAAGAAGAATGTGGAAACCATTGGTAAGCTTAGGGCTGAGAACTGCCAATTGATGCAATTGGATTTGGGGAATGTATATGGTTCTGTTGATGGGAATGGCAGTAGGAAGCCTTGGACCCCTTTGCGAAGAATCAAAGAGATTCGACACTCTTTTGTTGCATCAGGTATGGGACTTGTTATGCATGTGCTTCTCTTTATTGTTATTATTATTAATTTACTATATATTATATGATTGATTGTGCATTATTTCTTGAATATTGCTTAATTTACAATTAAAAGCTTAAGCTAGATAGGGTTGTATTTGGGTAACTGAGATCTGTTGGTAGATCGAACCGTGAGGTGTCCTTCAATTTGTAGGAGAGATCTCATATATATATGTATGTTAAGTAGTCCAGAGCAGATTATAACAAGAGCTTTGAACCAGATTATGTTAGAGGTGAGGCACTAGACCCAAGCCCATGGCTGGTTTACACAAGAAGGAAGAAGGGGAATATATAAATGGGTAATGGTAGGAGCTGCTGCTGAGTGAATCAACTCAACTGAATTTGGGAACTAACTAACTATATATAGGAACAAATACAGACATAGCAGATGGTGTTTTTGCTTGAAATGATCCTTGCTGCATTGGTGGAGAAAAAGGGATTGGTTGGCATCCACAGTTAGTACTATCTTTACTCATTTCAGTCAGTATTTTTCTACCCTTGTATATATGTTTGTAGGAGCTCTTCCCTTTGCTTTTTGTGTTTGTGTTTGATTTTGCATTGCATTTCCACTGTGTGGATGTTTTATGCTAGTGTCAGTTTATCTCTTACTGGAAAAATATAATCAATAGTATATATTGCAGAATTAATGTCATGTATATTACATTTTTTATCGCATTTTTATTGCAGAATTATTTAAATCCTGCATGAACGAGTAATATATAAAGGGGAATGAAGATCGATGTAAGTACATGATGATACATTTATCATTCATTGGTTCAGTAAATATTTCAATTACCGACCCCCATATATTGCTTATTAGTAATGTATTGGATTCGTGGTGCTATCTCATTCTCAAGCATAAAATCAAATACGCCTAAGTGTTAAGCTTATGTAAGAAGAGCATGGCGAATTTGTCTAAAATTAAAAATAAATTTTGGTTAATTAACGCAAAACATTACATGAAAATATATTTTTCCTCCAAAAAGAAAAATCAAAATATCATTATTATAAATAGGAAAATACTTTCGGCACAATAAAAAACCAGCCAAAATAGTCAACAAATTGTGCACAACATATATAATATAAAATGCACAACATATATTATATGTAGTGCACAATGTATATCATCTATTGTGCATAACATATATCACATATTGCAACGTCATTTTTCTTTGCAACATGTTATATATGTTGTGCACATCATGTGCTATATGGTGTGCACAACATGTAATATTTGTTGTGCAATTTATATTATATACGTTGTACACAATTTATTGACTATATTGACTATTTTTTTTTTGTGCCTCTAGCATTGCTCTTATAAATAATATAAAAATTCATATGTTTCATCCACTTAAATGAAACTAGCAATGCATCCTCAAAATTATTAATAAAAACGAAAATCAAATGTAAACCCTTTATTAAACGTAAAAGTAATATTATATACCTTCGAACTAGTTCGATCTTGATGAGCTTAACCCACAACTAGTTAGGGAAATGATTAACACGTAATCTAAACAACTCGATAAGCAGAGAAAACGGATGCAAACGATAAGCACATGATCTAACCAACTCGATAAGCAGAGAAAACGGATAGAAACAATCACGTGATTTAAACCACTCAATGACCAGAGAAAACATATGGAAACGATTAGCACTTGATCTAACCAACTCGATAAGCAGAGAAAACGGATGGAAACAACTAGCACATGAACTAAACAACCCGATAAGCAGAGAAAACTGATGGAAACAATTAGCACATGATCTAAACAACTTGATAAGCAGAGAAAATAGATGGAAAGGATTAGCACTTGATCTAACCAACTTGATAAGCAGAGAAAATAGATGGAAACAATTAGCACATGATCTAAACAACTCGATAAGTAGAGAAAATGGATGGAAATGATTGGCACGTGATCTAACCAACTCGGTAAGTAGAGTAAACGGATGGAAACAATTAGCACATGATCTAAACAACTCGATAAGCAGAGAAATTGGATGGAAACGATTAGCACGTGATCTAACCAAAATGATAAGTAGAGAAAACGGATGGAAACAATTAGCACATGATCTAAACAACTCCATAAGTAGAAAAAACAGATGAAAACGATTAGCACATGATCTAAACAATTCGATAAGTAGAGAAAACGAATGAAATCAATCTTGTGATTCCAACTGCAGTCTCATCAAACCAATTAATAATGAAAAGACAATTTATCGACGAAAAAGGGGTTTATTTGACGAGCCACCCGAATATGACTTAACATACCATTTATAACCCACGAATACCTATTTTGTAACTTAGACATCGATATGTCTTTTGTTAAGTATCTTAGCCATTGTGCTCTTCAAAATTTTATAGGAGATTTTCTTCTCAACCCAACTCGCTGGAGATGACAATATTCAAAATTGTCTTTGTATTTACTAAAAAATAAATATCTGATGCTATAATAAAAATGACACTCTTTTGTTAAAGATAATAGTCTTTACTTTTATTGTATTTTTTTAGAAAAATAGAGATATCTTACTTTTTAAAGTCTATAACCTTCAATTTCTACTAAATTCTAAAAATTAAGTAATTCAATATTTTAAAGACTATAATCTTTGCTTTTATAGTGTTTATAGAAAAATAGTAAAATCTCACTATTTAAAGTCTATAGCCATCAATTTCCACTAAATTCTAAAAATTACGTAATTCAATATTTTAAAGACTATAGTCTTTACTTTTATAGTGTTTCTGAAAAAATAATGAAATCTCACTTTTTAAAATCTATAGCCTTCAATTTTTACTAAGTTTTAAATATTATGTAATTCAATATTTTAAAGGCTATAGTCTATACTTTTATAGTGTTTCTAAAAAATAGTTAAATCTCACTTTTTAAAATTTATAGCCTTCAAATTTTACTAAGTTGTAAAAATTACGTAATTCAATATTTTTAAGACAATAGTCTTTACTTTTATAGTGTTTTTAGAAAAATAGTGATGTATCACTTTTTAAAGTCTATAGCCTTCAATTTCTACTAAGTTCTAAAAATTAAGTAATTCAATATTTTAAAGACTATAATCTTTACTTTTATAGTGTTTTTAGAAAAATAGTGAAATCTCATTTTTAAAAGCCTATAGCCTTTAATCTTCTACTAAGTTCTTAAAATTATGTAATTCAATAATTTAAAGACAATAGTCTTTATTTTTATAGTGTTTTTTAAAAAAAAAAATCATATCTCACTTTTTAAAGTCTATAGCTTTCAATTTCTACTAAATTTTAAAAATTATATAATTCAATACTTTAAAAATAATAGTCTTTATTTTTATAATATTTCTAAAAAAAAGTGTTATGTTCAATCTAAGAAACTCTGGGTAATTGGAAATTACTGTATAAAATATGAAGAATAAGACAAAAATGCTAGTGGTAAAAAAAAAGTATCTATTTAAATAGAACAGAAATTCTTGGTTAATAACAATTTTTCAGTTAAAACAGTTAATAAAGTTCATTTTAATATTTTTTATTTAAATATCATTCTTAATTATGTGTATTTCTTAATAAGCTTATAGTGATTTAAGTCCAAAATCATATTTTTGACTATGTTGATTGATAATTTATTGTATCCTTAACAAAACTCTAAATAGAATAATATAAAAATAGTTACCTTGGGAGGATGGCTGCCGACAACAAAACGTAACGTGGCTGGTTCAATAGAATTAAATCAAATAAAGATTAACACAATCCATTCATGAAAAATTGGATTGATTTTATTTCATTTATTTTTCTTGTTAGTGGTGTCATAGATATTAATTTGGCATGTTACATGAAGATTTATTTAGTAGCAGGGAATCCACTCGACACATTATGGATTGGAAGTTATGTAGCGTAGAAGGAACTTACATCATCAGAGTTGTGGTACCAAAAGAAGCAGCAGAGTTCACGGGAGGTGGGTAAGTAAAACCATGAAAGCAACTTTGAAATTAACCTAATTAGTAATAACCATAATCATCATAAATAATGAATAGCCTAATGATATATAGCTCCCCTCCAAATTAGATGTGCAAGCGAGCGTCCCTCCGATTCAAACATGACACGACTGCCTTTGTTGTTTGTGAACAATAAAAACACGTGTCGCGCTGTCATCCCATCTTATTGTCTGTTTCCTGTGGTCACTGAATCTGTTCACCATACCACTTTCCCAATTCCTTAAAAATTAGTAAAAATTAGGAAGGAAGGAAGAAAGGAAAAGGGGAGGTGAATGCATTAATTAATTGATAAATAAATAACAATAATCCTAGAAATATAACATAAATATGATCAACGAATATCCAATGTGTGCTATACATGATATGAAATGTATGCTATACTTACACGTCCTATATATATATATATATAGCACACATTATATATGTCATGTATAATACATATTGAATATTCGTGTCACGTATATCTGTTTTACGGGGTAGCTAATAAGATATTATGATATGTTAATGCTACGATGTGTTGAAGGTTGAGAGATAAGAGCTAGAGTGCTCCACCACAATACTTACTTTTTGCTCTTCACTTGTGCTCTTTTCCTTCCTCCTCTCTCAGTCTCAGTCATAACAATATAGTAGACTACACTTAGTAGTTAGTTACTTCTGAATCTCATCGATCTAATATAATCTATCACAGAAGAGAATGAGGTGGTTGTTGATGAATGTGACGGTGGTGTTGCTGGCCAACATTACTGTACACGTGGCAATGTCGTCAGAGTCAGATCACGACCAGATCCAGTGCACCATGTGCTCCTCCTGTCACAACCCATGCAACCACTCTCCGCCCCACCCCCACCCTCTTCCACCAACAACTGCCCTCCCCCTCCTTCTCCCTCCGCCGCTTCCTACTATTATTCTCCGCCGCCTCCTCCTCCCGCGTCGACTGGAGGTGGCATCTACTATTACCCTCCGCCAAGCAACAGAAACTACCCGGGGCCGCCGCCGCCGAACCCGATAGTGCCGTACTTCCCTTTCTACTTCTACAACCCTCCGCCGGCGTCGATGACGTCCGTAGCTTCGGCTTCAAGGGGACCCTGGGTGGTCTTTGTTGGGGCTGCTTTGTGTTCCGCTCTGGTGTTGTTGCTGTTCTAATAATAATAATAATATATATATAGATACACAGGAAAGGCAGGGAAAACAAAAAACAGAGGGAAAATAGATAGTGGGAATAATAAATGATGATAACAATAAAATAACAGCAGAGCGTTGCAGATCTAGAAATTCACAGGCACTGCTGTGAGTGAGCAAGTTTAATTTGAAGACCTCTCATCAGTTCGTTTCTGAATTTGCCCATTCTCTCTCTCACACGTACAACTCTACTTATCTCCATCAACTCAAGTGCCTTCTCCTTTTCTTTGAATTTCTAATTGCAATCTAGATTGATTATTTAATCTGTCATAGCCATTATATATATATATATATATATATATATATATGTACCCTACCTAGCCTATATTTGTATCATGATGATTTCCTTACATTATTACTAGCATGAAATATTGAATATAACATGAACATATTATGTTATAATCGATCCTTCACTACTCCTTTATGTGTTCAGATTGTGGATAGTTTTAATTTTTAGGTGGTCAGTGAATATGATATTGTATTATTAGTTTGGAGTTGATGAGAGTAATTGAAAGCATGCAATGCAGTTGTTAACACATAGAGAAGGAATTAATGAAGTAGTGGTATCCATGTGGTTGTGGTTGTGGTTGATCAAGATACTAATGATATCTATAAAGGGGGAAGGAAAGATATGTGGATTTGATGATTTGATTCCAATTCTGCAGTTTAATTAATTTATTTAGTGTTGCTAGCCTTCCAACACTACCAACTATAGTCTATTCATTATCATCATCATCGCTTTCTGATTTGGTTTATATGTCCTTATTCATTGATCCTATTTTTGTATTGCGTTGCTGCGCCACCCCCTTAACGAGGCATTACCTCCCTTGCTATATTTTTTAAGTAAGTAATTAAGGTTAGCGACTTAGGGTTAGGGTGGTGATGCTGATAGACAAAGTAAGAGTTTGTCTATCCATTATATACTGAATTTTTATTGTTGATCAATTGTTTTTATATTGGGAAATACTTGAGGCACAACAAAAACCCACCCAAAACAGCCAATAAGTTGTGCACGACATATATAATATAAAATGTACAACGTATATCATATGTAGTGCACAACATATATCACATGTTGCAGCATCATCTTTCTTTGCAACATGTTATATATGTTGTGCACATCATGCGATATATGGTGTGCATAACATGTAATATTCGTTGTGCAATTTATGTTATGTATGTTGTGCATAATTTGTTGGCTGTTTTGGCTGATTTTTTGTTGTGCATCTAGCAATGTTCATTTATATTATATAATATAATATATATGCCTCCGAAATAAATTCACATATATTCCTTTAGCATGAAATACACTAATACAGGTAATAGGTTTATTCTGGTGCCCTGGAAATAACATAATTCATGAACAATAATGCTAAGTGGACAATGAAAAACCAGCCCATATAGTCAATGGGCCTATTTTTATTTTGATTTTGGCCCAAATAATCATTGAGATTGTAATAGACTGAGTAATTATGACCCAAAATCTCATTTATTGACTGGTTGGGCTGGTTTTGTATTGTTCATTTAGCATCACCCATCATATATTAACTAACTGGGGACAAATAAATTAGAGAGGAGCAAGAGATTGGAGCACGGGTAATAATGATGTAAGGTCCAAACACAAGTTGGGGCTTCAAATGGACACAAGGCCCTTATTGGCCCACATTAGAAAAGGCACAAAACAGGGTATTTGGGTTAATTCCATTCTCTCACCAAAAAAAACAGGGTATTTGGGTTAATTCAATTCTCGCGTCATCCTGCGGATTAAAATTCTGAGCACTTTGTAAACCCAAAAAAAAAAGTTCTGAGCACTTTAATTTGTCCTTTCAATTATGATATAGTAATACTAGAATACTGGTAGAGGAGTTGGCCATATAGTAGTAATCATTTTCGAAATTACAATAGGAGTAAAAATGTGCCCTCTAGCCCAATTAGGTAAATTTCAATTAGGTGATAGAAATTACTATAAATAGGTATAGTGATGAGGTAATTGATATGCAAGAAATTAGTTGATTGGATCTTTTCCCTTTTTGGAATTCCACTCTTGAAATTATTCTCTCCCAATTCTCCCTGATTTGATTAATTCTTTCCTAGTTCATTTTCTTAGTTCTTACAGGAGCCTGCCAGTTTCTTCATTAAGAGCTAAATAAATAAATAAAACAGAAGTATATGATATGATGTATCCATGAGTCACGAGTGATGAGGGGGTTCAGACGGTGGAATCATCATAAGATAATTGTATTCTTTGAAGAAGTCACTACATGATATAATAAAATATGAAGCTCCTTTTTTTGGTACTACAGTTTCAATACAGTGATGACGATTGACTTGGATCTGGCTCCCTCCAAAAGTATTTGTAGTTAGTTCCCTGTTAGTACTGGGCCTATAAATAAAAATTGATTTACGATATAACTTGGCATAGCAGATATAGAATTAGAAACATTTATCTTTTTGTCGTGTGTTTCAGTTTAAGTTCTATAGAGTATAGACACACAAACATTTGCCATGCACTATGTTGAAGCAAAAATTAGCTACAATTTAAAGATCATATGCACCTGCTTGTGGCCACTAAAAGCAGTGCGTTTCGCTCGAACAAGAAAATATTGATCATTGTTATATGTTTGATTGCATTTTAATTTTTCAACACTATAATTAAAATGGTAGGCATTTCATAACGCAATTTAGAGCGGTTGATTATTTCTGATGAATGTTTTGAACAGTGATTTTACTGATTTACTTTCTGCGACTCAGATGGGAGGAGGACAAACAAACAAGCAGTAAGACAAAAAAACCCATCAAAATCAGTTATTGTTGCTAACTGTACCCTACTCTCAGAACAAGTATCATTATTTTTTAAAACAACAATGTCCTAATCGATTGCCTATCTTTATGAGTAGCCATGATGCCACTCTTTACTTGCTAACAGTGGGGGGTATCTGGTGGCTTTTTTCCAAACCTTTTTTAAAAAAAAATTATAATTACGAATAAGGTGTTGACTACAATAAAGACAATATTCTAGCATTTATAATGAAGACTGATTTAACCCCTCTTTAAAAAGATAAATAATGTAGAGTAACTAGATTTCTGTATTCTCCCCTATGCACTATAAATTTCTCCATAAGAGAGTAGAAAAAACTAACCAATAACAAATAAGATAGGAATCAAAATTACATTGACTGAGCCGCAAATAATAGTCAAAAGGATCTGAATTATTGGGATTCAGAAACACTTTCATTCATTGACAAACCAAAAGGCAAAAGCTCAATGGAGGATGATTTGTTAGCTAATTTTTGTTTTTTTGTGCTAAGCAGTTTTTTGCTTTATTTATTAATCTAGTTGTTGTCCATCCTCCAATGATGTTGAATGTTGAAAATGACATCTTCAGTAATTCTCATTTTGAAGGAACCGAATGATGAGTAGACACGTAGCAAATCATTCAAATACACATTGGATTTCAACTTGAATAAAACTCAAGACATAGATACGCATGTCATAGTTTGGGTATGGTCAAGTGTTTCTATGCAAAATCCATACATGCTATTTTAATATATAGATCTTGTCTCTCAGTAGCTAATTTTAACGACGTTTTAATAGATTTATTTATTTATGTATAGAATCATCTCAATTATTGATCTGCTCATGACTATGGAGGATTCCAATAACACGATGTAACCAAAATATCGAATTGGATTCAAATTTAAAACTGGTCCTAAAAATCTTGTAGCCTACCATCAAATTTGTTTTCTTTTAATCATTTCACTATACTTCATATTTATTTTCCCCAATTTTCTTCTTAACCAAATTCTGACACAAAATAATAATGATACACTTTCTTTCTGACCGACGACGAGTACCCAAGCATGAGTCAAAGTCGTGATTCCCGAATGAGGCCTTTGTATTTACATGTTTAATGTGATTTGCAGAGTCAAACTAGCGGGAACTATGAATTTCATGTTCCCTCCTCTTTTGAATTTGTTTCCTTTTAGCCACCAATTTTCATCTTTCAATTAATTCAAATAAAAAACATATACCATGATATTATTCACTTTGTAGACCACATAACGCAACATGTATTTGCATTCAATAGCAGATAACGCTTGATCTATGATTGTTGTTGTAGTTTAAGAAATTGGATCGCAATAAGCAAAATTGATTTGGTTGAACGATGAGAAATAGATCTAGGACTCTATATCAGCAAAATTGGACATTGAATCATTTGTTACAACTCCTGATCACACAATCACAATGGATGGAACGGCAGAAACAATTCAGATAAAGCCATATACACTTAAGAGAAGGTTAGGGGCGGGGTGGGGTGGGGCTGGAATGCTGCAAACCTAGAACAAAAATCTAATCCTAATCCTAATCTCAACATTCTGAGTAGTAATTAATTAATTAATTAAATCTAAGAAGTAAAAATAGAAGGGATTCCTAGGCATAAACGGATCCATAAGAGAGTGACATGAGCAAGATAGCAACTTGTTCTTCCTCGCCCAATTTGTTCCTGTGGTGAGTGTGATTTGACCTCTGCATCAATACTTGCCTCCCCAAAATCCACAATCTCTGCTTCAAATTCAAGCTGTCTCCACCACTAGCCTTGTTCTTATTGTTGATGCTGCTTCTTTTTCCCTTCTTAACATCGTCGCCGTTACCCTTGCTAATTCCCAAAATGGCCCTCTTCTTCTTGCGGCTCCTGATCCCACACGCGTTGCATAGCGACTGCAAAACAAGAATCAATGACAGAATGTAAAAAACAAGTCAGATCGAGGAATTCCACGAACTGATATGATCAGATCAGTCGCGAAAGGTGGATCAAGGAAGATGCTTCTTGCTTGCTTGATTGAATGAATGAATGAATACCTTAGGACCAGCGGGGCCACCTCTCCAGAGAGGAGTCTTGGAGGTGCCGCAATCGGCGCAAGTCTTCTTCTGCTGCTCACCGTCTGGGGTCTTGGCGACAGAGTTAGGGCTGGTGTGGGCGGAGGACTCTGATCCCTGCATCACAGCACGAAATAAGCTGATCAGCTATCACAAACTGTGAATCAAACAGAGAGGATCACGAATGAGCAAGAGAATACTCACTTTTCCAGCTGGATCCACCATTTTGAGTGAGTGACTGTGAGTGGAGATAAAGAGACCTAAAAGGAAGGAATAGAGTGAGTGTGGGTGAGGAAAGGGAATACACGCGCAACGGCCGCAGCAGCAGATCTGAAATGATCTAATAACAAAATAAATAAATAAATAAAGAGGAGGCCCTTTCGCTTTATAAACGCCCATCCCCCAAAACCCTAACTCTCCGCTCATCCTCAAATTACCATCCTGCCCTTTCATTACAACTCATCACTCACTCACCCGCCAAAGTCCAAACTCATTCCCGAAATCAACCATATACGCGCCATTCATTCCCCGATTTATTTTCCCCTCTAAACTCTCACTATTCTTTTAATTTAACTTAAGTAATAATTAATTAGAATTATCATTATTGGACGGAGAAATGCTCTATAGTAATACTGCTTGTGAATAGTAGTAAGACAATGCCTCCTCTGTGTCTCAATCATCCTATCAACTGCAAACAAAAAGACCTTTCATTGATACATCATTTCGATTTCGACCCAATTGCCTTATAAAAGTTCTCAAGTGCCAACAACGGTGTTTTATTTATTACTAATTATAAAAAGAATTATTAAAAAGTTGGTTAATTTTTTATCTCTAAATATAGAATAAATAAAAAATTATAAAAATTAAAGAATTGAAAAGTAACTATCATTTATAACATTTACTATCCAAATTCTCTCTCTTTATATTCATATTTTATACTAACATTTTAATAAAATAAAATAAGATTTGAAAGATATTTTAATTATATTAAATAGTATTATTTTGTAAAAGAAATTATCAATAAAATTGAATTAAATAATATTATTTAAAAAACACTCATAGAAAAATAAAAAAATGACTTGACAAATACGACAGTGCAAATTGAGTTGGTAATAGTGTAAAAAAAAGTAGTGATCTCACATTTTAAAGTATATAACTTTCAATTTATACTATATGAAAAAATTTATATAATTCACTATTTTAAAGCGTATAGTCTTTATTTTATAATACAACTAATATAAAAAAAATATGAATTCTCTCATTTTAAAGTATATAGGTTTCAATTTGTACTATATGTGAAAAATTCATGTGATTCAATATTTTAAAGGTTATAGTCTATTTTATAATACAACATGAAAAATTATGAAAACTCTCATTTTAAAGTATATAGGCTTCGATTTCTACTATACGTGAAAAATTCATGTGACTCAATATTTTAAACCATATAGTTTTTATGTTACAATACAACAAAAAATGTTGTGAATTTTCTCATTTTAAAGTATATAGCCTTCAATTTCTACTATATGTGAAAAATTCATGTGATTCAATATTTTAAAAGCTATAGTCTTAATTTGTAGTGTATCTAAAAAAATAGTGAAATCTCACATTTTAAAGTATATAGTCTTCAATTTTTACTATATGTGAAAAATTCAAGTGATTCAATATTTTAAAGCCTATAGTCTTTATTTTATGATAAAAATTCAAAAAATTATGAAATCTCACATCTAAAGTACAATTTCTACTATATGTGAAAATTTAATGTAATTCACTATTTTAAAGTCTATAGTCTTTATTTTATAGTACAACAAAAAAATTGTGTATTCTCTCATTTTAAAGTAAATAGCCTCTAATTTATATTATATGTAAAAAATTTATGTGATTCAACATTTTAAAGACTATAGTCTTTATTTTATAATACAACCAAAAAAATTGTGAAAAACTTACATTTTAAAGTATATAGCCTTCAATTTCAACTATATGTGAAAAATTCATGTGATTCAATATTTTTAAAGTTATAGCCGTTATTTTATAATACAATCAAAAAAATTGTGATATCTCAAAATCTTAAAGTATGTAGCTTTCAATTTCAACTACATGTAAAAAATTGATGTGATTCAATATTTTATAGGCTATAGTCTTTATTTTATAATACAACCCAAAAAATTGTGAAAACTCACATTGTAAAGTATATAACCTTCAATTTTTACTATATGTGAAAAAATTCATGTGACTCAATATTTTAAAGCCTATCATTTTTCTGTTATAATAAAATGAAAAAAATGTTAAATCTCACATTTTAAAGTATATAGCCTTCAATTTCTACTATACGTGAAAAATTTATGTGATTTAATATTTTAAAGGCTATAGTCTTTATTTTGTAGTGTATAAAAAAAATAGTGAAATCTCACATTTTAAAGTATATAGTTTTCAATTTCTATTATATGTGAAAAATTCAAGTGATTCAATATTTTAAAGCTTATAGTCTTTATTTTATGATAAAATCAAAGAAATTATGAAATATCACATTTTAAAGTACAATTTTTATTATATATAAAAATTTCATGTAATTCACTATTTTAAAGCCTATAGTCTTTATTTTATAATATAACAAAAAAATTGTATATTCTCTCAGTTTAAAGTAAATAGCCTCCAATTTCTACTATATGTGAAAAATTCTTGTGATTCAAAATTTTGAATGTTATAGCCTTTATTTTATAATACAACCAAAAAAATTGTGATATCTCACATTTTAAAGTTTATAATTTTCAATTTCTACTATATGTACAAATTTAATGTGATTCAATATTCTAAAAGTTATAGTCTTTATTTTATAGTATATAAAAAAAATTATGAATTCTCATATTCGAAAGTATATAGCCTTCTATTTTTACTATATGTGAAATACGCATGTGACTCAATATTTCTACAGCTATAACCTTTATTTTATACGTAGCAACTCAACAGACTCTATCGTACTTGTTAAGTTGTTTTTTAATTACTTTAACAAAAAAATAATTCGAGCACTTAGTCAATTGAGCACTTAACTAACGTCACATGTTAGAAATTCGAACACAAGAGGAAAAATAAGAGTAGAAAGCAAACTCAGTTCAACCTGTCTAGAGAGATGTTAAACCCCGATTTAATGTGTGGTCGACTATTCCCTCTCAATGGTGCATAATGTCTACTTATAGTTGTTATGGAGACATTACAAGAAATATTCTCAATGTGTTGAATAAATATTAGACCGATTTTGTTGATCTAGTCCACTACAAATATACATCCTTGTCTTATAGATAAAATCTAGTCTAAAAATCAACTTCCTCAATGAGCTAATTCCCATGTAAAAAAAAAAAAAACTTATATGTTCGGCTAAATTAGTATGTATTATTGTATTAAGTAATTTTTCTGGTACCCATAAAATTCAATAATATCAATACCTTTTAGTGATTTATATCTATAAATGAATCACATGTATGGTCAACTCAATTTTTTTTAAATTATCAAATTAAAACCTATTGTATAACTAGATAATTTTCATTTATATCTTTTTAGTACCATAAAGACTCAGAACCGTTGGCTTTCAACTCTGAACGACCCAAGTGAGTCAGAATTCTGATTCCTGAATGGCCCTTGGATGTACCTTTATGATGTTTTTCTAGAGTGAAAGTAGCGGGAACTATGAATTTCAGGTTCCCTCCTCTTTTCAATTTGTTTCCTTTTTGCCCCCAATTCTATCATTTTTTTTCAAAAAATAATTGACATTATACAACAAGACATAATTTAATTTGGTGATGAATCAATTGAATATAATCAATAAAGTTTGCCGCATTTTTTGATTTTCCAATCATCCAAATCAGCAATTGCATGAATTTCACACAAGTTCAATATGATGTACATCAATTAGTGCTTCACTTATCTACCTACATAATTTGTCGGTGTTGAAACCTTAGAAGCCGAACGAGTGGATCATGTGTGAAATTGGATTGCCGTGTCGAATTCTGCGCAATATAATATGTTAATTTGATGATGAACATAAAAATTAGAATAGTATAAATTAGGTCGAACAATGAGGGATAGAGGGGGCATTATATTAGCAAAATTGGACATTGAATCATAGGTTACAATTTTTGATCACACACACAGAGGATAGGATGGGAACGGTAGAGACAAAACCATATACATTTAAGAGAGGTTAGGGGGCGGCGGAACTAGGGCAACCTAGAACAAAAATAAAATCTAATCTAATCTAATCTCAACAATCTTAGTAGAGAATATAATTAAATAAATATGAGAAATAGAAAACAGGGGCGGAGGGTGGTCTTAGGCATAAACGGATCCATAAGAGAGGGACATGAGCAAGACAGCAGCTTGTTCTTCTTCGCCCAATTTGTTGGTGTGATTGGATCTCTGCATTAACACTTGCCTTCCTAAGGCCCACAGTCTCTGCTTCAAATTCAAGCTATCTCCACCGCCACCAATCTTGTTCCTTTTGTTCATGCTGCTGCTGCTGCTACTCCTCTTCCCCTTCTTTACATCGTCGCCGCTTCCCTTGCTAATTCCCAAAATGGCCCTCTTCTTCTTGCGGCTTCTGATCCCGCACGCGTTACAAAGCGACTGCAAAACCCAAAGAATAGAGAGTAAGAAATGTGAGACCAGAGCATATTCATTCCATGATCTGATCTGATTTGATCTGATCCGATCCGATCTTGTACCTTGGGACCTGCAGGGCCACCCCTCCAGAGAGGAGTCTTGGAGGTGCCGCAGTCGGCGCATGTCTTCTTCTGCTGCTCACTGCTTGGGCTCTTGGCGGCGGAGTTAGGGCTGCCGTCCTCGGAGGACTCTGATCCCTGCATCAATCAAACAAACAAGGTCATCATCAGCTATGATTACTTGGAATCAAGAGGAATGGTGAAGTTTGAGCAAGTAGGCACTCACTTTTCCATTTGAATCCACCATTCTAACCAGCTAACGATCAAGATCTAAGATGAGAAGAAAGCAGCAAGTGCAAGGGACTCAGGGAGGAGCAATTGAAATGAAGAATGATGTGAGGAAGGAAGATCAAAGCGGCATTGAGTGAGAGTGAGAGTGTTGATGGAGGGAAGACAGAGAGAGAGAGAGAATGGAATGGAATGGAAAAGGAAAGAGAGAGTGAGAGAGGAGAAGAGAGGAGGAGAACACAAGACACACGCGCACCGGCCGCAGTAGCAGATCTAATCAAAAAGAGCACCACTTTATAATCCAATCGCCCCAAACCCTAACTCTCCGCTCATTCCCTAAATTACCATCCTACCCTCGCCCACCCCAACTCATCCACCCGCCAAACCGATCCTGAAATCACCAAAAATACGCGCCAATTATTCCCTCTCTAACTCTCTCTTTCTCATACTCATCATCCATTTCATTAAGAAACCCATTAATTAATTAATTAACTAGTAGTATTATTGAGCGGACAAAGAAATGCTCTAGTATTAGTGCAAGAGTAGGTAAGGTTGAGGTTGGTCTTGGAACATAATTAACTGAAGGAATCCTTTCTCGCATTATTTTTCACTCTCTTTCCTATTTTCTATGTGTGTCTCTCAATTAAACCTATCTATGAAATGTAAATAAGTGCAAGATTAACTGTTAAAGCGATCACCAAGACAAATAAGAACGAATGGACCGTAATCGAACAAGTGCAAGAACAAAAAATTCACAAACACAAACCATGTAAGTGAAATTCCTGTCCTGTCCTGCCCAACACTACCCCCTTGACCGCGTCGTCATCATCTACTCCAAATTAAAACATCAAATTTCTATATTTGGTAACCTCTATTCTTTCTAGTATCTATGTAGCGTTTTTGCTCCCTTGATCGCTGTTTGTTGACTTTGCTCCTAAATCAAACTCAATTTATTATCATTTTTTTCCCTGTAGTATTTAGGATCAAGAAATTGGTATTGCCTTTGTGAATTAAGAACTCACCATTCTCTTCTCGTTGAATCTATTTATTATAAAATAGTAAAAAACGGTATCTAGCTTGGGCAACGAAGTACTGAAGGGAAAGCAACATTGCAGTAATTCTAAAATAACAGTAGCGGATGGCTGTGCCTGTGCCTGTGCTGTTATGGGGATGGGACCACAATCCCCATTTCATTCAAATTTTATGACAATTTTGATGATTCATATGGCTTGCTATGTAGTAGTGAAAAGAGTTGGACTTTGTGTATGTTAAAATTAAGGGACCAAAGCATATCGCTATTTTTACTTTACCCACCTAAATATGTGTTTCCAATCTCAAAATATAAATAACGACCTAAATTGCTCAAATTATAACTTTCATAAATTCATGGCCATATCATTCCATTCCCTCATGACATGAGGTTTTACCCAATGTCACTGTAAAATCAAACCACCACACCTTGTTTGCCTATTTTTGCAGAGAGAGAGAGAGCGCACAGCCCATAATAAGGAACAAAAACTCTAATGGTGCATTCCTATCTAGACTTTCAATCCATTACATTTAAATTATGACGTGGACCTCATTCTTCTTAATGAATGTTCTATAAACATCTAATTTTACATGGTAACGCAGCTTTGCTCAATAAAAAATGAGAAACGAAGAAAGAAGAAACCGGTTTTACTTCGTGCAATTCTGTGCGAGAGGGAGAAGACGATAATCAAAGAGAGAAAGATGAGAGATGCAGATTGCACAGCACAGCAATCACGACGAAGAGTAGATGCAGACATGAGCAGCGAGAGGTGGAAAATGAACAAAGACCTGCCAGACAAAATGGGGAGTGAAAGCGAAAGCTCACATTAGTTTTCTGGTTCTCGAGGATGACCCCCCCACCTCCCCAATCCCCAATCCCCATCTCTAGCCTCTTCTTTTGGGACCACCCGCCCCAAATTGAACGACTATTCTATTCTCTCCCTCTATCTTTCTTGTTCTTTTTCATTTCATTCTAATTTCAGCAATTTTCACTGCGGTAGATGCTGTAACATGAATTATCTATCAATATATTCAATAATGGTTAAAAAAAACCTAATGAAAGCGACGCAAGCAAAAAATTAAACATGGACACAGTTAAATTCTCAAGCTCGCCAAATTATTATGTTTTTCACCAAGCATATTCAATTAGCTCAAAGTTCTACCACTGGGCAGATATTAGGCTTTAAATAAGTTTTAGATACTACACCCCCGTGCAAAAATTTATCAACTACGAAAAAAAAGGAGAAATGAGTAAACGACTACTAACGGTATTCAGTTATCCAGTTCCTTTACATCTTTAATGATATCAATTTATTGAGAATGATGAACCATTAGCCATAAAGAGCACATTTCCAGAATAATCTGAGATTTCACCGACAAAAATAGCACTAATCCCTTCCTTAAAATACACCACAGAAATGGTGTTTGAATAATATATCCACCCAAATCAAATACTGACTGAGTAAAAATCACGAACATTACTACTACGACTCAATAAAAAATAGGACACAGCCGCATTGAATAAAACCCAAACCCCCCCGTCATGAAACCTGGGTGCGTGATACTGCAACATATAAACCTCACGGATACCACGTAGCCCCAGCATACGTATAAAATTTTTAGTACAACAGACACATCTGAAAATGCCATCATGCTGTTGTTGAACCCACCAGCCCTTTATTTTAGGACATGGTACTGTGAACCGATCCACCCCAGCACCTCATTACCCAAGGACACTATAGACCCGACTGTAACCAGACACAAGGTGCAATGACTGACTCCCCCCCAACCCCAAACCCAAAAGCCTGACCCCAACAGCTACCCAGCATCAACCCTGCTTCATCCAACCAAGTCCCTACAATTGTTGAAAGCAAATGGTTTAAAAACACTCATAAAAAATGAAGCCAACACTATTATTATGACTAAGTTTATAACCGATGAGCCTAGAAGAGAAAACACAGAGCACTTACCCTGTAGAGGAAATGTCTTCAACTGAAGTTGAATCCACCAGATGGGACTGGAAGTTCATTGCTTCCAAAATTGAAGCCAGGCTGAGCTCCATCACCTGGAGGAAGTGTGTCATCTTCATCTTCCAACCAGTATGTTTCTAGGATTTTAACAGCCTTCTCATATATTTCATTGTTGTCATGACTTTGCAGGTTTTCAATCTTCTCCAATCCCTCAGCATCATCTATCATTTGAGCATACAAGTTGACATCTCCAGAGTTACCCAGACTCTTCTCAGCTTCTCCAACCTTCAGAATATTCTCTAGGCCTTCCAAACAGACAGTAACAATTCTTGGGTCGGGGCAGACAAGCAGATCACAGAGAGGCTTTATGCAACCCTGACTCACCAAGTACCTTACAGCCACAAAAGATAAGTGGACCCCATTAATTGACAATTCAGTATTATAAAAGATCAAATGAGTAGAAAATAACATACTTAATCTGCTCGTGAGTACCACCAGATGTAGCATTTGAAATTGCCCATGCAGCCTCCTTTTTAATGTCAAACTCGGCATTTTGAAGAAGATTGACCAGGGGACCAATCAGACCAGCCTCAATAACAGCCTACATCAGACAATAATATATAGAGTCTAAACCTTTTCAAGACAAAAAAATAAAAGTAAAATAACTGAAATTCTCATGCTCAACAGTAAAAATAAACTAATTCATTCAAGATTACAAAAAGAAAATATAAAAAAAGTGATGCCTTGCATCCAAGTAAGAAAACAGCTCCCCTTCAACGGTGTCATAGAAGGCAGAAGCAAGTTTTAACTTATAACAAAATTTACCAAGTGGTTTAAAAAAATTAAATTTTACCCATTCCAGTTGATTAGTCAAATTTAATAAGCTCATGGTGACCTCATAATATCTTATTCTGTAAGCGAAACATTACAGAGATTAATAGCAAACT
Organism: Aeschynomene evenia; assembly: GCA_013621005.1. Taxonomy (NCBI): domain Eukaryota; kingdom Viridiplantae; phylum Streptophyta; class Magnoliopsida; order Fabales; family Fabaceae; genus Aeschynomene; species Aeschynomene evenia. Next base: position 31,094,032 of record CM024263.1, on the reverse strand, counting down.
TGATCATATCATATCTACTAGACTACAGACTTTTGTCCATATAATGAAACTTGGGCAAAATTTTAACAAGCTTATACTTTTTTAAATTATAAAAATTGTATTACACTATTACTAAAGGTGTGCTTGAGGATTAACTAATTCAGAGTAGGTTATCTATCCATACTAACTACTTATTGCTCCTTTACAAGACAAAAGCAATATCAACATGGAGAAATACAATTTAACATGTAAGCTGGCATTAGGACAAAATAAAAAACGAAAGAAACTGTATAAACATATGCACATTGACAAATAGAATTGATTAAATTCTTTAACATCAACTGAGCATCAAATAGTAGGGATTGACAGGATTACCTGTATTTGTTCCTTGTTCCCAGCTGTTATGTTTGATATTGTCCAGCATGCTTCTTTCTTGATGCTTTTCTTATGTGTATTTGTCAACAAGTTCAAAAGGCATTGGAGAGCACCATGGTTGATAATACACTAATGAAAACAAATCCACCACACATAGGAAACTCTTAAAATAGTAAAACACTTAACACGCAATATTCATTTCCTATGTGCACTGATTATGATTGTATAACTGATTAACTGGATTAAATAAAGAACTTTTGTAACAATTGGAATGAAAAATTAAGATTACCTGGGTCTGCATATCATCTCCAGTCACAATATTTCCCACAGTACGAAGAGCAGGAATCAGCACTGAAGGGGATGGATGCCTGAAAAACCATTCATACAAATTTATAGCAATCAGCAATTGAAAAACCCAATTAATTTTATATTCAAGGTATGGTAGAATAAATACTCACAGAAGGAGCTGCACCAGTCGGGCACATACACCTGCCTCAATAACTGCTTGGATTTTGTCATTTGTGCCATCAGAAAGATATGATAATGCCCAGCATGCATCTGTCAAAACTTCTTCATCATTGGAAAAAACCAAACGCTCAAGAGCTGGAAGGGCTGGTCTCACCTGGCAGTCAAAATAAGAACAGTAAGAACATTCCAATGGAGGCTGTCTCAGAAATTTGATTTTCATTAACATATAAAAAGGACAGTTACCTGATCAAATGGAGGCTGTGGCTTGCCCCTGCAAAAGTTTGAGAGAGTCCATGTGGCATTTCTCAGCATTGAAAGCTTTGCGTGCTCATTCAACTGGGCCAATAGTGGGATCAGGGCACCTTGGCTGAGCACCAGATCACGGCACCTAGGAGAGTCACCAGCAACATTTCCCAAAGCCCACACAGCCTACAAGTTCAAGGAATTAATGCTCAGTAAAATTAAGCAATTAACATAAAAATTTAAAAAGGAAGATACTTGTACCACCGCATCTTAGTAATACATACCTGCTCCCGAACATCATCACTAGGTGAGCTAAGTAGCTTGACAAATATAGGAACTGCCCCATGATCAATCACAACCTTAGTGTGCTCAGATGTTCCAGATGCAATGTTCGTGAGAGCCCATGCAGCCTCAAACTGAAACAAACGGCAGGCAACACAAAGAAGTGAATATACAACAAATCTAAACTACTATACACTACACAAAGAATCAACTAAGATAAAAAAATAAAAGAGGCAAAACAAAGATTTTCAAACCTGGAGTTGAGGGAAATCCTCCCTAACGAGAAACTCCACAAAACGTGGCACAACACCCGATTGAATAACTTCCTCAATCGGAGGGCTCCTCTCTATAGAGAAAATTAATTAGAATAAGATTAATTAGCAAAATGAAGGTTCACAAAAACAAGTTCAGCAAACAGAGATTGGAAACAAGAGTTACCAATCGAAAGCAGCTTCCGAAACTGCGTGGTAGCTTCCAGTTGCAGATTACTATCATCTGACCAGACCCCAGCTACCATAGAAGGAAGGCTCTCCAACTGCAACAACATACAAGAATAACTGTCAAACCAGTTTCCAATAACCTAAAATCCAAATACCCTACAAGACCGCGCGCATATCGACGATCGAAGCAAATGATCGACCATCTAGAATGACAAACGTAAATAAAAAAATAAAAATAAAAAAGAACGCAAACGATGAACGATGGAGCCCTAATTTGGAGGAAGAGGTGATCGAGGAGGTACCTTTTTGTCGACGGTGGAAGGTTGGAGAGAAGCTGGGAACTGCTGCTGCTGAGCTTGGAGACCCTCGCGGCGCTTCTTGAGCAAGCTCTCTTCGCGCTTGCTCTTGCGGATCTCGACCATGTTGTCCTCTCTCCTCCGGCGACCCTCATCGGCGTCGACGGCCACCTTGTAGCGGTTGCGGCGAACCTCGGTCCTTTCATTTGGCCTGAGCGACATGGTGTCGTTGATGGGATCGAGAGGAACTGCAACCAAAATTGAAATTGCGAATGGAAGATCGAAAATAAAAAATGACCGCCAATGAATACAAAAACCCTAGCTACTCGTAGTATAGTGTAGTAGCGCTCATTTCAATTTTATTGTGATTATTATTATTTATTTTTATCATATTATTATATTATTTTGTGATGATGATTGCGGGCTTTGGATCTTGGATCTAAATTTTCCGGTTGGTGCGGGTTGCGGATCCAGTCCAATCCAATCCATGGATCCTTAATCATGAATCATGGAATGGGTTACCATTCCATTCCATGGACCTTCAACAATAATGGACTTGTAAACTGATACCATTTTTAAATGATTTAAGTTTAATATACTGTCACATCAAATAATGGACTTGATTTTTTCACATCTATTATTTAAAAAATATTACAAATAGAATTATAAAATTAGTTTAAACATCAAAATTAAACTAGTACATGGCTATTCATACGCTTCATTCCATAGAATATTTGAACATTTTCAGATCGATTCCAATTCCAATATTTTACTAGTTTGATATAGCAATGAAAACGCCTGGCTCAAAGCCCAAATTGTTCACGGTCTTACATGTTGAATATCGAAAGAGTTACAGAGTGCTCATTTACTCTATCAAAATTTACATAAAAGCTTGTATTTACTTATTTGAAAGGAGTTGGAAATACACACAAACACAATAATAGGTCATCTTTGGTTGTGGGGTTCTCCCTGGCAAGGGAATGTGGTTGAGAAGCATTATTTGCATGGAATGCAGAACTCTCAAGAACTTGGCGCCTAACATGATTTTCTAGCTCCAGAGAGACTCTGTGTGCACGAAGTGCTGTTATGTATAAACCAGAAGCCAATGAAACAGTGGTCAAAGCAAAGGCCCCTGCAGAGGAGAACAAGCCTCTTGTGATGACGTGGCAAGTGTGTCTAGGCTTTGACCAATTCTTCAGATGTCCCAATTCGACACTCACTCCTGCCAACAGCAGAATCTCTCCTACTGCAAAACATATCCTACGGCATACATACCATCACACGTGTTAGGTGACATGTTGTTTTCACTCATATATGCATCCAACAATCTACAAAATCCAAATTAATTACGTATTCAATTTTTTAAATAAGTAATCAATAAATTTCAATCACGGCACCATGCAATCATCAGCATATATTCCTTCTTATCTTTCAATCACACCTACTTCCCCTCTTTCCTTTCTCCTTCCATTCTTCCTCAAATTGCCTTTACCTTTTCATCATAAAGCTGCATTCATGTTAAGGTTTACTGATTTTTCAAGAACAGAATCATCTTTTTCAAAAGAATGATTAAACAAATATTTTAATTCTAACCTGATTTTTTTTTATAAAAAAAAAAGCTAATCCCTGCAGAAATTAGAGTCCTTGAATGGACTATTACTACTAAAAAAATGTTCTTTAAATTTAATGAAAAGTATGAAATGGGCCTTTTTCTTACCAAGTTGTAATGAAGTAAAAACCAGCTTGCCATGATAAGGACTTGGCAGAAGCAGAGTGAGGATCCAAGGCAAGTAAAGCAGGTGATGATTTACTAACTGTCATCAAGACATAAGCATGTTGAAGGAGCATGGCAATTGCTAGTCCAAGAAAAGCACACAAAGCACATATCAATGGCATTTTCCCACTACCACTGTAAACACATTCAGCTTTGTCTCCCTTTACATTCTCAGATGTGCTCATCCATGTCACCTGCCAATTATATCAAATTTCATGAATTCCCTTTTAGGGTAATGACTGGATTATTATTAAACTTGTACCTTAGAACGTGTGGCTTCTGCTATGAGACACAGAATGAAGCAGAAGATGCCCAATAGGATTGTGAGAACAATGAGGAAGGCACATGTCTTGCTACTCAAACATGTCTTTCCCCTGCTTGGTTCAAGGTCAGCATGTGTCACTGCCATTCTCCGTGGTCGGTAAATATTATTTGAGTTTAAGAACATACAATTCATACAGAAGGAGGAAATTAAATGGATATTTATGTTTCTTTATGTGATATTATCAGAACCACACACTTACAAAGATTATATACTCACAAGACACAAATATTACAGAGATGGAAACTCAATTGAGGAAGAGGAATCTTATTATAAACTCATAGAACACAAATACTACAAGATGCTAACCACAAAACACAATTTTCCTATTTAATTTTTTTCAATTGACCATAATAAAACAAAGACTTCAACTACCATTTTATATTTACTGACCACTAGACCATGGGAAACACCAAGTCACCAAGTCTGAGCATAGTCAACAACAATATACCCACTGTGGATATTTTAGGGTGAATGGTGATGCAAGTTTGGTTTGGATTTCTGCATGATGATCATACTCCAATGCTTGGTTTAATTCTTTAACAGCATGAAGTAATTGGGAACAAGAATGAAGTGAAGGCTTGCAGAATTGCTTGGAGCAGAGGTTACTTGAAGGCCAAAGATTCCAAGATTGTGGTTGTGGGATTTAAATTTAATAGTACTAAGCATTCACACTAATCAAGCAGTTGTTATTTAGCACAAAAAGTGTAGCTTTGATCAGCATAGGAGTAGTGGAGGGTGAAGATAAAGCTAGTGCTAATGAGTCATGACACAAACAAACACGTCAACATTATACATTTACGCCTCTTTTCACCCTCACAAAGTCTATGTACCTTTCAGTTAATTCAGTTTTTTGCAAATGTTCTCCAGTTACACATTCATAGCCCTTGAAAGGTAAAGAGAATTTCAAGTTAGGAACCCAATTAAACAACTTTTTTGTTCAAGGTTGTTGTCTTTGTGATTTGATGATAACAAAGTCTGAACTGCATGGTATAAACTAGAGAATATTTGAAGAACAAATCTTTCCGGAAAGAAGAGGAGAAAGCAAAGGAACACAAACATGGGTCAAAGTTGTACTCCCATATTATTTAGATTTGGGAGGCTGGGAAATTCCCTTATTCAAGATAGATTTGGATCAAATTAATATAAGATGGACGGTTGGTATATTTCTATAGAGCTTAATATTCTATCTATAAGAAATTTGAGAATTTTTTTATTTTCTATATGATATGTAAAACAGAATAGCACATTTATGAGGTGGAAAATGCAGATAAGGTTCAGAAAGTGCTGCTACTTGATGCCAAACCAGTGAATTGACAAATGGAGTCGGTAGCATTGGTGCTACTCCAAGAATAATATGTTGGATGTCGGTTGCTTTTGGGAAATGAATTAAAAGAATCCATACCCATCCGCATGCTAACTACCAAGGAACTGGCCTATTAGTATTATTTAAACTACAATTCAACCTCAAAATAGTTAGGATGTATTCAAAATAAATTAAAAAAGAATTTGATGTGTAGGTATCAAGAAGGAATGGTATTTAATTAGAATTCAAAAAAGTCTTTTCAAGTCAAACCTAATATCAAGCCGTTAATCTTTACCTACATATGAAAAGAATTTCACGTAATTTATTTTTCTTTCCTTTTTTATTTTCTATTTTTTTACTTTATCTATTGAGACAATCAACCAATCATCCTCCAATACTATCCAAATAAAAGGCATTCAAAAGTTGTCTCTAGCACTTTGTACTGGTTACTCCAAGCTTACATTATATTCTTTTGGTAGTTTGGGCTATATATATGAGTCATGACATATTCATGATTTGGTCAATTTATTCTTGTGACCATAAATGAAATTATCCAATGTGTAAAATAGCAAATGTCCACTAACGAACTGAGTTCCTTACTAAGCAAGGCAGCGTAAACTTATTCCAAAGGTAATGGAATTTTACAAGTGATTCCTTTTGCACCCCACATATCTTGGTTCTTGCTATTCACTTAATTAATCCAATTCGATGAATAATTGAGTGTAAAATATCTCAGAAAACCACCTTTAAAATTGGTGGCCACTACCATGCTTTAATCACCATTAATTCATTGATATCGACCTCATCTAGCTTGAACATCTTTGTTCTGCATATTATTCAAAGCTACTATGGCTTCAGTGAAGGGTAGTTCAAGGGAACCCAGCAGAAGCAACAACGGAGGGACCTCTTTAGAAGGAAATCTTACAGCAAATGGCGCGAGTGGATCCAATCTGGAGATAGAACTGGCAAGAAGAGCTCTCTTGAGATCACATCTATGCAGAAATAATGGGAGAAAGAAAGTAGCAAATAGCAGAGTCAACTTGTTGCCAAGCAGACTAAGTAAAGTTTCACTGGCAGAGTAAGATATATTATGTATGTCAGTATGTGTGTGTGTGTCCAGAGCCCAAAATGTACAAGAATTCCATTGTAATATGAAACAGGGCAGTCAAAATGCCAGGTTATCACATAATGAAAGTTTTACATATAATCACATATTAGTTCAGACTCACACCACAGAAAATAAATTGCTTGAAATAGACATGTTATAAAATGGTAAAGTAGGGAAGTGATAGATAATTTGCGTATTAGTGAATTCGAGGAAGCAACAGCAGGAAAGAAAGAAATGAACATTGCTAATTTGGGTCCGTCGATTTTGTGCTCCTAAGTTTAAAGTTTCATTTTGTGTGCGTCGGTATTTTTTTCTCTGACGATTTGGGCCTATGATCTATTGCTGCGTCTTTTATCCGGGCCTCTACTTAAGACAGAAAAGCAATAATAATGGTTTGTACAAAATCATAGTTATAATTTTCTTGGTAAATAATATATTGAACTTTGGTTTTTTCAAAGGACTTCTAGTATCATATGGACCTAGCCCACCCTTTAATGATCCGCTCTAAATTAAAACAATAATATTACCCTAATAATAATAAATAATAATAAAGCATGAATATTTAGTTGTTATAATTATCACATGCTGGATATATATGAGAGGATGGCGATGGAATGAGTAGGTAAACATATAGGCGTCCCCCACCAGTTTGGCTATATTATTATTCTGAGTCGTACTGTTCTGTGATTCGTCGTCTTATGGGAAACAATGATGACCCAATCCCTGCTCCGTGGAATATATATATGATCGACTAGATATGGTTTGATTCTTACTTCAACCGCAAATTATGCGTATGCTTTTCCACACCAATTAGTCTCTCTACCTCTTCTCAAAATGGCCCAATATATTTGTTCACTTATTGTCACAAGTAGCATATACTTGGGTTGTTTAAGTATTATGTCCCAGAATCGATCCTTGGGACGGTGTGTATGTAGAAAATTTTGTGGTCAGCTCCCTACCCACTGAAAGGTGATCTTCGCAGGAGCTAGGGATTAGTCGTCAGCTATCGGCCGGTGAATACCCGAGGGAAAAACCCATATACATATATATAGGGGATGTATCTAGTGAGAATACTAAAGTTATATGAGAGTGAGAGGAGTAAATCTTGACCATAAAATCATCTATGGATGGTCAAGATTAGAAGATTTTAAAATGTCACATGATCACTTAAAAAAGTCACATGACTCTATGATCTAGTATTGACCATCCAAATAAGATCCAATTGTTTATATTTATTCCTCTCACTCTCAACCCTCTCACTTGATATGTCCCCTATATATATACACCTAAAAATGATATATTCATTTATAAATAAACAGATATTATTTGTACAATGAAAATTATACAATATTGGTACAACAATCATATCCACCATTAAATTATATTAGTTTGTAACTCCTTAGTACATTCAATAGTTAATATGATTATTATACAAATATTATATAATTTTTACTATACACATAACATTCATCTTATAAATATTAATTTTGATCTATCAGTGAGAATAAAACAAAGGTAAATGATTTATAAAAGAACATTATTATGTGTACAAAATAAATAGTTAAAATAATTAATATATTATATATATCATATATTATATATTATGTACATTATATATTACATGTTATCAAGAAGAGTATTAATCATTAGTAAGTATCATATTGGGCTGCTGGATCACCTATAAATCAAATTTAATCTATATAATGTTGTAATCATATCAATTATGATTATCTTTTCTTTTTCATGATGTTGGAGTAAATAGTTTATCATTATGTATGTATGTATCACTCGTCAATAAGTAAAATATATAATGAACCCGATTAAATTAAAGTAATGCTACATGTAAATTATAAAGTGAATTATCGTTAATTATTATATACTAATAATTTAACTTTTTAAAATTATTAATCTAAAATTTAAAATATTAAATTAATATATAATATTAAAAATTTGATTAATAATTTTAAAAAATTAAATTATTACACTAAATTTTATGGTATACAAAAATATTTGAGTGAAGTACCAAATTAATTCCCGAAAGATTTTGTCGCTGACAAAATCACCCCCAAAACATTTTAACGACAAAATAGCCTCCCAATAATGTTTAACGTTTGACAAAAGACACCACCGTGAACTTTCTTCAATGGACGTTAACTACAGTGAAGAGATGGAACACACAGTGCCACTGTGGATAATTCTATACAATCAAAATCCATAATTAGTGTCTCTTTCCCCAAATTTATGAATTGAAACACTAAATCATCTTCTACTCTCTCCCTCATTCTCCCTAAAAAGACACTAATTAGGGTTTCAATTCATAAATTTGGAGAAAGAGACACTAATTAGGGATTTTGATTGTATAGAAATATCCAAGGTGGCACTGTGTATTCCACCTCATCACTGTAGTTAACGTCCGTTGAAGAAAGTTCACGGTGGGTGTCTTTTGTCAAACGTTAAACATCATTGGGGGACTATTTTATCGTTAAAATGTTTTTGGGGTGATTTTGTCAGCGATAAAATCTTTCGGGGGTTAATTTGGTACTTCACTCAAAATATTTTTCAAGTTTTTATTTGAAAAATAAATTTGGTTACACGAATATGAGTCGTTCTTCATCATTCATATCATCATGGCAGACCAGTTAAATGGTGTCACATGGCACATCATTTAGTGGAACTTTTTAATACAATAATATTATTTGTACATCCAATTTTTTTAAATATTTAATATTTTATTTACAAATTATGAGAATTTTATTATATTTATTATTATTATTTTCAATTTATTCCCTCTTCTCTTCTTTTGTCAAAATTTGAATGTATATAGTATTCACGAAGATGGCAAAAAAAGACATTTCCCTTTTCAATAAGCTACTAATGTCTAAGCAAATCTATAGGTGGATTTTTCTCACAGGTTTGATTAGATTTCGAAATAGCAATGTTTGACGTACAACTGAAATACGTCCAACTTGTATCCAACGTGTGCTGTACGTATATCACATAGACGTATAACACACATCTTGTAATATGGATAGCACACGTTGGATACAAGTTGGACGTATTTCAGTTTGGATTTCGAAACTCACACACACCTGATCGGATCGATGATATTTAACTAGGTACATATATACTAGCTAGCACTATATATATACACGTATACTACGTGGGCAAACTAGGAAAGCGTTATTTTATTTCAAAACAAGTGGGGACTAGAGTAGAGAGTGATGATGATGAAAACTTAAATAGTACGTGGCGAAAGTAGCACTATGATTAGAGAATAATTTATTAATGGAACAACATTTTTTCAGCCAAAACTGTCAATAAAGTCTATTTTAATACTTTTGGCTCAAATAATATTATAAATCATATGTATTTTTTTAATGGGTTGAATGATTTAGGCCTAATTTTCTATTGTTAACTGTTTTTGTTAGTTTTTTTATTGTACATCTAGCAATACTCTTTATTAATATAAATCATGACAACATCAATAGATAATAAGTTAAAAGTAATTCAGTACGTATACATGATTTGATTAGTAATCAATTAATTAATTAAAAATATAAAATAATTTGTGTATAATAAAAAGATGGATAATATATTTATATCTCTATCGTTAAATCATAAGAGTTTAAATGAAAGAGTGAGTTCATATTACAATTTAATAATAAATAAAAATATTTATATAACTTTTTATATTTTTCATTTGAAATAAGATTGAGATTTACCGATTAATTAAACCTAGTAAACAAATGAACGCCCTTTTAATTTAGGGTAGTACATCATATACGGAGAAAAGAAGGAACATAAGACAGAACATACATTACATACTGACGACTGCACTACTCTCCTCTCCTCTAGTGGGGGGCCTGAAACTATAGAGTGCCCCAATAGTCGACACGAATGCACTAAGCTAAGTAAGTAAATAAGGAGTGTTGTATGTGTGTGTATATATATGAATGCACACACTTGCGACTGATATATATATATATATGCTCCCTAATATCATAGATAGATAGAAGTAATAAACTAGGTAGTAATATTTAAGAATACAATGAAGCTGTTTGGTTTCCCCTTGAAGGAGGAGTTGGTGGCATCATCATCATCATCAGTAGCAGTAGCAGTAGTAGTGAATAATGATGATGATGGTGATGATCATTATCACGAGTGCCACTACTGCGGTAGGCAATTCAGCAATTCTCAAGCTCTGGGAGGACACCAGAATGCTCACAAGAGAGAACGTAAACAGGCCAGGCTCGCACACTTCAACTACCTCCAACTCCAACATCAACATCATAGCAGCAGCTCCAAAGCAGCAGCATCTACTACTCTTGATCATCACCTGCAGGCTGCACGTCATGGATCACCATCCACCATTAACAATAATAATAATAATAATAACAATATTCATCATCCAGCAATAATAAGTGGCAGCGGTGGTTGTTATTATGGTGCAGGAGGTAGTGATGGTTGGTCAATTCATAGTACTCCAAATCATCATCATCAGTTCCCTACTACTACTAGTCTTTATCCTTGTGGGACTAGAGGCACCAGTGATGATCATGTTCTTTTGCAAACACCGTCGTACCCTCATCAATATGATCATCATCATCTTGATCTCAACCTCACTCTTGCTTGCTCCTCTAATAATAATAACCACGTATTCAAACAATGACAAATATATATATATATATATCTATATATATAGATTCACTTTGTAATCTACCTTAATAATAAAAATAATAGCAGCTAGTAGCTACGTAATTGTATGCTTTCTTGTGTATCTATGTTTCTATGTATTTATTGAATGGTGATTAGATCATTCAGTTAATATGTATTAGAGCGAGTGATGATCAGTAGTAAATATTAATTATTTTTATCATGAAGAATATTATTATGTATGTATGTGCTTATAACATATAACAGAATCTATTTGTTTCTTATTTTCTTTTTCTTTTTAACCGGAATCTGTTTGTTTCTTGAAATAATAACAAAAGTTCTGATTTTGAATTATATTTTAAGGCAAGTTATTTAATGTGTGCTTCACAATAATCACTCATTTTCTTTTAGATTAATCTCTAGAAGTTATATGAAAAAAAAAATCAATATAAGTGATATGACTATAAATATCATATATACCATTATTTCTCCTATTTTACATTCACTCAAATGAAACACAATTATAATATATATATATATATATATATTTATTGTTGCTAGTCTCATTATAAAGTAAAAACAAATGTCGTATAAGATTTTGGGCTCTCTCATCGTAATAGTTAGATTTTGGGGTGTTTGTTTTTCCAATATTTTATGCTCGTAAAAATGATGTTTTCTTCGAAAGCCAATCAATCGAAAAGAGCTACCGTCAGAGAGGGTTATGAAGTGTCCTCAAGTGGCGGATAGTTCTGAATTCTGAATGACGAGGGGAATGATCATGAATAAGAGAAGTGTCGCTGAGTCAGCTATCAAAATGCCGATTTTTGAAGGGAACGATGTTATGTTACCAGTTCCACATCTAGGAGATTAAAGTAAAACAAATGTCTTATGTTCTCTCATCCTAATAACTAGTTTTTGAAGTGTTGATTCTTTAACAATAATGTTTGTCGTACACCAGAAATACGTCCAACTAGCATCCAACGTGTGCTATTACATAATATATAATGTGTGCTATACGTATATCACGCGTACATATAACATACACTCTGTATCATGTATAACACATATTGAATGTTAGTTGAACGTATTTTTATTGTACGATAAACTAATTAAAGATGGGAAGTGGGAACCTTATGCTTGACATAGAGGACATCCTTTTACTCGGCAAGGCAAGGACAAATACTAATTAGTACTTTTCTTTTACATATGTACAAAATAAAATAACTTTAAATAAATTATTTCTAATTCCAATGTGAAAAGGAACGCAAAATAGAAAGGGGGCAAAATTAAAGAGGGCCAGGGAAAGAGGGAGGGTCTGGTCCTAACACCTAGCAATGTTGATTATGTCCCATATATAATAGGAATAGTACAGAGGCAGAGGCCGGTACTATGTAAGATGCTGGGGAGATACGATGTTGAGGTTCCGTAAACCAAATGACCAATCACGTGAGCTGAAGTATAAGGAAACACCACACCCGTGAAAATCAAATTAAAATTCCAATTCAATTGAATAAAGCCTATTGAGGACAAGATCTACTGCTACCTAGATTCAGCTCGATCCGAAACCAGCACTTTCAATTTCATCATCTCCATTGCTAGGATTGAATCGGACCCCACTTTAGTGGAAAGAAAAAACCATACTTTTTGTAGGCATAAAATAGATATCATGATTTACTATATAGAGCAAAATATACTCCATAAAGGTACTGCCTCTTCAATTTTTTTTTTCTTTTTCAATACACTAGTCATCTTTTGTATTTTTCAAAAAAATGCAAATCGAAATACATTGGCTTTTAGGGAAAAAGATCAGGTTTAATTAACTTGGCTCAAACTCGATATAATTTTTTTGATATATCAGTACTTTTTATCTGGTATTGAAAGATCAATAATATTTGTCATACAACAGAAATACGTCTAACGAGATTCTAATGTGTGCTATACTATACATATAGCACACATTATGTCTTATGTAAAACACACGTTGAATGCTCGTTGGACATATTTTTATTGTACATCATGCATTATTGATTGAAAAAATAGTTCCAAAAGTAATGGCTGAATCAAAAGGTAATAGTTGGTTTACAATAAAAAAACAAGTTAAAACAATTAATATGCACAACATATATCAGATGTAGCAAAGAAATATGATGTTACAAGATATAATATATAACGTACACATTATATAATATATATTATGCATAATATCTTACACGCGAGAACTCTCGAATCAAAATTATGTCTCAAATTTAATTTTTAAAATATAAACCTATCCTCTTTTGGGTCAGCAACGTTACCTCCTTTCATGTAAAAAGAAGAAAAAACCCAGTCTTAATTATAATTGGGACTTGCAGTGTTCATGGCTTGACTGGGCCCTTAGCATTCCTCAGTCCTAATTGAATCAAGTTTGTTTCTATTTTTGGGAAATCAAATAATCGTTTATGAACAAAAAGATTCATTCTATGGGCCCTATCTGAAAGCCCAACAAAAAACACAAAAAGAGGATATGCAACACGTGGCAGTCAACGACGGGCACATGAACCAACGTAAGTACATTTTGGTGCAAATAATTCTGTGGAACTCGTTGGATCACTTTTGCCTGTTTGGAATTTGAAATCTCAGCGTCCTCCAGAGAGACGTTATAACCTTTCCCCATTTTCTCAATTTCATTAGGCCAAAACATATTATATTATATTATATTTATTTTTTAAAATGTTATTTCTTCCTGAACGTTGAGCTGCACCTACTTGGATTCATTCCTTCATTTTACATTCACAGAGCTATTGCACTCTTTTCTTCACCTCAAAATTTATTCACTCTTTCATTTACTATTTACTTAGTAGAATCATAGTTTTTCCAAACTCAGTCATTGTTCTGCTGGTGGATGCTGCTTCTGTATATACCCAAATGATTTTCTGATCCATCTCTTTGCCTCAGAGTAAGCTCTTGCTCCAATGCCCACTCCAAAGTTTGATTCTTTTCTTTGTTTCCTTTAATGGGTTGGGTCCTTACACTTCATTTTAGTTCAAATTTAGATTAGTGTCTTTAGTTTTTCCTACTTGATCAGTAGTTGAATGGATCATCAGCTTCTGTGTTTCTCTCCGTTTGCAAGTTGTATTCATGGTTAATGCTTACTCATGAGTTCTTAAGTTAGTTAACATCAGTATTCAGGAGCCATGTGAGATTACAATGTCTGGTTTCGACTCTAGTAAAATGAGCAAAGAAGTGGGAGATTTAGATAAAAGCAATTATGAACAGAACCATCTTATAGAAATATTGGTGATTGTGTTTCTATGCAATGTTTGGTTTATGTAGCATAAGTTAACAGTAAGTTCTTCTGATCCATTGTCTTCTGCTATTCAGGATTCAATTTCAAACATGCTTTCTTCTTGATTGCTGTTTCTTCCACTAATATTAAAATGTCTTGAAGGTCTATTGAACTTGGCATTGAAAATGGGAGTTCAGAAAGAAGGGACAAAAAGTGAAAGTGGATATGTAGGTGGGTTTTTCCAGTTATTTGATTGGACCTCGAAATCGCGTAAGAAATTGTTTGCGACCAAGTCAGATTTTCCAGGTACATGTACTATTTGTATGGAATGTGAAAAGTTGTTCTATTTTTGTCTCTTGTCAATTGCAGTAACTGAACAAAAAATTCATTGGTCTATTCATTTTGTGTTTTGCTTTTGGTATTCTTTTTTTCTTCATCATTTGCAGAGTCTTTGAAACAGAGAAGAAAAATTGATGGCAATTTGAATATGATGCAGCCCTATCTGGTGAGGATATATATCACTATGACTAGTGGTCTAAATTGGTATATTTTGGTTACGAAGCTCTGATTAGTTGTTAATTGTTTAATTCTTCCAGGTGGATGAAGATGAAATTGGAGAAAGGGAAAGTATAAGAGGAAGTAGAGATCATAGTTATGCTTCATCTGTTGCAGATGATGAAGTGTGCGGAAAAAGAGCTCCTAGTGTAGTTGCCAGGCTTATGGGATTAGAGTCCTTGCCCTCTTCAAGTTTTCCTGATCCATATTCTTCCCCATATTTTGATAGCAGGTCTCTTCAAGATGCACAGCACTGGAGGACTAATCTCAATCATCAGGTCCTGTATTCTGAGAAGTTACTTGAAAAGGTTGAGGGCTCTTCTAGGAACTTATTGGAGCCAAAGCCTCAAAAGATCCTTAGCAGGCCAATTGAAAAGTTCCAGAAAGAAGTAATGCCTCCTAAATCAGCTAAATCAATTCCTGTTACTCACCACAAACTTTTGTCCCCTATTAAGAGTCCTGGCTTTGTTCCAGCAAACAATGTTGCTTATATTATGGAGGCTGCTTCAAGGATTCTTGAACCTGGCCCTCAAGCTATTGCAAAGGCTAAAACACATATGGTAGCATCATCATCATCAACCATGTCATTGAGAGTTAGAGATCTTAAAGAAAGAGTGGAGGCTTCACAGAAAGTACCTCTAATTGGGTCATCTTCAAAGACATCTAGAGTTAGAGATCAGAAAGAAAACCGAGAGATTTCTCATAGAACTAGCAGGATTTCTGAACCTTCTCAAAGGTCAGTTGAGTCTAATTCTGCCAAGTCTATAAGGGGACAATCTCTGAACAAAAGCTGGAATGGATCTCTGGATACACCTACCAGATATACTACTGAACCAAGAGAGGATTCTTCTGGGAAGAATAATGTAGGGAAGTCTATTTCACTTGCAATCCAAGCAAAAGTGAATGTTCAAAGAAGGGAAGGCTTGAGTTTGAGTGCTGGCAGAAGTTTGATGGACCAGAAAGAGCATTCTGACATTAAAACCAACCAGCATCTAAAGGCAAATGTTCGAAATGCTTTGCACAAGAAATCCTCTGGTCAAAATGGTTCTGGTGTTCTCAAGCTGAATAGTATGAAGCAAAACCATTCAATTGAGAAAGACAAACCACTATCAAAGCAAGTAGTTTCCAATTCACACAGCAGAAAAGTTCTGACTACAGATTCTGGGCGGCATAGAAGTTCTAGCAGTAAATCCACTCAAAAATCTAAAGCTGGACCGAAAAAGCCATCCACACAGGTGACAGATAGTGAAAAGGAAGTTTTGTATACCAGCACAAACAACTTCCCTAGAAAGAAGAGGTCCACAGATAAGGACTGGAATGATAGAGTTGTTGATAAGTTGTTCACTGAGAAACCTCAAAGGCCTCTTCAGTCTAATCAACACTATAGTTGGGCTGATGAAGTTAAAAGGAAAGACATGGATGTAGTTTCCTTCACATTTACCACGCCATTGACACGAAACAATTCTTCTGGTTTTGAGACATCTGGACACGTTGGCCTGAAAACGGATGGCCTTTACTTGGATCACCACATGAAAAGAGTGCTGCATGACACAGACAGCACAAGGTCTCCTGTAGGATACAATGTGATTGGTGGTGATGCCTTAGGTATTCTTTTGGATCAGAAGTTGAGGGAATTAGCAAGTGGAGTTGAGACCTCTTGTGGTGGTGACTCTTTTAAAGGGAGTAATGCAACAGAATCAAAAGATCTGTTACCCCCCACACCTAATTCAGTTATTCCACAGTTGCAACAGAAGCAAGAACAAGATGACTCGTTGACAGATAAGTTATGCAGAAGCCTTGATTCTGACATTTCCTTCTCGGATCTTCCTGACTTGTCATCCAAGCATAGACTATGGGTATGTTAAATTTTCAGTTCTTGTTGCCTAACTTTGTTATCCCCTTCCAATGAATGCCTGAACAATATCAGGACCCTACCCTAGTTAAATCTTCTAAAGAAAGGTTATAACTTATAATTACAGATGAATTTCGACCCAAGGAAGGAGAATAAGTTATACTGATTAACTCTAGGTCTTACTGTATGTTGCTTGAAATTTGCTGTCTAGGGTGGAGTTAGTTATTCTTGTTTTATTCTACTTGTATCAATATTGTTTTCTAAAGTTTAAGGCTGGATAGTGGTTCTGACTTCTAAGATACAATTAGCACTTTAGGTGGTATATGTGTGAATGTTAATCTCTTAAATTAAGTGGTCAACTTAAGGCATAAATATATGGCTAATTTTTATGTAGTCAATTCAAACTTGAAACTCCAAGTGATAACTATGCCATTGAAATTTGTAAATTCCAGACTTCAATAAGAATTACCCTTGAGTTAATTGGTGGTGACATTATGGCATATATTCCCTATACTCATCTTATTGAATGGTATTCGCAGGCTGGTAGGATGGAGGAGGAGGAGTGTAAGAGCAATCTTATAGAAACAGAGTCATTCAATTGCAGATCGCCAAGTCCAATATCTGTGCTTGAGCCTTCTTTTTCAACTGAAAGCTTTGAATCTTCATTCAGCACAGATGCTGCTAGTACACAAGGTAAAAGCAACATCAAATTCATGCTTAAAACTTAGAACTAAGCATTAAGCAACATAACCCAGCAGTGCTAATTTTCTCTGTATCTACTTTCAGGAAGCAAAGTGTGTTCATTTGGCTTGAGCTTCTCAAGGAAGGCTTACCTTAAGGAAGCTGATACAGAGTTGGCTGATTCAGCTTGTTCCACTACTTCAACTGGGGCCATGGCCAAGAAGAACCACACAAGTGCATTTGGTCTCATGAAGGTTGAAGGATCATCAAGTACATGGGAATTGGATTATGTGAGTGATATCTTATGCAATGTGGAACTGATGTACATGGACTTTTCCATTGGTCGAGCTCGCGACATTGTAAATCCTCACCTATTCAACCAGTTGGAAGGCAGAAGGAAAGGAGGAGGAGGGTATGAGAGTGATGGTGGTGAGTCCAGGACAAGAAGGAAAGTCATATTTGATTGTGTGAGTGAATGTTTGGATTTAAGGTGTAGGCGTTGTGTTGGTGGTGGATACAAAATGTGGGCCAAAGGGGTTGCAATGGTGAGAAGGAAGAATGAATGGTTGGCAAGAGAAGTGTACAAGGAAATCACAAGTTGGAATGGATTTGAGGATTCCATGGTTGATGAGCTTGTGGACAAGGACATGAGCAGCCAATATGGACGATGGCTAGATTTTGAACTTGATACTTTTGAACTAGGTGCTGAGGTTGAGGATCAAATATTCAATTCCTTGCTTGATGATGTTGTTGCTGATATCTTGCAGTCATAACACCTCGATCATTTGTTCTGATTTTATGGCCACTAGATTATGATTTATTTATTTTTTTAAAAGAAAATTGAATTGTTGGTTCATATTTGTCTATATAGCATAAGTAGTAGTAGTTATTTTGGTCATTGATTGTTCTGTGTGACCTTTTGTGTGTGCCTGAGCCAAGCCTCCACTTGGCATCTCCAAAACAAGTAGAAGAAGTCTTGTTAGATATTTATGAGAAACCAATTAAATTAATGTTGGTGGTGAGATTGAATGAATATATCAGCAACATCATTTGAGTTTCTTTGCATGAATGAAATTGTGAGAGTGTTCCTGTTCCTGATCTCTGCTATGCAGAACTTGAACAATTAATTCCCTCAAGCATCATCATGCGAGAGTTGAAACATCATGTTCTTGATTTTTTTTCTCTTAATTTTTCTTCCAATTTCATCATTTCCTTGGTAGTTGAAATTATGGAAAGAAAAACTATGTGAACCAAATATTTTGTAATCATTTTGCTAAAAACAGCTAAATATTATGCCAAAATTAAATATTTATTAATAGACGTGTAAACTCACAAATAATAATACACTCTTCCTTTTTTGGTACATTTAGTTTGGTACACCTTTTCTGAATAAATGATTTTCACAACACTCTAGTAACAGAACAAAATGAATTTAGCCACACCAAGCTAACAAATATAAACTCTCATATATAATACTCCTTCGATTAAGTATTATCTATAACTTTAAAAAACAGATAAAATTTGGTACACTGAAACACTGATTTCGAGAAATATTAATGTTTCAATGTACTAAATTTTCTTAAATTCTCAAAGTGTTAGGTAATACTGAATGAAGGGATAACATCGATAACTCGTACATTTTTCTTTTATTGAATTTACCACCACAAAATTACGTTACCCTGAAAATAATAAATTAATTATTGCTGCAATTCATTATTGATGAAATCCATTGGTAGAACCCCACAAGCTAGTAGCCATCTGGTGATCATCTTCAGAAAGGTCCCACTGATTATATGATTGAACAGCATTAGCTGCTGCCAATAACTGCACATCAGGCCACTGATTATATTCATGCACAGAATTGACAGAGGAACTGCTTGTTGTGTTCTCTGCTGCATTATTTGATGAGCTCCAAACACCACTATTATTATTTGTGTCCATCATCATCATCTCCTCATCCACTATTCCACATTCATTCATGCTAGAGTCCTCATCAACAATGTTATTAGCATTATTTTCAAACATGTAGCTGAGTTTCATAATCTCATCATCCAGCCATTGGTATGGTCCCAAGTCCTCACCAGCCTCTCCTTTGACTCTGCCATTCATGTTGCTTCCCTCCATCATCATCATCATGTCATAATAAGGCTCCAAACCAGCAAAGGCATTAGAAGTTATGGGTTTTCTCTCATGATTATGCATTGGTTGTTGAAGCACTTCATTCATCAGAGTGTTCCCTGATTCTGATGAGGAGGACCTCTGCATGTTGGTGTCTTGTTGCATGGCTGGTGGGTGAGTTGCTGTTCCTCGAGCAGAAGCAGCTCTTCTCTTGGAAGCGGCGGTTAATGCAGCCATGTCAATGGGAGGCAAAGACTCATTCAAGGATTTCATGAAGCAGTAAATCTTTCTCCTCAAATGAGAGTTCCAATAGTTCTTTATCTCGTTGTCTGTTCTTCCTGGTAAATGCCCTGCTATCACGGACCACCTATACAATATAGGAATTTTTATAAACAAATTAGTATAAAGAAATCACCAAAGCAGCATAATATAAATCATGAAAAAGAAAGAACAGAATATGCAAATTCAGGCGGTGCATGTAACATTTTCTCCAACATATATAGGAGACGTTGTGGGACAGAAATAGACCTGATACATATATATCTGATGCAAACAAGATTTGTAATAGTTGCATGGACATACCAAATCATATTATTTTATGTGTAAATAACATTTAGTCTAAGAAAGAAATACTCAGCAATGCTACATATACACTGTTTATCAGTCACGTTCAGTCACCAATCACTTTTTAAGATGGACCCAAAAAAAATTAGTGACAAATCATATACATTTATTATGGGTGGCTGATGGTGACAACATTTTGATGTACAAGAAGCATTGTTGAAGAAATACTACATGTAAAAACAAAAAATAAGTCAAAAAATATCTCTCTAGGTGATATCCTAGGATATATATGCATCATATATAGAACAATACATGATGTGGTTTTAAACCATGACATGATATGTTATCAAGAATAGTAAAACAATCGAGTTTTATTTGGTGAATTTTTTTTTCCTTCCCTACTTTAGCAACTTTATATAGCAGTAATTTAAAGAGCTCATTAATTATACAAATAGCACTATATCCATCTGATAGCAAGCATATGAGACTTTTCAAACATGGAAGCGTGTTCATCAAGTCAAGGTAAAAAAATATTAATTATACCAACTAACGTTTTGGCCATTACTTATTTATTATTTCATCTATTAATATATTTTCAAAATACTTATTTCTCTGCTGCATGATGGCTGGTACGGTAATCTGCACCATGCTTGATACTTTCTGCAATAATAAATATCTAAAATAATCTTCCAAGCATAACATATAGAAAAATATTCAGTGAACAATAGAAAAACAGTCAAAACAGTCAATGAATTTATTTGATAATTTTATGATCCAAAATTTTTATATTGATTGATTTTAATTAATTTTTTACTGTGCAAATATCAACACCCTTCGTATTTAAAAGATTTGGAGATAAATTGAATTTTTATACATATTAGTATAATTTAATTTTTAAAAATAGAGATGAAATTGCCCATTCTTTTTAAAATATGAAGAACTGGTATTTGTATTGAGTATTTATTCTATTTTTGTAATGGTTGATGAGAACATAACTGAGAAAGCTAAGAAGGATTTTGGAAACAAATTAACGAGCTAGCCTCACATATTAGTTATAACGTTCAAGGATATATATAATTGAAGGAAAACCTTTTTTAGTTAAATTTCAATGTTTTGTAGTGTTGGAGATGAAACAAACGGCGGCACCAAGAATACATGTATACATATTATATGATCATTGCTAGCTAGCGTAGCTGTTCTTTTCCATCCAGCAAAGTCCTTTGTATATCTATCTACTTCTAGCTAGCAGCTACTTTCTGATGATACCATTATTATATATATATATATATATATATATTCTCAGCTTCAAATAAAATAAAGGATTCATTATTATTGAGTAAAAAGGGGTTGGACGACAAATAGGATGGATCAGTTTGTAGAGAATTAATATATGTAAGTATGTACCTGTTACCGAGAACAGCATGCAACTTGACAATGATCTCTTCCTCCTCAGCAGTGATGTTCCCTCTCTTCACATCTGATCTCAAGTAATTTATCCATCTCAGTCTGCAACTCTTCCCACATCTCAACAAACCTATAAATATATATATATTATAGTATTAATTAGGCATACAATATCTAGAAATTAATTAATATATATATATATATATAGTAGTAATTAATTAATTACCAGCATTCTTGGGAAGGGACCTCCAAGAACCTTCACCGTATTGTTGGATGTAATCAGTGAGGATCTTGTCCTCTTCAGCAGTCCATCTTCCCTTCTTCAACCCCACTTTCTCACAGCACGGAGCTCTCCCCATAATAAATACTAATTAACAACAATCTAATTATATATATATCAATCTATCTAGCAATATGATTGATATGATATGATATCTCTCTCTTACTTTTCTTCTTAATGTATGTATAAGATATTCCTTTTTAGGAGACAGACAGTCACAACATACATACACTAGATAGATATATCAATATATATATATGTAGGTATATATGTATCACAATTAGTCACAATTAATTAATTAATATAATATATATATATATATATGCTACTCGCTCACTGACGACAGCACAACACAGTGAGTGAGTAACTATATTTGTGGCACTCACTCACTTGCTTGACAAAGGAATTGAAGATATATAGATAGAAGCGCTTAGCTTAGCTTGCATGAAGGCATAAGCTGGGGCATCGATATTTATCATCCTCACTGTAGCATATATAAAGGAAGGGAAAGGAAGCAACCCATATAATGACGACGTGGACCTTTGGACTTAAATTTTGAACAACAAGTGGATATATGGTAAGTATAGCTAGTACGCAGTTAATAACTAATGCATTATATATCATATCATATCATATATATATATATATATAGTTCTTGCTGTGATGGACAGAGCTACAGTAGTAGTAGTAGTGCAGTACATTCTTCATTCACTACTCATCGTTCATTCATAGGTTCGAATATATATAGTTAGTTATTCATCAATTGTCAGAGAATTAAGAGCGAGCGAGGACGGAAAAAGTTAAGTTGGACTCTATGTGTGTATTCTAACAGGTTACCCTTTTTAATCTCATCGATATATATGTACTCTTCTCCATCGATCCCAGCTAGCTAGCTAGCTTAATTTACTT
Organism: Aeschynomene evenia; assembly: GCA_013621005.1. Classification (NCBI taxonomy): domain Eukaryota; kingdom Viridiplantae; phylum Streptophyta; class Magnoliopsida; order Fabales; family Fabaceae; genus Aeschynomene; species Aeschynomene evenia. The sequence continues at coordinate 31,071,158 of CM024263.1, read as the reverse complement.
TTACTTACTTACTTACTTACTTACTAGTAACTTAACTAACTAGCTAGCTAGGCCCTCCATTGCCCACTTTCCCACCACAAATTTAACTAACTTGTAAATCTATCCGATCCTATACATCCCTTTTTGTTACGATACTTGGATTCAACTTCATTTACATTACTACTTTCTTTTATTGGCCCCTTCAAGTAATAAATGGCCTTTCTTTCCCACCACATATACATACACATCTAATTAACCTACTGCATTATATTATGTCTATCATCATCATATATATATATTATTATTTACCTATCTAAGCTATCCATATTATCTTATCGTCTATCCCTTGATCTACTCTTCATTTTCTGTTTCTATACATATAATTTGTCATGCATTTATAAAATAGTGGATGAAGTGAGTTATATATAACACAGAACACTATTATATGCATATAGGTATAAGTATGTAATGTATGTAAATATAATATGTTACGTAGGTGAGAACTGAGATTGTGTATATACATACATTTCATGATTAGTTGGCGTTGTATTATTTACTACACGACGCTAGCTGCGTAATATAATGCGAGTCGTTTTCTATACTTGATAGCGATGTCCAAAAGATTCCTAGCCACCAAATAATAAAAAAGAGAACTTGTGGATAGAAATGGTTCTTCCAATAATTCTTCCGCGCGGAGGAGAACTCAGTTCCCACTTGTCGACACTGCTAATCATGAGGAGTGTGTTATTCCTTCCCCATCTTTGGGATCGGATGCCTAATTATTTTATTCAAAATATTATATTAGATCCGTTATTAGTCATTATTTATTCTATTACATGATTATATCCTACGTGAGTGTTTGTTTTAAATGCAACGTTTAATTTAAATATTGGAACAAACAAATGAAACATATATATTTAGGTGTATTTATATTGAGTAGTTGAAATTTTACTTTGCAATACTAAAAAATACTAACATTTTTCTAAACAACTTTTCTCTTTAAAGATAATTATGTATCAAATTTTTAGTTAACCGGTCAAAATTTCGATTTGCTATTAATATACCTAATTTTTTTTTTCTCGAGACTCGTATACCCGTATTTTCTACTGCGATCTGACGAATATTTGTACATGCAACATGCCTGACAGAGAAATCAATTTTCCACAGATAGGTAAAAGCTGCAAAAGCGTAAGTATAAGGACCCCTAACTTTTATTTATTGAAATTTTACATTGCTTTTATTTCCAAGAGAAATTATTTTTCCTTCCCAACATAAACTCTATCTAAAGCATCCCATTTCTATCAAATAAAATAACAAGCAATCACTTTTTGAAACGTAAATGCTTCTATATCTTATCTACATTTAATTTTATATGATCTATTTTAAATATATAATAATCATCACATCTTATAAGTAATTTTGACTGCTCCCTCCATAAGTCCATATATATTACTCCCTCCGTTTTTTTTTAATTGTCTAATTCAGAGATGCGTAATTTTTTTTTAATTGTCCATTTCAAATTTTAAGATAACATTTATTATTTTTTTTCACTCTTATTCTTATTTAATACTCACTATCTCTCCTACTCTTTTACCAAGTAAATAGTAATTTAGATAAATAGATACATATTTTGTTAACTTTAATACTATATCAATCATTACCTAAATTCTTGTGCGTATTTAAAATTGGATAATTAAAAAAAAAAAAAAGAAGTATATAGCAGTGGTATTATTAATTTATTATTAGCTGAGACAATGGCACGCAGTCGTGGGATGCAAATTAAATAAAGGGAATTAGTTGCGAGCTTTTATTTTCTGTCTCCGCCATTCTCTGTCTCATATGTTGAATTCTTGATACCTGACCTAAGCTTGTTTCAGTCCCCATTCCCCGACAACAATATACTCCATTTCCTATAAAAATATAATTCAAATCACTACTCTCTCTTTCTCAAAGTAGTTAAGAATTGCCAATATACCATTTAGATCTTATTTTAATATTTTTATAGTAGATTTTATTTTAATATTATTGATATGAGTTAATTAACTTTTACGTGGAACATTGAAAATATTTTTTTTCTATTTATAGCATGAGTTTTTAAATTGAAAAGGAAAATTCATGTGAAATTTGAAAATATTAAATAATAATGCATGATACACTGTCAAATATAAATCTGACATTTTGAAAAATTAATAATATATCAAAATTTATTATAGTACAACGAGAAATAATCTTGTTATGAAATATATTTGGCCCATTTAAAGTATGTAATCATAATTGTTAGTAGACAATTAATTAATAATCTAAATTGAATATATATAATTGTAAAAAAATCATTCAAACAACCAAAGTATTTAATTTGATTCAATTAATCATTTCTTTGAAAAAATTTAAAAGCTTTACAAAGTGAAATTGAAATACATCAACACATCATAAGATTTAAAGGTCTTAATACATTTAAGTGCTTTATGACTATAAATAAGTCACATGTTTCACTAACTTAATTTTTTTAAATATATCAAGTCAATTATGAATCATGACAACTGATCAAATAATTGGTATATAGTAGACAAAATAAGAACATATATTTGTGTGTTATGTTATGTACCAAAAAAGACTAGCCAGAAATCAATATCATCATTATGGAGTAAAGTTTTTACTAAGAAAGATCTTTTTATTTTTATTTATTTATTTAAGACAGGAAATGGATATATACCTTATTGAATCAAATATGGTTAGAAGTCTCTTTTTCAATTTTAATTGAGCCCGGAGTGGACGCTGTTAGCTAATAAGTCAACAAGTTTGTTAGAAAATCTATCAACATCAGCACACTTCATTCGTGCAAATATATTTATTTAGATCACATGCCACCCACCTTAGCTTGCGTTGCATATGGTGAGGGATATGGCTATGCTACTACCTCTGCCTCTTTTAGTCTCTTATTCTTCCCATTTCACCTTTTTAAGGTGAACACAATGAAACAGAGAGGGACCAACCTTGTTCAATATTAACTGCTAGTCACCTATTCAACTAAGAAAATAATATTACTATGGCTTAAATATCATTTTGGTCTACTAACTTCACATAAATTCTGATTTTTGTCCACTATCTTTAGATTTATCACATTTAGTCCACTAACTTTCAAATTGTGAGCACTTTTGGTCCACTATTAGTCAATTGGTAAGTCAACAGACACGTCAGCAAAGTCGATGCCATGTCAGCTAAGTCAACGTCTACGTCAACAAAGTCAGCTACTATGTCAGCAAAGTCAACTGACACGTCAGCAAAGTCAACTGCCACACTGCATCGTTAAGTCCACGTCAGCATAGTGGATTAAAATTGACAATTTTTTAAAGCTAGTGGACTAAATGTGAAAATTGTAAAGATAGTGGACTAAAATCAGAATTTATGTAAAGTTAGTGGACCAAAATGATATTTAAGCCTATTATACTATTCATCCATCATACTGTTAGATAAAAAGAATTAATTGTATGTATGTGCAAAACACGAAGGATTCATTGCCAATGCATATATGTTTGTTTTTTTTCAATTTTTAGTGGCCCTATAACCCCTCTGTCGTAGTAATTGCTTTTTGGTTACACTGAATTTTATATGTATTTTTGGTGACATAGCTATACAAGTGGTGCATGATCCAACCAGCCACTTGCTAATGTGGTGGAGCCGTTGGAGGTAAGGGCACTGTCTCCTTCCTTTAATTTTGTTACCTTTGATTGAGGTTTGTTACCTTTGTTTTCATTTGTGTGGCTTCAGGCGTAAATGTAAGATAGACATAACATAAATTCTTTCTTAAAAGATTAAAAAAAAGAAGGTTCTTTTTCTTACTAGGTTGATTTAGTGGCTAACATCCAAGCGTAAAACGTTGTTATTTAATGAAAAGGACAAAAATACTAAAACAAGAATATACATGATTCTTGTAATATTATATTATTATTATTGATTGATAGATAGATAGGTAGATGCTTGTATTGTAACTATAGTAAGTGGATCAAAATGCACTATAAGATACTGTTCATGTGGTAGATTGGTCATATACTGTAGTAGTGCCACATGCACTTGTCTGGGTGCTTAAATGAAAGACTAGGTTGACAATCTTTTGACAAATTATAATCAAAGCTTCAAATCAATTTATAATCAAAAGTGTTTGAGACAGTTTATTTATTTTTTAAAAAGAGACTATGTTGCAGATTAATCTAATTCAAATAATGTGGTCATCACCACACCTCTGAACATCTGATTCATGTCTCACTCACACAACTTTTTCATGCTTTAATAACTATTTTTTATAGAGTTTAATTGAAGAGGAATAATAGATCTACGATAAAAAGTTGTACAATACTTATATGATATTTATCTATATCGTTAAATTTTAGTATAATTTTCTCTTATATTCAAACTCTTAAAATTTAATGATAGAAATGATTGTCATACAAGTGTTTACTATTTTTCTATTATGCACCAATCATTTTGCTCAGTGGAAATATAATTTTGTACTGATATTTAATTATGTGTTTCGACGTAAGTAGTTTTTTTTAGAGAGTGAATATGAGTAAATTTTGTCACACAGATGCTCGTTGGACGTATTTCTGTTGTACGACAAGTATTATTGCTTGCATTAATACGTGATTGAGAGTTTGACAATACATAATAATTAATCCTTTATTCATATATACTTTTACGTGGTTGCCAAACTCTTTTTATTTAATTATTTCAAAATTTTCCGAACTGATTTCCTCCACTTCACTATGAAATGAAGCAAGGCATAGAATAGAAATATAATTTGGGAGTGTGCTTAACGATATCTTGCTTAAGAACATTTAGTGAACGCACAAGTAAAATGTGTTACTACATACTAATATCAACACCATATATCCAATTATTTTATTTCGTTTTTATTTTTAGTTTTTGAAAAAGCACTCTATATACCTTGTTTGTTTTTCAGTAATAATTTGTGGGACAAGTTTGTCTGATGGGGAAGGTGGGATACAATTTATTAGAAGGGCCCATGTATACTACAATTGTCAAACTTGTAAAGAGATGTTTTACTAAATTTGGAGGGTGGTTCTTGGACCAATAAGTTAAGTAGAATCATAATTTCAGTTAGATTTCTTATAGGGGCAAGGTAATCACTTGGATTTTGTCTCCATCGATGTAAATGAGTGACTGGTGGTAGGGTACGATATTTGACTGCATGCTCATCAAACCCCAATTGTGGGGTTCAACCTCAACACATAACTGAAAAAGATAAGAAATGGAAAAAATAAGAAAGAAATAAATAAAGAAAAGAAGAAAAGAACCCAAGGCCCTTGCATTTGGTTTTTTAATCTTCGTGTTTATGCAGTTTGGTTCTACCAATAACCATCACTGGCTTATACAGATGTTATGAACACTTCATCATATTTTCCCTTTAGCACATACAGAAATGATGTAGTACATGAAATCCAAGTTACATTTCTCATTTCTTATACACCTGCATTGTGTATAAAGTAATCCTGAATTTACACCCAACTATATTCTCACAATTTCACTCGTATGTATATAGTACAAAATCATGGGATTGGCTATTGGTATTCTTTATCTCACGGTTCATAAATACCAAAGAATCCATTAATACCCATGCAATTTTCAACATGCATGGCTTCAGGCAGAAAAAAGAAAGTAATAGATCACTGTACTTGTAGTATGTGACGAGACATTCATTCTCTGGAGAGCCCAAAAAACGAATTTATCATCTGTCTCTAAGATCAACAACATCGAACTTCAAGTTGGCATTCATATACACATGAGAACAGTGCTCATATATCGGACTTCCATCTGAAGGCTCCTCATGGGGATGAAATCCTCGTTGTTGACAGTTACGAATTACAGACACGCCACCTGGATCCGACAGATGAAATATTCCATGTGGACTGCAATGTCATACAGAACAAATGACAGAAAGTAAGATAAATAAATAGAAATAATTTGTGATGATTATAAATTTTATAATTCATAGAGCATTGATATTTATCCAAAGCCGGACGGAGATCAGGGTCATCCTGGTTTAATTTGTGATGATCACATCATGATTCATGAATGCAAGACAAAAATTGTACCTTGCTGTATCGGTAGGGGCCATGACAATTGCAATCGCTTCTGGCAACATTATCTAAAATTAAACAAAAAAATGTGCACCCTTTCAGCAACCATGACTGAATGTTGCAAATACTTTTGCTAAATTTAAAAAATCAAGCTTATACTCCAAATAGTTGTGCAATCGATTACCTGGTACGAGTAATGGGTGTGCAGATCCACAGATGACATGAAACAAGTCTGTGATGGGTGTGTCTGAAATCAACAGAGAAATAAGATGAAAACTGGCATTTAAAGCTAAGTACAAATACACTAAGGATTACGGAAAATAAGTAAGTAATGGCCATGGATAGTGTAGTTCTTACATGTATCCAACCTAAAGGGAAGAGTGACAAGCTATCTTGAACTTCAAATATTTCTTCTTCATTCAATGTTGAACACTGTACACAAATTAAAACTAGATGATATATTGCTGAATCGAAAATAATTTAAATTACATTGACCAGTAGAAAAAAAATCATGGAAGAACCATGAGAACATTACAATCCTTTGAATATAACAGTATATAATTATTTAAAACAGAAAGCAGTAGAGAAGTAAGACTCTATGACCATTATCTTACCGAGTCTGATGTCGATTCCTGCTTTGGGATTATAAGTGTAGTGATATGGAAAACCCTGTTTTTCTAGCACCATAAAAAGATGCAAGCACAGAAAATTACTAAAATTAGCGTCCAAGAGAGGAGATTTCCAAACACTCAAAAGTACACAAAACTATGGCTGCTCTTACCAGGGACCCTGCAAGAACACCACATGTCTCTAAGTTCTTCCGTGTGTTTTCTGAAGCCAGTCTCAAAAAATCGTCCATCATTTTCACAGGCTACAATACAAAGAAAAGTGAAATTATAATAACTTATTACCCAGTGTAAGAACCAAACACACATGAGAACAAGTCACAACGTATGACCATGATGGTCCAAGATATATTCTGCCCACTTCTATTTAAAACCTAAAACAGGCTTACAATATGTAGGTGTTGATATGTACTGGGACCAACTCCAGAATCCTGAGAGGATTTAGCTGGTCCAGGCCTTGGATCTGCAACTTTTGAAGGAGGAATAGGGGGATGTTCTGGGTACACCTGAGCAAGAACAGGAGGAGGCAAAGGTTGCTTGATGTTGAGCAACTGGAAGGAGTCCTCCCTTGAATCAGTTACCACAGGAGAACAGGACTCAACAGCAGGACGCATCCATCTTCCATCATCCAATGAGAGAATTGAGTCCATTGTGGATGAAACTGGACCTTGATCACCTTCTTTAACTGCCACAAGATCATATTGCCCAGCCTGATTCAGGCTATAAGCATGAATGACAAGAAAAGCATGAGTTCAGTTATATTTCAGAGAAACAAAACTGAACAAACACCTTAGAACAATATTGACCTTCATAGTTCAGCATATTCTCATGAGCAGATTGCTTTACAAAGAGAAATAAAATATAGAAAAGGGGGATATAATAAATAGAGTTTTAAAGAGGAAGTTCTCTTTTTAATGGAGAGAGAAATTGACCACAATATAAAAAAGGCAAAAGACTGAGGATATGAGAATGATGCATTTAGCACAGCATGAAAACATGAAACAGAAAATGGACAGTGACTTCAATCTCAAAGTATAATAAATGAGTCAAACCTAGAATCATCGGCATGTGTCAGATCACTACTGCTAGGATATTGAACCTGCATAGCACCACATATCACTATTGTATCAGAAGTGGAGATATTGTGTCAGATATTATATTACAAAGCTACACTTCAAATTTTACCTTTATTTCTGCACTAGGTCCAAGCCACTGGCCTCGAAGACCATTTGGTCCTAAGAATGAGTGTCTAGACAATGTCTCCTTCTTTGGAAGAGGTAGACTAAGAGATCTGTACAGTCCAAAGAACAATAATTACATTTCCTCTTTCAACATAGCACCATGTTGCCACACAAAACAAAGATGTTGCTCATACTAGCAGGAATCATGCAAATTGCAGAAGGACCAAAAGAATAGAATATGATTAAGTTCAAAAAAAAACTTACAGTTTCTGAAACTGCTTGTCAATGGACATGGAATTTGAAGATGAGACACTATTATTATATTTCCATGAAGAGTGGGAACCCAATCCAGCAGGCTGCAGATATGTCAAGTAAACAGAGTGAAACAAATAGCAGTAAAAGATCTAAACCACATTCAAGCATATTAGAACATAAAATTTTGAAGTTTTTCTCTCTGAAATTCACAATTCATTCACAAAGACATACTGATGAAAAAGGAAACATAGAGTCAAATAATAAAAAGAAGGAAAGGAAGTTCTAAAATGAAAAACTTTCAAGTAGTTCAAGTTGTATTTGGATCAGGCACCATGGAATAGAAGCCTGCAGACTGAGTATTTTCAGTATCCTAGCAATTGATATAAAAAAGTTATCATCAAGTCCTTACCTGTTTAAAATCCATGGTCGAGTTAGAGCTTTTATTGACAGCAGGCCATTCCAAATATGAGTTCACCGAACTTGGCATAGCCCTATTGAAGTCATTTTCTTCAGGTAATGGAACTTTGACATGTGAGTCATTCAATTTTTCCAACCGGCGTTTAAATTCAGGCTGCAATGATTCAAGCTCATCCAATACAGTTCGCAATCTCTGTAATGGAAAAATGACAGGCAGAGAAGAACATTATGAAATATCAAATATATAGAAGTGTAAACTAAACCACACACATATCTACCAAATAAAAAAGTAGCAAAGCAGTTTCTCACCTTCCTATATGCTGCTCTTTCATTGGGAAGTGAAGCTTGGTAATCTCGATGATATGGTATAGTTTCAGAGACCAAACTACAAAAAGCAAAATTTGGCAAGTACGAGAAAAAAAAATGTGAAAGTCAGAGCCAATTTAACCGCAACCTTATCAGTTTGCTACAAAGGAAATCCATATAAATTTTATCTTTTACCTTGAAAATCTAATAAGTATGATGTACAAGTCAACAATATTATTCTCCTCCCGATAGATCCTTGCCTGTTCACAAGAACCAAATCTATCACACAAGTGAACTTGCCTACATGGAATATAGTAAACATCCGAACCAAAAGCAACATTCTTCAAGCTATTCTTTACAAATTACAACACTTACGCAACCTATTTAGTATCACAAGCAATTCCACAGAGCGTGTTTTATGAGTCACAACAATAATGTTAAAATCTTAAAAACTACTAGCATCTTAGCATCAAAAGCATGGGCATGCCTTGGTCAACTCTCCGACTAATATATTGATTTGTTACATTTATGATATGAGAAGCAAACAAGTTCAGGTTCTCGTCACATAAAATACATGACATTATTCGCCGTCCAGTGTCTCATAATATATAATGCACCGTTGATAGTTTATACCTAGGGCTAGGGGAAAAAAGGAGGCAATTATTCCAAATTGATTAAAAATTGGTCACAAATAGCATGAATTTGGTACTGCCATAAACTGCACCAGAAGCAAGGGAAGCAAGTAATAAAATTTCTCTTTCAGACATGAGCGCGATAATTGTGCATATAGAAGGCGGTGGTAGTGCGTTTGTACAGAGTAATAAACGGAAAAAGGGATCCTATTTCGAGGTTCGAGAAGATTCTGGATAACCTGGCAAAGCCCTAATGTAATTGAGCATAAATCGGAATTGAAAAGTGACGAACCTGCTTGAGGAGGTTATCGGCAATCCGGTAGTAGTAACGAAGGGGAATGCGATTATCAACCTGCACTCTGCGGGCGATCGCATCCAAGTCGACCACCATCTTCCACCGGAACCGAACTGTCACTGCCAAACAGGAAACAGCTCCAATTGAACTTCAGGATCACGGTTCTGTTCAGAATGGAAGGAAGAAAGATCAATCAAAGTGCGTGTGAGCGAAGTCGTTAAACTCGTCGTTTCGAAGAAGGAAGAAGGAAGGAGGTATCAGCTAACTATTCTTTTTTTCATTTTATAGTTTAACTTTAATTTTTAATGTCCACGTAGCCATACATATACACGACATAATGAGGTAACACGCACAAGCAAGGATCCTACTCTGTTACGAACTTAAGATGCTCCTCTAATAATAAATATTTTTTTTTTCTGATGAATTTTCTATTGGTTAAACTAACTTGTCTAATCTTTTTGCCGTGAAACTAATTTAAATATCAGTTTTAATATGAGGTTGTTTTTTTTTGGTATCTATGAGGTTGTTTAATATTCATTAAATAGGAACAATATTTAATTAAGAATAAGTTAATATTATATAGCATCTTTTTTATCAATAGATTAGAAAACATTATTTTTACTAGGTAAAGAGGTGAATTCTGGAAGAAGATAAAAGATAATAAGGTAGGAAGAGTAAAAAGATGATCACAAATCACTTCTCATGTAAAAGTCAATTTCCACTAGAAAATAAATTTATTAAAGCGAGAGCTAAAATTTAAAGTATGTCATCATATGTTTAGTGATTAATTTCTTGATTTTGTACACAACAAAATTTATCGTTAAATCCAGAAATTACAATAAGATGTGTGATAAAAACTTAATGCTACAAGCCCTACAAAGCTACAACTTAACTGCTCCAAATCTCACCACAATCCACAAGACATGGCAATACATATGGAGATAGATGTTAAAGTTGTAACAATCTAATTTACGCAAAAAAATTGAGGGTGCATATATAATAAGTATAAAACAAACTACATAGATGGTGGATCTAAGTGATGATTGATTAAGTAAGTAAGTAACTAAGAAACTAAAAAGTGAGAAAATTGTTGTGTGCAACAAGAAGAGTGGCATAGAGGAGGTCATTCCAGGAGTCTGGAATCCCAGGGAGGCACCAGTGGCTGCAATCTTGGACCGTCCTAATTTGGCCATACTGCTGTTCCCTGTATACTGATGGGTGCCCATCTTTTCTGAAATCCGTCATCTTTGTAATGTTGAGGTAGAACACTGGCGTCTTCATCTCTGCCATCACACTCTCTAGAATGTTCATTGTCCATGGATATGCTGCTAGATAGCTCTCATTTCTTATTGGTTCTCTCTCGCCATCACATTTCCCTCCTGAATTCCATTGCCCTCCTCTGTAGTGAGAAGCTGAAAATCCAGTAAAGAAGACTCTTGTGCGCGTGCTATCTACTCTGGAATCAACCCATTTAGCCCATGTCTTCAGTGCTTTCCTTAGTGCTTCTGAAACTTCTAGCTTCTCGTACACATGGTTCCCTTCTTGGAAGTAATTTCTGCTGCAAGAATTTGGAATATTTAATGTTTCTAAGGTTTGATGATTTGGAACTGGTGAAGTGGATTACTTGCAGATATAGTTGAGAATTAATTAATTATTCTTTCTTACCCATTTCTGGTTTTGTCGTGATTCCACCAGTGGCCTGTGTTGAAAATGATTATATCAGCATTATGGTATTGAGACTTAGTTGCTTGGATCATGTCAAGCCTCAGAGTTTCTCTTTGAGTGACTCCTATTCCACCCTTGCGTGAGATTTTCCATTCTTGAACTAGAAATGGGGATTTCACAAAGTCTATGGAGCATGCATAGTCCTACCAGCATCACGGCAAATCAAACCACAACATTAAACATCAACCATGCTTACATACACAATCAGGAAATTCCAATTGCAATATATATATATATGCTCATAAAAGCTGAGATTTTGAAGAAACTGAAATTCTGATTATAATAACAAACCAGTCGAACAGTTGCATCGCAATCTTATTTATTATAGCTTACTCTGAATTTGAAAGAGAAAAAGCCCTGAGTCCTGAATTCACGCCTCCCCGAAACTTCATAGATTCTGCTGCTATCTTTGAGGGATGCCCTCAATGCACACACCAGAGACTGCCACATGTTCCTGTTCAAAGAGTCCCCTACAAACACCACCCTCTTCCCTCTCAGCATCCGCAACATTTTCAACCCATCAAACCTGTATTATCAAAAACACAAAATACAGAACATTTTCAACACTAAAGAAACAATCAACAAACAAGAACCACTAACAAATTCATGAACTTGTTGAATAAACTAGCAAACTAAGCTAGTGATAGAATTTTCATAGACTTGATTGTTTTTCTATGTCTCTTTCTTGAGCTGCAAGTTATTGTTAATTATTATTAGAACCTTGGAATATGGCAACCGTGGGGCTTCCAGCGATATTTAAGATAATGGAAATCTGAACGACCATTCTTGAAGCAGTTGAAGGCGTCATCAAGAAAAGGACACGACCCATGTTGGTAAAGGGGTTCAGCATCATCATGAACCCAAGTGCCATCAAAGATATCGCAGGAAGCGAGGTCTCTGATAACTTGTGACTCTATGCTTGAAGAGTTTCCTTGACTACTTTTCTCTGCTGCGGTAACAGAGGAGAATGAGCCTCTGCTCTGCGGCTCCGAAACCACGTGGGAGCTTGGGAAGGTAAGTGGGGTGTGTGCAGTAGTAGAGCCATGATGATCCAACGAAGAAGGAACGTTGTTGTTGGTGGTGGGAGAGTTTGTAGTGTATGAAGCAGAGAGGAGGAAGAGGGAAAGAAGGAAGAAGAAAGGGACTGTGAGAATGTGATGAGTTCTTGGACGTGAGAGAGGGTAGTGTTGGAGGTTTCTTGGGAAGTCAGATGGAGGGAACCATGGTTTCTTGAAGCATGCCATGATCCACAATAATGTCCAACCAAGAATTGGAGTCGAATTTTTGGATTTTGCACGTATATATTCTTTTTTGAATATATATTCTTAGAAAATAAATATAGAAATAGTTTGGCACCAATATCCCCACATCCCCACGTTCTCACATCCACCATCATTGAAGTTTTTCTTTCTAAAAAGTAACTACCCTCTTTAATTTGAGGGATTTTAACCATCTAATTAAAATCATACTAATACTTAATACTTAATTGTATATATGTTTGAAAAAAAATGAAAAAGACCAGTTGATGAACACATTTAAAAAGTTGGTCTGTATTATGAAAGTGATCTAAAGATCCCTTAGAGTAATGTTATTTATATATTCAGAAGTTTTAAATATTAAACTCATAAAACATGTAGATTTTACTATTTTTATTACTTATTTTTTTTAGTATAATTTTGATACAAGTAAAAATATTTTACATAGTCATTCAATTAAAATGTTCCATTTGTATGACTTTTCAAGCAGTGTGAGAGAGAAAATATAATCATGATCAATGTGATAGTACACATAGTTTCCTTCTATATATTTATTTATATAATAAAGATGACTATATATAATAAAGATGGATGTCAATTCATAATTTTTTTTTTATAAAATGCATATATAAATCATATGTCATGCTCATATTTGTATAAAACTTAGTTCATGTGAATTAGAAAATAACTTTATTCACCAAAACAAAATGCTTCTTATTAAACGAACCAAAACTTAAAAGGAAATAGAAAATATAAAAAGGAAATGACCCAATCAGAACCGAAAACTATGTGTGATTGTACGCAGACAGTACAAAATAATTAAAGGATTATTTTCGGAATCTTATCTGTAACTAAATGTTTCTTTCTCTATTTCAAATAATTAATTAATTTCTATATTTTCTAACTTTACCTAACTCGGATTGTTTCTAACCAATCTTTTCAGGTTTTTATTAACTCGGATTGTTTCTATATCACGTTTTTATATAAAGACAAATTTGTCTTTGTCAAAGAAGGCAGCCCTATCTAATTCACAAAAATTATTAGGTGCATCATAGCAATGATATATAATTTAAAACATAAATTATAATAAAAGAGATAAAATTAAATTTTAAATAAAAAATAAAACAATTAATATATCAAAAAATATATATGATATATAACAAATAAATATCTTACTCTAACATCTAATAATCTCTCATATTATTCATTAAGTGATAAGGTATATGTTGAACCATTAGTACATGTACATTAATATATAGATTCATCAATCATATTATGCTATTTTGGGCCCACAATTTTAAATAAAAATCTGATGTACGCATTTCTCTGTATTAAACTACATCACAATGGGCAGGACATGTGTCACCTTCACCAGGTGATAACACTATTGATGTAGAATGCGACAAATGTGAGTGGCTTAGATGGTGTCCAACTGTCAATAAAGTAATCAAAATAAAGTGTTGAAAAAATTATCATTGATACAAAAAATAATATCCATAAAGTAAATTTTATAGAAATCTATTTAATTTTAAGGGTATAAAATAAAATAATAAAATGCAAGTGATAGTACGATAAAAATTAAAAACAATAAATTAAATATATACATATTATACGAAATCATAAATGTTAAAATAATTTTATTAGATTCAAAATAAATGAAGTGTTCTAGAGTTCTAGTGATACAAAAGAATTTAATTTTTATTTACAGCAAGTATGCAATTTTTTACACAAATATCTAATTATGTCAATCATGATTATGAAATACTTTTACATTATCGGCCTATCATGATTAAACTCTTATTTATTATCTATTGTTATTTTTCAACTCATAAAAAATATAGAGAAAATAAATTAAATAATAAATTAAGTAATAAAAATTGAAGAATTAACTTATTTTAATTTTATAAGTAAGATATTTAAAAATTATAGATCTTCCAATAATATTGTTATTTTTTTAATTTGGATATATAAATTGACATTAATCTTCTTTATTTTCTATTTATTTTCTTAACACACACCCCTTCATCCATCGTACATTTACTTGGTCACTTCCCATGGAGCGAGAACCTTCCTCCGTGGCGCTTGTAGCTGGCGTGACGGGTATGGCCGGGCTGAGCTTAGCCCAAGCCTTGAAGGACCCCGATTGTCTCGGGGGCCCATGGAAAGTCTACGGTGCAGCCCGCAGGCCACGGCCCACCTGGTTCCCTCCCTCCGCCGTGGACCACTTCATCACCTTCGACGCCACGGACTCCGCCAGCACACACGCCAGCCTCTCCCCCATAGCCAACGAAGTCACCCACCTCTTCTGGGTCATTCTTCAGTTTCCCGGCGACGAAGAAGCCAACATAGCCGTCAACAAAGCCATGCTCCACAACGTTCTCACCGTCCTCAGATCTTCCCCTTCTTCCATGCTCACCCACGTCACGCTCCAAACTGGAACAAAACATTACATGGGCCCAATTAACGACCCGATCCTATCCTCCCAACTCGTGGGTCACGATCCGCCTTTTCGCGAGGACATGCCCCGACTCCCTTACCCGAACTTCTACTACGCGCTCGAAGACCTCGTTGCATCCCACGCGCCGTCGCTCAAGTACTCTGTGCACCGCTCCTCAATTATAATTGGCGCGTCTACAAGGAGTAAATTCAACTCGCTGCTAATGCTGGCAGTTTACGCCGCCGTTTGCCGCCGCCTCGGGCTTCCGTTTCGGTACCCGGGGACCCGGTACACGTGGGAGCATTTTTGCGACATGACAGACGCGCGAGTGCTGGCGAAGCAGCACGTGTGGGCTGCGGTTGCAGAGAAGGCTGAGAACCAGGCCTTCAATTGCACAAACGGCGACGTGTTCACGTGGAAGAGCATGTGGAAGTTTCTCTGTGAGGTTTTTGATTTTGAGTTTGTGGCTTTCGATGAGAGTCAAGAGTTTGATATCGTGGAGTTTATGCGCGACAAGGATGGGGTTTGGGATGAGATTGTGGAGGAATATGGGCTACACAAGACCCAATGGAAGGAATTTGCAGAGTATGGTGCCCTGAAATCAGTCCTGCACTTTGATTTTCAACATGTGTCTTGCATGACCAAGAGTAGGGAATACGGGTTTTTGGGGCACGTCGACACGCTTAAGAGTATCAAATTTTGGGCTGCCAAGTTGAGAGAGATGAAAATCATACCCTGATTGATAGGAGTATGGACCACGCAGGTTTGGGCTTTTCTAGATTTTCTCATCACATCAAAGCGCATATAATATAAGCTAAATAAAACCACATGATTTAGAGCTTGGTGGTTGTTTTATATTCGCGTTTAATGTTACGGTGAAAATTAGTATGAACTTCAACGTTTTGCTAGCATGCATGTATTTATTCGAATAATACATCTGATCAGATGAACTTAATTTAAAAGTAAATATTGAAAAACATCCAGCGCAGTGTTGCTTCAGATCACGAAGAACAAGGATGAGATTTGTGATAAAATTGATGGACCCACTCCTTTCCTTTTGGGGTTTGTGAAACCTACTCTCCCAGAAACAGAAAATAATAATGCCAAACAAGTTAACCCACGAATAATAAAGTGTGCTGCCTATAATTAACTCAGAAGCCTGGCTGGCTCAGCCAGATGTATAAGCAGGTCTTCTTGGGGGAAGCTGCTGGGGCGGTGTTCGCTGAAAAAGTAAAAAGAAAAAATTAGTCTCTCTGTGTGTATATATCAGATCAGATACTGAAATTCTATCTGCATAAAATCCATACCTTCAGTTTTGGTTGCAAGGTTTCTACGGCTGCTGTAGATTGTTGATTCGCTGTAGCACCTTGCTGTAGATCATTGTTGATATATATATATAATAATATAAGCCATTTTATATATGATTAAATTGGGGGATACAACCAGAATGTTGTAATAACTGGTGTTTAATAATGACAATGAAGGATTGAAATTGAAAGGTAAAATATACCTTCCTTAATGCCCAGTCAGCTGAATCAAAGAATGCCCGTTCATGATCCTTTTTAAATTTAACCCACAAAAGCGGAAATTAATGGATGTGTCAATTTGAAACTTCTATTAATAAATTATTAATGCCTGTTGTCGGCTTGTTTTTTTTTTTTTTTTTTTGTCTTTGTCAAGAAGTGTGTTGTTACTTGGATGTACAAAAGCACAATAATAATTCAGAGTGTGAACTTACATTGGATATCAGAGGCTTCTTTGGAACAAGCCCACCATACTTCTTTCCCGCGGATGCTTGCTGGTGTTAAATCCATATGATTGGTTAGACCAAATAATAATAATAAGATTGGTATTCTTGAATGTTAGTCTGTTATTCACTAAGCACCAATAAAGTTTACCAATCCTGTTGTGTCAATTTGACTCGTTATTGTATAGAGGGAATATAATTCTATTTCTATATTTCTATATATGCTGCTAAAATATCCTCAAATTCTCGCAGAATTCACAAAGGAAGAAAATCGAAACCATAAACATTTTAGCTAGTAGGAGTTATTAACAATATATTTTTCAATTTAATGTCACACAACATGACTATTAAAGATTTTGAAGATCTGCCGTCGGATTTGATTCTTTTTTTCTTTTTTGTTTCCATATGGTATCGTGCGGTTCTGCTGCAATGCTACCCCACTCAAGATCACCATTCACTATCAAAATGATACTAGACTGATGATATATATGTTAATGTTGATTTGATAATTTTCACCATCTCCTCTCTGCTATCTGTTTCGTAAGTTCTGAATATTCTCTTGTCTATATAGAGTTTTACCATTTTCAATATTAATTAGCAGTTAGCACCACATAAAGGAATCTTATTATGTGTTCCTAATTCACCGCGTCAGTACTCAGAACTAATAGTTCACATTTCATAGTTTCTTATATTTTTTTTAACAGATTAAAACATCAACCGACCAAATTAATGACTGTCAATTCTCATTTCAAATTAAAGTTCAAACAACAACAAAAAGATATAATTCCTGTGACGGTAACATAACCGTATCGGATAGGATGGGATAGAAGAAAAATAGAAGTAGTAAGTGAGGAGAACAAAAGTTAGGTACGGTACCTCAGCGTCCTGGGCGACCAAATAGTCTTCGCGATTGCTCTCTGCCATCTCAGTTTCGCCCCCTTCAGAACAATACCAATTCCAATTGATCAACCGTTAACAGCAAATAAAAAAATTGTTAATCTTGCTGAATCTACGTAAAGTTACCTTAAAATTCAGTACAAATAGAAAAGAGCGAGCGAGCGAGCGAGAGAGATTAGGGGGAAAATTAGGGTGGGGGAGAATGCAGAGCAGAGAAACTAAGACACTTGGAATGAAGCAAGGAATAGGAGCGAATTATAAAGCTGCAGGTGAGAACACACACGCAAAAAGGGAGGGGAGGATGGATGTTGATACGTACCTTGTATTAGGAGCAAGCCCCAAATCAAATCAAATTGGATATCAGATCGATAACAACATTTATATAGCTAGCTAGGGTGGAGTGGTCTGGAAAAAAGATATACTACGGATATTTAGTTATTATTAGTTAGCAATTATAGTTGGATCTTTTCTATACTATCAAATCAATCATAAATAATATACATACTTTGCAAAATAGGCTGGGAATAATGTGGCTTTAGCCTTATGACTTTGATTGTCTCGATCAGTTATGTCTCATGCGTAGCAACTAGCAACATTTTTATTATCATTGCACTCGAACTTCTCACCTTTTGTGTATTCAATTGCACCTATATTTTATCATGAAGAATGTGGAGGGAAAAAAAATTAGTGCTTACTTTTTAATTTTGTTTCATTAAATTCAAAGGATAAAGATGAAT
This sequence comes from Aeschynomene evenia, assembly GCA_013621005.1. Taxonomy (NCBI): domain Eukaryota; kingdom Viridiplantae; phylum Streptophyta; class Magnoliopsida; order Fabales; family Fabaceae; genus Aeschynomene; species Aeschynomene evenia. Next base: position 31,052,573 of record CM024263.1, on the reverse strand, counting down.
GAGTAAGAGCAATGGTAGCTGCAGTTGGATGTAATGGATTAAACCGTTAGGATATATATCACCATCCATTGGTCCATTATGATCTCATATCAATAATACCCACAACATTCAATTTCTCTATGGTCCCAATCATCTATATATCTAGCATAGCATTTCACTCTACGTTGGTGAAAAAAAGGAGTGAAGAAACAAGCCAAACGCAACCTACGTGGCCTAGCCATACCCGCTCGCTACATGAGGAATCATAGATGGAATGGAATGGGTAAAGCTCAGAATTAAGCTAGATCAAGTGGAGTGGAGTGGACCCATTAATTAAGATCAAACTCAAGAAAACCAACATCTTAACCAGTGAGAAGCACCAGCCATTGTATCTGCTCACCCATGAGCCCCCTCCTCCTATATGATTTACTACCACATACAACTCAATCATTTTGCATTGTGAATGTATAGAACTTTAAAAGCACAATAATGATGTGAAATATTTATATATATAACTGATTTAGATACAGGGCCTGATTCCTGAAAAGTATGGAATTGGAACATTTTAGTAACAATTGCAGACCTAACAGAATACCCTGCATGATGGAACATGTTCCACATTACCCGCACCTTTCATTTCATGCAATATGTACTTTCTTGCAGCTTCGGATTTTATTCTTTACTTTCTCTGTGGGCCCTTTCTGGGCCTAAATATTTGGGTCTATATAGATTCTTTAGAATAAACGCTGATAATCAGATATTGGATTTGGGGTCTAAAGCCACATACTCGGTAGCCCATATCACAGGCCTCTTAATAGAAGGAGTCCAATAAATAAATGACTAATTAGCTAAAACAAAATTTGATGCGTGACGTAAACCAATTGCTTTGCCAAAAGCCACTCAAACAGTTCAGAGGCAAATGATGATGTCATGTGATTAGTTTAATAATAGTAGTATATGTTTTGTTTGTTTTTAGTCTTTTACTTACTATATCCCTAATTCGTAGTCAAATAGATTGGGGTCTCTGACTCACTGATGGAATGGAAAATGATAAGCCAAGAATTTCCACGCATAAGCCAGATCAGATGGGTTGAGTCTCTATTACGCCAGTGTCATTTTCCTCTTTCTATTTTATTCCTATTTCAATATATCGGAACTTCGAGATGTTACACGTTATTGCTACAATCGTCATGAAAGTATATTTAAAAACTTGTTCTTGATTCTTCTCCTCATGTAATGATAATTCATTGGCATGATAATAATATGGAAAGTTTGGTTTTTCACCTTTTAACTAGTTCTCTTTTATCTACATATACGTGTATCAATAATATACCATTGATATATGGCATTTGATGCTAAAATGCTCAGAAGCATCAATAATTATTATGGAATATGTCATGAATCTCATGATGGAAACCAGACTATGTTTATTGGCTAAAATGAAATACTGTCCCATTCTCTTATTCAAAAAGCTGTGTACTGTGTAGCACTGCAGTTTTATTACAGATAAAATATCTGAGTAATCACTACAATGTTCATAACATATAGCAACAACTAGAACCATTTTTCGTCATGATCGGTATAATGTGATGATTACAACTTGCTGATCTTGACAGGGCCCATCTCTTTAGCCTTGGCCCTCAGCAAATGCTTCTGTATCTTCCCAGTTGCTGTCTTTGGTAAAGGTCCAAAGATCACTGATTTAGGGACCCAATAAGAAGGCATTTTGGCCCTGCAGAACTTTAATATATCCTCAACAAGACGCTGCTCATTACTGGTATCCACTCCTTGCTTCAATGTCACAAAAGCACATGGAGACTCACCCCATTTCTTATCTGGCCTTGCCACCACTGATGCCTCCAATATTGCAGGATGTGAATACATAATATTCTCTATCTCCACACTGCTGATATTTTCAGCACCAGAGATTATAATGTCCTTTGATCTGTCTTTTATTTCTATATATCCATCTGGATGCTTAACAGCAAGGTCACCAGAATGAAACCATCCATTTGCAAAAGTCTCTTCATTAGCTTTAGGATTCTTTAAGTATCCTTTCATCACAACATTGCCCCGCATCACGATCTCCCCGATGGTTTTACCATCAGCAGGAACAGGTTGCATCGTTGTTGTGTTCACGACATCTAGGCCTTCCAAGCCAATGTACCGAACCCCTTGCCTTGCATTCAGCTTGGCTTGTGTTTCAGGGGGAAGTGATTCCCATTCTGGTTTCCAGGCGCAAACTGTGGAAGGACCATAGGTTTCTGAGAGACCGTAAGTGTGCGTGACACGGAATCCTTTTTGAGACATTGCAGCAAGAACAGAAGGAGGAGGAGCAGCACCAGCCGTATTCACATGTACAACATGGGGCAGAGGAAGGATTGTTTCCTCGGGTGGGGCATTAACTATTGTGTTAAGAACCACTGGTGCTGCACAAAAATGAGTCACTTTGTACTTGGCAATAGCTTCATATACTGCCTTAGCTGCTACCTGCCAAAACACATATAGAAGCACAATTTTGAAATCCTACTCAAAGTATTATAAGTTGATTTCTGAATCATGCCACTACTACTCAAAATGCTCATCAATCATGTGCTTAAAAAAAGGTCTTCATCTATTTGAACTAGCATTGATGATTGACTCAAACTACAGTCTAGAATCTACAAACTACGAACAAGGCATGCACAGAATATTATTCAACATAACATGATTAACAAATTAACAACATTTTTGTTCTCAACAACTCATATTAGTTTTACCTGACGAAGGCATATGTTTGTACCACAAAGAGCAGCAAGTGTCCAAGTGTAGCACCAACCATTGCAATGAAACATGGGAAGTGTCCACAGATACACAGCTCCTTCATTCATTCCCCAAATAAGAGCTCCGCTTAGCGACATGAGATATGCTCCTCGGTGGTGTAACACCACACCCTTAGGACTAGCAGTAGTACCAGAAGTATAACCCAAGGCAATGCTCTGCCACTCATCCTCTGGGGGTTTCCATGCATATTCAGGGTCACCACTCTCAAGGAAATCCTCATATTCAATAGCTCCTTTTCCCAGAGCATATCTTAGTGCCTTAGGATCACAATTCTCGTCACCGATCACAACCAAAAGTGGAGGCCTGAAGTTCCTGGTTTTCTCAGACCAGATGTTCAGGGCTTCCTCTGCTAAGGTAAAGAACTCTTGATCAACAATTACAGCTGCGGCAGAGGAATGGCCAAGAAGGAAAGCTATTGTGGATGCATTCAGCCTAATATTAACAGGGTTCAATACTGCTCCTGCCATTGGAATTCCAAAGTGAGCTTCATAAAGAGCTGGAATGTTGGGTGCGATAACAGCTACCTGATATCATTAGTATAAGAAAATCTCATTAGTAGTAATATTCATTTTTTAGAACTGGGCCTAAAGAAGGTTCATTTTTATTAAAAAAAAAAAGTAAAGTGCAGAAAAAAAAAAATAAGCACCGGCTAATTTGAGTTCTAGGCTACAGTATTCTCATAATAATCTCTCATATTCAAGTAAAAGTTAATCCTAAGAAATTAGAAGTACATCATATACAAGGCTAATGATGCAAATTAGTTCTTTACTTTCTATTTCCATTACAATCAAACAATGCTATAGAAAAATGAAATTAGCTTCAGGTGAAGATGCTGTTGGGTGCGTGAACACTAAAGAATAACAATCATCAAGAACTATGTCAGGAAACCAACCTACTTCACAACATGGTTACGACCAATCCAGTTATACTCTGCTTCTCTCTCTGTTTATTTTTAATCATTCTTTTTTTGGAGAAAAGGGAGGTAGTAGAAGTGAATAGAAAATGCTTACGGTGTTGCCGAGACCGATGGAACGGTTGGAAAGAGCGGAGGCGAATCGACGGCAACGCTGGTATGTGTGGTGCCACGTGTAGTGACGGGATCCGTGGATCAGAGAAATTCTGGTAGGGTGCACCTGAGCTGCTCTCTCTAGGAACCACAAGGGAGTCAAGGCCGTGTAGTTGGCCGCGTTCTTAGGCAAATCGTCTATGTCGCGCACGCGCCCCGCCATCCTCGCCTCTCTGCCTTTTCCTTCGCGCTCTGTTTCTGAAGAAAGAGAGAAGAAGAAGAAGAAGAAGAAGCAGCTTTTGCAAATTGCAACTCAACGAATCACTCACTATAAACTACAACAGAAAGAAAATGAATGACAGAGAAATACTTCCGGTCAAGTTGGGCATTCTGTATTTACAATATTATTATTATGTTATTATATTATCGGCGGTGCTAAGCTGCTGCTTTTGATTAGAGAATAAAGAAATTCAATTTACTGCATACGATTAACAAAATTAATTACTTTTGTCAACTCATTATGACTTTTATGCTCATTACATTAAATAATAATATCCTAAATATGTGTAGCTTAAGTTTTGTAAACATATAAGAATTAGTAATTATCTATTTCATGAGAAAGAATATTTAATATAGATGTACTTGTTTCAATAAGGTTATGATAATTCGGTTTGTGTGCTTCTCAGTTTTCTGGTGCAGAGGGCAGAGCAGAGGCCACTAGCCACTAGTTTGGGTGGTAATGGTATGAGTTTTCTATCGCTTGCTTGTGGACATCTTAAAAACCAGTGAGTAGTGACCATTACCAAATTATCCTAACCTAACAATTCCTAATTGATGAATATGAATATATCAATTAATTGAAATATTGATCTTTTAACATCCTCGGCAAATTATTCAGCTATAATTAATTTATATGAAAAATAGAGCATAAATGGATGAAGCTGTGTATTGATAATTTGATATGATTCAAGCCCATTTCAGTAAAAATCAGCCCCAACTGATGAAGCATGATATGGGCCAACCAGGTCCAATGACAAAAGGATGAGCATGCATTTTGTGTTGTTGGGCCGTTTGTTCCTTATTTTGGAACCAAAAAGTCCAGAAAAAAATGAAGACAAAAAACACTTCTAACACACAAAAAGAACTACTATTTTTTACTTCAATATCTATATTTTAGGTTACGTCACACAGAAATGTGTCATATGGAAAATAAGGAGATACACGATAAATACTGCTATTAGTGCTGCTAACAGTAGTAAGAAAATTTGTTCATACAAGAGACATTTGTTTATGTAAAAACAAAATCAACAAAATAAAATGCTTCGTTCATCATTTAGGAAAAATCGTTGCCGTAACTTTGTGGTAAGAAAATATGGTCGTGTACATATATCAAAGACAAAGACGCGTCGCTACATGAGTTGGTAATCCTAGGAAAGATCAAACAACTACTTAGCCAAATTGGCACATAAATCCAACCCCGAAGGTGCTTGGATTCTGCATTCTATTCTACTGGAAGAAGATAAGAGAGAGGGTCATTTTTCCATCATCTTTAATTAATTAATTAATTATTAACATGCAAGTGGAGAAGTGAGGAAAAGTCCCCACGTATCCGTGGGGACCGGGGTGAAATAATTAGGGGTCAACCAATAAGAGGAATTAAGGAAGTGTACTTTCTATGTATATCAATTGATTGATTAGTACGTGTTAACCTGTTTTCTATCCTGATAAACAAAAAGTTCGTTTGAAAACATAGAAAAGATCATATATATACTAATAAAGGTATAAAGAAGATCAGTACTGCTAGTTAGGAGTTAAAGAGGAGCATTTTGATATTCTGATATGTAATGTTTTGGGGACTGTTTGGTCGCATCTTAAAAATCATAAAATGAGATTTATTAAAATGAAATATAAGTATGCGGGTTCACCTCGAAGTTTGGGTTTCATTATACATCAACATTCATTCAACACAGCACATTACATTTTGATTTGATGCCTATGATGACTTGCAGGAGTCGACACCAGAGACTACAAGACAATGCTCATTATTCTGTCCCTTTATTTGTCCTTTGTAACATGCACTCTCCACCACCTAGCTAATCAAATTTCAATTCAATCCTGGGGAATTATTAATATTTGAATACACATGCTCTAAGTAAATACAGTATCTCAAAAAGATTATTGTGCTAATGAAAGTCTGATACATATATTTGTCGTGTATCTCTATATTTGGTGTTAAAAGTAGTACACACGTAATGGTATTATTGGACAACCGGTCAAAGACGCCCAAAAAATTCTAATTTATTTATTTTAGAGAAATTATTAGTATTATTAATTGTATTAGGCTCTTGATTTGTTTTTGTCTATTCAGATATTATAATAGTATAATATTGCAACTCAGAGTCTGACAGTACAATAGATAGAAAACAAACAAATTGCAGAACAGAGTGTCATTCAGCCCCGTCGACGCGATCAATTTTCTCTTCCTTCCAATCCGAGCAGACCCTTCTCTGAAATCAGGTAAAGTTATCACCTTTTCCGTTTCTTCTCACGTCCCTTTTAATTATCAATTATGTTCTCGCAGTTTGTATACAAATTTTGATCGGTTATTGTATTTTAGGGAGTGTTAATTATTCTGTACCGTTGAATCGTGTCTCTTGCTGAACTTTTACGTTGTCTTTTAAGGTCGTACGTTATGCAAGTGGAAAAGTGCTGATTTTGCGGCGAGAAAAAGGTGGTCGGAATCTTACGGAGGTTTCAATTATGGCAAATAACTTAGCTGGGCATTTGGTAGGCTCAGAGATACATGGATTCCACACTTTGCAAGGTACTAAATTGAATGTTCTGTTTAGCTCAATCATCTCATTCAAGTATCGAAATTGAAAATCACCATAGTGTTCAATTTCCCTCTCTGGGCTCTGGGGGTTAAACAAAGTTAATATTTTGATCCGTAAAACTGTTGTTGTTTGTAGTTTGGCCACGTGTGTAGACCCATATTTTCTTCTCTCGTATAAATGCATCTATGCATGTATTTATTTATTTGTTTTGGTATTCAAGTGTTTCTTTTTAAGTGCAACGGCCTAGGATTGAAAAGGACAGTGGGGTCGGTTGTAAATTGTGTCTCCAATTCCACTGTAATAATGTTTTTAGTAGTTCCAAGTGTTGTGATTGCTTTAAGAGCAATGAGCAGAAATAGAGAACGGACTCGAAATTGTTTATTGTGGTAAGGGGAAGTGCCTATGATTTAGTATTTGTTACTTGTTTAGTGTTTCATACAGTGAGAGAGGAAAGAGTACATTGATGTTCAATTAATGATCAATTGCTTGGTAAATTATCAATGCATGTTTATCATCTCCATGTGTTTGTTCTGAAATAATTTCTTTAATGCCCTAGAGCTGGATGTGGGAAGCATAATGGAGGAAGCAAGAGCCAGATGGCTTCGTCCCAATGAGATTCATGCTATACTTTGTAATTACAAGTATTTCACCATCAATGTCAAGCCAGTGAATTTGCCCACAAGTAATTATCTATATCTGATAGCAATAACTTTATACACAATTTTTCATTCACCTTTACCTCCTGTTTTCTTATTGTTGTTACTATGATTTTTGTTTCTAAACAGGTGGTACTATTGTATTATTTGACCGCAAGATGCTTAGGAATTTCCGAAAGGATGGGCACAGCTGGAAGAAGAAAAAGGATGGGAAAACTGTTAAAGAAGCTCATGAGCACTTAAAAGTGAGGACTTTCATCTTATTATGTGTTTATGCTTGTATAATTTGAATTTTATGGTGGCAAGTAGCATGTTGAATTTGGTTTCACAGATTCTTAAATGAAATAATTTGACACTTTATTTTCACGTTGAATGTGAAGGGACTAAATGAGCATTCACTTAGGTTAAATCTTGAGTTGTATAAGGTTTCCAGATGCTCATTTTTTACTTTAGCAGTTCTCTCAATACTGTCTTCAATTCAACGTGCTTTCTCCAAAAGTACTAATCTTTTATATGCCTGTAGCATTTCTTATGTGTAAATATCTTCCTCTGTTAGATCTAGAAGTACACATGTAACGCTTTATCTCTGCGTTGTATGTCTTAGTGTTTGTGGTTTTGTGCAAAATGGTTCAATCGAAAATTTATCATTCTTTCAAGTTCATATTGATGGAATGAATTATGTTCCTCCTCCTAAACTTTTTCGTTGGATTTCTGTATTTATTATGTTTTCTCTTATTTGTTTCCTTCACTTGTTCTTATCATCAATTCTTACATATGATTGAGCAATTAATGTTGCATTTGATTTCTTAAAAGCTTTCTGGTCATTCTTTTCTTTTCCCCGTCATCAGGTTGGTAATGAAGAAAGGATCCATGTATATTATGCTCATGGTGAAGATAACCCAAACTTTGTTCGAAGATGTTATTGGTTGCTTGATAAGTATGTATATCAATAGCTAACTTAACTCCTGAGATCCTGATTCCAACATGTTGTGCATTTGTAGTAATGGCATTTCTGTAGTTCTTGTATATATTGGCTAGACCATAGAATTAAAGTAAGTTTGCTAACAAATGGTGATGTGATTAATGGCTTTTGTTATTATTTTCTTTTCAGGAGTTTGGAACACATAGTCCTTGTTCATTATCGTGAAACACAAGAGGTTCTTTTTCTTTGTTATTTTTCTTCTTTACTATTTTTTTTCCTTTTGAAAGTTTAATTTCATCTCACAAACTAGGTTTCTGATATAGTTGCAAGGTCCTGTCACACCCATAAATTCACACTCTAGTTCTGCCTCTGATCCTACTGGCCCATGGATTTTATCAGAAGAAATAAATTCAGGGATCAAAACTGCACATACTGGCGGTGAGAAATAAGTTTTGCATGATTGCGGTCTATCTTCCATGCTATTCTGATGAAAGATATCAGTCAGTATGAAGGCTTATGACATTTGTTTGAAACATTTATCTTTTAATTTTGATGTTGTTAAGGGTGAGTTAAAAGAAACGAATGTGTGTCATGTCAATGTTTTTGCACATTGAACATAAATTCCTCCCACAACGTTTTCTTCTTCTCATCTTTCCAATAGAAGCAGAAAATATAAGTTTTTGGGTGTGTGTGTGTGTGTTGCTATATGCATCTGGTCACATTGTTGATGCCACGATTTTATGAAAAATTCAGAAACAGAGATTGTTGAAGTCTGGATTTATGGAATTGTTCAATAAATAGATACTTTTGTTGTCTTTACTTGACTAGGTAGACATTCTCATCCCATGTGTTTTTGTGATGCACAGAGATTAATGACAAAAGTCATGAGCAGAGGCTTCATGAGATTAATACACTTGAATGGGATGACCTAGTGGTTGAAAATGATCATAACACCTCAACTGCGCCTAATGGAGGTAATTGATTATGCTTTGGCACAATCCATCACTTTTCTAGAATGTACCTTGTTACTTTATAACTTGATAAATTTAATTCTTTTGCAGCCAAAGTTCCATATTTTGATCAACAGAATCAAATTTTACTGGATGACAATTTCAGCAATGTAAGATACTGTTATCTTTCTTTCATTTGTATTCATTACTCTGTTATATTAGTCATTTTCCACATATATTGTTTTATTTTCATCTGTATAGTTAAGTTGTTTATTTTCCACCTATATAGCTCAAGATTATATCCTTTTTTTCCGGCTTCTTCCTCCTATCCTTTCTTTATCTGGAGATTCTTGCTTTGTAATGGCTGCTGCTGTAACCTATGTTGGGTTTTTGTTTGCCACCAGGTAGCCAACAATTCATCTGCAGCAATTCCTTCTTTTGATAATTCAACTCAGCCAATTGCTGGGAGCAATAGTGTTCCTTATACTTTTTCGGGAAATGCTAATCTTCAGGCAATGGTTAATCAAGGAAATCCAAATGCGCAGACAAATCATACTGTGTCTGTCAATGGTGTTGAATCCATGGACACAATGGTCATTAACGAATTGCAGAGTCAGGATAGCTTTGGAATGTGGGTGAACAACATGTTGTCTGATTCACCATGTTCAGTAGATGAGTCAGCTGTTGAATCATCAATTTCATCCATTAATGAGCCATATTTATCTCTGGTTGTGGATGATCAGCATGCTTCTTTGCCAGAACAAGTATTTAATCTCACTGATGTATCCCCTGCATGTGTGTCTACCACTGATAAATCAAAGGTTTCTTCTGCTATTCTCACATACCCACTAGCCATTATTTTCTGTTAAAATTGTACCTTTCCTTATCACTAATTTATTATTTGGTCTCCTACTTCTTAGTTCATCCCTCATCCTTTTTGTTAAATCAATCTTAAATGCCTGTAGAATTCCAAATCTATAAACTCCGACAGATATAAATTATCAGTTCCTTTTCAATGTAAATTCATTTTCCTTTGGTGTTATGATCAGCACCATGGCTATAAGCATGCACATCTTTCATGTGTATAAGTTGTAACAAATTTAACACATTAAATGCTAGCCATATGATCAACTCGTGTTTTCTACCCCCATTAGTTTACAATTGTTTGATTTTCTAAGTTCCTTTACTTCTTGCAGGTCCTGGTGACTGGATTCTTTCATAAGGACTATCTTCACCTTTCAAAGTCCAATCTACTGTGTGTCTGCGGTGATGTAAGTGTTCCTGCAGAAATCGTTCAAGTAGGGGTCTACCGATGCTGGGTACCTCCGCACACTCCTGGATTTGTGAATCTCTACTTGAGCTTTGATGGCAGTAAGCCTATTAGCCAAGTTGTTAATTTTGAATATCGTACTCCCGTTCTGCATGATCCGGCTGCTTGTATGGAAGAGAAAGACAATTGGGATGAGTTCCAACTTCAGATGAGGCTTGCTTATCTTCTTTTTGCTAAACCAAAGAATATTGATGTTTTCTCTAGTAAAATATCACCGAAAGTACTAAAGGAGGCTAAGAAATTCGCCATCAAAACATCATTTATTTCCAGTAGTTGGCAAAACTTGATCAAGTCAACTAAAGACAAACAAATTCCATATTCACAAGCAAAGGATGACTTATTTGGAATTGCATTGAAGAGCAGACTAAAGGAATGGATTTTGGAAAGAATTGTTTTAGGCTCTAAGACTGCTGAATATGATGCACAAGGCCAAAGTGTTATCCACTTGTGCGCAATTCTAGGATATACTTGGGCTGTTCCCTTATTTTCATGGTCTGGCTTGTCGCTAGATTTCCGTGACAAATTTGGATGGACAGCTCTTCATTGGGCAGCATATTGTGGAAGGTATAATACACAGACAGCCGACTTCTTTAAACCATGGTCCTTGCTGCAACCATGTTTATCTAATAATTTCTGTTTTTCTCCCTACAGATAAACTGACATTAAATTTTGGTGAAGTAGGCTGCATGACCTTTAAATTAAAACCTTGATTATTTTATTTGAATTTGTTTCTTAAGGGAAAAAATGGTGGCAAATCTGTTGTCTGCTGGGGCAAAGCCAAACTTTGTCACAGATCCAACTCCACAAATTCCCGGTGGACGAACTGCAGCTGATCTTGCATATATGAAGGGTTATGATGGCTTAGCAGCTTATCTTTCAGAGAAGGCTCTGATTGAGCAGTTCAATGACATGAGCGTAGCTGGAAATATCAGTGGCTCACTGGAAACCAGCACAACTGACTCAGTAAATCTTGAGAACCTGACAGAGGACCAGCTGTACATGAAGGATACACTGGCAGCTTATCGAACAGCTGCTCAGGCAGCTGCACGCATACAAACTGCATTTAGGGAGCACTCCCTAAAACTACGAAGCCGAGCTGTTGAGCTTTCTACTCCAGAGGACGAAGCACACAAAATAGTTGCAGCATTGAAGATTCAAAATGCCTTTAGGAGCTTCGAGTCACGGAAAATGATGGCAGCTGCTGCACGCATTCAGCACACATTCCGCACATGGAAGCTTCGTAAAGAATTTCTCAACATGCGTCGTCAGGCTATTAAAATTCAAGTAAGATCCACTCTTCCGGCCTTGTTGTTTCACGTTATTTATAATTTTGATGCAGGAAGAGAATTGAGTGTATATCCTGCAATGTAGGCTGCTTTCCGGTGCTTTCACGAGAGGAAGTTCTACCGGAAAATCGTTTGGTCTGTCGGGGTAGTTGAGAAAGCAGTGCTGCGTTGGCGCCTTAGGAGAAAGGGGTTGCGTGGGCTGCATGTTATGGCTGCTGATGATCAGAAGCATGAAAATGTTGAGGAGGAGGAATTCTTCCGGGCTGGTAGGAAACAAGCTGAAGAACGTGTTGAAAGATCTGTAGTGCGTGTACAAGCCATGTTCCGTTCTAAGAAAGCACAAGAAGATTATAGGAGGATGAAGCTGGCCCTTAATCAAGCAAAGGTGATTGACTTATTTATGCCATGTATTAGTGCTAGGATTCTCTTTTGCACGAATATTCATGTGTAGAGTTCATTTGTGCAGCTGGAACGGGAATATGAAGAACTCCTCAACAATGAAGTTGACATGGAAGTCAAATCATAGGTTCGCAAAGTCCTTAGGAAGGCTCTTGTTTTTAGGATGCAGCCAAACATATGTAAGAAGGAGAGGTTGTTGCTGTTTCTGTACTGTGTAGATTTTGTAAATTAACTAGTGTAGATTATTACAGCCTTGAACCTTTCAAGTTGCTTTAGTATCTTCTTGAATGGCTCCATATAGGAAGTTTTCATGATAAGTTGGGCTGTCTATGGCTGACTCTTACTGATGCAAGTTATAATAATCACAACTGAAATAGCGTGCTTTCCCAAAATATGAATGGAGATATAGTTTACTGCTGCAAGTCTTGTGTTGAGATGTTGATGGTTTTCTCATACGCTGATACGGGAAAATAAATCCTTTCATGTTGAAATTGCACATAATCTTATCATATCATGTGTGATTTCTCACCAATCATTACTTTTGTGTCATGTCATATTTGGATCTCATCCTTTTAAGCAATGGTAGGAGATCACACATAACAAAACTATGTGGAATTCCAAGGATTTATTCCCTTGATACAAATCATTAATTGGTTACTGTGTGTCCTTAAACTCAAGCATGGATGGAATCATTTCCAAAGTCCAAACATTCAAGCCATTAAATTTATTAGTTCTACAATTTTAGTAACTGATATAGACTGCAACACAAGCTTGTAAACTCCAACCAAAAAAAAAGAAAGAAATAAGCGAGCCTCAACTAAGTAAAACTACTAAACATTATAGTAACCAAATTTACAAGAGGGGACTACAATGCTAATGTATAGACTGCATCAGCACGATGATGATAACCAATAAGTAGGACCACACTACTTATCTAATTGACTTGGCTATTTAATGTACTGAGATAGCCACTTAAAGCCTTCACCATACCCCATCTTGCGGACGATGCTGCACATGAACACCTCCAGAGGACGGACGCCGGTGCCGGCCACATTAACATTGCCCTTGCCGGTGGTGAAGTTACTCAGTCCCATATGGTATCGCAACTCATCCTCTGAGGCGGCATAAGGAATGTCGATCTTGTTTCCTAAGATGAGGAAAGGAACATTTGCTAGTGACTCATCAGAAAGAAGAGCATCCAGCTCCTTCTTTGATTCTGCAAACCTTTCCTTGTCATATGCATCAACCAGGTACACTACAGCATCCACCTACATGATACAAAATTGTCATTGTGCAAATTTCAAAGCAATTTTTTATACTTTTAGTTCACACTACCCCTAGAAATCCTTAGACTCTTTGTAGAACAATACAAGCACCCAGCACCAGCAAACCGTGCATAAGAAATATGGAAAAAGTAAAAACACAGGAAAAATAATAATAATAATAAAAGAATGAAGCATTAATGAAACAATCCATAGTCCATATCATAATGTCATGACATGGGATTTGCCGAATTTGAAAATAATACACAAAAAAGCATGTTTTGAATTATCAATTTGAAAATTTGATTGCAATATATAAATGTGCATTTGCATCTAACCTAGAACTTTCTGAAAAAAAAAAAAACAGAAGCAGCTAAAACCACCCTAATGTCCTGTATTCATAAACATGAAACAGAAAAAAACGAATAAATTTTCTCTAAAAGGAAATTTAAGAAACCTGAGCATAATAATCCTTCCAGACCCTGCGAGCAATTTGGTGACCACCCAAATCAAAGGCTTTGAACTTTATCTTCCCAATACTCAACTCCTCTGAAGTTGGATATTGAGTAGGTTGATGCTGAACTAATCTCTGCAAAATTTCAATTTTCTTAACAACCGCTTCAAAATTATTTAAATAAGAATAAAATCAAAGTCTTTGATAGCAGGGAAAACAAGAAAACAAAATCAAAATGAGAAAAAAAAAAGAAAACCAGCAGAATAAGATTAAAGAAAAACCTCATCTTTGAGCATGTGAAGCAAGGTGGTCTTGCCAGCATTATCTAACCCTAGGAATAAAATCTTTGCCTCCTTTTGCCACAGACCCAACGATGCTAGAACTCCATAGAACCAATCAACAAGAAACATTTTTTTTTCTCTCTCGAAAAGATTAAGTATTCAGTGGACAAATAAACAGCAAAATCCCCGCCGCCGCCGACAAGGTCGCCGGAAAATTAAGATTCTATAACTGAGAACGAGAAGAATCAACAGAGAGACCAAGAAAACGCAACAACAAAAAGAACCAGTGTTCTTTTTCCTCTTTTTTTTTAAATTTTTATTAGTCCTCAGTTATTCTATGTAATTTTTCATTTTTTCTGTATATATATTGGCGACAAGTGAACACTGGTTACCGGTGGGGCCAGTGAAGTACACGGGCGTGGCTAATGAAATGTCCAAATGCCCCAACATGGTTTTATGCAGGCAAGTGGGGGACACTGGAGTAGCCGGTTATTGGGTGAAGTTCCAGTTGTGGTCATTTGATTGGTTGATACGCGTCAATGGATTTGTTATTTGAAACTGCCGCATGAATCAATGTAGTAGAAGGCACTAGAAGCAACCACAGGGTTTCTCACTCTATTGGCTCTATATTTATATAAATATATATATATATATAAATAAATATATAAATATATATATATAAGGAAATAGAAACGAAGACATCAATAATGTTACACGTATGTGAAAAGTACTTGTGGAATCCCTACGAAAAGAATCACTTGTGAGAAAAGCGCTTTTGAATTCATTCCAACTGGCTGTTGCTGCTAGTTGTTCCTTATGCCATCAACAGGCTATTCCAGCTTGGGACGGGGTTTTTGTACCAATTCTGAATTTATCTAGGAGCTAGATTTTCCACATTAACTTACACAGAATAACTTTGATGTGACGTAAATATAATAATAACTATAATAATGGTGTAAAGTTTACATGTATATATATATATATAGAGAGAGAGAGAGAGAGAGTATATAACTGCAGTTCAAAGCAATTAATCACTATGCATAGCCAAACAGTTGGCATTTTGGAAGTTATAGCCATGAAATGATTCACAACATCCTAGGATGATGGGATGAATTTGATCTGTCTGTTTTCATATTTGCCGAACACAATGGGTCTCAAGAAAAGTAATCAGAGAAAACTCAAACTCAAACTCATGTCAAAAATTAAGAGGGTAGAAAGAAGAAGAAAGCGGAACATAAGATATTTCCAAATTTATTTGTGAATTCTTTTTCTCTGTTTCTCCCCAGTGACGCCACACCCACACCCTACAACAGAATCCAGTATTTGAACGGAGAATATCTATCCCTCACCCCAACCCCACAGAAAAAATCACTAGAGATACAAATTGTAATACATATAACAGTACTGCAGTTGTATCAAATAATCCAATCAAAATCAAATCACCAAAAGCAAACAAAGATATAAAACCTCTTCTGATGTTAACTGCAGACAGTACTAGTTGACTTGGGAAAGGGGCACAAAATTCATGCCAAACTGAAACTCACTCTACTTGATATATTGAGAGACCCACTTGAAGCCATCACCATATCCCATCTTGCGGACAATGCTGCACATGAACACTTCTAGAGGCCGGACGCTCGACTCTGTAAGGTTGACCTTTCCCTTCCCTGTGGTGAAATTGGTAAGGCCCAGATTGTATCGTAGCTCCTCTTCTGAAGCAGCATATGGAATGTCAATCTTGTTGCCTAGCACAAGAAATGGAACATTCGCCAAGGCTTCATCCGAAAGCAACGCATCAAGCTCCTTCTTTGATTCTGCGAACCTCTCCTTGTCATACGCATCAACCAGGTAAACCACCGCATCGACCTGGAAAGACAACATGCATGTTATGTCTATAGCAATATGAAAAGAACTTATGCAGCATTGCAGTCAATGCAGATAAGGCATGAGCGCACACACAGCAAGTAAAGCCAAACCTAGCGAGTTTGCTGATAAAGAAATAAATCACCAACCTCAAGAGGTTATAGTACATTGGAATACAAGTCATGCCACACAAAAGCAGGACAAATGAATGAAATCAAATCTATATTTGAATTGCCAAGCCAGATGAATACTTAAATGATCTTCCACTAATACTTTAGTTCTTAAATCAGTGGGCACATATGAATACCAAGCCAGATGTAAGTTGGTTAAATATCTATTCAAAAAATAATTAAAAGGACAATGAAGAATAAAAAAGTTGTGCAGAGCCAGAACACAAGACAAATCAACAACAAAACTTTTTTCCACTAGGCGCCGGTTGAGAAGTTAGATACATGCGAAATCAAACAAAGCCATTGCATCTCGTAAAACATGTCTATAAATACAACAATACATTAACAAAATATCATGGGATAAAGGCAACAAGAAAAACCCCGTATATGAAAAGCTACCACCTTATATGGGAAGCGAAAAATAATTAACAAGCCAAGCACAGTTAAGAGAGCGGTCATAACAAATCACATCAAAAGATATTGGGATCTGAATGAGAGAATAACATGTCTCAAAGACCTTCCAATAATATCTCAAAGACCAACAATCTAGAACATTTTCAATAACATCCAACTGAAGAGAAATCTGCCATAAGGGGCTAACAAAGTAATATGATAGCCATGCACTATTTGATATCTACAAAACATTTGAACTGCATATTATTGAAATTTATCATTGGAGAGACAAAAGGAGATCATACAAAGAAGAGGACATTGAAGCATTAACAAGGGAGAATTGTGACCTTTGCATAATAGTCTTTCCATACTCTGCGGGCAACCTGATGACCGCCCAAATCAAAAGCTTTGAACTTGATCTTCCCAATGCTCAATTCCTCTGAAGTGGGGTGTTGAGTGGGTTGGTGCTGAACCAATCTCTGCAATGACAATTTTTGTTTTTTTCAAAAAATAAAAATCTCATTTTTTTAAGGAATCAATCAAAAGCACACACGAGAGAGGAGATTTGATGATGATAAAAGGGGGGGTGGGGGAAAAGTGAACCTCGTCTTTGAGCATGTGGAGGAGGGTGGTCTTGCCGGCATTATCGAGGCCGAGGAAAAGGATCTTGGCTTCTTTCTGCCAAAGACCGAGGGAAGCTAGAATGCCATAGAACCAATCGAAGAAGAACATGGTTGGTTGTTGAGATCCAAGCCAAAAAGAGGGGAATGGGGGTGTGGGTGAATCTGGGGGAGAAGAGAAGAGAAGACACAAACAAAGTAAACCAGATCGATCGGTGGCTGGTTCAGGAATGAATGAACGAATGAATTAGAAGGAACCCCACAAGGTCCTAGATTGTCTTTTTAGCCATACACATTTTCACCCCTTCCATTCCACCCCGCATATGTCGTGGGCGTCCTAGCACAACACAAACTAAACAAAACTCCTTTCCTTTTTATTTTTCCATTTTTTTAATTTTTATTTTGATGTATCAATACATACATCATCAAATTCTAATTACTTTAAAAAAAGATTAGTGAAGAAGTAACTCTTTTTTATAAACAGTGAAGAAGTAACTAATCTATAATCTTAAAAAAATAAAGAATATATCAAAATATAAATGATATTCTCTTATGTAAGTTAGATCTCAACCATATAGTTAAAAGATAAGGTGAACTACCTTGTTTTTAAATTATTTAACATTAATTTCATAAGAAAAGAATATTTAAATTTCATCAAATCTACTAGTAGGTTAGGATAACTTGATCATAAAATAAGCATCAAATTATTTTCTTTCAACTGGGCTGGCCAATTTCTTCATTTTTGGGCCACATAAGAATTCCGACAAAATGGGCCTCAGGGGCCCAAAAAATAGCGAAGGGCATTATTGTCATGAAATGGAGAAAAGTCCTAGGGTTTCGCTCGCATCACAATGTCACATATATAATACCTCATCAGCTCCATTTCAACCTCCTGTTTCGCAGAAAACCCTAGACCTCAAGCCGTTCCTTTACTTTATCTCTGCTTCAGGGTTCGTATCTTTCAATCTCTCTCACGATTTCAGAATCTAGCCCCAAGTTTTCGTCTTCCTTTGTTCTAATTTGTTGTGTTTTTTTGGATGCAGAGATGGCCAAGTCAAAGAACCACACAGCCCACAACCAGTCCTACAAGGCCCACAAGAATGGCATCAAGAAGCCAAAGAGGCACCGCCACACTTCCACCAAAGGGGTAATTTTTCCACACTTTTTGATGGTTTGAACTCTCGTTGTTTTTCTGTGTAGCTTTTATCATAATAGGTTTTTGTTTGCGATCTCTGCAGATGGATCCCAAGTTTCTGAGGAACCAGAGGTACGCTAGGAAGCACAACAACAAGAGCGGCGAGGGATCCGCCGAAGAGTAATGTGCATCTCTCGAATGGAGCTTTTAGGGTTTTTCACTTTAGATTTCTTGTTCAAGCTCTATATGTTTTGGTGATAACTTTTTCGTGTCAAATCTACATTCAGTAGTATACTTATTTTATGTATTTGAATTTATCCTGAGATAATGCACTGTTTTGTTCCTGGTTCCTGTTTAAGACCATTTAAATTTGATTATCGGAATATTTAGTTGCTTTTGTGCTTTAATTCACTCGGCTCACGGTTGTAGCAATGCTAGTTAATTGCTTAATTTCAACCTTCCTGCGTCTGTTGCGCGTTAATTTTCCTGTTGCGCGTCAATTGAGTAATCTGCGCACCTGTTATTGATTCACATTTCATCTAAATTCAGTCTGGTATGCTGGGATATTATTTGATGTTATAGTTACATATAGTTGGTTGTGGGATTATTTGTTTTCAATTAATATCATTCTTAGTTACTTGTTTGCATGACATAGCCACAGTATCTGTTACCCCGGCGTTGGTATTAGGATTTTTTGCTCCTACGTGACATTTGAACCGATTTTTGCCGATGGGAATCATGATATCTATCTCACTGCAGTTGCTAAGTACAAATTCAAGCTATGATCAATGACGTAATAGAACGCTTGCTTAGGGGCATTTATTTCAATGTTTGTCGTGCGTCGATTTCTTCAGTGGATCACAGACTTCCTTGAAGTTTAAGACGATCTGTAGAATCGTTCAAGTGTAAATTCACAATTGGTCAAAGCGAACTTTCGAACGAGTTTTGTTTCTTAAGTTCTGCTTAATCAAGTTTACTCTCACAACATAAAATCTACTAGTTGCAAACTAGTATTTAAGGTAACAGATTGTTGGGTGTCGAATTTAAAACACTACTAATTGTACAATTTAGAGATGCCGTATTTTCTTCAAGTTAACCTTCACTATTTTTGTTATCAAGTAATATATAATAAATACATATTTAATTGTTGATAAAGGATAATTTAATAAAATACATATTTATTTATTATTATCTAAATTTTAGTGGCATTTAAAATTGGATAATTTATAAAAAAAAAAAATCGAGGGAGTATTATGTTTTAAGGAGTTCTGCAGTGTGCTTCAGCACGAAACGAACGTTATTCATCGCGTTTGGTGCCTCTACTAATGAAGCACTTCAATTCGACCTAAATAAAGTTAATCGAGGGCGTCAACGAGGTTAATCTCATCGACAACTGTTGCTAGAGCATGTATTGGTGCAAATCTGAAAAACTCTTAAAACAGGCCACTCAATTAGAGGCCTTCCCGTTGACTATAATTAAAAGCAGAAAACTAGTTTGAAAAATGCAACAACAATGAAGATAAGTATCTTTGAAAGACCCTAATAATACCAAGAAAGAAAGACGTCAATACATGCAATACTCCTCGGTTATCCATGTTGAGGCCATTAGTGGTTTCCTTTAAACGGTTTCCTTCTTTTGTAGGATTCTGGATGTGCTCTTCTCTTCCGGCTGAAGATGTGAAGTATTTCGGAAGTCCCTAGTACAAGCAAATTTCTTCAAAAATTTATACTTTGGGAAGTTTAGACTGCGACTGGTTCACTTACTGGGCTAGAAGCTTTTGCTTTGACCTGCCTCAGTAATTGACGAGGGCGCGTATTAATGCACCGTTTGCAATAAACTAGTTGTGTATGTGGGTATGAAATGCATGCAGGTCTTGTATAATATATTTGTGTGAGTGTGTGCAAATTTGGATATATGTTCTGTGATTCAATTGACAAATGGATATGTTTTACCATTTATATTATGATGAATATGGTGGGATATAATGATCATGTTCAATATGATGTTGAAAGTAAATCAAGGATAGCTAACCTTTGCTGATTTAAATAGTTCATCAAGAACCTCAGATAAAGTTGGATGTGCATGAACTGCAAATTTTATGTCCTGCATTGAACCATAAATTAGCAGAAGTAGAATTTCTAAATCTAGAAAAATATGACATGACCATAACTAAATGCCAGGTGCACATGAATGACAGCATAGTTAGGAAATTTTACCTGAATACGCGTCCGCAATGCTATTGCATTGGATGCTTCATGGATGAGATCTGCTGCATGCAAACCAAAAATATGAACTCCTAGTATCTCGCCATTGTCAGGTCTGTATATCAACTGCATGAAAACATAAATGACAGTCAGATATGCAAAGCTGGAGAGAGCGGCGAAATAAATGCATACAGAGAAAAAGGATAAGAGTTATACAAGCCTCACAAACTAAAAAAAAATTATGTTAGCGACAAAGTAGTTCTTTAGCAGATAATACAGGGCAACATTTAACAAATTAATAAGCTCCTATACAGAAAAAACTTAAAGAGGAATATACAAAAGTATAACCTTGGCAAGTCCCTCCCCTTCATTTTCTGCTAGTGCCTTTGTGTTAGCTTTAAAACTTGTTTTGGCAACGCTTACTTCAAAACCCTCCTTTTCACCTTTCTCCCTCGCTTGAGGCTGCAAATTTTACGTTAGGTAATAGATAAGAACTTCCAATTGAAAGACATTGAACCATAGTTCTATTGTCTAAACAAAATGGTGGAAACAGGTGGCAGAGCAGCAGAATGGAGGGAAAGTTAAGCACACATATGAAAGAGAATCCATTCATTGAAGTAGAATTTATCACAGAGAATAATTCACCAAATAAAAGAAAGTTCTTGCATACCTCTGTCAATCCAACCATGCTGATTTCAGGATGAGTGAAGCAAGCAGCAGGAATACTTAAATGATTGAGCACATGATCTTTTCCAGTGACTTGTTCAACAACTGTAGCACAATTGTTTAATCAAGTGAAATAGAAGCAAAATGCTACTATGTAGTAGAAAATTACAATAATTTCCAGTTACCTGAAATTCCTTGTGCACTGGCAGCATGAGCAAGCATCATCTTGCCATTTGCATCGCCAATACAGTATAAATGTGGTACCTATCATTCCACATCCTATGTCAGCAAACATAACATAGGTCAGAAACATTATTAGTGCATGAGAAATTGAGACAAACCTGCTTGCCATTTGCATCAATTACTCGCATGCGCTCATCCACAGGAACAAAGCCACGCTGTGTTACCACATCAATCTGTAGGAAACAAACCATATTATACAATCCTTTCCTTCAGAGAAAACATTCTATCGTAAACAAATTTCTGTTAGAGATGCATACATTCTCCAATCCAAGACCTTGTGTGAATGGAGCCCTTCCAGTTGCTATTAGTGCAGCATCCACCTATAGCAAAGCAAATACAACAGCTTGTAATAAATCCACATCGACTAAATATGCAAACAAATAAACAAGGTCACTTAACTATCCGGTCCAGAAAGCCTAGCAATGGTTCATGACACTAAGCAAGGAGAGTTAAACCCATTGAAAAGCAGGAAAAAAAAGGGAAAAAGAAAAGGAAGTATAATCCATCATGAATCATCATAAACTGACACTTGTATAGTTTTTTCAATCATTGTATAGACCCTTGCTCATGTTATCTCCATTCTGAATTCTAATATTGGCAATTAATAGCCTTCTCCCTTTTTCCCGTGGAAGAATTGATAATAGTTTAAAACAAAGATATATCAGGAAAGGATTAAGTTACCTCCAAAGTATCCTTTGGTTCCTTGGTTTTGGCATCAATTAGCTCAATCAAGACAGGTTTTCCATCCCTTGCAGGTGTGATCTACAGAAAACATGAGGAGTGTGACACATAAAAGTAGCCAACAAACTAAAACCAAATCAAGAAAGTACAAGATGTAGTTACCTTGCTTGCAAAAACTCCGGTATGATAATCAATATTTCGGGGATTTATAAGAACCCTCTGAGCCAACTTGCCAATTTCAGGGTCAAATCCAGGCATAAGCTGATCTAAAGCTTCAATAAAAGTAACCTGCAGAATACCAATACTACTAAGCACTAACCTTATCCTTACAAAATTTCTAATGTCATAAAATAACAGTCAATTAACTGCAAATACTTCTTACAAACAAAAGGTAATGGAGAAAGAAAGAATAATGTGTCACTTGCTACCTCACTTCCAAGTGCTGTATATACATCACTAAATTCCAGGCCAATATAACCACTTCCTACAATCGCAATCCAATCAGGAACAGACTCCAGTTTCAGTGCATGGTCGCTGGTGATCACAGTCTTACCTGAAGGTGATTAGTAATTAAGTGTTTGTTAAAAAGTAATTAAATATTAGAAGAAATTAGGAGATGGCAAACAAGATAATACAGAATTATAAGGCCATACAGAATTTTTAAAATTTTGACTTGAATGGGAGCTAAATTATAAATTGAAATGTGGTAATAGTGTATAAGCTTTTCATCTAGTGCATGCTTCATAAGTAATAGTCATCTAGTTTCTTGTACACTATTTATCCCAGCTTGTAGCTAGAATACAAGCCTAAGTCCACTGAAAGAGGAACAACAAACACCAATGTCATGAAGGGATTGATAAGTACCATCAACTTCAATGCCCTTAGGAACAAAAGGAACAGAACCAGTGGCAATGATGATATCTTTTGCAGTTACTATGTTGCCCGAGGAGCCTACTTTCACCTTTTGAGGACCCTACATAGATTCACAAATACAGGAACAAAAGAATATGTCAACATTTTCTTTTGCAGTTTCATCATATCCTTGGCTAATCACAACACAGATCACTTCCCTAAGTTGTTAATCACACTAATATTGATCTCTGATGCTATAAGTTCCACAACCAATGATATTAAATATTATTACATCACTTACCAGAATTGTTCCAAAACCAGCTAGGATGTCTACTCCAAGTGCTTTCATTGAGTTGGTCAAGTTACTGCGGATTTTTGAAGCAAGATTATTAGCATGATCAGCGACTCCTTGCCTGTCATACCCAGCAGCAGAAACCTAAAATAAGCAAAAACAAATAAACAAACAAAACCAATTAATCGTGTGATATACCCTATTGCTCCACCATGTAAGTAAACAGCAACATTCCAACTCCAGCACAATAATTGCATTGAGCTCAAAGCTAAACGAACCCTGGAAATAGATAAAATTATATTACCTGCAAGCCCAAGGACTTCAAGTGATGATCATTCTGCAGTTCCCGCATACGACCACTCACAGCCAAAAGAGCTTTCGAAGGAACACAGCCTCTGTTCACACACGTACCTCCCACCACGTCTCCCTCCAGAATTGCCGTTTTCAAACCCTGAAACGTAACCACTTACCACTCAATCTCCAAAAATTTCCCTCACATATATGGTATTCACAAAATCAGCAACCACTATTTCATTCTACGTAGTATTAAGACATAATAATAGCTTTTGAGCTGTATCACGAAGCTTTTTTATTATAATTTGTATTCAACCTAAAATAAGTTTACTATTCGTTAAGCTAAGTATTGTAAGTTATGTACAATTTTTTTACGACGGAAGTATGAATCTCGAAATGATAAGCTGAGATCGGACCTTCTCGACGGCATGGAGAGCGGCACCGTGGCCTCCGACGCCGGCACCGATGATAAGCAAATCGTAGTCGAATGATTTAGGAGGGCTGCCATTGGCGGAGAGCGCAGCGGATACAGCGGCGGAGTGCGGGCGGCGGGGGAGCTGGGAGCGGTGGCGCTTAAAGGAGGTGGCGAAACCTAATGCCTCGCGGCTGAGACCGCAGAAGCGGAGATTGCGAGGCGTGGGAGTGGTGTGGGGGAAAGAGTGGGAAGTGGTGTTGGTGTTATGTGATCTGGAAATGGCTGAGGAGGTGGGAGAGAAGTAGATGGAGAGTGTGGACTGCATTTTGGAGAAAGAGGCGAAATGTGTGTGGAAATGGCGAAATGGAAATGGGGAGAGAGAGATCTGACTGAGGATGAGATGTAATAATAACGAGAAGGAAGAGAGTGAAGAGAGAGGAGAGGAGGCTCCTCGATGAGTCCGTTGGGAGTTAGGAGGAAATGTAGAAAGGGCGGAGAAATCAAAGAGCGGCGGATTAACCACTTTTCTTTGCTTTGCTCACTGCGCCTTATTATTATTAACCTTCTTCCGTGTGATGGACTGTGCTTTTTGCTTTTGATGCGGTATAACTGAATTTTATGGATAATTGATCTAGTTAAAATTGAATTTGATGTGTAATGATTTATGTTTGGTAATTTAATTTGAGAAGTGATTTGTATCCAAGAGTATTGATTAAAGTTGATGTTAGATATATAATTTGAGAATCAATTATGGTACAATTGGAAAGTGAAAAATTTTCACTTCTCTTTATAATCAATTGTGGGTTAATAAGAACCCATTTTTATTATTTTTTATTATTATTGAAGAATCAAACATGTTATTCCAATTTGTAAACTCATTTTTTATGTCTCAAAATCAATTCTGACAACTTCAAACTAACTACCAAACACACTACAGAAGTATAACTAACCTATTGCCAACAGGTTTTCTTCATATAACAAGATCAAGGATAAAAATCCACTCGATGTAATTTTTATTAATATCAACCATAATAAATAAATAAATAAACATAAACAACACAAATGACCGGTAAACAAGTTTTACTTCAAATTGTTAATCAATCATAAAGTCTTACAAATCAATTAGTGTGTCAAATTAAATTCATAAAATCTGACCATATGCATAATAAGCATATTATGACAATATGTTTGTTGGGTCGCGCTCATCGATACATTAGCTGGACAACCACTACATACGATGATACCGTGGAACCTGTCACGAAAGATCGTTTCAGCAGATCTTGAGGCTCATGATTCGATATTTCCTAAAGTTTGTGTATGCTTCCAAGGCGGGATTGGTATCTAGAAGGGCACTCTGACGATCAAGTTAGTTGAAGTGCGGAAGATTGGTGTGGTTTGGTGAAAAATGATTGCCTTACGACGCATTCCGACTCCGCTTTAATAGAGGTCAAAAGGTGTATGTAACCGTTCCCGCTTGTGGATTACGATAGTGGCGACCCCACGTTCTCCTGACTTATTCTGTTGATGGAAGTACTCGAAGTCGTGGGGTGGGATGTGAGTGTTGACCCCTTCTCGGACTGCAATTGTCCCGACTCATTGGGCCTTAATAATTGGGCTCGTAACAAAACTATTGTGCCTTCACAACATGAACTGGACCAATACCACGACACCGTTATACCTCATATAAACTTGTTAGGATACCTCAATGAAATTGTTACGTCGTTTTGATAGCTGGACAACCACCATGGAACCACTATGATAAGTGCATTGCCACCATCTTGCTGCCACACTTTTACTTTATAGTAGTGTTTATTTTTTGTGACTCTAGAGTCAGAGTCAAGGGAGTCATGGAGTCAGTGTCACAAGAGTCAGAGTCACAATGACTCCAAAATTAGCTCCGAACATACTCTCAGATATTCGTGTCTTTCTTCAAGTACATAATGATTTCCTTCCATCACACCATCACACAGTGACTCCAAAATTAGAATGAACAGAAAATTGACAATTTTGTCACTGAGTCGCTGTGACCCTCGTACCAAACACTTGACAAAATCAATTTTTCACTTACTCCATGACTCTGACCCCAAAGTCAGAAAAACCAAACGCAGCCTAAGAGTCGAACTGCTCATACACGATCTAAAATTTATGTATAAAAATTAAATTCATTTTTTATAAAAGTTATCTAATAGAATAATTAAAATTGGATAACTTTTTAATTATTAATGTGAATATTCGATGATATTTACTAATAGATCAACATATAACTAAATAATACTAGTGTAAACTTTTAATATATAAAAGTTATGAATTTAATTTTCATCTATTGACAGTGTATATATTTATCCAATCATGTGCTTCACGTCGATAATGATTATTTTGATTGAATGATTTTGGTGTATAAAAATTAAACTCAAAAGTTATTATCATTTGATTTTCATTCACTACATTGATGTAAAAGAATTTTATATGTTAGCATTTGATTCAATCACTTGTGTTATCTTATGTTTTTGTAACTAAAAAGTTATTAAACTCATTAAATACTAATGCAAGTTATTTTACAGTGATAGTGCACGTCATTTAGAAACATTTTTTTTTGGTAAATATTTAGTAAACATTTGAATCTTCTTGAACACGTTTGGATTTTTATTCCATTTTTGGTTAGAATTTGAGCTCCCTAGGAAAAAGGTATTGAATGTGTACTCCATAGTGTTTCCGCGTTCACTGATTTTGTTTTCGGGATAAAAAAAATCGCGAAATAAAAGAAGCGCGCAATCGCAAGGAGTTGGGCGGGCACTAATATGAATGGCATATTCGTAATTTCATAAGAACCCCCAGGGGCATTAGTGCGATTCCAACTATTGATACAAAGCGTTAATAGTTTTCTACTTCTGTGTTGGCTTAATCGAAGGTCGGGGATACAATTTTGCACAGAGAATATATTAAAGGGAAGAGAGAGAAAGAAGAGAGAGAAAGAGAAAAAGAGAGAAAGTTCACGCTGCTACGTTCAATGGCAGTTAGGGTTTCCTATTGATCCCGCGAAGCTCAATTCATTCACTGTAATTGATTTCTCTCTCATTCTCCTTCTCTTCAGAAAACCCTAATTCGAAGCCCCCAGAAGTTGAGTATGCCCCTTCCTGCTTGCGAATTTTGAAGAGTTGTGATGGGCGCGCCCGAGAAATCGCAGGCTAACTCTAATTCGATGCAGGCAAGTGATTGAAAACATTAGACTTTGCTCTATAACCTAGTCAATGCAGATTTTTTGCTATTCGGTGTTGTTTAAAGTTTGAGCTTCTGTTTAATTGTTGGTGAAGGAGCTGGGAGCTTTAGATGTAGTTTGTTGTCATCTTCGTAAATTCATTTGGACCGGTCCTGTTATGCTTTTGTGGCAGACTTTCTTAAATAGCTTGTTTTGGCACCTTCTATGTTTTTCCCCCTTATTGAATGCGTTCCCTGCAGTAACGAGATTACGGGACCCATTTCTTCTACCTGCTGTGAGAACTACATTATGTATAATAGTTTATTATTAAAGTTGTGATATCAGTTGTGCTTCTTACTGGCACAAGGTTTTGATGCGATTACCATTTTTTTTTTCTTTTTTGATGTGCATTAGAGCTAGTTCATATCACAAAAGAAGGGTTATGCACAGAAATATCGCTTCAGAATTTGTTTTTGTGGAGACTTGGGTTGCTGGCTGCCAATTAAATCATCTAAGCTAGTAGTAGGAAAGCAGCTTACAAATTGACATTATATTAGTGGAATTGTCCAATGCTAAAAGTGATGAGTTTGCTGTGATTTGTTAAAATTGGAATTTACTCAATCAACATTGTAATGGAAATTTGGGAGCAAACCTTCGCAGATTTTGTGGTAACAAAAATGGCAAGGCATATATATAGTAGTGGATTTTTTTTTTAGTTGGTACGTCCTTGGTCATTAGTAAGAACCTACTTCTATTAAAAAGTTGCGTATCTTATATCGAATTTTTATGCTTTTGGCATTTAACTGGGTTCTTGTTTAGCTGTTCAAGTCTCATGACAGTTAAGTACTGATCTTTCTGTTCGGTAAAGTGGTTAGATATTTGTTTACAATTTTATCAACTTTGATTAGGAATCAGAATTTACATGTTGTAAACTGATAAAACAGCTTTTGCACTAAAAGTTCACTCATACTATATTTTTCTCACTGTTTAAATGCATCACATGATACCCTTACAAGTGAGAGTAGACAATGGATTTATTATTGAATATCCTAAACTTTTTTTTCAGAGAGATGAAGTCAGGACTTTTCTGGACTGTAGAACTCTTATTTGCAGTTTTTCTCTTCCTCTTTTTCCTTTTTGTGATTAATGTTTTAGCACTTATACTCATCGGAATACTTGTAAATGGGATTCATAGCAAATGGTGTTCTTCAATGAGAATAAACTATTTAGAGCCATCTAATTTAAAACTTGGCGTCTGTTGTTGGAAACTTTAGATCTATGACTACATAGTTAATGCCCTATGTCAACTACCTTATACATATATGAATAAATGTTATTGTATATGGTTTTGATATTCAATTCTCAGTGAGCTTCAGACTGGTTCCATTTCAATAACCATTTTCCTGGCCATTATAATTCTGTCTGAAAGCTAGGATTAGCATTTGATTAATAGTAACATTTGTCTAGTTTGCTGCTTCCAGCTTAATTTGTAAAGCAACTCTGATTTTTTGTGTTAGAAATTATAACAAATAATTTTGCTCATCTAGGAAGCCAAAAGCTTGTAAATTGTTTTTAAAGGAAAGAAAAGAAAAGATGGGTAAGAAAATGCATTATATTGTCAGTGATTCAATAAATAATGATTGTGTCAGCAAGTGGGCTGCTTAAGATCATTGAATACATTTTATATATCTAGTTGTTACTTTTATATTTTTATACAAATACCATTCAGATTGTTGTGAATTATTGCAGTAGATCTGTTTTTCAATGGCCTTCTTCTTCGTTGATATCATCAATGGTTGGGAGAGATTTGACAAGCTTATATGACTGACTGTTTAGTCTCTTGTCTTGTTGAATTTCAGCGTGTCAAGGTCTACCGTCTGAATGATGATGGGAAATGGGATGACCAGGGTACTGGACACGTTGTTGTTGATTATCTGGAGGTTTGTACATCTTTCAATGAAGCTTTCAGTTTTGACTACTGAAAAGTACACTACTTGCATCCACGTGATTTTTCCAAGAGGCTTTTATCTTTGCCTTTTGAATCATAATATTATCTGTTTATAAGAAATATTCTCCTCAAGGGTTGTGGAATGTATTTATTTTGTCAAATAGCACTGTTTTTTTTCCTGATATATGATTACAAATTATCATTGCATCTTTCCCTTTCCTTGCATAAATTTGTGTGTTTTGGAGTTATCTGGCTGGAGTATTCAAAAGAATAGCTGTTCATTAGGCATGTATTCAAATGCATATACATTTGTGGTTGGTTTTTCCTTTTTAATTGGACAAGCTTTAAGATTCCTTGTATTTAAATGAATAAAATTCTTGTTATGCAGCGATCGGAAGAGCTGGGTTTGTTTGTTTATGATGAAGAAGACAATGAGACCATACTTTTGCATCGCATTAGTTGTGATGATATTTATAGGAAGCAAGAAGGTAATTGGTAGCTTTTTTTGCTCTCTCTCTCAATCATGGGTTTATGCTGGAAATATGAGTTCTTTGTACTTGTCAAATTTGATGGATGTTTTTATTCATCAGATACTATTATCTCATGGAGAGATCCCGAGTATGCTACAGAACTGGCACTTAGCTTTCAAGAGAGTAATGGCTGCTCTTACATATGGTAATGGATAGCTAGTGTATTTGTTTCTTAATTAAATTTCATCATTGTCTTGGTTTTGTTCATGCTGTTGTGGAATCAAGCTTAATTACTGTGCTTGTATCATTTCAGGGATCATATTTGCAACGCACAGAGGAATATGCATTTCAATACCATGAATAGTAAGCTATTCAGATTTTTAATCCCTTAATTACTTTTTTCAGTAGGACATGCTCTTGTGTTGTCTGCTATTTAAGGATTTTGTTATTGTACGTTACTTGAATATTAACTCGGTCATCTATGAAAATTAATTCTTAATAGCTGGTTATAAGTTCAGCTGTTTGATGTGCACCAGTTACAAACCTTTTATTTTCTCACATAGACTAAGTGTGACTGTTTTTTCTGAATGTGTTAGATGAGCCATTTCACAGTGTTAACAGTGAGTTAAGGGAGTTGCCTGCTGTTGAGCTATCAACACTTCCTATGCTTCTTAAGGTTTGGCATATGCTTTAATCTTCTTGTTTCTTTTGCTTGTGTTTTTGTTTACTTCTTATTTTGCAAGTTCTTTGCTTCTATGTTTTCCATATGTCTTCAGTTTTAATAATTAGCTGTGGCTTTTGATTTTTAACCTACCATATAGGATTTCTGAATAAAGTTTGGGCCTTGGGGATACTTTTTGCAGTGGATAGCATGATGTAAAACAAATGATCAATTTTTATCTTTTTTGCAGACTGTGCTTGACAGTTGTATTACAGATCAGTTACGGCTCACAGAACTCATATTAAGTGATGTAAGTTAACATAAACCTATGGTACTTGTGCATCTCTCATTTTTGCTATAATCTCCCATTCATTTATGTTTCTATCTTTTGATTGTAAACCTGTCCATTTTTGTAGTCATTATTCAAGAGTTTTTGAACTTGTTTGTGTGTATAATGCAGCAAGACTTTTTTCGGAAGCTGATGGAAGTATTCAAAGTTTGTGAAGAGTCAGAAAACATGGATTGCCTTCACATGATTTTCAAAATAGTCAAAGCAATCAGTCAGTATTCTTTTTTATGTCATTGTTGGTTCTTTTTGTTGCTAGTTATTTCTTTACTCACATGGAATATGTTTATTCTGTTGTAGTTTTGCTCAATAGTCAACCAATTTTTGAGAGAATCTTTAGTGATGAATTTATACTGGACATTATTGGTGCCCTTGAGTGTAAGTACTTTATTTCCATATCTACGTTTATGTTTCTGCTTATTTTGTTTGTAATCTTATGTTGAACTAAACTTTCTATGTTAGAAGTGTTTGATGACTTGATAATATTTTGGTTGTGTGTTGGTATTCCTTACCTGCTAATATAGAGTTTCTAGTTAGTTGTGTTTGTGTTTAGAGGAAAAAATTATCCTTTTCCCTCTAAAAACAAATCTGGCCACCTTAGAAATGTAGCTGATTTTTTATCGTCTCATTTAATTTCTTATTTTCATATTGCTTTTCCAGATTTCTTAATAAATATTTTTGAAATATTCAGATGATCCAGGGCTTCCTTGTGCTCAACATCACCGCAAATTCTTAAAGGAACATGTCATTTTCAAGGAGGTGTGTTTTTATTTTTGGAGAAGAACAAGATGTTAGGTTCTCTGCATGTGCCAGGAAGTTTTACATAATTGTATTTTATCTATTTTCTGTTGTAGGCCATACCTATAAAGGATCCGTTTGTCTTGTCAAAGATACATCAGACATATAGAGTTGGCTTTTTGAAGGTTTGGCTCTTTTTGAGCTTTTTACTGTAGATTACCTGATTCCTATCTTCTTTAATGTGAATTTTTATTTTACTTTCTCCTTCCACATTCAGGATGTTGTCTTGGCAAGAATCTTAGATGAGGCCGTTAGTGCAAATCTCAACTCCATAATACATGCAAATAATGCCATTGTAAGATTTGATTAGTATTGAAAGAATGATTTCTCATTAATATATCATGTTTCTAAATTGTTAATTGCTCTGCCATTCCTTAGGTTGTTTCTGTGCTGAAGGACGACAGTACATTTATCCAGGAGTTGTTTGCTAGATTAAAATTGCCCTCCACCTCTCTAGAATCAAAGAAAAACTTGGTAAGTCTTGATGAGGTTGTTGTTTAATTTGCTTCTCTTTGGCTATAGGTTTAAGTCTTAGAAATATTGAGGTTCAATGCAATTGGTTCACTATATTCGTACATTATTAAGCAAAGCTTTGCTTCTCTTGGTAAGCCTTGATGAGGGTACTATTTTGTTTCTTTTGGTTTGTGCCCCTTCTCTTCTTCACTGCTGATTCTTGTTTTAAATATAATTTGGCTCTTCATGGGATGAACAGGTCTATTTCTTGCATGAGTTTTGCAGTTTAAGTAAGAGCTTACAGATGGTCCAGCAGCTTCGGCTTTTTAGGTATGTTAGAATTGGAGTGGAACATCTTGACACAACCTGTTCTGCTGCTTGGCTTCCTTCATCAATTTAAAAATCAGCTGCTATTGTTCACATGTGATCTTGGTAATTGTTTGGCTGATTACCTGTCCAGGTTGCATTTGTTAGCTCTTTTTACAAGTGGTTTGCTTAGGCATATCATTAACAAGAGCTGCTTTCTTTTATCCACTTATTTTCATATGTATGGTAGTTTTCAATGGAATGGAAACCAATTCTCCTTAGTCTGTCATAAACTTAAATTATGCGACATTGTAACAGACCCAAATGAGGCCCAAGAGAAGAGTCCAGAGAATTTAGAAACAGAAGTTAGCAATTTGGCTCCATTTGCCTTCACATATAGCAGAAGAAATAAGGGAAAGAATAGAGTAGAGGGGTAAATTGGGTAAATTCCCTGGGCTGAGAGGAAAGCGGTTAGAGGAAAGAGTGTGTGTGGCTTGTTTTTAGAGGTGGGTAGTGGGGAATGGAAGATTCATGGGGATTTTGGGTGTGAAAAGTGGAATTGGGGAGAGAGGGTAGTCTCTCGGGAAGCTGCCTGGAGAGTTTATTTCTATCATTTCTTGTATTTCTGCATTTTACTCTTACTGAATTCATAGAGCAATATACACTAGGGGTTGAGGAAATTATCACGTTGATAATATCCGATCCTCTGTTCTTCACCTTCTCTATTTCTCCTTCTACCTCACCTCTCTACTCTATTCTACCCTTGCTTCTATATCTCTGTGTGTTACCTAGTCAGGGGTCTTACAGATATATTCATCACGGATCTAATTAGAGCTTTACAACTAAGCCTTATGGAAATATCTATATAAGAACTTGCTATTGCAGCATGGCATCTTCCCATGCTGTACATTAGCATGTTTTTAGTTAGTATGTAACTGCTTATAAAGGCTACTTTTGATATGCAGTCATAGGTTGTGAATAGTCATGTCAGTGGTAGTTGAGTGCAATTATTTTAACATTATCTTTTACACAGCTCTTCTGACTTGTTGCACTGATGCCTGACTCAATTTTTGGTGTTTCATTTTTTCTAGTTTTCATGACTTTTTGAATCCTGTTGGTTCTTAAATTTTAATTATGCATGTTTTTAGGGATCTAATGAATGAAGGTATCTTTGATGTTGTTGCCGATATTTTACAAAGTGAGGACAAGAAGCTTGTGCTAACTGGGTATTGATTCCCCTTGGTCACTTTGATCTGTATAGAATTCAGTTTTGACTGTTCTGTTTTTACTGTCCCTGTGATTAATTTCTAATAGGAATTCATTGTGATGGTTGCAGAACAGATATCCTCATTCTCTTCTTGAATCAGGATCCTAACCTTTTGCGGTCCTATGTTGTTCGGCCAGAAGGAATGATACTTCTAGGCCTTCTGGTATGTTTTGCATGCAAATGAGGTCACATATTCTTTTTAGATGACATGCTTGCATAAAAAAATTGCAGAGATGAAATAACCTTGTAGGTGAACCTGTGTATGATTTACTAAATCTCTTGATTCTGAAATGGAAGTCAATGTTGTTGCTTTGGTGGGATGTTTTGTTTATGAGTATTAATTGTGTGCTAGTCTGAAACTCTGAATGCTAAAAACAATTTTAGGATGAAGATGTGGTTGGGATGCGTAGCCTAAGGTAATAAAACTTGTGTGATTGGAAGTAATGACTGCAAAGGCTTTAATGGTATAATCTTGGTAATGGATGATTTTAGTGCGAAAAGGTAGGAGTTGAAGGTTGGAAAAGTGGACTGTTTTAGAAGTGTGAACTGTCAAAAGTTTTTTGCAAGATGTGACCTTGGGTGTGATTGCTTGTAGGGAACCTTAGCAAAGCTGGGGTAAAATAGGGTTAGGAGGAGAAAACAGAATTTGAATAGGCCAACAAGCTTCATAACTTCTGAAATTATCCTTATCCAGCAAAAATGTAAAGCAGTGTTTGCCGAACTTCAAAAATCAATAAGGATAATTCAGTTATAAATCTTGTTTCTTTGGCATCCGTTATGACAATTATCAGTTAATCTGTTATGTATCTTTAGTAATTGTGGTTTATGGAAGGCTAGTTCAACAGGTATTTATTAGACATGCTATGATATACAGGTTAAAGGAATGATAACAGATTTTGGAGAGAACATGCATTGTCAGTTTCTTGAGATTCTTCGCTGTTTATTGGATTCATGCACTTTATCTGGACCACAGGTTTTTGCTTCCACTATTTTCCTTAACCTATTTCCCCTAGTCCTTGTTCGTAACTGCTTTGTATGTGACCATAATTCTTCTTAACAATTATATATTCATATTTTTATTATTCTTTTTTTTTTGGGATAGTGTTAAGTCTTATAACGAGAGAAACCTATCTTTAGCAATTTGTTGATTTCAAGTTCATTTCCTGATGAGATTTTTTATAACATTTTTAAATTATGTCCATTTTTTCCATAATGGCTGTATTTTGTTCAAATATTAAATCTCTTTGATACTTATCATTAATAATTTAATATTTAATCTTTTCAGTTGCTGATGTAGTTTGTCTGTATTTGGTGTTGCTAGTTTTATTTTATTTTTCTTCTTGCTCTTATTGTTTTGTGAGCCCCCCCGGGGACCAAACTTTCACTTTGTTGTACCTTCGCATCTGGAGCTAATATAGGTGTTTGTTTTACTGGTTTAGATTTTAAATCATGAATTCTATTTTATTGATATATGTACTAATTGATGGGAAAGCATGTCATTTTGAATTAAATCATTAAATGAGATCAGTCTTTTTCGTACTTTGCATTTGAAGTCAATGTGATCAAGTTATGAATTTTGACTTGCGTTTTATAATATACCTGCTGAATTGTTGGAAAAACTTGTGGACTTGTTTGTATTGATTTTTAGTTCTATTTGACAGAGGGACACTATTATTGATATTTTCTTTGAGAAGCATTTGGGTCAACTGGTTGAAGTTATTAAAGCATCATGCCCTTCAGAAAATATTGCTGATCCGAGCAGCAAATCTATAGGTCCTGGAAGAGTTCAGTGTCAGAGTGTGACAAAGCCGGAGATACTGTCAAACATATGTGAATTGTTGTGCTTTTGTGTCCTACATCACCCATACAGGATAAAGTATTTCCTTTTTGCTATGGAGTAATCAGAATAGACTTTTTGGTGTGAATCATGAAAAATCTGATAATGGATCTCTCTTTCCTGTTTGCAGATGTAACTTTCTTGTTAATAACGTGATTGAAAAAATTTTGCTATTGACACACAGAAGAGAAAGATACTTGATTGTTGGTGCTGTCCGGTTTGTTCGTACCATACTCTCCCGTCACGTAAGTTTTCATATATGTGTGTGTGTTTTGTGTCAAACATTGGTTTTTGATAATCAGGTAGGGAGCTTGTTAAGTTTATAAAAGTAGAAGGTCTTCACTTGCACTTGGAAATCATAGTTTTTTAAGTTTCTAATGCATTAAAACACATAAGAAAATTTTAAATCTTTCCATTAAGAAACTTTAAAATCTTTCTATTTTTATATCCTTTAACAAATATCCTTATGACACTCTTTAGCAAAATCATGTAAATTTGTTATGATAATTATTAAGAATTGATGCCACCTTCTTACCGTTTATCATTTATTTGTTGGGTGATTTGGCCTTTTTCTGATGTTAAGCTGCTTATGTTAAATGTTGGGTAGGTCTATTGTTCTTTTGTATTAAGCTTTCACTGCACTTAGCTTTTTTTGTTTTTGTAACTTTTTCCCTGACGCAATTGTTGTTTCCTGAAGAGTCTAGTGGATTTATCCTTGCATGCTATGCACATCTAACAGTCTGGAGTGTTAACCTGCAGGATGAGCATCTTATAAATTATTTTGTTAGGAACAACGTTCTCAAACCAATTGTAGATGCCTTTATTGCTAATGGCAATCGCTACAATCTGCTCAATTCTGCAGTTCTGGAACTTTTTGACTTTATTCGGAAGGTGCCAATCCTCGTATGTATTCATTGCTGATATTAAATGCTGCAAGCAACTTTTCGCTGATAATTTTGTATCGTGTAGGAGAATATGAAATTATTGCTGAAATATTTAGTTGAATCTTTCTGGGACCAGCTGGTGAAATTTGAGTATTTGGCTTCCATTCACTCGCTGAAAGTAAAATATGAGCAGGTATTTTTATCTTCTTTATGAATGTTATCCACTCAACATAGGTTTGAGCTCACATGCTTGCTTGCTTGCAGTGTTTGGATAATGGTGGAACAAAAGAAGCCGCTAATGCAATGGACCTGCGAAGAAGAATTGATGAGCGTGCTCTGGAGAAAGAAGAGGAACACTACTTTAATGAGGACAGGTATGTATCTGCTCTCATAATTATTGTAAGGAGATTTTACACTACTACTATGGAGTCTCATGAATTTTGGTGTTGGATTAGTGACGAGGAGGATGTAGCCTCTGCTTCTGCTCCGCACAGTCAGAAGGCCCGACAACAACCTGTATCTAATGGCGTTGCTGCAAGCTATTCACAATCA
Organism: Aeschynomene evenia; assembly: GCA_013621005.1. NCBI lineage: Eukaryota > Viridiplantae > Streptophyta > Magnoliopsida > Fabales > Fabaceae > Aeschynomene > Aeschynomene evenia. The sequence continues at coordinate 31,015,844 of CM024263.1, read as the reverse complement.
AGGTAGACTAATGTTTCTTCGTATATTTCTTTTTTCAATTTTGTTGAAGTCTTAGAAGATTTAATGCAATTCGTCCATCTTGATTTTCAGTCCAAGATCATGTGGCCTAGTTGACTATGATGATGATGAGGATGATGAAGATTACAAGCCACCACCAAAGAAGCAGAAAGAAGCTTCTGAGGAGGATGAAGGGGAAATGGAGTTTCTTCGGGTGAAAAGGAATTTGCCTTCAAAGGATAAGGAGCCAGAACCCGTGAAGAAGCAGAAGTCATCTAAGAATTCAAAATCTAAAGATAGTGTTTTTGCTGCTCTATGTTCAACCTTGAGCCAAGCTGTGCTACCCGGTAACAAGACTGCAAATAACGATCGCTCAGGTTCTGCTCCAACAGTTGAGGGGAGAATGAGCTCAAGTGAAGACGATCACGGGGAGGGACCAAATGTTTCCACAAGTTGCTGCGATAATAGCAACAAAGCTGCAGTTGAGGATAACCACGTAGAAAAAGAAACTGAAGCCTCTAGAGGCTTCTCTGATTGTTCGAATGGAACTTCAGATAACATACAATTGGGTGGTGAGGAACGTCCATTGGTTCCACCCAAATCCTCGCCAGAGATGGCCGTAAATGGATCATAAAAGCTTTTAGAATCTTATGCAGATTGTATGTTCTATATCGACGTTATATTGCTGGTGACTAAGTGGTTACTGATCTCACCGCTAAAAGCGATGCGATGGCTTTGAGAAAAAGGAGTTATGCCACCTAAAAGGTGCTAAATTCTGATTATGCGTTCCCATCGAGGACATGTGGAGATACTGTACAGTGCCACTAAGGCAAGAAGACTATTAATACAGCAACCTGGAGGAGGATCTGCTCTTATCCTACCCTATCCTTCAGTCTGCTATTTCGGGCTTTGAGCTTAGTAATTGTTGCTTTTGTATAACGTTCCGGAATAATAATCTTCTGTTTTTCTTTTTCTCCTCTTTTTTAACCTTGTCTCCAATTTTTACCCGTCCAGCTCATCTAGTTTGACAATTCCTGCCAGAGGATCCGGGTTTCGGGTGGGTGGGGGGTGATTGTGTTATTGTTCCCCTTTTCAGAGTTAGTTGAACTTGGTGATACAGGGCGCCAATGCCCTACACAGGTTTTCCCTTGTTTTGTTTTTTGTATGTTTTTCTTTTTGCTTGGTTTTTTCCTGTGTTTTATTGGGTGGTCGATGTGATGTGATGTGATGGTATGGTAGGATTATGTGTAGGTGCAGTGAGTTTTCTAGGGCCAATTTTTCACTGGTGTCGGAGGGAACTATCATCCGTTGTAAATCTGTATTGAACTGTTACGTATGTAATAGACTCCTCATGCTGTTCTCCCACGTCGTAACTGGTTTTACATAGGCTAGTTGTACCTACTACCTAGATGTTGCGTTCTTCAAATGCCTAGCCAGAAGATTAGTTATTGGAGACGAACAGAATACTGCTATGTAGTTTTCTACGAGCGCAATGGGAAATCAGTCCCCTTTATTACTTTTTGGGTCATCCATTGGGAATTAGTTTAGTACATCTTTTTGTGCATGTTCAACATCATGGTAGGTTCTATTATGAGGTACCAAGTATTAAATTATTGCGTAACTTTTCTCCCTTAAATTTGCCAACAAATGTTCTGTCCTATTCAGTGGAATTATCAATACAATAAATAAACGTATGTAAGGGTATCGTTGTTGGTGGGATACGTGACTGGCTCAGGCTATGTGTCCGCCATGAATCCATTTCCACGGACGGTATCGCAGGGTAGTCGATCAGCTGTATTGACAATTGTTCTTTGGGCTAAAGCCCTCCAGTGTATTACAAAAACAAAATATATCCTTATTGGACTTTATAGAATCTTATCCGATTTAATTCTACACTTAATACGTCTTGGACCGCATTTAAAAAATAAATAAAAGGTTTTCAGTTCCGATCATCTATCTTTTATATTTTTATTGTTGTATAAATTTTCTGTTATTAAATAAGGAAAATCATAGAATTGAATTTAGTTCTCACTATGATTTCTTAAATAAAATATTGATATTAAACTAAGGAATCGAATTATGTTGTGTAGTGAATCAGGTTTAGAGGGACAGGTACAGGTGTTAGTTCTGTTGCAAATAGGTTGGCACCAAGTTCGCATTCTGGTAAGTTGTGGGACATCCACGTGTGGGTCATACAGACACGTGTTCTCCTTTTCTCTCATCTCATATTCTGTAGCTGTGATGTGATCTTCTTCCTATCTTGCAACCATTTGCCAGTCACCAATCGCTTTCTTCTTCTTCTTCTGTTTGGGTGCTTCTAGTTCTAGCGGATTTGAGTTTTGTTGTTGAGTGTACAACAACTACGGCTCAGGATTAGAAAATTAACGAAGCAAGAGAAGATGAATAGCAGTAGCAGCAATTTGGAGACGCGTTCTGTTCTTGATGAGCTTACTACTTTTAACAAAGGGGGTCTCTTCGACTTTGGCCACCCACTTCCCAATCGCATTGCTGAGTGCTTCGTCAAAGCTGCTGGGGTCCGTTTGAACATCCTCTCTCTCTCTTAGTTATACATGTGCATGTATGCTATATATATATATTGCTTTCACTATCGATGTTAAGAGATTGTCTTCAATCATTTGATCATGCATCTTCCAGATAGGAGCGGTTCAAGCCGTGTCCCGTCAGGCCTATTTCACAGCCATTGATGGTAAGCTGCTGCAAATCATCATTATAAACAAACGCAGATCGATCCATGGATGGATTATGCATGCATGGAACTGGTTAATTATTTGAATGCCAAAATTCCCCAATTAACGATGTTACTCTGTTTGGTACACTACTTGCTTGCTATGGCTTCATAATAATTTGATATAGGTACAGGGCTTGATAATACTGGCGGTATGCCTACAGAAGTCTCTGCTCCCAAGAAACATCGTTTGCACGGCCTCAGAGGTACATCCATTCATATATACATTAGTTTGTTGAATTTCAAATATGTTGACCTCCAATTTTTTTGGTGCTTGGATTGGAAGGGATCAACCTATTAGTTTGGAGGAAAAATAGTAATACTTGTTTCTCTTCAATTTTGCTTTTGCTTTTGTACATGCAGGAGAGACCAGCACCAAATCCCTTGAGGCCATGGCGAGTTTAAGAACTTCAAATCTTTGTTAATCCCTTGTGCTGTTAATCTTTAATTAGCATATATATGTATATATATGCTAATTAAACAAGGTTAGCCTTTGTCTTATTCTATAGTTTTAAGCTTTTAATTGTTCTCCTTTTGCTTTTCTTCCTCAGGTGATGAATACCGGGAAAGAGTCCCTTCAATGGGGTAATGATATATTCCCTCTGACTAAAGGATGCAATATTTATGTTCCTATAAAATATGTAAATTTGCTAATGAGTAATGATTACCTTCTTTTTTAGTTTCTGGTAATAATAAATTATGTTTGTTAAACCTTCAAGGCAAAGTTGATCGATAGATTATTATTATTATTATAACGTCTTGTGGATGCAAAATGCAGGACTGGCTGCAGGAGTATACTCAGGTCTCACGTATGGGCTGAAAGAAGCTCGTGGAGCTCATGACTGGGTAATGCTTTAAATTTCTTTCAAACCACAATTTTGCAGTGTTTCTCTCTTTCAAACCACAATTCTATGAGTAATTCATGCTCATTAGCCTCTAAAATTGATCTCTTAGGAGGCTAGTGGAAGATGATGTATTCATGTATGTTCTGATGCATGGTGGTATTTGATGCAGAAAAATAGTGCAGTTGCGGGGGCAATCACGGGGGCGACACTTGCGCTTACATTAGAAGAATCATCTCATGAAGACATTGTGCAATGTGCCATCACCGGAGCTGCAATCTCCACAGCAGCAAATCTTCTCACTGGGATATTCTAGTCTACACTCTTCAATTTCCCTCTTAATATTCTGTCTCTTATGAATTGTCACAGTTACTACTTACTAGTACATGTGTTGTTTATGATGAATTTGCAATGTTTTCCTTCCAACTTGTAGTCTTCTCAGCAATGACCTGACCTCTCTCACTGATAACACCTGATTTTCTTACAAAATTGGGAGAATATAGTTTTGACAACTTCAACATTTAATAGATGTTGCTTCTTTTAGCATTTAGCAATGAATATGTCTCTGTTAGAATGGAGAACATGAAACTGAATTCGATAAGGTACTTAACAAAATTTAATCAATTTAACGAAATTCTAACAGGGTATTAATCAATCCTCAAATGCAATATAGGTGACATTAGTTAGTTAATTATTCTGTAGCAAACTATATATCGCAAGTAATTTTCACTCAATCCAACGTCGAGTGCGAAAGAAAGAGAAAACAGGGGAAGTTAAAGCATAATACCTCTAGAACTCGAACTCAAGTGTCAGTATTTATTCACCACCAGAAAATAATGTGGGGTAGAGTAAGAGACAAACTTTTTGCATGTTACTTTATATGTATTTTGATAATATGATTAACTTAACACTGTTAGGCAGTAAAAAATTTTAAAATGTTAAGTTATGGTGGGTGATTATAATAGAGTAAATTCTATTAGTTAAAACTAAAATACTAGATGATTATAGTTTTTTAATTTCATTTGTTGAAGTGGGTTTTGATTAGATTATTAGACCACCTTAATATTTGAATTATTTGAAATAAATTCAGCTTTCAACTATTTTTATTGTATATATTTAAACTAGCAAACACAATATTATATCCAATTAAGGAAATAACTTTTATATACAAATGATGCAAACATTACCTGTTAATTTTGATGGGTGATTACTCATTATAATTCGATAGAAATTAAATTATTAAGTTAAATCTTAAACTAATGTGTTATTTATTCTCATTTTTAAATAATTATCAAAAGTAAATAATTAGGAAATTTAATTTTGTTTTGGGCCGCACGTAAAATAGACGAGGCACATCACATTTTTTCTCCGTTAGTATCGCACTTTCTCCTTACTCAGTTACTTGTTGATTACAATCAAATCTCGTATTCGCATGAACCCTAATTTCCTTCCCTCAATATGCGCCGCTCAGATTGAAGAGATCGGTATTCAGCTGATGTAAAGTAGGGTTTCATCTTCTCCCATCTCTCCATGTCCATAGCCATATAGCCCTTTCAACCTCATCCTCTGCTTTCGTCTCCTCTTCTCATCCATCGCGACAGTAGCGCTGCTTCCCTGCGTGACGTTGCCGGCTTCGTGCTTCTTCCTCCGTATCGCCGTCGTCTCCGTTTCTATCTCTCTTTGACGCCACCTGACTCTTCTTTCTTCTCCGCTTCAGAGGTTAGGGTTTCAAATCTGTGTTTTATAGACCGAAGCATTCGCGACTGTTACTATTGCCTTTTTTTTTGTTTCTGTTAATCAGTTCATTCCTTCCTAAAAGTTTGTGAATTGATTTATTTTGATCTGCACAAAACAGCATGTACATATGTTCTATATAATTTGGAATACAATGCGGAACAATTTGAACCAGATCTGAATACTTAACAAAGAAGATTTTCTTGACTTAGATAATGCGATGGAAACTCTAGTGTATGCAGTGAGTTATTTCCTATTAAAACATTAGTTTAATTATATGAAATTTGAGAATTATATATATATTGCCGTACTGTACTCCACTTTTTATGAAATTGTCTTACCATGTACCCGTAATGGGTATCGTACTTGTATTCATGCACTTAGCGTCACATTATTTGAGTTTCAACAAGATTTAATTTTAACTCTTGAATGATGTTGCTGTTCTTAATCACAGGTGTTGGCTTTCCTTAGATAGCAATTAGCGTCCCTGGAACTTTGTAGAAGGAAGATACATTTGAGAACATAGATAGAACATGTCTAGCAAGAAGGAAGAGAAATCTCAGGCTGCAGCTGAAAGGATCAAGGCTGCAGCCTTGAGTGCTGCCAAAGGCCTTAGCCGTGCCCAGGCTGAAAGAGCAGCCGCTGCGGCTGCTCGGAATGTGAATGCTTATGGTCAGAAGGAAGAAGGGCCCAGCAGATGGCAGGAGAAGAGGGAAGCCAAGAGGCAGATGTACTTGATGAGTACTGAGAAAGCTGTTAAACTTGGTGAAAGAAAAGACCTTAAGCCTACAATGTCGGCTATGGGCGGCACGGCTCAGTGCCAGAAGTGTTTCCAGAGTGGTCATTGGACATATGAATGCAAGAATGAAAGGGTTTACATTTCAAGACCATCCCGGACCCAGCAACTCAAGAATCCCAAGTTGAGGCCGAATGTGTCTATGACATATGATTTGGATGACAATAACTCTGGTGCTAAGGAGGAGAAGGCCAAAGAGAGCTCTAAGAAAACCAAAAGGAAGCATCAGTCGGACTCTGGTTCTGGTAGTGATAGCGAGGATTCAGTTTTTGAGACTGATAGTGGCGATAGTCGCAGTGCGTCATCTGGTTCGGGTTCACATTCTTCTGAAACTAGTTCAGATTCCAGTTCATCATCTGATTCAGAGGAAGAAAGAAGGCAGAGGAGGGCAAAGAAGCAGAAGATGAGAGGAAGGCGCAGGAGGTACAGTACATCTTCGGAATCATCTGATTCTGATTCTGTTTCAGACTCTGATTCTGATGATCGAGGCACCCGAAGAAAGAAGAGGAACGGTCGAAGTCGCTGAATTGGACTGAAGAATATGTGGAGCAGCTAAGAGTTTGGTGAGAGGTCGCAAGCTGGATGAGTTACCAGCTCCACTCATACAATCATCAAGTTTAAGCATACAGTGCTTATTGTGATATGGCTGATTTAGAATAATAAAGCTATGCTGTAGATGCTAGGCTTGTTTTTCTTTTCTTTGGCTTCTCTTATTCTGGAGATACTTTTAAATTGATTTGATCATTTCATATTAGACTTTATAGATTTGCTCTATGTGGTTGGTTTTCGCAAGTAATGCAAGCTTCAAATTATTGTGAGGTCTAGGTCCTTTAATAACTTAGTTGGTTTTTGCATACCCGCCCTATTTCCGAGTAGTTTTCATGCATGTTCACAACATTATGTTAGTGTAGCTTGCGTATTGTCTCGTTTTTTTTATCTTTTATTTTTTATCACGGTCAATTGTAGATTGCAGTTCTTTCTATACAGCAATTTGGACTTTGTGTAGAGGCTCTATATATTAATTAAGAAAGGAAAAAAAAAACAAAAACTAGAGGGCTCTTTGTATCTCTGGAGAACTCTGATGTACTGTTTATTTTTACATTTGGCGGCCCATAAATAATTGTGACGTCAAGTGAAAATGGAACTTAAGAATATAAAAGAACCTCAGCACTTGCAAATACGTAACCAATCTACTTAATGCAAGCTTGGTCTATTTAGTGGTAATGCTTTGTTTCTTTAGAAAGTCGTAGAAAGAACTACAAGAATTCCATTTCCTTCTAGTTGATTTGGCCACCATGTATTTGTTTCATTGAGATGAAAGTATGAAACCATTCAATATTGCGACTGCATACAGGCGAAAATCTGAGGTTGCCAAATAGGAATTTGCAATAGGAAGCAGCAGGTCTTAAGATGACAGTGTACAAGTTCTGCCCTGAATGGTTTGTCTTCTTTTTCCTTCGTTTGAAGAGTGTTTGCTCTTTCATGTATAAAGCATAAGCAGCCACAAACTAAAAATGTTATCTAATGCAGTTTAGTTTCTTTAATCTAAGAGTAAAGGTATATAAAGGTAAAAATGATAATAGATAAATTCCAATAGAAGCACCCTTATTGTTAAAGTTTGAACCAACACATTAACTTTATGCTTGATCGAATTTGGTAAGTTTATGAGCAGCAGATGCTATAGATGATGATAAAAGATGTTGAGTAGACAAGAGCAATAGAGAAAGAGAGGAGTACACATTGTCCTCTGCTTTCACTTTTCACATTCATGCAGTTTTTTCTAATCTGTGGTATGATATTATTAGATTAAGCCTCTTCTTTTCCTTTTTCTGTATATGATACCGGTTCCATTACAGCAACAACATTCTGTACCCTAAGGAATACAAGCAGCAAAAGATTCTCCTCTTCGCTTGCCGCACCTGCGATCACCAGGTTCTGCTATTTTTTTCTTACTCTTACTTTCCCTTCTCACCTTTTCAGAATCTGAATTACAATTCACAGTTTGTTTAGGAAGTTGCTGATAACAACTGTATCTATAGAAATGAGATACATCATTCTGCAAAGGAGCAAACTCAAGTGTTGCAGGATGTAGCTTCAGACCCAACACTTCCTCGGACCAAGTCTGTTCGTTGTTCTCAATGCAATCATGGAGAAGCTGTCTATTTCCAGGTATATAGTCCCTTGTTGTATTATACCTACTAATTATGTATGGCATGATTGAACCTTTTTTATGCTTACGAGTAGAATGTTAATTTCACACACATTCAATAACTTCTTTGATTGTTTGTTTGCAGGAAACGGGCAGAGGGGAAGATGGTATGTCACTCCTTTATGTTTGCTGCAATCCAAACTGTGGGAACCGATGGAGAGATCAAGACTCATAACTTGCTCATCAAATCAAGGTGGTTCTAAATTATGTGATATACCATAGAAAATGCATTATGTGAAGTGTATTAAATTAATTATGTGAAAAGTAAATTCATACTGTATTTAGAAGATTTAGCATCACTCTTGTCGTGTTATCGGTTTAAAGGGAGCAAGCCATCCATCTCTGCATTTTGTCCATATTACAATGCCACAACACAAAAACAAGGACCTTAATTTCTGTAAAATCTTAAGATTCCACCATAAGAAACACGAGTTCAAGAAGAAACATATAAATGGGGCAAAATGAATTACATTATAACTTATATTTCATTAGTTATTGGAAAGATTGTTACATAATAATAATTGGGGTAAGAGCAAGCAGAGAGGTTGATATTGGCCCTTTCTCACTAGTACCTTATTTATTTACTTATATGGCGGCTTTATAATATTGCACTATATAAACAGCTTATAATATAATATAATATATATTGTCATTATTTCTAATTGAGAAAGGAGAGAGATCCATTACGATCACCCTTCACTTTGACGTTGGTGTTGTTGGTAAAACCCACCAGCTTTTGACCATTCCCATTGAAAAAGCTTGCAGGCTGAGTAGGTTGAAGAGAGGGTGGGTTGATGTCTAGACATGGCTGAGACTGAACCGTCAAAGGCACTTCCCTGTCGCAAGGTCCTCCTTCCATCATATTAGCAAATCCTCGAACGAAACCTGCCATCTGCGTGATACAGGAAATTTAACAAACAGGTGGTATGCACTAACAACTAAAGAAAAGTCTATATTAGGAAACGTTTTTATTTTGGGCTTTCTTGCTATGTAAATTGTTTGAGGGAAATACCTTTTTTATAGATGCAACAAGAGAATATATATCACTGTTAACAAAAATTGCTTACACATTAATAGCTTCAGTGGGAAGCTAAAATCTTCGGACTTATAAAATTCTCTGTAGCAGATTAAATGATTATTGTAAATTATCAACTGGTCGTTACACCTTTAAATAATTCATCAGGATAAAGATTCAGATGACTATTTATCAATTACCAACTATATATTCGTTCACACATCAACTTTGTAGAACCGTAATCTCATCCCCAAAAACTGGCACGTTGTTTTGTGGAATAGATTACTCAATTTTGTTCGCATCTTATTCATCCGACACGCAAGAGGTCTTATTCATCCAAGAAATGTTTGATGTACAAAAGTTAATCAATGCTTATCTACAAATCCAACAGCAAAGATATAAGAGTAACTTTAGCTGTACACAAACATTTATTCTCTATTCCTTGAGCTCATAGCCTAGTTGCTAGATGCCTAGAGTTGCATGTACTGATAATAAAATGTCCTATTCTATTGTTCAATGGGTCTTAAACTCATCACTTTTATATTAAATAATAATAATAATAATAATAATAAGATTAAATAATGATGATTCGAAGGAAGGACGAAATTAATAATGATGATAATGTTAAGTTTCATAATGTTTAACTCTGATATCATCTTTAAGGTACATATTAAGAGTCAGTATATATATATTTTGTACGTCTCCCTTAAGTTAAAATAATGTAATCCAGTAAAAACTTCGTCCTGGTTTTCTACATCAACAGGCAACAACTCTATTCCAGAGGCTGGATGAGAATTCGGACAACACATAACTTCCTATATATGTTTGTCTTTGTCTGAATGATGCAAATAGTTCAAATCCTCTGGCTTATCCTGTCTGAGCTGGGTTTTTTTGGTTTTTTGCAGCAGATTGTGATACGGTACACAATTAAGTGACGACTATTCTTTTCAATAATATATATAATTCCTTGAGATAATAATACTCAGATAAATAAATATTTATTTATCAACTATTCGTTCAGACGGTATATTTATTGTACTCCGATCCCACGTGATTCTTATTTTGATAGGGAAAACAGATTCAATAATTGGAACGAATGAAGAAGGCTTAAACTTTTTTATTTAACTATATTTTATTGCATTAGATATTACAGGGTACACTGAAAATATAATTAAAGAGACATCTCTAATTTTGTTGGAAACTATATTAGAGTTTGGAGATGTTATTACTCTAACTCCAGTTTCCGTTATTGTACAGCACTAGTATATATATTTTTTCTTTCTTGTCATCATGTATGTTAATTAACGGAATCTGTTAACGGAGGAGTCAAAGCCACCGAAGAAGATGGAGCCATTACCGTTACCCTTGGTGTAGCCAGCGTTGTTTATAAGGCCTGTCATGTTTTGTGTGCCTGTGTTGTTGAACGAGTCATGGGGGTGCTGCTCCTGCGGTGTTGTGGCACGGGAAGGAGCAGCAGCCCCGGGATTTGGATTGGGACTGGGGTTATGATAGTGTCCATCATCACCAAAGAGGCCAACGCCCAACAACTGACCAAAAATACCTGCCATTTTCAGCTCTCAGAAGATATGGGATTTAATTATATGAAGTTTGTTTGTTTTGTGTTGCTTAGGTTGGATCGTTAAGGAAAACCTAGCATGCTTTTTATACTCAGGGCGAGGAATATATTGTGGTGGCAGCTTGCACAAGAAGCAAGTATTAATTATTATTAATTTCCTTTATTGTGTTCATACCCTCTTTTCACCCATCATTTTCTACTGCAATAATGCTTTTCGTACAACAGAAATACGTCCAACGAGCATCCTATGTGTGCTATATATAAAACGTAATGTGTGTTATACGTACGTGTACGTGTGCTATACACATAGAACACATTACGTCTTATGTATAGCACACATTGGATGTTCGTTGGACGTATTTCTATTATACGAGAAATATTGTTGTTTTTCTAATGTGTAACATATTATTTATGTTTGTTCACATCTCATCTGAAACGCAAGAGCTTAAGCGTAAGCTTGCTGACACAATTAATAGTAACACTTTGGAACATAATATTATTTTATCAAAGCTAAGTTACAAAACTCTGGATACAGCCAAGTTGCTATAGCTTAGAATAGAACCAATACTCTATTTGGATTCTCGATAACGGTTGTGTGCTTATCTAGTGTTAAATTTGATTATCTTATCATAACTAATTATTATACTAGTTTAAATGTGTAATTACCAAAAGGTATTATAAATCAATAATGATTAGCATATGATAAACCACTCAATACAATTAATTGATCAATTTTAACTTTATTTTATGTCTAAATAATTATTAAAATTGTAATAAAGTGAATAATTGTGATTTAAAATCTCATTTATTAATTTATATATAAACCCTTGTTTTGTGAACGTTGATTTATGTCATTTCATAGGGAGAAGGTTAATTCAATCTCATCGGTTCATGCCAAGATTCAATGATCTTGCTGAACTTTGCTAGCTGTTACGTTGTGTGGAATTTGTGCAAGATCAGAAACAAGATCATCTTTGAGGGGTTGAAACCAAAGTGGGAGATTGAAGCAAGAAATGTAATGATGTCTGTTGGCTAAAAGCTATTACTGACTAATAAACTTGTTCCAATAACTCAATTCAGGAATCTCTATTGTGCAAGATGAGAGTATGTGAGATATACTTATTATATTAGTTAGAGTTTTAATTTACTGTTAGTTGTTATACATGTTGGAGTTTTTGTATATAACCACGGCCGTGTGTATTGATTTATTACTGATTCAGAAATACAATTTAATTCATTTTTTCATCCATTCTTCTTTACTTAGGTTGCTTTTAATTCCTCCTAGCTAGACTCAAACACACAGGTACATGCAACATATTAGAGAAAGAGAGAGGGAGAGGGGCAAATAATGAACTGTATAACCTTAATTTCGTTAATCATAAGTTATTGATAAGAGTATTACTACATCATCATCATACATATGCATAAGAGCGAGCGGAGAGGTTGCTGTGCCCTTTCTCATTAGTATGTTTTATTCATTCATATGTTTTTATTTTATTTTTATTTTTCCTTTTCTTTTAATAGATAGTTTATATTTATATATATAGAGAGAGTCTTCTTAGAGAGGTAGCTCATCATTTGTTGTTGAGGAGGGAAAGAGATCCATTGCCGTCGCCCTTCACTTTGAGGTTGGTGTTGTTGGTAAACCCAAACAGCTTTTGATCGTTTCCATTCAAAAAGCCCGCGGGCTGAGCCTGAGCCTGCGGGCCTTCAAGAGGGGTTGGATTATTGAAGTTGACACGTGGCTGAAATGCCATAGGCATAGCCCGGTTGCTTGTTGGACCTCCTTCCATCATGTCAGCAAACCCTCTAACAAAACCTGCCATTTTGTATTGGTATTGATGATATATAATTAAGTGGTTACAAACTCTGTTGTTTAGGCTTTCTTGCTATACAAATTGTTTATGGAAATTGATTGCCTTTTTATAGATGCAACCAGAGAATATATCCCCGTTAATAGATAAAAATATATATATAATACTTAGAATCTTCGGAGTTTGGACTTACTATAGAACATTATTGTCAATTTATTATTGCGATAAGATTCAGGTACATATTTACCAACTATATATTCGTTCACACATGACATTAATTTGTAATACCCTGTTAGGCGTGTGCATTCACATCTATCTTAGATAAGCGAAATGTCAAAATCTCTATTGACCTTGAATAATACAATTTATATATATTTTTAATAGATAAATATGAATTTAATTTTCATTCATTAATGATATATAACTTTTTTACAAAGTTATTCAATCAAGTATTGTCACGTCAGTCATTCAATCATATATTATCACGTCAACAATGATAGCATTTTTCTCTCTCACATTACCTAACAAGTCATACAAACTCAGATAAATATTACAAGTGAACATAGGTGCATGTGTAGTCCTTTTGTGAGTATTGTGACATCATTATCAAATTATTGAAAATACAATTTTATTAGAAATACAAAATTATATCGCTCAACAATAGAAGTATTAGGACTACAATTCAGTCCAATAAAAATACACATATAATTAAAAATATTATTTAGATTAAAATATTATGTATAATTTTTTCACTATTTTAACTTAAAAAAATATTATTACTCAAAGCTTTTGATCTGAAATATCCATGACCCTTGTGATTATTGCCGGGAAAAACATAACTGTGGAAACAGTGAATTACGGTAATTGGACGAAGAAAGCTTGAAATTTACATCAATATTTAACCATATATATTTGATTCACTTAGGATAATACAAGGCACATAGAGTGATCAATATGAAAGTAGGCATTTGTAAAGAGAAAGCAGAAGAAGCATATATAAGAACCCTCTTATTTTATTGGAAACTGTGAAGAGATCTTTCTCCGATCCAGTTTCAATCATCGTACAAGACTAGTAGATATATATTTTCGGAGATTATACATCCATATATATCATGATCATTATCCATCCTTCTTATGATGCAAATTAAATAATTAATTAATTACGGGATCGATAATTGGTGGAGGCGTCAAAGGAACCGAAGAAGATGGAGCCGTTACCATTACCCTTGGTGTAGCCAGTGTTGTTTATAAGACCTGTCAAGTTTTGTGAGCCTGAGTTGTCAAACGAGACAGAGGATGATTGCTTCTCCTTAGTAGTTGTGGGGCTTCGAGGAGGAACAACATTATTAGCACTTCGATTCGGATTCTGACGGTGTCGAGGTTGCTGTGCTTCCACAGGTTCTTCCATATCATCTAAGAGGCGTAACAACTCCATAAGAGCACCATCTGCCATTGTTTGTTACTACGTTTGTATGGAAGATGGGTTAGTTTGTGTTGTTTGCTGAGTTAGTTATATCATATCGTTTGGGAAAAACTATCATGCTTTTATATTCAGGGCCAGGAATAATATTGTGGTGGTGGCAGCTTGAATAAGAAGCAAATATTATTCATTATTATTTTGTAGAAGATATGTCTTTTCTTCTCAGCATGTACCTGTTGTATCGGATTGGATTCAATTACATGGATTCCCTCTCCAGTTGTCCCAAATAAACACCTACTTTTAAATATTAAAATAATATTTTTATTCTCTGTGACCAAAAGAAATATACTGTAACAAAACTTCTTTCACTCATATAGTAACTAACCATCATCGTATCATATTAATTATTTCGCTCTCATCAATCACGTATTTCATCATTAATTTGGATTTCATGTAACAAACATGTTGCTGTTAATTGAGAGTTTCATAACTAGTAGTGATAACATCTTATTGGATTAATATATGATGATAATACAGCAGCAACATTATCAGCAGCTGAATTTATTTAGAATACATCATGATTCATGATTGAGACTCATGGTCTTCAGTTCTTGGTAAAGTCGCCAAGGTTGATGAGCCCATTAGCATCACCCTTGACAAATCCAGTCTGGTTTGTGAGACCTTTGATGTTCTGATGGGTAGGTTGGGGGTTCCACTCGTCATCCTCTTTTGGTTGTTGCTTTGGAGTGCTGTTGGTGTCACTATAATTGGGCTTGTTTTGGGCTTCTGTTGCTCGAACCCTACCAACACCTACGCCAACACCAACGCCGAAGTGGAGCCCAGATAAAAAGCCTGCCATTGAGAAAGAGAAATTAAAGGAAAACTAGATAATTGCTCTGATCTGGTTTAATTTAATTTGTCTCAGAAGAAATGATTGTCGCATTCTTTTTATAGACGACGCGCAGCAGCTAGAACCTAGAAAGATACTGAATGAGTGTGAGTGCAAAATTAGTCTCAAGAATATGGATCCAGATATAAATAATATATAATTAAGGGGTTGGATTATTATTGTTTTCATTTTTTGGTCCTTGCCTGTCCGGAATCGTATAAGATGCTAAGATAGTAGTAGAAGATATCTAGTGGGGCCTTGTTCGTTTTGATTAATGCAAGATAATTTTTCACACTGGAATCAATGCAAAGTTGGGGAAATTTCTACCCTTACTCTGGAGGGGAATCCATTATTATTCTTCCTCCGTAAAATCACTCAATCAGTCAATCCTTAGTTTTTGTCGATTTGCCCAAGAAAGAATAAGGGATCACATGCTATATGGTGGAGTAAATACACTCTTTCATCTTTGAGGTGGAAAATGTGACTCGCAAAGGTGATAGTTGATAGAGTAGTCGTAAATTTCTTGATATATTCCTTTACATTATATGTTTTAGAGAATATTTTTCACGTGGAATTCTTTCATAAGTTATTTTTCCCACTTTTTAACTTTTAACCAAGCTCACACACATCAAAATTAGCTGAGTTGATAAGGGAATATATGCAAAGGTGATTAAAAAAAAATTATTGGAGGGCAACAAGCCCAGAAAAACAAACTAGATATATTATTCGGGTTTAGGATAGAGTCCTCAATTTTTTTAATAGAGCAATGCTAGAGGCACAAAAAAAAATAGTCAATACAGTCAACAAATTGTGCACAACGAATATTACATATTGTGCACACCATATACAACATGATGTACACAACATATATAACATATTGCAAAGAAAGATGATGTTGCAATATGTGATATATGTTGTGCACAATAGATTATATACGTTGTGCACAATAGATTATATACGTTGTGCACTACATATAATATACGTTGTGCATTTTATATTATATATATTGTGCACATCTTGTTGGCTGTTTTGGCTAATTTTTTATTGTGCCCTCAACTATTTCCTCTTTTAATATTCCTATACATGATGTGTTAGAGCATCATTTATGATAAACCCACCTGGTACCTAGTTAACTTTTTTTTTTTATTGTATTACTTCAAGAGTGGTTGAGATTTTACCCAAAATGATAATTATATATAATAATTGGTAATGCTATTGATAAAATGATAGTTGAATGAAAGTAGCAATTAATAAATGAAAAATTATTAGGTGCACTGAGAGTAAGAGATAATATAAATAGAGTAATGCTACATGTATACTCACCATATGTAATAACTTAATATTTTAAAACTAGTAATTAAACATTTATTATTATGTATTAATCGAACATTTTAAAAAGTTGGATTACAAGTTTTAAAATGTTGGATTATTACACATAGTAGCTGATAGTGACTGATTTTGTGATGTACATAAAACATTTCTCATATAAAATATGTACTTGCTTCTTGTCATTTTTCTTCTTTTATGCTCTTCAACTTATTTTTTTATAGTGTTTTGAAAAATAAAAGGGATATCTCATGATATGAAACACCTACATACTTAAATGGAGAGACTTTGGAGAAAAAGAGTACTCCTCCCCTAAAATAAACAAGAAGAACCAAAGATAAAATATTACCATAATAGCCTACAAAATCACATGGCTATGCCATGGCTCTTCAACTTTAGTGATAGAGTGAAGGTGGCTGGCTGTTCTCAAGTCGATTGCATTAGATTATTGTGGTGTTGAAAATGTTTAGAATCAAAATAATCTGAACAACCTTTATTATATGAATTTCCAATAATAATTGTGGTACACTTGGGATTGGGATGCTTGTTAGGACGTATTTATGATAACTATTATTGATAATAATTAATATCCTAGACATATCAACATTCAACAGCTTTCGCGATGCACATATATATCAAGCAAATGTGAATTTGATTTCAAGCGTGTAGAAATATATATATATGGTAACCATCACCATCATCATCATCATATTAATTATGTCATTCTCAATCACGTATTCATCATGTGTTTGATCGATTATATTTCGTGTAAGTAACAAATTAAACTGGCTGTTTAGAGTAGTGTTTCATAACTGCCCGACAACATTATTTTATTCTATATTATATGAGGACATTATTATAATACATGATGGGCATCAACATACAGCATGCATAATTTATTACTACATGATTGAGAGTTGCCTCCTCCAGCTATATATGTATATATATTATATATGTATATAAGTAGAGTGTTGGTGCTTCATGTATGTTATGAATGGAGTGTTCATGGTTTGGTCTCAAAGGTGCCAAGGTTGATGAGGCCGTTAGCGTTGCCCTTGACAAATCCAGTCTGGTTCGTAAGACCTTTGATATTCTGATGTGTGGGTTTTGGGATCCATTGCTCCTCCTCAGATTGCTTTGGAGTGGGAGTGTTGTTGTTGGTGTTGGGCTTGGATTGGGCCTCTGCTTGTCCCTGCCGGCGAGTAACACCTACTCCAGCACCAACAGCAAGTTGGCATATTCCAGATACAAACCCTGCCATATTTTTGTATGATCAAGAAAGGAAAACTAGCTAGCTAGTAGCTACTGTTTGTTTCTTCAATTAGATTTAGATAACTGTTCTGGTGTGCCTGAGGAGGAGAAAGAGCCACTCTTTTTATAGAGACGCATGCTGAATTAATTATTAGTGTGAATGCAAAGGGTGGAGGATAGTCTGATCTGAGGAGGAATATGAATCTAGAAAAGGTCCATATAGTGAAGGGGGTGGTTTAGTGATGGGACATTATTCGTTTTAACTTGTTAGATAAATCACGGACGAATAATAAAAAAAAGCAAGACAGTTTATTCACTCATAAATCTAAAGCTGATGAGTCGATAAGGGAATATATGCAAAGGTGATAAGAGTCCTCAATTTTATTGATATTCATAATAATATACTGTGCAGAGAATCATTCCTGATAAACCCACCTGCTGATGGCCTGATGGGTAAATCATTTCCCTTTTTTAATTAAATTACTTTAGGAGCAACCTTAACTGCAGTATTTAATTTGCAGCAGGCAGGGCATCCAGTACTGTACTAGATAAGGTTAAGTTTATCTGATTCCATTTCTCTACTTCAGTTCAGTAGTGTATGTACAAAGAAAGGGGGTGAGTTGATTTGAAATTTTGAAGATAACGAAAAAAAGAATACGAATATTTTCACCAAAAACAAAAAAACTAAAGCAGTGGTATAATAGAATTCTGTGAAATTTGGCAGTATCTTTGGCTTTTGCATGTCACTTTGGCATCTAAGTGTGCTTTGAAGTGGTTACTGAAGTTGCATACAGAACGAATGCTGTTCAGATAGTTTTCATTCATTCACAGTAGGTACTCCTTTTCATATGGACTCAATTCAAAACTAATTAATGCATAGCCTCCAAAATTATAGATTTTGCTTCTTTTTTTTTGGCAAATAGATATTGCTCTTCATGTTCATTTTGATAAAGAAAAGCTCTAGATACGTAGTAATTAATTTCTGTTCAGATTTAATAATGGTCAGACTTATATGATTTGAATGATAATATGTGTCATTCTATTATATTCCAGTAACAATTATCTCTGTTTATGAGTTTGTGGTGGTCAATTTTATAATGAGAGACTAAGTAAAAAAGATACTGGAGACATTACTTCCTCTTCCAAAATCAAAGAATATGTCTAATAATAATGATAGATTAAATAGGCGAATAATTTCTGTAAGTTTAATTGCCATGTGATACTATATGCTGGCTTTTCAATGATTATTAGCTGGAGTATACTACGTATTTGGTTCCACTCCATATAACAATTATCTCTGTTTTCTATGAATATATAAATCATCACTCCTAAAAACGATTTTTTGAAATTTTCAATTTAATTTATTCATTATATTTGTCTACTACTCACCAGGTACATATAATTGTTCATGTACGCTTTAATGTTAGCATTGCGAGACGAACACTAACTGGCGTCGAATTGTTTCAACTACAATTCAAGACTATATTAACCAACCTCTTAATCAATTAAGCTTTATAAAATTCAATAAAAGAAAACGAAAATGAAGCTTTATAATATTGGTAAAGCTAATATTTTTATTTTTATTGCTTTATGACGTCATGTATAATGAAACAAACAGCTGAAGATGTTGGAGCCTTAATTGCAAAGGGATGCAAAGCTCTTATTCTAAATATATTTAATCTTTCAGATATATATTACATGACGTTGAGTAGAGTACTCCTTTCGTTTCTGAGTGGCTTACTTCAAGCTACCAAGGTTGATGGCTCCGTTCAAGTTGCCTTCGATACGGCCAGTTTGGTTACTCAGACCTTTTATGTTTTGATGACGTTCTCCACTCTTGGGATTCACCGGCGCTGGCGTTGCATTTTTGTCATCATCCATGTCATTTACCATACCCATCAGTCCCTTGAGTGCATCGATTTTTTTTTGAAGGTCAGCCATTGTTTATATATATATATATTGATGTGCTGTTAATGAATGTGTAAGGTGTGATCACTAAAGATTGAAATGGTTTTGTGAGCATACCTAAACGTAACTCTCCTCATATATATAGATGCAGTGGTGGAACAAATTCTCATACATTAATGCAAACTTGACAGCAGAGGAATTACCGTTTTATTACAAATGGAATAATCTTTAAAATAAAGTGATTCTTGGTGGAGCATCAAGTTCCTTTTTTATGTATATAGTTCGTCAGACAAAAGCATATTTTATCTTCATATTTGCCTGTGCATGAGGAATAGAGTCATCTGATACTAACCTAGATTTTCCTTTTCCATTTGCAATTGCATAACTTCACGTGAAAATACAGATATAAAACAAAATATGTGGCTGCTGGGATTCGAGCCCAGGTCTCCACGGCCACAACGTGGAATTCTCACCACTAAACTACAGCCACTTTGTTGGTAAGAAGAAGAAAATAATGAACAGAATGGATCACCGAACTGCTGCCATACTTATTTTGCCATACTTATTTTAACAATAATGTCCTAGTATCCATAATAGTGTTAGTTAGACGTATTTTTCCTATGGCTTATTTTAAATATCACTGTTTTCTGATAGGAGCAATGCTATTAGGAAAGTCTCTCCAAAAGATATCACTCACGTTCTCTTCTTTCATCTTCATTTTTGCCATGTGAGAGGTTTTTCTTTTTTCCCGGAAATTATTAGATTTGTAGCCTTTAACATGTCTAGTTTGCCTCAACTTTGATAACCATCATAACAATTGGTCTGCTGGTTCTTATCACCATTCAATACCCCTTCATAGGGCAGATTAAGTAAAGTGCAGTTAGTTCCCACAGGACTATGTTGAAGAGGATCTACAGAAATATTTTCAAAGCTATCTTGAAGCAGAGGAATACCTTAATGCTCAACAGTTGACAAAAATGTATAAAATCAATTATTTCCTCGAAATCTGTTTAAGGAAATTGTCTTCTCCATTCCCTAACTGAGCTTTAATTTAAAAATCGTCTCCCCGCATAACTTTAGTATTCATTCAGAAACCAATGTTCATTTCTTCTTTTCGCTGGGACAATAATTAATGTTAATGGAGGTATATATATATAGCCTTGAAGATAAAGAGGACTCCAACTACATGCTTAAATATTATGCTAAGTAGTAGCATATCATATTTTTATTTCTACAGAGTATTTTACATAATATGTGAGCAAACCGATTATTTTACAAATACACAGAGATTTAGACATTTCCACGGCTCATATTCCAAAACTGAACCTCTTTCTCAAGAACACTTAGCAATGCAACTTCAGCTTTTTTGAGCTCATCATCAGAGGCCTTCTGTAAGCGCCGATTAGCAATGTTCTGCAGAGATTGACAGTACTGACCAAAACCCTCATTGCCCCATCTTGCACAAGTCTCCTTCAATTCTGGTGGGGTTTTAGATCCTTCTCCAATGCAGTGAGCAAAGCTCTCTTGATACACTGCTTCAATGGCCCAAAATGCTGTAATAGCCACAGAATATTCCACCTCTGAACTCATCCAACTCTCCAGCAACCTGTCACGACATGCATGTATATATAATTGCTTCTTTAAACCCTTAAATAAACACAACTTTAGGGTCTGTTTGGTTAGAGTAAAAAATGTAGCTCCTTTCTCACTATTTAGTACCATATTCTTCTAGCTATGTTATTAGGCCTTTAGCCCCAAATTATACCTACCTTCTCATTAGCAAAATATTTGGGGGACAAAAATATTTTCACTATCAGTTATACTCACATGGTCAGAACAAATTGCAAAGATAATGGTAGATATCATAATACATCAATTGAGTGTGATAATATATATATATATATATATATACATGATTAATAGACCCTACCCACAATAGTCTTTGTTTGCCTGCTGAGGGACAACATCGGAAAGTTGAATGCCCCACTTGTTGGCTTCTCTCTTAAACCAAGAAATTTCATCCTGGAGTGAAGCCATGCCCCCCAATATGACTTCCATATCAGCACTGTCATCTGATTCCTTGCAAGCTTTTATAAGCACACTTGCTACAAAAGGGACAAAAGCTCTAACGAACAAGTAATCCTGTGCCTACATAACATTACAGGTATGAAAAAAATTAAATAACTACAATCGATTCAACCACTAAATGAAAGAAGATAAAATTACAACTACTTCACTAAAAAAAAAAAACGTTTTTTCACATATTGACACCGCAAACCCAAAAATTTAACATGAAGTCGAAATCCAAAACCAATTCTAGCAAATGAAGCTAAAATTACATCTTAAAGAAAAGGGCATCAAAACAGAGAATGAGAAAAGGGAGAAGTGTTACTCACCAGCCATGTTTTGAAGGCGGCAATGTCGATGGAACCATCGCGAATGCTAAGAATAAGAGGGTGTCTTGTGGCTGCTGTGTAGAGGAGACGGTGCTTCCTCAACCAGGCCTCAGTCATGCCGATCTTCTTCTCCTCAGCTTTTAGCTTTTCTTCCATGTTCTCGCTTCTTCACATGCAATCGGTTTGTGCTCTTTACAAAGTTTGACTGACTAGCACACTTTTATAACTTGCAAGAATTTTCCAGTGATCTGATGAGTGAACTGAGGAAGGAGACACAGCACAAGAAATTTCTAGTGGGCCTATACTTCGCTTGAAGTTTCGGTGGCACTAGTCTACGTGCCTTCGGTACAACATAGAGGCCCATGCACCACCACATCTGGCGTTCTTGTTGGGCTTTCACAATCTAAAGCCCTTCCTAGCGCCCCATAAGGTTAATATCGGAATTATAATCAAGATTAACAAACGAATAATCAACTCAGTTCATCCAAAAAAAACAAACAATAATAACTTTGAACAAAATTAGAATCATATTCTTGACAAAATAATAATAATAATCATAAGAAAAACAGAGGTTGACTCCCGAAAAAGAAAACGATGAAGACCACTAACATAAGATAAACCTGATGAATTATTAAATAAATTTTACATATACTTAGTAGAATTTTATAGTCATATAATATGGTTGGTAAAAATTGTCAATAAATTATGAAGTAGTTAAGTTTTATAACAGATATTAATAAATTAAAATCTAGTAAATTAAATATGAATCCAATAACATTGATATGTTATCTTATTATAGAATAAGTAATGAATATCAACAAATAAATGATAAAAATCAAAGAGTAGAAAAAAAAACGAAATAAAAGAATAAATTTTAATTTTGCTAAAAGTTTCCGTATATGGAAACCGAGTGAGATCCAATTCCAAATAGAGAAATGATTTGTGTACACTTCAAATCAGCCACCAATCAGTCACCATAGTATAAATATATGAAATACATGTATAATACAACTAACAATTATATAACTGTATTTTTTAATTAAAACACATTTATTTCACCTTACGCGCGCGCTCTCACAATCATAACGGAATCAAGACTCACTCTCTCTTTCTTTTTTCGTGATCAAACGAGTAACTAATATTCATTTTGCCTTGTCTTCCAAATGTCACAATATGAAAATGTTGACCACAATCTCAACATAATCCAATATGGTATTTATTTATGTTGGATTGTGGTCTTTATTAATGTTGGATTGTGGTCTTTAATATGTTGGAGGAACAAACAGAGTATGACACAACATGAAAGCATATATTAAATCTGATTTTTTTGTGTTCATATTCACCCTCTTGGATGTTGGATTGTGGTCTTTATTTATGTTGAATTGTGGTCTTTATTTATGTTGGATTGTGATCTTTATTTATGTTAGATTGTGGTCTTTATTTATATTAGAGTGTGGTCTTTATTTATGTTGGAGTGTGGTCTTTATTATGTTGGATTGTGGTCTTTGTTTATATTGGATTGTGATATTTATTTATGTTGGATTGTGGTCTTTATTATGTTGGATTGTGGTCTTTATTTATGTTAGATTGTGGTCTTTATTATGTTGGAGGAACAAACAGAGCATGACACAACATGAAAGCATATACTAAATCTGATTTTTTTGTGTCCATATTCACCCTCTTGGATGTTGGATTGTGGTCTTTATTTATGTTTGATTGTGGTATTTATTATGTTGGATTGTGATCTTTATATATGTTGGATTGTGGTCTTTAATATGTTGGAGGAACAAACAGAGTATGACAGAACATGAAAACATATATTAAATCTGATTTTTTTGTGTGTCCATATTCACCCTCTTGGATGTTGGATTGTGGTCTTTATTTATGTTGGATTGTGGTCTTTATTTATGTTGGATTGTGATATTTATTTATGTTAGATTGTGGTTTTTATATATGTTAGAGTGTGATCTTTATTTATATTGGAGTGCGGTCTTTATTATGTTGGATTGTGGTCTTTATTTATATTGGATTGTGGTATTTATTTATGTTGGATTGTGGTCTATATTATCTTGGATTGTAGTCTTTATTTATGTTGGATTGTGGTCTTTATTATGTTGGAGGAACAAACAGAGATTGACACAACATGAAAGCGTATATTAAATCTGATTTTTTTTTGTCCATATTCACCCTCTTTGATGTTGGATTGTGGTCTTTATTTATGTTTGATTGTGGTATTTATTATGTTGGATTGTGATCTTTATATATGTTGGATTGTGGTCTTTAATATGTTGGAGGAACAAATAGAGCATGACACAACATGAAAACATATATTAAATCTGATTTTTTGTGTGTCCATATCCACCCTCTTAGATGTTGGATTGTGGTCTTTATTTATGTTGGATTGTGATATTTATTTATGTTGGATTGTGGTCTTTAATATGTTGGAGGAACAAACAGAGCATGACACAACATGAAAGCATATATTAAATCTGATTTTTTTTTGTCCATATTCACCTTCTTGGATGTTGAATTGTGGTATTTATTTATGTTGGATTGTGGTCTTTATTTATGTTGGATTGTGATCTTTATTTATGTTAGTGTGTTGTCTTTATTTAGATTGTTTTCCTTATTATTTTTTTGTTACCATCTTATATCTTATATCCTTTTGTTTATTTTTTCAAATTTTTTTGCATCCATAAAGTTGATTAACTAATAGCCTCACAGGAAAGACAAGAATTATATCCCGAAAAGTATATTCTTGTATTTCATGAGGAAGATAATGTATTCTTGGTGAAACAAGATCGGAAATTTGTATTGTATGAGTATATTTTTAGTTTTGACATTGAGATCTATGTAATTTTAGACAATTTGAATAATAAGGTATTTATGTCTTTATTATGTTGGATTGTGGTCTTTATTTATGTTTGATTGTGGTCTTTATTATGTTGGATTGTGATCTTTATATATGTTGGATTGTGCTCTTTCATATGTTGGAGGAACAAACAGAGCATGTAACACAACATGAAAAATATATATTAAATCTGATTTTTTGTGTGTCCATATTCACCCTCATGGATGTTGGATTGTGGTTTTTATTTATGTTGGATTGTGGTATTTATTTATGTTGAATTGTGGTCTTTAATATGTTGGAGGAACAAACAGAGCATGACACAACATGAAAGCATATATTAAATCTGATTTTTTTGTGTCCATATTCACCCTCTTGGATGTTGGATTGTGGTCTTTATTTATGTTGGATTGTGATATATATTTATGTTAGATTGTTGTCTTTATTTATGTTAGAGTGTGGTCTTTATTTATGTTAGAATGTGGTCTTTAATATGTTGGATTGTGGTCTTTATTTATATTGGATTGTGGTATTTATTTATGTTGGATTGTGGTCTTTAATATGTTGGACGAACAAACAGAGCATGACACAACATGAAAGCATATATTAAATTTGATTTTTTGTGTGTCCATATTCACCCTCTTGGATGTTGGATTGTGGTCTTTATTTATGTTAGATTGTGGTCTTTATTTATGTTGGATTGTAGTCTTTATTATGTTAGAATAAATCTGATTTTTATTTAGAGTTCATATTCACCCCTAAAATTACGTTGGATTATTCATGCGCGTGAGTTTCACTCTCTCAAATGTGAAAGTAAATATTTAACAGTTAAATTATACAAAATACGTATTTATACGCGATGACTAATTTGTGGCTGATTTTTGGTGTAAACATAGCAAACCTCTTCCAAATAGGAGTAAACGAGAGCTCCACAGATCCAATAGGAAACAGACACGTAAGAAAACACGCACATTGTGACGTGTCAACCTAGGAGCCAAACTCCCTGTGCTGATGAGGTCTCCCGTCTCCGCTATAATTTCAATTTCCAATCCCGACTCTGATATTTCCTCCGCATTATATTATATTCATAAGCCCATGGCATCATTCGTGATAGCCGTTTAGTTTACCGTCAATCGCACATATTTAACGACAGTGTCGGCGTTAACGGTGACGGTGGATTTGGTTGCTTTTGGTTGAACCAGTTTTGGTGGAAGGCAATAATCTAACGTGAGCGAGATATCGTATCGGCGATGGCGGAAAAGTACAACATGAAGAACCCGTCCGTGAAGCGGATTCTCCAGGAGGTCAAGGAGATGCAATCAAACCCTTCTGATGATTTCATGAGCCTACCTCTCGAGGTTTTTCTTTTTTCTTTTTTTAATTATTCTCGCATCTTCATCGTTCGTCTTAATTTTAATGTTAGGGTTTTCCTTCATTGCAACATCTCTTATTTTCGTTCAATTTCTTTGGCTATTGAATCATTGTTGAGTCATAGTGTTGGATTTACCGCTCGGATCGTTTTGCTATCTGTTGTGATTCAATCAAGATTTCGTCATATTCTATCTCAAAAAAAAAAAAAAAATTTCTAAGAGTATATCCGTAATTTTTAATATCAAGTGATTTCAATCGATTGATTCAGCTCATAGAGCTCGGAAAATGGCGGAATGAAAAAGAAAATAGAAAAATAAAAGTTTGCATCAGTCTGTAATTTGAATACCTGTTTGGTACTTGGCATCTTTTCTTATCAACTTCTTTTTCTTGTTTGTTCTAGGAAAATATATTTGAATGGCAATTTGCGATTAGGGGGCCTCGTGATACTGAATTTGAGGGTGGTATTTATCATGGACGGATCCAGTTGCCTGCAGAATATCCCTTCAAACCTCCTTCGTTTATGTTGTTGACGGTAAGATCAAACAGTTTAGACTGCAATATTTTGGGGCTTGAATTCTCTTTGATGTTTAAGCTATTTGAAACTGAAAGCTCAATTTATTATTTTATTAATTAATGCAACATGCTTATAAGTTTCACGGTTTTGCTTTTCAGCCTAATGGTCGTTTTGAGACCCAAACCAAGATTTGCTTGAGCATATCAAATCATCATCCTGAGCATTGGCAACCATCATGGAGCGGTGAGTATTACTTTCCACTTTTGATTCACCCCCAAGTAATGTTTGGGAGTGAAATGTTTCATTGTTTGTAATAGTATAATCACCATATACTCCAAAGCTCTTTATTTCTCATGAGTTGTGACTCTTGCCTATTAACTGTAAGTCTATAATCATTAAGTGTTTCATATAATCATTAAGTCTATAATCACCATATACTCCTCATTATTGTTTCATTAAGTGACTCTCATTAGTTGAAATTCATTGATATGGTGATTTGAGACCCAAACCAAATCATTAGTGTTTCATAGTTTGCATCATCTTCATACTTTGCTGATGTTTATTTCTTTTTGCAGTAAGGACTGCTTTAACTGCGCTGATCGCATTCATGCCAACCAACCCAAATGGTGCGTTGGGCTCACTAGACTACAAAAAAGAAGAGAGGCGTGTGTTGGCTATTAAATCCCGTGATGCTGCTCCAAGATATGGTACTCCTGACCGTCAAAGACTGATTGATGAGGTAAAATGTTCCTCAATTTTTATATACTGTGGATCTTTTCTGTAATATCTTGTGCTGTTGTACTGAATGGTGTACTCTGTTTTTCCCAGATACACGAGTATATGCTAAGCAAGGCACCCCCTGTTCCAGAACTTAGCCCCTCACAAGCTCCCGAAGAACAACCAAGAATTGAGGCGGCCGAGGCTGAGGCCGAGGCTGATTTGCAAAAGCCTGAGGCTTTACCTACAGGAGAGGGGATAGCAGATCAAGCGGGTGACCAAATTGTTGAGGAACAAGAACATCCTGCCAATGCTAATCTTAATCCTGCACGAGTTGAACCTTCAACAGAGATTCCAGCCAGTGTCTCAAACAATCAGTTACTCCAAAAGTCGGATAAAAGGGTACAAAATGTGAAATCAGAGACAAGGGTCCAAAAACCTGATGATCGCTTGTTCACATTAGCAGCTATTGGACTCACTATAGCAATTGTGGTCCTTTTGCTGAAGAAGTTCATTAAATCTACCGAACATGGTGCAGTTTTCATGAATGGGTCGTAGATGTGTTCTTTGCGTATGGTGGCTTCGAGGTTAAGATTGTTGGCCCCGTAATAGTCTATACTCAATAGGAATTTCAAGCTCTTGAAACTCGAGTGACATTTTATGAACCAAGTCTTGTAATTATGGTAATTATAAACTATACTACATGTGTCTCATATTATCATGTGGTGCCAGCTACTCCCTGTACCTAATAATTAATTTGGCATATGATTACTGATTACAAAGTAGTTACAGAAACTTCTCATCGATGACAAAACTTAGGATTGCTTTTATGGTTTATCGTTCGAATAACTCATCAAATTTGGCAGTACAAATCTACAATTTAAAACGTACTATTGTACCCATTAATTTTAGAGGAGAGCAAATAAAAATCTTCAATAGAGTGAGCACAAGAAACATAGTAATTGCAACAGTGCATTGCAAAAATCATGTCCAAGTGCGATTTTGAAGACAACCGCATTTCAATGTCTTCCACCATGACCTGTGACTTCTTTTATACTCATTAATTTGTTCAATAAGCCCCGCAAAATAGAAATTTTCCGGCACATATTCCACTTCCCTGCACAACCTCTTAAATAAATCACAGGTATCTTTCTCTGTGCCCTCCTCATCATTGACCAAAATCCTTAGACGGTGAAATAATTTGGCATCATTTTCGTTGCAGATGAAGGATCTCATTAGAAAGGAATAAGATGTGAAGGGTTGGACATAACTCTGATGCTGCTCCAATGCAATCAGATTGGAAAAAAGTATTTCTGTGAATTGATGGGTTGTGAGTGGAGCAACTTCAAGGACCCCATTGGAGAACTTGATGTCTAACAAGCTCTTGGCTGTGAACCTCATGAAATTAATACCATACTTCCGAAGCTTGGTGGCACTTGCAGACTCAACATAATCATTTAAAGGCACAGGTTTCTTCGATTGAACTCTTGCATATGTTGGCAGATAACACTGTCGTATTAGATCAAGCAAATGATTACCCTCTTGGCTAAACTTTTCACTGAGAATTTTTTTATCTCCTGGTAACATTTTTCTGAAGAAATGGATGGCAAGTTCAGAGAGGGTCTTGTTACATTTCATTGGAATTGGTACAATGTTAAAGAGCCTTTGAAGAATGAGTAACGGTATTTGGTTTTCTAATAGGATCAAGTCACACCTCACATTATGCAGCATCCCTGGAGTGGCGAATATTGGGTCGGCACGGCGTCTTACGCTCCTCAGAGAATGCTTCAAGAAAAGCTCAATGATGAAACAACCATCAAGTAACATGATCTCGATGAATTGATCACTTATGAGATTGAGTTCTTCTGCATAGAAATTTCGTGCAGTCTTTTCTATCTCTGTTAGTGCCTTCACACATTCATGCAATGTTGCTTCCAGGTTTGGCTTTCGGCTGAGCAATGTGTATAGGTAATGCCACTTATGGTCTACCATGAATTGTAGAGTTTCCTTGCCATGGTGTAGAGGGCCAATTGAAACTTGACCAGGGATATACACCTTCTGGTTTGCTTCTAGGAGCTTCTTGGGGACTCTGAATATGGATTTCAAAGACGAAATGGCCTCGAGCTTTCCCTTAATTGATGCCACAAGATCCTTATTTGCTTGTGTCATGATATCCTCTGAAACATGGTCCTGGTCCATGTTTTCTAACAGCTCATTGGATTTTGTAATGCTGGTGGTTTCCATGAAGCTGTTAGAATTTCAAAACTATCACATCTCTGTATGTATTTTACACAATTCTAATGTTCAATAAACATGGCCAAATAAGAGGAAGCAGTGCTGTTTACATTTTTTTTGTGTCACATCTAGAGAAAATGATTATGGTCAAGGAAAGCAAAGCATGTCAAAGCCATTAAAATTCAAGAGCTGTACAATGGGATTAAGCATAATTTTATTTAGCATCTAAGAGAACATAATAAAATAAGGAGATTCTGTTGGATAGAAAATTAAGATTTATTTATTGGATCTTCTATTAATGTTGCACAGCACAAAGAGAAGTTTTTCATATCAGTGCAAAGTTTATTAAAAAATCCGATTAAATAAAAAAAGGTAATGCTTAGACCTGTACGTGGGCTCTTTGTTATCTGAATCGCTGTTTTCTGCCACAAGTCCACAACCACAACAGTTTCTGCAATGTGTATGTGTATTTTCTTAAAACCACTGCAGCTACTATATATATATATATATCCGATGTTATTAACTTCATCGGAATCCTAGATAACTTGAGAAGTGTGGCAAGAGAAATAATCAGATAAACCGATGATTAAGAAAAAAATGAGAAAACAGAGAATTTCGAACTGTATGAAATAAGTCTGTTTACCACCAACTACAATCTGCTCAAAGTAAAGCAAATAAAGACTGATTATACTTGAAATATAATTTAAGAATTGTTTACAGTAATTATACGATTCAGTTTCCCTTCTTTTTCAGGCACTATCATATACAGTTCATAGCATTTTGATACTTTTCTTTGATGACCGATGTTCTTCAGAATGTTTCACATGCCTCTCTGAGCTTTGCAGACAGCTGGAGAAGATCTAAGATGAAAGTTCTTTTACGAAGATTGCCTTTACAAGAACACTAGCTGAAGCTGAGCTTGAGTCTGCTTTAAGTAAAGCCCATTAAGGCATGATAATAAACTATTAAGATCCTAAAGAAGTAAAGAGTATATGAAAATTTGTCAGACTTGGCTGTGTAAACTTTGTCATTAATTATTCGGTAATGCGTCTGGTTCAATATTACGGTTATTAGTAATATTCAAAGAGAAATTTAATATTCACAACTTTCTAGATTGGGACTAAAGAAACAATCACTGTTTCATTTTGTAAAATAATTTTTCATATCCAATGCCCTTTATTTACTGGCAGAGCTAGCTAAAGTAAAAGTACTGAGTAAAACAAAATCAAGCAAAACAGAAATTCCCTTTAGATACTGAGTAAAACAACAAAGTAAAAAAATATATTATATATATGAAATAGTAGTGGATATAGAGAATTTATATGTTAAATAAAATTGAGTCACATTAAACTGTAAAAGCAAAAAAGTGAATATAAATACTTGGTATGAGAATGAAATTGTATCATTTCTCCAAAAAAAAAAAAAATGGCTACCTCCAGCATCCAAGAAAAAGGCAAAGATAATCGTTAAATTGAGAAAATAAGAAAAGCTTGTCACATTAAAATTAGTTAAATTACGTACAATTTCTATATTGCGATAATATTTTTCGAAGTTGAAATTCGCTGCAATATTTTTTACACTAATTACAACATATTCTTTTGTCTAAAAGACCTTGCTATTATATTGAGAGGGAAAAGATGCTTTTCACATTATTGAGATCAGTTCCATATCAGTCGTCAGAGCAGTCACGCGGGAAGACCTGTTATTTCAACCCCTCATTCTACCCAAAATATACGAAAATGCCATTGATTTTCAAATTTCTTGGATTTTAAATTTTAATTAATTCCTCCTCTTTTTTTTTTTTTCATAATAAAAAAAGGGGACACAAGCAGTGTGATTCAATGAGTTATGCGAGGCCGGGTTAAGAAGTAAAGTGTGTGATCAAAAGGCGAATGGAATCTGATTTTGTTTCTTTCTTTGGAGCCATTTCGCAAGCGATCTCCAAGCATATATAATATTTTAATAATATAAATAATCCCAAACCCCGCCTTTCTCAGTTTTGTTGATAAGAGTGAGCTTGAACACATTCCTTCATTCATTGATCAGAAGCTTAACTTCTACGAGCTTCCGAAGAAGCCCTAGGGAGCGAACGAGAAGATAAAACGCGCTCTAAATTTGCGAGTTTCCAATGGCGTTTTGGTGGCCATTGCTCGTCTTAGCATTCGCTTACGGATTCTGCAGGTTCCTTTTCATGCTCATTCCTCACGTGGTTCCTTCCATCGATGTTGACACTTCCGATGGTACTCTCTCTCTCTCTCTCTCTGCTTCCTTGCGCGGAAATTTGTGGTGACGGTGAAAAATGTGATTTGAATTTGACAGTGTTGGATGATGGAAACCAAGCGCAGGAGAACAGCTTCATATATGTGAGTGCTGTTTCTTCTTTTACTGCTTTGGTTTGCAAATAACGAGTAAAATTTTCAGATCGGTGTATGTTTTGTAATTACTACTTATTACTCTGGTTTTGCATTTTGCACGATCGGTAGGATTTGTTTTCTCTAATTTTAAACTCGACGTTCTGCTTAATTTTGAAAATCGAATTGCATCTGAGGTGAAAAATATCAGTTCTACCGAATCGGTACGTTTCACGAAGCAAAGTGAGATTTATGAGTTGGAGATTGATATGAGTAAACTCTATAAAGTAGTTTAGAGTAGTTAATTTGTTATCGCAGATTGTTAGCTCTAGTTAAATGTTTGTTATCTTAACTACAGTTAGTTAACTCTAGTTAAGTCTGCAAAGTGTATATAAATACTTGTATCACATCAATTCAGATTAATGAATCACTTTCCATCATTTTCTTCTATTCTCTCCTTTCTTCTCTGTGCTGCGACTCTCTGTTTTCTATCATAGATCTGTGAATAATATCGTGTATAAATATATCGTTCGATTCACGTGTTATTGATGGTTCCAATTCAGGTACCTCCTAGGGGATCGTCGCAGCAATCTGGCAAGATAGTTCAGTGCTATGAGCCTGCAACTATGAAATATTTGGGATATGTTCCTTCATTGACGCATGATGAGGTCAGCGAGCCTCAAAGCCTATGCACTTTTAACAACCGATAGTTTTAAGAAGCATATTTTGTTATTGAATAAACTTATTTTGTGGTAACTGTTTAATGAAGTGTGAATGTACTAAAATATGCTGTTTGTTCTGGAGAAATTTGACGTTGATTTGTTTTGTTTCGTTTGCATTACTGACTGCTTGTCTACGTTGAAGTACAAATTTAATGGAATCTCTAGTTGAGTCTAGTAGCCCGAAATTGGCCTTATTTTTAGTGTTCAAGTGATAAGAGTAAACAGTTTAGAGTTGTTAATTTGTTATCTCAGACTGTTAGCTCTAGTTAAATGTTTGTTATCTTAACTATAGTTGATTAACTCTAGTTAAGTTTGTAGAGTGTATATAAAGATTTTTATCACAGCAATTCAGATCAATGAATCTCTTCTATCATTTTCTTCTATTCTCTCCTTTCTTCTCTGTACTGCAATTCTCTGTTTTCTATCATCAAGAATGCTCGCGCATGAGACTGGCCTTATTTTAAAGATGAATTAACTGTCGCCATGGCACTCTAATTGATCTTCATATATCGGGAAACATTGTTGACAATGAACACAAAAATACAAAGCGGAGACTATTGATGCAATGAACCAATTATTAGAGCGTATAATACTCTGATTCCTAGATTTCTAATTAATGCTTTGCACGTGTGGATAGGTCAAGGATCGAGTGGCCAAAGTAAGAAAGGCTCAAAAAATGTGGGCAAAGACCAGTTTCAAGCAACGACGCAAGTTTTTGCGCATACTTTTGAAGTATATAATCAAACATCAAGCACTTATATGCGAGTAAGAGCTAGCATTTTTTTACTCTGCTTGGAAATGTTGGTGATACTGATTGAACTTACCCTATCCTATAGTGTTGTATTTGTGACATTCTGCGGAACATGCAAATTTTTAGTGATTACTGATTACCGATTACCCTGTATTTTTAGTTATCAATTTGTTTATTTCAATTGGTCTGAAATAGATGTTAATTGTGTATTTTGAACGAGAATATCGTTGACATATTTCAATTCATGTGCTTTTATTAGAATATCTTCTCGTGATACTGGAAAGACAATGGTAGATGCCTCTTTAGGAGAAATAATGACAACATGTGAGAAGATCAATTGGCTACTGTCAGAGGGCGAGCAGTGGCTAAAGCCTGAATACCGGTACTTGCTTTAATAATTCTTTCCATTTTATAGTATGTATCCTAAGTTAAGCAATAAAACATAATAGTTTCTGTATATACATCTTTTGTATTAAGTAGGTGAGAGTAATCCTATTTTTCCCCGTAGTAGACTATTTTCTTTGCCTAAACCGGTTTGATGGATTATCGGTTTCGTTATTTTCTTTTTGTTCTCAAACCAGCATTAAGCTTTTAAGTTTTAAGGTATGCATTTAATAAAAAAAAATTGTAATATAAATAGTAAAATACTAAAAGCTACAACTTCTTCCATATGCATAATCAGCTATGGTCAAATTTTAGAGCATGTAAAGTCACTTCCCTGACCTTTCTTTTTTTGTTCTACGTGATAAATAAAACAACTTTGCAGGTCATCTGGAAGATCTATGCTTCACAAGAGAGCGAAAGTAGAATTTTACCCCCTTGGTGTTATTGGTGCCATTGTTTCTTGGAATTATCCTTTCCACAATATTTTTAATCCTATGCTGGCAGCAGTTTTTTCTGGAAATGGAATTATAATAAAGGTATAAATTAAAAAATGTCAACTACATACTGTCTTTGGGCCGATATATTGTGATTTTAGAAATTGCTGACAATACATTTATGCTTTAAAGCAAATTAAGTTATATTCCCTGAAAACTGATGTTCATATTTGAGAATATTACAATATCAAATACCTACTGTTATAAAACTATTCACAAGCCTTGACCTAACTAATTAACCTTTTAGTAGAGTAGGTCCTTGGTATGCTATTGGTATCCACTAATCTAAGCCTCTATAATCAAGTAGTCAAGAGTTAAATTTGCCTGCTCCCATTATTCATTATTAGACTGAATTTCAACAAGTTAAAAAGGTACGTGCATTTATCCATTCTTTGAGCCCAAAAAGGCTGGGCATGTCAAAGATATAACCATTATTGAGTTTCAACCCGATATAGCTAGAGCTTTTAGGGAAGCTGATACTTGAAATTTTACAAAATTGGTTTTATGTTTTCTATATGACAGAAAACCATGTCTGATTGTAGATATCAGAACATGCAAGTTGGTCTGGATGCTTCTACTTCCGCATCATCCAATCAGCTCTTGCTGCAATAGGAGCTCCAGAGGATCTTGTTGAGGTGATAACAGGGTAGGGCCTTCTGTCTTACCCTTCCTTTTTCCTTTGTTCCGTAGTTATGTTTGCATCTATTGACTTGATTGGACCTTCGTTTCCAGGTTTGCTGAAACAGGAGAAGCATTGGTATCTTCCGTTGATAAAGTCATATTTGTTGGATCACCTGGTGTGGGTAAGATGGTATGATTCTTCTGGCCAATCAAATGAGTTCAGTGTGTTATCATCTCAGAATTTTATCTTGATTCATAACTGCCATAATTTTATTTGGATTTCTAAGAGACAATTCGACGTGTCATTCATTTTATATATCTGACATCTGATTACTTAAGAATTCTTTCTCTACTAATATGCTGCATTCTTTTTACGTAGATAATGAGAAATGCTGCTGAGACACTTATACCAGTTACGCTAGAGCTCGGTGGAAAAGATGCATTTATTGTTTGTGATGACGTAGATGTGGATCATGTATGAGACAACTTCCACCTGTTCTAATTCCCCTAAACATGGGGTGTTATTACTAATGATTGACTATTTGGTTGGCAAATGTCATCTTTAATGCTTAATGGAAAATTTCATTCTTGAACCATAATTACAGCCATCTGTCTACTGAATATAGGTTGCACAAATTGCTGTCAGGGCTGTTCTTCAGTCAAGTGGACAGAACTGTGCTGGGGCTGAGAGATTTTATGTCCACAGGGACATTTATTCTTCTTTTGTCAGCAAAGTTACCAAAATCATAAAATCTGTTACAGCTGTAAGTGTTTCTTTCATGACATTTTCTGTGTAAATAAGTCTTATGCTAAAACAACTGCCAATTTTTGGCATATACTGAATAGATAGAATTTGATGATGACAAACAAACTACTTAACTAACATACTTTAGTTTTCTTCCGAGGTGATGTTTTCCTTCAAAACATGAAGTACTAGGAATATGAGATTCATGTTGTATATAGATTGAGGGGAAGGGGCAAAAGGATCCGAAGTTATACACATCCACTGATTCCATTAACATTGAGGACAACTATGCTAATTATTGAAGAATATGCTTCAGTCCTAGTAGAGTTGTGAATACAAATAAGACCATTTTTTATTCGGTAATCGGTACATATGTTGTTTATTTGATATTTTTGTTATTCATTTCTTGCAGGGCCCACCACTTGCTGGGAAGTATGATATGGGAGCTTTATGCATGCATGAGCATTCTGAAAAGCTTGAAGGCCTTATCAATGATGCTTTAGACAAAGGAGCTGAAATTGTTGCACGTGGAAGTTTTGGAAATATAGGTGAAGATGCAGTTGATCAGTATTTCCCCCCTACTGTGATTGTGAATGTGAACCACTCAATGAGATTGATGCAAGAAGAGGTAGCATAGCAAAACTCATTATATTATCTACTTTTAGACCTATAACTTCTCTTTCAGTGTTTATGTGTGCACTGATATTTTGACTGCAACTACTTAATATTTTGATTGTGGACACATACCCATGTCATATATGCACCACACTAATGGATTTAAGTTTGAGATTTTTCCTTCTATCTTTTATGCTTTAGCCACTGCTTACTAGATTCATTTTGCAATTGAACGATATGTAGGCATTTGGACCAATCATGCCAATAATGAAATTTAGCTCTGACGAGGAGGCTATCAAGCTTGCCAATGACTCAAAATACGGGCTTGGCTGTGCTGTTTTCTCAGGCTCTCAGAGCCGAGCCCGAGAGATAGCTTCACAGATACAATGTGGGGTTGCTGCCATTAATGATTTTGCTGCAACGTACATGTGTCAGGTAAATTCATCCTGTCTTTTAAGTCTCTGGAAAAAGAGTTAACTCTAAATGGTCTACTGTTAGCGAGTTAATTGCAAATTATCCTTTTAAGTTTTAAGACTTGTAC
Organism: Aeschynomene evenia; assembly: GCA_013621005.1. Taxonomy (NCBI): domain Eukaryota; kingdom Viridiplantae; phylum Streptophyta; class Magnoliopsida; order Fabales; family Fabaceae; genus Aeschynomene; species Aeschynomene evenia. The sequence continues at coordinate 30,979,016 of CM024263.1, read as the reverse complement.
CAAAATACTCGGGCCTGGGTTCTCTTTTTCTCTGGTTTCCACTGGAGTAAGGATGCATTATTGATTTTGTAGTCCCTGCCATTTGGGGGCGTGAAACATAGTGGATTTGGCCGATTCGGTGGTGTAGAAGGTTTGCGAGCTTGCTGTCTTGTAAAAGCAGTTGTTGAAGATAGATGGTGGCCATTTGTCAAAACCAAGATACCTAAACCAATTCAGGTTTGTTTGGGATCCTTTCATCATTACATTTCTTTTTTGATTCAATGCTAATAGAAATAAACTAAGATGAGATTGTCCGCTACAGTATCCTGTCGCAGAGAATGGATTTGAATTTCAGCAGTCACTTGTTGAAGCTCTTTATGGTCTCAACATATGGGACCGTTTGCAAGCATTGGTAAATGTTTTGAAAATGCTTACCGAGCAGAACCCTGCTGGTGAGAGCAGTAAGAGGAAGTAACTAACTAATTGTCAGGTCAGTTAACATGCTAAGTGGTTAATATTGTCATATTTAAACCCTACCGGCAGCAGCTGTAAGAGAATAAATGACTAATTTTTAGGTTAGGTAACATGTTAGATGGTTAGTGTTCTAACATCACAGCGCTTCCTTTAAAAATAAATAAAAAAAAGGCTAAAAATCTAATGCCCTATGCCCCGGCATGTTTATCGCGATTGCCGTCCGAAAGTTTTTTATGATGTTTGTCAATTACGTTGAATATATCAGTTAGGGAAGCACTGAAGTTTTTAATAAAGTACCCCTACTATCTTGTTGGAAGAATGTATTTTTCCTTTTCTTCTAGTTTAAATGCTCGCATCTTATTTGGGAGAGTATTGCGATTTCAATTTATCCACTCTTATATAGTCTTATCTAACTAATTCCATTTACAAATTTTTTTATCATTAATCCTATTTAAATTTCTTATAACTATTATATTGATTAAAGTCTCATCATACAAAAATAATAGGGTTTTGCTAACAAATGCTCCAAGGTACATTAAGGATACTAAAAAAAATAATTTTTAAGAAGTTAAAAAAGTTATGGTTGATTCATTATATAAAATTGATCAAAATGTATATTTTTAAGATGAGTTTTTTCTCTTTTTGTTAGTAAAATTTAAAAAAAATAAAATTTGAAATTTATTAACGAGTGTTTACTTTAAAAATACATACTTTTTATTTTCAATATAATGAATTTATCACAATATTTAAAACTTTTCTAAAACTTATTGTTTATGTCACCATTGTCTTTAGAATATTTATTAGTAAATTCTTAAAGTTTTAGCGTTATTTGTTTAACTTTTAAAATCAATTTTGATCGACACAAGATTATCTTGCTATTCACAAAAGCTATTTTGGAATTCTGTATTATTTGCCTTGAAAAGTCAAATGAAGAATAAACCAAATACATTCTCATTTACCTTTTTACATGCTATTTTTTCTGTAGATACATTTTACAAAATAGAATCACTTTGTATGTTTAGATAATATTTTTAAAATAATCAATAACATGCCATAAATTTTATGTTTAGTACATTTTTCTTGAAGTTAAAATACATAGTGAAATAATGTAAAATATAGTTTAATTTACAAGTTTTATAATCATGAGAAATGTAAAACAAATTTGACATACATTTTTGTGTTCATTAAGTCAATTTTTTATTTTTTGATAAATATTTTATAAAATAATATTATTTAATTTAATTTTATTGATAATTTTTTTATATTTAATGTAATTAACTCTTTCAAATCTAATTTTAATTTATTAAAATATTAATATAAAAATGAGGAGAGAATTTAAATAGTAAAACATAAATGGCAGTTATTTTTTTATTTTTAATTTTTATTTACTCTAATTTAAAAATAACATTTTAAAAGAGAGTAAATACAACTTTGATATAATTATCTACTAGGTAAAAACACTCAAAATCGATATAACTCAACACTCTATTAGTGTATTTAAATTAAACTTTTAAAAAAATATAGAAAAAAATTATTAGCTACTTATTTTCAGCTAAATAAGCTAAATGAGTGTAGCAAAAAGAATGAGTATACCGAAAATAAAATAGGCCAAATAGGCAAGCAGTCCTATTACAAAACTTTGGAACAAATTAGACTTTGAATTAATGAAAATTCGTAGTTAACTTTTGGGGCTTGTATCCGAACATCCCCTTTTTGCTCAAGTCCTTGAAGCCCTCGTTCAAATGCACCAAAATATTGGTATTACAACATTTCAATTCAAGGCTAAAAGTGTTCTAATACAACTTTTACACAACTCATACGCAATATTACTTTCAAAAATTAAATTGTTAAATTATAAAATTTTTAGGGATCAAAGAATATTTTTACTATTTTATATTTGCACACACCTTGTGGATGTTTGTTAAAACCATTTCTTTCGAAAAATGTTATTAATCCATGAACCCACCCATCCCACGAGAAATGTTATGTTGAAAAATTACTCTTTTCAACAATTACCTTCTGCGTAGCGGGATTAACAAGATTCATTGCGATACCGCAAGGCACCTTTCCGTGTGCATCATCTAAGAATTATTCACATTTGTAAGCACGAGTGATTTCCCACGAAATTGAATCGTCCGGCAATAGGTCATTCCTCCCACAGCAATCCCGTTTACAATTTACCAATGCAACCATGAACTTCTCATTTTCTAACGACGAAGGGTACATTACTTGTTCGTCCTGAAACAGAATAATGTGTTATTGACAAAACAAGTGTATATAAGCTTTGATACTGAGTTAAAAGAAGTTACCTCGGGAAGTTCATAAAATTCCTCAGGAGAAATCTGCAACAAATCCATAGCAGTTTGACCAGTACACCATGCTAAAATTTTCTTACTCTCATCTGCTAGGGTAATTTTCAGATCGAAAGTGCGAACAACCTCGGAATCACAACTTATATGACAAAAGCTGCATTCTACAAATCCACTTGCCATCTTGTTTACAAAGTGACCACAGAGTGAATGTGAAAATCTTGTATTAACATAATAATACTCTATTGGATCAAGCCATACTCGACATACCTGCAATATTAAGGGGGAAAATGGTAATTAAAGGAGATAAAATAAAAATGGAAGGAAAATTCAGGAATGACAAAGAATGTGAGAAAAGAAATTCAAGTCTGTCATTTGATTCGGTAGATTATACCAGACATCGATCTCTTACTTGTGCATAGCTATTCTGGTTAGAAATAACAGAAATTTGTGATAACTTATGAAGGCAAGATGAGTTGATCAATGCTGGTAAATAACTGAGATTGATGAAAGAAGCTCCAATACCATTCTCAAACCATGATACTTCCAGACTGTCAAGTCAAAAACATTCAACGGCACCATCATCATATGATAATTGGGATACTTTAACCATAGAGAATAAGGACGAATTGCGAGAATAATTCAACCATATAGTATAAAAGCAGAGGAAAAAGTATACTATATAGAATACTTTTTTTTTTGGTGCGAACCATGTTGTATACTATAACCGTAGAGAACAAGGACGCATAATAAGTAGTTTTAAACGATTTAATTTTCGTAGAGTATTGCTAGAGACACAACAATAATCCAGTCAAAACAGCCAACAAATAGGAATTTGAGCCACAATCACCCAACCCATTAAAAATATACTCATGATTAAAAGTGCTATTTGAGCCATAAAGTGTTAAATGAGCTTTATTGGCTGTTTTGGGTGGTTTTTTTGTTGTGTCCCAAATATTTATGATTTTGTTATTTTGTTTTAGATAGAAAATTCTTACAAATATCCCTCATGTCTAGCGAATCAGTTATACTTCTAACCATTGACTTGGAAGCGCTCACCGCTTTTGTTTTGACGTAGTGCATGTCAAGCCAGATATAAATACAGTGTGACCAAGGCTTAATCTTCCCAATGACCTGAGACATTAAAAATAAATAATTAGAACGAGCACATTGAAAAGCAATCAAAGAACGAAAAGAGGAAAGCTCAAGTCAAATGGTTTCTTAGTACTGATCATTAATATTTCCAACCACAAAATGCACATGTATAGCTCAGGCAACAACAGTACTGACTGTAAACTGATCATTACCAAAATTTGGCAAAATGAAGCTTTGCCCAAATCACTCCACTAGGATCTGCAATTCTTAAAGAGAAGACAGTTTCCCGTTTATCATCTTCTTTGACAATATCTGTTACAACACCATAAAGACTGATGCTAGTCACCTTGTTGCGAAGGTCAACCACAAATGACTGCAACCATCACAAAAGCAGAAGAATCAGATGACAAAAACTTCTAAACAGTGTGTACTAGGTATCGTGAAATAAATAAATAGCGCCAAATAGCGAAACATAATAGCATAATGTTGACCTTTTTATGTTCCATAATTTAAAAGTGAGCATTGTTAGGGGTACAACAAAAAACCAGCCAAAACAGTCCACAAATAGAATTTGGGCCACAACCACCCAGCCCATTAAAAATATACTCATGATTAAAATGTTATTTGGGTCATAAAATGCTAAATGAGATTTGTTGCTGTTTTGACTGGTTTTTTGTTGTTTCCAAACATTTGTGTTTAAAGTTGAAAAGGAAGTACATAAATGAGACGCAAAAGGAACGCGGGCGAAAACATACGGAATAATTGCCAACAAATATAATTATGGTGTCTGACTGTTCTGAATTATCCAAAAATTAAAGACACACTAACAGTTGAAAACTTCAGGCAATTACATAAATACACCTCATTAAATCTAAAATTAAGCTGATATACCAAAGCCAACAGAATCTAGACATAAGTTATTCCAATATAAATAAATATCTTTCTAACATTTATAAAGGAAAATAACATGTGAGGATTGCGATACCTATTGAGACATAAATGAAAAGAGAAGAGAAAAACAAAAAGGAAAATCTGTCCATATTATTTTCTTTGGAAGGATGTTAAACGGTAAACTCACCCGAAAAGGGTAATTACTGAAATCAATGGTCCCCTGAGAATCACAGGGCAAGCTCACTTGGGATAACCTGGGACCCTGACTAGGATTATACGAACTCAAGGGCCTTGAACTTGGATGCTTATTTGGTGTCAATGTTACGCACACCTAACCAACAGAACTGTTTAATATCTTAAACCTGAGTATATGACAATAGTTCATGTTGCACAAAAAAGCATAAATCACCTGTTCTTCATGTTGAATGTAAGGCACCAAGTATAGCTGTGTTGCACTTCCATATTCAAGACAAATCTCCTCACTTGTTTCAATATCACACTCTACAGCACTTGCAATGTATGGTTTGTCCAGCGCAAGCATGCTACCCAATCTGTAACCCCATAAGAACGAATTCATGATCATGTAAGAAAAGATGTACTCAGCTTCAGAAGTCTCACACAGTGCAAAAGTTCACCTGAAAAGATTGGCCAAGAGAATCTGCTCACCCCACAAGAAAAACTTTAATCTGACTTCATCACCATCGACAAGATTAATCTGTTTCCTCTGTATGCTTCCATACCTTCCTTGAATTTCCGCAGATTCAATGCTTTCGATCCTATTAATGTAAGAAAATAGGTAGGCCATGCTTACTTGTAAGAAGAAAAACTATTAAAAGTATATTACTATATTTAGACGAATGTAAATTAGTGATTAGTCAGAAAATTATTTGAAGTTTAATCCTCCTAGCTGCTCTTTGTCGTGACAATCAACACTCTTGTATATCTTTATGATGCATGACATTTTGCTAGTCACTCAATGCTCACGAATTTACAGTATCCTCACAATAACAAAGACCAGTGACAAAATGTAACACCCAAATGCAAATAGTTTACCTAGCATAAAGCGAATATGAAGCCCCTTTGTTCACTGCATCAAGAGAAATAGAAGAGAAAGAGTCTGAACAAAACTGAGCTCCTAGTAGCATTGCATCATCATCCTGATTCTACAGTTTTGAAGGAATTGGAGTTTTATCATCAGGAAAACTGCAATGATCACATCTAAAGACGGACAATTGTATTGAAGAAACTTAGAGTTACCTCATCCAATAGAATCACAAGATACTCTGTTGGCAAAAGACGTGGATAACCAGAACCTTCAGTGGCAGTTCGCAGATAGCAACCAGTGAGGAAAACCTCCCTCCCTTTCTTCAGAATTCCATTCTGAAGGCCTGCTAAATCATAGAATCTGGTGGACAGGATATGATGTTCAACCTTAATTGCAAATAAGAGTAAGTTTTAATTTCAAAATATATGCTACATCAAAGATTCAATTTGAGCATTTTGTTCAATTATAATAAAAACATAATAATAAATAAATGAGTTTAAAATTATTATATATTCCCACCAAGGTTTATCACTTTATCAATGCGAAGCATGGAAAGAGTAAAGACGCAAGAGAGAACACCATAAGATTGTCTGATTTGTCTCCAACAAAGTTGATTAAAGAATGTCTCATGAACATATTGAATAAAGTTACCTTAATTTACAATATTCCTAGTCTTCCGTATTTTCAACAACGACAGAAACAAGCCACATCTAGTGGACAAATGGAGAATCTAGTTGACAATGTAAACATAGAGAAAAATCGGCTATTCTTACAATCACAAAATTATTAAATTGAACTAACGAGCTTTGAACATGCTTGATTCAAATGTTGCACGCCGCATTTACCTTCGGTGTAGATAGAGATCTATGATATTAGAGCTCCAATAATCCCCTAACGTAAGCATGTGAATGTTCGTGCCTGCAGAAAAATGCGGTTTATAATGGATAAGCACGATTCACCAATCACCTCGACCTAAATGGTAGTTTTATTTGAACAGAAACCACAACCAAGTCTTATCACTAGGTGAGGTTGACTACATCATTCAATTGATACCACTGGGAATAGGCTCTATCCGAAAACCTAATTTTCAATAAAACGATTTAGAGTGAGGTCATTTTTACCAGACGTATTTTTCCAATACCAAAGTTGTTTATTTATTTAATAGATTTTTTTCTACTATTATTCGTAGCCTCGTCGGAAAGGATCCAAGTCCAACTGTGCCTTTTCGTTATTTACAAGAATTAAGAAACAAATGCTCCTCTGCTCCTATAGTCTGATCAGAATACAACATTTGCACATCTCTAACACAGTGAAGCCAGCCTTAATTTTTCACAACTGAACCGCATAATAAAAAATAATTAGGAAATATAAAATAGAAATGCTTCAATTCCTAAGTACCTGGGAGTACATAAGTATCAACAATAACAGCTTCCAGAACGCTGTTCAATGACAGGAACTTTTTCTGGTATATCGAATCAATTGTAACAGTATTTGGAAGCTTCGTTCTCTGATGATCCTTCTTGAGATGGTTAATTAACTCAAGCCTCTTCTTCGGAGCACCAACCCTGCGTTGTTCACACCATGCCTTCAAAACAAAATCAACGATCAGAAAAGAAGCCAAAAACATTATAAACCTAAATAAGCTCAAAAACCGAGTCACAGTAACAGCTAAACTCATTGTAAACAAGTAACTGCCACATTCAATCGATCAAATTCCAAAAGATAATAAACCTAACCGATTTCGTTTTATTTTTATGAATACAAACCTAACTGACTAATCGACTATAAATCCCGAATTTCTGCATTTCATAGTTCGCGAACTACACAAATTGCATGCGAATCATCTACGTGGATATTACACTGGAAATTAACCGCATCAAAAGTAGTTGAGCGAAGACTATTCACCTGAGAGAGTTCAGAGAGCAAGATCGCAGGAGTGACACCGCTTGAGTAAGCAATGCAAGTCTTGAGGATCCGCGACACGATCCAGCTCCAGCCAGGTCCAGCGGTTCCATCACCATCTCCGTTTCGATTGTCTTCCATTGACAATAGCTCAGATCTAGCGTAGTCAACGAATTTAAGGAACGGATCTTCCTCCACCTTATCTTGATCTTCGTCATCTTCGAGGCGATAATCTACGTCCATGGCGGAATCTCCATCGACATTGTGGCCATGATCGCGTCGTTTCATCATCGAGTAACTAACTGAGTTTCAGCCGAACGAACTTTGAACGAGAAGCGTTTCTGCTTTGAGTGAACAATGTGACAGGTTCTGATTCCTGAATTTGGGAATGTGGTGTATATATGGTGGCTTTGGCGCGGTTTTCAATTTCGTAAAAGACTCCTCGTTGTTTTGGCTGAAAAAATTGCGCTAACGGGCCGGGCCCATATAATGCTTTGGCCCAATAGAAAAAAATGCGGCACCCATGACCCAATATCTTCAGTCCTCCTTGGTTGATACACTTGTTTTGTAGTTACATCAACTGGATATTAGTTGAGTTAGCAAATAGAGCAGCTAAATTATCTTACAACAGTTCAATAATTGGTCATTTACCGGTTATCTTACTTGATCTTGATAAACTATGTATTAGGTCAGCATCACATTCTTCTTCACCACTATACATTTCTCATTCTTTCTCTAACCGCTGCTTCGCTAACAAGCTCCAAGAATATGCGCAGATGAACAACAAAAGCAAACACAAATAATATTAATTTATTTACAAAAATCTTGAAACATTTTAAGTAGCATTTCACCAAAATAGGGAACTGAATGTAAAGCACATGCACATTCGAAACAGATGTCTCGCAGGTGAATGCAGTGCTGTCAATCATTATACATCCTCTCTTTTTTTTTTTTTGTACATACTTTTTTTTCTTCAAAAAGCTATTTCTTGTAGGGTCCTGTTTTCAAGTGCATATGGCAAGACATGCCTCGTATCGTACTGTGGTCATTCTATATTCAAAGCAAATTGCAAATTTATATGATTCAATCTGTATTAGGTCAAGGCCCAACCCTAAATTTACATAATTACCTATCTGTGCACTTACACCTTGGCAATTCTATTGTTTGATCTCCAAATCCTCTTCACAGAAGAACTTTTAGGTGGTTCCAATTGAACCTCAATATTGGACGGATCTAAGGACAACCTTTCCATAATGAAAGCATCCAAATCAAAATCACTTTCATCATCTTCACCATCATTGCCGTTAGATGTTGGGCTGGCCAAATCAAACTTGTTTTTACTTGTTCCGGCGGCAACATTTCTCAAAGAATCTGGTGGCATGTTGTAAGAATTCTGGTCCAGCTTGAAGAGTCTCTTCAAACTGTCAATGGCTGGGTCTATGATATCTAAGAATCCCATAACCCATGAAGCATCATCCACAACTTCCGTGCGCTGTTCCATGCGACGAATGATGTTTCAAATATTATCAGCATTTCAAATAAGAGTTATTCAGAGAAAAATCAAGCCTCAAAAATCACAAAGTTGGTATGACGAGCTTATTGAATAAATAACAAAGAATAAAACCTAACACCAATGAAGATTTCTTGAGGAATTGATGGATTTTCTTATACCTGCTGGAAGTAGAGGTTACGAATCTCTTCAGCACGAACAGAATTTCCTTGATCTTCCTCCAGTGATGCCCAAGTCATCCACGTCACATAACTCTGAGAATTGATATTCAATGAGGATCTAAATAATCTGCGTGCGGCTGAAAGATTACCAACCCTCTGCTCCAGAACACCCCAAGCCTGCATTGAATGAAAGTGGTTATAATAATAAAAAAAAATGAATGCCAAGCTTTAAGGAAGGTCAAATATTCACAAAATTTATATGGTTGCATTTAAATTTTATCACCTGAAGACACCTAGAAGCAGTTTCACTGTTCGAATCAATTGATATGGCCTTTTGGTATAATTCTCTAGCTGTATTCAAGTTCCCTTCCTTCCATTCCATCCAACCCCAAGCCTGCATATCCCCAAATTTTCTGATTAGCCATGATAAATACCAAATACATCGTGCCACATTCTGTTATTCTAAATCATTCTAAAACATCCTATTTCCTTCGTGTGGATAAAGTCCAAGTAAAATTCTTACAAACCAAACAGGTTGATGCCTTGGATCCAATTCAGATGCTCTCCTGAACAAGACCCGAGCAAGATTTGCTGTCGAGTGCTTGTATTCTAGCAACGCAAGAGATTGAAGCAGAACAGCATCCCTTGGATTTAGAGCATGACCAATCTTGAAAAGCTTCCTTCCCTTGTCAATGTAGCCCATGTTAGCTTCAAAGATTCCCCATACATGCCAAGCAAACCTATTTTTAGGACTTGCCTGTACTGCTTTCTATTAATCAGAAAGGAATAACAAGAAACATAAGTGATCCAATAGCTAATGGAATCTGAAAAAAAAAATGATAGCATTGATAAAACTAGATATGTACCTCAAACAATCGCCTAGCAACACGGTAGTTTTCCTGTCCCACCTCCATTTGTGCCCAAGCCTATTGTCAGAAAGACAAAACAAAAACATGATGTGGTAAGAATAAGATACGATGCACAACGTAGAAATTCGATTCAGAAAGGAACATCACACACAAATATGATCAAAACTTACAAGCCAACTAGCACAGCTATTAGGATTACACCTGGTGGCTTGATTGAACAAATATCGAGCCTGCTGATACCTATTAGCTCTAACTTCAAGCAATGCAAGTGTTTGGTAAATGTACTCATTCTGTCCACAGTATTTAAGACCTTTCACAAGTAAACTCCTAGCCTTTTTTATATTCCCTTGCTTTAACTCTAGAACAGCCCATCCATGCCAAGCAGCAACATGATTCTTATCAGCAACCGTTGCAGCATCGAATAATTCTCTTGCTCTCCTGAAATTCCCCATTTTCTTCTCAAGAACAGCCCAGCACTGTTCAAACGGAATTTGCACTTGTTAATCTAAATTCAACACGTGATAATAAAAATAAAAATAAAAATAAAAAAAACTCTAACCTGCCAAATGTAAGGATTTTCACCGAGAGTAGCTTGGCAACCTTTTTCGTATACTTCTCTGGCTTGACTTGTCTTTGATTGTTTGCTCAGTATTTTCCCAAGTGCCACATAAGGTCGACCATCTTCCGGCCAACGGCGTATACACTTTTAGTCCCATTAAAAACGAAAATAATCAAAAACACTCCCAAATTATAATACTAAACATTTATAATTTCTATAAGGTACCAAATGTTGAATTTTTTTCTTTTGTTTAATATGCGGTTATGCCTGAATAATTTAATGAATTATTCTAGCTACGCAACGCCACTTACAAGTTTATGCCACATATGCTTTGATATAGCTTCACAGGGAACTCCAGTCTATATTATATTTTCATCAACTCACTCTTTCAAAGAAAACGAGTTCAGAAATCAGAAACCACACCTTCTCAAGTATTGCCTCTGCTTCTTCATACTGAAACTTCCTACCCAGAATCTTCGCCTTGTACAATGCCAAATCTAAGTTCACAGTTAGCGGCTTCTCTTTGGAATCCGATTCCACCCTTTCGGGCTCAAACATCGGCATCTTCTTTGCGAACTTCTTGAGCTTCGCGTCGATCACAGAAGTACCCTTCGATTCATCACCATCATCATCCTTTGACGCCTCCTTCGCTTCCTCCTCCTCGTCGGAAACCTCGCCGGGAACCTCCATCACTGGCCGGCGAACCACGAGCCCACCCTCAAAGCTCGACTCTGTAACCGAAACGGCATTTCCGCCGGGACTCTGCTGGGAGGGAAGGGCATTTTTGTCCAGCACGGTGGTCGATGAGGTGGAGTCCCTGAGAGAGCAACATGGTGGAGAGGGCAAAATGGGAATTTTGAGATTGAACCTGAAGAGGTAGTTTGGGTGCTTGGACTGAGTAGTGAAGAGAGTGAAATTTGAAGAGGAAGAAGAATACGAAGAAGGAGATGGAGAAGGAATCGCGTTCATTTCTGGTTAACGGGCTAAGCTGTTTTCTTGTTTTGTAACTTGTTACGTACGATGGAAATGTGAGGCTGAATGTGGAGGAAGAAGAGAGCATGTTTTGTTTTACTATTTTGGACTTAGCTATGATGCGTGATTAAGAGCTTTTAATGTTTCGAGATTAAGGGTAGTTACGTAATTTCACACACTGTGTATCACTGGACTGACATTATCCACGTTACTAGAGGACTTATGTGGCTGAGGGTTCATCCACAGAGCAGATTTTATTGACACGTGTGGGATTATCATTGGCATGTGCGTTCATGTTCGTGATATATCGCAGACAAACAGATATGAAAAAGGATGAATACGTTTTTACGGAAATTCCGGGCTTTAAATAAACACAATTAAATTCGGGTGATTAGCAATAATGGGAAGTGTATACAATAGTTGATTAACTACGGCAATAATCGGGTAATCCACCAATGGTACTACTTGGCTAGGATAAAAGGGTAAATATTTATTTTAGTTTCTTCTATTTCGTATTATTTTTTTCTAGTAAAAATAATTATAGATTACTAGTGTAGTAAGGATACCAATTTCCTTACAAGACTTGAAGTATCCAATTTAGTACACAAGGGTAAAATGTTTCAACTTAAATTTTAGCCCAACAGCTTGTTTATACTCTGCAATTTATACTGTGATAGTTAAGAGTTTTTGACATTTTGCCATTGTGCATTGATTGGATGCTTTCTTCCTTTTAACTAGGCAAAAACATGGTAATTTGAGCATACAAAATGTACAATCTTTTCTTTTTTTTTTCCTCATTAACTGTTATGTCTTGATTTATACAGTCTAAAAACTTTACTGGACAAGTACATATACAATCTAACAATGACCATGCACATTTGTTGTCTCTTGTGTATATAAATGGGTCATCGAAATTATAGAAAAAGAAGTGAAATTGGATGAGACTGTTAGAAGCAACAAATGACCTCACCCTCCTGACTCCTCAATCTGTTTCAAGTACTTAACATCTCCAAAACAACATACATCACCATTCTCGTTTGTCTTCATTTTTCTCCCTTGAAGTTCATGAGTTTCATTCATTACTGTTTTGTCAAACACATAACAAAAGAAATATAGCCAAAGCATTCTATGACCAACATGAACTACTGCACTCTGCTCTTCCTCTGCTTCATAGTGCCCCTTGTACTTTGCAATCTGGAAATAAATTCAGGTACATAAAGAAAAACCTTATACTTTTCTTTCTAATCATCTCATGAACCTTGTATATATTTATCATAGTGTTAGCAGGTCCTTCAACCCAGATTCTCCATTCTTTCCATCAAGTGTTAGTGAAGACAGAACATGCACACTCTACATCTAGAAAAATTTTAATGCATGGTATGTATTTCCTTACTTCTCTATTTATAATCAATCTTTATATTTTATAATTTATACCTAAGAAGACTGAGATGAAATTTTTCTTCCTGGTTCACTTTAGAATGTGTATGTGATCCTCTTCTTCATCAGGTTGTTGCACAAACAAAGATATAAGCATATCACAAAGTAGAGAATCAACATCTGGAATCCCAGAGTACATTGTGCAAATTGTTAACACTTGTGTTGCAGAGTGTGCTCCATATGACATCCACCTACATTGTGGCTGGTTTGCTTCTGCAAGAATAATCAACCCCAGAATCTTCAAGAGGCTAAGCTATGATGATTGTTTGGTCAACGGAGGGAAACCTTTGGCCACAAGTCAGATCATCAGATTCACTTATTCCAACTCCTTCTCTTATCCTCTTGCATTCAAGTCTGCTAAATTTTGCTCAGCTACAAGGTAAAAAGAGTCCCGAAAATTCAAGAATAAAAAAAAGTCACATCTCTTCTCTTTCGCTCTCTTTTTTCTTTGTTCAGTGTTCTAAGTTGATAGAGGAAGAGATGGTCGCATGTATGCATCCAGAGCTCACAGCTCTTGAATAGAGTTTCGTGAATCAAACAACTTGATTAAGTCACGTTAATTTTGTACGCTTCTAAATTTCTTCTTTCCCTTATAAAGTTGATGCCTCAAATTCTGTCAAAGGAAAAGGACGCATGGAATATCCAAAATGTCAAACTTTGTCTTTTTTTTGTCAACAGACAAAATGAAAAAAAGGGAAAAAAGAAAGTAGTCTTTTTCAGCGCTTACTTGAGTTGTTGCCAAGTATTTTTCTTTACGGGGCAAAAGGTAAAATAAAATTGAAAAAAAAAAACACACAAATTGGACATTTTTATTGCATCTCTAGGCCAAACACGTCCATAAATTCTAGAATAACCAGCAACCACCCATCAAATTCAAAATCTTTGAGGTGTTAAAAGAATTATTTTCTTTTCATTTTGTGTGTCTGTTCATATCATGACTCAATCATAATTCATAAACCATTGTGACTAGGGATGAAAGAAAAGGTACAGTTCTTGAAAATAAGTACAAGCAAAGCATAATCTTCTTCTTGGGTTTCTATATCTTCAGTATACATCGCTCCTCTGAAGTCAAGAGCGCCTCTACCACAAAAGAATAGATAACTCAAAGAATCAAAGGTGGTAAAAGAAAATAATCTCAAAACTAAGAACTACTAATCTGCAAAATAATAGCCATAGTGCTCCTTTATCTTCATCTTGGATCCGCAATTTGTGAAAAGACTGCGCAATAACTTGAGTCATCAAACTCAATGCTTGCAATCCTCTCCTCAATTTCCAATGTAGTAGCATTAACCGAAGAAGCATGAGCATCATTTGCCTTATCTTCTGCATCATGTTTTCCTCCACCGTGATTCTTCTGCAACTGAAGTGCAAACTCAAGTTTCCACAACACATCACCCATTGAAGGGCGTTCAAGCCCATTATCAGCTACACACTTCTGAGCAGTCTCTGCAAACTTGTTCAAACACTCAGGGTCAATTTTGCCCTGAAGGTGAGGATCAATTATATCTTCAAGAGTCCCTTTTTCTATGTTCAATAAAGCCCAATCTGCTAAACAAACTTGTTCTATTGGTAAGCCAGGATCAATTGCTGGCCTTGCACATAAGACCTCAAATAGGACCACCCCAAAAGAGTAAACATCAGATTTTTCTGTTAGGTGTTGCCTGCGGAAATACTCAGGATCCAAGTAACCAAAACTACCTTTCACCATTGTGCTCACATGGGTTTGGTTCAGATTGGAACCAGTTTTAGATAACCCAAAATCAGACACTTTTGCTACCCAACTTTCATCCAATAGTATATTTGTTGTCTTCACATCACGATGAATTATGGTGAACTTGGCACCGGTGTGAAGGTAGTGAAGCCCTCTCGCAGCTCCAATGCAAATTTCAAGTCTTTGCTTCCATGACAAAACTGGCTTCTTGTGCGTATAGAGGTGCTCCCTAAGAGTTCCATTGGCCATATAGTGATATACCAGAATCATTTCACCATCTTCTTCACAGAACCCGATTAAAGATACTAAATGCATGTGCCTTAGCTTAGAAAGCATATTAATTTCAGTTTGAAACTCCATGATACCTTGATCTGAAGAAGGGTTAGATCTTTTAATAGCTACCTCTTTCCCTCCTTCTATGACACCCTTATAAACCTTCCCAAACCCACCAACACCAATAACCTGTGATTCATCAAAGTTATTGGTAGCATGTCTAATCTCCCCTAATGAAAATTGCAGGCATAAGCCTTGTGTTAAACTTGAAATGTTACTACTACCAGCACTCTTACTGCCACATTCAGTTGTTAATCTGGGAGGTGATGATAAGCCATGGATAGGCAACCAATTATCAACAACTAAGTCCTTTCTATTGGCAACTCTCTTCTTCATCATATAAACAACAAAGCAGACGGCAACAATAAGAACAAATAATCCAGCACCAAAAGCCCCTGCTAGAGCTGCAGCAAGATTGTGTTTTGAATGGCTAAATTTCTTATTACCTTTATGAGCTGCTTCTGCATCAAGAAGCATCTGTGATGGCATAGGATTTGGTCCTGCAAAGTTTCCATTGCTGTCATTGATCTTAAATATCTCCAATCCATTAAGAATTGCATCGTAATATTGTGGCTTCGTTGACACTGAAGGGTGCAATGCCACCCACAATTCTTCATCATCACCAGGTTCATCCATAACATAAGTAGCAAAGTCCTTGTAAACAGGAACGCCTCTCGAACCAGCCCAAGCAATAACATCAGCACCCTCTTGTGCAGTTTGATTGTTAACGAAAATGTCAAACACCCTCTGGTTAATTTTAGTCAACTCCAGCTCACAGAAGTGGAACCTCACCAAATAAGTGAAATTTGCATCAACCCGAAACACCCAACTGAGGTTAAAATTCAGATTCACAGCACCATTCGGACCCATTGATCTTGAAGTGGCGTAAACATCATTAGGAGCAATGTATTCCGGAAAGCCAGAAGGGTATTGAATTGTAACATTCTTATCAGCTTGAAAAGTGACCCCAAATGCAGCACCAAACAATAGAGCGAATCATCGTACCATGTTCTGCTAAGACCAGAGTCTTTGTTGGGTGCAATGTATTGTCCACCAACGTTCAACCGAAACATGGTCTGCAACGAGTAATCTCCAACATCGATCGTTGGGCGAGTTGAGCTTGAAACTAACGGTGCTTGTTGGAACATCTCTGGCATAGGAAAAATCTCAATGCCGTTGATGAAAGCATATGATCCAGCGTGTTGTGAAGAGGGTGTGAACGTTATGTTGAGTTTACCTGATTGAAAAGGTACAAGAGAGTACTCTTTGATGAAATAGGCTTGTGTGAGAGCTTTTGCTGTGAGTAATGCGCTGAAATTGTTGAGGAGAGTGAATTCGTTTGCCACAACGGTGATGAATGCGTTAGAGGGATCAAGAGCATCGCCGTAGGTAGAAGGGTAAAAGTGGAGCCTAACCCAGTGGCGCTTTTTTGGTGAAACAGGGAATTGGTATGTGGATTTTGATGTGAAGATTCTTGCGGACATGTAAGGTATTTGGGAAGGAAGAGAAGGGTCTTGTTCTTGTGCTGTTGAATTCTGTGTGTGATGGAGAGGGGTTATTAGGTACTTGGAATCTGGTACCCAGTTTCGTCCATTGGAATCGGTTCCACCAGTGAAAGAACCGCAAGAGATTATGAAGGAATCAGGATCAGAATCAGATTTTGCGGATGTGTAAAATATGAAGGAGAAAACGATCAGAGAAAACAGGGATTTGGAATTGGATATCATGGTTGGAGAAGAGTGCATTGTGTAGGAGTAACGTAACTGAGACACAGGGAATGAAAACTAGTAGTAACTACTATATGTGAAAGAAAACGCGGAAATTTCCATTTTACATGATTACGTAACAAGTTGCCGGTGAGGAATTAAAGCCTCCCTTTTCTCGCCTTTTTCTTTTGGACCTCTTTCCATGGATAAGACTATATGTACTGTATCTTTTTCCGGTGACTCGGAGTAGGAGCGTTAGAGGGGGTAGTTCTGCTGCTATAACGTTTAGAGGGAAAGAAAAGATTTATTACTTATAGGAATATTTCATTTCCTTGATGGCGCATTGGCGTTTCAGGGTTAATTAAGAGGTTAATAATGGGTTTTGGTGCGTCTGTGTCAGCTACCAACCGTGTGATTACTGTAATTTGCTAAGCATTTGTATTGTAAAAGAATTAAAAATGAGATCATTTTCCTTTATTTTTTGCCTTTTGTAATGTTACACACTTTAAAATCAAATAATTTTAGTAAAATGATAAAATGATGACACTTATGTTTTATAAAAATAAAAATAACAAAACTTTCCACCAATCAAATAGGATAATGATATATGTACATTTAAAATTGGATTGAGACATTCATGATGTAATTTTATATGTGATTCAAAATGTGTGATAGATTCACATTCAACTTGTAAATTGGATGTCTTAATAATAATTGGAACATTCATGGATGAACACATATTAAATATTTTAATCAAATTCTATAAAAATAATTGCTAATAAATTAAAGAAATACATTGTTTTATGTAAAAAAACGTCAATTTAACAAATACTCCTATTATATTCTTTATTAATGAGTTTAGATGAAATTTTTTGAAAATAAAAATTGAGACTCTTGATTACTTCTCTTTTTAGTGTGTATGGAAAATACATTCAATGAATTAAAATGATGATCCACGCTCCTACTTTGTCCCTTTCCGATAGGAATCTTAATCAATCAAGACATAGGCATCTTCTTCATCATTCGTCAATTCATCATCAGGATTAATTAAATGATCATCAACCACCAAAGCAGAACACCCGAAGAACAAGAGTAACATGGCCAATCCACTAAACCTGATCACTCCCAATTTCTTCTTCTTCATCTTCACTTTGACCATGCTCTACGTGGCCTACACCTTCCAAAAACTCCAACCCAACCAAACCAACCTCGTATTCTACGTCCACGACCACTTCACCGGCGACGACACAACGGCCGCTACAGTTGCCGGAAAATCCGGTCCCACCTTCAACATCTTGCACTTCGGCACCGTGGCAATCGTCGATGACCCAGTGACTGTGGGACCCAGCATCGACTCAAAAGTCATTGGTAGGGCCCAGGGAATGTACATAAATTCCCAGCTTGATGGCAAAGGTTTGTACATGGTGTTCTCGGTGATCTTCACCGATGGGGAGTTCAAAGGAAGCACGTTGGAGATTCAAGGATCTGATATATTCTCCATGAAGGAACGAGAATTCGGGGTTGTGTCTGGGACTGGTTTTTTTCGCTTTGTAAAAGGGTACGGGATTATGGAAACAGAGTTTATGGATATAGCTAATCTCAAAGCTACCCTTAAGTTCAATGTAACCGTGGGTAACTTCCATTATTAGATTTTTTTTATACTTTTTTTTGTAGGGTGAACAATTTATATTTTTTACTTATTGCTTGCTAGATTAAAGGGTGGTAATAGTAATAAATTAAGGTTAATTTTTATATGCATAGAAGGAAAAATCGGATGGATTGTCAATGGGATTGGGATCGAATTACAGTGGTTTGATTCAAATTATATGAAAAATGAAGTTTTTAAAATGAAAGCAATATAAACCAATTAAATTTAATTAATTAGGATATTTTTCTCTCTCAGATACAAACCAAATCAAGGTTTCTTTCTTCCTTACAAAAAAAAAAACCAAATCAAGGTTTCCTGTATACATCCGTTCAGTAGGGCGTACTCAAAGGTAAGAGTAACGACATCTTTGGAAATCTTTTATAACATGAAATTGAATTGAATTTCATTAGAAATTGAATTTATATTTGAATTGAATTGAATTCTACTGTTTAAAATACATTTGTAAAATTATATAATTGAATTGAATTCCAATGTTTGGAAGGTTTATAAAATGAATCGAAACTTTTGAATTCTGTTTGAAATATATTTGTAAAATTATAGAATTGAATTGAATTCTAATGTTTGGAATGTTTATAAAATGAATTAAAACTTTTTAATGGACAAATATATCCTAAGACACTTTGGAATTTGAATATAGTAATTTAAAGAGGGTAATTTAAAGAGGATAATTTGGACTTTTAAGTGAAATGTTGATGGAATTCAATTAAAATCGGAGTGGAATGACTCCGATTTGTTTTTGGATCAAAACTATGGAATTGAATTTCATTTCATTTCAACTCAAATGATTTTCTTTGTTTCAAATACTGGAATTCAATTCAATTTCCCTATGAATTGAATTTCGACGATGTTATAAACACCCCGTAAATGAGCTGAAAGGCAGACATTAAGGTCGTTAGATTTATATTTTAATTTGCTCGACATTAGTATAAAATTTGTTTTCTAGTACAACACTTCACAAGAAGACAAGGCATTCATAATTTAATTTGACATAAAGCCAGCAGTATCGTTAGGCCCTTAGGACGTAGGTATACCAAATCGATTTCTCCCTACTCCCACCTCCCAACTTTCTTTATTTCCCAACCTATACTTTTATAAGAAATTATTTTTTATATATGACATATAACTATATAAATATCATCATATTTGTATAAATAATATTTTAAGTTGAAACACGTATAATTAGATAATAATATAAATCATTCATAAATATTAGTGCATATTTTTCTCTTATACAACTTGTATATCTATTTCACTAAATTAAAAAGAATTTGTGTAATTACTTTAATATATATTTATATTTTTAATCTCTACGTTTGAATATGAATATAGATACAAAATTATGTATGATTTACATATTCTTTTTATGTGCATAAATAATTATATTCTAAATTATTTATATTGTAGATTTCATTGCATCTAAATTAAATCAATATTTTTATTTAAAGAAAAATTATGTTATTTTGACTTTTAAAAGTAGATGTCTTGAGATATCCAATTCATCACCTCTATATGTACTGAAAATAGAATTGATAATCTTATCAATATATTCAATAGTGATGAAGTGTATATTTTAATAGAACACAATAATCATCAAAATAGCACTAAGTTATAATTAATTTGTAACATGAATTAAGTGGTTGATTATTACTATACTACTTAATACTTAGCTAGCCAGTAGTTTTTCTTTCAAGCAAGCAAATACAAACATTAAATTTTATTTAATTTGTAAAAAGACTGTAAACTGTTTTAGGCTTTTAGCCCCAAAAAATTGAAGGGAAAACAGCGGGCGCTGAAAGCAAAGATATTACCCTGACCTACACGCACAATAAACAAGGTAGTAATCACCACTTCACTAGTAAATTGCAAATCAAAAGGTACCAAAGAGCATATGAAATTTCAGCTATCCAATACCACCTATAAAGAAAATAGTTAAAAAAGTAGTTATACTTTACTCCAGAAATCTAAAAGTATAATTTAAAAAACAAAAAATATTATAATTTTTTTAATTTCTCTAAAATAACTACTTCCGCCACTCCAGATTTATTTTCTTTTTAATATTATCAATAATTTAATAATAAAATATTACTACTTTTATAAATATAATTAAAATAAATAATATTATTAATTATTCATAAAATAAAATAATATGTGATCACGTACTACTTGAGTTGCTGGTTATAATAATATTAAAAATGCTTTTAGATTTAGGATTTAGAATTCATCAAACTTACAAAATACTAACATATTCATAAATAAAGAGAGAAGTGTATGATACTATAGTATATATCAATAACAATCCTCTTATAATTCGGATTGGCCGCTTTTCTTTTCTCCTAATAAAAAACGATAGTAATATTAAATTTAATAATTAAGCATGGAGGTGTTTGGTCACTGAGCTAGTAGCAACCTCTTCGAAGACCAACAACGCAAACGAGAGAGATATAGAGAGAGAGAGAGAGAGAGAAAGCAACTAGCCCCGCCCGGCGCCCACCCTGTGGCAAAGGAAGGAAGCAGTAAGTAAAATGTGTTGTTGAGGAAGCAAGCTAAGCGGACATTGTCCGTAGATAGATGGATAATTATGACCAATAATTATTATTCCAGTCATAGTCGTAACTCGTGGGCTAACTAACAACCATGCGCCACGTGGCAACCACTCTCCCTTTCACTACATAACCCCTCCCTTCTCTCTTCCCCCCACCCTTCCGATTTTCCTGCGTTTTCCCTTCCCACCCTATTCCACACTCTGGCAGGTACTCCCTCATTCTCTCTCTCTCTCTCTCTATCCATTTCCAATCTCAGATCTCACTTTCTATGCTGTGGATTCTAATTTCCCTCTCATTGTTTGAGTTGGCATTTAACTTGTTCGATTCTACATGGCATTGATGCGAATGTGAATTTGAAAACTGTGCAATGTGAGAAAATCTGTGCGAGATCCTCTACGTGTCTCTCTGTTTTTTTTTTTTTTTTCATTTGAAATTTCAGGAGTTGGAATGTGTATGTCCGTTAATTTTTTTGGAGCTGAAAGTTAATGGTCTTTGTCGCTTTCATTGGCTAGATTTGGTTTTGTCCAACGAATAGCAATAGAGATCCATTCCATCAGGTGGTGGTGGTAGTTGAACCTTGCTTTTCATGTGTTGGATGAGCGTTATCTTTTAGTTGGTTCAATTTAATGCCTAATGAGTCAATGACTAATGTCACGTCTCTTTCGTTGGGGCCAATGATACCTGTTTGGTAGTTCAAAAATCAAAACTTGTTTCTGTTTTGGTTTTTGGATTTGCTCCATTGACAATTTTTGCTTTTTTCCTTATCTTGTTAATTTGGTTACGAGAATGTAAGTGATGGGATGGGTTTTGTTTTGACTTTTTCTTCGTAAACGTCTCTTGCAAATTCTACTTCCCTATGTGTTTTGTTCTGTTCATTTTTCAAATGACAGACAGTGGATTCACATTTTGGTTTGTTCTGTTCTATGTTCTTTTCTTCTTCTTTTCTTTGCCTTGTCTGGATTTCTAACTATGATTGATCTACTCTGTTTTGTTGCACCACTAATCCATATATCTTCTTGTTTTGAATTCATCTTTTTGATCTTGGAACGTGGCTGTTTTCAAAATTACGAATGTTAAACAAGTTATCTTCTTAAATATTATGTTTCTTAGAAGTTAAAATAGTTTATCAATTTTTATTTCTGGAAAGAGATAGCAATATCGCTATGTGATTTTGATTGATATAGAGGACATATCATATTTTATATTCTTATTTCATGCGTTCATTTACATTACATTTTAAATAGTACTTTTTATATTATCCTTAAATCCGAATACTAGTTTATATTTTATACTATTTCTGGTTCTTACTGCAACTATGGAATAACACACTTTTATGTCAGCAGATCTACCTCTTTCTTCATCATGGCCACTGGACAACTATTCTCCCGTAACACGCAAGCTTTATTTTACAATTACAAACAACTCCCCATCCAGCGGATGCTTGATTTTGACTTCCTTTGTGGTTTGTATCGGCTCTATCATTCTTCCAGACAGGCACTAGTGAATTTTAAAGCTACGTTGATATTTGTTTTTTATATTTAAGTGAGCTCCAATTTTGTATTCCTAGGTAGGGAAACACCATCCGTTGCTGGAATAATTAATCCTGGTTCTGAGGGATTTCAGAAGCTCTTTTTTGGTCAGGAGGAAATTGCCATCCCAGTTCATGCTACGTATGTATAGTTGATTCATAATTCACTGGTTTCCTCCCTTCTGCTTAGGATTTAATGACTTGAGTGTAGTCAAGCAGTGCTTATTGTTAGTATAGTGGTTTGCTTATTATATGCACCCTGTCGCTGAAATAAAAAGTAACCTGTTGTAATGATTGAAATTCCTCTCTTGCAGCATTGAAGCAGCTTGTGCTGCGCATCCTACTGCTGATGTATTCATCAACTTTGCATCATTTAGAAGGTCAGTGTTACTATCATAGTTTTAATTTCAGGTCTTTACAGGTATCTTACTGTACTGTATCATGACAAGAGTTTGATAAACTTGCAGTGCTGCTGCGTCATCCATGGCTGCTTTGAAGCAACCAACAATTAGAGTTGCTGCTATTATTGCTGAAGGTGTACCTGAATCAGACACTAAGCAATTGATTGCATATGCCCGGGAAAACAATAAGGTGAGAGAAGAATTGGAAATTCAAATCAGATTTGACTAAACAGCTGTATAGATTAACCTGGAGATACTTATTTTAGTTCTAATGACATACTAGGTTCTTATTGGCCCAGCCACTGTTGGAGGCATTCAAGCTGGTGCTTTTAAGATTGGTGACACTGCTGGAACGATTGACAATATAATTCATTGCAAGCTCTACAGACCTGGATCTGTTGGATTTGTCTCTAAATCCGTATGTCTTTATGAAGTTTCCTGTTTATATCACTTTCGTCTCTCTCATATTGAGGATAGAACTTGTCATCTGGTGTTAATGAGGTGCAAAAGGTGTTCTAGATGTTTGCTGATGAGTAGCTTGTAGCTAAGATCATGTGCTTAGATTTTGCAAGTGAAGTTTTTTTACTAATTTTTTATATTACCAAATGGTGGTTGTTATCACAATTAATTTGGAGTTTGAGTTCTATTTCTCTTGGCTTGATCTAATGTATACATGGTTTTGAGAGAAAATATTCCTTTTGAACTGCAGGGTGGGATGTCAAATGAATTATACAACACTATTGCCCGTGTAACTGATGGAATTTATGAAGGTATTACTGAGTTTGTATGTTGATTTTGTTGTTCTGTATTTCTTAATGCAAATTTCGAGTTATATTCTTGTTTTGTTATAGGCATTGCCATTGGAGGAGATGTTTTCCCGGGTTCCACTCTTTCTGACCATGTCTTAAGGTTTAACAACATACCCCAGGTAAACTTTTGCGTTCAATCTTGGGGTTCGGCAGATAAAATCTACAATTAATAAAGGATTGCCAATAATTTAGAGCAGATCATTATTGTCAATGACGAGTCTTGATTTGCATTAAACCCCCAGGTTAAAATGATGGTAGTACTTGGGGAACTTGGTGGACGTGATGAGTATTCTCTAGTGGAGGCACTAAAGCAAGGGAAAGTGACAAAGCCAATTGTTGCCTGGGTTAGCGGAACCTGCGCACGACTCTTCAAATCTGAAGTTCAATTTGGTCATGCTGTATGTACTGCTTCAATATATTTGACTTATTCTCAATAAAAGCATTTACCATAAGAGGGCCACATTTCTAATATTAATCTTTTATGTGTATAAATCAGGGAGCTAAAAGTGGAGGTGAGATGGAGTCTGCTCAAGCAAAGAATCAGGCTCTAAAGGAAGCTGGAGCTGTTGTTCCCACTTCATATGAAGCTTTTGAAGATGCAATAAAGGAAACATTTAACAAGTTGGTTAGTATTCTTGTATATTTGGATTTTCTATCTCTATAACTGAGATTTTAACCTTCTCCCCATACCTTGAAATAGGAACAATGTTTTAGAGAAAGATTCTTCTTTTTCCTTGATTAGCTATAATATCATAGTTGGCTTTTATTTTGTAAGGTTGAAGCGGGACAGATCACACAAGTGAAGGAGTTTACCCCTCCACCAATCCCTGAGGACCTTAACTCTGCAATTAGGAGTGGAAAAGTCCGTGCTCCAACTCATATTATTTCCACCATCTCTGATGACAGAGGTATGTAACATATTGAGTTTTCTTTCTTAGGAGTCCTAGACTCAAAAGTCAAATCTGATAGTCGTATTGAAGTTATGTGCCACTATTTTCTTAAGGTGAGGAGCCATGCTATGCTGGTGTACCCATGTCTTCTATTATTGAAAAGGGTTATGGTGTGGGTGATGTTATCTCTCTTTTGTGGTTCAAACGCAGCCTTCCTCGATATTGCACTCAATTTATTGAGGTAGGATTATTCAATACTTCAGTCAGTAGAGCTTTCCTTGAATCTTCTTTTCTCCCTTCAATTCTCGTATGTAAGCATTTTTTTTGGGTACATCATATTGCTGCCAGTTTTTAGTTTAGACATTGCGTTTCAAAGCAAAATATTTATCTTCCTGCTCCCATTTTGCTGATGCATTACATTGGTCAGATATGCATCATTCTATGTGCTGACCATGGTCCATGTGTCTCTGGTGCTCACAATGCCATAGTGACAGCAAGGGCTGGTAAGGACCTTGTCTCCTGTCTTGTATCAGGTAAATACATGCCTTCAGTCTTTTTATTGCTGAAATATGCTTAGTATGTGACTAGGAGACTGATTTGTGCGCTAATATTTCCATTGAATGGTGGGTGATATAATATGCCTCTGAAACAGGTTTGCTTACAATTGGTCCTCGATTCGGAGGTGCCATTGATGATGCTGCTCGCTACTTCAAGGATGCCTATGACAGGGTATTATGATTGATAGGCTTTACCTATGAAGCTGGAATACTTCAGCTTTGATCATCCAGCAGAATTGCTATAATTCTGACATGCATTACTGTGTTTTTCTTGTTTCAGAGTCTCACACCTTATGAATTTGTTGAAAGTATGAAGAAGAAAGGCATTCGTGTGCCAGGAATCGGGCACAGGTAGTGTGTTCTGTTAATTCATCTGCTACTGCTAGTTTATAATTATTCTGTTTTGAATGCTTTTGCTATAAAAATCTAACTGTATGAGATTTGGTTTGCTGTGTAAAACAGAATCAAGAGTAGGGATAACAAGGATAAGAGAGTTGAGGTGCTACAGAAGTTTGCGCGCACACATTTTCCTTCTGTGAAATACATGGAATATGCTGTCGAAGTTGAAAACTACACTCTTTCAAAGGCAAATAACCTGGTTCTAAACGTAGATGGTGCAATCGGGTCCCTCTTCTTGGATCTTCTTGCTGGTAGTGGAATGTTCACCAAACAAGAGGTTGATGAAATTGTAGAGATTGGCTATCTGAATGGCCTTTTTGTTCTGGCACGCTCCATTGGTCTGATTGGGTGAGTTTAATTTCAATATTATGTATATCTCATTAAGAGCACATATATATATATATATATATATAACTTCTTTTAAAATAAATTAAATAGAAATAGTAGAACTGAACTTGGGTAAATTATTTTAGTTCGTAGGCCCGTTTTTTGAAAAGATGAATACTTATGAGTCACGACTTGGGCTAAAATGTTTTTCCTTTTTAAAAATATTTCAGGCATACATTTGACCAAAAGAGATTGAAACAACCACTCTACCGCCACCCATGGGAGGATGTTCTTTACACAAAGTGATCGGAAATTGCGATGCTTCAAATCAGGAATCTGTCGAGACATCTTGCATCATACTGGAGTGATATTTATTTTTCATTTTAGCTGTTAGACTAGTGTTGTACGGTCCATTTGTAAGTTGTATTAAAATTTGGTTAAGAAATAACTTAGTCAATGTTAAAGTTCTTCTTCTTCTTCTTTATCAAGAATCTGATCTCTGTTTTACTATGGCTTCAAAAGGGAATGATCACCAAGTTCGAGAGCCTTATTGTTCCGAAAGTTTGCCCAAGTTTTCATAATCTTAAACTCATGATATGCTTATATTAAAAACAAATTGTTATGGGCCAAAGTAAGGTGAAAAGGTTTCACGTTATAGTGGAATATGCACACGCCTTTTAGTACCATGCAGCAGTATGGAAAGCTTATGCAATTCTGTGAAGTTAATTCTTTTGTTTTGGAAATAAAGGTGTATAAACAATCAAATAAACTATATGAAAACGTACAATCTTTGTAAGATGCAATAAAGTTGCTTTTCTATTTGCTCCCCACAAGTCGAAAAAGTTATTTACACTAACTTTTTTACGTACATTTCTCAATCTACTTTATAAGTGATTGGAAAATAATTTGGTGCTGCTTAACGTTTTTAAAACGTCAGATCTGCATAACTACACAAATTTGTGCAAATATCCTTTCTTCTCTCAGATTGGTTGTATCTAATTAAATTATTATTATTAATTTATTAAAATATCTAATCGAATCATTTGAGAAAGGGGAAAGCACCTAAGTCACATATCAGAAGTGAACAGAAAGTTCCACCAGAATAAAGAAGTAAACAGAAAGTAATAGTATGCTCTAAATGAAAAACACTCGTATATAAACTATGATATGCAATAATTCAGTTTCGTTTAGCCTGTGGAAAATATAATATAATAATATACCAAATTGCGATTTGCCAGGTCAGCCAGGACCTTGAGGTCTCTCAGGTTTGAGTTGTTTGCTCCAACACATCACAAAATATAAGGAGCGATTGACACAGAAATGATTAGGTGCTCTGAAAACAAATAGTTCATTTGCTCTGCACCAATTACTTTATGTCAAATAGATAGTGGGACCCATATAAAATTAAGTTAATCAAACTAAAATTAAATTTAACTCGTTCTCCTTATTTATTATTATTTTCTTGGAAAAAGCCACTCATGCCACACACACCAAACCATACCACCACCAACCCACCACTACACCACCACCAAGCCATCACCGCGCCGCAGTGCTGCCACAACACTGCCGTCACTGTTGGTGTCAACGATTTCAACCATCACCACCATGCATGCCACACACCAAATTATTCCGCACCACACACCAAACCACCACCGCCGTCACACTCCCGCCTCACCGCCGTGCTGCCACCGCGCCTCCGTCACTGTGTCGCTGTCAATAATTTCTACTGGTGCAGTTGTGCGTTGATTTTGCTAGCTATTATATATTTTGCTAGCTATTATTATTCTGTTTCTTAAAGTGGACACCTTGAAGAGCAAAATTCAAAAGGGCTGCACCCAAAACTTCAATCGTGCCAGAGGAATTGCATTGCTACTCTATTATTGTGGTTTTGTAGGACCTCTAGTCGCCACAAATCAAGAGAAAATCCAAGCACCATTAACATTGACGGCAGTGTGGTGGCAGCACGGCGGCGCGGCAATGGCTTGGTGGTGGTGGGTTGGTGGTGGTATGGTTTGGTGTGTGGCATGAGTGTCTTTTTGCAAGAAAATAATAATAAATAAGGAGAATGAGTTAAATTTAACCTTTGATTAACTTAATTTTATATGAGTCCCACTATCTATTTGATACAAAGTAATTGGTGCTGAGCAAATTAACCATTTGCTCTTCGGAGCACCTAATAATTTCTCGCGATTGCCATTACTATCATTTTCATCATGATATAATCGTGCTTTCTGTTTCACGGCAAAGGGAAACTTTCAAAGAATGCAATTTTTAGTTTACTTCCCTTTAAAAAAAATAGCAATATATATCCCTAAATTTGGAAAGATACCCTGATTAGCTTCCATTTTTATGTTCATTGTATCTTTCAATCTTCCCAAAATTGTGTGCGTGCACGCCCTTGTCGATGATGTGCACGAAACCAACTCCTTCTAATTAAACCTACCAAGTTTTAAGAAAAAGAGAGAGAGAGAGAGAAAAGTCAGAAATTCTTTTATGATTATTTGTTCATTTCTGAGCTACGCACCGAGCGAGGTAAATTAACCCATTTATACTTAATGCTAGTAATAAAATATAATTGCCTTGTTACCACAAACTTTATTCATTTGCGCGAAAATAAGTAACTACGTTTGTCTTATTGTAATTAATTTTTTATTCAATTATTTAAAAAGAGTATTTTAAAGAGAAAAGGTATCAGAAGCCCAGAACCATTGGCAAAATAGCACTAACATATCAAAAAGTAGTCACAACAATTTTAATTTACTATCAGCTTGGCTTTCCTTTCTACCCCATGTTTCTTATTGTCTTTTAATGGAAAAAATTAAGGTTATTCAGGAACTAGAAAGAGTGTTCATAGTTGGTCTATGTTTTGCTATACTATACTTCATGAATAGAAAACCAATTGACTGAATAAATCAACGATTTAAAAAAAAAAAAAAGGAAATCAATCAATTGAAAACGTTAGTTCTCTTTTTTCATAGAAAAATAAAATAAAACAGAGATTCTTCCCCTTTTATGGCATAATTCTTTTCTCGATAATTAGATTTTACCTACCTAAAAAGTAAGCGCAAAACTACATTTGATTTAGACAGCTTTAAGACAACAAAGCTGTGATTTCCTATTCACATGCCTTTTTGATATTAGCTAAGCTTAATGGCGGCTATGCTTGTTTATCTATCAGGAAAATTTTCAATTTTCCATTTTACTAAGAATGAATGAAATAGAAAGTTAAAGAATTTGGAATTGACCATTGCGGACAAATTAATCAATTCTCTCACATCATATACCCTACTTAAATAGAATATGAGTTTCGTTCATTCCAGTGTATTAAAAAATTGGATTTTTAAATTTTCTAACCCTATAACGTGAATATATGTCAGTCTAATGAACATAACACGAAAAATAGGGGCGAAAAAAACTCACAAAATTTGCATACGAAGGAAAAACTGAAAAAATAAATAAATAAAAAAGTTGTCCTGTATTGTCTGAATAAAGCTAAGAAAAAATGGAGCCGGAAATAAAATATGTTATTTATGAAAAAAAGAAAAGTGCTAATGTGAGAATGAACCAATATGAAAGAAGCGACTTTAAATTAAAAAGACAGAATATGTTAGCGTAACTGAAGCGAACGCTGTGACGCGGGTAGTAGTGAGCACGCTCTCCGTTGATTGGACCAATAATATAAATGACCAGAACTCGCGAGTGGGCGCGTCGAGGTTCTATTTTCTTTGTTTTTATGATATCATTAATTCTTGGTTTGCTCCAAATAGCTGGATTGAGATATTAATGATAAGACCAAAGGAAGAGTTATAGCTTCATTCTATTTCTACACCACCACCACCCAGAGAGTTGAAGAATAACAAAAAGATTATATATATGGAAAAAAAAAAAAAGACAAAAAAAGAAAGATAAAAAAACAGATTTTTATTAAAAAAAATAGGAAAAAAGAAAAGGAAGAACTTGTTTCTTGCTTTATTGACTGCTCAAGAGAGAAAGAGATATAGAGTCAGATATAAGACCTTCAATTGTTGGAAAAATTCTGAGAAATCTGATTTGTCTAATTAATTTCAACCCATACATCTCTTTGCGTTATTGTCCGTGGAATTCACCACTAGTCTCTGTAGCATAATTTCTGTGTGTGAGAGAGAAAGAAAAGATAGTGTGTGTGTCAGTGAATAATAAAGCTGAGGACTTTTATGGCTGCGTGGAAGTGTGAGATGGAGAAGAGATATGAATGTTGTTATTGGTAGTGGCCACATCTGAAACAACACAAGATTCAGCTCTCTCTCTCTCTCTCTCTCTCTGTCTGTGCTCTGTTCTGTGTTGCGATAGCTAACAGAAAAAAGAGAGAAAGAAAAAATGGGAACCCCACCAACGGAAGAGCTTATGAAGAAGATCGAAGAGCTAGAAGAGGGTCACGCGCAGCTCAAGCAAGAGATGTCAAGGCTCAAGCTTTCAGAAGCAAGAGGCCATCATCATCATCGCCAGAGGTCTCACTCTGTTTCGCCGCAACGTTCCAGATTGGGTGCGCCGCCGTTGAGGAAGGGAGCCGATGGAGTATCCGCCGCCGCCGCCGCAACAGCCGCAGCTGCGTGGAAGAGAGGTTCTGTTTCCTTCAAGCAGTCCTCGCCTCTTCAGAGGGAAAGTCGCAGTGATCCTAAAAATGAAAGTGAAGGTGAAGGTGGTGGTGGTGGTGGTGCACGGCGTGGCCCTTCAGCTGTGAATTTCAGTGATAAGCAATATCTCAATATTTTGCAGTCAATGGGACAATCTGTTCATATATTGGATCTTACCTCTCGAATCATTTACTGGTCAGTTTTTCTATTTTTTGTTAAATTAATAAATAGTGTATTTTATTTTGTTGAAATGGCAAATAGGGTGGCTAATTAATGAAGAGATAGTATTATATCTATCTATTAGTATGTTTTTTGGTTTTGGAGATGATAAGCACTTACTCAACTAACTATAAATGGATGTGCTTGGTACGTTCTATCTTGTTGATTGCATTGATTGTGGGAACCTTAAAAGCTTCTTTATTGGATTTGGTTTGAAACAATTTTGCAGGAACCGTAGTGCTGAAAATCTGTATGGTTATGGAGCGGATGAAGCTCTTGGCCAGGATGGGATTGAGCTGATTGTAGACCCCAGAGACTTTTCCTTGGCAGATGATATTGTGAACCGTGTCATTATGGGAGAGAGCTGGACCGGGCAATTCCCGGTCAAGAACAAGAGGGGAGAGAACTTTTTAGCTGTGGCAACGAACACACCTTTCTATGATGATGATGGGAGCTTAGTTGGGATTATTTGTGTCTCGAGTGATTCGCGGCTCTTTCTTGAGGCCAAAGTTCCATGCTCACCGGATCCAGGTTCTGCCCGTCCTAGTCCTAGAAATAGCATATCTAATAAACTTGGCCTTGACACTCAGCAGCCACTTCAGGCTGCCCTGGCATCCAAGATCTCCAATTTGGTTAGTGCTGTAACTTTCATGTTTCTGTAATTTCATATGGCATGGCGTTTCTTGATGTTAGAACCGTTAAACAGGCATCAAAGGTGAGTAACAAAGTCAAGTCAAGAATGCGAACCGGAGAAAATGGTGAAGGTGGGAGCGGGGAAAGTCATCATTCTGAGCATAGTTACCCAGAATCTGTTCTTTCGGACCATAGAGAGGATGCTAATTCCAGTGGAGCTAGCACACCCAGAGGTGATGTGACGCCGTCCCCTTTTGGTGTATCTTCTCAGATGGAAGAAAAATCCCCACGAAAATCTTCAAGAGACTCTGGTGATGAGAGTGAAGGGAAATCTATACACAGAATGATAACTTCTAGGGCTGAAGCATGGATTCAAAAGAAAACAATGTCGTGGCCATGGAAATCTAATGATCGGGAAGGACCAGAGGCAAAGAATGCTCGTGCTGCTGGGCCTTGGTCGTTGAATGATCAAGAAAATGAGTCAGTTAATCAGAAGGCTCTTTCTTCTGGCCTGAAGCAAGAAGGCCAGGGAGGTGAAAGTAGTCGCCCGGGTAACAACGATGCTTCCGGCTCCTGGCCCTCTTCCTTTAATATTAACAGCACAAGTAGTGCCAGCAGCTGTGGAAGTGCTGGCAGCTGTGCTGTCAACAATAAAGTGGATGTGGACACTGATTGTTTGGATTATGAAATTTTGTGGGAGGATCTAACAATCGGAGAACAAATTGGGCAAGGTATTAACACTCTTAACTGAAGGGTGATGCTTGAGAAAATAAGCTTTTGACAATATATATGTTTTAACAACAACAAGTATTTGTTGAAAAATCCTGTCAATTTACCTGTATTTGAAGTTCTTATGTTAGAAATTTTTGTGTGCTTTTTATAGAGTTGTGATAATTTTGAGAGTGCATTATGCAACCCTAAATATCTAGCGATCAGTGATTGTTATGCTATACCTGTTTCCCATTCACCTCTCTGTTGTTGAATTGCAGGTTCTTGTGGAACTGTATATCATGCTCTGTGGTATGGATCAGTATGTTCTTTTCTCTTACTCTAGTTTATGGTTTCAAGCTCATGCATTATAAAGGATGTTCTACGACCAAGCAATTTATCATACTTATGATGTCCATGTCAGTTTTTTCTCTTCTTTCTCCTATTGTCGGGTGAAAGAACATATTTGAGATTTTCATAGAGATTGTTCAAATGGTGGTTAAGTTGCAACTGGAAGGTCCTTCAATGTGTAAAATTGAGCACTCTTAATTAAATTAAGGCATCATAGCATTTCTGGAAGGCCTTTGAAATGTGTATGGCAATTGAAAACCTGACAATGTTACAATGTGTCTTTTAAAAGTCCACAAACTACACTTTGCAGACTGCAATTCTGATGTCAACCTATATTCATGTTATTGCAGGATGTTGCTGTCAAAGTATTCTCAAAGCAAGAGTATTCAGATGATGTGATAATGTCCTTTAGACAAGAGGTGTGCTTTCTTGTAGTCTAGGTTGCTGATTATGTTGGAATACAGATTGAATCTGTGATCCATGAAGGCACCATAGGTTTGAAAAAATAACTTTGATTGCTATAGAGAACAGAATAAAGATTTAGTTTTCCTTTCGATTGGATGGGATCATGTCTATTTTGTGGAGCCATAGCTACCCGGTTTACCAGGCTTTTGATATTGACATACTCTAGAACTTTACCAATGTGGAGTGCTATTTGTTCTTCCACTTCTCTTTGATCATTATTTTCTTCTATTTCCATCATCAGACTTTTTTTTTTTATATTTTTTAATGTTATAGGTAGTTTCAGTGGCCGATTGAATCTCCTTGGCTCTTGGAATCTCCCTATTGGTTTCTTTTATCTAACATTGATTTGAGTTTTTGTTTTTCCAATGAAGGTTTCTGTCATGAAAAGACTTCGACATCCAAATATTCTTCTCTTTATGGGGGCAGTGACTTCACCTCAACGTCTCTGCATTGTGACAGAGTTTCTCCCACGGTTCGTTCAGAACCTCTCTTTTGATCCTTTTGTGTCATGAACATTTTGATTTTAGTTTGTTGTGCAACATCACAAAATAATGCATTGGGCTGATTATGTTATGTTCATTTTGTAAAAAAATGAATTCAGCGGAAGCTTGTGTCGCTTGTTACACAGAAACACATCCAAACTCGACTGGAGACGGCGAGTTCATATGGCCTTGGATATTGTGAGTATTTTTTGTTATAGAATTATGGACCACATCTCTAACTGTGTTTGAAACGTTGTTGTATGCTTACAGATATTTATTTCTGCAGGCAAGAGGTGTGAATTATCTTCATCATTGCAATCCGCCTATCATCCACAGAGATTTGAAGTCTACAAATCTTCTAGTTGATAGGAATTGGACTGTGAAGGTCTGCCACTTGTCACCTTTCGAATTATTCTGTAACGTCAGGTGCTTAAGTTTTCTAGCATTGTTTTCTATGGAGCTAGACAATATCTTAATCATGTCTTCGCAGGTCGCTGATTTCGGTCTTTCACGTCTTAAGCATGAAACGTATCTCACAACTAAGACAGGGAGGGGCACGGTAGGCTCATCTCTGTTCAGTGCCATTAGAACTTCTAATCTGTTTGAAACTTTCCCCTTCTTTATTGCCACAGAATCTGAAAGCATATTTCTGGTTCTTGCTTTTTTCTGCTTTTGTAGCCTCAATGGATGGCACCAGAAGTTCTTCGTAATGAACCCTCAGATGAGAAGTATGTCCAATCTACATGCACTCTATTGCTGTCTCTATCGCTCAGGATTTTACAAAAATTCCTGACTTACATATTTATTTTTGCTGCTGCATGAAAATATCAGGTCTGACGTATACAGCTTTGGGGTGATATTATGGGAAATTGCAACTGAAAAGATCCCTTGGGAAAATCTCAACTCAATGCAGGTATTGCTTTCATGTGTATTTTAACCTTGAAATGAAAGTGTATATTGAAACAGAGAGATAAACAATCTGGAATGATAGTTAAGCCATTAAAATGAAAAGTCAATGACACAATGTGGCTATTGGAAATTTTATCCAATAAATTTTTGCACGGTTCCTTCTGGTATCACATTAAAAAAAATGTTTTAAGCATATATGAACAATAGTTGCTCTAGGAATGTTGCAGGTGATTGGAGCTGTAGGGTTCATGGAACAAAGGCTGGAAATTCCAAAAGATGTTGATCCACGGTGGGCTTCCATAATTGAGAGCTGCTGGCATAGGTGTGTGTGCTTACTCATATCTTTATTAAGCTCTCTTATTTTTTCCCCCCCAAGGCATTGAATATTCAAGCATAATTTAAATGTGACTTGTGTCCTAATTATTGGCTAGCCTACCTAGCCAATCTTCCTATGACCATATCGTTTGCTGTTTTTTCAGACTATAATTATTGGACTGCCTATTTATTTAATATACATATATATATAGGTAAAGTATTTGATTTAGCAAAATTTCCTTCTTGTAATGTGGTGCATAAGAAATGAGAAGTTGCATAAGTTGTTTTCAGAGTGTTGAGTTACTTTGAAAATCCTTAGTTTCATTTATTTTTCTACCGTCTTTTGGTAATCTTGCTCCATTTTGGTAGTCTTGCTCCATTTTTATTGAAGCCAAGATGGTGCAATTATCATACATCTTATGCTAACTTAAACCTTTCACCATTCTTGCCCTTGCCAGTGATCCAACTCTCCGACCAACATTCCGGGAGCTGCTCGAAAGCCTTAGGGAGCTGCAAAGACAATATGCCATTCAGTTCCAAGCAGCCCGATCCGCCTGCACAGAAAACGCCCAAAAGGAGTCCTAAACACAACCATGGAGCTATTTTCTTTTGTCACTTGAGGATGATGCTCACAGATTTTTTGCATATTTTTTGGAGTTGATGAATCAATACAAATAGCTGGTTGAATTCTTTGCTCATCAACATTTATCCTAGTCTTACAAAGAAGGAAGATGGAATGATAAAAAAATGCGGTAGTGATTAGGTTGGGTTAGTCATTTTCTTTTGCTTTATTGGCATCATAATGTTTCTTCAATTTATTGGTGGTGATGATGCAATGTAAGGAGTGTAGTCAATCAGGTCCATTATCACCCCCCATTGTAATTTTCTATGCAAAAATGTTTGCAGCACTACCTAAAAGTTGTACAGAAGATAGTGAAAGGGGAAAAATATGAAAATGGCGTTTTCATTTAACTAATACTAGTTTATTAGAAGCAGAAAGTTCGTCTCCTTTATAGTGATGTTATGGTTGGATCTCTATCATTATCCACTTGAAGCAGCAAAGTGCAGCTAGCTTGGCACGCCCTACAACTATTTAATATCCCATTCAGAGTTTGATTGGTCTGTTCCAATTCAACACACCGAATTATTTATACATGACTTCCTAGAATAGATAGTAGTCCTTTGAATAAAAATAGGGAAAGTAAAACAGTACTACTTTTTACTTTGGGGGGGGGGGGAAGAAAATCAATACTTGACTTCTAACCAATTGTTTATCACGCCACTGAAACTTAGTACTACTAGAATTATAAAATTGTGCGATATATGCTGAGCTTTGTTCGAGGAGAATATTATAAAATATAAATCGTAAGGATCATTTTATGCCTATTGCTAAGTTTCCTTGATGACAAGTGGAAAGTAATGCAAGGAATGAGAAGATGGAAGAAAATTGATGTAGGGACAATTCTCATTCAACTTGTAGAATACCCCAGGAATTCACTAGTGGGGAATTTACAAAGCCTAATGAAGGACTAACATATGAGTTTTTTTTGAAATTATTATTTAGTAGTAAAGTGTAATTAAAGTTTTCTGAAGATGAAATTAGTGGGATTCCCGACAAAGAGAGAAAATAGGGTGAGAAGCTAGTGACTCTTAAGACATGAATGAGGTGTAAGGATAAAGAAAAGAAAACAAGGAACCAAAGCATGCGGAACTGTTTCATGGCTACAAATTTTTGTTGGAACCTCCTTAAAATACGCAAAGAAAGCAAAAAAAAGAACCGGACAATGTCAACTTCAAGTAACATAAGCGAGAATATAGGCTTTTCAACTCAACTTGGATGAAATATAATGGAAAAATATTACTAATAGCACTAACTGCTCCACACAAGAATTTACAAGTTGATCAATTATATTACGCACTAAGGAGCAACATTTCGAACAAACAAAAGACTGAAAGAGTTTGTATATTGCACACATAAATTAAAGTATCCTTGAGATTGAAGGCACTAATAACAATTTACTCCAACAAAACCAATTGAGATTCAAATCTTAATCTCAATCTAGCGAAGCAAGTGCCGAATTGCAGCAACGGCATCACCTTTATGCTCACGCAAGGTCCTTTCAGCCACCTTTTTGTCCAACTGTTTCACAACAGTATATAAAAATTAAATATACACCTCAATTAATTGAACGATAAAAAAATTACTGGAGATTAAAAGGAACGGAAATACCTCTAATTCATTTGCGATTATGTCAACTTCTGCAGCATTTATCTTAACCGCAGCTAATTCCTTCTCCCTATAATATATAATTCAGAAAACAAACAAAAAAAAAACTATGAACTAAATAAAAACTGGAAGTTTTCATCAAAATATAAATCTATCATTAATTTTGTTACCTCATACGCATGGCATTCCAGTCGGCTTCAGCAGATGCAGCAATTGATGCCATCGCCTGCAAAGATTAGCAGCAAAACAAAATACAGTGAAATTCGGATTTCAATATGAATCAAACACTATCGCGTAGTATTGTTTGGTTTCTGAGAAACATCCGAGAAAAAAGAAAGAAGGAACGAGACCTCTTGGACGCGAGTGGAATCGAGCTGGCGATCCTCGACGCGGTCAGTGAGCTTATCGAAAGCTTTGCTCTGCTGCTGCAAGTCCTTCGAATCCACCATTCTCTCTACTCCTTCCTCTGCATTCTCCATTTCCTTCTTCCCTCTTCTTTTCCTCTCTTTTCTCGATATTCAAACTATTCGCTCTGACATGAAATTGAAGGCAACCGATTTAGCTTTCGAATTACAATGCCCTAGACACACAGCAATTCACGAATTCAGCTCTTTCTGAGTTTCTGTAGTCTTCGCTTGCTTGTTTCGGCGTTGTGAATTAAACTCAAAAGTCAAAAGAGTCAAAGCCTCGTTGTGTAAGTGGTGCTGGATTTTGGGCTTGTTGGGCTGGCCATGGCATTCATGGGCCTAAAGACATCTTTGCTAGTAGCCCATTAATCATATATTGGTCTATAAAACTTTGACAATAAACATTATTATATTGAACCCCAAAAATATAGAGGGAACAATTCATATGTCTCAATTTAAAAAATAAAAGCCCAGGTGTTACATGACCCACACAGAAAGAAGAAAGTCAAGCTATAAACGTGTTGACCAACATAAAAGAGAAGGTTATGAACTTGTTTATGGGTTTGATCCGACATTGATTTATTGTATGAAGATTTCTGTTGGCTCGAGCAGAAGTTATGAATTATATTGTTTGCTATACAGAATAGCATATACAGCCGCAATTCTTGACGAATCAGGAAACAACCTTACAGGTAACAATTAAATGCTTGCAAGAAAATCGCAGCGCTAAGAAGTTTTACTTTTTTGCATGTGACTCTTAAATCTGAATCTAAGTCCATGATACTAACTAAAGACATGACTTGATATGTCTCTATTTATTGTGGACCAATTTAAAGTATATAAATTAAGTAAATATCTTTACATAGTATAAATAAAGAATTCCATTTATTAAAAACATACTATCCGTGCCAACAAATAAAAGCTTGGCGCTAGCTGATATCAAATTATTATTATTATGCTGCTGCATATATTGTACATACGTACCTGTGGATTTCAGTTCTGATGTTGAACTCTTGTGCATTGCTTGCACAACAGCTAGCTAGCTTCATTATGGCTTAGACTATTTCCTATAGTTTGGTAGTTGGTCACAAGTAGTATGTAATTTGCTGCCATCCAGCTATTCTTCATTTAATTCTGCCATGCATTTTTTTCTTTGATTTTGAAAACGAAGCTTAATTAAGTGGTGACTAGTATCTATTTTACCTTGGGCAGTTTATAACTTATTTTTGTACGCTACACACACACACGAAAGTAAATTTTTATTATCTCTATATTTTCTATTTCTATATTATATATTATATTATGCATTACGACGAAGATTACATATAGGTTTAATGTGAAACCATGCATCATGCATGATCCATTATATACTCATCAGTGTGGCAGAATAATTTATTGTACCATAGAAATACGTACAACGAGTATTCAACGTGTGATATATATAAGACGTAATGTGTGTTATACGTACGTGTGCTATACATATAGTACACATCATATCTTATGTATAACACATATTGAATTCTAATTAAATGTATTTATGTTGTACGATAAATATTATTGGAGAATAACTAGTGGAATGATGTGTTTAATTTAATGTCCAAGAGAAAAGACCTCTGATAAAGTTGTGAATAATGTCCCTCTTATATATAATATTGATATTGATGATACTGATAGCTGAAAATCAATTAGCTCACATGGAATGCTAATCCAGGATACAATTTTGGGATAATAACTAACACACATGGTGGGACAAACTTGCCAGTTATGGATGACAAGAACCACATACATAAAGACGTGGCCTCTTTCATCAATTCATAACTGCATTCACAGTTACTTTTAGACATTTTTGCTACCTACAGTTTTTCACTCAGACTGAGTTTAGGATGAATATTAATTGCTCCGTATCCTTGACCTTGACCCTTTACCTCCGGCATTAAATATTTTACCAACCGGAGTCATTCTATTGATCCATCTAGAGAGATATTTTTATCTTTAGAAATTTATACTTTAAACATATATAATAAAATAAAATAAAAAAGGCTAATTTATAACCAAAGTTGTAAGATATTGATCTTTACTCTTAGATTTTAAGAGTTCAAATGCAAGAGCAAATTTATGTTAATGAATATTATAAAAGTACTGTACAATATTTTATTATACATCTAGTATGTCGGGTAATAAGATTGAACTTTACCCTACTACATTAATTTTGCATATGAATGATTTTAAAAGTATATAATTATAATATATTATCTAATAACAAGATAATATGCTTTCTCAAACAATAATGCTAAGTGGACAATGAATTACAGTCAATGAGCCTATTTTGACTTTGGTTTTGGCCCAAATAATCATTGAGATTGTAATGGATTGAGTAATTATGGTCCAAAATCTCATTTATTGACTGGTTGGGCTGGTTTTGTATTGTTCTTTTAGCATCACTCTTTCTCAAATTTTTTTTAAAAAAAATTATAACTACACAGTCGAGATGAGATGGCAAAGGTTTTCTCATTTTTCAATCCGTGTTCAAGGATTTGATTTTGGCCTTTAAAAAACATATGTTAAGCACTGTATCCTATGGTGGATATATATCCAGTAATAAAAGAAAAAGAAATCAAAAGGTTTATAAGAACATACATGACTGTAACTCAAATTAGGATAAGTTTATCTAATTAAATCCTCCATGACCGGAAAATACTGACATAGAGGATGCTAATTAGTAGTTAAATAAGGTTGTTAATCACTAGTTAGTAACAATACTATTTGCTGAATAGTACTTAAAGTAGTTGATGGTTGGGACATGGGACACTACAATTATGAATTGGC
Organism: Aeschynomene evenia; assembly: GCA_013621005.1. Classification (NCBI taxonomy): domain Eukaryota; kingdom Viridiplantae; phylum Streptophyta; class Magnoliopsida; order Fabales; family Fabaceae; genus Aeschynomene; species Aeschynomene evenia. The sequence goes on along the minus strand of CM024263.1, from coordinate 30,938,785 downwards.
CGGCCAATTAAAAAATGTCTTCCAAGCAAGTTTGAAATTTTCTGCCATGCATATGTATGTATGTATGTATGTATGTATGTCAGTTTGATGTTAAACATACAGCTATACGAGGCATGCATGCATTAATGGCATGTTCGCTCATAATTCATCGATCCTTTACGCTATAAATACTCTAGCTTCCTAAGCTTTCAAAGTACAAGCAAGCAAAGCAAGTGTTTTCAGCTTCTCTTTCTTACATTGTTCAAAGTAATATGGGGAAGTCACGTAAGTATGTTAGCGCACTTGCTGTGATATTTGTCCTGGTGGTAGGAATAGGAATAGCAGAATGCCGAAAAATAAAAAAAGATGAACTAGTTGATGGGTTTGGAGGAGGTGGTCTGGGTGGTGGTGGAGGTGCAGGAGGTGGCTTTGGAGGTGGCAAGGGTGGTGGTTTTGGAGGAGGAATTGGGGGTGGACATGGTGGTGGCATTGGAGGAGGAGCTGGTGGAGGTGGTGGAGCAGGAGGTGGCGTAGGTGGAGGTTTTGGAGGTGGTAAAGGTGGTGGTTTTGGTGGCGGAATCGGAGGTGGGCATGGTGGTGGCATTGGAGGGGGTGCCGGTGGAGGTGGTGGTGCAGGTGGGGGTTTTGGAGGTGGGCATGGTGGTGGCGTAGGTGGAGGAATTGGAGGTGGACACGGTGGCGGCATTGGTGGGGGAGCAGGTGGAGGTGGCGCTGGAGGAGGTGCAGGTGCTGGTGGAGGTTTTGGAGGGGGTAAAGGTGGTGGTGTAGGTGGAGGAATTGGAGGTGGGCATGGTGGTGGCATTGGAGGAGGAGCCGGTGGAGGTGGTGGTTTGGGTGGTGGTTCTGGAGCTGGTGGGGGTTTTGGAGGTGGTAAAGGTGGTGGTGTAGGTGGAGGAATTGGTGGTGGTGGTGGTGCCGGTGGGGGTGCTGGTGGTGGATTGGGAGGTGGTGTAGGTGGAGGTGCTGGAGGTGTGCCGGTGGGGGTGCAGGTGTTGGAGGTGGCTTTGGAGGTGGAGCTGGTGGAGGTGCAGGAGGAGGCGGTGGCTTAGGAGGTGGTGCAGGTGCAGGTGGAGGCTTTGGAGGTGGTACAGGTGGCGGAGCTGGTGGTGGTGCAGGCGGGGGCGCTGGTGGTGGATTTGGAGGTGGTGCAGGTGGGGGAGCTGGTGGTGGATTTGGAGGGGGCGCAGGTGGGGGAGCCGGTGGTGGATTTGGAGGCGGTGCAGGAGGAGGAGCCGGTGGTGGCTTTGGAGGCGGTGCAGGTGGAGGAGCTGGTGACGGCAGTGGGTTTTAAATCCATGTACTCTTATACTATAAACTATTGTGATGTCCATCTATTTTTGATTGGGTGTAATGTTCTTTTATGGAACTAATCAAGCACGTAATACATAGATTACTAATTAATTAAATAAATGCAATTTACTTTGTTATCATATTTTTACTTTGCCTTACCTGAGTTAACCACCACAAACATAATCACACTCGTAGCAACACTTGATATGATTAGAGCTGTAGTGCCAAAAATGACAAGCACATGCAACTTGCAACTTTGAATCCTGTATAAAACTAAGCACAAATACTAGATCTAGAAGTACCAACCGTGTCATGACAAATCGGGTAACATAAGATAATGGATAATACTTTTGAGAAACAAACCAATAATGCAGTTACATGCATGTTATGTTTAATCAGCTTCTGATCCTAATGACCTTGCTGATTAATATTTACACTGACAAACAAGTGGCGAAGCATATTGCAGCATGTACATAGTTACTTACTACTCTTGAGTTGAATGGACGATGACTCTGCCACATCATAATATGAATGTTTGATTCATCTATCCAGCTAGCAGACTGGTGCTTTATGTGTGTATTTTTGGTTTGCAATGTAGTTGGTTTTGTTCGGGCTTCGGGCCCTTGCTTATTTTGTACCGACCATGCATAAAAAACCAAAGATGAAGCAGAGTATTGACCGCAACCAAAAACATAATTAGCATATTGCTAGGGGCACAATAAAAAATTAGCCAAAACATCTAATAAATAGGAATTTGGGTCACCATCACTTAGCCCATTAAAAATATACTCATGATTAAAAGTGCTCTTTGGACCATAAAGTGTTAAATAGACTTTATTGACTATTTTGACTGCTATTTTATTGTACCCCAAGCATTTGTGAAACAGAAAAGAGGAGTTAAACTATCCTATTGTCAATAAAAAAAAAAAAGTATTAGAGTAAAGCCATACATACTGATACAAGAAATTTAGGCATATGCATGGATGATGGGTTAGGCCCATTTTTGTATGTATGTTACAGGACTTCTCCAAAATCAAGGATTAAAATTCTGGGGAATGCATTAAACTCATTAGAGAAAAAAAGGAATATGCATGAAATAGATCCTCTCCCTTATCCCTTACACTCAAAGGCGTTGAGTTTTTATCTATGTTGCATAGATATGGGTACGGTACCCCTACCCGGTACGAATATGGGTACACGGTACGACAATTTTGTAAAAAGTGGAGTACGGATACGGCAGTAAAAAAAATAAATTCATATGATTAAAAGCAAATTAATTAAAATTATTTCATAATAGATTTCAAAATATAAAAACAAAGAAGAAAAACAATCATCGAAAGTTATATTAGGGTAGGTTAAGTGTGTATTAGGGTGTAATTAAGGTATGAGTAGTGGTATTAATTTTTAAAAAATAAATAAAAATTTAAAACGGTTCATTTTTATAGAAAAATATATCCATTTTCGTACTCGTTTCGTACTCACTCTGTATCCAAATATATTCATTTTTTTTATAAAAAAAAAATGTTCAGATATATACTTACGAGTACCCACCGAGTACCCATCGAGTACCGGTACCGGGTGCGTACGGGTACTTTTACAAAAAGTGGCGTAACCGTACTTTAGAGGTTTTTATTTAAGAATTAATGAAAGAATGAAAAAAAGTCAAATAAAAGGTAGTAATCTATGAAGTTATAGAGTTGATGCAACCCCAAGTTGATATTTCATGCGTATATACTAACTTGATAATCTAAAACTTGCATTTTGAGATGTTAAAATAAGTTCAACCAGAGTTCAGATAGACTAGTTTTATAAAAATGAACTCATGGCAACATCTTGCTTCAATTTTCATCAATTTAAACATAGTTGATTGAGCTCTTCTAGCTACTTTTCTCAAGTTGATAAATTTTACCATTCGCTGCGATCAACTTTAGCCAAGAAAAGTAGAAAACTTTACTACTTGTCTCTCCTTTTTAACATGGAATTTACAATCTTTAAAGTATGAAGTTCATGCATGTTCACTGTAATCAGTATACATTATCTTTGATATTTGGCATAAACATGTGCATAGCCTCTGGTGGAGGTGGAAGTCTCAACCTCACTGGAAGTGTCTTTGTGAGTATTTTTAGTTGTTCAATTTACTGTTTTTTAAGCTCCAATATTCATCATCTAATGGAGCAATAACAATAATGTGCACATGTATGTGTTTGATAAGTGGTCGAATCAACATGGATGCACAAATTGATAATTTCGCAAATACTAGACAAGACATCATATTCAGCATTGGCACTCTTGCAGCTCTTGATCTATTAAAAGGAACAATGTTTTCAGTTACCATAGGCTCAAAAGATTTCATAAATAACTTCTTAACTCCAGAGATCATTTCTGAGCAGAAATTGGAATCTCTTGAGCTGTTTGTGACCGCCATGATATCAAAACTCAGATCACAACTAACTGTAAACATAATCTCAGAACTTAGAATATATAGTTGTTTAGTTTCTGAAGTAAGTATTTCTCTTATAGCTAGATTTTGGTGTTTTGTTACTTTGTATATGTATGCTAAAATTTCTACTATATGCAGAGGCTATTCAATCTTGGAGCTAGAAATATTATCGTGGCTAATGTGGGGTCTATTGGGTGTATACCAAAGCAGAGGGATGCTAAGCCAGCTGCTGGTGATAAATGTGTCACTTTCCCCAATCAGCTAGCTCAGTTATTTAATTGACGCCATGTTAAAAGAGCCATTTTGCATTGCTTTTTATTCTTCTTGTGCGTGTGGCAGGTTCTGATAATTCATCTTCAGGTTGTTGTCACATTGGCTGGGCGCTTTTGGGACCCTTACCATCCTTCTGACGCTTGCTAGATGGTCATCCCAATGATCCTGTCAACATTCGCCACCTATTTCAGTTTGAACCTGTTTCTTAATTACACAGATAATTGATAGATGTTTATAACACTTAAAAGATGATTATTGTTAGGGCAGGGTGTAAGGTACTAAGGTCTCAAGCTATATATATATACCAGTGTAGTATAAGCCATCCATTCGAAGACAATCTTTGTGCATCAATGATAATTGGTACCGATGTGATGAGTATTTTATACTAAAGCTTTTTGGTTTTAAACACGGGTTAAGCAAAAGTGGGAAAAAAATAATTTAATTTTGACTAATAAAAAAATTAACTTTGATGAATATAAAGATATTTTACGATGTTATTTAATCAAAATACTTCGTTTATATGACTTTTAAAAAAAGAGCATTGCTAGAGACACAATAAAAAACGAGTCTTGCTAGGTGTACAACATAAAATACACACAACGTATAAAACAACGTACAATATGGAAATTAGGCAACAAGATTGAAAAGCGCGCGTTTTATATACCTACTCTCACGGACGCGCGTGTGTACAGTACGCGCGTAAACGAACACATTCCAACACATAAAATGAACACATATTTCAATAGCAAATGAACACATTTGATTATCAGAAATTAACACATTTATTCATTATAATGAACACATTTAAGTAGAAAAAAATGAACACGTTTACTTAAAAAAAACATCTCAAGCTCATTAATCTTATCTATTTGCATTATATTATGTGTAATTAGTTAAGATGTATACATGTGTTCATTTTACATTGTATTATGTGTTCAGTTACATTATAAATATGTGTTCACTTTGCATTACTATGTGCTCAGTTGCAGTATATTTATGTATGTGTTCACTTTGCATTATATTATGTGTTCAGTTACAATATAAGTATGTGTTCACATTACATTGTATTATGTGTTCAATTGCAGTATATATGAATATGTGTGTGTTCATTGTTTCATATATTATGTGTTTATTGTGACTTAACTTTAATATATATGTATTCATTTGCTAATAAATAATTTTATGACCGAAGTATTACCTGATGTGTTCATTTTAGGTTGTCATATGTGTTAATTTAATCTTAGACAATGTGTTCGTCGCGCAGAATTAGTTCTAATCTGAGAAGAAAAATAATGTTCTTGTTTGAAATTAAAACAACATGATATAAACAAAGATTGAGTTGTATGATAAAAAGAAATCAAGAATCTCATTAGATATCACAAAAATTATTGTTAAAAATGAATTTAGATGATAAATATATGAAATCTAATTCTTCTTCATCATCAATAATGTCATAGAGCAAGTTGCAGAGAAGAATTAAAAAAAAAATCTAAAAATAAAATGAAATAAAAATAATAATCATACAAGAAAAAAAGAGTGGGTATCTTGATTGAGAGAAAAATAAGAGTGAGTATCTTGATTGAGAGGAGGAAAAGAAAAAGAAGAAAAAGAATGAGGAAGAAGAAGGAGGAAGAAGAAGAAGAATGCACGAAAAAAAAACTGAAAGAAAATAAAGAAGAAAAGAAAGAAACGGGATGTGAACAGTAGCGCGTTGGTGTTATTTGCATTGATTCTGTATATGTGCATCTCTTCTACGTTGTACAGTACGTTGTTAGTACACAGCGTTGTACAACTAGAATTTCCGATAAAAAACCGGCCAAAACAGCCAACAAATAGAGATTTGGGCCACAATCACCTCGCCCATTAAAAATATACTTATGATTGAAAATGTTATTTGGGCCATGAAGTGTTAAATGGACTTTGTTGATTTGGCTAATTTTTTTTTGTTATGCCACAATTATTTGTATTAAAAAAAATATAGATTAACAATTGAATGACAGTAAAGAAATTATACGAATTAAAATTAAATCTTTGAGAAAATATAATACAACCATCAAATCGAAAAAAAGCCTTTGTTTAAAGAATTAAGTACAGTAGAAATTTAGATCTCAGTCTTATGTAATGGATAATCACACAAAACGTCATTTACAATAGCGTCACGCATTTCAATACTCCACCAACGACCCCATACTTGTACTTTATCATACTGTACTCATCTTAATATCATATTACTATATTATTTACCCCATCATGTCATACCCTTAGACAGAGACAGATAGAGAGCGACGAAATCATTCGATATTTCGTTCGAAAATGGAGCAGTCTTCGCCGGAGAATCTAATAGTCGTGAACCGTGACCCAAACGGCGTCGCTGTGGTGACGATTAATCGTCCGGGGTCGCTAAACTCGCTGACGAGGTCCATGATGGTGGATCTGGCCCAGGCCTTCAAGAGCCTGGACATAGACAAGTCGGTGCGGGTCATCATATTAACCGGGGCGGGTCGATCCTTCTGCTCGGGCGTGGACTTGACCTCTGCAGAAGAAGTGTTCAAGGGCGACGTTAAGGACCCCGAAAGCGACCCGGTTGTTCAAATGGAGCGCTGCCGAAAGCCCATCATCGGAGCCATTAAAGGATTCGCCGTCACCGCTGGCTTCGAGATTGCCCTCGCTTGTGACATCTTGGTCGCTGCCAAAGGATCCAAGTTCATTGACACCCACGCTAGGTTTTTATGCCTTTCATCCCCTTCTTAATTAATTATCATATAATCATTCTGTATTTATTCTATCATAGCTTACTCTAATGTTATTATTACTAATTTAGTTAGTGTCATTTAATTTGATGTTTTGTTTTCGTGTAGCTTGTTTGCGTTGATTTTGATTGTTTCTAGTTTACCTAAAATTGTGTACTGAGATATCTATATTTTGATACTTCAGTCCTTATCGATTATATATGTTTGTGTCCACAAAGATTTGCATCACAACGCTTTGTTTGGAGGAACCGAGTTTATGTAATTGATCTTTTGACGAACAAGTGCTATACTGCCAGATTTATTTATTTATCGGGATTCAAGTGTATGATTTAGGAATTAAAGCACGCATCACACATCAACATAAGTGTACTTAGCTCTTTTTGTGAATGTTTGGTGCTATTTGTTTTGTAGGTTTGGGATATTTCCTTCGTGGGGATTGTCTCAGAAGCTTTCGCGGATTATAGGGGTGAATAAAGCCCGCGAGGTGTCTCTGACGGCCACGCCTTTGGCTGCTGAGGTAGCTGAGATGCTGGGTTTGGTGAACCATGTTGTTGAGGAGGGTGAAGTGTTGAAGAGGAGCAGGGAGATTGCGGATGCCATCGTGAAGAATAACCAGGACATGGTGATGAGGTACAAGTCTGTCATCAACGATGGCATCACGCTTGATCTTGGCTCTGCTCTTTCCCTGGAAAAGGTGACCATTCTCCTTCATTCTATTTTGTTTGTTAACTGATTGATAAGATGGATCCTCTGTTTCAATTTGGAATGTTTCTTTGATAGTATAGTGTCCCATTACAGCTATTTTTGTCTTATATATCATGTTGAATTATCCTTAGAATACTACCGGATGATAACACTATTATATAGGTTCTGCTTTTACAAAGATTTTTCTATCAGTTGTTCTAACTTCAAAACCGCATTGAGCTACATCCTTTTATATTTGATGTTGCTATTGTAATTGCTGTGATTGATGCGCGGTACCACCAGTACTTATAATTACAATCCCTGTAGGTAATGTGAACATAAAATTTCAATTCCAGGACCGTGATGTGTGAGGTATACAGGGGAGCCTAAAGAGCTCAAACAGGGAATACACCAATTATAGATAACAAAAACACCTAAATAGTTTACATTACATGTTATAGCATCAACACCACTCTTTAAAAATCTAACCTTCTGCCTTAACATTATGTTTTATGCCCAGATTCTAGATATTACATTCTTCAGTCTTCATCGTCTCTTTTCAACCATCCCTTTGCTTATTCTGTGTACTTATTATCCATTGCTTATTTTTGCTTTCTTGTATTTTCTTGCAATCAGTAATCATTACTACTTGGGTCTTGGCAATCTTTGTCCTCGTTTAAGCATCTATAGCTTTGCATTTATATAGTCTTATGCAATTCGTTTTGAAGTTCTCCATTTGCATGCGAAATTTCAGGAGAGGGGGCATGATTATTATAACCGAATGACGAAGGAGCAATTCAGGAAGATGCAGGAATTCATAGCAGGTCGAAGTTCAAAGAAACAATCCAAATTGTAGGTTCTGTATTTGCACTGATCTCTCATGCTGTAAAATTATATGTCCTTCTTCCTGTTTTCCGCCATGATTTGAGGCTTTACGAGTACTTATCCCAACTAAATCAGCAAACATTTGTTTATCATAATGATCATTATTATAGCCCTGTTTCCAATTGTCCGAATAAACATTTTTTTATTCTTATAATTTGAAGATCAATGGAGTTGTATAATAAATATTTCACTGCAAAATTGAGATAGCATCAACTTGTTAATTTAGACTCTAAACAGACGAAAAATCATATCGGAAGTATTGAAATTTGGTAAACTTGAGCTCGTACTTTACCCCTTACTATTGGTAAGCCTCCATGAAAAGACAACAATAGTAAGGAGGAGAAGTGGTACCATTTATAGATGAGATAAAGCCACAAAATGTTAAAAATTTGTTGACTATAATTAGGAAAAAATACTATTTTTTTTAAAAAATTTGTTTTTAAATCAGTTGTCAATTATTTAAATTAGCTTTGAATATAAGGATAGCTAAAAATATCGATATATTTAAATTAAAGTATTAGATTCAAAAACATATTAATATTTAAAAATGTTATGGGATCAGCCTACGACTTAAGTATAAAGAGGATCCACTGCCTTGACCTTCAAGACGAGCATATTCGCACAATATCTAGAAAGATATTGCTCATAGTTATTGTTTTTTTTTTCCATTATATCTAGAGTTTTGTATGGACTAACTCGCGTAGCATATTTGGGTATGATATGTGAGACTTCCGATGAAGACTTTTTCATCCACAAGGCTCAAACTCGAGACCTTGCTTAAGAGACAACAAGCTGCATACCACTTGTGTCAACCATCTTGGTTCCTCATAATTATGTATACACTAACGTCTTGTAAGGCACTCCGTGCCCGTCAAGTTGCATTTTTATTATTTTTATTTGATTTTAGTTTTATTTTCTATTATTTTAATTTTATTTTTAAATTAATAATTATATAAATAAAATTTGAAGTAGTAGTGAGATTGTGATTGTGAAAAAATAGATATTATTTATTACTTTTAATTTTTGCACATTTGTTTTTTGAAGAATTATTAATTTAATGAGTGTGGACACGAAAAAATAATAATTAATTTTTATAAATTTCTTTATATAATAATATGAATATAAAGGAAATCTATAAATAGAGGAGGGTATCTATCTAAAGGGCAAAGCGATCTATCTCACTAACATGTATCTAAATAAGGAGAAATAATTAAATAAAAGAAAAATCTCCTAAGATTTTCCTCTCAATTAAATATCACTACATGTAGTATATAATTAGGGGTCCTCACAAGCTCACATCCCTATCATGTATCAAAATTATTTTCGCACTTTAAAATAAAAACTAAGTAAATAAGGTACAAATTCCCATAACTAACACAATTCAGTTCCAACAAACTCGTTAGTTCAGTATCTCTATTCTTATGGTTGTTTTGTTGAGTTAGTTTTCAGACTCCAAATCCTAAGACTGAATCAAAATGCATCCCCCACAAAATGCATCCACACTCCACTAGACACTAGTAGCTAGCTCATCACTATCTTCTTGTTCAGTCTCTCGTCCAATCCACAAACCACAACCATGACGACAAATGCCAAAACAACAAAGGATTCCTTCAGTAGCTTCGACGTCGTTTCAGACCATTCAGATCACTACTATGCATCGCCACAGCCAAAGGACTGCTTCAGTAACTCGAAGAGCCGCGTGCACAAGCACGTAATGAAAGAGTGGAAAATACTGGAGGGAAGCCTGCCCGACTCCATCTTCGTTCGGGTCTACGAGGGCCGCATCGATCTGATGCGGGCCGTGGTCGTGGGGGCCGCGGGCACACCGTACCACGACGGGCTTTTCTTCTTCGACATTGCACTCCCCTCCGATTACCCCTCCAGCCCACCCAACGTCATCTACCGCTCCTTCGGGATCGCTCTGAACCCGAACCTCTACCCGAGCGGCAGAGTCTGCCTGAGCCTGCTGAACACGTGGTCCGGAGACAAGAACGAGAAATGGAACCCTAAACGGTCCACGCTGCTCCAGGTCCTCATCTCCATCCAAGGCCTCGTCCTCAACGACCATCCATTCTTAAACGAGCCCGGCCGAGAGGCGTTTCCTCGCTTCGACTCCAGGTCACGTGCCTACAACGAGCAAGTGTTCGCCCTCACGTGCCAAAGTGCCATTCGCCTCATTCGCACTCCGCCCATGAACTTTGCGGAATTTATCAAGGCCCACTTTTGCGAGCGTGCGGTTAAGATCCTCACGGCGTGTGGTGCGTACGCGAATGGGCGCGTGAGGGTTGGGTTTTATGGTTGTTCCGAAGACAGCAGCGATTACACAGGGTCGCGTTCTGTGTCATTCAATAGTTCGATCCAGAATTTGTATCCAGATATGGTTCAGATGTTTCGGTCGTGCGGTGCCGTTTTGGATGCTTCATTGGAAGTGTTGGTGCTGGAGGAGCAGACGCAAGTGGAGAATGAACAACCCGACACTTTTGTTTTGTTGGAAGAGGAACAGGAGCCGATTCAAGTGATGGATTATGATGATGAGCAGAAGAGCAACAAAACTAAAGGTGGGATCTTCAAGAAGGCCGTGGCCAAGATCAAAAAGGTCTTTCAATGGAAGAATAGTAGTGCACAAAAGAGGATCGTGAATCGTTATGATTGAACGTAGCTAGGGCATTCAAATTATTAGATTCTTTTGTTTATTTTCTTTTTAGAAAAAATAAGCATATCTGTTTTATTTATTTTGGTCACTTAGATAATTTGTTTGAACTTTGCTTGATTTTTATTATTATCAAATATGATTGCTAGCTAGTTGCCATGCATCTTTAATTTGTAATCTCGAGATATTTTTACTAAGTAGGAAGTTTTTTAAATTAAGAGTGATAATATATTCACATTCAAAAAGTATATATTTATAGGCAACAACTCCATTTAAAGTATAGTAAAATAATTTCAAATAATATTTGAAGCTGATTAGATAAAATTTAAGAGTGAAGGATTAAACATTTACATGTATTACGAAATATATTATGTTCAAACATAAAATTTTTAAAATTAATAACACATTTAATTTTAGGCATTTGTAGCTTGCAGTATACATATATGTCCAAATAAAAATGTTATTTTAGCCGTATATGGATGAGACACGTAATTTATTATCATTTAAATACGATGATAATTCTCACATATTCATCTATATATGTATCGGACCAAATTCCTTGTCTCAGCTAAACATCACATTTTAGGTTTTAAGATAACATAACTTATGTCCAACCAAACCAGTTCATCAATGCAATTTTCATGAACATGGCCACTTACGTACGGGACTCTGGGACAGAACTCACGATTGTTAACTGGCCGGGTTGAGGAAGAGGCAATTCATGAACTGTTCGCAGGTCAAATGTCAAAACGTAAAATTCGATAATCCGCCTGTATAGCAGTCAAACTCGCACTTATTTAGCAGATGGTTGGTTTTACACAGAAGTGATAATACGCTCGTTTCAAATGTTGGTAGAATAATAAGCTAAGCACATAGCTATCCATGCTTCATCGCGTCTAAACATGACAAAATCAGCAGTTTGGTTCTAAAATCAGCATTTTTGAGCCCAGATTATTCATCCCATTACAATCTCAATTGTTATTTGAGCCAAAATCAACGTTAAAATAGATCTATGGACCGTATTTGCTGATTTCTCATTGTACACTTAACATTGTTAAAAACGTTATTATGTTACACTTAAAAACAGGTTTTTAGCAATAATAATAAGCAGAGAATTTGTGACAAAGTCTAAGTTGATTAATTTCATAAATAAATATCATCACATGAAAAATTGTTTTTGTAACCATTTTTTTAGGTTAATTTGTATGCAATGTTTTATTATATCATTTAATTAAATAATTATCTGATTTTTATTACTTTTTGAATGTAAAGTAAGATTTAACTATATTTTTTGATATTATAGTACATAATTTGATAACAAAGTAAAAAAAAATACTGCCAATTCATATAAATTAAACTCATTTTCTATCTATATCAATATATGATTGAATGCATCATATATATTAGTATTATTTTAAGATTAAATCCATAAAAATGTTGGATTCTCAGATCTTGAAATATTTATTTTGAATATAGTCATATTATTGTTGCATCAACCAAGAGAAAGAGATAGATTCAAGCAATTTATATTAGTAGATCCATCTTAAAATACACAGCATTATCTTTCTTTTAATTAATTAGATTGATTAAGTCGTGATGCTCAAAATAATATAAAAAGATATGTTATCCAAAGAGATTAATTAATTATATTGTGACACATTATATCTAAATGGTAATTTTTTAAAGTTTATAAATAGTTATCGTTAAAAAATAAAAACACTTCACAATTTTTTATTTGATGACATTATAAAAATTGGATGATAATTAAAGGCTTCTCTAAATATATTAGGTATATCAAAACATGATGGTACATCAATATTTTTTACGAGAATAATATTATTTATACATCTAATATTTTCAAACACTTAAATATTACTCTGATAAAATACATAAATTTCATTATTTTTAATTTATCATTTGTTCTAAATTTATTTTCTCTAGGTCACTTATTCATTAATTTTGGATGTGCATCGTTTCTCTCTTGCAATTCGGTCATGTTCAAACTTCAGTTACTTGAGTACTCATTCAAGTCAAAGAATCACTAAAATTGAGTTACATCTCTTGCATCGAGTGCCATGTGCCTCGTGCCCCTCTTTTTATTCCCATCTCACTTCCTATAACAGCTTCACACAACAACATAGTAGCACTCTCACCTCACCTCACCCACCACGGGAGAATCTGATCTGCTCGTTCCAACTAATCATGATGCCAGCGCGCGCAGAACACGAGCAGTTCAGCGTTGTTGAGAACCATTCAGACCACTACTTTCGCAACTTCGAGCATTACACCGACACCAAGAAACACAAGCACAACAACAAGGACGACTACCGCCAGCAACCCACCATCATCACCTCGGACAGGGCCGTACGACAATGCTTCACAAACACACACAACGCGGTGTACAAGAAGATCATGAAAGAGTGGAAGATCCTCGCACGGAGCCTCCCCGAGTCGATCTTCGTCCGCGTCTACGAGAAGCGCATCGATCTCATGAGGGCCGTGATCCAAGGCGCCGCCGGCACACCCTACCACGATGGACTCTATTTCTTCGACATCGCGTTCCCACCCGATTACCCGAACCACCCACCCATCGTCCATTACCACTCATTCGGGCACAAAATCAACCCGAATCTTTACCATGACGGCAAAGTGTGTTTGAGCCTCATTAACACGTGGCTAGGCAAAAAGAACGAGAAGTGGGTCCCATCAGATTCCACCGTCCTCCAGCTCCTCGTCTCTCTCCAAGCCCTTGTCCTGAACGACACGCCGTATTTCAACGAGGTTGGGTCCGAGATTTTAGGGCGTCGGATCTTTGAGAAGAGGGCCAGGTTCTACAATGAGATGGTCTTTGTCCTGAACTGTAAGACCATGATGTCGTTGATCCAGCGTCCACCGTGCAACTTTGAGGATATTATCTTCACGCATTTCCGAACCCGCGCGTGTGAGATTCTGAGGGCGTGTGACCATTACGTGAACGGGCGCGTGAGGGTTGGGTGGTACGGTGTTGTTGGCGAGTGTAGTGGGTCGTCGCGCGTGAAGGTGTCGAAGGAGTTCAAGGTGGCAATGGTGGAGTTGTATCCTCGTCTTTTTAAGGCGTTTGCGCGTACTCTGGCCATGTTGGATACAATTCCGGAGGTGTTGGAGATGGCAAAGAATGATGATAAGAGTAACGGGTTATCGAAGAAGGGGCAAGGTGGCCACAAAAAGCATAGGATTAGGAAGATTGTTAGGAAGGTGTTTGGGAAGATAAGGAAATTTTATGCTTCCTCTGAGTTGAACACTCCGCATCGGTTAGAAAATAATTCCGCCGCTGCTTAATTAAGGTAACACTCCAAAATGAAAGGTTACTACTTCCTTAGTCCCTGGGATCTTATAAGGTATTCTATTTCAAAATAATCTTATACAGAATAATCAAATAGATGTGTTACTGTGTTAGGCAGTGGCATTTTTTCTGTTTTAGTTTTTGTTAGCTTGATCTAATTTGCATAGTTTAAATTTTAAGAACAACTTTTTTGTTTGAGGAATTCTTTGACCTCTCTGTTTTGGATCAACTTGGACCATTTTTCTGTCATAGTTTGATGAACTTTTCAATTGAGTATTTTCAGCCCACAATAAGCCATAGAAGACTTATGGCATAGCTTAAGCCCAATCTATAGTAGGGGGCATGCAGAAAAAAAAAGGTTAGAGGCTTGAACTCGTTTAAAAAGCCCAGTGAAAGAAAAACAAATAATGTTACAACCCTGTATGAATTTTCTCTTCTGATTTTCGCCCTCGTTTGTTTGTAATAGCGAGCAAAATTGGTCCCTGAGCTACAATGATACACATGCGTGTGCAATATTCTATAGCCACTGAACATGAGCACTAGACATTAGACAACCAATCTATATCCTAATTGGGATACAGACCAGCTGCAAGTCAGAAAGAAACTTCACCTCTTTTCAGTTTCTGATTTACCTTTAGAAATTCACTAATATCTATATTGGCCTTTAACATTTTCTCATTAAAAAAAAAAACTATGGAGGATTCAAATCCACCCACGTAGTGCAAGCCTTACAGGTGGGGACTTGGTTTTCCTTTTCTTCGTGCATCTCTCTCTCCACAACATGGATGGCATAATTTCTGAAATTGTGGTTAATTTAGATACACGATCGATCGATATTTTTCCAACCTAATCTAAGCCATTGGTATAACAAGTAGCCCATAGGAACCATTAAACCACCCAACAAAACCAGCTCCTATGAAGAAAACCTCTCCATCCAAAACTAGTTTTACTTGCCCTGCATTTCACAAGCATTTGCCTTATGATGTAACATAAATGGCACGTCATGCAATCAAACAGACCCCGTATATGGCCTTTTTTACTTCGCTTTGCATTGGAGCTTAGTCTAGTTTTAGATTTGCTTTTTAATTTTGACCTGCTTGGTAGTGAGTGAGTGCGCCTATTATATGATGAATTGGAAAATAATATATGGGGATGAACTTAAATCTAATTGCCTTGTCCTTTTATGTGTGCTCTGACACACCATGACATGTCAGGAAAGTGAAATCCCATGTCAAATCCATAGTGCTAAATGTTCCCATCATCAGACAAATAATAATAAAAAAAAGGACAAAGCTTTGATGTGGAGTTTAATGTTTTATTAAGAACACATGAAACATAACCCACCACCACGAGTCAATTTTATGTCTAATCCTTGTTTAGGTGTTTGAATTGAATCAAACTTTCTGTTGTAGAGGGACAAACGCAGGTGCGTCTCTGTTCATTTTTATTTTATTTTTATTTCTTTCTTTATTTGAGTGCTTAATAATCGGTCATGATCACATGATATGCTGATTAACTTATAGTACTATACTAGGACAGGAAGAGAAGTCACAATTTGCCTCCACTAAATAAAACCTAATAATAATAAGAATAATTGAATAATGGGAAAGAAAGAATGAGTGGCTTAGGACATGCGTGACCTAAGTTTTGAACAAACGAGGCCGGTGATGCTGCTTATTATTTGACACTACCTAATGGTTCATGGGTTTTTGGCTTTTCAATTTCTCTGCTACTTGGCTTAATTTCTTTCGTTCCATTTTTCTTTCACTTCTTTGTTAAGTCTGGCTGGTCTTTTTTCCAATATTTAACCAATAAAAAAAATTCAATACTATAGTGGTGATATTCAACATTTAATTATTCCAGGACTTGCACACACTTCAAACTTAAATTTCAAGTGACGTGTGCCTCGAGGTGAGGAAAAAGCATCCTAATTACAGTGCTTTCTCTTTCTTGTGTGAGGCATATTATTCTCACTGAACCTTCGTACTAATTGTATTTCTTAATTTCTTAATTAAGATAAAGCCGGCCAAGCATTAAACTTAAATTTATCTCAATCAAAGTCATTGCAATTTGTCATACAAGGTACAATGACATCAAAATTTCGTGAATTTGAGGCAGTTGAATTGGATGATGCACGAGGGAGGGATCAAGTCAACGAAATCAATCAGTAATTGCAGGTAAAAGTCAACGAAAGATGTGCATATCTGTTTGAAAGAGAAGTGACTTAATTATTGAATTCCTCTTCTTCATACAGTATGTGATAAAAATTGGGGAGATAGATAGTTTGGAAAATTCAAATTAAGATTAAAATTTAACAGCACTCGTGTACCACCTATATTATCAATATAGAGTAACTAGTGTAGTACTGCTAGTCTACTACCCATTTATTATTAATAATTACGTTTTCAGCTAACTTATTTTGTCAAATGCATGTTTTATTTAAATGATAAAGGACACTTTAAACCTACTTAAATTAAATTAAATGGATTAATAGCTGTCAAGAATTAAATAACCAGTAATTGATAAAGAAGTTTTTCAATTTCCCAATCCGATAAATAAATGGGGAAAAAAAGTTGAAATGGATCAAAATAAATAAAGTACAATAATGAAAGAGCAGGTAATAACAAATCGTTATAACAGAAAATAAAATTAAATCCATAAAAACAACCATAGCAGGCCAAAGTTTTATCCCAAGGCTTGCACATGAAACTGAAGAAATCCGTTTGCGATTTTCGTTTTTCTTTTACTTTTTTTTTTCAGAAAATAAACAAATAAATAAATAAATAAGCTAATTTAAAAACGAGAAGGACATTGAAAATAACATGGAACAAACAGAGTCTTCCCCACAGCATTTCTAAGTCTCTTCTCCCAACAAGAGAATGAGCCCCTCCATGTTCCTCTACCACCGAACACACCCCGCCACTACCCAACGCTAACCTGCGCCCTGCGCACCTTTAACCCCACCTCTTTCCTTTTTCTTTTTTCGTTAATTTCGATTTTTCTGTTTTTTTTTTCTCTCACCTTCATAAACCTCGCGTTAACCGCTCTCTCTCTCTCTCTTCCCCAGCCAGATTCATAGGATCGGAGCAAGACCAAGCTTAGTTCCGGCGCCGGGGAAAAGGGGGGTTTAGGGTTAGGGTTTCCGAGAGATGTGGTATGCTCAAGGCATTGATGAATCTGCTCTCTCTCTGTTGGAAGCCATTCGGGCGCGGTGACGACAAGCTCGACTCCACCGTCGGAATTATCGGCGTCGGCGGCGCTAAAGAATGCAAAGATGGATTGCTGTGGTTCCGTGACGTTGGGAAATATGGCTCCGGCGATTACTCCATGGCGGTGGTTCAGGCCAATCAGGTCCTCGAAGACCAGAGCCAGATCGAGTCCGGTCCCCTCGGCACCTTCGTCGGAATTTACGACGGTCACGGTGGACCTGACGCGTCGCGACATGTCTGTGATCACCTCTTTCGCCATTTTCAAGGTTCCTCATTCGGAATTCCCCCGTTTTTGTTGGTTTATATATGTTGTCATGGTTCAAATTTTTATTTATATACTTTTTTTTCTATGGTTTGTTGTGGCATTCGTGTGGCCACGTTTCCGATTTTGATTGTTTGTTGCCTTAATTACAATCTTTTCAGGATTGGTAGCAGCAGTAGTAAGTAACTTGTTATGAGTGGTTTTTATCAATTCGCTTTTTCGTGAACTTTCTTTCCCCTGAAAGTTCTGTTTCTTTCCTTCTATTTTTTCCGTCATTGGTTCTTTGAGTCTGAGATCATTTCTCAGGTCTAAAGTACTGTTGAACATGCAGGCCAATGGGTAGATACTGTTCCTGACACAGTGTAGGAGTTCGTTGATCAATTTTTTTTTTTAATTATTATTTATTAATCGGTTTCTGATAGGTGAATTTAATTGAGTGTAACTTTTTTCGCATCCCTCTAATGGGAACGGATTTGGGGTTACTTGCCACATAATAATGTCGTAAAGTGTTTTGGACCCTCGCTTTCTGTGATGGAAGGCCCATCGTTTTTTTGGTGGAGCATGCTAGCTACTGCTTTCAATTTTGGTCCCTTGATGGGGTAAAAGTTTTGGGATTTGGTTCTGCATTGTCTTGTTTATCTCTTTGTCAAAGGAGTGCTTCTTATGCTATGTGTCTTGGATTTCATTCCTTGTGCAGCAATATCAGCAGAGTCAAATGGTGTTGTGACGGCTGAGACTATTGAGAGGGCATTCCGCCAAACAGAGGAGGGGTACACTGCCCTCGTGTCGGACTTGTGGAGCACTCGGCCTCAGATTGCAAGTGCCGGGACGTGTTGTCTCGTCGGAGTGATATATCAGCAGACCTTGTTTGTGGCGAACGTTGGAGATTCCCGTGTTGTGTTGGGCAAGAGAGTTGGCAACACTGGGGGCGTTGCTGCCATTCAGCTGTCCACAGAACACAATGCAAATCTTGAAGCTGTTAGGCAGGAGCTCAGAGAACTACACCCTAATGATCCCCAAATTGTTGTTCTCAAACATGGTGTGTGGAGAGTAAAAGGCATTATTCAGGTAAAATTTCACATCCTTTTAAAAATTCCATTTTATGCATATGAAGGAAGTCTTGAACATTTATTACTTCATTGTATTATACTATTCTCTGTTTTCCGCTGCTTCTTCGAGTGCTATGTGGAAGAAAGTTAGGATGATATTGGTATGGTGATTGGAAGTTTCTTATTTCAAATTCTCATTATCTTCTTATTGTGCTATAGTTTTGGTAGAAAGCCTTAAACATGCAAGCTAAAAGGCTAATTTTCAATAAGAACACTGTAACGTTCTCCCATTCTGGTGTGGAGCTCACTTGGTGCTTAGGAAAGACCTTTTCCTGTTTGTGCGTGTCAATCCCACACTTACACAGGTTATATTGACTTGCGGAGGCATTAAACGTTGAGAAGAATAGTTGAAAATACAAGCCATGGGAATGGAAGCAAACCTTGTATATCTAAATAGAATATGAAAATTTACATTTGCTTTGTATTGCATTGGTATGATAGAAATGAATTCAGTGATCATACAAACAATGGTCAATATGCTCTCCATTTTAATGCCCCCCCTGCATTTTAGTTTATTCATGAAGTCAAATATATTTTTGATAGTTAATGGCTCAGGTTCTCCAAGTTGGTTCTGCAATTATCAATCTCATTTGTCATTCTCTCTAACATGTTCTCCAAATTATTGAAAACAACATATCAATGCCTCCTTGATTGTATTTGGTGCAGGTTTCTAGATCCATAGGTGACGTATATATGAAAAAAGCAGAGTTTAATCGGGAACCACTCAATGCAAAGTTCAGGCTTCCTGAACCAATGAACATGCCTATCATGACTGCTAATCCCACTATTATTTCTCACCGTCTCCAACCAAATGATTCCTTCCTTATTTTTGCCTCAGACGGATTATGGGAGCACCTAAGTAATGAAAAAGCCGTGGACATCGTCAGCAGCAATCCTCATGCGGTAAGATTCTTGTCTGCAGTTTTGCTGAATTTATAAGCTTCACAAGTCGTCATGTATGTTCAGTGTTCAATCCATAGCCTCTAAAAACTCTTCCTTTACCAACTTGCAAGATTCCTATCCTTTGAAACTGGTTCGATCTAATTCTTTCTTTTTCGTGACTTTCAAATTTTTTCTTTGGTCACCACCACCACTCCGACCTTCATTGTGTTAAGATTATTATTGAATAGTACAATTCGTTTTGTTTCTCGGAGTTTACCTTTCATTAAGTTACTCTTTTGGGGGGCATTATTGACGAGATCTCTCAATTATCGTCACCAATTCCCTGCAAATCTAGTATGTGGCTCACAAGTTTTTTGATGTGTACACAACGAACGTAGCTTTCAACTGGTTGTTGATAATGGTGTGATTGCAGGGTAGTGCCAAGAGACTAGTCAAGGCTGCCCTACAAGAAGCAGCAAGAAAGCGAGAGATGCGATATTCGGACCTGCGGAAGATCGACAAGAAGGTTCGACGGCATTTTCATGATGATATATCTGTTATTGTTTTATTCTTAAACCACGACCTTATATCCAGAGGCACAGTGCAAGACCCACCACTCTCACTTCGAAGCGCACTCGATCACTGACTTGTGTGATTCATTGTCTCTTGGCCAACTGTACCCTCATCCCATACCCACCACATCATACATGTGCCAAGACGAATATGCCATCGACACTGTGCTCTGGCAAGTTTGGTTTCGAGTACTGAGATCATTCATTTATGAGGCTCCAATTTGTTAAGTCATAACATGTTATTAGAAATTTATCCTTAAAAAAAGCAAAAAAAAAAAAAAAAAAAAAAGAAAAGCTTTTGATTGTAGCTATCTATTCCCTTTTCTAACCTGTAGAATATTCCAAGTGTTGGATTTAAATTTTTTTATTGCGGGTCATTGGGTCAAGGTCTTATAGTTTAATCAAGCAGTACATTGATTGATTGAACTCCTAATTATATGACAACAAATTACACGAATGTTGCTTATGTAGTTAATCATCTTCAATTTGATACAACCTAGCATTTGGTACAACAAAAGTGGCAATTATCTTCGGGCGTGGATGAGAAAATGTTGCCAAATTCGTTGATTTGAAATAACAAATAAATTTTGAAGCATAAATAGAATGCCCGCAAGTTATTATAGAGTGAAACTCATCCGCTTCATTTCTCTATATAAACTCTCAAATAAAGATTGAATTAAATCAGTTTTTCAAATATAGTAGAACTTGATGACTATATATTTTAAAATTTGATATCTCACAATTTTTTTAGATACTCTATAAAAGAAAAATATTATAAATTTTAAAATATGGAATTATATGAATATTTTTACACATAGAAGAAATTGAACACTATATACTTTTAATTATGATATTACTTAATTTTTTCATGGAGTTTAAAATAAAAGACTATAGGCTTTGAAAAAATGAAATTAGATGTTATTTTTACATAAAGTAGAAATTGAAGGCTATATACTTAAAAATGTGAGATTTTAATATTTTTTTAGATACATTATTAAAAAAGACTATAGATTTTAAATTATAAAATTACATGATTTTTTTACACAGTATACAAATTGAAGGTTATATACTTTTAATTAAGATATTACATAATTTTTTCATAGAGTTTGAAACAAAAGACTATATAGGCTTTGAAAAATGAAAATAGATGATTTTTTTACAAATAGTAGAAATTAAAGGCTATATACTTTAAGATGTAAGATTTCACTATTTTTGGAGATACACTATAAAAAATTGTATACTTTAAATTATGGAATTACCTAATTCTTTTACACATATCAGAAATTAAAGGCTATATACTTTTTAATTTTGATATTACTTAATTTTTTCATGGAGTATAAAACTTAAAATTATAGACTTTAAAATATTGAATTAAAATATTTTTCTAAATATAGTATAAGTTGAAGACTATATACTTTAAAATGTGAGATTTCATTATTTTTTTAGATACTCTATAAAAGAATATTATAGATTTTAAATTATGAAATTGTATTATTTTTTTACACATAGTAGAAATTGATGTTATATACTTTATCATGATATTACATAACTTTTTCGTGGAGTTTAAAATAAGACATTACAGGCTTTGAAAAATTGAATTAGATGGTTTTTTTTTTACATATAGTAGAAATTGAAGGCTATATACCTTAAAATATGAGATTTCACTATTTTTAAAGTATATAGTCTTCAATTTCTACTATATGTAAAAAATTTGTCATTAAATATTATAAAATCTATAGTATTTATTTTATAATACAACAAAAAATTGTAAAATCTCATATTATAAGGTATATAGGCTTCAATTTATTCTAAATTGAAGTTTATATTTCTACTAACTTACATGATTTTTTATGCATAGTATAAATTGAATGTCATATACTTTTAATTATGATAATTTTTTTGTGGAGTTCAAGACTATTGGCTTTGAAAAATGAAATTAGATGATTTTTTTAGATGAAATTAGATGAAATTATATATAAAAAATCAGGTAATTTCATAGTTTAAAGTCTATATTATTCTTTGTTTTCTAGTGTTTCTAGGTAAATTTAAGAAATCTCACATTTTAAAGTCTATAGTCTTCAATTTGTAGTATATGTAAAAGAATCATGTAATTTCACAATATAAAGTCTATAGTCTTTGTTTTATAGTGTTTCTAGAAAAACACAAAAATTTAACATTTTAAAGTATATAGCACGCATTCAATTTCTACTATATGTAAAAAAATAATGAAAACATAATTTGAAGCCTATAGTGTTTCTAGAAAAATAGATAAGTCTCACATTTTAAATTATATAGTCTTCAATTTCTACTATATGTAAAAAATCATGAAATTACATAATTTGAAGCCTATAATCTTTGTCTTCTAGTGTTTCTAGAAAAATTACAAAAATTTCACATTTTAAAGCCTATAGTCTTCAATTTGTATTATATGTAAAAAAATCATGTAATTTCATAAATTTAAAGTCTATAGTCTTTGTTTTCTAGTGTTTCTAGAAAAATTAGAGAAATCTTACATTTTAAAGCCCATAGCCTTCAATCTGTATTATATGTGAAAAAATCATGTAATTTCATAATATAAAGTCTATAGTCTTTGTTTTATAATGTTTCTAGAAAAATAGAGAAATCTAACATTTTAAAGTATATAGCCTTCAATTTCTACTATATGTAAAAAAATCATGAAATTACATAATTTGAAGCCTATAGTCTTTGTTTTATAGTGTTTCTAGAAAAATTTGAAAAATATCACATTTTAAAGTCTATAACCTTCAATTTGTAGTATAAGTAAAAAAATCATGTAATATCATAATTTAAACTCTATAGTCTTTGTCTTATAGTGTTTCTAGAAAAATTACAGAAATTTCACATTTTAAAGCCTATAGCCTTCAATTTCTATTATATGTAAAAAAATCATGTAATTTCATAAATTTAAAGTCTATAGTCTTTGTTTTATAATATTTCTAGAAAAATTGAGAAATCTCACATTTTAAAGTATATAGCCTTCAATTTCTACTCTATGTAAACAAAAATCATGAAATTACATATTTTGAAGTCTATAGTCTTTGTTTTATAGTGTTTCTAGAAAAATTAGTGAAACCTCACATTTTAAAGTCTATAGCCTTCAATTTCTAGTATATGTAAAATAATAATGTAATATCATAATTTAAAGTCTACAATATTTGTTTTGTAGTGTTTCTAGAAAATTATAGAAATCTCACATTTTAAAGTACATACTCTTCAATTTCTACTATATGTAAAAAAAAACCATGAAATTACATAATTTGAAGCCTATAGTATTTCTAGAAAAATAGAGAAATTTCACATTTTAAAATATATAGTTTTCAATTTCTACTATATGTAAAAAAATCATGAAATTACATAATTTGAAACCTATGATCTTTGTTTTATAGTGTTTCTAGAAAAATTACAGAAATTTCACATTTTAAAGCCTATAGCCTTCAATTTGTATTATATGTAAAAAAAATCATGTAATTTCATAAATTTAAAGTTTATAGTCTTTGTTTTCTAGTGTTTTTAGAAAAATTAGATAAATCTAAGCCTATAGCCTTCAATTTGTATTATATGTGAAAAAATCACGTAATTTCATAATATAATGTTTATAGTCTTTGTTTTATAGTGTTTATAGAAAAATAGAGAAATCTAACATTTTAAAGTATATAACCTTCAATTTCTACTATATGCAAAAAAATCATGAAATTACATACTTTGAAGTCCATAGTCTTTATTTTATAGTGTTTCTAAAAAGATTAGGAAAATTTCACACTTTTAAAGCCTATAACCTTCAATTTGTTGTATATGTAGAAAAATCATATAATTTCATAATTTAAAGTCTATAGTCTTTGTTTTCTAGTGTTTCTAGAAAAATTAGAGAAATCTCACATTTTAAAGCCTATTGCCTTCAATTTGTATTATATGTGAAAAAATTATAATATAAAGTCTATAGTCTTTATTTTATAGTGTTTCTAGAAAAATAGAGAAATCTAACTTTTTAAAGTATATAGCCTTCAATTTCTACTATATGCAAAAAAATCATGAAATTACATAATTTGAAGTCTATAGTCTTTATTTTATAGTGTTTCTAAAAAGATTAGGAAAATTTCACACTTTAAAGTCTATAGTCTTCAATTTGTTGTATATGTAGAAAAATCATGTAATTTCATAATTTAAAGTCTATAGTCTTTGTTTTCTAGTATTTCTAGAAAAATTAGAGAAATTTCACATTTTAAAGCCTATAGCCTTCAATTTGTATTATATGTGAAAAAATCATGAAATTTCATAATATAAAGTCTATAATCTTTATTTTATAATGTTTCTAGAAAAATAGATAAATCTAACTTTTTAAAATATATACCCTTCAATTTCTACTATATGTAAAAAAAATCATGAATTTTCATAATTTGAAGCCTATAGTCTTTGTTTTATAGTGTTTTTAGAAAAATTTGAGAAATTTCAAATTTTAAAGTCTATAGCCTTCAATTTGTAGTATATGTAAAAAAATTTTTATAATATCATAATTTAAAGTATATAGTCTTTGTTTAATAGTATTTCTAGAAAAATAGAGAAATATCATATTTTAAAATATATAGCCTTCAATTTCTACAGTATATAAAAGAATAATGGAATTTCATAATATAAATTTATAGTCTTTATTTTATAATATTTCTAGAAAAATAACACATTTTAAAATATATAACTTTGAATTTCTACTTCATCTAAACAAAAATCATCGAATTACATAATATAAAGGACATTTTGGGAAATACAGAACGGTTCAGCGCTTCAACACGGCGGGTGGGTGGACTAGCACACATTGAGTGTTGTCTCAACGACGACTCGCACACACACTGAGCTGCGGCGTTGCTCTTTCACTCTCACGAGCCTCGAGTGTATATTGCGATTTGCACCAAATTCTGATGCGTAAAATGAAACTGATCTGAGTTGCGAGAGCTATGGTGCCTCGTTCAATCCTCCTCCTCTTCCTCCTCCGACTCGCCCTCCTCAGTCATCTCTTGACTCAGTCCGAGTCAGCACCGCAAGCTTTCAGGAGAGATCCCGGCCACCCTCAGTGGCACCACGGCGCCTTCCACGACGTCCGTGATTCCGTCCGATCCGATGTTCGCCGCATGCTTCATTCCAGAGCCGAGGTCCTTCATTTCTCCTTTGAATCCTTAATTTCAATTTCAATTAATTTCCTCTCCAAAACCTAGTTTGACTTGTGTGCTGCTGTTGATGTTGATTGTAGGTTCCGTTTCAAGTTCCGCTGGAAGTGAATGTGGTTCTCATCGGTTTCAGCGGAGACGGAGGGTACAGATACACACTTGACGCGCCTCATTTGGAACAGTTTCTCAGAATCAGCTTTCCTACTCACAGGCCATCTTGTCTCGAGACTGGGGAGCTTCTCGACATTGAGCATCACTTGGTCTACAATGCATTTCCTGTAAACTACCTTTACCACATTTCCTCATACTTTTTTTATTTATTTATTTTTTTATTTTGCGCTCTGTTGTTAATTATATCTTAATTTAACCGCTTTGAAAGTGAAATATCAAATATGTGAGTGCTGGGTACAGATAGTATTAGTTAGTATGAATAGCCCTTCTCTGAATGATTGTCACAATTTAAGTTTGATTATCGATTTAGGCTGGACAGCCTGAACTAATAGCACTTGAGAAAGCTTTGAAGGAGGCTATGGTTCCTGCAGGACAAACTAGAGAGGTAACTGCATTTTTTTGGATACCACTTTCTGCTGTTTTGTTTAGTTTGAGGCAATTTCTATACATAGTTTTCATTCCTCAGGGATGGTTCTAAAATTTATTTACAAATTCCAGACTGAATTTGGAAGGGAGGTGCCTTTGTTTGAAGTTGAAGCATCAGCGGTGGAGCCAGTATTTCAAAAGTTGTACTCCTACATATTTGACACGGATGGTGGAGGGTCTTCTGTCACAGATATGGATAGGCCGGTGTCAAATGCAATATTCATTGTAAACTTTGATAAGGTATAATCACTATTCGATAATTTTAATGAATGTAAAATGCTTTGCTTATTTTTTGCAGAATTTGGTTGAAATTAACTTTATATTGATTGATTGTAACAAACAAAATTTATTGACAAGTTTATTCTCCCTAACTATTGAGGATGGAAATATGAGCGAGTGAATGGTCAAGTTTGTCAATCTTTCTCCTTGTTCAGTATCATCTTTCACCACTATTATTGCAGTTTTGTTTTGTCTCTATTAAAATGCTAATTTAACATATATTCCAGGTGAGAATGGATCCTAGAAACAAAGAAATTGATCTAGATAGTTTAATGTATGGCAAAATTCCTGACCTAACTGAGGAAGATATGAAAAAACAAGAAGGTGATTACATTTATCGCTATCGATATGATGGTGGGGGAGCAACTCAAGTTTGGCTGGGGTCTGGAAGGTATATAACATTATGGTTTTGAACTTAATTTGCTGTTAAACTCTGGATAACTTTAGTGCCTTTTACTTGAATAAACTGGCCCTAATGAATGTTTTGAATTTTACAAGTGATTTTGTGTTCCCATGAATGTATGCTAGCCTGACTTCCTTTTCTTTGTTCAGATTTGTGGTGATTGACCTTTCAGCAGGCCCATGCACGTATGGCAAGATTGAAGCTGAAGAGGGAAGCGTCAGTACTAGAACCCTTCCAAGATTGCGAAATGTGATTCGTCCTGGTGGTTTGGGCGCAATTTATCAGTCCAGCAAAGATGTCTTTCTTGGACAGCTTGCTTCTTTGGTATCAACCACAGTGGAACATGTTATAGCACCTGATGTAAGGTATTTGTTATCATCTGGAAGCATAAAACAACTAAGACATATCTTAGTGTTGGCTACTTGCATCCTTTGGACCCTATAACAAACCAAGATTTCAGAAAAACCCTTTAGAATAAGATCTTCTGTGAGGTCTTCCTCAGCCCCTTTAAATTGAAGTATTTTCCATTTTGCTCATTTTTTTCATTGAAGTCTCTAATGGTCTTCTTACTTGATCAGATCACACTCTAATCGAGTTTTTGTCATTTTCTCTGAGGGATATATTTGCTCCCTTTTTTAGCTTTTCTTCTATCCTCACTCATCTATCTTAGCATTCTTATCTTCCCTAGACATATGTTTTTACTTTTGTTGGCATTTCAGTTCTCAACATTGACTATAATAGGAGCAGTTATAAGAGCACTTGATACATCATTGACTGATGTATTATCTCTAGAATCTAATTTTGTTTTTATTTATGCGTTCAGGTTTGAAACGGTTGATCTTACTTCAAGACTGCTTATACCAATAATTGTCTTACAAAACCACAATCGATACAATATTATGGAGAAGGGCCATAATTACAGTATTAACATAGAAGAAATCGAGGCACAGGTTTAAAATTTTCTTTGCAGTGGACTAATAATTTTTGTGATCTCAGAGTTTGAAAATTATCTTGCTGGTGTTCTCTAGAACTGAGATTTTGTGCAATTAAGTGGTAACAGCATGCAGTTGTTGTTTTATTTCTCTTTCCTCTCAGGTGAAAGGTATGCTTCATGATGGTCAAGAAGTTGTAATTATTGGGGGTGCACATTCACTACATCGTCATGAGAAGCTCTCAATTGCTGTTTCGAAAGCTATGCGTGGGCATTCTCTGCAGGAAACCAAGAACGATGGTCGTTTCCACGTTCATACCAAGACATACCTGGATGGTGCTCTATTAAAAGAAGTGGGTGATGTCTAGTTTCTTGAATGAGTTAAATCTACCAATTTTAATTTCTCATATAATTTTACATGGGTAGTGTGGTCTCTCTTCTCTTTTTGTTGATTACTAAACTGAAAGGTTTTTACATACTTTCAAGTTTTGATTCACGAGCATGACTTTGCACTCTCTCTGATTAAAAAGACAAAATTGAGTGCTTAGCATATGCAGGCCGCTCAAAGTTATTTTGTAGCCTAAATGGTCTTCTTAGTAGCAGATTGTTCATATAGTTTAATATGTCCTATCACTTATGATCCTAAATGCGAATCAGTTTTGTTACTAACTTAGCAATTCCTATATGGCCTAAAACTGCTTTGTGTAGGAGATGGAACGTTCTGCTGATGTGCTTGCTGCTGGATTGCTTGAAGTAGCTGACCCATCTCTTTCTAGTAAATATTTCCTCCGCCAAAATTGGATGGATGATTCTGATCTGTCAACAGATTCTATTCTAAAGCATAAGCCTCTTTGGGCTTCTTATGACCCAAAACGTAGCAAGAAAAAGAGGAAGAAAGAAAAGAAACAAGGGGGTCTGCAACCAACTTATGGAACACGAGTTATTCCTGTGTGCGTACACCACTCTCTCTTGCTTAGATGTATGTTGTTGGAAATACATGTCTAACATCAGAGGATTTTTGCTTTTGTGTATTTCTATATTCATTAGTAGTTCTTCATACAAGATAAAATTATCTATGGTTTTCAAATGCTTTCTAAATTATATTAGTTTAATTTAGATACTTGGAGTTGGAGTTCATCATGAACAAAGACAATAGTCTATAGGTTCTGTGAACTTGTTTTTTCAGACTCTTGCAGATTAGAAGGAAATGTATGAATAACTTTACTTGAATAAGCAGGAATGACTGGCCCTAACATATTGGAAAAAAAAACTGTCAAGGATAATATTGAGGGAGCTCTAATTTTTTTAGGCTTTATCCTAAGAAAACCTAGTCAAGGTTATAAATGGACTTTATGTTGTTCTCATTGCAAATGCAATTAAGTATATTTACTTGTACTTCAGCAGGTGGATTGATAAATTAACAAACCCTTGGAGCTGGTGATTATAGCATTAGATTCAGTTATGGTGTTCTTTAGAAGTGCATTATTGAAATTTCGAAACTCTAAATGCAGTCATTTTTTTTTTTGCAGCTTCGTGCTATCATTGGCAGATGTGGATCCAAACCTTATGATGGAGGATGAAAGTATGGTGTGGACTAGCAATGATGTTGTTATTGTGCTTGAGCATCAGAATGAAAAGATTCCTTTAAGGTGAGTGAACTAGTTGCACTTTGCTTTTTTAAGAGTGATTGCTGATAACCAATGTAATATGTTATTGTAATATATGTATAAAACCATCTAGCCTTTTGTGTAGAACCTCTAACCCTGTTGTCCGTTGAGTTTTTATATCTCAATTTAAATACCAGTGACAATGAAAAATGCCTTCCACTCTCTGAATACAATAGAAAGAAGGGAGGGAAAAAAAAAAAAACTATTGCATTCAGCTTATTTTCAACTTCGTTGTTGTATATGTTTACATTTGTCTTTCTGTGAATATATTTTTCTCATGTATTGTAATATGATTCCTGGAATGATATCCAATTCAGTTAGTTTCTTAGGGTGCAAGCACTGCTCTGTTTTCATTGTGGCTGCATTTGTATATGTGGCTTGACTTAATGGTGTCATAGAAACTAATTCCAACATTTACCATGGGGCTTACCATCAGTTATCAGTTTTGTCTTGCAAAACTTCACATCTTTGTTCTTATTTATTGTCTTGTTTGGCAGTTATGTTTCAGAAACACAAAGAAGGCATGCTATTCCATCTCAGGCACAACGGCATATATTGGCTGGTCTTGCATCGGTTGTGGGTGGTTTAAGTGCACCATATGAGAAGGCTTCTCATGTGCATGAAAGACCTATTGTGGATTGGCTTTGGGCAGCCGGTTGTCATCCATTTGGACCATTCTCTAATACATCTTACATCAGTCAAATGCTCCGTGATGTTGCTTTAGTAATGCCCTCTCCATAGGTCAAATCAAATTTCATTTCCTAAGAGGGATTGATTACTCAAATTAGCTTTTTGTTGAATGACAGAGGAACTCAATATATGCACGAGTGGATTCTGTACTTCATAAAATTCGTGACACATCAGAGGTAGTTCAGGCTTCATTTGAGTTACATAAATACTACTCACTACTTTGATTTATATATCTGATTATAGGTCCTTGTCTCAATTCTGTGCAGACTGTCCAAGCTTTTGCAGCGGAGTATCTGAAAACCCCCCTGGGCGAACCAGTGAAGGGAAAGAAGGAGAAGTCAACCACTGAACTGTGGTTAGAGAAGTTTTACAAGAAAACAACTAATTTGCCAGAACCCTTCCCTCATGAATTAGTTGAACGCCTGGAAAAATATCTTGATGTAAGCTCTACTTTGATTGGAGCTCTTGGCCTCACTTTTTGGGCATTTTTATCGTTAACCTTTTTTATGGCATTTATACATGCACCAGGGCCTTGAGGAGCAGCTTGTTGATATGTCTTCACTATTATATGATCATCGGTTACATGATGCCTTCTTGAACAGTTCAGATATTCTGCAAAGTACCATGTTCACACAACAGTGAGTTACCCACCCTGTATTTTTAAATCATTCTTTAATACTTTGTCAAAGTGGGGAAAGAAAGGTTTATATTCTAGAAAGAAACAAAAATGCTCAAGTTTCATTGCATACTGTTTGTCCTTTGTTTTTTTAATGTTGTAGTAAATATTTACAATTTTGTGAATTACAGATATGTTGACCATGTTCTTGCCACAGAGAAGGATAATATGAGATGCTGCAAAATTGAGTACAAGTACCCCGTACACTCTTCTCAAACTTACATCTATGGGGGAATACTTATTGCTGGATTCTTTGTGTACTTTGTTGTAATTTTCTTCTCAAATCCAGTGCGCTGATTTGAATGGATACTTAGGCCTTATCATGCTAGGTAGAGCTTATCATTGCCATACCAATGTCGTCAATTATATAAACAATTTTGAATGCTTAATGACCAATGCAGGACAAATGACAAGAGCAAATTACAAATTGGAGTATTTGGCAGATGTTGCCATGGTCTTCATTCTTCGGTATTGTTTTCACTTTCTTTATTTTTTTAGTTTATTTTTTTAGAAACATTGTAAAAGAAAATACTAGTCTTTAAAATACTGAATTAAATAATTTTTTAAATAAATTAGAAATTGAAGGCTATATATTTTAAAAAGTTAGATTTTATTATTATTTTTTAAACACTATAAAAGTAAGGACTATATAGTCTTTAAAATATTGAATTACATAATTTTTAAAATTTAGTACAAATTTGAAGAATATAGACTTGAGATTTCACTTTTTTCTAAAAACATTCAAAAAAATAAAGACTATAATCTTTAAAATAGTGAATTACATAATTTTTTAAACAAAATAGAAATTGAAGGCTATAGGCTTTAAAAAGTTATATTTCACTTTTTTTCTAAAAACACTATAGACTATAATTTTTAAAATATTGAATTATATGATTTCTAAAACTTAGTAAAATTGAAGGTTATAACCTTTAAAAAGTGAGATTTCAATATTTTTCTAAAAACACTCAAAAATAAAGACTATTGTATTTAAAATAGTGAAATGCATAATTTTTTAAGCAAAGTAGAAATTGAAGGCTACACTTTAAAAAGTGAAATTTAACTATTTTTATAGAAACACTATAAGAGTAAAGACTATAGTTTTTAAAATGCTGAATTAAATAATTTTTTAAATAAAGTATAAATTGAAGGCTATAAACTTTAAAAAGTGATATTTTACTATTTTTTTTAGGAACACTGTAAAAGTAAAGATTATAGTCTTTAAAATACTGAATTACATAATTTTTAAAACTTACTAGAAATGCTATAGACTTTAAAAAGTGAGATTTCACTATTTTTCTAAAAACACTCTAAAAATAAAGACTATAGTATTTAAAATACTGAATTATATAATTTCTTTAACAAAGTAGGAATTGAAGGCTATACACTTTAAAAAGTGAGATTTCACTATTTTTCTTAAAACACTATAAAAGTAAAGACTATATAGTCTTTAAACTATCGAATTACATGATTTTTTAAAAAAAGTCGAAATTGAAGGCTATAGACTTTAAAAAGTAAAATTTCACAATTTTTCTTCAAGAGTGATGCTAAATAAACAATACAAAACCAGCCCAACCAGCCAATAAATGAGATTTTGGGCCATAATTACTAAGTCCATTACAATCTCAATGATTATTTGGGCCAAAATCAAAGCCAAAATAGACACATTGGCTGTAATTGTCCACTTAGCATTATTGTTTCTTCAAACACTATAAAAAGTAAAGACGATAGTCTTTAAAATATTATGTATTTCAATATAGTTTTTACTTTTATAGTGTTTCTAAAAAAAATAGTGAAATATTACTTTTTAAAGTCTATAAGTTTGAAGAAAAATTGTGAAATTTCAATTTTTAAAGTCTAGCCTTCAATTTCAACTTTTTTAAAAAAATCATGTAATTTCGTACTTTAGAGACTAGTCTTTTCTTTTATAGTGTTTCTAGAAAAATAGTAAAATCTCAATTTTTGAAGTCTATAGGCTTCAATTTCTACTTTGTTTAAAAAATTATGTAATTCGATATTTTAAAGACTAGTCTTTACTTCTATAGTATTTCTAGAAAAATAGTAAAATCTCACTTTTTATAGTCTATAATCTTTAATTTATACTTTATTTAAAAATCTATGCAATTCACTATTTTAAAGACTATAATCTTTACGTTTAGAGTGTTTTTAAAGAAATAGTAAAATATCATTTTTTGAAGTCTATAGTCTTCAATTTTTACTAAATTTTAAAAATTATATAATTCAGTATTTTAAAGTCTTTAAAGTACTATAGTCTTTAAATATTGAATCATAAAATTTTTAAAACTTGAAATTGAAGACTATATAAACTTCAAAAGTAATTGATGAATATTGTTAATAAATTATACATATTTATCAAAATTATTAATATTTGAATGAGATGTAAAATAAAGGAACAAATACTATGATATATACATTTAGCATTTTCTATATTACAAACATCTAAACTTTACAAGTTTATGTCCACATTTTAGAATTTTATTGTTAACAAGAGATTTGGCTTTAGAACACATCATTTCAGATAGGAAATATTATCATTTAGTAATTAAATATTAGTATATAACATGAATGAAGAGACATAATAGATAGGTAACATTTGTTTCACGAATGATACAATACAATACAGAAATATAAATGAAAAAACATTGGATGTGATTTACCTATATTTTGTGTATTTATCTTGAAAATGGAGACATAATACAGAAAAAATTCGTACAGATACAAACTTAATATTTTCTATCATGTACAACCTAAACAAATGCTACCTACGCTACCTAATAGATTGTTCAAATTTTAATACATAATCAACATTGGATATTACCATTTAGTAGTTAGCAGCACCACTCCTTCCTCTTGATGTTTTATAATTACTTGATAAAAAATCAATTCTAAATTAAGTCTATTGGAATTGAATACATAATCGGTAACAAAAGATTTATCCATATTCCAGGGTTTAACACTATCCAATAACATCCAATCTTCAGGATTTATCCATAACATCAATCTCCATGATATAATAACTCTGTTGTAGCAGCCGACAGCATTCAGTGTATTTGTATGGAAAATATTAAATGTACATTTAATAGTACCTTCCACCTATTTTCCACCCCTTTGAAATGTTCGCAATTTTGATGTATACGTTGACAACTTGCCAACATTTGTATCAAAGGGGTGAAAAATGGATGGAAGATGTTTTTATACGTACTAATAGCATTGCTCTATTTGTATTGATGATTTACATTGCACTAATGAATTAGAAAGTGATTCGAGAGTGAATAGAAGCAATGTTGACGTATAATCAATTTTTTTAAGTTTAACAAATCTAAAAAATAAGTTGGGTATCAATAGAGGCTTAACAATTACAAAATCAGTACTCTGTACACTTAAGAAGAAAGTTTGAAAGAGAACAATTATCTTTTGAGCGAAATGATAAAGCCAACACTTAACAAACCAGCATTGTTTTCATCCAAATACAAACACAAGCAATTTCAATAAAATTATCTCAAATGGACGTCGCAAACGGTTTCAACAGAATGAAAAGTCAGACATAGCTTTCTAGGCTAGCAATGTGCATCAAGTGAAGCAGTTCATTAACTGCTCAGAGCCCAGTGCTTATTTCATCATCCAAATCAATCTTTATTGATTATTCTCTTTAAACTCTCTTTAGCATGTGGTATTGATCTTCATTTAAAAAGGAATAATGAAAAAACAAAAAAACATAATGGTTAAAGAGGATCCTCAGCTATTATGCTTATAGTTGTCATCAAAACTTGAAATATCAGGTCTCAAAGATATCATGCCATCATAGGATCCGCACAATTCAAACAAAATGAAATTCAAATCCACATAAGAACTAAATTAACAACTAATCTGAGAAAAAAATTGAAGAGAAATTTAGCAGTCTATCATTCACTGCGCCTGGGGCCAACACGAAGGCGAAGTGACTCAACTAGACATGCTCAGATCTATGCCTCTTTTAATCATTGATGATGAAATAGCCTATAGTTCATGGCCCTTGAATCATAGGAATCTCAAGAGGCAAACGTTTGTAAAAGTATTAAATGAAAAAGTAAAAAGATAGCAGTATTGTATTGCATCCGATCTCTAGGATTTATACATAACATCAAGCTCCAGGATAAGATTACCTCTGGTAGCAGCTGACAGCATTCAGTATTGTATTAATGATTTAATCTCAACTAATGAATTAGAAAGTGATTCCAGAATGAATAGAAGCAATGGTCACGTACGTATAATCAATTTTTGTAAGTTTAACAAATCTAAATAGAAGCTTAACAATTACAAAATCAGTTAACTTAAAGAAAAAAGTTTGTGAGAGAAACATTTTTGAGCAAAATGCGTACAGACAAAACTAAACGAACCAGCCTTGTTTTCATCCAAATAGAAACACAGACAATTTCAAAAATAATATCTCCCATGGACGTCGCAAACGGTTTCGAGAGAATGAAAAGTCAGACATAGCTTTCTAGGCTAGCAATGTGCATCAAGTGAAACAGTTAATTAACTGCTCAGAGCCCAGTGCTTATTTCATCATTCAAATCAATCTTTATTGATTATTCTTTTTACTCTCTCGTAGCATATGGTATAGATCTTCAATTAAAAAATAATAATGAAAAAACAAAAAGAAAAACTAATGGTTAAAGAGGATCCTCAGCGATTATGCTTATAGTTGTCATCAAAACTTGAAATATCAGGTCTCAAAGATATCATGCCATCATCGGATCCGCACAATTCAAACAGAAATTGAAATTCAAAGCCAAATAAGCACTCAATTAAACAACTAATCTGAAAAAAATTGAAGAGAAATTTTGCAGTCTGTAATTCACTGCACCTGGGGCCAACACGAAGGCGAAGTGACTCAACTCGACATGCTCAGATCTATGCCTCATTTAATCATTGATGATGAAATAGCCTGTAATTCATGGCCCTTGAATCATAGGAATCTCAAGAGGAAAACGTTTGTAAAAGTATTGAATGAAAATGTAAAAAGAAATTCAGAGAGAAACGAAACGACGGCTTCATAATGGCACGAAAACGTTGTTCTGATTGATTTTATATAGGGGGAATAGTATGAATTAGGGTTTTACTCTGAGCGAAAAGACAAAATGAGTTGTCTATTGCTTAGTTTATTACGATTTTGCCACTGTCATTCTAAACTGACTGGCCCATTGGGTTTGGGCCCTTAACTCCATATTTAGTCTATTTGGGCCGTAACTAGGTCTCTTAATTGGACCATTTTTTTTAATTCTGAATACTTTGACAAAAACCAGAAAATGTCTCGAGGCATTTCTCTATTTCCCACCTAAAAACATGTTATTAATACTATTTAATTGAAATTCTATTAATAAATGCTTAAACTCTACTTAATTTATGGTACACTGCGTTGTTTTAAAATTAATTCAAAATCGATAGTTTTACGTCAAGCGTGGAATGGCAGATGAGACTCCCAGCAAGGATTTTTTCCATCCACAAGGTTCAAATCCGAGATCTTGCTTAAGGGACAACAAGCCGCTTACCACTTGTGACAATCCTTGTTGGTTACTGCTATCTCTTTCAATTCCTCTTTTGTTTTGTGAATTGATATTCATTTTTTGGTGCATAAATGAATATGCATTTAAAAGACACTTCATTACATATTTTTTTCTCTTAATTATAACTAACAATAGTTTTCCCTAGCATATTTTAGCTGTATAACATTACTAGTATTGATTTTCTAAAAGCTGCAAGCTTTGATATTTTTCTCAAAATAAACACTTTCTAAAAATAAATATTAATAAATGTATTTCTGTGGACATACCAGAAAAGAAATAATTGAATGCGGCGATTTCTTTGCGCGTCGAATATAGAAAAAATGAAATTAATAACCTTTGATACTCAAGAAATAATTGAATGAATATTGCGAACAAATAGAAGGAGACATAATTGATATAAGAAATTTCCATGCGTGTGAATATCAAAACAAAAAAGATAAAAATTACAAAACTCCAAACGTGCTAAAACCTATGCGTTGCGTCCACACAGTGCAGTCAATAGTCAACGAACATCATCAAGAAATAACGCAACAGGTTCATTCACCCAACTAATACTATACTTTAGTACTATTTGATTAAGTCCACAGCCGATCCTTCAGTTTTTTTTTTTTTTTGGTAGAGAACTCATCTTGCAAAACTTAACTAAAATTAAATTCTCATAATTTATTACCAGAATATACATACATATCCTCATTATAAATTTTCAGTATGATTAACAATTCACCTCAATCAATATTAAAATACAAAGAATCTTCTCTTTTTTCCTCAACAAAAAATGATTAAAAGACACACAGACTTTGAGAAAAGGTTGGGACAGAAACAAGAAAAATGAGGTCATCACATACGTTGCTTCCCACGGAGTCCCAAAGGCTTGATGCCCAAGCCTCATATTCTGATTCATTCATTCCAAATTTTGTGGCCCCCCCAAAATTATCGGGGCCAGAAGAGACCCACACAACACAGCTCTTAAACACAGCATCTCTCTCTACAACCTTTCCCTATAAATATTCCCTCAAAACCAAAACCAAAACCAAAGCCCAAATCATTCCTAATTCCCAACAATGTGCCCTTCTGGCAGGAGCCTCCGCCCAAGCACCACCGCCGCCTCCGCTTTCCGTCCGGCGTTCGACATCATGGACGCCGACCACGACGGTAAGATAAGCCGCGATGACCTCCGCGCCTTCTACTCATCCGTGTACGGCGGCGGCGAAGACGACGTGATTGGGGCGATGATGACGGTGGCGGACACCAACAAGGACGGGTTCGTGGAGTACGAGGAATTCGAGCGCGTGGTGGTTTCTGCGGGGAACGCGGAAAACAGGAAGAATAGACCGTTGGGGTGTGGGGCCATGGAGGACGTGTTCAGGTTCATGGACAAGGACGGCGACGGCAAGCTCAGTCACCGCGACCTCAAGGCTTACTTCGCATCCGCCGGATTCGCCGCCACAGACGACGACATCGCCGCCATGATCAAGTTCGGTGGTGGAGACCTAAACGGTGGCGTTACATTCGACGGCTTGCTTCGTATATTAGCTCTTGATTGTTCCTCCAGCTGATTTTAATTAATTAATTTTTGAATACAAAGCTGAGAAAAAAACAGAGAAAACAAAAATAAAGTTGTTGTAATGTGAACCCTGTGGAATGGGATTGCGTAGGATTATTATGTGAAATCATGTCCAGTGTTGATATTATCAAAGGTTATTGGCGTAACTATTGAATGCGAGAAAGGGGAATATGTTATGATTTTCAGGAGTGGCATATTCCTTATTAGTGGTAGGTATTGATGCAAGAAGGTGGTGGCAGAGGCAGAGTACTGTAGCTTTGTCTGTCACGTTCTGTGGTTTGTTTCGCTTCACACCGCACCGCATGTGTGTTTCTGATTTTCTAATCGAATAGAGACAATAATACTATTACTGCGATGAGGAGAGGAAGTGTGCCAGAAAATGGGGGGGGGCGGGGGGGGGGGGGAGGTGGAAGCTCATTGACCTAGTTACTATTCGCTTTTTATTCCAAGTTTTTAATAAATCTATATTTTTGTTAATTAAAAGATGACGTGTGTAGAATAGCATTGACAAAATATATAAAATCACAAGTCTCGTATCCAATGCCATAATTAACATTAATTTAATTTCAACATTATGATCTATTTTTTATAAATTAACATTATAAAGTATAAACTTTGGAATATTGTTACGATATTATGAGAATGAGCTTCACTATGCTCACAAAGAAAGTTGATGACAAGTTAACTTTCTTACATCTTACAAGAATTTTTTTTCTTAATATAATTCGCATGAACTTCATATCTCTAACATTTTTCTCTTTAAAGACTCTAATCACAAATAAGTAATACTCCCTCTGTTTTTTTTTTTTAATTGTCCAAATTTAGAGTTGCGTATGTTTTTTTAATTGTTCATTTCAAATTTTAAGATAATATTTATTATTTTTTTTCCACTTTTATCCTTATTTAATATTCACTATCTCTATTAATTGAGGAGAGATATAACAAAGAAGTAGAGGGTAATTTAGTAAAACATATATACATTTTGTTAACTTTAATACTCTACCAATCATTACCTAAATTCCCGCACGCATTTAAAACTGGACAATTAAATAAAAAACAGAGGGAGTAACTCGTACTAACAATATTCCTAATAACCAATACTCTCTCCGTCCACTTTTAATTGACGTTTTAGAGTATTGCACACTTATTAAGAAGGTGATTAAAACACATAAATTTTTATAGAAGTAAATGTACAATGACAAAATTATCCTTATAGTTTTTTGTGCAATAATAATTACAAGAGATAAAGAGAGAATGTATGTATAGATAAAACTGGAAAAAGATTGTAAATGTTTCATTAAAAATCTAAAATGACAAATAATAGTGGACAAATAAATTTTTTAGAAAGACAAATAAAAGTGGATGGAAAAAGTATCTAACATGACAATATGCACACCAAACATAGACCAAAATCACATTTCCACAACATTTTGGGGAATATTTTTTCAGCTAAAAGAACCAACAAAATCCATTTTAACACTTTTGACCTAACTAGTATTATTAATCATGTATATTTTTTTAATGGGCTGAGTGATTTAGACCCAATTTTCTATTATTGACTATTTTGATTAGTTTTTTATTATGCCTCTAACAATGCTCTAATCACAAAAATGAATATAAAAAGTCACATTTCTCCGGTCTAAAACGGTAATATGTCTAAAACTCCGTTAATAGTTATGCAGTACCGCAGTCAATATCACATTGAACCCTTTTTTTTAGAAGGGGAAAAAAGGTACTCTAATAACAAGATTAATTGAAGCATTGATTAACATTCAAAAGATCCATGACAATTAACGCCTAAAGGATGATTTTAACCAATACCATAAATTAATAAAATATTAAACATATATGATGCCTTCTACTTTCTTTCATCTAGCAAGGCGATGTCTGATGACTCCTTGTTCTTCATCCAATACAAAATTGGCCCTTGAGAACAGACTGCTACTGAAGAACGGCTTAAGATCATTAATTTCATGCTCTTTAGCCTGCACAATATAAAAAACAAAGTAGAGTGTGTCAAAATCGCGCTATTATCTCTGTTCAAAAACAAACACACAGAACAGATGTTAATACCTTGTTTTCGAGATCAACAACTTTGACATCTACATATGTAAGACCTGAAGCAGATCCACTAACGATTTCTTCAAAATGCAGAGCATTCTTTACAAGCTCGCGGAGAAGGTACAGGAGCAATTCATTGTAGTCCTTTTTGAAAGTCATATACTTTCTAAAGCTCTGCAACAATAAAGCCCAGTGTTTAGGTGAAGAAGGCGCCATATGTCCAGAATAAATTTCATCACGTCTAAATACCATTACTAACGCAATGTGTAGGCATAAAAACAAATAAAATGCAAATGAAAAGTACTAATGCACATTACAAAATACTATGCTAAGGAGCGTTCTGGATTTGATTGAACTCCGCAGATCAAGAATATCTTTCAATACCTTTTGCAGAGCTTTCTGCACCCCAAATTTTTGGGTTGAAATGAATGAATCAAGTAGAACACGAATTGCCATGTCCACATCCTCTTGGGTGACATGCTGTCTGAGATGCATTCTGGCATGAGCTTCAGACATCCTTATCATTGATTCGATGTGCCTTACAGCAATAGGGACTCCTTGTCCGTGCTATACACAATAATAAGAGTAGCATCTTAGTTAAGCCAAGCCAATACAAACAATTAGAAAGCTGCAGATCAGAGTTTAGAAAGAGAGAAGAGAAGCAGAACATTACTGAAGATTCCCTCCGCAGTTCAGCATAAACATGTGTCAATTTATCCATATCAGAATCATGTAACCTTGGAAACACATTCAACTTGGCATAAGTAATGTATTTCTTCAGGAGCTCTTGAGGAAGTATCTGCAAACAGAAGTCTGTTAAGAAACATAGAAGGCAGGGCTTATCTAAAATAAGGTTATTAGCAATTGCAGTATGAGTAAAAACCTCAGGATCAGCTGGAGTGGTAGATGCATATTCATCTTGGGACTCGCTCACAGACTTATCATCTCTGTTACCACCCTTTGGCTGTGACTTAAAGTGACTGTCAACTACAAACTTTGCAAGCATTTCATCAGTGACTGGATCAACCACATCCTGTAAAATCAAGAACTCCCTCAATAAATATGAACTAATAAAGAGCTTCTTGAACAAGCTTTGAATTTAAAAATAACCTTCACGACGCAGAGGATGTCAAAACGAGAAATAATAGGGTCTGTCAATTCAACATTTTGGGAAAATGTTTTTGAGGAATCATATCTGCAATCCAACAAAGTTAAGGCTAAGTGAATGAATTGAAAGAGGCTTGGAAAATAAAGAGAAGCCATAATCAATACTCAGTACTATATTCCATATCTTTCAATATATAGCAACTAGAGGCCGAGCAGTAGCAGGCTCACTGAAACAATGGTGACAGTGCTAACTTGTGCACTCAGATACATGGATATTTATATATTTGGTTACCTTCCTCCAATAGGATTGGCAGCAGCAATGACAGAACAGCGTGCCTGAAGAGATGTTACAATTCCCGCTTTTGATATGCTTATACTCTGCTGCTCCATGGCTTCATGAATACTTACCCTGATACCATATATAGATTAATGGTCAAACATAACCGATAACTATACATCCCTCCTATAGAGGGTCATGGATTTGCAATATGTAATGAAGATACCTAGAAGTCATTCTGACATCAATGTTCTTACCTATCCTGGTCATTCATCTTGTCAAACTCATCAATAAGACAAATTCCTTTGTCAGCCAGAACAAGGGCTCCCCCTTCAAGGGTCCACTCCCTTGTGACGGGGTCCTTGTGAACTGCTGCAGTGAGACCCACTGCAGAAGCCCCTTTGCCAGTAGTATATACAGCACGTTGCCCAGTTTTCTCAACATACCTAGCAGAAGAAACTTGCAATATTTATTAATTAATTGATCCCCATATTAAATGAAACTGAGTATAGAAAATGAAAGGATAAGTTCTTACTTGAGAAATTGTGACTTTGCTGTTCCTGGATCACCGAGAAGAAGCACATTAATGTCCCCTCTAAGTCGATGCTTCCCTTCAACATTTTTTTCTTGACCTCCAAACATAGCTAAAGCTACTGCAGTTTTTATGTCCTCGTGACCATAGATTGATGGAGCAATAGACTTGACAATCTGAAATCCGATCAAAATAGCATATTAGACAACAAATAATTAAATGACAAAGTAAAAATACCAAGGAAAATTCTAGAGAACAAACCCTTTCTCCTATTCTTGGGTCTTTGCCCAAATTCTCAATCTCTTCTATGTCTTCCTGAGTAAGTTTGTAAGCAGAGAAGAGGTCTTGCTTCTTCGTGACATAATTTGCTTCGACAACAGTGGCAAACACCGGGAAACCATTCTTTGTGTTCAGGGAAAAGTCGAAGTTATTAGTATAAACACCCGTTACCTCCTGAAACATTTCAACAAAATATATAAGAAAATAAAAAATCATTATGTAAACCATAGACCAAAGATAAGTCTAAGCAGAGGATTATACAATCTCTTCCCCAGGTCGAGCACAGTCAATCAGATCATTCAACAGTATAACTTCCTTGTATCTTGGCAATCGACCTGCAGGAACTATTCCAGGGCTCTCTTGTAGGGTAAGCTTTTGAAAATTCCTGTAAATTGTCTGCAGCAATCACAAAAGGAACAAAAAATGAGTTCATCTATCCGTGGCTCAAAACAATACAGCATTTCAATATAACAAGCCTTGTGCAAGCATTTGGCCTAGACATAGTTAATTTGATTAGACAAATAATCAGCACAATACGTGCATCCAAAGTTGTAAGTTTTGGATATCATTCTTCTCAACTTCTTGAACAATAACATAGGAGTAGAACACAAGGTCTTGAGAAATTGTACCTGCTCAATGTTGACAGTGAACGGCCCTTTCGATTGACATTCTGGACAGGATCCAACTTTCAC
The DNA here is from genome assembly GCA_013621005.1 of Aeschynomene evenia. NCBI lineage: Eukaryota > Viridiplantae > Streptophyta > Magnoliopsida > Fabales > Fabaceae > Aeschynomene > Aeschynomene evenia. The sequence continues at coordinate 30,895,961 of CM024263.1, read as the reverse complement.
CTCTGAATAGGAATTCTGGAAGAAAGGTCCAAGAATTGCACCACATTTGCTACAGTCATACTTCACCTGTTGCAACTGGGGAAAGACTCCAGAACGCCTGGTTACAACTCCCCCAATTCGGATCATTGTATTCAGGTGGATTTGCCTGCTCAAAAGAAGTTAACTTTTAGCTTATAACCTAGCGTTAGCAAGGGGAGTAGAATGGCGTAACGCATAAGATTGTTTATGTTACCTTATATTTCGAATCTGGTCATAAACTGGTAAGTTTGTTATACGAACATAAATCTTTTGATGTATATTCTTGTAACTTGGATGCAATTGGAAAACAACATTTTTTGCAACATCTTCCATTACTTCTAAAACAGACTGAGGAGCATCGGCCAGCCAAATTGCAATGTTGGGATGGACATAGATAAATTGCTTGTAATCAATCTCCAAACTGCACTTATTGGCTGCAATTAAAAACACACAGAAAACTAAGCTGATGCAGAGAACGATGCCACAATTCAACCTTAAGACTGAAGAAGATAATTTACCTAAAACCATCTCATTTATCAGCCGCACATATTCAAAGTCACCATGTTCATTTTTAGGATTAACATATGTGAGCAAGAAATCCTTGAATTTTCTGGCTATGAAGCGGCGCACTTCATCTCTTGTAACCCATTCTCGTAGTGTTCCTTGAACACGGTACATCTCATACCCAGCTTCCTCATCAAAGTCATCCTGCATTTCATGTAGCCACATTAATTGTCAAGTTCAAACTAAACGACATAGGTTCTAGATGCTTAAAAAAATCAAAGCAAGCAGCACCTCATCTCGATCATCCTCAGTTTGATCAGTCATTGGAATATCGTCTCTTGAGTTTCTCTGTTGTGACCTTCCAGGTGAACTTTGCAACCCATCCCCATCATCATCACTTGGAATAGGAGCCCTGAAATCCGCTCGAGCCCTTTTCGGAGGCCTGTAACTGTCATCATCTGTATCTGCAATAGAAAATTCATAGATCAACACCCCTTTGCCTTGACAAAAAAAAAAAAACAATGGACCAACATAACAATTCATCTACATCTCCTTCAAAGTTATGCTATAGTAAGTAGACTATAAATTCATATCAAATTTGGCATCTATAGATACATAGGTGATGCAACAACAATAAAAAAATCGCATCACTAGCAATACAATCAATTCAATACTGTATTTACAAGCAATATAGTCGATTAAGCAATATCATCAAAATTAAGAACCAACTTCCACTCCCTAGACGATTAAAAGACAAATCATGAGGCAATAGTAGACTGCAGAATAAAGTTAAACAAAAAATGGTAAATCTACCGTAGGCTACTACTCTATAACAAAGGACAATTACCTTGGTCATGGAGAAGCTGAGGGAGCTTGGTGCGATTGGAAATGCGACCATCGCGAGCATCGAGTTCTACATCCGCAGCCCTTCGATCCTCCATGATCTGATCGAAATCCCTATCGTCCTCCAGCGAGTCATCAAGCCCAACAGATTCGAACTGGTCATGTTCATCCATCCTCCGATAATCACTATCAACACAAAATTGCATAAAATAAAAAAAATAATTAATTAATTAACTAAAAAAAATAAAACGGAGATGGTAAGAGAAATAAGGAACAGACTCCATGAAATTGTCTCTGAAAAGATCCTCGCCATCTTCGTCTTCTTCAGGGTTTTCATCTTCGGGCTCGTCCAGAATGACGTTGGGATCGACGGAAGCCTCATCGTCTTCGGAGGCACGGCTTGTGTGAGGGATCTGATCGGTGTTGAAACCAGCGGGAGAGCTCGGCGATTCTGGTTCTGATGAGGGATTCCCTGGATCCATGCTTCTCTAACACTCTCTCTCTCACTCTCACTCGTTACTCCTTCAATCTCGATTTCTCTTTCTCCTCTATCTGTGAATGTGGTAATGTCTACCGTCTAGGTCAAGAGAATATCAAACCGCCTTCGTGGGGTCTCTCTCTTTGGCGGGAAAACTTTGGCGCCAAATCTCTATTTTGTGGGCCAATAAAGATTGGGCTTAGGCCCAATTTAAATAATCCGTTCGGTAACTAAATACCAAGAAATGTACATATATAGTATGCATATGTCCAAATTTGAATTTCCATTTTCGCAGAGTTGAACTATACCATTCAGCTCCCGCTGATGAAAAAGCTCCAAACGCCACACAAGGTCTGTGCTCGCTCCGCATGGAACCGCGACCATGGATTGAAGGATTTTCCAAAGGCAAGCTCAATTTCAATATCCCTCTCTTACATTTTCTCCATTCCCCTTTTCCCATGTTTGATTTCTCATCTTCATTTTTGTTTTCATCTTTGGCCAGACTTCGAAGAAGAGCTTTAGTGCAGCATCTACAACCGTTTCCGAAGATTCAGTTGATTTCTCTCCGATCTCTGAGATAACAGATCGCAATGAAGACATTACAGTAAGTTTGAAGCTGAACGTCTTTTATGAGTCAAATTTTATAGTTGATACGATACGGATGTCTAATAGTTATTTCTTTTATTTAGCTCATCTCGATTTGTAGATGCTCAGCAAAATGCATCGTATTTTAAGGATCACATTTATCGTCACTATAAATCTACAGGAACTTTTGACATGCTGATTATCTTAAATTAATTAATTATCCACAAAATTCTTAGATCTGACGGATAACAGAATTTTGGTTTCAATTTGTTGATTTCTACTAAGCAATTGAACTCCATTTACTAAAATGTACGGTTTGGATTCCTAGAAAATGATGGAGAAAGAACAGTTACAGTGGAAGCCTCAACTGATTCAAATGATTCATTTGTTTCAGGCTCCATCTGACATAATGCCGTCCAAAAATATCACTAACGAAGCCGGAATTAGTTCTATTAATTGTTTTAGTGCCGATGAGTCGGATAGTGCTGCATTCACCTCTGTGGAGGCGAATATTGCTCCGAATAACCTCAGTAATACTCAAGCTGAGGTCCTCAATTCACTCATTGATGCTTCTCAGTATATGAAGCTAATGGAGGAAATAACCGAGTATGTCATGGAAGATCTCTATAGAAATACCCTGCCAGAGGAGGACTTAGATTGTGCTGCTCGAGTGCTGTCTGCGAAAAATCAACTGATGATTCTGTGTTTCTGCGTTTGGATCATTGGGGTATCAGCTGTGCTTTTATTCACTCCAGAAACTCGTTGTTGCGGACCACCTCCAAGTTGAACTATTCCACCAAGGTTTAAATGCATTACATACAACATTAGAGTATTAGACCGTAGGGAAAAAGAAAGAGGTTTGACCTGTTATGCGCCTTCGTAAATACATATCTAAATTGAAATTCTCGGACAATACAGTATCCTTCTTTACCCTCAAACTACGTTGCATAATGGCTATGAACTTGCATAGTAATAGTTTCATTGAAATTGATACTATTCATCATATTGTGCTTCATATAACAGCTGTTAGTAGTTGATGTATATAAATGGTTCCTCAATTTCCTCATAACTCATGTCATGTGGTCCTGACATTTTAGTGCTAACTGTGTATTTGATGATTTCTGTGTATACAGAGATCATTCTACTTGCATTCTAAGAGTTAGACCACCTTTATACTACATTCTCACTTCAATACCTTGTGCCATCATCCGGCCTCTGTAACTAGAGAGCCAAATGTCATAGATTCTGGTGGTTGCAACTTGCAATAGCATACATTATGTATTGGCCATATCGTTAAAGGGTTTGCTCGTTATATAAGGCCAAATATGTTGTCCTTGCTTGTACTATAAGCAGTTTATTCTGATTGGTAGTCATGTGAAAAGAAGACTGTGAGGGAATGAACAATAATTAGTCAAGAGTAGTATGCATTGTATCACTGACGTTCTAATTGGCACTTTGCCTGGATCTCTAACCACTATCCTATTCAGGTTCATTGACGCCAAAAATTATGGCATCATCTCAGCAAAGCTAACTTTTCCCTTCATATTTGAACAAATCTCTTATGCATCGTAAAACCTGGAATCCCTTTTTTCTGTCGTTATATAGAAGTCCTTTTTCTTTCAGACCTTCACCGTATGGTTTCATTTCCTGGTCAATTGAACCTATGCTACCCATTTTGATTTGTTGACTTATCTCTTTTTCTGGAGATATATTACTTTTTTTTTATTGGCATGAAGTTTGTTCAATCTTTTTGTCAGTATAATGTTGACTTAATGTGCCAGTAATTATTGGGCCCTGTAAAGTTGGTCCAATTTTGACATATGGAAATGGAAGATTTTTGGGCCCATTCAGAGTCGATCATCATTTCGTGTAATATATCCTGATGCAATGCAATTAGCTCGTTTTCTTGTTCCAGGTTGGCTCCCTCTTGTCTGAACAAAAAAGCACAAAAAAAAGAGGTTGCTCCCTTGACACGTCAGATTCATGACACATCATTGCCAGCTTGGTGCATGCTCCTTGATGATGCATTTTCCAATCTGTTTTGAACATGGTGGAAGCCTCTCGGTTAAGGTATGCCTGCCTACCCTGTTCATGACATGATTACATTCATGCTAGTTGCTACCATTTTCACCTTCAATGAATAGCTTTGTGCTCTAAACACCAAACAAGATAAAGAGTGTGTCTTATGTGACCGATTCCAATGAAAAAAAATCAACTCTTACGTGTAAGTAATTCAACATTTAGTAAATGAATTGCCAAAACATGAATTCGCACAGCACCATAGAGCTATTTCAATTCTTAAAATTTTAATTGTTCATTCGTATTGAATTTGTTATTTGTTTGTTGGCGAGCAAATTTGATTTCAGTATTTCACCATACATATGCATATCCCATTTTCTAACTACCAAAAAGACCGTCTCTCTTCATTTGAAAGGGCGTCAACTGATTACTTAACCCAACATATTAGGCTATTACACAGAAATAATGAAAATGAAGCAATTTGATATTACTAATATTTATTCAATTGATCAACTGATATCCCTGGATGTTGACATGAGGGCAGAATGAGTCGGTGCTCTTCAATTAGGAGACAGTACAACTAAGTCACACATAGTAGAGAAAGAATAGATGAACGGATAAGAAACTATCCATAGGAAGTCAATAAAAAATAATAGACAGCACGTGTTTCTAATATATATATCTCTTCATATAAAAATCTTTTTGGCTGGATCTGTCATGGAATATCAAATAATAATAATAATAATAAGGAAGCATAACTGGTCACATTTTAAGAAGCTGAAATATTTTGATAAAGATATCTATGGTAAGAATTACTCCTGTTGTGGGTCATCTTTTGCTTTTAAGGTGAACGGGGCAGGGGATGGGCAAAATAAGGGTCTTTTTAATTAAAGGTATTATCATTTATGAAATATAGTTGCTACCTTATCTTGTTTCATATAATGACTGACGGTGGAGAATGCCGTTTCTGATAGGCAATGTATGGAAATAGCCAAAATCTTGCAGCAAATAATGAAAAAGAATGCAGATAGAACAGCGTTATTTTATCGGTTTTTATAAGTCTTCTTAGTAAGTCCAATTAGAGCTGTTACTAATTGTCATTGTTTAAATGACGGGTCCAACTTTGGTTATCTTGGACTTTACACCACTCTTACCATTTTTGAATGAGTGATTGAGATTTTTGTCAGATTTTTTTAATTATTAGTTTAACCTAACACAATTCAATTGCTTATTTAATAATTGTGAGTTCGGTGCCAAGGAAAATTACGAGTTACGTGATATATTTTTGCTGTGCATCAGTGCATGTATCATTTTCAATCTTCCGTTACCCTTCATCGCCTATGTGCACTAAGTCCCTTACTTTCCTGTTCATTTGATTGTTCTTCCTTTCTTTGGTGCTCACTGTCTTATTGTGTCTCTCACAAGGGAGGCAGCCTTGCTGGCACGTAATAATACCTAGTAGTGATTTAGCTTTTACAATATATATTATATTATATGAATATAATTTCTCTGCTCAATCCCTGTTGGTGGTTGTCATACGCATGTTACCATGATTTTAATAAGAATGAAGATTATGCTTATGATTAACACTATTATAGTCTTAACCTATGTCATCCATGATGATACTGCTTCTGGGGATATTGTTTTTTATCTTTTAGGCTTTTACTTTTAACCCCGCACTTAGTTAGGAATGGCGATTATATTGAGTTTTGTAGCTTTCTGCTCTGTTATCTCTCGAGTCCTGAGCTCCATCCAATGAAGTAGGGACAGAGCACACTGGACCCCCAAATTTGCACTACCATTATGATCGCACATAGAGCGAATGGGAGCTTAGTGGAAAAGCCTGCTATGAAATAAGAAATTCATTTAAGTTAGGGGGTAAAACATCATCTTCTTAGGTCCCGTCGGCTAATAAGATGCTTGATTATTTTTTATAAAGCTACAAATTATGGTTTTTGAACATTATTCCATAAATATGAAAATAACTGATTAATTAAATTAATAAAAAGATCTGTTGAACAGAGGACTGGGTCTCATCAAAGGAAATGTGGAGCATGACTGTCCACAAGCTCAAAAGAATTAAAAAAAATATCCAAAACCCCCCCCAAGAAAAAAACAAAGTAAAGCCGGGGATAGGAAAGTGCCAGAGAAACAATCCACACAGCACATGCATCCCCTTTTGTTTATTGTCCATGTTTGATTGTTAGCGGATCATCACACCCAATAATCATTGCACGGAATGAAAAGAAATAATTTGTGGGGCCTCATTCTTCAGTCAATAAGTGGAAGCCAACACTTTTCACCCTTCCAATGGCCAATGGGGGATCCAATTGCTCTTATTTTGTGAAACCAGTCCTGATATGCTTGAAAATTGTCCAAACATGTTAAACTGCTCCGTCTGTTTGAAAATAATTATCTTTTTTACTGATACATTATTTAGTGCCCCATCTACTTTAAAAAATGTTATTCTTAGAATATAAAAGTATTTAACCATCTCATTGATTGGAATTGTGTTGCTTTTGATTTGGGACAAAAGAAGTAGATTGAATATCTGGTGATAGACAAAAGAAGTTTTGGATAGTAGAATAAGGATAATTTCTCTTGTTTTACCTGCCTAGAAAATAATATGATGATAATTTATTAAAGTAATGGAGTCAAAGTTTCAACTTTCAAGTACAGTTATGTTCAAATGAAAAACGATGGTCAGAGCACTGATAGTCGTCAATAGACATTAAAATAATTTAAAAACTTAGCACATATTTGTATGATTTAAAAGCACTTTAACTGGAGTGTCGTATTAGAACTTAACAGCTTTAAAGAGTAAAAGAGAGAAATTCACATGTTCTTATTATTATTGTGTGAAATTAACTGTTATTCCGCATGTTAAACACTGAATTTTGGAACAGCTTTTATGATGAGATGCATCTATCTATCGGGTGTGATTTTGAGGGCACGGTTGTTTTGCATTATTGCTGCCTCTGCTCTAGATCCATAGAACTACTAGAGCTTATATCCTGCCGTACTTTTAGACTTTTTTGCTTCAAAATTAACATGGGAGGTTTTGTTGTACGTCAACTCTGCAACTAGCCATGTACTCATAAAAGGAGAAGTGTTAGAGACATATATTTTCCATATATGTATTTTTTTCACATTTTTGCGTGATAAAATAATAAGTGCCTAAAAAACAGTAAAAGCTGTAGAAATACTTTAAAGCACTGCCAATATTGTGGTATCGTTTAGATTCGTATTTAACTATTTATGTTTGAGGTATCATTTATGCAGGATTATCCCAAATTTTCAGTTTCAAGATGTATCACATATATGTTAGCTCTTTTATCTTTATTCTATTTTTAAACCTTTCTTACTCATTGCATTCTTTTTTTATATTTTAAGCTGTCTTCATTATTGCATTTCATTTTGTTAAATTAAAAAAATATCAAATATAGTGCCACATAAAGTATCACTTTATAACATAAATCCAAGAAAGAAAATATTCCGGGCATTTTGCTTCAAGAGTAAATTTGCCCTTAAGATTTTGGATGGTGAAAAGATAGTTGAAGCTTCCTCACCATTTTCCCCCATTCTTTTACCCCTGCTGAAATTAAATTAGGTTAAGTGAATGATGTTAGAAAATAAAAGTATGCTAATAATTAACTCATGTAAAAAGATAAAATATTACCTGTATTAGATAAGCAGCCATGCACTTTTTTTTTCCTGTGAGTAAGCTTTGCACATGGCAGAATAGGCTGAATAGCTAGTTTAACTATGACAACACATTGAACACAACGCTATGCATTTTTATTTTATTATTATTTATTTTTTTATGTGTGAAAATATCTTTACAGGCTGGCTGGGCTTAGATCCCGACAATTGCCAAAACTTGAACCCAGACTAGAAGGCCCAAAAACCAAAGTAAAAAAAAAGGCATTTTTATTTTATTTTTTCTTTTCTAGTATATTTATTTTTGTTCCCTAAAATCAAAAGAAAAGGATCTGAGTCACTGACTCCTGTTTCCATTGTGAATTGGTGATGATACCTTTATATAAGCCTCCACACCATTTCTCTCTCCCTTCAGCTTCACCTCTGAGTGGTAGTGCAGGGACACCTCACCCCACCCAACACCCCGTCTTCTAAGTCAAGCCTTCTAACCCCACCACCATTCCCAGTTACCACCACCATCACCTTCTCTCTCTATTGATTCCTTCTTTTCTCTGTTTGATTACCTTTGAAGCTCTTCCGATTACATATATCCCTCTGAAAGGCCTAGAGATTTTCTTCTGTCACTGACTCAAACAAAACCACTTTTTCCTGTTTTTAATTTGAACCCATCACACAAATAACTCTCTAATGCTCTCTTAAGAATCTAACCAAGACTAGCCTTTGATCATCCTTTATCTTTCTTTCTCTCTCTCTCTCCCAAGGTAGAATCTGCAATTGTTGAATCCTTTTTTATCCACCTGAATCCAACAAATCTCCATTTTATTTTTTATCCTTTTGCTTTTCAGGGTGCATAAACCTCTGACACCCACAAATAGAAACCACAAAAAGATCAAAACTTTGATTCCCCTTTGACCCCCTCATCACCAAAATTCAAATTTTTTGTCCTCCTCCTTCCATCTCAATGGCCTCATCACCTGTGATCTCAAACCCAGCAACAAGCACGGACAGGTCACGTGACTCAAAGAGGAAGAAGAAGAAGAAATCACAGCAAAAGCAGCAACAAGAATACCAGCAGCAGAGCCACAAATGGAAATCACAGGCACAGCAACAAATCTATTCCTCAAAGCTCCACCAAGCACTAGCCAGAGTCAACCTCGGTGGTGGCTCCCCCTCAGCGCCGCGCCGCGGCAAGGCGGTGCGTGAAGCCGCAGACAGGGTCCTCGCCGCCACGGCAAAGGGAAGAACACGGTGGAGCAGAGCCATCCTCACCAACAGGCTCAAGCTGAAATTCACAAAACACAAGAGGCAGAGGGTGGCGCCGCCAACCGGGAGCAGCCGGTCAAAGAAGCCACGCGTCAGCGTTTTGAGGCTAAAAGGGAAGAGCTTACCGGCCGTGCAGAGGAAAGTGAGGTTCCTTGGACGGTTGGTTCCCGGTTGCCGGAAAGAACCGTTGCCGGTGATTCTAGAAGAGGCCATTGACTACATACCGGCTCTTGAGATGCAGGTCAGAGCCATGACCGCTCTCGTCACCCTTCTCTCCGGCGCGGCTCCAGCCGCCGGCTCAAGTTCCGCGCCGCCAAGCTGATCGGTGATGATGACACCTTTGGGCGTGGTGAGTGAGTGTGTGTATGCCATGCCAGGTGTCAATTTTTTTTTAATTACTATTATTATTGTTATTATCATTGGCCCTTTCTTTCTTTTTCTTTTTCTTTTTTTTTTTTTACCCCCATGTCACTTCTTGCAAGTTAAGCTTGCTTTCTGTTAAGTACATATATCATTCTGTTTCCCCTGTTTTTTTATCCTCTGGTTTCAAGTAAGCTTAATCTCATACTTGGCTTGAAACTTTTATGAGAATATCACCCCCTTTTTTTATTCCTCTTAAACTTTCTCAAACAATGTTTAAATTCTTGTAATTGACATTAGCTACTAGTACTACATGTTTATGTAACATTTAGCAGACATTAATATTGTCCTTTTTCTAGGCTCCTGGTAATCTTTGCTTGTGGCTCTGTTTTGATGGTGGAAATGGTTCCCGTGGAAATAACAACAATAATAATAATAATAATTTTGAACGCTCTTATATATTTATTAACAGGTTAATTTTTTCTTTTGTGATTTGAGGTGTATTGAATGTATTTAATTGTAGTGTAATTTTATTTAATAGTATTTTGAAAGGGCATAGGATTATAGAAAACAACTACTACTACAACAAAGTAACCTCATTCAATCCTTGCCCATACAAGGTTATAACTTATATAAAAATTGATGAATCAGTGGGTGTCTGTAGTAGGTGATAAGCTTGAAAAAACATACCACCTTCTTTAGGGTTAATAAATGCATGATGTCATTTGTTAAGGTAAGGAATTTATGGTGTGCACTTATGTAACACTGTTTCGATCTGAATACCATCATGAAAGAAAATTCTCAACTGGGTCATGGCAGGCTTTTTCTTAGTTGGTCTTATATACAAATTGTGCTGCTTTCTTCTTCCTTTTGATCATTTCACCCATAATTATTGCTTGGTAACTGTGGTAACATTCTTTACTGTGTCCAAAGTTAGAAAACGGACAAATATTATAACAAGATAAACTTTACTTTTTACAGCTACATGCCATTGAATGACAATTAGATTATATTTTAACTTTTTCCCCCTCAGTTTTGAAGCCCTATCTGGATGCTGATGTATGAGAGAATTTATTGGTCTTTTATCTCAGCACATTGCAACAGGCTTGTTATACATATATATATATATATATATATATATATATATATATTATATATATATATTGGTAAAGTGTATGTGTATGAGTTATGTCATTGGAGTTGAATGGGGCGAATGGCTAACTCCACTTTCTCTAAAAAAGCTTTACCCGAAAAGCGCCAAAAACATGCTTATTCGACACAGCACAATGGCCTAACATGCCATGTGACTTGTCGCCCCCACCTTACTCAAACCCCACTCATATTTATTTATTTAACATCACCCCCTCCTCCTCTTTCTTTTTTCTTAGCCAATTTCCAAAAGCCATGCACCATTATAAATAATAATAAAAATAAATTACAACAAAAAGAAAAACAATGCAGAATTTGGAATTAAGTATATTGTAATCTCAACCCATGTTTTATTTTAGAGTGCATAAAATCATATGTTTTTATTAGATCAGAGTTAAAAATTTTGGAAGAGTTTGTTTGGGAACGACATGACTACTAATTAAATTAAAAGGTTGACACTTGTCCTTGCTTTCTTCAAAGTAGGACAAAGAGGCACCTCTCACACACACTGGGGTATTTGAGATGAAGTTAAGGCACACGAGTGCTTGAGTTTCATCGCTTTCAGTATATATAATTAGTTAGTACCTATCCACACCACACCACACCCCCACGATCCACAGATCAGATAGAATGGTTTGGAAATAGGGTGTGTGTGTGTGTTTGGTTAATTTGCCAGCAAAGGAAATAATTAATGATGAGGACCACGCAAACATTGATTTTATATAGTATGTGTGACTTTATTTTTTACATTTATTATGTTTTTGCTTTGTTTGGGATCGATCAGCCTTTAAAGTTTATCACATGGAATAGTGGTACCATTCATTTCAACATGCATTTTTTTTTCTGGTGACAAGGCCAGAATTCAATACCTTCCCATGTGGCTTATGAATCCTGCTTTTTCACATTATGAATGGTAAAGCCAATTGATGATTCTGAAAACAACGCACACAAAAAGTAAAACCAATTATGAATTTTAAATAAACTAAAAAATAATACTATATAGTTATATATAGAAATAGTAGGAATTAAATTGAAGGCCCTTGGTGTATCTATATCTGTCCACATCCAGCACTAACACATGAATAAGCGTGTGTTCATTTTCAAAGCAAATTGGCGTTTTCTTAATCAAACTCGTGTCACCAACTCCCAACACAAATGTTACCATCACAACAAAAAAAAACAGATTCATGAAAGTGATGAAGAAAGGTATATATATGATGAACAATAAATCAACAAATTAACAAAATTATTCCCTTTGTTTTTCTTTTTCTTTTTTCTTAGTTCACACGTTGCGCTTAATTCTCTGAACGTGTTTTCTTCTGGCAGAGACATTATCAATTACTTTACCTATAATGTAATTAGTAGTGGACCAGTAATTAGTTCTCCAATTCCTTTCATATGAATTCTGTCTTTGATCAAGCTAAGTGATAATACAATGAAGGTAAAGAACAAGGATGTTGCAAAAGCAAGGATAAATAAATAAAGCATTATATATTTCGATTCCAATTTGTATATATCTGCTAAAGATGTAGAAAACCTCGTTAAGCAATCCTTATTGTTTCCAACAACTAACAATCTATCATCCTTAACACATAAGGCATACAGTAAACAACTTGTATAATCAATTAAATCAATATACCAAATGACAGCATTGACCTTATTAGCTTATAGTATAGTGACATCTAACTTTCTTAGAAAGCAATTAATATCATTAATAATTGAATTTTGATGCTTTCGCGGTTGCACTTAATCCACTTTTCTTCCAACTCCTCACATGCTCTTTACACCTCCTTTTACCACTAAAACAACACAATGAAAAATAATGTTATTATATATGTGTAAATACTAACTAACTATCATAGTATATGTAATAACTACTATTGAAATTATCAATTATCCTCTTTTTTTCTGCAATATAATTAGAAAAAGAACAATACCACTTGACGTTTTAAAAGATGGTGATTGATTTGGATCATGGATTCCTAGACATTCTATATATTTTTTGTTTAATTAAAAGAAGAGGCCAAATTGATAGTTAGTTCTTGACAGCCATGTACTTTATTAATTAATCCACAATTAGAACTTTATTCGGAAAAGAAATATGTTGATCATTGAAATTTAAGTGCCAAATTTGATGCACTAACTCTTTCGGAATATAATCATCATAATTAAAAATAGGAGCAGGGCAGGCTCCACAATTTAAAGCATCTAATTTAATTATATTGTATTATACATGTTATGAGTGCTTGGCATGTGCCATACAATGGTGGCTCAAAAAGCAATATATATAATCGCCGCTTCTTCAAATTAGTGGCTATGTTTGTGCTTTATCACTACACCAATAACTATAGAAAAAGTAACATAGAATGAACAATTAAATTGCGTAACCATTTGCCTATAAAATTTGATTCAATATTTATGAAATTTAGGTGGGTAATGCGGTCGCAAGGATGAGAAATCTTTGTCTCGCGTAACCTAAACCCTAATACTTCTTGATTTCTGTTAATGGACATCCTCAGAGAGAAATAAACACAAAAAGTTTGAAGTTCTAAGAGATAGTGTTGTATACATATCGTTCTCGCATATTTTTTTATTGATGAGTAGTCTACAAATATTTCTATGTATAAGTTATCACTAAATTTTGGTCCATAAAGCCTTGAATAATAATATTTTTCAGTTAAAAAACTCATTTTAATATTTTTTGTCCAAATAACATTCTTAATTATATGTATTTTTTTTCAATGGGCTGAATAATTTATGTCTAAACTCATATTTTTTGTTGTTTTAGCTGGTCAAATTTTATATCCTAGTAAAACTCATCTTGATGTATGCTCAATTTAAATTGAGATGAATTTTTCTTGGAGCTAAACTTAGCTGAAAATGAAGAACATAAATTTAGTTATGAATTACTATGAGAATAGGTTGAAAAATCATGAGTGACATGTGCTATGTTAGGCTTCAGCCCAACACCATAAAACCGTATTGCCCCCCATTTTCTCTTTGCTATATATGTATGTAACTAAACTAGCCAGCCAGCCTCATACTCATTCTTCTTCTATATATCTCTCTCTCTCTCTCTTTATTGTTACAACGTAAACTGTTCCCATATGGTCTGCGCCATGTGAGTAGAACAAAAGCTAAGGAAAAGAAAAGGACAAGCATTTGAATTTGAATCAAAAAAATATACACTGTGAATAGTTTATTTAAAAGCTTCACTCTAACCCACATGGAGGGGTCATGAACTTGTCCATTAAACTCCAATAAAGTGGAAATAAAGAGAAAAAGAAAAAGGTTGCAGTATGTATTGATGATGGTATCCCCCATATGGTTACCACTTATCACTATGTATGGGAGATATATATAGGAGTTCGTTTTCAAGCTTAGCTAACCACAACGCATATGGTTGGTTTCGTCGTCTTCATTCTCGACAAATTTTTCAAAGTTTGGATGAAATACTATACTAGGAAATTAAAATAAGAGAGAAGCATATGGAATTTTTATCCATCTAATTTAAATTTTAAAAAAAAATCACTATTGATTAGGAAAGAATGCACCTAACAATATATATACACCCATTTTGACAAGAAAATGTAATTTTTCTTAAGTTAAGCAGGAGTTTGTTCATAATAATTTTCTTAATCTAATTTTATTTTCAGCCTTTATTTTGCATTGTTCAAAACCATCCAATGTGGTGATTTTAGCACTAAAAAATGATAATGGATTAGACAAATTAAAGAAAAAATGAGCTAGCTATAGGGAGTGGTGGGTTGACGCGTGTGTCACTTCAATTCACCTAATAAATCAATTAGCCTTGTAAATATATCTTAATCTTTTTTAAAGACACACGTGAAAAGAGACTGTTAATGGAATCAATAATAAGTGATCTCTAATAATAATGGTCACAATTATAATGAACATGTTTAATTTATTCGTTTAGGAATTATAGGATAATATTATAGGTAAGGTAGCTATAGGCATATTGCTATTAGCTAGAAAACAACTGCGGGTATCTTCTTCGAGCTAGATGCTTGTGCTATACCCCTATTACTATTATTAAAGGCCTAATTAAAACTAAAATTAATGGAGCCTTTCCTCCTTCGTTTTCGATAGAGAAAAGATCAAATTTGCGCATCTTGGACTAAAACAAAAAACAAATGTATATAACAACAACATTGCTAGAGGTACAACAAAAAATTATTTAAAACAGTTAACAATGAGTAATTGGGCATAAACCACTCAGCCCATTAAAAAAATACACATGATTAATAATGCTATTTTAGTCAAAAATGTTTAAATGGACTTTGTTCACTATTTTTGCTGGAAAAATATTATTTCTCAAGCATTGATAATATAACAGCTTAGTGAAATTAATATATAATTCAAAGGGCCTAGCTAGTTGCTGTTCGTAATGTTTTCAGACATTTTACATCATCAACAATAATATATATAGTGGACATGTTTTGAGCTAGCACTTTCATGCATTAGCTACTATTTCTGCCGCAGCAGACCAAGATCTAGCCTGAGAGTGAAGATAGATTTGAGTTGTTGGCCATTAATCTTCAATTCCATAAGCCATCATAACTTTACATATCAAAATGATGAATTCAAATTTGCTTCCAATACCCTACTTAATTATGCTGGAGAAGGTATATATAGGCCTTGAAAAGGACACAAAACATACAAGAGTAGCGTGTTTGCTAATTAAAAAAGATTGAAATAGTTGGAGACACAATAACTCTAATATCCCAAACTATTGAAGCAAACTAGCCAGTTATGATATTAATGCATGAGTAGTGCACCATTATTCATTGCAAAAACCTTCATATGTATACATGTGGAATGAGCTCTTGTTATGGGTACAAAATCGTAGCAGCCAAAACAATTAAAAATAGAATTTTTGACTTAAATAACTAAATTCATTAAAAAAATACACATACTTAAAAATGATATTTTGGTCAAAAATGTTAAAATAGACTTTTTTTTATTGTTTTGACGGAAAAAATATTACCCAAAAATTTATGATTATGGCTTATTATGCCACTCATCAAATCAATTCTTTAGAAAGTCACCATATAATACAATTGAAACATACATATATGATTAATTATATGTTGAACAATAATTGCATGTTAATAATTATTATTGTAAATATCAAGTTGAATACAAATTAAATCAGGATAAACATTACTTTTTTATTTTATAACAAGAGTTTATTTAAACTTTTTTATACATTAAAAATTTAATATATTTAGATAAACTATACATAATTGTGTTCCGACACTAATTCTATAATTGGAATTTGCACTTGATCTATGACGTTCACGTTTACCTATATAGGGAAAGTAGGACACTCTAGGGTTTCTATTTGTGATTAAAGCTAATCTTAATCGGTAATTAAGTGTATCAATCATTCAACTTGACCTTCAATAATTGACAGCAATGTGATTTTGACAACATTGTGAGCATATATCGCAGTATATTATTTACAGCTTGCATGCATGTATATTAACTCATAAGGAGGTCCCAACTGAATAAATTTTTATTTATTTATTTATTTTGGTTTGGAATAACTTTTACTAATCGCTTTATTTTGTTTTGGTAATAGATGACAATGACATGCATTTTTTAACTCACCGATAGAACGAATTAAAGCTGGCTAGCTAGATCACATTTATATAAACTTTTAATATATAATAATATTTATATATATCAATATGGTCAAGAGTAGGAAAAGGCTCATTTTATTTATTTTTAAATATAAAGATCCATTTATATATATCTTTAATTCCTTATCCAGTTATGTTTTCTTGGCAATGTTCCTTATATATGTCCAACTCCAGTCCAGCTGCCTTTTTCTGTATTTAAAATTTAATGTTGCACTACTAATTAATTAATTAATTAATACGATGTTATTCAAGGTCTAAATTATTGTACATACATGCATATGTCCAGTAATTTGCTTTTGTTTAATTAATTAATTAAAATTGATAGTGATATCTTCCGGCTGGCTAATTATATTATAAGAAGCGGTACGAGATAGAGATAGAAAGAATAAGTGAAAATTAGTATACCATATTATCTTGCAGCCAACTCATCAACTCTAAACAGTATACAAATCAATCAATTAGGTCAATTTATTTACCAGAAAAATCTAAGGTGAACACTATATAATCTCTATTTAATAATAAATATTTACTATAGGATTGAGTTGTATTTAAATCAAAGTATATGTGTCCAATTAAACACCTTAGCTTTTAATATCGATCAGTGATAAATGGGGAATAGTGCCCTAGCAAGCTACAACCTAATTAAGGATTTTGTCCTCTTTCTTCGATCTATAGAGTAGCCATATATTATCTTTCATGATGCAGTTGCATTGCAGATAGACAAGGAAATGCCAAACAATATAATGGATCGGAGTACTTTCAAGTTTGAAAACAATAGAGATACATATATATTGATATATATGGGGACCAACCTGAGATCCCGGAGCATTTAATTGTGTCGATGTAATCGTCTTTTCACCGACCTACTTGTCTCGCTTCATCACATATATATAGGCTGCATTTGGATACTGCCTGAACCAAAATGAGATAATTGGTTTTGTATTTCGTTTTATTTGAAAAAATAGGGATATAGATATAAAATAATTTTGTCTCTAAGACGAACATTTATATGATGTTTTATATCTTTATGGGAAATACTTGGGGCACAACAAAAAATCAGCCAAAACAGCCAACAAATTGTGCACAACATATATAATATAAAATGCACAACATATATTATATGTAGTGCACAACGTATATCATTTATTGTGCACAACATATATCACATATTGCAACATCATCTTTCTTTACAACATGTTATGTATGTTGTGCACATCATGTGCTATATGTAACACCCTAATAATTAATCCTCCATGCTATAGTCATTTCGGACTAATTACTCAAGTGTCACTCTTGAACATAGCATGTGATACCTTTTTAAAATAATTACTATGAAAATATGTGGGAATAAATTTCGCAAATATCCTATTTTAAAAATAGGGGCAACGTCATACATATAGTCATCATAATACGTCATGCATCAATATTATATAATAAAGTACATGCAGTTTTAACATATTACAAATAAGTCTCCCACATCACACCATCACAAATATCCATAGTAATACCATAATTAATACATCAACATAAGTAGTTCCGGCTAACATAGGTCCGGTCTCGACATAACATGCATAAACAAGCGAAACTAAAACAACTAGCGGATACTCAGAAGCCTCCGTCATCAAGCCCACCTGGCGCCTTCGGGTCCAGATCTGTCTGTTCACCTAAAATGTTTATCCATAGATAGGGTGAGCAACCAAAAGTCACTCAGTAGGGGAAGCCACCTCGGGTTTATTAAGAAAAGGTGTAACATGCCATTTTTCAATTCAGGTATGAGTTCGCAAACAATAATAGTTCCCGAAGTGTCTTGCCTAGGTGCGTCTTGCTCATTTTATACATATACATATACATGCACTATCACATACCTTACATGTATAGCCATATCCCTATGTTGTGCACTAAGTGTACCTAATCACACACATACATAACATAACATAAAGTAACATCATCATCATCGTCATCATCATCATTGTTCTCATTCTTTATTTCTCTTTATCCGTAACATTATAAATCTTTTGGCACTACCCACCCTCTGTAACATATCCTCCACTTCACCGACCCCTAGGCATGAGCTCATCCTAAACATATTGGGGAGAGGGGGGATTCACCTTCCCTCAGTGATAGAGTTGCATGTCGAGGTTGCCACCCCTCCCTTAGCAACACTATCACATGTCGAAGGCTACTGTGTTTTAACATATACTTTAACTTTCTCTGTGCGCCACCCGATGACGTCCTTGTTCTTATCATATAATCTTTAACATCAATCCCATTTGGGATCATAACCATTCTTATCTCATAAACATATTAACATCATGAACGTCATACATACATCATCATAACAGCATCAACATCAACAAATATCATCATTGTCATAATTTCATCAAACATTAATTAACATTAATCATGTAATCATTCATATACTATCATGACTTCATAATTCCAGAATACATTATGATAATCACAAACTCATTTCAGAATTACTATCATGACATAATCATCATCAAATTTAAAAACCCAATCAATTGCAGATTTTGGGACAGATTCAACATGGTTTACCAATAAAATCACCATAATTATAAAATAACCAATCTGACCTCCATATTTTTATGAGATAAACTATACTGATCATTACAACATCTCCAACAAACAAAACTCAAAAATAATTTATACATAAAGAGAAATAAATCTCGCAATAATGCTCATTACAAAGAATTCAGCACTGCACTTTCAGATTAAAACTTATCTTTACATATTTTTCTGTATTAATCTAGAAGGTATTTGATTCTGAAAATTTTCATCAAACATCCTATATATCTTAGCTTTCCAACAAATTTAATTTCACTAGATTTCATTTAGTATATTTTTAATTATGAATTTTTGAACACTGACTGCTTAGTTTAAGAGCCTGATTCTGTGAGTCAACTTCAAAATTTCATAACTTCCAAAATATAAAGTCAAATTAAGTGATTTCTGTTGGAAACCCTTCATAATTGAGTTAACTTACTGGGAAAATTAAAACCAACGAAAAATCATATCTGTGTAAAAAGAACCGAATTATTTTGCAAAACATGTCTATACGAGTTTTCTCCTAAAATTTTAGTAATATGAACTTCTTATCATCAACTAAATTTTAAATCTCATTATACCATCAGAAAATTATCAATAACATATACTTACACTCATATAAACATGTTAATATCATAAGTATGAAATATTATGCATTTAAAAAAAAACCCTACCTCAAATTGCCTCAAGATTGAACAAAACTTTAACAAATTCTTCAACTCTCTCTCAATCTCGGGTAGCCTCTTTGAGGGGGTTAAATGATGAGTTTCTTGAATGTTTTGGGGTTGCAACTTGAGGGAAATGAACCTATGGTGATAGTATATGGTATGGGTGGTGAGTTTTGGTGATTAAAGTGGTGGTTTGGTTTGATTTTAGTGAAGAAATTGGGGGAGGGAGAAGGTATACGGGATTAGGGTTCTTGGAGTAGGGTTTGGGATGAAAAATGGAGTGTTTGTGTTTAGAGGTGACTGATGGGGTTATAAGGGTAAAGGAGGGGCTGTTTTGCAATTATTGAAAGTTCGGGGGCCAAATTGCAATTTTGAGGGAGGGGCCTAAGTGAAATTTTTCAAAACTTGTAAATGTCCCTCAAAATCATTTTCTTTCACTTTCAAATACATTTTATTTCCATCCAAAATACATTTTCTAATACTTAAAGCATATTTTCATATAAATACTCATATCAGTTGCATATATATATCAAACAATGCATATAGTACACACAACATTCCATACACATATAAGTCAAATAGGTCCTAATCAATATGTACTATCACTAATTGCCCTTAATTAGGACGTAACTGAAAATCGGGGTGTTACACTATATGGTGTGCACAACATGTAATATTCGTTGTGCAATTTATGTTATATACGTTGTGCACAATTTGTTGGCTGTGTTGGCTGTTTTTTTGTTGTGCCTCTAGCATTGCTCTATCTTTATACATACTTAGATTTGTCTTGTATCATATTTATTTTTATAATATAAATTAGACAAAACTCCCAAATTAGTCCCTCCAGAATTTACAATCGGACATTCTAGTCCCTCCAGAATGAGAAAGTAAAAATTAGTCCCTATATATGTCAAACGTCGGACATTTTAGTCCCTCTGTTAAACATCCCAAACGGAAACGGAGTTGATGAGCTGGCACTAACGGTGATGATGTGGCACCGTTAAGTGACACATCATCATCAATTAAAAACAAAACGACGCCGTTTCACATATCCTAATCACCACCCACTAACCCACTTCAGCTCCAGACCCCCACCTCACATTGTTCGAACCCTAACAACATTAACTCATCTTCCATACATATGAAGGACCCAGAAATTCTTACCCACACCCCTCTTCTAATTGTTCCCTTCTTCACTCTTCACTAAATCATTGTCACCCACCCACATTCATCCACCTTTCATACATGAACTGTCAAACCCTATGTGATATTGCGACCCAAAACTCTCTTCTTTCCCCTTCATTAACTCTCAAACCCTAGACCCATTATCAATTAAGAAAAAATGAGGGACGATTTTCGATGCTGAGATGGCGCTGAAGTGGAGCTAAAGTGGCGGTGACGTGCAGCTAAAGTGGCGATGACGTGGAGCTGAAGTGGCGGTGGACTAAGCTAAGGTGGCGATGAAGGACCAAAGATGGGTCATGGGGTCGCGCGATGGTGAGAAAGAGGGCTATGGGTTCGTGACTCAAGGATCATGATAAGCCATTGTATCATTGCATGGGTTAGGGTTCCAGAGGTTTTTGATTTGGGGATTTGAGGTGAGGGAGATGCAGGGGTTAGGGCTCGAAATGTAAGGTTTGGAAGGGAATGGAGTGTTAGAAGAGAGAGAGGGGGGTTAGATGGGTCTGGAAGGGAATTGGGTTACTGAGTGATGATTAGAATGTGAAACGACGTCGTTTTATTTTTAATTGATGATGATGTGTCATTTAACGGTGTCACATCATCACCGTTAGTGCCAACTCATCAACTCTGTTTGGGATGTTTAACAGAGGGACTAAAATGTCCGACATTTGACATGTGCAGGGACTAATTTTTACTTTCTCATTCTGGAGGGACTAGAATGTCTGATTATAAATTCTGGAGGGACTAATTTGGAGGTTTTGTCTATAAATTATGGTTAGAATGGAAAAGAATGAGATTAGAATTTTGAAAAATTATGAATAAGGGTGTTAGATGATATATTAGACATTTTGATTTTAGAGTTTGTTACTCTCTTTAGCCTATATAAGGCTTAATCTCTTTGTAATCATTTACACTTTTACCATTCAATACATTTCATATTTCTTATCTTTATTTTCTCTCTTCTCTAGATACCATGATTTTCTACATGGTATCAGAGCCATGAGATCCCTTAATTATTCTTTCTTCCGCTGCAATTAGCTCTCTTGGAAGAGCATTTTCTTGGGCAAAAAAATCATATTACAAGCTTACAGCAATAATGGTGTCTTAGTCCAAAATGGCTCTTCTGTATTTTTTCCCTTGCTTTTCCTTGTTCTGTTCCTTCTCGAAATTCTTTGCAGCAGCAACTGTGTTTGGGCTATTGCAAGCTATTGCAAGACTCAAGTTTATTTTCATTGTAAACAAACCCATGAATAGTCAAGAACCTCTCTTTATTTTCTTCTTCCTTGCCACCTCATTATTTCTTTCTTTAAGAATTCAAGATTTGGATAAACACTAAGTGCATAGGCTTGCTAGTAGCATTCTAATGAACACTGTGCCGTATTTGGATTTGGAGGAACCAAAACAAGCTAGAAAGTGACCCATTAAAGCTATATTTGGCAGCAGCAGCATCAATATTATCTGTCTCAGTCTCATATCTAAGCATTTTTTTTTCTTCGGAGCATTTTCCTGTTCAAGATCAGCAAACTTTTGTGTCTCCGGCGTGCATATTTTCAGTTGTGTTCATCTTCTCAGGCTGATTCAAGATCCGCTTCTACTCTGCCATGGTCGTGACTATGACTCTCCATCATCTAGTATCCCAAGTTAATTGTTGATGTTCATTTCTTCTTATTTGTGTTCAATATTAAGGACACAATTTCATAAAATTCATAGTATCTTTTAATTTCTGCCCATTGTATATAGGGTAAGAAATAAGGAAAAAAAAAACTTCTTGATAGCCTAATAAAGACTTTGTTATAGCTTCTGCCACAAAAACAAAAAAAAGTGTGGTAAAACATTTCATAATATTTTTCTTTGCAACGAGCTACATATGTGGAGACGTCGAGGAATTGATCGAAGAGGCCCAAGAAGAAGGTCGAAGACATCCCGAACTACGAACCACTGCCGTTGCTCTCGATCCCGAGTTGGGACATCTTATATTTGGAGTCATTGAGCCCATTTCGGAGCGTTCTTTTGACCGATGTTTTTTCCGGCGAGACGACTCCTAAGACATATCTTCTCCGAGGAGCGGCTTTTGATCGATGATGTTATTTCGGCGAGTCGACTCACTCCATAATCATTTCTTGTATTTTCACTTTGCTTGTATTCTTCCGTATTTCATTTGTTTTGTTCATTGTATCTCACTCTTATCCCAAGCCCGGACGTGCTAGTGTTCGCAAGCTCCGGCTTGAGGGGGGTGTTAGAAGATATATTAGACATTTTGATTTTAGAATTTGTTACTCTCTTTAGCCTATATAAGGTTTAATCTCTTTGTAATCATTTACACTTTTACCATTCAATACATTTCATATTTCTTATCTTTATTTTCTCTCTTCTCTAGATACCATGATTTTCTACAAAGGGCATAATTGGAACGAAAATTCATTAAACATCACCTGATTTTGTGTCTACCAACCATCACATTATTTTCCTGATTGTGATCCAAAATCAAACTATAGTCTACGGTATCACTTTTTTTTTTACTAGGTGATTCTGATCTCATAAGAGAAAATAAACGCAACTTATGTGTATATAAAGAGTTGAACAATATATGTTATGAAGTAATAAAATTTTAGAATAAGAAAAGTAAATAATAATAATGATGGTAAATTAATTAAGGACAATGGCCTATCTATTGTTCACCGAGTAAATTTGTTTGTTTTCTCAGGTACAGTAGTCTTAAGTAAGCCGTTAACCTGCCAGGTTAACGTACGTTTATATAAAGTTATCTCTGCTACTTTTACAGTCATGCTCATGTATTAACCATCGAGAAATATAATGAAAATTATCCTAGAAGACTAACTAGCATGCAAAAACCTTATATAATTAATTAATTAGTGGACTCACACATACATACATACATAAGTACTACTAGTAATCTAGCTACATGTGTCCAACTCTACTATAGGGCAGTTAGGATAAGACTTTGAACCTTATAATTTTCATTACGATACCACCATTAATTAATTTATATGTTTTCTATAATTTAATTTTACCTTTTGATCTTTCGTGCACTGATTGGTTATATGTGGTTTCCTTCTTATCTATATATCCTTTTACATATCGTCGCTAGTTGTTGTTAGGTTCAATTAGCGGCCGCAATGTAATGGCTCCAAGTAATTGACCTGCCTAGCTAGTAGCTATAGCTATAGCTATAGCTAGTGTCTTAACGCAATTATTAGTGTCACTAGAAATTCAATTCTTGGTGTGAATGAACTTGTTCAACATATGATTCAATTCCTATCTCTAATTTAATTTGTGAGTGCAACTTTCGCAAACTCACATGTCCACAAAAACTCTGGCAATTATTCCCCATAGATTCCTTAAATTTAATAATATACTGCCTCCAGTTTTAAATATATATGATCATTTTACAATTTTTTATATCATTTTAGTGTTTTAATACAAAAATAAATTTTACATTATTTCAGTTTTGCCCTTAGAATTACCATTTAATACTACTATTATTGACCAATCACGTGTGAATATCATGAGGTAATATGGACAATAAATAAAAGAATAATGTAATTATTTAAACTTGCTTTTTGAAAAAATACAATCTAGATCAATTAATTGTTTTGCTAATCACCAATAATACCTTAAACGATCATAAATTAGGAATAGAGAGAGTAATAAGCTTCTCTTCTTACCCTTGTTTTCTACTATTTTCATGTGCATGTATTCTTGCTTTTTCTTCTTCCCATAATTGCCTCTTTGGCTGTATTTAATTTGGTGGAGAATAAATAATGAGCCCTCTTCTCATGGGTATGTGTGTGTATATATATATATGTAGTTGAAAAATGAGCCCTCTTTTTCCAAATGAAAGCTCTTTCACGTTCTAATTTAAAGTATCATTTCCCAATATAAGACTTGTAGTCTTGTAGATTATTGCGTAGTTTAATGGTAAATGTTAGTAAAAAAATCAATAATGTTAGTATAACATAAATACATCCAATTAGTATTCAACGTGTATTATATATAAGATGTGCTGTGTGATATACATATGTGTACTATACGTATAACACACATTATGTTTTATATATATAGCACACGATAGATCCTAATTAATTTGACATATTTCTATTGTACGATAAATATACGTAAAAAAGGAGGGTACAACAATGATTAATGAAGAAATATTCTCATGGGCTGCATTAATGCTTGCTTTCTTCGAATAAATTGAACTTTAATTTTCATATACTAATTGTTAGTGTAAATTTATTATATTTACACGAAATTGTATTAAATTTATTTATTTATTTATTATTATTTTCTATAGAATACGTATTAGTTGGCCGCCCTAGAACCGTTTGTTGTTGGTAGTAGCTAACATGTGACAATGCAATCAGCAATCTGGACAGATAAGGGATCAAATTAATTAGGCTATATGGTTAATTAGTTGGTTATAGTTACTTACATATGTATTAATTCTTTCTGTTAGAAAATACATGGATAAGGTGATATGCATTAGTTGTAAGCCTTATGTATCTTAATTTTCAACAATATCACGAGGCTACCAAACTGAAATAATGGAATAATAATCATAAATTTAATTGGGTATATAATTTGAGTGCTTTATAACATGTGATAAAAGAATAAGGGGATAAAAAAGGAAGGTTCATGAGAATGGAAATAATTTAGACAACATAGGCTATTTCATCAGCAGTAGGTAATTAGATATAAGGATGTTTTGAGACATATCATGTGCAATTGGATTAGGTGACATGACCCAAAACGGTTGGGACTCTTTAATATTCCCCTTTCAATCATATTATATCATCCTATTTCTTCAATAAGAACTTCTATTCATGGGTCCACATAACTTAACCTTCCTTGTTTTATCTTTGTATATGTGCAAGTGAAGTCATCACTCACACCCACCAACCACAACTTTTTTAACTCATTATAGTTCCCAGTGATTGAGGACTTTTAGTTTATCTTCCCTTCAAATAGTTTTATTTTATTAAAGGGAGAAATTAACAGTGAAAAACAATTGGTTAACAATGAATTTCATTACTTATTCTTATTAATTCACGACCTTGAAAGGTTTTAGCAATTAGACCGCTAAGGTTTATAATCTTCTATTTTTCATGAGAAAAGCCAGATGACTTTTTTTTCTGGACCTGAAATAAATGTGAGAATCTTGGACTTGGAGGATGGTCTATAATGGAAGGGCCCAAAAGGCCCATACTATCATGGGCTTTTTTAACAGATAACATTTGATGTACAACTTTTTCTGTATAAAATAAAATAGACACGGGCCTATGGGCTTGGGCCCATGGATGGAGTGGAGAGTTCAGAGGTGAGTGAGTAGAGGAGAGCAGAAGCAGGTGGCAGCTGCGCTGACATTTTGGCAGTGGGGAACTCATCAGAACGCAACAATGGCTTCTCCGTCGTCGTCGTCTTCAGCAGCAGGAGCAGGAATGGTAACGGAGCGGAGAGGAATACCAGGTGCACAGTTCGTGGAGGATGTTCAGACTTATCTCACTCAGTCTGGCCTTGATGTCAACTCTGCCCTTGCTTTCCTCCAAGAAAGGTATTCCCCTCTTCAATTAATCAACCACAATCACTCTTCATTACCTTTGCCTTTTCTTTTCCATAATATTGTTATTATGATTAGAGGACTTGAAGATTCTCAAAGAAGTTTCTTTTTTTTCTTTTTATTTTTGGGGTGGAGGGTAAAGCCGTTTGCACTTTGCCGAGAGATCCCTCAAATTTGATGTTATTTCTTTTTTTTTTTTTTTTGGTTCTGGTATTGGATCATGAGTACAGTGAGACAATTTGATGGGTATAAAGTGAGTTCTATATCTTTGGATTTGGAGCAATGGCATAAATGTTGGCGAGATTTAATGGGTACTGTTATTCTATTTTGTATCCCTGTTTCACACCTTACGAAGATAGAGAGTGGGTGTTCAAAAGATTTTCAGAGTTTAGACATTGATGGCACTAGGCAATACGATGAGAAATTAGGTTCATGCGAAGGTAGAGATAGTGATAGTTTAAAAGCTTCCAATCTGACTCATTTTCTAAAAATTTGGGATCAATCTTTCTTAACTTGTGATTCTTTGTAGAGTCATTGAGTGAAACACTGAAGTTCCGTTGTTAGGAGTGTGCTCTTCAGAAAGTAACTAATAACAAAATAAACAGAATAGTTAGGTAACAGCAACTAAACCCGTTGCATTTTTTATTATGTGTTGCCTTTGCAAAGAAAGTACTTCTGTGAGTTGCCGTTGCCTTCATTAAATACTTGAGTAATTGAAAGTTACATCCGTTATACTTTAGGCAGCAGAATTTGTGAATTTCTGTTGCTCTGCATTTGGGGGATATTCACACTTATTTCATTATATTCCATTAATCACCCACAACTTTCTCGCAGGCTTCAGCAATACAAGTTGGTTGAAATGAAGCTTCTTGCTCAGCAAAGGGATCTTCAGGTTTTGTTGCCTAATATATCTATACTTTGCAATTTTGCAGCTTGCCATAACACGAACTTTCATAAGTTTTTATAGCTATATGCCTATGTGTGGTTTGTGAAGTTTTTATTAGGGGATAAAAAAGTTAAAATCTTTACTTTGTTTTAAGCTATGATAAGCAGAAAAGGTTAACATATTGACATCTATAAAAACAAGCATGGGTTGGACTTTTGATAGTAACTTTACGCTGCTGTTGGATGGGACTACACAACATGCTATTTGTTTCCTTACATGCTACGATAATTGTTTTGGGACTGGTATCTTGAGTTTCCTCCATTTTTATTTCTCAAAAGTATACCCAAGCTAAATCAAACCCAAACTAGTGGGATTACAGATGAAGGAGTTGAATTGTATTTAGTCTGGTAAATATCGATTCTAGACTCCAAAGAGGCATTTTCCTAGTTGCCTAGGCTTCTTACTTCCAGGATTACAGTTAATTTAAATCATGAAAATAATCATTTCTAATTGAATTTTAACTAAATATAATGCATTTTCTGCTTGTGTGTATTGCCTTTTTCTCTCTTTGTATGTAATTCAGTTACTGATGCTATTTATTCATTGTGGTTACAGGCAAAGATACCAGATATTGAGAAGTGTTTAGATATCGTTGCTACATTGCAAGCTAAGAAGGGTACTGGTGAGGTTCGTTTCGGTCTTGTTTTCACATATAAGTAGTATATGGTGGTAGTATAGAAGATACTTTTGGTTTTATATGTGAAGAAATGTGTTTGATATTAATGGTCCATCCTTCTGATACCATGACTACATAAGGAGACAGGAATACACACACTCACGCATGAGTATTCATGTTGCGGTTCTATGTTTACACACTCTAGATTCTTGCTCGATTCCACCACCTTCTTGTTAACTGAAAAAAGTTATATGCTAACAGCAAGCTGTGTGTTATAAACTGATTCTCTTGTTAAGCTGTGTGTTATAAACTAGAAGGTGTATGTTTCACTCTACTCAAATGCAGGCACTTGTTGCTGATTTTGAAGTGTCAGAAGGAATATATTCACGTGCTCGTGTGGAGGAAACTGACTCTGTTTGTTTATGGCTGGGAGCAAATGTTATGTTGGAATATTCTTTGGAAGAGGTCCTTCCCTGTTAGTTTTAAATTGTATTTACCTTTCTTGATTCTTCTAGTTGTTTTGGTACATAAGTACAATGCGAATTTCTGGTGCAGGCTACTAGTCTCTTACAGAAGAACCTGGATAATGCTAAAGGCAGTTTGGAAGTTCTTGTTGCTGATCTACAGTTCTTAAGGGACCAGGTTACAATAACTCAGGTCAGATTAATAATTTTCAAGTGCTCTATATGTCTCTACATTCACCACACTTTCTCATCAAATGTGAAAAAAGTTGAATGTTGATGCCATTTGACTTGCATTGCATGCACAAGCGCAGCAATGCCTTTGATTGGTCATTTTCAACATTTTATGTGGGACACTTGAACAACTTCTTGGTTGCACATATGTAACTAAGTATATACCACCTACCTTTTTTTGTTGTACGTGTGTAAGTGTAACTAAGTTCATCACATAAATATCTCACAATCTTCCTAGATGTTTATTAGTTGTAGTTCTTAATCATTGTTCTTCATTTGATCAGGTTACAATTGCACGTGTGTACAATTGGGATGTTCATCACCGGAGAACTCAACAAGCCGGTGCTGCGCCTGCCCAAGAGTAGCAAAGAAAATTTATTCACACCTAGATCAAAAGTTGGGCACCTATACCTTTTCAGCTGAGAGTATGATTTCTGATCTTTGTTCACTTTCTTATGTAGATGGATTGTTATTGCCATTTGTTCCTACTTATTGTGGTTTCACTAAAATAGATTGTGCCAGTGATAGGAACCAGTTTTGATAAATGCTGCTGATTAATTTACTGGTCTCTGTATCGTTTGTAAAATTACCATGTGTAGGTCAAGGGGCATGTTTTGTTTGGTGTGATCATACGTTTATACTTCGTTTTTGCAATTATATGGTATATTTTTGTATTAGGTTACTTGTTTAATTTTATAATGCTGGTGCTGAGGTTAAGTTTTCTCTCAGCAACAACCTGTTATTTGAATTCAAAATCAAAAGGGACAAGGCGTCATAATCAATGGCTATCGAATGATGTTGATTCATATTATCTTTCATCAAAAGGGTCATACTCATAGATCTGCATAGTGTCTGAAATATAATAATATATATTCCAATTGTTAGTTAGGGATGAGAATGAGATAACTGCATATATGAACTAGTCAACTGGTCTAACAATAATAATAACATTTTCTGGAAAGAAACGAAAAAGAAGGAAATACAGAATCTTGGTGTCAAAGATTTTTGTTGGTTTGAACGGTAAATTGTTAGGTAAAGTGGCATTGTTGTTCATGTGGCGTAACAGGATTCCTTGTTGTGCTATGATAGTGTGACATGTGTTTGAATATTATAATATTATATGGTGGTTAGCTTCGCGGGCTAATTAATTTTATGAGCATACCATAACTATTCGCATTGGGATTTTTTTTCTTTTCAAAAGCTTCAATTTTCATCCTTTTTAGCTTTTTCTGCATTCTTCACATTTTCATAATAATCTTCCTGACATTAAATGAAGAGAGTACGAATTCAATTGAAGAATATATGTATTTTATATCTTGGAAATTCTTCATTTGAATATAAGGGAGTATTATTATTAGAAGGACTAATTATGAAAATTCAAAGTTCACTTTTTTTATTAAATGCTTCATATCCCATTATGGAGGCTGTGTAGAATGGTTCTGTCTAACTACGTTGAAAGTTAGTGTTACAAAACTTAATGCCGGCCCAACTCTCTTACATTAATACCTATGGGTATTGTCTATACACCAAGTTTCTTAGTAGTTATTTGCTTCATACCATGAAGCTTACTCTTCACTCTTGTATAACTAGGTTGTGAATTATTTTTTATTTCCTTAATACAGTAATTAGAAATTATAAAAGAAAAAGTAGGAAAGACCTTCGTGGACAAGAGATGTGCCACCAAATTAACCAAGAATTTATCAACAGAGTTTGGTTGATAGGGTCCTTGTACATTAATATTTAAGGGTCGTAGTTACATGTACCTAAGAACCATTCAAGGTATAGGTGTGCTTGACCTTACATAGGCCCAATTTTTTTGCCTCAAGGATGGTCCAATCCTTATTAATTCGTATGAGTTTGACACCTCCTTCATAAAATAGTCACCTACTTACACATGAAACGGACCCGTGAATTTCCACTGTATATTTTAGGCCCTTTTCCATTGCATATCATACTCATGCATAATGCCCGAAAGGAGTGATGTTATTTGCACAATAAAAAATAAGTTAAAATTAGCCAATAGGAAGATTTTTGGCTAAATACACTCATCCCATTATAAATCAACTTCTTAAATGAGTACTTTAAGGCCAAAAATTTAACAAATGAGCTCATTAACTTGAACCGTATTTCTATTGTTCATAAAATATTTTCTAAATCGAGCTATTTCATCATCATACCTTCATTATTTATTTAATGACAACGTTAACCTAAAATTGGGGAATGTATGTCTCAAATTGTTACTTTCATCAAAGAAATATCTCTTCTTTCTTTTAATTTTTTGTCTTTTTACAGATAAGTCCTGCATTGGGGAATCTTATTTTTAAAACCAAAATTTCGTATCTAAAAAGTGATCAACACCGGCATAATTCATAGTTATGTCACTTTCACTTTGTTACTGAAAATTATTGAGGTGTACAATCTATGAGAGTGGCACGTTCTGCAAAATACAAAACTAATTTATACATTTTATTATGGGGCCTAAACATATTTGATATATATTCTAATAAAGGTGTCCCTATATTTACCAATTTAAGGGTTCACATATCCAAGTTAAGATTACTCTGGAATTTATATGTATTATGACTTTGATTATGATATTGATTAACATTCACATAGTTATGGTATAACTAAATAATAAATATCCATCTATATCTTGGAAATAATTGAGGCATGAAGTGACACAATATTCACTTTAATAACGCAAAAAAAGAAATCGCTCGAATCTTATTTAGTTGTGATCAACAACAAAATTATTGGTTAACTTCTTTAAATACTGATAAGGAACAAACCGAACATTAATAACTGATTATACGCAAAAACAGTGGAGTATAAAGTAACCTTCCTTATACCAGTATTTGTTTATTCGTAATGTTTTGAAGAATCTATAAACTTGACATTAATTAATATAATTTATACTTTCTATCTCCAAAAAAAGAAGTGGACACAATTAAGAACTAAAGAATACTAATATATATTATACTTTTATTTTATTGTTGTGTTTTTATTGTGATTAATTTTACTATAATATTAATCTATTTAAAATAAACACATTCAAATTTCATCCAATCATGTAATTTTATTTGTAAGACTTAATAGTAGTCAATAGTTGAGTCCAACCTTTTTGTTAAATTAATAATATATAATTATTAGGTGTTTATGTAAAATATCAAAACTAAATTCATTTTGATTTGCTTAGAAACGTTACGTTGCTGACTAATCAAAATAGATTTCAATATTATACCAAAAAATAGATTTCAATATATAGTATTCAATAAATAATAATACAAAAAAAAAACATCACAACAAAATATATCATAGGTAGTTCAGAAGGAAGTATTAGTGTACATTTATCAGAAGTAATACGACACACATGGAACCATCGCTATAATTAATGAAGCATTTTAATTGGCATATATATCAATGTAAAAAAGAATGTCACTTAAAATTATTTTATCTTATTATTTGATGAATCAATAATTTATAAAATATAATTATTTGTGTAAAATTATTTTATGTTGATAAGAGATTAATTGTATATATTAATTAAATTACTAAAGTTAAAATTAGTCTGGAGGGCATTTGAAAATCGGAAATAATAAAATCATATATTTTTTGATAAACTAATAAAATCATATATAACCGGCTATTAAGCACCATGTATAGATATTTAGTTAACTAACCGCTCTCTGATCTCCACAAATTTATCACTATTAATTACCCACAATTGTTTGAGGAATAATACTTTTCTAACCAAAACAGTCAACAAAGTCCATTTAACATTTTATGGTCCAAATAGCATTTCAATCATGAGTATATTTTTAATAGGCTGGGTGATTATAGTCTAAATTACTATTTGTTGGCTGTTTTGGCTAATTTTTTGTTGTACCTCTAGCAATGCTCTTAATTATCTGAAGACATATAAAGCAATTTTATATTAAAGTAATACCAATAATATTTGTTGTACATTGAAAATATAATATTCAACGTGTGTTATATGTCATACGTAAGCATATGTTATGTGTAATATAAGTAAAATACATAAAATATAACACATATTATATATGACACATAGCACATTGAATTTATTTTTGATGTACAACAAACATCACTTAATGCAACACGCCCCATTATAATCTAAAAGCTATTTAAGCTCCAAATGTGTATAATGCATACGACAAAATTATTCATCATGTGATAAAACAATTTTCGTTTTACGTATATATTTTCTCTAAGAAAAAGGTTTAAAACAATTATATAATTTCTCCCACATAATTTTTACATGGTACCAGCATCCAAAATGATGCAGCTACCGTTTCCATTGATTTTGGCGAGTGAAACAAACCAGTAGCAAATGTAGCATGGATACAAAAAGTGCAGATAGATATATGAAAGAAAGAATCACTAATTTTTATAGAGAGACGTGCACGCAACCCGATGCTGATTTGTCCTCTTTGCCTCCCAATTAAAGCCCCCCCTCTCTCTCTCTATTTGTCCCTTTCTCCTCTACGCGTTTTTACCTCCTTTTCCCTCCATTCATAAATAAATAAATCTCTCATTAACTTAACCAACCCATTTATTTTTTATGTATAAATAAATAAATACCACTGTGTAAATACATTTCTTAACATCAACATCAGTAATATACAATACATTTTAAAATGCTGACTTTGACTCCCCATGTGTGCCCAACATCCCATCTCTCAAGCACAGTCAAAAACCAAATAAATAAATACAGTTTGGAGCTTGAAACGTGTCTTTAATTATTAGCCAATTTGAGCTGTAAGGATATAAAAATAATAGTAATAACATGTAAGAAATAAAAGTTGAAGAAAATAAAATTAATATTCTAGTGGTATATTTTGAGTGTAACAAGAAAAGAGAAAGATATGGTGAGGGAAATAGTAGTAGAAAATATTCCAAGGGAGAGACGCCGCAATCATCGGTTGCGTGTTCTCATTAGTATTTCCTAGAAATTCGAGAAGCTTTCTGTCAACGCGTTGTGCTTGCCATGCATGCTTCGCCTTCAATTTTATTTATTTTACTGCGGCGTTTTAGGCAAGTTTCATAACAATTACTCCTACACTAGTATTATTCAGTAAGTTAAAAGATTAGCAAAAAATCTTAAAAAATAAGTTTAGAGAAATGTAATTTAGAATCACAATATACTCCATCCGTCCACTTTTATTTGTCTTTCTAGGAAATTTATTTGTCCATTATTATTTGTCATTTTAGATTTTCAATAAAACATTTATAATCTTTTTCCAGTTTTATCCATACATACACTCTCTTTTTATTTCTTACAATTATTATTGCACAAAAAATTATAAGAATAATTTTGTCATTATACATTCACTTCTATAGAAATTTTTTTGTTTTCATCACCTTCTTAAGTGCAATACTTTAAAACGTCAATTAAAAGTGGATGGAGGAAGTACTTCCTGTCCATTTTAGGAAGTGTGTTTTTTCATTTATCCATTTAAAAATTTTAGGAGATTGTTATTAATTTTTTAATTATATTTTTAAATAATATAAAAAATAAATTTAATAAATAATTAGGAAGACAGATAATAAGTAATAAAATATATTTAAATTTTTTAAATTTTAGATATTATAAAATGAATCCTTAATTCACATGTACAATTTTAATTGCTGGACATATAACAAAAAAAAATGGAAAGACCATAAAATAGAGCTCCATACTCATTAAATATTTAGGTTAATACTTATTTTTATCATTTTTTAGAAAATAACAATGACATGCATAGCCAAGTTAAATAAAGTTTGACTATTTAACTCTAAGTGATGCATTTCTGTCAAAATATTTTTGCTTCTTATATTTCATTCCATATTATTTGGCAAATTGATTTCCCTTTGCTCATTCCACAGGTTTATGGACCGATATATATACTTGAAACAATAAAATTGCTTTTATCACGGTACTTAATGATCTATCTCATTTTGAGTGCAAACTGGACATAACTAAGAAACCGGTGCAAGAGTTTTGTCATTTTTTTTCTATTAGGTCTTTATTTCCTCAGTTTTTTATTGTGAGTTTTATTCTCATATGGCGAAATATTACTGTATTATTATCTGCCGTGATTATTGAGTTGAGCTAATTTCTTTTTTCTAAACTATCGGGGAAAAAATAAATCAGGAAACTAATATAACATTCCTTTCCAAAAATTGAGAGTACACACAAAGTAAGTAATGGCACTAATATGGATACTTAATTATATCCGTTATATATATTGGTCAAGAGCTAGTCATCATCATCATTCCTTTCCAAATAATTAACTTTTCTGTTTCTATGAGATGATCACTAAAATGAGACTGAAACAAGTCAAGACTTTGCAATATTGATATTAATTTGAGAGCAGCTTAGCACCAAACCAGATATTAAAGATAATGTCGTCCCCACCAAAAATAACATGGCATACGTGTAATTTGAACACTATATATATATGTGTAATTATTTAATTTAATTTGGTGTCTAAAATAAACATTGTTTAAGCATGGAGAACAAGTCTATGTGGGGGAATAAATGTGCTGCTATCATATTCAACGCAACTGCTTAAGGAAAAAAACACTACTAGCGAAGTGGTATCTTTGAAAGAAACTTCACTGTAAGGTTGTCTTGATTAAATCGGATATCATTTTTCTAATGTTCCGGTTGTAAGAACAATGACTCGTATTTTTTAAATAGTTCTCACACAATAAGTATTAATGTGTATAATTATATTACATGTATGTTGTGCAATAAATATTACATATTATGCACAACAATATCACATATTGTAAAAAAAATGATGTTGTAACATATGATAAATATTGTGCACATTATATAATACTTGTTGTGCATATGATAAGTAATATATGTTGTACATATTATATATTATATATACATAGTTTATTGACTATTTTAGCTTATTTTTTTTTAATGTGAAATAAGATTTTACTATTCTCAAATTCAATCCAATATCTGTTTTAAAGTTTATTTTACTGCTATTGCTTTGGTCAAAAGTTGTTGGTTTGACTATCTAGAGACCTTCAGAATAATGCAGTTACAAACCGGACAAGTTCAAACTGAATTCTTTTGTATGAGATTAAAATTAACTAATATTAATTACATAAATGCTTGAGGCACAACAAAAAAATCAGTTAAAATAGCTAATAAAGTTCATTTAACACTTTATGGCCAAATAACATTTTTTATCATGAGTATATTTTTAATGGGTTGGGTGATTGTGACCCAAATTTCTATTTGTTGACTGTTTTAGCTGATTTTTTTTGTTGTGCCTCCAACAATGATCTATTAATTAAACTATGGAAGATCTAGCTAACATCTAAAAAAATAAAATTTATAATTAAATAAATATAAATATTTGGAGAATTATATTTTTCTCGCCAAAACAGCCAACAAAGTTCATTTTAACACTTTTGACTCAAATAACATTATTAACCATGTATATTTTTTCAATGGACTGAGTGATTTATGTCTAATTTTCTATAGTTAGCTGTTTTGGCTGGTTTTTTTGTTATGCCTCTAACAATACTCATAGATAAAAAATACCTAATTCCTCCTTGAAATATTTCAAAGGGAAGGGAATAAGAAATTAATCTGGAAATCCTCGAATACAACAGCAACTTATAAAAGCTTGTTCACAAGTACCGTTGGCGTTAATAATATAGTGGATGACGATCAACATTAATCTAGTATATGGAAAATCATAGATGGTGACTCACACATGCATCTAGAAACATGGCTCAATTTAAAAATTATACAAATGGGTTTGGTTAGAAAATTTAAAAAATTATTCTCAAACAAATTATTCGAATCTCAGGTTGATATATAATCAATTCGCTTTCACATTTGCTACACTCTGATATACATATTCAAATGGGAATATTTGTTGTTCAATGTATTGGCAAGTTGATAACATTTTCTAAAATAGCCATATAGCACTCTTATCAAATAACTTTAGGCAAGTTACATGAACCTTAAAGAGAGGAGAATCTGCGCACCTAAACCATCAAATATTCTACAATGTTACAATACAATTTTTTTTTTATAAAAAAAGTACTAATAAATTCTATGCTGTCAAAATATACAATGGTCGGTTATATAGAATATAAAGATATCAATTTTAATTCGAAGATGGTGGTTGGAAGTTACAATTATATTTGGAGGCCGTATGAATGAATATGGATTGAATTAAGATCTAGCAGAGAATGAAGTTTGCTGGTATTATAAGGCGGCATTGCCTAACTGTTTCCTATACAACCAAAGTTTATAATTGAAAAAGAAATTAGGAATATATATATATATATATATATATATATATATATATAATTTCGATATTAATTATCTGTTTCTTGCGGAAATAGTTTTATGGGCTGGTCAACTGGTTAGAAGACGACAAAGCTACGATGCATTCTTCTATTGGAGCCTCAGATACCGAGTTTCATATCCTAAGTCAAAAAGTTAAAATAATTTATTTTTACCGTACACCATTATCGTGATATATACACAATTGATAAATATTATAAACTATATATGTTACGTAACTTTGATTATTTTAAGCAAGCACGAATCAAACTATTATAAAATCGGTAGTGGCTTTCTGCTATTTATCATAGGCTGAATTAAATAATGTATTGATAATTATAATGATAAATTTATATATAATTACATATGCAGTCCCTCTCTCCTTTTTAACTTTTTTGCTAACAGAGACCTATGAAGTCTAATTATATATTACGCCTCACAAGGGAGGGAACCACTTGTGGCATCATATTTTCAAAAATGCCATAATAGTATGATGATGTATCACTATATATGTAAATCATATATACTAGCTATCTTGAAAGGAATTATTGGAAAAAGAAACATAATTGGGGATATTAACTGAAGCGGAAAAGATGAACTACTGAGCATAAGGTGCGCGCAGAAGCATGGGATCATGACTCGGTATTATTTTTGTGTGGTTGAAGCTAAGGAACGAGCGAGGACAAATATTCAGAGGGGGGGTTGACTTTTAGGGTTTGAATATGTAGGTAGTTGGCAGTGTTTGGAATACTTCCGAAATAGCGACACTGTGGCCGGTATAATATAGAAACCGCAGTCAAACACATGCACCAAACAAACACAACTTTAAAATTTCATGTCGGTTGTTCCCATGTGATGTTGTGGACTGTACTGACGGAGAGACTAGTGACCATTGCGCCTCACACAACACGAGAAAGAAACGAGACCACACCATTCACATACACCCCCACCAAACCACGCGCCGTCGTACGTGCTGCCACCTCCCTAGCTCACTACTATCACCCTCGTCATTTGCCTAACTTTTGTTGTTGCTTCACAAACACTAACTGCATTAATCAACTACCATCGACGTGTTTATTAATTAGTGGGACATATATACATTAATTAAAGTATTTCAAAAAATTATACTAATTTAAACACTTGTCATTATGGATGCTTGTGTTTTTTTTTTTTCTGAAAAAACGAAGTGCTATGTAAAGTTTGAGCACACATTCACTTTTTTTATTATTACTATTTTATAAGAAAAAATTTAGGTTAAAAAAAGTTCATCTCAATTCAGAATTAGGACATGCTTCAATCAAGACTTATAAAATTATTTACCAACATTAATTATATATATGTAACTTTTATTTTCTTTTATCATGTTTAAGAGTTTTATTTTCTTTCCTATATATGAACCCCTTCCTTGAGACTTGAGAGTGACTAATCCCCTAAGACATAAAAAAGCTGACATAAATGCGGTGTTGGTCTCTACCATGTATGCATAATTGATGATAATGTTTAATCAGATCAATCAATATATGCATCAGGGATCGTATCGATGAGTATGAACACACGATCTTTAGCAATTCCTTTTGAATGAATACGCACACATTTATGCGTATTTTGCTGAGTGATGCTATATATACTATTCAACGAGATTATTGCTGGATAAAAGAGAGGCAGACAGAAATAAAAAATAGTGGATGCATGCTATGATTGACTCAATATGCATAATTGATCAATATATATACCGTGTTTGGACCATTCGGGAAACTAAAGGGTGTGAAAAAAGTTGTACTAATTGTTGTAAATTAAGAATCTTTCAATAAATCAAACAAAATATCCAGTTTATTTTTCTCATCGTCCTTAATTATATATAAAAAAAAGCCATATATATCTATCTAATCCAACAAGTAGATGGAAACTATCTTGCAATCGTGATGATAATTTCACGCTTTTCCTATCTAATATATTATCCCTACAAGTCATAAATCATAACGCTTTTATGCACATGCCATTCAATTCGCAAATCTAACTAAAAGAAACTAAGAGAATCATCACTATGATTAAAATATGATAGCTTGTGGGTTGAAAAGAACATTGAAATCCCTTGGATAAAAATATAATTGATATATAATTAGCAGAAAAAGGGAGGGACGTCCAATCAAAATACTTTAAAAAAACAAAAAGAATAGAGGCAAATGACAAGAAATTAAAAAAGAAAGACTAGAAAGCAAATGGATTGAAACGCAATTAAAAGAACATCATAGGCTTAGCAAGCAACGGTTGGATATGAATCATATTATTATAGCTTAGGAGGAGAGGAGGAGCGTGTGTTAGAAGTAATCATGGAATATACCAAAACCGCGTAAAGTGCATGTGCTTTCAAGTCCAGGTTTCAGTGAAATCCAGCCGTTAGATGCAAAACCCTTGAGGTTCCCACAATTCTGATGCGTCCACGTGTACTCGCACTTCCAAGTGGGCCCTGTCTCTGCCCATTGGGCTCCACACAACCTTGATCGGTGAGGTGACGTTGCCTTCTCATTCATTTTTTTAATAATAGTAATAACACTAATATTTTTGGTTAACTTTGACCTCTTCAAATCAGTTTTTTTTTGGGCAAAATAAATTTTGTATATTGAGCAGTAGTCTAATAATGGACATTCAAGACTTTTTCTTAGGGGCAATCTTGTCATTTTGTTAATAAAGTAATTTAAGAAATATTATATGTCAATTTGAAGTTGAACAATAGTTATTAATTAAAAGAAAAAAAAGTACATTTCTTTATTATTATTATTCATGGTAACCATGTACTAGTATTCTTTTTACTACATAGAAAAATGTTTTGATTATAATAATATTAGAAATATAGTTAAAGTAAATAAGAGTTACCGCCATATTCATTGCATTTAATAATGTGTTCACACAAATGCCGTAAAAATAAGGTGGTGGTGAGGGATTTTATTGATGAGGAATAAGTGACGTGGAGATTATGTCAGCAAATACAAAGGTTATATTGGCTTTGATGGTGAAACAGAAACAGAAAGTCAGGGCATGGAATGCACGTGCCGAAGCTTCTTAAAGACGACGGTACTCGTTAAAATTTTCACCCTAGCACCTATTCACTCCTTTTAATAGTCCTTTTTGAGTACTTTGGAATTAAAGTATGTAATGTTAAGTAATCTTTATATATATCTTTTTATAGTATATACACAATAAAAAATAAGTCAATATGAATTTTCTTTTATTTTTGGTACACGACCGGGGTATTCACTGTCGATCACAGTGACTAATCTCTCGTTGGCTTGTAGGCACCTTAAAGGGTGGGACAACTGACCCGGAGTTTTAAAGCTTTTCCATACTCAAGGCGAGGATCGAACCCTCGACACTTGGTTAAGGGAGGATGAGCCCCTACCACTCAACCACACTCCCCGGGTTATCGGTCAATATGGATAATGGGTCAATTTTGACTTTGATTTGGGCCCAAATAATCATTGAAATTGTAATGTGCTGAGTAATTGTGGCCCATAATCTCATTTATTGGCTGATTGGGTTGGTTTTTTATTGTGGATTTAACATTAGTTATCTCTCTTTGTTACCACTGTACATGATTTAACCTTCAAACATAAACGTTTGTATATATATATATGGCATGAGGACTCTTTAATTTCTTAATTAAAAGGAATGCCTCTAGCTTGTTGATTTATTTCTTTAATTTATATTATCAACGTGTCTTGCAAATTAAATTAAATTGCCCATTGGCTAATCTTAGTCCAATCAATTGATTAAAATTTCTCGTCATAATATGAATGTGTATTTCTTGCTATTTGCTAGCTTACCTCACGTCTCACATGATACTTGAAAGTACGAATGGAATGAAAGCTAAAATAAGAAAAGGTTAAGCTCCCATATTTGAATTGTTAGTTGTATTATGAGTCCTTTCTAGCCCTAAATCATGACGATTATGACTGTTGTTATTTCCAATTAGTTGACTACATCATGTACATTACAAATGGCGTAGAATTTGAGCTAAATGTTGAAAACGTTATAAAATGATAAGATTTCGTTGTCTTTTGTTTCCTGCCATTTATTATTATATTAAAGTAATTAGTAAGTGTTTGGTTGAATATTGTACTCATTGCTTCCCTTAATATGCTGGGTTTTGTTAATATGTCATGAGAGGGATGTTACGAAGGATTTTGGTACGATAAGCTAAGTGACAAAAGAAAGAATATAACCAATCATGGATGAGCTGAAAACTATTATGGGTGAGACAGAAAATTAGAAGTTATATCAAGTGATAGAGATTATTCATCATCATATATATAATTTGTACCGAGAGAATTCGTACGTACCATTTTATATTTTTCTCGTAAGATATAATACATTTAACAAATTAAATATGAATTGTAATCAATTAATTAGGATATTAATATTTATTAGGTGGAGGTCTATACATTTATATTATATATATATACACTTGTTTAAATTGTGATCTTATAAAATATCATACACTTACAAATTAATAAAATGGAAGGAGTAAGGAAGATATGATATTCATAGTTGTGGAAATGTAACCGGATAGCTAAATATACATCTATAAAACTAGCAGCTAGCAAGCAAGCTAAATTTAATTTGAAAGAAAATTAATGTGGAATGAGAAATTGTTAGAATTGGAGGAACCAAATTGCGGCCAAAAACAAGAGTTAGCCCCACGTATGAAGCGTATGAGACAGCTCATATTCTATAGCTTAAGGGAAAAGGATGTCAATAAAATGGTCCA
Source organism: Aeschynomene evenia (assembly GCA_013621005.1). Lineage (NCBI taxonomy): Eukaryota > Viridiplantae > Streptophyta > Magnoliopsida > Fabales > Fabaceae > Aeschynomene > Aeschynomene evenia. Next base: position 30,854,075 of record CM024263.1, on the reverse strand, counting down.
TGAGGCAGCTCGTAAAAGGTCCACTCCATGCAAAAAGGGAATTAAATGAATGCTCAAACTTCCACTACAATATATACAAATAATGTACTAATAACCATGTAGGTGTAATAATTATACAAAAAAAGCTAGCCGTACAACCAATATACTATCCAACGTATATCCAACCAATAAGGTCTCACTCTCATATTAATAACAAATGTATTTAAAAAGTAAGCATTCAATTGTTAATTTTCGTTTTGATTTGTCCCTTTTTATTATGATGGATTAATTTTCCCTTCTTTTTGCTAAATTTCCTTTTTTTAATCAATCAAATTTTTTTTATTTTTAGTCATATCTTCTATCAATTCATAGTGCATCAACCTCTTCATCTCCTTGCAAGGCATTATTTTTCATTTTTTTAAGTTCATTTTTTGTTGATTCTTGTTAGCTCACGTGAATGAATGTCACTTCTTTTTCTTTCTTTGTGTTTTGGCCTAGGCAACTTCTTCATTTTACCCCACATCATCATGGTTTTTTCTTTCTTTCTTTCTTTTTTATGCACAAATTCATTTATGGTAAAGGAAAAAAATGAATGAGATGATGAATGAGACTATGAAATAGATAAGCAATGGAGAAGGTAAGCATCACCTGTTTATTTTTTTCTCTCAAATTCAAGTGTACGAGTTTTGATCTTTTTTTTCAATTTTTTTGTTTAAATAATACTGATCATATTTTTTTTTAATATACAATGCGTGTTACTGTTGTGAATTGAATGTGTGCTATTTTTTTTTTCTATTTGAAAATGTATGACATCTTTTTAGAATACATTATACGATGCTAATTGAAATAATGCACAATGTTGACATGTATTGTGTGCTATAATATATTTTAATATGTCTAATTTATATGCAATGTGTGCTATTTTTTGTGAATTGAATGTGTGCTACTACTATATAGATTATGTGTGCTATTGTATTTTTTTTCTATTTGAAAATGTATGACATCTATTTAGAATACATTATACGATGCTAATTGAAATAATGCACAATGTTAACATACATGTATTGTGTGTTGTAATATATTTTAATATGTCTAGTTTGTATGCAATGTGTGCTATTATTGTGAATTGAATGTGTGCTACTACTACATAGATAATGTGTGCTATTATATTGAGGTGATGCGTAGTTAAAATTGTATAGATATATGTGTGTCATTTACGAAATGATAAAATATGTTATTCAGAAAAATCTTTATGATCTACATACAAGAATCAACAAAATCAGTGTGTTTTTGTATTTTTTTTAATGTCTTTGTGTGTTCTTTCCCTTATTTTTTCATTAATTTTTTGATTTTGTGTTTGTTTCCTAATTTTGTTTGATTGAAATGAGATATTTTAAAATTGAGAGATATTTGGGGGATTGAGAGAGATCTTGGGGAGTGAAAGAAATTTTAGGGAGTGAGAGAGATGAAAAATATATAATTTTTCTATTAATGGGGCTAATTGGGATTCAATTATGCATTAATGACATAATTGGATAAGAATTGGATGTATATTGGTTGTACGTGTAGCATTACCTAATAACAAATTATATGAAGTTAATTTACTACTATTGTTTTTCACCATTTTCATTCAACACTTCGTTGCTGAATTCCTAGACGAACAAGATTTTGTTTTGCCAAGTGATCGAGTGCCAACTATATGTGCCACGATGAGTTCATATATGCGCCAACTGTTTTGCTATTATTTTTGTGGTTAGATATAGTGTTATTTTAACGATGTAAATATTTAATATATAATTCAATTTTGCTATAATTATTTATGGATGATTCATTGCAATTGTTATAGAGATCGATAGTCAAGGAAAGTTCATTTTTTCAACGAGGTATTGTACTAATAGCCAAATAAGCTAAAACACAAACTATTCTTTCTTTAACTTTATAAGCGAAAAGTTTTGCAGTCATTGGTTTGAAAAGCGTATTTATTTGGTCAATATAGTTCATATATATTTATGCCCAATGTTTTTTCTGAATAGTGGTTTCACAATAGGACCAAAACGAAACTAAATGTTATGATCTGTCCAAAGCATTGTATTAATTAAGTAATAATAAAACGGATTTACTTTTAATTATTACCAGCCAAAAAACTTGGAAACACACCTCGTGTTTTTGCAATCAATGACACCATTATTGGCTAATCTAGCTAGATTACACAAAAACAAAATACAAGCGATGCACATTTGAGTACAGTGATTGAACTGTGGCAGAAGGGTACGTGATCACAATCAATTGATCACGAAAATGAAGGGTGAATTTGGGATGAAGAAAAATTAATTGAAAAGAAATAGCCAGGAAGGGAAATAGAAAGAAGAGAATGGATGCATAGGAAGAGAGGGAGGGAGGTGCAGGACCCATCACATGCACAGGATCAGAGAGCTAAAAGGCTTTTACGTACGACCCACGTGTCCACTCCCCCCTGTTCACACTCAAACCGGTTGCCAGTCAAATATCCGCGTCTAGCAGCAGTTGTGGGCCCTCACTCGCTGCGGTCCTCGTTCTCTTTTGTTTGCATTAAATGCTATCCCCTCTCTCTCTTATATCGCCAACCGACGGATGTCGGTCATCCCGATGGTGGGAAACCTCCCTTAGCCAACCTGGTGTCCAAATTCCCAACCCCAACTAAACCATAAAAAGGCCCTTTTCACACCACCAAATAACAATACCAAGATTCAATTATTTTATTTATTAATTAATTAGCGCAGCTAGGGTTATTTATTTATAGATTAAGAAATTAAATATGATAATTAATATGTAAATATATAATTTAACAATTCTATAAAAACTTCATACTTTTAGTACATAGTAAATTCTTATTGTATATCACACTACTATAAATTAACTTTCATATATAATAACTAAATATTTTCAGGGTTTAATTTTGGTGCATCCAATTAAAACACTTGATCATAATAACTTTTTAAGCAATATTGAGAGAGAATAAATTAACATAAGTGATGAGGTAATACATAATTCTTAACAGTATGGTTAAATAATCAATAATACTTGACGTACAACATAAATACTTTCAACTTGTATCTAACGTGTGCTATCCATGTTACAGGATGTGTGCTATACGTCCTGTTAACATGGATAGCACACGTTAGATACAAGTTGGACGTATTTCTGTTATACGTCAATCATTATTGTTAAATAATTGTTTTTTTTTTTGTAATGGGGTAGATAATTGTTTTTATACAAATGGTAACATAAATTTTTTCCTAATGCATAATAATTACACCCTTATATACATACATTGTAAAGTAAAATAAAATGGTAAATAAGATTATTAATAATTAATAGATTATATAAAAATATCCTATATAGGTACTTAATTATATAGCTTGGGGGCGACATGACTTAAGGGGCAAGCCTTTATTTCCGTATGCAAAGTTATATTTATTTATTTATTTAAAAAATAAAATCCCATAGCTATCCCTTTCTGTCCCCTGTCATTCTCTCTCTCTCTCTTCAATTTGTGATATTACAAGATACAAAGCGAGATTAATTAAAGTGAAGAGGGTCACCACTTTTTGGAGTTTTTGGGGAAGAAATAGAAAAAAAAAAAAGAAGAAAATAATAATAATAATAATGAGGAATATGTGCAAAGGGTTTTGTAGATATAATATATAGAGAGCAGTGCTAGAAAATTACAATCCAATGGAAGCAGAGAGGAGAGAGAAGGCAGAAGCATCATCATCATCATCCATGGCAGCAGCAAATTCTGTGGCATTATTTTCCGATGAGATTCCGAACATCAACGCAACATCATCAATATCATCATCATCAACCTTCATCACTTCTTCTGCCTTCCCTTTCTCATCATCCAGCATCTTTGACATCATTCTCCCACCACCGCTCTCTTCTTCTTCTAATGGCTTCATGGACTTGCTCGCTGTCCATGACTACCCCCCTTCTCTATTTGACTGGCTCCCCACCGGCGCCGGAGACATCACCCGCCACCCTCTCCCCTCTCCGGCCAGCTCTAATGTTCCTGACTGCTCGGAGGTCTTGAACACTCCGGCGTCACCCAACTCGCCGTCGATCTCGTCGTCGTCGAACGAAGCCGCAGCTACAAACATCGAAATCGAAGGTGATGGGAACAAAGAAGTAGTTGGGGATATTGAACACGAAGCAGAGGATGAAGATGGATCAGCTAAAGGAGGAGAAGATCAGGACCAGGACAAGACTAAGAAACAGTGAGTGATTAATAACTAACTTCTTTTTCTTTATTCTGTTTTTGTTCATGCTTGAGAAATAGTTCTTTTCTTCTCTGTTATTCAGAGTGTTTTAATTTGTGAGACCAAAACAAAAGAAATAAATAAAATTAAAATAAAAAAAGAGAGGGGAAATGAGGATAAAGTCGGTTACAGTTATTACAAAGAGACAGGTGTATGGCGACATTTCAGGGAAAGTGTGGAGGCAGTTTCTCTGTTTTTGTGTGTGTGTGTGTTCATTGAACTTGAATATGTGTTTTGTTTTGTTTAACTGTGTATGTCTCTCTCTCTCTGCTTTTTATTTTCTTTCTTTCAATTAAGCCTTAATTAATCTGCTTTTGTTGTTATTGTGGGTGAAAACTACATTAGTTAATGAATGAATTGAGTTTTATTAGTTACATATTAAAAATAAAGTAATTAATCTGTGTAGGAGGCTGAAAGCAAAGAAGAAGAATCAGAAGAAGCAAAGAGAGCCAAGATTTGCGTTCATGACAAAGAGCGAAGTGGATCACCTTGACGATGGGTATAGATGGCGCAAGTACGGCCAAAAAGCCGTCAAAAACAGCCCGTACCCCAGGTTATTAGCCACTCACTCCTCACTACACATACACATTCATTTCTCATTTCGATACATTCTAATCTCTCTCTTTCTTCACTTCACTTGTGTTAATTATGCACAGTAAGTAAGTATTAGTATTAGTATTAGCATTAGTACTCTCACCGATTATATATGTTCTCTTTTTTCTCATCTTTTTGTTGGGTATCTAGTACTGATTTTAATTATGAATTTCTTGCGGGGCACGCATGCGAAATCAAACAAACAAACAAACAAACAGGAGCTACTATCGTTGCACCACAGCTGGGTGTGGAGTGAAGAAGCGCGTGGAGCGTTCCTGCGAGGACCCTTCCATCGTAGTAACAACCTACGAAGGCCAGCACACGCACCCTTGTCCCGCCACCTCACGCGCCGCCCTCGCCTTCATGCACGAACCGCCCTCCTCCTCCTTCATTGGATCCGCCGGCGTTGCTGCTCATCACTTCCTTCTGCCACAACAACAACACCACTTTCAGCATCATCAGAGTAATAACAACAATGTTCCACAAGCAGCTTCGTTATATAGTAATAATAACAACTCCAACACTAGCACCGCACCTAATGCGACGTCGTTTGGGAGCAGCTTTGGAGTTCAAAATCATCATCATCCGTCGTCTTTGTTGATTAGGGACAATGGGCTTCTAGAGGACATAATAGTGCCCACGCAGATGAGGAAGGACGACCAAGAGGAACAACATCACTAGTACTAGTAGGTCTTCATCATCATCATCATCATATATATATATATATATATAATACTATTGCGTCCATTTATATATATTATATTATTATTATTATTACTAAGGGTATGTAAGGTTTTCTCTAACTCATGATGCATGTGTGATGAAAAACCTATTACTCTCTCTCTCTCTGTTAGTTATTACCACAGAGAAACTCTGCTTCAGCTAGCTAGTTAGTAACACCATGTGTTCATATGAATTACCTCGTTTTTGGAGGTTCCGTTTCTTCTCATTTTTTGTTTTATTAATGACTGTGCCCTTTGTAGCTTTTATACGGCCATGTTGAGGGGGCTTTAGATTCTGATTTTGCTATGCTTTTAACTTTTTCTTTCTTTCTTTCTATGGTTTATTCTTTGTAACTATTATTTTTATTCCATCTATCAGAACCATTTTCTCTCATTTTATCCGCATTATTATTGTTCTCCTTTAATTCATCTTGTTCATTTTCTTCAGTCTTGTTAGATAGTAATAAGATTAATGTATTATTCACGAGGCTTAGAAAGCAATAAAATGTTTTTAGGGTTAGGGTTTTCCCCTTTAATTTGTGCATTTACTTGCATGCAAGTATGTATGTGTGGTTGATTAGATTTTCTAGCTAGGTGCGTCTTTTTCCCACTCAGCGATACTTGTGGCAGATCAGAGACTTTAATTAAAGCTAGGGAAGAAGAAGCCAAGAATGTAAATACTAATAGATTAGCAAATGAGAGAGTTTTGGGAACTCTATCTCTTTATATATATATATATGTATGAATATGATGAAAGAATAAGAAGTTTAATTAAGGAGAATGGAGAAAGGTGAAAAAAGTTTTGTATAAGATGGATAGAGTGTTGTGTAGTGTGTTATGATGATTGTCCCATGACTTGACACAATGCATGAGGCATGAGGTGAGGTATGGTAAAAGTTTGCAACATTATTACTTCCTTCGAGGCAGTAGATAGATGGTACTATGCTAGCTAGCTTTTTGTTCTATATGATGGCCTTTTCTCATCATCTTCCCCTATAAGCTATATACAAACATGGGCTTCAGCCATTCAATGATGATGTGTGTTTCCACATAAGGAAATACATAGAGGCATGGTTCCTTCCTTGTTGATGGCAAAAGATAGATAGATATGATGAGCTGAGATATGTTATGTTGGAGCAGTTCCATAACCATTGTCAAAGCACGTATAGATATATATTTTTATTAGATGTTGTCGAAAGTATTCACCGTCCATCATAAAGAATATTCATCGATAATAAATTATTAGATCATTAAATCTTGTGGGTGACTAAAAAAGATGAGTATAACGACCTCATATCATGTCTCAGCTGATAAATATATAGATATTGTAGTAATAATAGAAAGAAGGCATTGGCCATACCACTATGGTTTCCAAGGTTGGAAATATTTGATGTAGCTCGTTTGGTTGCTTGCTGAACTGGCTTATAAGCAGGGCTATATATGAAAGTACATGGTAATTAGTGGTACAACTATAGATACAGCATTGGATGATGATATATGCAATTGAATTGTGCCGCTAGTTGTAATTGCTTTTCTATCAATTCTGAAGACACAAGGTATATATGGACAGCTTGGATAAATACGGTATATATGCAAGTAGCTAGTCATGAGACTGAAGAAGCTAAAGTGCTGCGTAGGCACAATGGGAATTCTAAAAGCTATTTTCATTCCGAAGCATGGAATTTCGATTTTTAACTCTTTCATGTTCCACCCCTTTGCGCTTACCCCCCCCCCCCCCCCCCCCCCAAAATAAAAAATAAAAAAAGGAAAATCGGTATGTTTCTTAAATTTCATTTAACAGACTTTTGTGTAATTTTTGTGATAAAATTTAGTTATTTATACCATTCTGTCTTAACTATGTATTAATAATGTTTAGAATCAGAATATAAAAGAACAATTATTTGCACAATTTCGAATTCACTTTAAGATGCAAATACAAAGTGCTTATAAAAGATTGGTTAAAAGGGTAGGTTCCAAATTATTTTCTCTTTGTAATAGCTTGTGAGATGTTAGAAATTTAATGTTTTGAATAGATTTAAGATGTGTGGGCTAGAGGTCAGAGAGTCTGAAAATTATATTCAACTGAAATTAATTTCAAAGGGAATAAGAAAGGAGAATATATATATATATATATTTCTATGATATGTATGCATGGGTGGAGGCATTCGTCGTAATACAAACTTGGAAAGAAGCCATGATTGAGGTCAAGTTACGTTATTTGAATACCTGACTTGTTAATAATTTGACAAATTTTGATATTTTCTCCCCTACTGTACTAGTTGCTTGTTTTCTAAAGGTATTTATTATTTCCAACTTGCATTGTCACCGCAAAGGATTAGTTTGTTTGTGATTAAAAGAATAATACGTACTACTAAATCCTTGTTATGAAGTGAAAACGCAGTTTTAAACTAGGTATTAGGTAGCAATGTAGAGAGAAGAATATTTTGGATTAGTTATTGACATTGTGCGTTCTAAAGATAAACTAACTAGAATTGAGCAGCTTGAATATATAATATAATGTTACCTTGACAAGACAATTGCTATGCATCAACACACCTTAAATTGAGACATATACAACATTATTTGTATGTAAATTTGCATAGAACGGTGTGATGAATAAATTGTGAGTTAACCTGAATATCTCATATTATAATAAATTTAATTTTGATCTAGTGACTATTTTATACTGTCATTCAATTAAAATGCTCTGTTTGGTATGAGTTTTCAGGTAATGAGAGAGAGAAAATACAATCATGACTGATATGACAATATATGATTGGATGACTGTGTAAAAAAATAGTACACTGCCAGTGAATGAAAATTAAATCGTATTATAATATATACTTACATAAATTTTTTCTTATAATTAATTAGTGTTTTCGGAATTAGCATATAGGCATGCAATTAGTTGTATGAACACAAGCATGATGATGAGGAACTAGTAAATAGAAGGAAATAAAAAGTGGATGTGAGATGAAGCTTTACACAAAATTTATTTTCCACCATGCTTCTGTAGTATGGATATTCTCTGCTTGAAGAGATGGTGAAAAATAAATTAAAGATAATTTGAATTGTGACTTTTTAGGGTATTCTCAAACTTTCCAGCCATCACACACTTTATGTTAACGAATTGCAAAAGGGAGGCAAGCACCGGAAAAGTCGTATCTTCTCGTAATCCAACTGTAGGGAGTGCCAATCAATTTTGATGCTTCAATGAAAAACGAATCAATTAGGAGTTGAAGTGAGAGAAGGTCTAGTCATTTGCATGTATAAGATTCTTTGGTAGGATAGCATCTGAATCCAATCTACAATAATAGATTGATTGAGCTAGTTTCTCAAGCAATAGGCACTTATTAAATCACACCTTACAAATTACACACCTAATTTTGGTGGAAATATTGTTTATTTTAAAGACATACATGTATTCTTTTTTAATTGTATGTACATAGCAAGCAACCTTATCTTATGTCATACCAGTTCGAAAGTTAATCTAGCGAAATATTATAAGGTATCGTATTTGATAGCTTGCAAGTTTAAATATTAACTCGTCTCTTTAAAATAAGATAAATATACGTACTTATCGACTCTGAAAGTTTTTTTAGCTTAAACAAGAGTATTTTTATCTTGTCTTAAATTTTAATTTACCTTAAATAAATAAATAAATAAAATGTGACCCTCCTTAGGATAAGTTTTTTAAAAATAGGTAGAAAACTAGGGTGTGAGTGTCTTCCCAAAAAATTTCTTTATTCCTTACTTGCTCTTCAAGTTTAGGAATATGTCGGACAAAGGCACTGTGTGTCAAAAATATGGCGTCCAAGATTTAAGCTTGTTGATGGAAAACTCTTCAACTTTTCAAGCTTTCATGGTGGCTTTATATATATAATTATTATGATTCTGAAATACCAATCCTCTCCCTTTTTAACCTAATAAAAGAATACCTATCTCATAATTCCTAGGTAGCGATTGGAAAAGGATGGATGGATGACTCTGAATCATTAGATTATGGTGGTGGCATCCACTCGTTGGCTACTCAAAGTTTTTAGTCTAATATATTGTTGATAGGATAAAGTTTGGTGATATATCATAAACAACAGAGTATATAATAATTAAGAGTGATTGATTGATAAATTGTTATATCACTCTGGATATTAGAAGTTATCTACAAAGAATTATCTTCAGAATTAATATCTTTAGTTTTAGATAGATTTTATAAAATCAAACACTGCGATAACTCCTTAGTATACAATGGGATCTTTTTTTATTTTTGTATTACTCAAGAAAAGGAATCCATTTTCTTATCAGCCAAATTTTCTCATGGCCCAAGAATGTTGGATATTACCGGTCCAAAAATATGGCCCAAAAGAAAACGGACCGAAAACGAATTAATTATTAAACCCAAATTAAACAAAAAAAATATTAATTTGGGTGACTATTCCAAAGATATCCATGTGAATTCTTACTTAAGCATGATGAATCAATCAACTTCATTTTTTATGTGAATTGTTGAAGGCTGGTGTGATTGTAACTGATTTAACTTTCTGGTAAAACTTCATTTTTCTTAACAACTTTTTGGGATCATAAAACCGAGCAAGAGAACTTTTGAAATCTTGTATTTTAATTGTGTAAATATAAACTAATGAAATGTTACTTAAACCTGAGAGCGAATTTAATCTGACATATTTGTTGTTATTATTAACTAACATGGTCAAAATTAATGATCATAATTTAGTGATCACTGTCACTCACTGACATGGTTAATTGAAGTTGTAAAGTTGAACAAGGACCAAGTCTTATATATATGATGATGACGACTCTGCATCTTTCTGAGTGTTACTACTTACTACAACTTTTGATACGTGAAGGAATCTACAAGAAATGCTAGAGCACATGGCATTAGGTGATCGCAATTGACTGTGTCTTCTATCAATTTTATCAGTGAGCACTTCAGTGCCAGTAATTAAGTTCCTATGTATATATATATATATATATATATATATATATATAAGAGCAGCATCAAGCAAGCATGTTAATCAAGCAAACCTTCCATAACATACATATATACACCATGGGCATGAAGTTAGTACTATTGTGTTTAGTGGTACTCCTGAAGCTAAGTTCAGCATTAGGAAACCCCTTGAACGATCCCTATGGTGGTGATGGGTGTCCATTAGGGAATGACATATACCAAAACACTTGCCCAGAAGCAGAGGCCATCATCTTCTCTTGGGTGGAGCAGGCACTCTCTCAAGACTCAAGGATGGCAGCCTCACTGCTCAGGCTGCATTTTCATGATTGCTTTGTCAATGCAAGCACATTCTTTAATTTTCTCTCCTCAAATTCATTGGCTTATATGATATTAATTACTGGATGTAATATAATAATGTCATGAACTGTATGTGGCAATTTTACAGGGGTGTGATGCATCAGTTCTGCTGGATGATACAGAGGACTTTGTGGGTGAGAAAACAGCAGCTCCAAACTTGAACTCACTGAGAGGGTTCGAAGTGATTGATGCAATCAAATCCGAACTGGAACTAGTCTGTCCAGAAACAGTCTCTTGTGCTGACATACTCGCAACTGTGGCTCGAGATTCAGTGCTTCTGGTTTGAGTCCATAATATAATATAATATAATTTCCTTCTTGTTATTGAATAATCCTAGTCGTACAACAGAAATACGTTCAACTAGTATCCAACGTGTGTTATATACAAGACGTAATGTGTGATATATATACATGTGCTATACATATAACACATGTTAGATACTAGTTAGACAAATTTTGTTGTACGATAAGTATTATTGTTATAATGAATTATTTGCCTTTGCGAATTACGTTGAAACAAACATAACTGAATTGCAGTCAGGAGGACCAGGCTGGGAAGTGCAAACGGGAAGGAGAGACAGCCTGACAGCAAGCAAGGACGCAGCAAATAATAACATCCCAGCCCCAAACTCAACTGTTGATATACTCCTCGCCAACTTCCAGAATGTAGGCCTCACACTTAAAGACATGGTTGCCCTATCAGGTTGTTATTATTAATAATAATCATTTTGGCACTAGGAATCCTTTTCTTCTTGATGGCAAAAACAAGTAACTACACTTGTTGTTTGTATTTTTCAGGTGCACATACAATTGGAAAAGCACGATGCACAACATTTAGCTCTCGATTGCAGACAGTTGGGGATTCCGACAGAGCATATGTCAATATGGACTTCATTGCATCATTGCAGCAGTTGTGCTCAGCACCAGATAATACCAACAGAATGGCACATCTTGACCTGGCTACACCGGCTACATTTGACAACCAGTACTACGTTAACCTTCTTTCCGGCGAGGGACTTCTACCGTCGGACCAAGCCCTCGTCAACGGGAATGATCAGACACGTCAAATTGTAGAGACCTATGTCGAGAACCCATCTAGCTTTTATGAGGACTTCACGTATTCAATGTTGAAGATGGGAAGCTTGGGATCACTCACACAAGCAACCGGCGAGATTCGAAGGAACTGCCGAACAGTTAACTAATTTTATCCTTTTACTTTAATTAATTATAGTGTACTCGTGTTGATCTTGCTACCTTTTAAGACGTTAAAAATACGTGCGCATTTGTCGGGAAAACGAAGGACGTGACCATTAACAAGGGTCGATTATTATAGTTGTTCCGTTGATGAATACAACGGCAGTGTCTACTCCTCTGTTCATCCTTTTAGGGTCAGTTTGGTATGGAAGAATAGAAGTTCAAGAATCAGTTCCTATATGATTGTACTGATAATTTCACAGATGAATCTAATATATTAATTTTCAATCCTCTTTTTTGGTTGATTTCATTTTCAATCTCACTTTTACCCAAGGCCAAACTTATCCCAATAGTTACCGTAGCTGAGGCGAAAAGAGAATATATTGCCATGCTTCTATTGGGAACAACAGCACTAATACCTAAGAAACTCCATCGAATCCCTACAATTATTGGTTTAGCTAAATTTATAATTAAATCGAAGCTTATATTACACGACGATCTGGGTAGGGCATTTCCTTGCCATGCGTATTGAAGCCCCACAGCCCCTAGAGCTGAGCTATAAGGGGATAGATAAACCTCAACAATGAGGACCAGAATAACTCATGACTGAAAATAAATGGTAACAACATCTCATTTGAGGTCAAAATGAACGTGGTGGTGCCCTACCTTTGAGCATCAGATTAGAGATTCTGTTTTGCAGCCACCAAAAAGCTGAATAAGTCTCTCCGTGACGCATCAAGCTCAACCCATCGAAGTTCACACTCCTGGAGGTGTAAAAAGATACCAGATGGTTATGTCAGCACTGAAATATTATAGAAACAATAATAATAAGAAATATAGCTTGACCAGCTGTCATCAGCAATCATGGCCAAGGCAATGCACATGCCACCCCATTTCAACATCCCAACCCAAATCCCTAGTAATGATGAAATCAGAGATTTTCTTTAAATCACAAGAGAAAAAGAAAAAAACATTCTTCATTAACCTGTGCGTGTCTGTGTTTGTGTGTAATCAGTGAATGGGTAAAAAGATAAGTGAGTGAAAGGACTGGAACCTGCGGGCTTATTTTTCCACCACTCTTGGGAAGCATGAATACCCTGAAATAGATTCAGTTATTCAGAAATTAAAATTAGACAAGAAACGACATAATAGAACAAATGAGAGGTGTGAAGTGTGAACCTCATCATACCTGTGAGTAGCGTCCAGGATCGCCAGCAGCAATAGCTGATGGCTGTATCTGTTTATAACCAAGTTCCTGTACAGACGAACAAGTTCCAATTTATTTACAACATAAAGGAGCTACTGCATATTGACAATATAAGAACCATAGAGGCTACGTGCATTGCCCATGAAGCACATCACACATTGTCCCTCTTGTTATTAAACTAGTGGACAGGAATAGTGTTGCTACCTGAGCATTTTGATGACCTGCAACTCCATATGCCTGGAACTAGAATTGCAAAAAGCAAAATCAGCAACATATAATCATCTGCCAATGCAAGAATATCATAGATATGCTTACCGCCGAAGAGGACAAGGAAGGCTGCTGTATTTGTTGCTGGTGGAGAACCTGTCCTGGGAGATGGCCTTGAGGCTGAACCTGTTGGATTTGAGGAAGTTGCTGGGCCATTGAAGGGTGTGACTGAGTTTGAGACTGCTGAACAGATATCATTTGCTGTTGTTTTTGCTGTTCAAATAATGTCAACTCCTCGGGTTTCTCCCACTACAGGTATATCACAGAGAATATCAGTTGCACTGGTGAATTCACAATTAAGGAAGATAATGACAAATTAAATGTATTCTTACCCGACTTTCGCCTGTGACACTATTGTAGTAATACTTGAAGCCCTCAGGAGATAAATGCTCTGTCCAGTTACATTTTGCAAGAGCTGTATTCTGGCTTACCACTGGTACTGCAGAAGCACCAGATGCAGATAAATGCATATCAGCAGCTGGTGCAGCCGCAGGAGTGTTGGCCACTGCCTGTGGTACAGTTCCAGCCCATTGAGACTACAGGTAAAAACAAAAGCTCATGAATGTTACTATGAAAGCAACCTCTACTGCAGCATCCTAGAAGAATTATAAATAATACATCCTACAGGCTACAACTACTAATATACAGTCACAAAGTTCAAACAGATTAAATATCTACAACCATTCAGGTAGACGGTAAAAATCTAAGGCCTATAAAAGGTGAGATATTGAACAGCTAAAAGAATCCAAAGCAAGGGTTCAGGAAATCAGATCTTTCAACCAAGAATACCTGCTTTTTGGTAGCTTCTAAATTTTGCTGCAATGTTGATGCTTGATTAGCTGGTTGCATCATCTGTATTTGTTGTTGAAGCTGGGAAAAGGCCTGCTGTGATGAATGAAAGCTAGCTTGTAAATTCTGAGTTTGTTGTGACAGCATCTGAGCTAACTGAGAGGGGGACTGCTGAAGAGGTTGAACTGGCTGCTGCTGCACAGAGGGAACTTGCTGTTGATTTGGAGTGGTCAAAGCTGTATTGGATTTCAAGCTGGCATCAAGGGGAACCTGAGGAATTGCAGCAGACAAAGCAGCCTGCTGACTTTGCGGTTGTGAAGTTGGAAATTGTCCATTCATGCCACCTAACTGCTGCGGAGGTAGAGAACCAGCAGATAGAGGATGTTGTGGCTGGCCAAGAGGCCTAAGAGTTGAAAGTGGGGGTGCTTGTGAGTAGGGGGGACCTTGAGAGTACAATTGATGGGAAGGTGGCAACTCCTGAGATGATTGAATTGGTTTCTGAAATGATGCTATTCGTTGCTGTTGGTTGACTGGTGGAATTTGCGGCATAGGCTGGTTAAAATTCTGACAGTTTCATAAATTTATTATTCCGCTTCTGGCAACCAAATAGTCAATAAAGCCTATAATTATTAATTAGTCTCAATACCAATCTTTTAGATATACCTGTTGCGGCGTTGATGACAGCGAGTGACCTTGAAAACGATCATCTTTTGGGCCGCCCATGCCAATCATTGGACCACCCTGCATTTGTTTTAGGAATAGTATAAGCAATAGGTGTGATGAACAAATTAATTTAAGGGAGGAGGAAGAGTAACAAAAAGGCGGGCCGAGTGCACGAGACTACCACCAGGTGGGGTCCAAGGAGCCAAGGAGGGTAGATGTTTCGCAGCCTTAGCTCTAGTTTGCAAAGGCTAGATGTATGCAGCCTTAGCTTTGCTCTGCAAAGGCCTGTTTCTAGGATTTGAACCCGTGACATCCAAGTCACATCTCACACCGCTGTAACCTTAACATTGAGCCGAAGCTCACCCTATGAAATTGTGTAAAACTCCAGTATCATTAAATTTATACTTACTGCATTTACAGGCAACGCCATGTCACCAGATCTTGGAAGTAATGGAGGCCCCATGCCATGAAAGCTGGCATTAGAGGATGGACCCATATTTGGTGCATTCATTGGACGCCAAGCATTAGGAGGAGGCATGCGATCACCCATTGGATCAGCAATATTGGATGGAGGTCTGCAAAATGTTATTACAGAAGAATGCATTGCACTAAGTCCCAACACGATGAAAATTTACAAGAGGAAACTGTGTAGAAGACAGAAGCAAAACGTAAAAGGGGGAAGTTGTATACCTTGGACCTGGTGCCTCAAATCTAGGACCAAACCCTGGACCACCAAATGCAGTTCCCCTGAAATAAGTGAAACAAAATTTCCAAAATCACTTTTTTATAATTATATACATGCATTTGAGTCATATATAAAACACCTAAAAAGGTACAAGATCAGAACAGCCATTTGGTAGTAGCATATTGCAACAACATGACACACTCACTTATGTCATATTCATGCCCATATATGTCAAGAATATTACTAGGTAGACGTTCCTCATGTGATTCAAATCCAGAATGAAAAAAAAATCTTTCCCCTCACCTCCCCAATCCCAAATGAACCAAAAGAAAAAAAAAATGAATCACAGCAAAGAATAAGAACTTGTTGAGGCTATACAAGATCGGGGAAGAGAAAGAGCCCTTTCATCAATTTACTACCCGACACAAGAAACAGAAGAATAGCATTATTCCATCCTTCCATTTAAACTGTACCATCGTAAAATGTGGGGTAACCAGCCCGAACATAATGGAGGTATTTCAATTGTAAAATACCAAATAAAAAAGAATGCCAGTACTGCATATTTAAGCCTGATTTCACATTCATGTCAGTAAGAAGTAGTCAATCTGTGGGTCAAGTTTGAACAGTTCACAGATCTATGCTTTTTGCAACCAATCAGCATTAAAATAGACTTCTGTGCTTACAGATCATGAATTAATGCTTATGAGGACAAACCTGGAATCTCCTTGACGAGGTCTCTTAGGATCAGCAAACCGGACAATCAGTGGTTGTTCACAACCCTATGCAGAAAATACAAGAGATTAACTAGAAAACTTTCATAACGAAAACTTCTGAAAGCGAGGTCAAATATTACTTACCCTCATTGTATAGATCCCATTAAGTGCATTTATAGCTGCCAATGCCATATCCCTATGCGAGTATTTAACAAAACCACATCCTTCAATCAAAAGGTACAAAATATTATCTATTGATATTGCCGTCAAATAGAAATGCACATTCAGAGACAGATAATCAAACACAAGAATGAAATTTAAGATGCTTCCAAACAGTGAAGGAAAAGTGAAACTACAGAAAAGAAAAAAACCGAGGGGGGAAAAGGATTCAATGTATCAAACAATCCATACTGATCTTAAGAACAAACAACTTGGAATATGAGTGCAACAGAAACCAACCCATTCCCCCCCCAGCCAGCACTCCCAACCACTTTCCTAGCTAATATCTCAGGAAGGTAGGAAACATACCACGGCTTTGCTTCTTCTCATCACGCATAAGATAAACATCTTCAACCCGCCCATATTTTGAGAAAATCTGATACAGGAGACACCGTCAATTAGTTCTACGCTAACAATAGAAGTCAGCATATATAATACTGAAGAGAAATTAATTATTTAAGAGTGAACTTAACAATTCATTAAATCATTCAGACATCAAATCTCATGCAAAAGTTTCCCTTCTGCAAGGCACCATAAGAAACTTTTTTTTCACATTGAGAATATTTCTATAATAGTCTCTAAAGTTTAATTAGTGAAGCAACATACTTCCTCAACGTCCTTGACTGTAGCCTGTTTGTTCAGAGAGCCCACAAATAATTTGTACTCAACTGCACCTATTGTATGAATTGATTTACAGAAACAAGAAACAGTCAGTATGCATAGCTGGATGATTTAAGAACAATGATGCATTAATAAATACAAAAGATCATCCAGCCACAAATTCTTCACCTATAACCCATTTTACAAAATAATCAGCTTCAGAGAGCAGGTTCAGATTTGAGTACTATTGCTAGTTTTTTCTTTATCAACTAGATAGTTATTCTAACTAAAAAGTAAACTCTGCTAAAGGGTTTTAATTTATTTTTTGGTGGAATATTAAGCTGACCAATGCAAGAGACAGGATGCTCAAGGCATACAAAATCAAAAACAAGGACAACTAAAACATGCAACTAAATTTCAACTGATAATAACAACAGACGAATTCACATATGCAAGGAATGAAAACTCTCAAATGTAACAACAAACTTTGAAGTTCTTTTTTAAAGATATACTGATCAAAAGATCCCTTCATACATAAAATTGACAGTCAGACTGGATAATTTTAGAGACATTGTATTTTGTAATGAGAAAACAAATTACATCAAAGATTATGGCTAATTTAACCTAACAGTATTTATCATCAGATCCTTGTGTATAATAAACATATGGCTGCAAGGAATTTCAAATCCATCAATTTCAAGAAATAGTAATATTTACCAAGGCGTTCTCGTTCACCATCAGCATACCGCACTTGGATTGGACCAACACCCTAATTGGTAATATGAGTGTCAGGATACCACAAACCATAAATTGTTCTCACTATTTAGTATTTAGGATTCTAAAACACTAAAACTCACTCCAGGAAGAGTATGCTGATTGTGCAATGCTCTAATTGCCTGATCAGCTTCTTCTGAGGTAGCATATTTTATGAAACAACAACCTGCACAGACAACATCTTTTATGGCAGTTACACTAAAAACTATAACCCAACCTTTTTATACATATAGATATCAGTCTATATAAATCCACAAGAAAATAAACTATTTGGCAGAAAATGCTTAGAGCAAGAAAGTAAGCTGAGCGAATATGTAAATCTATATTGAAACTATTTTTCGGACTTAAAGTACTTGATTTCCAACGACATAATTCGGTGACAATATCTGTAGAAGTTTTTTTTTTTTATGCAATAATTGTAAAAAGCTTGGCTCATAGTCATAACTTGCCAAACAAATGGGATCAAAGTCCTATCATGTACGCTTTAACAACTATATGGGAGAGACATGAGACTAAACAGGTTCTCTAAGGACTCAACATGCAATCAAAATTATATAGAAACACCAAGATTTTCATGAATCAACAAACTTGTATGGACCAATAAATTTGATGAAATAACTCATAAAAAATAACACAGTTAACATGGAAATTTCAATGGACCTTGCAGATAAGTTCATCATAATATGTGAAAAGGCCAAAAACCCAATCATTAAGTGTAGCACATAAACAACAATTGACACAGTTGCAATTGTAAACAGTAGACTAGCACACAATCAATTCAGCAAAACTTACTAATAGTTTATGCAAATAAATTCCTATTTCACATCTCCTATCAGAGTCTAACATTATATACTCTACGGGTTCGTACTTCCCCAAAAGCAGAAAAGAACACAAAAAACTTAGCAACAGATCACTAATGTAAAAACATTGCTTGGGTAAAATCTTAACTAAAGCCACCACAATGCATTGATCCACACAACACTCAACCATGTACTAATATATTGACAATCAATAGATTCTAAGCGAAAGTTCTCGAGCTGAATATGCAACCATTCACATAAATCTATAGTATAAGTTGAACTTCTTTCATCTATGAAGTACAACTGTGAATCCAAGTTCAGCACAAATAAGTAAAAGCAGAATCACAGCACCACACATGGAGAGCTTAGATTTCCATGGTGAGTTTTCAGACGACTACATTCCCTCGCATATAATTGTATGTTCCCAACAGTAAAATGGACCAGTTGGCAGATCCAATCAGATAAAATACCTATCCAATACCTGTCATAACTCAATAATAAAATACATATGAAAACATAGCTGATGGTATCCCAAAACAAGTACACATAAACAACCACATAAATGGCTTCTAAATTAAAATTTTGAGGGGCTGCAAAGTTATATGTCATCATAAATCTATGATCATAATATCATATAGAAGCAGAATCGAAGTTCCAAACAAGAACCATTCTAAACCACGCCATAGTTAAACATTGAATCCATCACAAAAGCATAATGATAAAACTAAATCAATTTGCCTAAGTTTTACACAAAGAACCACAAACAAACAACCATCAGTCACACCACCAGCGGTCTGCCATTCATAAGGTGGCTAACAAAGTACGAAGTCCAACAAATAGATCCCTCACTAGAACAAATTACCATGCATATGTTATCAATGCAACCTCACAGGATCACACCCAAGCCATTTTATTAAACCATAACCGATATATGACATGCCAAGCCATTCAACAAACTCTTATGTTCACCAAAAAAGGATAAACCTGAAACCTTTGGAAATACATTGTGATTAACACCATTCAAATGTTAAACAATCCAAGTTTTTGTCTGTTCCCTTGTACAACAACTAACTTCTAAATTTTTGACATAAACAACTCTATAGCTATGGCAACCAACACTCTCTCTACGATGAATGGTTGGGTAAGTCCCCACTGCTGTGACTACAATTGCAATTGCAAGAGCAGGATCAATTGGTCCTCCAAGATCCCATCTGCTATACAAAGAGCAGCTTGCAGGTATGAAGGTCTTGCCTCCGTCTGGTATGACAGGACGAGGATAAAAAAAGGTGGAACCAAAACCAACAAGCCTGAACTTGTTGCAAAAACAAACTGAGATGACGATGAGCTCATTTTCTCTCCCATCAGCCTCTCAAAAGACCTGAAATAAAATGTAATGAATCACAATGGTTTCAGAATGTTAAAACTACAAATACCTTGATGCTGTCCAGTTTTTTTATCTTTGATCAGGGCAACCTCAATCACATTCCCATGTTCCTCAAACAGTGGCCGAATCTAACATCAAATAATTTTAAAAGGACAATTATTAGCCACTAAACAGCAGAATAAGGTTTGATATTCTTTTTGCTAACAAAAATATCGCAATAACAGATAGTATGAGTTACATCTTCTTCAGTGGATGTTCGGGGCACAGATCCAACAAATAGTTTGGCAAAGTTTCCAGCTTCAAAACGATCTGAAATGAACATACATTTCAATCATTTCATTTACAGGTTAAGGATAATATGTGCAAAATGCCTTGCTGAATTAACACAGAAAACATTAAGGACAGAAGAAACATTTGTTCCATGAAATACAACAAAAACTGAAACAATTCAGGGTTGAGGCAAACATACAACAACAAAGCCTTCTACCCACCAGGTGTGGCTACAAACTAACACAAGTGAATTAGCACATATTCTCTACCTCCAGATTGAACCAAAGCATAAAGCAACATGATCGGTACACAATGATGTATCAAAAATTAAAAATAACAATAAACAAATAAAAATCACACTGATGTTTACCAGCATTATTAATGAAGGGTGGCAGTTACGGTTGTGTTGCAATTACTGCAAGTAAATGCAACTGATGCAACAACGACACTGCTGTCACAATAACCGTTATGAAGAGCAATTTAAAACTACCAATGACCGTATAAATCAGAACTTCTAAATATCGATACATGGATGCTCAACACGCCCCAAGCCAAAGCAAATGCCTCCTATACACTAATACCAATGCAATCCCAGGAACCAAAAACAAGCTCATACATACTAAAATGACCGTAAAAGGAATAGAGATCACAACCAACAAACCATACACACCTACATGACACCAATAAACGACATCAACTGAGTGCGTTTCAAGAAAAAGAAAAGGAGAGCAAGCTCCTATTCAAACTTACCGGGTGAACCTCCGCGAAACCCTCGCTTGTGACCAGACAATGGCGGAGCCTGGTAACTGCTGAACCCGTAGTCTCCGTAACCGTCAGCGCTCATCGGCCTGAACCCCTCGCCACCACCGCCGATTGGACGGAAACCTCCTGCGCCTCTTCCCGGAGAGCGACGCGGCGGGCTGTGGAAGCCACGGCCTCCGGAACGGAAGGGAGCGGGGCTCCGGCGAGAGTTATGGTACGTCATGGGAGAATCGGAGAAGCGAGAGTGTTGCCTCGAAGAATGACGATAGGTATGAGAATCATCATTGTCGTTGTTGTTGTTGCTGCTGCTGCCGAAGCGGTCTCCTCTGTGCCTATCCAGCTTGGCGAGCTCAAACAGAACGAAACCCTAACCCTAGAGAGAGAGAAAAAGGAGAGAGAAAGAGGAATTGGGGAAGAAGAGTGAAGAGTGTTGTAGCAATTAGTTTGCGTGAGGATTGAGGAGAGTGAAATATTGCTGGTTGTGTTGTGTGTGTGGCACTTCGTTTCTGGTTAGTACGTACGAGAATAATGGAATAAGACACGATGAAGAAGAGAAGGAGCGAGCGAGCGAGCGAGAGAGCTAAGGTAGCGTTTGGTAGTTGTTCCATGATACAAAAGAGTGACTAATCTTGTTTGGTTTGGTTTATGAGACAGAGACACAAGATGGACAAAAATTTGTGTCCATGGACAGAAAAGACACAAAATTTGTGTCCACTCCAGAAGTGAAAGACCGAGAGGGACTGGAATGGATTAGTCCTTTTAATGAAATTTTATGACCAGTATATCCTTCATTATTTAACATAATTCTCATTATGTATATCCAATGTCATTTTTACATGTTTTTATATCATGACGATTATTATCAAACACAATACAAAAATATTTTTTTGTCATGTTTACTGTTACCAAACACTATATAGAGACACAGTCCCTTTATGTCTCTGCCCATTTGTGTCTTTGTACCTCTGTCTTCACTATCTTAGGACAACTACCAAATGCTACCTAAGCTAGCGAAGACTTGACTCGGGTTCATAACATTGGGGCGAGCTCATATTTACTACTGGCCCAGCCCATCTTACCATCATATGATGCTGACTCCTTTTTTATCTTTTGCTGCTATTTTGTTGTGTTGCCGTTTCATCCGTCACGTGATTTGTTTGCCAATCCATTACTATTCTCATTCTCGTTGTTTGAATGAACTTGGTAGTTCATGTCGTACTTTTTTTACCAAAAAGAGAAAAAAATGTTTACTTTGTCCGAATTTTGGGATTCTACTTATTCTATATAAACTGAGTGTTGGATTGTTATGTACTCATATGTTTAGTTTTTATAAATCTTGGAGCATAATAAAAATCAATCAAATCAGTCAATAAAATTTATTTAACATTTTATGGTCCAAATAATATTTTTAATCATGAGTATATTCTTAATGAGTTTGGTGATTGTGGCCCAAATTCCTATTTGTTAGCTGTTTTGACTGATTTTTTTTTTGTCTCTAACAATGCTATTTATAAATTGTCAATTAAAATTTCCAATTTACATGATCATTCAAACAATAGGTGTGAGAGAATGATTAATATTTTTTCATTATGGTTATGTCCTTATGAAACTGTTCAATGTACTATAATGATATGAAAGTTATATTTTGTTCTCTTATTCCATATAAATGTGTATAGTAACAAATGCATCAATATTTAGGGGGGAAATAATTTTGCATCACTTTTTTCGTGTGGTAAATAAAGCATTTTTCTTTTGTTTGTCACGAGTATGCGTTTGCTATGTTAACTCACCATAAATTAAGGGAAGCGTCAAGATGTTCCCTTAAAATGGTGCAAAACTTGAACCACCAGTTTCAAATTTCCACATATAACCCATTAATTTGTACAATCATATAGACTTAAATATCATCCATTGTATGCGTTTCTAAGAAAATTTATCAGAGAAGATGAAGCTTTTTACAACCATTTCAGCTTACATTGTTCTTGAATTGGTCACTTCATCGGTTTTCTTCATCCAACCAACCCAACAATCAAATTTGTCACAAACAAGTGTAGTACCCCAAATATGTCACCAATCACCACATCACCACCTTTGCGTAGAAACACTAAAATCATCAATTCACCATGAATCAAAAGAAGACGTTGTTGGGTTTGTTCACATGATCCTCGAGATGGCATATGCAAATGCCTCAGCAGGAGTAGAACATGCACGAAAACTTTACACGGAAGCCAGTGACCCTGATCTAAAAGCATCTTTGGCTAGTAGCTTAGCAACGTACAATATGATAGTGAATGTGCAATTAAGAATGGCTCTGGATGCATTGAATAATGGTGACTATAATGTTGTGAAACAAAGGGCTAGTGGTGCTGGAATCCAAGCTTCATTATGCGACAAAAAATTCAATGATCCTGCTAAATCGCCCTTGAAGGATACTAATCGATATGTGCAGAATCTATGTGTTATTGCTGTCTCTATTCTCAACAATATGCTACTTCCGGCAAAAACCCCAGCCCCAGCCCCAGCTTCGACTTAATTTTTGTTTATTTATTTATTTTGTAATTAATGCATTTTCTTTATCATTCTCAAGCCATTTTGGCCTGTACAGAAGTTAATATATAGTTGTTCTGTGTGTATTTTCAAAGAGCAGTGATATTTGTACAATGAAAATTGTATAATACTTGTACAATAATTATATTAATAGTTAGATTGTA
Organism: Aeschynomene evenia; assembly: GCA_013621005.1. NCBI lineage: Eukaryota > Viridiplantae > Streptophyta > Magnoliopsida > Fabales > Fabaceae > Aeschynomene > Aeschynomene evenia. The sequence continues at coordinate 30,830,125 of CM024263.1, read as the reverse complement.
TTAATTTGTAAATACATATTACAATCCAACTATTAATATAATTATTATACAAATATTACATAATTTTCACTGTACATAACATTAGTGCTTTTGAAAAGTTGCCCCTTTATCTATTTGTAATGGTTAAGTACCTTGTAGATTCAAATTAATTAGACTATTTAATCTATGTATTCCAAAGCCTAAAGTGACATTCTATTAAGGTCTCACAGTGCACCATCCATATTTACAACAATTTATTCTAATATTTAGAACTGAAACAAAAATCATACTCATATTCACACAATAACTTCTGCAACACGATTGAGGGAGGGGGAAGAAAACAATTTTTTTCTTTTTCTGAAAGAAGAGTTTCAAAATGCATACCCTATTTTAGCTATATGATTGACATACATATCATATCATATGGGTAGGTGCTCAATTTTTAAAAGATAAATTATTAGTTTTAAATTATTTTTCAATAATAATAAATAATAATGAATAATAGTTCACCGGTGACTTTATAGACACACGTATGCATGTTAAGACACATATTTATTTTTTAAAAAATTTAATATAAATTCAAGGATTTAGATTCGATACCAATAGAGGTGTATGTGTCATAGTTTATAGATAAAGTTAACTTAAATTTTTTAAATTTATATAACTGATAACTTATTAGGTTAGTAATTTTCAAAAATTAATTTAATTTATATTGATACTCTCTAACTTGATCAATTTAAGAAAAAAAAACACAATTCATAATCTGTCGCTAGAAAGAGAGCATTATGCGAGAGAGATTTGGAATGAGACGCGTCTAGGAAGGCTGAGACCGCGACCATTGAATTCCGTTGGTACCAAATTATATTTACTTTAACATATACTACTAGGTTAAATATGCAATTGGATACTAGTACCCAACAAAAATATTAGGTACCTAATAAATTTTCAAATTCAAAATTTCAATCACATAGATAAATTCAAAATTTCAAATTGATGGAGTTATAGATAAGATTGGTAATGGATACGTCCTAATTTCCAAAATACGATGAATAACAAATGCTGTTATTATTTTCGAGAAACACATAACAAAGGTAATGCGAGAATTAAGCATATCCAATAAAACTGAATCAGGGTTAACAGCGCTGTTTATCCAATTTTTACTGTTAGTACCCGGAATTAATGTTTTTGAAAAATTTCCAAATGAAATATTTTTGAAATATCAACAAATTAATCAAATCAAATAAACCAAAATAATATTATTAATAGAAAAAAGAAAAGAATTTAAAGGAAGTCTAATCCAATACTCATTATCAAATCAACCTTGTCACTGCCACGTGTTAGCAACCCTACGTGTTTCCAGTGGCAATCATCACTCACTCACACTCCGCTCGGCATAAGATAAAATAGAACGTTTCATTGTTCTGTCTTATGCAAAAAATATATAACTACAAATTATTTGTCACTTAATAATAATAATATTATTATAATTAGGATATAACCAAAAGTTCCCTTCGATAGAGAGAGAGATAGTTGCAGAGAATCGTTAATCAGAAAAATGGCGAAACATGAGGAGCTTCCGATCCCGATTTACAACAGTTTGGGGCCTGTCTATGGCGAAGGTTCTGAGCTCGAAGAAGCTCAGCTTCGCTTCAATACTTTGAAATCCAAGTTTCAACAAACCTTCGGTCACGATCCTCAACTATTCGCTCGCTCACCTGGTTCTCTCTTCGTTCCTTAATCTCTCTCTGATTAGATTTATGTTTGGAAGCTGTGAATTAAAACAAAAACTATTTGGTTTCCTAATTTGTTTTTCTCTCGAAATTGAGCGTTTTCCTATCAGTTTTTTTTTTGTTTTTTTTGTGCGAGCGTGTGCATGGATATGCATTAGTTGGTGGATGATTGATTTGATTGTGACGTTGATGATGGAAAATCATGCGAGTACTTTTTCTGCATTTTATTTGTTTAATTTGTTTAATTGTTAATTAATTATTTAATTTATTTACTTGATTGTTATTTGTTGTTTTTTGTGGTGGTGGTGCAGGGAGAGTGAACTTGATCGGTGAGCACATTGACTATGAGGGGTATTCGGTGTTACCAATGGCTATTCGCCAAGATACGATTGTGGCAATTCGGAAGAATAAGGACGAAAGGGTTCTTAGGATTGCTAACGTCAATTCAAAGTATTCTATGTGTACTTATCCTGCTGATCCTGATCAGGTGAATCTTCAACTCTTCCCTCTGTGTGTGTGTGGGCGCTTTTGTTTTGGTCATCAGTTACTGTATAATGACACTTACTGCTCCAAGAGTTTGAGTTTTTGCCATTATTGATGATTCAATTTGTCAATAAGATTACCATGTTTTGTTAATTTACGGTGCCCTTTTATTTTCCGTACAGGAACTCAACTTGAAGGATCACAAATGGGGCCATTATTTTATTTGTGGGTGAGTTTGATTTCATGTTTCTCATGTGATATTTTGTTGTTTGGTTGTTGTTAAGGTATAATTGCAACTTTAGGTTGACGTGATGTGCTTTGTCCTCCAAGGTAATGTAGATTTTATATTACTTGAACCATTAGTCATAGAAGCACCTAATGCGGATGCTGTTTTTCTTTTTCAAATCAAATTACATTATAACAAGAAGTGGTTGCAAATTATTTAAATGTTATATTTCCTATTTGTTGATTGGACTGTGAAATTATCTGCTGCAATGAAGAGAACTTTATGTATAGATTTCACTCTTTCAGTGATATTCTTTCTTGTCTAAACAAGAAAAGGTTGTAGCATTGCTGTTTAATTCGATATTTCTTGGTAATACGGTTTCTGTAGGTACAAAGGTTTCCATGACTATGTAAAATTGAAAGGAAAGAATGTTGGTGAACCAGTTGGACTTGATGTTCTTATTGATGGAATCGTGCCAACAGGTGTGCTCATTTGTTTTAAATTAGATTAGATTCATGCCACTAAGGACACCCCAGTTTACCTCTAAGTGGACATTGATCATTATCTCTGTTGCTCTATTGGAGTTGATGGAGACATGTCTTTTGTTTTATGATGGGACTAACAATATTTATTATTTTTGAAGGGTCTGGCCTGTCAAGCTCTGCAGCATTTGTTTGTTCTTCCACAATTGCTATTATGGCTGCTTTTGATGTGAACTTTCCAAAGGTCGGGCTTTCATGCTTGATTCTTCATTGCTCTTGCTGAAATGTAGCGTGTATAAATTTTGTATATAGTGTGTTGGGATTTAAATTTTCCTGTTTTACTGATTATTGTATATTTTGAAGAAATAGAAGTTGGATTTTATGCAGAACTAAGGTGTAAAGAGAGAGATGAGGGGGGGGGGGGGTGAAGTTTCACCTGACATGATAGCATGATTGGAATTTCACCTGTTCACCCTTGGAAGATCAGATCTAGCCCCTAATTTAAACAATTTGAGAATATCAAATTAGTGCTTGTTATTCTTTATTCGTTCCCAATTTATTGTTTTATTTATTACCTTAGCCTTTGTTTGCGGTCAGCCCATCATCTGAGATGCATTGTGATTATACCTTTTAGATGGACAAGTCACCACAGTACTTTATTATGAGTGTCTTTCAGTTGGAAAATATTTTGTTGTGGTTTATTAAATGTTTTAGCATTATTACATTATTTGCTATTTTGTTCTGTCTCTAACGTACATTATCATATGCTGTTGACAGAAAGAAATTGCTCAAGTTACATGTGATTGTGAACGACATGTCGGGACACAGTCTGGTGGGATGGATCAGGTTGTGAACATCTTTTATTACACATAAGTTATATTCTAATTTTAAAGCAAATGTATCCCTATTTACCTAAATTTATGTCACAATGCATGAAACCTCAATTTAAAAATGATAGTATATACTTCACTTTGCTGTAGAAATCTTTTGCATTAAACCGTTAGTACTTTATTATGTTTCTAATCAGATTTTTTTTTTGTGAACATTTTTTAATCGTTACATGCTTCATAGGATTTTGTCTAGTGCGTCAATGCCTATATGTATTGCCCCCTTTCAAGGACATTCTGACATTTAACTTGAAGTTAACCTATTTTTGTTTTACTTGACAGGCAATATCTGTCATGGCCAAAACTGGTTTTGCAGAGCTGATTGATTTCAACCCAATTCGTGCAACTGATGTGCAACTTCCTGCTGGTGGGACTTTTGTAATAGCCAATTCCTTGGCAGCGTCTGAGAAGGCTGTCACTGCTGCCACCAATTATAATAATAGGGTTGTTGAATGCCGCTTGGCTTCTGTAAGTACATTTGAGTCTAACTAATGTTATTTGTTTTACTCACTGCAATATCGTTAATTCTGGAGCAAAGCTTCATTACCTTTCACCATAATTTTGTACCCACTCCCTATTTTATACATTTTTACTGGATGGTAACACATAAATAGATGATTGTCTTTTTTTCCCTCCTACAATGATAGCACAGCAATTTAAACTTGTAATCTCCTGAGAATTACCAGACTTCTCACATCTAGTGCACTACATGTTTACTTGTATTTGTTACTGAACAATACAAAACATTACCTGCTCATTTCTGATAATTATGGTGCTCTGTTTATAACTTGTTTGTATGCACAATGTGTGGATATCAAACACTAGTTGGTTAGGTGGACCAGCAACTTGCAATTGCTTTTTTGTTAATTAATTATATTTTTAAACGCAAAGTGATTTTGTGAAATTTTCCAGATTGTGCTCGGTATAAAGTTAGGAATGTCACCAGAAGAGGCAATAGCAAAAGTTAGCACACTGTCTGATGTTGAAGGATTATGCGTAAGATTTGCTGGTACCCGTAACTCATCTGATCCTGTACTTGCTGTCAAGGTAATTTTACCTGGTGTGATGCCATGCTTAAAATTGGCCTTGTGAAACATGTTATCTCTTTTTTGTTATAATTTAGAAATGCTACATCTTTTTTCGATTTATATGTATTTATATAATTTGTATTTCCTCCCTACATTCATGAAAATTGTCAGTCTTTTCCGGTTTAAAAAACCTTCTCATTGTGGCACAGGAACATTTGAAGGAAGAACCATATACAGCTGAAGAGATCGAGCAAATTACAGGTGAAAAGCTGACCTCATTTTTGGGCAACAATGCAGCTTATTTGGAAGTCTTAAAAGTTGCAAAGCAATATAAATTACATCAGGTTCTTTTCTAAGCCCCATTGGCATAGTTACTGTGATGTTGAGCTTCTTATTTTCTAAACTCATAAAATTCACCCTAGGATCTTGAGCTTCTTATTTTTAATTTTTGTAAAATTATGCAAAAATTATTGACCCCCTCATGATCACATCATACTGCCACTTGTATAAACATATTAAGATCTGAATGTCTTTTATTGTCGAGTCAAAAATTTTAAAATAGTATTAGTTATTCTTATAATTCTGCATTTTTGTAATAATTTGCAATTACTGTTGTGTATTTATTTATCTGCATTGTATTTAAGCCCCACTAGTGGAGATACTTTCATCCCATTTGTCTAACCATGCTACGAGCTGAAAATTATTTATCCTGTTCAAGATCTTACTGTTTTAAATGGTATCAGTCATGCTCTCTTTGGCTCTAGATTTCTTTAATAATTGTAAAATGCTGGTCGGATAGTGTTCGTATCTTTTGATTGCACACTGGATTATTTATAAGGTTTTGTTTCATGCATGACTTCTTGAACTGGGAAACATCAAATATTTGTTGTGGCTCTTGTATTTTCACTAATGCAAACACCATATCCATGGGTGGTAACGGCTAATTTGTTGTCAATTTTATGTGCTTTTACTTAATCTAGTTGCATTTATTTCCAGAGAGCTGCTCATGTTTATTCAGAAGCAAGGAGGGTACATGCTTTCAAGGATGTTGTATCATCAAACCTAAGGTGAGCCTCTTGGATTTATTACAACATAGCAATGCTTCATCATCTGTGCTCTTCCATTTTATTTTATCTTTTCTTTCTTAATTGACATTTCTGGATTGCATAAAGCTAGGACAACATAGCTTATAGAAGAATTGTCCAAGTTCTTTGTAAAAAAAATAAAAGGCACTCATTGGCCCATCATTTAACCCAAGAAAATTTGAGTTCCAGATGAGTTGAATTTGAAACTGTCTGATTGGACATTACTGTTTTATTAGGTGTATAGAGCTACTTCATTGGTTTCGTTTTCGCCTCAAGACATTGACTAATAACAAAATGCGGCTATGTTACCAGTTACCTTCGTTTTTGAAATTTGTGAATTATGATATTATATGGTTGGCTTATGAACTTTTCATTTAGATGTGTGATAGTAAGATTTTTAGGGAAAACCCATTGCAATATTATTGTTCCACATCCTCTGATACTTTACACACCTGGATTGAATGAGGGCCACTCTAGATTTTTTCTTATATGAATCTCAGTACATGATGGGAGTTAAAGCTAGTTTATTTCTCTATTTTCATTAACATGGTGCCTTGAGAACTTTTCTCATTGGTTTGCATATTCTGAGGTTCCTTTGTAAGTGTCGGCATGCATTCTGTGGATTTTAACCACTCATCTTTTTCAGCGATGAGGAAATGCTAAAGAAGTTAGGAAACCTTATGAACGAGAGTCATCATAGCTGCAGCGTTTTATATGAATGCAGGTATTGACATACAATATTCTTGCTTTCAAAATGTATTCTGTCGTTGCAAAAAACGGCTACATTGCCAATTCTTGTGGCACGATGCATAAAATAGCAGAATAAATAGTACTTCTTGGAAACTCTGATTTCCCTTTTCTGCACATCAAAATGATATTTTTCTTTTGTTATTCATTGAATCAGCTGTCCTGAGTTGGAAGAACTCATAAAGATTTGTCGCGACAATGGTGCTCTTGGGGCAAGGCTTACCGGAGCTGGATGGGGTGGCTGTGCTGTTGCTTTGGTGAAAGAGAGCATAGTCCCACAATTTATCCTTAATTTGAAGGTTTGCTATACCTTACATCAGTTACAAGCTTAATTATTCATAGGAAATTTGGACCCAACATGCCTTTAACAATGGATTCTATATCTCCATTGCAGGAATCCTTTTTCCAGTCTAGGATTGACAAGGGTGTCATCAAGAAGAACGATCTTGGGCGTTATGTATTTGCTTCCAAGCCTTCAAGTGGTTCTGCCATCTTCAAGTTTTAATATATTCCCTCCACACGTTTCCCTTTTGATGGTGTGAACATGTAATGGTAGCTTTTAGAACATCTCAATAAATTGCAATTTCTTATTAATTAAGATTAAATGGTATCTTAATTTAATCGTTAGTTGCTTTTGATAATTGATATACCAGTCATCATAACCAAGACGAATAATTTTGCCCAAAAGGTTAAAACCAATAAAGCCATATTTTTAATGGAGAAACCGTGTGCTTATGGATGCTTAGGATCAGCAGTAATATGAAGAGACTCATATATAGTGATAATCATGGTTTTAACGATAATTTGTCCTTTTTTTTCACTTTACATTATTCTTCATTATGGGTGTTAGAATGTGTTTGACTCATGGATCGAAAACGTGGAGAGGGTGAAGTTTTGACGATAGAACGGGCTTAACAGGGGAAGAATAACGGCCGTTTGTGTTTTCTTGACTGATACGTTAAAACATTTGGGTCTCAACCCTATATTAACACTAAAACAAGGAAAAACAGTTTTTGACCAAAAATAAATATGAAATTTGAATTCATATTGTTTTACTCCCAACTTCTAAACAAGAATAGTTAAATTCAACACTTTTCTTACTTTCCTATCCATTTGCCGAACATGGCTTTATGTGGTGGTTCTTCTAGTTCTATTTGCTCTGCAAATCAGATATATGACGTTGTTAATTACTCTCAATTAATGTTGGGGCCTAGCAAATCTTGTAATATCACAACTCACATGCATTTGTATCTCCGTCATTAGATGCGTACAAACTGGCACGTGTTATGTTAAAGGCCATTCCACAACCTACTCAAGGAAATTACTATTAACAATAATAACATATTAATGATGCATTGGTCAAACTCTACTCACCAAAAAAAAAACTCTGTAAATCTCTGGAGAAACTCTTTAGATCCCAATGTTATGTACTTTATGGATGGCTTTATTAATTCCAATTAAAATACATTTTTCAATTGAACCTATATGGAGTATCTGTCTTGATTGTTCATATTGTATTTTTCTGTGTGTAGTTGGTTATATTTTTATTATTTTATGCTTTCTGTGCTGCTAACCAATCTTATAAAAGACAATGTTCAAATGTATTGAATAAGGTCACGAATAGATTGTTGTAAGTCTCATCATAATTGACCCTTTTAAAAAACACATAGTTGCTTAATAAGCCGCTTTTAGACTATACAATCACTCAATCGCTGCAACTTTTCCAAAAGAAAGATGATGCTTGATTTTATATTATGTGTTTATCTAATTATATATTTCTATATGGGAGATATATGAAGGAATCAGAATATATCTATAACATAAAAAATAGAACATGACAAATAAAAATTTGATGTAAATTCAAAATAATATAAAAAGTATAAATAAATGTATCGATTATGTAATGTTATTTTATACAGGAACAGTAATAATGCTCGGATATTTTTACATAATTCATAATTCATAAAGCAGCATAATTTGGAGGAATAATCTTTCTGAGATGCTCAGTATATCTCTTACTGAGTTTGGTGGACTGGTCCTACACCCATATCTCCCCATTTTCCTAGCAGGTTCGGTTCATGAATCTGGAATCCATTTTCCTAACAAAATACAAATATACTAGGAAAAGGAAAAAAATTAAAAGATTCAAACATTAATTAATCTTTTAGAATACATGATAAGTTCCTGCACAATTCTACCACTTTTGTCCAATCTGCAACCTAAAGAGTAAAGATATGTCCTATCATGCCTATTGAATTATATATGGTTGCTTAAAAAAAATTATTAAGATATTTTCCATAAGAAGATAAATCTAACCAACAACAGAAGTATATTTGAGCTGTTTAATCTTAATTTAGTTTCGTAGAATTTAGTTAGGTTCATCATGAATACATAAGTATCATCGAAAATCTTGCTGTATTTCATTTTTATTTTTTATGTATATTTTACTAATTGATTTTGACATGATATACTAAGATTAAAAGGTTAATTAATGGTTTACATCAACAATAGTGTCGGTGAAGAAGTGTCCATTCACTAAAAGAAGAAACACATGACAAATTGGTGAAATAAATAAAGCAAACAAATAAGTTAAAAATAACAAGTGTACAATGAAAATTGTACAATAATCACATTTATTGTTGAATTGTATTAGTGTGTAACGGGAAATGGTTGTTGTATAACAGAACTAGTATCCAACGTGTGCTATGTGTAATGCGTACTGCGTGTTATACATAACAAATATTACGTATGTTACACATTACATATGATATATAGTACACATTGGATATTAGTTGGATGAATAATTGTTGTACATATACCATTACCGGTTTGTAACTACTTAGGGCCCGTTTGGATTACAGTGCTTCTGACTTTTTTCAACTTCTGACTTATCAGAAGTTATTCTGTTCTGTTTGGTTACATAACTTATGACTTCTACAGAAGTTATTTCAGTACTTTTGGAGAAGTCAGAATCTAGAAACACTTTTTAAAATAATTGAAATAAAAAAATTTGTTATTTTATATTTACATACAAAATAACTTATTCATAAGTTATTTCTTAAAAGTTATTTTTATATAAGAGCTTAAATAAGTTGTTTATCCAAACTGACCCTTATTACAATCTAACGGTTGATATAATTATTGTACAAAGTACAATTTTCATTGTATACGTAATATTCTTTTAAAAATAGTTAAATCTTAGATAACAGGAAAAAAATCCATTTTGCAAATATAAATGGAAAATAGCATTAATAGTGATGTGCTAGTATTATTTATGGTCCAAATAAACACACATGACAAATTGGTTGGAAAAGTTAAAATATTTTTCAAAAAGAAGGGAAAAGAAAAAGAAAATATGGGGAGGCAGAGGCAGAGGCAGATTATAGAGAGTGAAATGAAGTGTTGCCAACTGTCGGCGAGGGTTGTCATGTCTTGTGGAGTGCAGTGCAGCTTCCTTGGTGTCATTTTCGCTGTATAAATATGCCGTTTTTTGAAGACACCACATGCTTCTTGCAGCTAAGACACACACACAAATCAAATATAGATTTTAATTGAACTCTTAATAATTCCCCCCCAAAAAAAAAAAAAAAAAGATTGCAGTGATTATTTGTTAAGGTAGTTTCCTTGTTGTGTTCTGAACTGATCTCTATCGTGCCCGTTTCTTAAGCTCTGTTGTCCCTCTTTGGATCTTGGGTTCCTTCCATTTTCCTCAAAGGGTATTTACTTATTCCCTTAATCTTCTCCAATGTTATTATTATATAGTCATTATTATTTTTATTATTAATATTGCTCTGAAGCTAGCTTTAAATTTGCTGTTTTTCTCACCATTTGTCATGGGTTCCCTGTGTTTATCTGCATTTCATTCACCATCATGTGTGGCTGCAATGTAACTTTTTTATGACGTGTTGCATAGTGCTAATGTTTGTGCGGTTGCTTTCAGTTGGCTGCATTATTTAATGCATTTCATGATTTGTGTAAGTTTGAATTGTTGCTTTTTGCTATTGTAAGATTTTTAGCTGATTTCAGTTGATTGAATTTTCTCTCTTGAATTATTGATGCAGGGTCAGTTCAGTTCATTTGTGGGGTTGCATTTTTTTCAGTAGTTTCTGGGAGAGTGGTTTGCTTCACAAGTTCACAACTGAGCTTGTGGTCATAATAGGCTTAGAAAAGAAGAAAAAGAAGAGAATTTTGCTAGTTAATAATCACTTTGTTATTCCCTGGAAGTTGGAACTGTCTATTTTGTAAGGCCTTAATAATGTGCAATATCTATTGACAAGGTGATTTTGGTGTTATGAATTGAGGTCAGGGATTTGTTACCCTGGGGACAGTTTCGAGGAAATTTTGGGGACTCTCATAATTTTTTAGGCTAGGTCAAGAAGCAGCAGGGAGATTTTGGATTAGTTGTGTGATTTGAAACTTTGGGATGGATCATAGGAGACTAAAAGCTGAGGATGCTGAAGTTGATCTTGAAAGTGGTTTGGCACTAATCGTAGATGATTCGCAGAAAGTCTCTACTTCATGTACTGCAAAACAAGGAACAGCATTATTTTCCGAGATTTATTGTGGACTTGTTAAGGATTCTATGAAAGGTGAAGACAAGCACAGTGTACACTGCAATGTGTCAAATTTAAGTGGTGTTTCCATGGATGCGGTGAAAACGACAAACAAATCATCGGCAAGGCAAGACTCGGTATATTGTGTAGGCAAAACTCCCTTAAAGGAGAAGCGAAAGAAGTCTGGTAATAAAAAGGCTCCCAAACCTCCAAGGCCTCCACGAGCTCCGTCATTGGATGCAGCTGACCTTAAGCTAATGAGGGAGATATCTGAACTTGCCATGTTGAAGCGTGCAAGGATAGAGCGCATGAAAGCCTTGAAGAAGATGAAATCTGCTAAGCCGTCATCGTCTTCTAGCAGCAGCGTGCTTGCCATGATTTTCACAATTGTGTTCTGTATTGTGATAATACTCCAAGGTAATATTTTCACAACATGATGCAGTTTACCTTGTTCTTTTAAGTTTGGATTCTGCTTTAGTTTGAGCTAGCATATGATAAAATGTTGCCAAACGTACTTGGAAGCTGTTATTTTACCCTGTTCTGTTACTTTTGGATTCTGCTTTCACTGTCACCAAAATGTATATATCTAGGCCGTTACAAATGTTATGATTATTACTTCATTACTGTGTTTGTTGACTCTATGAGAAGTATACTGTGTTTGTTGACTCTATGAGAAGTAATTTGATGAGTAGGGAAAAAGTTAAAAAGGAATAAAGAATCAAAAGTACAAAAGTCATTGCTTTTAAAACACAGTATTGCCAAATGATGAGCTCAATCAAGTGCTTACAAGTTTATCTTGATTCATTATTCATTACATGAAGACATATATGGTCTCAAGGAACTTTATACATATATTATTCAAAATTTTCAAGACTTTTCCTTTCCTTTAAGGATAACACGAATCAAACAGTTACATTTCCTCCATATTTTCTCTTTGATAATAAATCACCCAATTCTTGGGTATCAACTTGCATAGTATGTAAGATTGAAATGGCGATAAAAATTATGTGGATACTATATTTCAAGTGATTTGGTTGCATTTCATCTCTATTGAGAAATGCCCTTTATATTATGACTCTAATCACTTATTCTCTTACATATGCAAGATGGGAGTGAAATTCATGAGAAAAATGCACTGGCATTGGTCTTATTTCTAATTAAGATGTTCCTTTTGCAGGCATATCTCCTGGAAAAAGTTCAGTGGCAAGTTTCCAGGGATCTCCTGTACCTGCAGGAAAGCCAGAGGCTGGTTTAATCGCAGTTCAACGCCACCTCAATCCATCTTCAGGTGATCCGAATGCACCTGGTTTAGATTCTCACAAGTAAGTCGAAACGCATGCTGTTCATTGGACCTCCTTTGGCAGCATTCTTTTTCCTTTCTTATTCATATAAGAATACAACGCCGGAATCGCAGCCTTGTAATACTAATATCATCTGTTACTTGATGGTACCTTGCAGCCTTGTTCAGCAGGTCACTGGTTCAGATTCACCCATAAAACTATCAAGAGATGCACATAAATGAAGTTTTGCTGGCAAGAAGAGTTTCATCACCTGTATTTGACCAAGAAAAGATGATTTAGTGTTTTCTTTTTTTGTGCTTCTCATGAAAGCTATTTTCTTTCCTTCCAATGTATTTCTTTGCTGTGAGACTCAACAGATGTTGGGTAGTTTATCCCCAGTGTGTATATTAATCAATGATGGGGGTGAGTTAAATTACCATAGCAGTGTTGCTAGTGTTCCTGCAAAATTACTTGTCTAGTTACCTCCTCAGTAACTTCCTGTTGCTAATACTCGATGAAGTTTAGAGTTTGGAGGAGATTTTGCTTCATCTTTGATCAAACTAATTATAATGTATTAATGTCTCTTTGTATTATTTCCTTGTTGTGAAGGAATAACAGAGAAAGCCTTTTCTTAAGTTCTATCCCCTTCACAACATAATAATCCCTCGTATGAGACCATTTATGCTTAGAGTATTGTTATTTCATTTGCACAATAAAAAATTAGTCAATAAGCATAGCTAGATGTGGCTTTGAGCTATAAGAAAATAAAGTTGTACAATTTCTAACAACAATAATTTTTAATCTAGGTGAGAAACGTTTTTACCCAATATGGTCAAAGAGATATGTGTTGAGTCCTTACAGTTATTATTAATAATGGCGTCCAACATTTTAGTTAAGGTCTATTTATTTTGTGATCAATAGTTCTGTGTTTCTTTTTTATTATTATTATTATTATTATTTTCCTACTAACTTCTCCTTTTGATTTAAGTTGCTCCATACTCACATCATTGTTTTTGTTTATATATATATCGGAAATTCTATTTGTACAACATGTTATACAAACAACGTACTTTATAATGTATAAGTGACACACATATACGAAAATAATGCAAAGAGCACCCACGCGCTCATTCCGTTTTCGTTCTTTTCTTCTTTTTGTGTTTCTTCCAATTTCCTCTGCTTCTGCATTCTTCTTCTTCTTCTTTTACTTCTGCTTCTGCATTCTTCTTCTTCTTCTTCTTTTGCTTCTGCTTCTGCATTCTTCTTCTTCTTCTTCTACCTACTCTTTTTTCTTCACTCAATCAAGATATCTACTCTTTTTTCTTCACTCAATCAAGATACCCACTCTTTTTTCTTCACTCAATCAAGATACCACTCTTTTTTTTCTTTATTCAATCAAGATATCCACTCTTTTTTTTGTATGATTCTTGTTTTTGTTTCATTTTACTTTTAGAAAACTTTTTTTTGTAACTCTTCTCTGCAACTTGTTTGTATAACAATGACATAAGTGATGATGAAGAAGTGGATTTCATATGTTCATCAATAATTAAATTCATTTTTAACAATGATTCTTGTGATATCTAATGAGATTCTTGATTTCTTTTCATCATACAACTCAATCTTTGTTTATATCAGGTTGTTTTAGTTTCAAACAATAACATTATTTTTCTTTTCAGATTAGAACTAATTCTGCGCAACGAACACATTGTATAAGATTAAATGAACACATATGACAACTTAAAATGAACACATCAGGTAATACTTCGGTCATAAAATTATTTATTAGCAAATGAATACATATAAATTAAAATTAAGTCGCAATGAACACATAATATATGAAACAATGAACACACACATATTCATATAATACAATGTAATGTGAACACATACTTATATTGTAACTGAACACATAATATAATGCAAAGTGAACACATACATAACTATACTGCAACTGAACACATAATACAATGCAAAGTGAACACATATTTATATTGTAACTGAACACATAATACAATGCAAAATGAACACATGTATACACCTTAATTAATTAAACACATAATATAATGCAAAGAGATAAGATTAATGAGCTTCAGATGTTTTTTAAGTAAATGCGTTCATTTTTTCTACTTAAATATGTTCATTGTAATGAATAAATATGTTCATTTCTGATAATAAAATGTGTTCATTTGCTATTGAAATATGTGTTCATTTTATGTGTTAGAATGTGTTCGTTTACGCGCGTACTGTACACGCGCACGTCCGTGAGAGTCGGTATGCAAAACGCGCGCTTTTCAATTCTGTTACCTAATTTCCATATTATACGTTATTTGTTACATTGTAAGTATTATGTGTTGTACACGTAGCAAGACTCATTATATATATATACACTACAATATTTCTTTCATTATATTCGTGAAGAAAGGGATGGTTCCTTCCATAAAGAGAATTTTTTTTCACAATGAGACAAGAAACAAATAAAGGGGAGGCGTGTGCCCCCTTTAATTTCAAGTCCAAGATAAGTGCTATGATGGCCAAAAATGAAATGTTCATGTTCATTGTTGATGAGTAGCTATAGCCATGTGATCTCACATGTGACACTGCTTCCGCTCAATTTCTGTGACCCGACAAACAAAATTAATCCAAAGTTGACAAAGCATTCTTCGTCTTATAGCAAATCGACACCTACATCAGTTTCCAATCCGTATCAAAAGAAAGTTCTGGATCAATATTATAAAAAATTATCATTTCCCCTTAATCCTCACTTTGATTGATAAATTGTTATCATGAATGAGAATATGAGATTATTCTCCTATGGTAATTGGCAGCAACTAATTACATGATAGAGCTGAAACAGAGGAAAACCAATTCTATAGTCTATAACTCTATATAGTGAAATCTGAGACTAACATGTCCACAATCCTAGGTGCCGTAGGTTGTCTAATTTGACAAATTGCAGATTTATTTAAACAGATTATATTAGAATCTAATATTCAAATATGAATTAAAGGTGAACTGATTAAGTTCATAATAGAGATATGAACAACAGGGTTGTCAAAAAATGTGTATGGTTTATGAACAACAACTGCTTCAAAGTACAAAGGATCATACTATTTGTACATACTCAAACCATCATCTAAAGGCATTTATTTTACTGAATAAGAGAAGCACTAAAAGCTACAAGCCTACAAGTAAAGTAATAGAATAATAATAATAATAAGTAGAAGAATAAGGGTAAATAAAATCAGCCACTCAATAATAGTTTTACAATTGCTGCAGCCACATCCACAAGCTTCTGCATAATGCTATTTCTATCACCTAAAGGTGACTGAGTTGGGCCTGATGAGAATTTCTTGTTGCAAGCATCAACTTCCTTCTCTGCATCAGATATGCAGTAACTTGCAAACCCGAACCTGCCTTGGTTTATAGCATCAGCAGCTTGTGGAAGAATGTATCTCACAACAGGGATATAAGACTCAGCACAGAAAGCCAATTCCTGCTCCAATTGTTGGTCTGAGGTCTGTTTTATAAGCTCCTGAATGTAGTTCAGTGTGTCAGAAGCATTTGCCTCAATGTTGTTCACCATTATCAGTGCCATACCCTTTGGATTACTTTTTGGGGCCAGAGGATTTGAGTGTAGGATGCTGCTGCAGAGCTCATAAAAGGGTGTTTTCTTGCATATTTGGTCTATCATATCACCATCTTCATCTTCCTTCCATATGACAGAAGAGTGGGAATAAACTGTGAAAAACAGAAGAAAAAGAAGAAGAAGAAGAATATGGAGTGAAAATGGGGACACTGAGGTTGAGGTTGAGCCCCTTCCCATGCTCTTTCTTGTGTTGTGTGATTAGAAATGATGGGTTGGGGAATGACCAATGTTCTTTCTTCCCTGCTATTTAAGGTTAGTTTGGTCGTTAGGTGAGTTAAAAATTGGTTTTTCTTTTTCTTTTTCTTTTTCTCCCCACCACCAATTGAAAAATAAGGGGAAAATGTTATAAAAATGTCATTTTTTTTAACACATAAAATAGACAAACAACACCAAACAGGAGTACAGGACAAATGGAAAGAATTAATGGCTTTTTCAAGATATAAAGTATTTTTATGAAATTGGATCCAATAACGAGACAGAAATGGTTAAGAGTAAGACCTCTGTAATGTCGGTGTTGATGTCAATTCTTTTTATGTAGATTTTGCAGTTTTCTCACTTATATATATAAAATAAAATTAAATGAAAATTTGTCACAGGTATGTTGTTTTCTTTTTGTAACTATGGGCTGCCAAAGGCCAATTACATCTAAAACATCCAAAGCATTGTTTTCAAAAGGTCAAATCCCCCTTCCATATCACGGATACCTTGTTTCAACTGCATTTTTAAGAAAATAAATTACCATTAATAACAATTACTAATTTTTTCTTTGAAGAAACTCCTCAAATAAATAAATAGTTCGTCACGAAATATCTTATATTTTCATGAAATAAGTGTAGTTCAAAATCTGATCACATAATTAAGAGACGAGATGAGATGAGTTAGCATCATGTTTCACTTGATGATCTTGGCTGTTTCTTTTGTATTTCCACCAATCCACACCTTCTGTGTTTGTTTCTGTTCCTACCTTATAGTAAGATGCCAAATCAGAGAGATATTATGATATGATGTTTACTCATCAAAGCCCCCTTTTCTTTGGGAATTTAAGAAAAGAGTTGGCATGGGACTAAACTACTGACACAACCCCTTTCGTGTTTTTAACTGAGATTTCATTCATTAAAGACAAAAACTCCATGATTACATGTGGTTAGAGCAATCTTGTTTTCCTCTTGGATCATGGCAACCCGTGCACCAAAGACATAACTAGCTAACAACCATAATTTGCATAATTGCATTGCTTGTATTTGAAGATTCAGACATATAGTCATCACCTTTCGTCTTGTTATTAACTAACAAGCATAGCCTTCAATACTTTAATACTTTCCATTAATTAACACTGAAGAATCTTTACCTTCACCATCATGCAAGTTGTTCTCATATGATTGAAATCTTTTCCCCAATCATTTGTAGCCAAATAAAATAGTAATAACAATACGTAAGTGTGTTTGATTTTAAAAAACAATTTTTATCCTATATTTTCTTTGCATTTTTTTTTTATTTTGTGAGAGGGGGGGGGGGGGGACAATGAAGAATGGAAATGAAAACTGAAAACTAATTTGTAATTTCACTCTTTTAAATAGGTGATATGTAAATTGAAAACTACCATGTCAAAAAAAAAAAAACAGAAGATAAAAAAGTTGGGAACTATTTTTGTGAAACAAAATATATTTTAATTGTTGCTTCACATTCACTCATCTCTTCATAGCCAACCAATTTTATCATGTGGTATTGAGGTGTTCATTTCTTGTGGTTGGGATCACAAGAAGACAAAAAGGGTCCCCAACTATAGAAATTGAACCAAACATCTTTAAACTGAATAAGGTTATTCCAAACCTAAACTCATACTGAACATCAGAAAAGGACGAACCTATATGAGTATAAAATATTTTTGTTAGTGGTATCTTAACATTTTCTAATAGATTCAGCTAACCAAAATGATTTTCTGGTCCACAATATTTAATCAATTTATACAATACAAATACATTTAACTAGTATCCAACTTATGCTATATACCATACACAATATGTGTTATATGTATAACACATTATGAATAACACATATTACGTATGATATATAATACACGTTGGATACTAGTTGAGTGTATTTTTGTTGTACTACAAGTATTATTGAATATTTAATAAACAAAGACGAATTGGTGTGAAAAGAGCAAGAAAGAAGGATACATCATATTCCTATGACCTATCTGCTGCCAACAATTTTTCAATAATTGAACTGAACACTAGAAAAGAGAAAACAAGGAACATAGTAAGGAAGGGTAAAATGTAAAAACTGTAAAAATTGAGAGGTGCCCAACATAAATTCTATTCCAGACAGAGACTAGACTCATGAGAGTGCACAACTTCATTGCTATGCCTATGATATGATGTACTAAACTAAGCTAATAATAGCACTTTCATAGTTTCATCGGACAAACAAATTTATAAATGAATAATAAATATCAATTTGAGTTACATAATATTGTTAAATGTGATGTTAATTAATGATTTGTTTATTTAAAATAGACATTTACATAAGTTATAATTTTTCTTAAGCTTCAGATATTAGGGATATGCGGTGGGGATGTGATTCCAATCGGTAACCTCCTTTAACTCATTAAATATGTATAATAATAGCTTCACTGTATATTTATTTATTTATTGATTTATTACTATTCATAATTTTAATATCTTACAACCATAAATATTTGTTAAATACTACCATATATTTTACTTGGGGTCGATCATTATGCTTAATGCATGAGTTATTTCAATGGAATCTAATTTTTAGTAGGTTGACGTGTTGAATGTGTCCATAAAATTTGAGGTGTTCCTCTTTATCAAAGACAGACAATGATGGTGCCTCTAGGTAGAAATTAGCAAGAAGGCCATTTCTCGAGGACTCATTGTGGCAAGAGATTACTCAATTTTGTTTAGTTTTTGTGTCGAGAATACTTTATTTACTATTAAATGAAGTGTGAGATTAATTGGAAAGAACTTAGAAGAAATTAGTACAAATAATATACTAATTCATAGGTTAATTGCGTGATCAGTAGCCAACATACATATGCTACACTGAAGAGCCGTGTTTACTCATTAAACAGAACCGATTACCAGAAAAGGACAATCCAATCCACAGATTATTTTGGTTCATCACTCAACCTTATCACTTGTGTCCCATCATTTCTAAAGAAGAATATGACAGCCATTACTGAGGCAAGAAAACAAACCAAAGAAGAAAAAAAATATACCAAACACAACAGTTATCCGGGCTTATCCTATCCCCCGCAACCAATTCCCCCAATAATTGCAAAATATGATATACATACATAGCTCCTTCTTCTTCCTTTTTTCCCCTTCTCAAAAGATAAAAAAGGATATAAATTATTGTAAAAGGGTAACTTGTGTCAAGGTTAAATATATAAAGTTCTTCATATTGGTTCAAGGTTATCAATTAGAGTTTACATAACATATGTATTGCTGCATTATACTGAATATACGTAACATTTTACAGAACACCAAGTTCCTGAAATAACTTATAATAACTAATTAATAATAGAACTATAGAAGCATATATTATATGATATAGGTCTCAGTAATTAGAATACTAGTCTACTATACTAGACTAGAGTAACATTCTCACAATAGCTGCAGTAACAGTTGCAACATCATGCATAGCATTGTTCTGTTTTGTGAGTGGTGAATTCCCATTGAAGTTACTCTCACAATAGGTAGCCTCATTAGCAGCATCATTTGCACCATCTTCGGCAAATTTTGGGTCACCTTTCTGAAGAGCCTCAGTGGCTTGTGGTATATCACCTATCACAATTGCTCTGTACTTATCAGCACAAGAACTCAGGGCACTCCTCTGGCTAGGCTCTGCTCCAACTCTCTGAAGCTGATGGATCTTGTTTAAGGCATCGTTTGCTTTTGATCTCATCACCTTAACCATGATTTGTGCAAGCCCGTTCACATCAGCACCTGAGCTTCCAGGATTTGCCCTCAATGATTGAAAGCAAACATTGTAATTTGGTGTCTTCTTGCATGTGTTCTCTATCAGTTTCTCATCGTTTGTGACCAAGTTTCTGCAGTGGCTTATTTTTGGTAATGAAATCATGATAAGAATAGCTTGAAGGTAGAAGAAGAGAGTTATGACCTTCAAGTTTGTCATATTAGTATTTGTTAAGTGAAGGAAAGAAAAGGAATAGAGGATTTGATAGCTATTGGAAAGGAATGATGAGTTTGATAAAAAAAATTGAATGCCATTAGGCCAATTTATAGTTAGTAGCTAAAGTGGTGGACCTGGTTCAACCTTTACTTTTAGGCCAAAGGCAAAGGGAGAGTGCTTTTAACCTGTCTCTAATGATTTCTTAAAAACAAAGGGGTTATATTGGAGTTTGATATTTATTAATTTCTACCTATTTCTGGTTTTTCATACAGTGATTTGTTAAACAAGCCTTTTTTATAAGAGTTTTTTTTCTTTTTCTTTTTTCATAATATTCTCTCATATAATAGGTGAAAAACTATACTCAAGAGATCAAATACAGTATTTTGTTTTTGTACACATTAATCTAGAGATCAAATTCTGAACCTCAAACTTAGGAAACCTGATCCCCTTTAGCCTGTAAGTAGTATATCTTAGTAATTAATCGGTGCTGCTTGTTGTACATTGAAAATACATCAAACGAGTATTCAATATGTGCTATATGTCATACTAATTTCAGTAATTTGTCATATTTATAGCACACTTTACGTATAACATATAACACACGTTGGATATTCGATGGATGTATTTTCGATTACAACAACTAATTAACTAATAAGAGTTTTATATGTTTAATGTGACTTTATATAGAGGCGTGCAACTTTCATAATTTAAGATTATTAACATGATTTTGCAACTTGCTTGCAGAGTTTAAGTACCCACCGTTTCAAGAGGGCCTTTATCTCTCCTTTTTGGTTGTAATAACTTGAACGTTTTTCTTTGTTGCAGCAGAAACAGCAAAGTATTGGATATAAAATGAGATACCGCACATAACAGATATCCTAATTTTAATGGAAATGGGCATGGTCCCCTTTTCCTTCCACTATCCTGAATCACTATTCGCCCAAAAGAAGGTTTTTACATCTTAATGGAAAAAGGTATTTGTGATAAATTGCGGCTGTGTTTGTGTATAATGATTGTGTAGTACTTTTAGACATGCGATTGCAATATGGTCTTTGAAAATACACCAATAATGTCATATTATCATGCGATTAATTAAACCTTTGCTGATACACAAGTTGGGATTGGATGAGTAGTGGATTCTTTTTTTCTTTTTTGGGTGCAGAATAGGATATCATAAACTTCACACATATTTTGTCTCAATTTTTTTTGCATAATTATCTTTACTTCCAACAAGACTACTTTTCCATTCAAAGTATCTTGATCAGTTTCTCAGATGCTTCGAATGAAGCTGCTTTAGATGCTTTTCACTTTCAAGTGGCATTGGGAGAAGAAGATAAAGTGATAAACTAGGGAACTTGGTTGGATTGCTGATTTAATCTGAAACTGTTTACTTCGGAAGTTCTGTGAATGTTGAGACAAATTGCAACCACTTTTTCTCCGTGTGATTTTCTTTGCAGCATCTTCAACTTCAATGTGATGTATGTGACAGTAAATTTCCATTTTGCAGAAAAAACTTATAATCACCTCCCATTCTTTAGTGTATGCTTTGTTGAGCTTGTGGAGTGTAAAATTATGCAATGGTAGTGTACTAAAATCAAATGAATTTCTGTACCATCAATTCGATTATATCCTGTTGGTTATTGTATGCTACATTTTCTAATTTGTTTATATTATTTAATTAAAAAAATAATGTCATTCTTGTATATAAGGATGATGAGTACACAAATTGTCAAAATTTAGTAATCATATTTATAGTAATAGAAATTAAATATGGTTATCTAACTTCAGGTTGTTAAATAGTAAATACAGAAGCAAATAACAAATTTCAGGCTAAGGGTATGATTGGATAAGCTGAAAAATTAAACTTATTTCAGTAATCGCTTATTTATGTAATCGCTTTTTTATATAATCGCTTATTTAAGGATAAATTTATGTTTGGATGATTTAGCTGAAAAGTAATTTTAAGTTAATCTATGATGTTTGGATTGTTAGAAAATAATCGCTTTTTAATAGTTAATTACTAAAATGGGTATAAAATGACTTATTAGTTATGAAGGAATTTATGTTTGCACTAATAGCTTTTTTTATCAAATTCAACCGCTTAAATTATTTTGTAACTTTACCCAAACATAATAGATTCTTCTCAAACAGCTTCTTTTTGAAAAAAAAACTGTTTTATTGAGTTCCCAAACATGCACTAAATCTAATTTGACTAAACATTAGATTTGCATGTTGATCTTGATCATTTAATACCAGATAAGGAAAAAATGAATCTCCGAAATTGCCATCGGTAAAAGAAAACCCTAACTCTACATATGACTACTACGAAGCACGTGACAGTGAAAATAAGGGTAGTCTAATAAGCGCCTCAATGGCGCAATCACACTATCGATTGAAATACAAAATGATCTTACATTGACCGTCCGATTGAACGCCACGTCATCGATCCGCGTGGTATCGTGTTTCAACGGCTGAGATCAGTGTTACAGAAGCAACTCGGGGAACGGACGAAGAGCGCAGGTAACATCCCTGTCTCCTCTATTCGCCCGTGCTCGAATTTCGATCGATTTTTTCCAAACAAGGAATTCGCAATTTTTTTTCTCACAAAGTTCTGTGAATTTTTTAGATTCGGTGTTGCCAGATGAAGGAATTGAAGGAGCATGTGGAGGAAAACGACGTCGCCGCTTTGAAAGTGGAGGAGAGTGAGGATGATGACGAATATGACTCTGAGGAGGAAGTAGACGATGGAGAAGATGATGAAGATGACGATGAAGACGAAGATGACGACGACGATGATGGTGACGATGATGACGAGGAGGAGGAAGAAGAAGACGATGCTCCTGACGGCGGCGAGGACGAGGAAGACGACGGCGAAGAAGAAGGTGGTGATGGCCAGCGCGGTGGTGGTCCTGATGACGAAGACGACGATGATGATGAGGAGGAGGAGGAGGAGGAGGAGCAAGGTGAAGAGGTAATTCAATTATCTGCTCAATTAGCTTGATAAGTTGTTGAAACTGTTATTGTGTTGGATTCGTCGTTCATCTTGATTCTTAACTGTTTATCATCTTTCGTTTCTTAATATTCACTTGAATTTTCTAATTATTTACTTGTAGTTTAGTTTAAGATTTTCAATCAAGAGTCTGTTCTAAGATATGTGTGTGTGTGTGTTCTTATTTATTTAATAAAGAAGAAATAGACTGTAGAACGTGCTTATGCAGCTTCAGTTGTTACGATTTCTAAACTGTCACTGTGCATTCTACTTGTCATTTTTTCCCTTAGTAATGCGAATAGTTTACTATCTCCCTATGATGTCCTTTTCTCTTGTTGTGTTGTCCGTGGTGCTAAATGGAATTTCTGTTTCTAAATTGTATCCATCGGTCCGGTTAGTCTTATCTGAAATCTATACAGATTAAAAGAGTCAGAGTTTATATCTTAGTTCATTTGAATGTTCAGTTCTTGATTATTAGTTGATAGCACACTTTTGAAATTACTTCTTCAGGATTTTTTTTGGAATCCGTGGTTTTATGCACATATCACTTATTTAGGGCGCATTATTGACTGATGCTATATGTATCCTTCATTTTATATTTTGATTTGCTTGCTGATTTGTTTTTGTGTCTTACTAATACTATCAATCTGGGGAAAGTAAAATTATGTTCACTTGGTCTGTCATATGTGCACTGAACAATAGGATGGGGCCCTTAATTGGCAAAGTTTGGAATTCGATTACCTGACTTTTCTTTCAGCAATTCAGGCTTATGATTTAAGGATCGATAGAATAGAACCAAGTTAAAGTTTAGTCAATATGCTTAAAATGTTGCTTAATTTTGCTGTATCTTTCTGCATTTGAACTACTCTGACACATAAAATTTTAGGAGGATTTGGGAACAGACTACCTTGTCCGCCCATTAAGCACTGCTGAGGAGGAGGAAGCATCCAGTGACTTCGAACCGCAGGATAATGGCGAGGAGGAAGATGAAGGTCTTGACGACGATGATGATGGTGGCAAGAAGGCTGAGGTTCCATCAAAAAGACAGAGGTCTGGTAAAGATGATTCTGATGATGATGATGATGGAGGAGAAGATGATGTGAGACCTTCTAAGCGATAGAGTTGGGTCAATATATCACCCCCATTTCCTTTTAAATTAAGCACCTCTCAGATAAAGGAGCATAAGTAGGTTCATGAGACTATTATTTCTTGCTCAATTGTATTCTTGTTGTGCAGCATTATTAGGGTTACTAGTTTAGTTTGGAGAATGGAGGGTCCATAGTTAATAGATTATGCAAATTTGGGGAACTCTTACAGAGAGCTGTTGAAATTATGCAAATTTTGCAGACTTGAATTTATATCTTCTTCTAGGCACTTTGTAGGTCGGTAGATCTTGTGCATTCCAATTTCTGGTGCCCTGAAATTGTTGATAGATATCTTTTGGTTTTACATAACGGTTTTTTATTGCAAATTTATTTGTTACAAACGCAAGCACTTTCACAACTACCATTTCATTCATTTGTAAAACTATTTAGTTTGTAGATAGATGGTAGTTTAAAAGTAAAGTATATTAATATCAAATTTTAGATCTTGATCCAAAACAGGGTTGAACTGGTTAAACCTAATCTTTAAAATGCATACTATGATTTGAACATTATATATAATAAATAAAGTTATAAAATTTAACAAGTAACAAAACATAATTTAAGAATATTTTATAACATATATTTCAAACGTTATATAAATATAAAAGTAATACCAAATTAAATAAAATTAATAATTAAATCGCAAAAATCATATTCCAAGAATTAGTGGACTGAATTGTGTCCATCCAAAATATATATTCCAATCTTCTCTCGAAAAGTAACTAAGGTAATTTTCAATTGGGCTTGGGCTAGCTAGCTAGTCATGTTATAGCTTGGCCCACTGTAATTCATAAGTAAATACAAAATAAGATTTTGCTATCCGGATCCGGAGAAAGAAACCCTAACTGCAATTTCACGTGACTCACGTGACTTCGAAAACAGGAGCAGGGAGCGCCGCAAGGCGCAATCACACTCTCTTCACTGAAATACAAATTCTCTTTCCACAACCGTCCGATTGGATGCCACCTCATCGATCCTCGTGAATTCGTGTTTCAACGGCTCAGATCACTGCTGCAGAGCAACTGGGGAAACGAAGCTAGAAGCTGGTAACTCTTGTTTCCTCCATTTTCTCGTGCTGAATTTTCGATCGATTTTTTCCCTCCTTGTTAAAAACAAGGAATTTCGAAATATTTTCAGGAGAAATTGTTTTGATTTTTCGGAGGTGGAAGATGAAGACCACGGAGGAATTGAAGGAGCATGTGGAGGAGAACGACTTCACCGCTTTGAATGACGATGAAGATGAAGATGATGAATATGAATATGACTCTGAGGAGGAAGTAGACGACGGTGAAGACGACGAAGACGAAGACGATGAAGACGACAATGATGATGACGACGATGAGGGGGATGAGGAAGACGACGACGCTCCTGAAGGCGGCAACGATGATGAGGAAGACGATGAAGAAGGAGGAGAAAGTGGCGGTCAGCGTGGTGGTGATCCCGACGACGACGACGATGACGACGACGACGACGACGATGAGGATGAGGAGGAGCAAGAGGAAGAGGTAATTCACTCATATTTGCTTAATTAACTTGCTACTCTGTTGATACTGTCACAGTTTGAGTCTTCGCTTATCTGAATTCTGTTTTGTTTATTACTATCTCTTATTCTTCATTTTTTCACTCCACTCTTTTGTGCTGTTTTTTGTTTTAATTTTATTTCGAATCTGTTATATGCTGTGAATTATTCGCTAAATTGTTCGTTTAATTCTTTACATGATGAAAAGATTGTAGATCCTGTTTGTAGAACTGATTTTTGTGTTGGTCTTAAGTAGGATTTTTGTTTCAGCTTCGATCTTAGCTAACCTTGATCTTCTCAATTATTAATTTTATAGCTTACTTTTAATTGTATTTGACGATTTTGTGCATCCAGAGACTGTATTTTTTTTTGTCTAAAATATATCATGAGATGCTTAAATCTTCAGTACTAATTGTTTTCGATCTTTTTCTTCTCGTATCTTATCTACACAATAAATTTCCGTTTGTTGATAATTGCATAATATAATGGACTAGCATGGATTACTTGATTTTTCAGCAATTCAGGCTTATGATGCGTGAGGATCGAGAATCAGGAAAATAGAATTAAACTTATAATTAATATTTCTGCGTAAAGAACTGAAAAACATCTATTACTTAATTTGCTATCCTTAATTGAGCTTGAAAATGAAGATAGGTGGTATAAATCATAGCTATTTGCATCTATTTTGTTGTTCCTATTGTATTTTCTATCTACTGCTAGTGAGAATTGTGTTCTGTTGTGTGTCCTTCATTTGAATCTCTCTGACAAAAAAAAAAAAAACTTTTAGGAGGATTTGGGAACAGACTACCTTGTTCGTCCTTTAAGTACTGCTGAGGAGGAGGAAGCATCAAGTGATTTTGAACCTGAGGAGAACGGCGAGGAAGAAGATGAGGGTGTTGAGGATGAAGATGATGACGATGATGGTGGCAAGAAAGCTGAGGCTCCCTCAAAAAGAAAGAGGTCAGACAAGGATGATTCTGATGATGATGATGATGGTGATGATGATGATGGAGGAGAAGATGATGAGAGACCCTCTAAGAGGTAGAGTTGGGTCCAATCTATGCTTGACGAGGACTTCACAAGTCAACCATTGGTCAATATATCAATATCAGCTATGTCCTTTAAACACATATCAGAAAAGGATGAGTTTAGGTTTATGGATTTGTTTGTCTCTTTTGTAATTTGATTGTGCAACACTATTTTTAGCCTTTCTAGTTTCGTCTGGTCAGTGCATAGTCGATAGTGGAAAACATTTGGCAAAACAAATTTTGCAGACTTAACTTTATCTTCTAGTTATTTCTTAGGTCTGGTAGGTCTTGTGCATTACAATTTCTGATACCTTGAAATTGTTGTTAGATCTCTTGTTTTATATAACTGCTTTTTTAGTTGCAATTTATTTGTTGCTGTTACATGGTGATGGGTGCTTTATGCTTATAATGGTTGAGTCCTATGAACTTTTGCATTGATGAGTTTTGACCACAGGATTGGTTTGTACAATACTTTGTACTGGATTTGGGCGCTTGATTTGTTGAGCTTTCTGCAATCAATGCGATTAGATAAGAAGGAGCCAATTGCATTGCCTATATGGCCTTTAATATTATTGCTAATTTAACTGGAATACCAAAGCATGGTCGAGACAAGGATCTGGCAATTCGGCCATTACTACATAGAGAAAATGGTATCAAAATCATTATTTTCCCCTTTTTATTTCATATACAAAATAGGGGAAAATAAGTAGTAGATTATCCCTTAATTGACAATGATGGAATTGGTAATTTTCAAATCAGGACAGCTGCGTTAATATTTTCGGAGGACAGCTGGAGAAGAACAAGATTATACCCAACAGAAAGGCCAAACGTTGTGAACTCTATCTATGCTGCCGTTATCAAACGATTGAAGAAGAATGATAGGTCAGAGGAAGATTGAACTGCCCTTAGTACATAGCCTATGAGTGGAGAAATAGTTTGCCCAAAAAATAAGATCTTAGGCAAAATGGAATTGAGGACCTTATATAAATGGTAATGAGAAAATAAATAAATAAATGTACGGTGGAGATATCGCGGGGTCCATAAAATTGTATTTTTACATGGTGGTGCATGACAAGTGTCACGTGCAGAGAGCAAGCGATATATAATACGAGAGTGAGAGTATTACAAGTGCAATGGGTGGGACGCACGGGAAATGGAATGGAGCTGGTAGAGTGCTTGTGTCGGTGATCCTTGTAGAAGTGTCTAACTGTGGCCTGTGGGACACTCCCTTCCTTCATCCTCGTTGACAACTTGCAAAGGTATAATCGCACCATATATTATTTCATCAAAAAGACTAAAGTAACCTTCTCCATGCTCTACACAATGCATTAGAGAGAAATAAATAAAAATTCAAATCCAAATAATGGAATTATATTGAATTGTCGGTCGTACCGTAAACGCTCTTCAACTTTCCTAACCGTCTCAAAACATGAGAGTGAACCAAAGCAATACACTAGTCAGATACTCTTCTGTGTTTTTTATTTATTTCCATCACTGCATAATCCTCAAACCTTGAAAGTACAGCTCATAATATATTTATTTTTTGTTCTGTCATAGTAATTTATTTATTTATTTAGAAATATATTTATTATTTTGACTTGGAATGTAATCAAGAAATCAATTGTCCGATGGAATGGCTCTTTCGTCATTTATTTAAAATTAAAATTTGGAAAAGAATTTAAAATTGTGAAATAATTAATAATTACTATTTAATAAGGATTGTAATGTACGTCTCCCTCTAACGAGCACTCGTTTCTGTGTTTCTTTTAATTTCACCTTCTACGACACAGACTCAAGATTTAGTACCTATCCCTCTCACTTACACAGCCACTTCATTCATTTATTCATTCTTCTATTCTATCCACGAACCCAACCACCATCATTTTGCTCATTCACATTCATATTCCACATTTTCGTCATAACTAGGGCTCAACCTTCTTCTCTCCTCACAGATCTGGTGCTGGATCAGCATCAAATCGCCCTCTTTCGAATGCTGCCTCAATTTCTGTGACCTTCGGTGCATCGGAACTGTATTCTGATTCTCGTTCGTTCCTTCCGAAATGGTTATCTTCGGTGTTGTAACTCCCGGTCAGGTGCGTCTTCGATTCCAGCTTCTTCTACTTTCTGCTCTCAGATCTTGCACCGATTCGGAAAATTCTCACCGCTAGTTTCTACTTTACTGCGTCGTGCTTATCGCAACAGTGCAATGTGTTAATTCTCTTTGCGGTTTAGTGATTTTCAGTTTTTTTTAGTTCGATTTGTTCATCTATTTAAACTGTAGTCTGGTTTTGTATCTGATGATTGCAGGTCTCGTTCTTGCTCGGGATCATTCCGGTCATTGTGGCATGGATTTATTCGGAGATTTTGGAGTATCGGAAAAGTTCTGCACCGTCCAAAGTGTGAGTTGTATCTATTATTCTTTTTGCATCGTGAAATTTTAGTTGCGCTTTGTTCTAGAATACTTGCATTTTACGAGTGTGTAGTTTCTGTCACTTTCTGAGAATATTCATAGTTGCTGATGCTATATACTTTGAAGAGTAAGTTACGTCAACATGCCTACATATTGTTTCGATTCAGTTGTTTGTTATGATGGCTACCGTTATACAACTTTTGTTTTTTATAGATTTTATAATTTTATTGTTGAAATTCTCGTATAATGATTAAGAGCTTATTGTGGCGAGAGATAAGAATTTTTCATGTAATGAACCAATGTGTTACTGCTAAAAGGTAAGGTAATAGAAAAACTTGTTGCTGGTGTTGTTTATGGAAGTTATTTGTTGTTGTTCTAGTAGGCACTCGGACATCAACTTAGTTGAAATGAGCAGTGATGCTGTTAAAGAAGAAGACAGAGCAGTTTTATTAGAGGGAGGAGCGCTACAGTCAGCGTCACCAAAAGCTCGGAGCGTAACGACCTCATCATCAATATTCCGGTTTGTAACTAGTTGTCCTCTTGTTCTTGCTTGCTTAAATTGCGGTTCTGTACCTCTGTCTTTGCTTAACTAAGGCTTATGTACTTGGCATTTTGTTATATGTTTCTTCAGATTCTTTTTGATGGATGAATATTTCCTGATTGAAAACCGATTGACACTTAGAGCAATGTAAGTGGACTATATTATCAAAGAAAAAAGTTTCGTATATGTCGTACAAGCTACTGACTTTTGTTTCCTTCACTCTTTCGTTGCTACAGGTCTGAATTTGGCCTCCTTATGGCTTACTTTTATTTGTGCGACCGTACAGATTTCTTTGGTTCATCAACAAAGGTTAATACATAAATTATTACGCCACTTTCTTTTTTGTATTTGACGGCCTATTTTTGGGCACTCTCTAACTTTGTGATGTAAAGAGAATATTGCAGCATGCTTGCCTGGCATTTTAGCTTGATTCCAACCGTTGTCATCATAGTGTTTCTCTATGATTGCTTCTATTGTAGCACTTATATTTCTTTCACTTCTTTAGCCATGGCAGGCACCTTCATTTGGTGTTCTTAAGGGAGAGAATTGCAACACTTGTTAGATATTTTATTATGATACTACCAAATTATTGGAGATCCTTTTATTTGTGAGAAAAGGTGTAACAATTATAATCCATTTATGAATTCAAATGTTAAAACTAATAGCAGAGGGGAAAGATTATAGGTGGGAAAAACTTAGTACTCCAAGCTGGTTCTTCTTTCTCCATGAAAGCATTAGTGTATATACTATATCTTTCAAAAACTTGCTTTATGATATGCCTAATGTTCATTACTTTATGACTTTTGTTCTACAATCATCTGTTTTTGCAGAGTTACAATAGGGATCTCTTCTTATTCCTCTATTTTCTCCTCATCATAGTTTCAGCAATGACTTCCTTTAAGATACATCATGACAAGTCAGCACTGTCTGGGAAATCCATACTTTACTTAAATAGGCATCAGACTGAAGAATGGAAAGGCTGGATGCAGGTTGGTTCCTTTTTCAATTGATGTCACTGACGTAGTCTTTCATCATTAATCATGATGAAAAATGTTTTGAGGAAGTTCTAAACTATGAAGTTTTTGAATCCATGATTATCCATTTAATATAATAAAGAGGAATTTTTTTTGTCTGGAATTTTTTCATCAGATATTCCGATTCTTCAACATTTTAACATTCCACATTTCTACCATTTGACATCTGTCACAGGTTTTGTTTTTGATGTACCATTACTTTGCTGCATCTGAAATTTATAATGCAATTCGAGTCTTCATTGCTGCATACGTTTGGATGACTGGATTTGGGAACTTCTCATATTATTATGTTCGTAAAGATTTTAGCCTAGCAAGGTTCGCTCAGGTATGCTAATCCCTAGAACCAGAAGGTTGCTCCTTTTTCTAAATTTTAAAAAATTAAAAATTCGTCTATACTGGCTGTAATGTCTTCCTTACCTTTTCTGGTTGAGCAGATGATGTGGCGTCTTAATTTCTTGGTATTGTTCTGTTGTGTTGTCCTAAACAACAGTTACATGTTATACTACATCTGCCCCATGCATACTCTTTTCACTCTAATGGTTTATGGGGCACTCGGTATTCTCAACAAGTACAATGAGATTGGGTCCATCATTGCTGTGAAATTTATTGCTTGCTTCCTTGTTGTTATCTTCGTATGGGAGATACCTGGAGTCTTTGAGTGGGTTTGGAGTCCATTTACGTTCTTGCTCGGTTAGTAGCATTTTGATGTTTTACTTTGGACCTGAAACTGTGAAAGAGCTCTGCAGATCATGCTGACTGCAAATTTTCTTTAAACTTGCAGGTTATACTGATCCTGCTGCCAAATCACAATTTTCCCGCTTGCATGAATGGCATTTCCGCTCAGGGCTGGATCGCTACATATGGATAATTGGAATGATTTATGCATATTTTCATCCAACTGTAAGTTTCTGAATAATTGCAAGGGTGGGGGGGGGACTATCATGTAATACTCTCTGCGATTGAGTGATAAATGTTGTGTATGAACACACCTCTGGTTTCTTTCATTTTTCTTCTCTTTCTTTTTCCTCTATAAGTTGAGTATGTTAATGACTGTCACAAGGTTTTCTAGATTGAACGGTGGATGGAGAAATTGGAGGAATCAGAAATCAAGCGCAGAATATCAATCAAAGCTGCTGTTGTTATAATCTCTTCTCTGGTATTATATATATTTTTTAATGGTATTATTATATTAATAGACCTTTGGTTTGCATTATTTTATGGCCCTGACCAATTGAGTTATCTTCTAGGCGGGTTATTTATGGTTTGAGTATATATACAAGCTGGACAAGCTTACATACAACAAATATCATCCTTATACCTCGTGGATTCCCATAACGTATGTGAATATTTCCTTTATTTTTTGGAGGCCTTGATTAGTTATTCAATATCTTTCTTTAGTTTTTTATGTGCCACTTTTTTCTCAAACAGGGTTTACATATGTTTGCGAAATGTTTCTCAAAGTCTTCGAAGCTACACATTGACGCTTTTTGCGTAAGTTTATTTGTAGAGGTGCACTCTTTTATTCGTGTCCATTACTTGTGCATAAACAACACACATGCGGAGCTCTGTAATGCATTGCTTTGTTCAACACACATGTGAACTTACTTTTCTCATGCTTTTAATTTGTACCAGATGGCTTGGAAAGGTTACACTGGAGACGTACATCTCTCAGATCCATATTTGGCTAAGGTATTGAGAAGCTGATATCTTGCTTACAGCATGTGCTGATGCACTGCCTGATACTGTACAGTGTACACATACATTCATGCATATAGTTGAAACTTCCTTATTTGTAGGCTATGTATAAGATAGAGGAATTTATTTACATCAATTTATTCCATAAATTAATGAAATTTTTACTAGCATCATGACTAAAACTGTGGTGAATGAGGACTTTAGGCTTCTGGATGATTATTTATTTTCCATGTGTAGTAACTAGTAGTAAATACTTTCCCTGTTCTTTGATTGATTGTAGGTCGGGTGTTCCAGATGGGCAACCAAAATTGTTACTTTCCCTGATCCCAGATTACCCAATGTTGAACTTCATGCTTACTACCGCCATATATGTAGCAGTAAGTGAACAATGCATGGAGGGTGTATTTATGTTTTTTTCAAATGGAAAGAAACTGAAATTGTTGTATTCTTGTTATAACATATTATACTTGCATGCAGATTTCTTATAGGCTCTTTGAGTTGACAAATACACTGAAAATGGCTTTTGTGCCCAGCAAAGACAACAAGCGGCTTCTGTCCAATTTAATCACAGCAACAACAATCTCAGTTGTTTTATATTCCTTGTCCTTTGCCTTCCTTTGGATACCTCAACTGTTGGTAAGTAATGTTACCCTAATACCCTAACTTAGGGTATGTTTGGGTAAGCTGAAAAATTATACTTATTTTAATAATCGCTTATTTATATAAATATTTTTTTATATAATCGCTTATTTATGGATAAATTATGCTTGAATAATTTAGCTTAAAAGTAGTTTTAAGTTAATCTGTGATGTTTGGATTGTTAAAAAATAATCATTTTGTGGTAAATTACTGAAATGGGTATAAATTAATTGTCAAATTTATTGATATGATGAGTTTCTTTTAACTTATATAAGATATTACTTATATTTGTTGAAAAATAATAAAATAGCTTTTATAATGCTCCTATGCGATTATTTTGATTTAAATTATTTGAATTTTTAATACTTATTTGTAAAATGTGAAATTAAAATTTTTTAACTAATAAAGTGATGAAATTTAAAACATATCATTAAATAGAAAATAATATAATTGAGTAATATGCGTTGTTTGGATTGCTTAAAAAGTAATCGCTTCTTATAGTAAACTAATAAAGTAGGTATAAAATAATTATATTATATTAATATAAGTTGGGTAAATTCGGTATTATACAATTAAAGGGTAGGAAAACAACTCTTTATACAAGTATAATGCTCAAACTTGAGTGTTTTTTTATCCGAATAAACTTATGATTCTTAAACAGTTTTTTTTTTTTAAATTTAAAAATTTAAGTTGTTTTATGTGATACTCAAGCACTTAGTGTGTACAATTTGAGTGCATGTTTGGGAATCACATAAAACAGTTTAAATTTTCAAAATTAGTTTATTTGGATAATACTAGTTCAATAATTAAAGCTGTTTTCTTATTTAGAAAAAAACTGTTTTTTTGAAAAAAAAATTAAAGTTCAAGTTTGAGCCTTATGCTTTTATAAATGCTGTTTTTCTACCTTTAATTGTATAATATCCAATTTATCCCAACTTATATTAATATAATATAATTATTTTGTACACATTTCAGTAACTTATCACAAAAAAGCGATTATTTTTTAACAATTTAAATATTATGAATTAATTTAAAGTTACTTTTCAACTAAATTATCCCAACATAAATTTTTCCTTAAATACACGATTATATATAAAAGTGATTATATAAATAAGTGATTATTGAAATAAGTTTAATTTTTTAGCTTACTCAAATATATCCTTTAAGTTAGTTGATTTTCCTCAGAACATCCAAGCCATTCATTGTCAACTATGTTAAATTGATAAAATATCCTTACTCACCTCCGTATACATTCGCAGGTTTGAGAGCTAAAACGTGTATAGTATATTATATTGTTGCAAGCTTCTATGGCAGTTTCCTTGAGACAACGAAGAATATCGTGATCGTGCAACTAATATGATTGGCTTAAACCAAGACCACATATTACTGAAAGATGCATTTTTTTTTCATTTTTGTGAGTTACGAATGGCAAAGTGAAACATTCTAATAGACTAATAGCTGAAGTTATACAGATCGGAAGTTGTATAGTTGAGAGGTTAAAGGATGGCATGCCTACTTTTAGAAATACAACCGCATTCATTTTTCAAGTGTTGTAAAATAATGACTGTAATACTACCTATATGAGCATGTTTGGGAAGTGTTAGAGGGCATTATTGATATTTTACATTGCCTTTTATGACTATATAAAGGCATGGTTTGTATTGTATTTGGTATCTTTTGAATCTTTTGTATCATTTGGATCTTTGATTATTTTAACTCAATGCATCATTTTTCTTCTCTTTTGTGCTTCTTGTTCATCTTTTTCTCTCTTCCATTTTGTTGGTAAATTATCGAATCACAATAGTTTCAACATGGTGCGGTGAGCGTGGATTATCAACAAAATCTTTCCATTTCTAATGAGAGAATTATTGAAGATTTCATTTTCCATATCAAGAAGCTTTATTTCATATCAATATCAATCATGGTGTATCAAAGATTTATGATGAAATCCCTACTTTCCTAATTATTTTTCAAAAGATTCAGTTTTCAAAAGATTTGGTGTATCAAGCACGTTGCTTTTCTTTCATTTGCTGCATATTTGCCTTTGCATTCCAAAAGGTATCTCAGCAAAATTAATCAGGGCCTGATTTTGATGAATGCGGCAGTCTTGATGATGATGCCACAATCCAGCAGCAATTTGCAATTCATGCACAAGAGGGCATTTCTTTAATTTTCTTTTAGTCCAAACCCAAGAACCCCATTCCAACCATGATCTCTGCCACCGCCTCCAACAAAAACCACCAACATCTTCCGGAAGAGCAAATGCCCATGAAGAGCAAACCAAAGATTACAGTTCTCGCCCTCATCTTTGTTTGTGGCGGCTGCAATCAAACCTCCCCCTTTGCTCAATTTCGACATCTCCGTCTTCAAGAAGGATAAGATTAACTTCTCTCTGGCCCAGTGCCTTGTTTCTTTGGTCTGCTCTCATGAATCCGAAGTATCAAGAACAGAGGAAGAAGAAGGCGGTGGTGGTTCCGTCTCTCCAGGACCATGGCGGTGCGACTTCGAAGAAGGAGAAGCCGAGGGGTGCCTCATCTCATCTTAGTTTTTTCACTCTCCGCTTTCGATCTTGGTTCTTGCGCGACTTTCTCTTAACTCGTGTTTCATCATCCATGTTTGTTGTTCAAGATCATTGTTCCAGCAGTTTCATCTCAGATCACATCGCTGGTCGCACCTTCTTTCATCTTCGGCGTGTTTGTCTTGATTGGTGTTGCGTCAGCCGATTTTGTTTTTCTCTGGCGGCGTGTGGGTATCATCCTTTCAATTGTTGATCAGGTTCTAGTTCGATGTGATTCTGATCTCAGTTTCTTCAAGCTATGGTGTTGATTAAACTTTAATTTAGTTGATGATGGTTATCACTTTTGAGTGGTTCCTGGTTCACACTTACATCACTTGGTATGGATTACTTTAGCCCTGAGTACTCTTGTCATGTATCAAGTCATCTGCTTCTATCTTGTTTTTATTTGTTCAGCTGCTGAATTGTGAACTTGAGAATTAATTATCATTGGTTCTGGATTAAATGCTCTTTGGTTATTCAGAATTGTCATCTTTGGTTATTCTTGTATTTGAGAGTTGGTAGACTAATTTGTTCTTGGATATTACTCCTTATTTTGATTTTACTGGGTTTTAAGTTTGGTACACCCAGATTTGGAATTACTGAGCCTTTTATTGAGTTTTATCTCGGTCTCAGTATTCATATTGGATAGCCTTGTTTTGGCTCTATATTCGCTTCTGCCGTGTGGTAGTTGCACGTCTTATGACGTTAACCTTTCTTTGCGACGAGCGCTGTGGAGACGACGATTGATAGTTCAAAGTGGCCCAATGGAAGGTCGAAGACTTCTCGTACTAGGCACCACTGCCGTTTGCTTGATCCCGGGTCGGGACATATCATAGTTGGAGCTTTTGAGCCCACTTCGGAGCATTCTTTTGACCGACGATGTCATACCGGCGAGACGACTCCTATATCATCTTCTTTGAGGAGCGATTTTTTGATCGATTGTTATTCGGTGAGCCGACTCATTTTATGATTTTTTCATCTTTTTCATTGTATTTCATCATTTTAGATGTATTTCTTTGTTTTTTAGATGTATTTCTTTGTTTTTTAGATTGTATTACATCCTCATCCCAAGTCGGACATGCAAATATTTGCATGTTCCGGCTTGCGGGGGGTGTTAGAGGGCACTATTGATATTTTACATTGCCTTTTATGCCTATATAAAGGCATGGTTTGTATTGTATTTGGTATCTTTTAAATCTTTTGTATCATTTGGATCTTTGATCATTTTAACTCAATACATCATTTTTCTTCTCTTTTGTGCTTCTTGTTCATCTTTTTCTCTCTTCCATTTTGTTGGTAAATTATCGAATCACAATAGTTTCAACAGGAAGTGTATAAAACAGCTTAAATTCTCAAAAAATGCTGTTTAGAAAAAAAATGAAGATAATTTGGGTAATTTAGACAAATAATTTAAGCTGTTTTGTAAGTTAAAAAAAAAAAACTGTTGCTAGTGAAAAATTGGAGCTCAAAGTTGAGCATTTTATCTTGCAGAAAAGCTCTTTACTTAAAAATTTAATATTGATATTACCAACATAGTCCCACTAATAGCATTAACTCATTTTTAATAAATAAATTTCATACTTATTTTAATAATTTATAACAAAAAATAATTATTTTTAAACAATTCAAACATCACAAATTAACTTAGAACTAATTTTTTAATAAAGTATTCAAATATAAATTTATTTTAAAATAATTTATTATATTAAAAAAATTCTAAAAATAAATGGTTATTAAAATAAATATAATTTAAAAGTAATTTTACAAATAAACTATTATTAAAATAAGTATAATCGGTTCTTTCACTTACATTCTTTGAGGAACTTGATTTTGTGTTGATACAACAGTATCACTTTATTAAACAGCATCTAATACAGCACCAAGTTAAAAGAAGAAAGTAAAAAATACTCATACATGAGAAGGAAAAACAAACAACTCACAAACAGAAACGATGTAAATGTTGCTTAACTAAAAAAAAGTACAAAAACCCCTACTTTTTATAATGTTGTACTTAACTCTAAAAGTTACCACTTTACTCTAATTAACCATTGATTAGAAATTGAACTCATACAAATAAAACTTATTAATTTTTTTTGGTAGAGAAATAAAATTTATTAGTTTGAATTTGCTTTAATAATTAACACTTAATATTTTAATACTATTGTTTGTAAAATTATATGTTTGCATGATTTCATACTAATATTAGGTTCGACTATCATTTAATATATCACTAAAAATATTATCTTTAATTTTTTGATTAATTACTTAAATAACCATTATGCTCATTTAAATATTAAGCATTTAAAATACATAGAAAAAAATA
The DNA here is from genome assembly GCA_013621005.1 of Aeschynomene evenia. Classification (NCBI taxonomy): domain Eukaryota; kingdom Viridiplantae; phylum Streptophyta; class Magnoliopsida; order Fabales; family Fabaceae; genus Aeschynomene; species Aeschynomene evenia. The sequence goes on along the minus strand of CM024263.1, from coordinate 30,791,958 downwards.
TAAAACTTTTTTTTTAAATAATAATACTATCAAGGTAATTATATGAGTACTAATTATTAAATAATAATTTAAGCCAACAAGTTTTTGTAGGGCTTAAATGATAATCAAGAGTTGATTGGAGTTAAGTGTAAAACCTCAAGAGATGTTATTGCTATTTACCCAGTACTTTAGTATTATTGTTTTTTATATATTTTAAATTTTTAATATTTATACAAAAAATAATAGTCATTTAAGCAAATAATAAAAAAATAATGATAATATTTTAATTGTATATTAAATGATAGTCAAGCCTATTATTAGTAAAAATTTCTGCAAATATATAATTTATAAACAATAGCATTAAAATATTTAAATAAGAGTTAATTATTAAATCATATTCAAACTAAATAATTTTATTTATGTGAGTTAAATTGCTAATCAAGAGTTAATTGGAGTGGAGTGCAATTTTGATGCAACTTTAAAATTAAGTGCAAAACTTTGAAGGTTGTTAGTGCTATTTGCCCAAGAAAAAAAGATTCATGTATGTTCATCCCATCATCACACAAGGTCTATTACACAAGTCTTCAACGAAACATGAAAAGGGGATTATGTTGTGTTAAAATTTAAAATAGGAGAGGTTTGATGTGGAACTTCAAGTAAATTTTGCATCGTAGAAATCTCCCACTTCTCCATCTCTTATTTATTTATTTATTTTCCATGTTATTATTAGCAATAGAAAAACTTCCGTTTTGCCATTTTATCTGACATTTTACAAATAGTTAACCAATGCTGATCAAATTCTAAAATCTAAACACAAACCATGCTCAAAGGAAAAAGAATGAAAAGAGAACCTACTATTAGACCACCTAAAAAGCCATCAATTAGCACTCGATTCCTATGAATGGATTGAAAATTTGGACTTCGCTAGGAAGTAGGAACCCAAGTGAAGTAACCGTCATCAAAAGGAAGTAAAACACAAATCCTTTCAAGCCTGAAACCCCAAAATTCCAGCAACAACTCCCCCTATTACAGACAAAAATATTCGACTTCAACAGAGACAGAAAGTTTTGGAAGGTGAAATATTAGATTAGGTAAAGTAAAACAAGAGTTCAGTCCGTAGTTTTTACTCTCAAATTTTTCCCCTTCTCTGGATATACTACATACATCCCAGGCACACTAGTGACCATTTGAACATAGAATCATTATCATTTACCATACCATTGCATCAGTACTCAAGTCACAACCTCAAATAATTTCAGATCCCCTGCACACACACACACATATGTATATATTTGCTGTCAAAACAAACCTGTAATAGATAACTTTCGTGTTGCTTTGCATATTCTCAGCATTAGAAGTCAGTAAATAATCCACTCCATGCCTAGGTTTCTTCTCTGATGAAGTGATGAATCTGACTCAATATGTCCAGCCATAATCGCTCCTATTGTCTACTCTTCGATAAATATATTTCTGTGAATGGAAATGGAATTGAATTGAATGAATATGGTTAAAAATAAATAAATCATGCTGCTGAATTTATAAAGAAATATGCATAACTATTGTGCAGTTTTTAATAATAAGAAATTTCAAGGGAGGACTATCTAACATGGTGAAGATATCATGAATTCCAAACTAAGTCAACTTATCAACATTTAACAATTAGTATAGTTCAGAGAAACACGATTCATTCAAGCGCACACAACAGTTATTGTTCAGCTAAAAGATGCTCAAGTCTAGCGACTAAACTATGGAAAGGATAAAACAGTAAAAGAAGAGAACAACAGATATATAAATTGCGCAACTCAATTTGAAACACTGAGAATCCAGATCTAACTTCATGCTACGTAATATTAACTTCCACTTTCGCTATTTCACATTAGCATCGATGTTCAAACTTCAACATGATTCGCTGGACTGGACATCAAATCTCTTAATATTAATTCAACACACAATTATGCGAAACATAGCGCAATCTCTTCATTAGAAAATAATCAAATCGCAGCTAATTGTTAGGTACAGAACAAGCTAAGCTTCGGCTAAAAGTCCAAAACCGGTTTAGTTACTTGAATCGAAACGAATCACAAATTAGGAACAGAACAACCTCACAAATCATGTACACACATTCGAAGTAGATCCGAAATTAGAAATAAAATATGAGAATTAAAAGCACACATCAGCGTAAAATCCGTATCAGACAAGGAAAATGGAACTATAAACGCATTAAAATCAGATTCAAAAGAAAGAAAAAAAAAGTTGCTCTATGAAAACTTGGAAAAGAAGCAATAACAAATGAGATTCGGAGAAGAGGTTACCTAGATCTGCTGCTTCGTCGATGCGATTGGCACTATTTGAATCCATGCAAATTTCGCAACTATGCACTGCATCACTCTGCAGCGATCGAGCTAGCAAGAGCGCCAAACACCTCTGAAGCTTTCGCTCTTCAAAGTTCAAAGTACTCTTGCTCATTTTGAAAAATAATTACGTATTTATAGTTCAATCTTTGTGCGGTTACCAAAATCATTGTATGGGCTTTAATTTATATATCCGCTGAAGCCCAAAAAAGGAAGCGGAAACCTTACTTTAACACCAACTTACAAGGTGGGCCTATTTGGGCTTGGCCCTTTTTTGGTATAGATTAATTAATGAAAAAATAATTACTACTTCCGAGGAAAAAAAGAAAAAAATAAATAAAATAAAAACTGAAAGCAGAGATTGCAGGTTGCGGACTTGCGGCTGAAGCTTCATTCTTTTTGAAGCTAAGTTCAATCGGTCTTACCAGAAAGTGAAACCATTGTCGAGAGAGAGAGAGAGAGAAAGATATAATCGGAACCAAAACGTATTTATCGGTTTCAAGTGGCATCACTGTGTCTCTTGAAAGCATGTTGAGTAAGTATTGTTCAGCTTCTTAACCTTTGTTATTTCCTCGCTGGGATTTTGAGCTTCTTTGGCTCAAAGTTTGAAGCTTTTTATTTATTTATTTTATACTGAATATCATAATGTATTTGAGAGATGGGTGTTCCTTATTGTTAAAAGTGCGCAAGACTTCAATCCCATTTGTGTTCAACACAAACCCAATTCCCAATACTGATAATACACAAGCTCATGTTCCTTCTGTTGAAGAGTCCCATGTGGTGAAGAGGTTGATACATGAGCGTGATATTGTGTTGGCACTTGAATATTTTAAGTCTTTGGCTATTTCTAGAGCTTTCAAGCACACCCACTTGACATATCAGATCATGATTGAGAAGCTTGGGAGAAACTGTGAAATGGATGGGGTTCAGTATCTCTTGCAGCAGATGAAGCTTGAAGGGGTAGCTTGCTCTGAAGATTTGTTCATATGTGTGATGAATTCTTATAGGAGAGCAGGGTTGGCTGATCAAGCTTTGAAGATGTTTTATAGGATCAGGGAATTTGGGTGTAAACCTACGGTTAAGATATACAATCACCTTTTGGATGCATTGCTTGGTGAAAATAGGTTTCAGATGATTAGTCCTGTGTATAACAACATGAAGGGTGAAGGGTTGGAACCAAATGTGTTTACATATAACATTCTTCTCAAGGCTCTGTGTAAGAATGGGAAGGTGGATGGTGCTTGCAAGCTACTCGTGGAAATGTCGAATAAGGGTTGTCCGCCGGATGCAGTGAGCTACACGACTATAATCTCTTCTATGTGTAAACTTGGTCAATTGGAGAAGGCAAAGGAGCTAGCTGATAGATTTGAACCTGTGGTGCCTGTTTATAATGCTTTAATCAATGGAGTTTGCAAAGAATACAAAGTTAATGAGGCCTTTGATTTGGTGAATGAGATGGTGGATAAGGGTATTAACCCAAATGTTGTTAGTTACTCTACTATTATTAATTGTCTTTCTGATATGGGGAACATTGACTTGGCTCTTGCAGTTTTTGTTCAAATTCTTAAGAGAGGATGCACCCCTAATATTCATACATATACTTCCTTGATAAAAGGTCATTGCTTGGCAGGGAGACTCGGTGAAGCTCTTAACTTGTGGAATCTTATTATCAGAGAGGGAGTTAATCCTAATGTTGTCTCATACAATGCACTCATACATGGTCTGTGCTCAAATGAGAAGATGACTGAGGCTATATCTATCTGTAATCAGATGGAGAAAAATGGTTGCCGTCCAAATGTGTCAACATACAGCACACTTATATTTGGGTTTGCAAAAGCTGGGAACTTGGTTGGTGCTTCTGAGACATGGAACAAGATGATAAACAGCGGTTGCCGACCTAATGTTGTGGTATATACCTGTATGGTGGATGTCCTTTGTCAGATGTCTATGTTTAAGCAAGTTCATCATCTTATTGAAAATATGGTTAAAGATGGTTGTCCTCCAACTGTTATTACATTCAACACATTCATCAAGGGCTTATGCAGCAATGGAAGAGTAGGATGGGCAATGAGGGTGCTTGATCAGATGGAGAAACATGAGTGTTTGCCTAATATCAGAACATATAATGAATTGTTGGATGGATTGTTTAAGGTGAACAGATTCAGAGAAGCTTTTGGAATTATAAGGGAATTAGAAGAAAGGAATGTGGAGCTAAATTCTGTTACTTACAACACTATTATGTCTGGATTTTCTTGTATTGGAATGCAAGAACAAGCTTTGCAGCTTTTGGGGAAAATGTTGGTAAATGGAGTAAAACCTGATGCCATTACGGTTAATATAGTTATTTATGCTTACAGTAAGTTGGGTAAGGTTAGAACTGCCATTAAACTTTTGGATAACATTACTGCTAGGAAGGAATTGTGTCCTGACATAATAGCACATACTAGTCTCTTGTGGGGTATTTGTAATTGGTTAAGCACTGAAGAAGCCGTTGAGTATCTTCATAAGATGCTAAACAAAGGAATCATTCCTAATATTGCAACTTGGGATGTGTTAGTTCGAGGCTTCTTTAACAGCTTGGGTCATATGGGACCAACACGCATCTTGGAAGAGATCTTGGGTAATGGATAATGTGCAATTTTCAGCTTCTTTTAAAGGCAATTTTGAACACTATGCAACAAGGTCAATATTTATCAAATTACATTGAATGAGGTAATGCTTACACCGCTACTCGCTAGATTCTTTTGTTTATATGATTGTATACTAGTGATTACACCACACTGCTTCTTACGGCAAATTTACAGTATCTTTATTCTTTTATATCCGTTGTTCAATGATTCACACTAAAAATAATACAAGGCAGAGAATGTCTCAATACAATGTTGTTGTGTGATTGCTGTGACTGTTGCAATATTATATTGTATGATTCTTGTGACTGATTTATAGATTTTGCTATTGGAATGTTGAATCTTTGATGAGCTAAGTTGGTATTAATTCGCAGTTTTTGTTTGTTCATAACCAATTTGGTACTGCAACACAAGATACTTTCTTAATCAGTTAAAAGTAGAATATGCTTATTCATCTGCTGTTCTTGGAAAGGCAAAAACAGATTCTAGATATAGAGCCTATTGAAGAGAGATGCTATAAAATTACACTGCACTCTTTAAGTAAGATCTAGCTATACGACCATGTGCCCCTTTAGGGAAGAATCCACCAGGGACATGTTCATCACCTTCACCATAAACTATCCTCAATATTTCCACTGGAGTCCTTGCATATGCAAGTGAATCTTTGTCACCAGCTAGCACATTGCCAGAAACTTTTCCCTCAGGACCTTCCAATCTAGGCACCTCAAGACCCTCATCTTTCAACCCTTTCTTTCCTAGCTTATTCCTAAGCCTTGAAATGCGGTTTGTGAACTCTGCCACACTCACTCTGTATGGCTTCACTTTCACCTCTCGATGTTCATATAGCATTGCTCGAATCACTGCATCTTGGCCTGATTCTACCCCCAGAAGGCCTGCAACAAGCTGTTCACACAAAATCCAAAAACATGATTATGTAAAATGGGAATGTTTAAAATTACAAAACTTTAGGTGTACTATTAAATTTATTTTATTTTATTTTTGAATCCATATTGTTATCTACTCGAATTTAGGCTCCTATCAAGTAACAAAGTGTACCACACTTATCTTCCTTTGTATAAATGTATCCCAATCAATTTTACTTCACATCAAATTTAATTGCTACACATGCTTGCAATTGTAACACCAATTTCAGTTGTTTGTGAAGAATGTGATATTCCCAATCAAAAAGCTTTTCCAACCTCCATTAAGTACTAATTCTGCAACTTCTCTTATGTGTTGTTTTTTTTTTCTGGTATCTTGGTATCAAATGCAGGTATATCTCGACATAGATGATGTCATAAATACCTTCCTAGATGTGGCATTTTGCAACTGTGGATTGGCTCCAACATACCCAGTGAGGCCAACATAAGGAATCACATAAGATGCAAGCAGGTAGTTGATGGAATTGGCATAGGGATCAAAAGGTGGGTTCAGAGGATGCCCAAATGCACTGTCCATAACTTGAGCAAATGATTCCTTGCTTATATTCAGTAATGGCCTAGGGAACCCTTTCACTGTGCTCTTTATGGCCCTGCAATGATAATCCAAATTTATAAGCCCTCCATCAAATTATTGGTTGTTCTGCTCAAAATTAACACATGCACAAATTTATCTTCTTTTCATGGAAGAAACTACAATAATAGAGAGACTAGAGATCAGAGAGAACCTCAAGTGTCCAACTTCTTGCAAAGCAAACTGCAAGATAACATCTCTAGTGAGTGTGTCCAGATTGGCCTTTTTGCCTCCAATTGAAGGGGGTCCTCCTTGTGCTAACTCTGGATCAACAGCATCCAATCCATGACCAGTAGCACCAAACAGGAAGAACTCAGCCTCCAAGTATTCTAGATTTAGAGGAAACTCCAAAAGATCAGCATCAGATTTTGGTTTTGAGCTTATAATGAGTTCTGAAGAGTAAGATACTGGGATGAGGAGAGTGAGGACTAGGGAGGTTAGCAAAACAACAATGGAAGCCTTAGCGGTGGAACTATGAATTGCCATGTTTCAGGATCACTTTTTCTTTCTGGGGTGATGCATGCATGTCAATATGCAAGTATATATATAAAATTATAAACATTTTCATTCATTTTTGGATCAATTCATCTGCACAAGGAAGTGGCGTCTGGCAAGAATGACACTTAAGAGTTACACGTGTATTGGAAGATGCTGAGTAAGCTTAAGAAATTGGGTCAGCTTTCACTTGTGTTAGACAATTTTTCATTTTTTTTTTCACTCCCAATATTGTTGGTTTAAAATTGTTCTAGACCTAAGATCACATATAGGATAAGTTTATATTTGTTATCATGTATACAGGGTGTGATAAAAAATTGTTCATGATTTATTGTGAATTATGTAAAATGATATGGTGTTCATCAGTTTCATCGTTAATCAGTGATATTTTATTGGGAAAAAATGATCGTATCAACTCCATTTTCAATGAAGAATTAGTTGGGCTGACACACTAAAGAACTGGGCTTTTTTTGTACGACTTGATAATCATTTTGAATATATTTTATTTCTTATCAAGATGAAACTAAATAGACTATAAAAAGTTCACAAAAAAAAAGACTAAAAAAAAAGATAAAGGTAAATATGAATTAAAAATATTAAATTTAATTAAAACTACAGAAAGAAAAAAATGTTTAAGAGTGATATATTTAAATAAAATGTTTTTATTGTTATCATTTTTATGTTTGTATTTTTATCTAAATATACAAGTAGAATTTATTTATAATTTAATCTTTACTTTTTGCAAACTTATTGAAATAATAAATTAATTGTGATACAAAATTAAAAATTAAATACAAAATGATACATCCTTATTATATATAATAATAATATAGATAATGTTACATAATAAATTTTCAATTGTTGCCAACAAAAACACCCCAAAAGACTTATTATATATTAAAGGAAAATAATTGGGCACAAAAAAAAAATCAGTCAAAATAGCACAATATATATAATCTAAAATGCACAATGTATATCACATGTAATGCACAACATATTTCACTATTATGCACAATATATATCACATGTTGTAGCATCATCTTTCTTTATAACATGTGATATATGTTGTGCACATCATGTAATATATGGCGTGCACAATATGTAATATTCGTTATGCAATTTATATTATACATATTATGCATAACTTGTTAGCTGTATTGGCTGATTTTTTGTTGTGCCCCTAGCAATACTCTGTATTAAAATCTCCATAGCCTTATCTCTTGACTGTTTGGTAGGAAAAGAAAGAACGTTAAAATTGTTTGGTCACAACATAAAAAATTAGTGACGCCTAATAATATACTCTCGTGTTTGATCGAATATTATTTCCGGTTCACCTATTATAAAACCTCAATTCGGCCAAAGTTGCAAAAGAGCCTCAAAATTTTATCCATTACCATTCCCTTTGAATCTCTCCTCCGCCAATAATTATACGTTAAGCCAATTTTCAACAATCTATCCCTCCCATCCCATTATTATTTGTATAAATATAGAACCTTCACATTTATACAAAAAATTAAAGCACAAAAAAAGAAGCAATGACTTTGGTAACAGAGGAGCTGAAGGCCAAGGCAGAGGTGTATTACGGTGACAAAGTTTGCAGAGAGAAATTCTCTCTGTTGCTTGCAGAAATAGGCCTACCTGATGGGCTATTAACAGTTCAGGACATTAAGGAATGTGGCTATGTGAAGGAGATAGGCTTTGTTTGGCTCAAGCTTGAGAAGAAGAGGGAGCACAGGTTTGATAACATACTTGTTTGCTATGATTCAGTTGTAACTGCTTATGTTGAGCCCAAGAGGATCAAGAATCTCACTGGGATTAAGGCTAGGGATTTCTTGGTTTGGTTCACCTTGAATGAGATTTATGTTAAAGGCTCACCTCAAGGGTCCACCATGATTACATTCAAATCCAATATTGTTGGGTTGTCTATGTCATTTCCTGTGTCATTGTTCATGGAAGGGATTAATAATAATGAAGCAGCAAAGGAAGAAGAAGAGAAGTGGTGGAGGATGATCAAGTTGTAAATTTGTGATTATTAGTGCAAAAAATAAAGAAAAATAAAAATAAAAATTGTCATTGTTGTATTTTTATATGATGGATTATATTATTATTCAGCATATTATTAGGCTGATGTCATGCACTTGTATATTTTTAATGAAGAAATTAGTGGCTCTCAGTAATAAAAAAAAGAATATGCTAAGCAATGTTTGTTTGAGAAGAATATGCCTATGGAATGAAAGTGCATAATTATTGTCTCTTTCTTTCCAAATGCTTCACGTAATTTCCTTCGCGAAAATGTGTATTTGTGCCTTCCATTTTTTATTTTATTTGCATGGCTTACGTGAGACGAGCGTTAGGATCACCGTTAAGAGTCGTGTTTCAACGTTCATGATGATGAAGCTGCTGAATTAGTGACATGGTAAAGCTTGTGGCTCAATTAACCAACAAATAATGCATCTCATTTTTCTCCGCGATTCTTATCCTTTTTTTTTTATTATTTTTTTTAATTCTTCCAAATGGAAATTAGAAACATGTTGTTTATAGTGTGTTTGGTTGCAAGTTTCTACCAGGCTAAAATGTCCTTTTTTAAATATATTTGCTAATTATAGTAATATGTTCTTGTATACTCTAGTACAACATATATTCAAAAGTAATTTTAGTTGACTAACATTGTCTAAATAATATTTATTTTGATATAATTGTTTTAAATATTAATCACTTTACTTCAAAAATTTCGCTAATAAAGGGAAACTAGTTTCACCTCTTGAATTTGAAATTATTGATAAATTAACAAGAATTATTAATGATTTTACAAAAATTCTTAGATGTTCTTTGAGCAACTACTTTATCTTGGTCAGAGTGATTTTAACCATTAGATATAAATAAAATAGTAAAGAAAAATTGAATTAAACAATCTTTGTAATATTTAAATATAAAAATTCTCTTACTTTTGGTAAATTTAAGAAATTGATATGCTTATAAATGTTAGATTATTAAAAAACCAGAGTTTCATTTTTTTTTCTCATTGATCTGGGCTTTAGCCACGTAGAAGACTAGACCAAAACTGTTTGGTTATTGTTTTTTGTAAGAGCTAAAGGGCCGTGGGCCTTTGACTTTTATTTATTTCTCTCTTCCCTCCTCAACCAAAACACAGTCGTTTTGGCAAAACTGATGCACGCCCTCTTCTTCCTCTTCCGATTTCTAACCCTTACGAAAGATCGAAACTTTCTGAAGCATTGAAGTTCCTCAAAATAAAATTCGTGCACCAATTTACTCGAATCAACCACTTTTTTTTTATTTTTGTTACTCTCTACTTGTAGTGGAGAGGGCACTATGGCAGATAAAGATGAAGATTTGGCGATGCCAAGGGATGCGAAGATTGTGAAGTCTCTATTGAAATCAATGGGCGTCGAAGACTACGAGCCTCGCGTTATTCACAAGTTTCTAGAGCTTTGGTATCGCTATGTGGTTGATGTGTTAACGGATGCACAAGTTTATTCAGAGCATGCGGGAAAGTCTGCAATCGACTGTGATGATGTTAAGCTTGCTATTCAATCCAAGGTCAATTTTAGCTTCTCCCAACCACCCCCAAGAGAGGTAATTCTTACTATTCAAGTGTTTATTCAGTATTCTTCGTAAAAAGGTTAGGTTTTTGGTCCTTTGCTGTTAAAAAAAGGAGAAATTTTTTTCATCTTTGATTGGGAATTTGAGTTTGTTAAGGAATTTCAACTGCAAGTACCAGCACTTTTGCTGCATAGTTTAGACAATTAACTTGTCTTCAAAACTATTATACTTGATTGAGAAGGACACTGCCTCTAAATTATACTTGATCTCATAACAGCATGAGGGTGAGCCTTGTGATTTGAAGGTCATGGGTTCATATTCTAAAAATAGTCTCTTCATTTGGAGGGCTAAGGCTCCCTAGACCTCACCAAGTAGAAGCCTCTTGCATTGGGTAATTTGGGTTGCGCTTTATTTGTTTATGAATACTGGCTGAGATTGCCATTTGGATGGACAGGATTATCACTTAAAGTCAAAGTTATTTAGAAAATAGAAATCTATTGATAAGATCCATTTGTTATTTGCATATATTGAGCTGCAATTTACTTGCTTACTTGATCCCGGTCTATTTGATCACCTGATGCCATCTGCTCTTCTCTGTGTGTGTGTACGTGTTTGAGCAAAACTAAGTTTTCCTGTAAGATAACATGTTGAACATGCCAGGTGCTTCTGGAATTGGCTCAAAACCGCAACCGGATACCATTGCCGAAGACTAATGCTGGGCCTGGTGTTCCTCTTCCACCTGATCAGGACACATTGATCAGTCCCAACTACCAGCTTGCTATCCCGAACAAAAGGCCTGCCGAACCTATGGAAGAAACAGAGGATGAAGAAGCTGCCAATCCCAACCCCTCTCAGGAAGAGAAGGCCACCGATATGCAACAGAATCCTTATCAGAGAGTGTCCTTTCCCCTCCCCAAACGCCAAAAGGATTAAGTCTCCATCCCCCCACTATAGCTTACTTTAGTCTACCTCATGTGGCATTGTGCAATTGTACTATTAACAGTGATTTATACACTTATAGAGGGTACTAGGGTTTGAGATTGGAATGAAATGATTCTGTAGCAGCTCAGTTTGTAATTTAACAAATGATGAGAATTGAAATCCTTGTGATCACTATCTTCACCTCAGCTCTATATCTGTTATGTGTTTCGTGCCTTGCAACTGAAATATACATTGTTAGTTAGGGAAATGTGTTAACTTGGCACTAGTTTAATTACAATTCATACTTATTTAAATTGTGGTCAATCAACTTTGGCGTTTAAGATCACTATGTTCAAATAATGGAACTCATGCATAAATGCATAAATGCAGATGTGGGAGGAAATTATGGTGATCAAATGGACCACCACAAATTCAATTCCATGTTCAAAAGATTAACTCAACTCACTCTTTTTCCCCCTTTTTCCTGAGAAGATGTTTGCAGGGGTTTTTTGTTCCTATCTGCTCCTATAAGTGGGACTAAAGGTACAGAATTAGTGCAGAAACAGCTCCACTTTGGGCCACATGCAAATTGATCAAGGACATGTATGTTGCAAGGTACAGCCCTCAAGCTCCCCCTTCTTTATCGTTATATATTTTGCATTATTGGTTTCTTGATTTGGTAGTGCACAATTTACCATCCATAGTCACTTCTTGGAACAGTTGAGTTCAATCAGCCACATTGCACGTTTTCAGGTGTGTGTGTGTATTCCCCCCACCACACCCTACCCCATCCCTAATTATTATTTTTTTCTTTTTTCCAGAACTTTAATTACCTGTATAGGATGTTATTTGTACATTGGATGTGACTATTTTCTATGGTAACCCTCACTCCAAGTCTTTATGGAAAGTTCAAGGGCTCCACCTTCTGAGCTTGAACGTGAAAGTGGGATGATACACATACCAAATCATAGCAGCTACGACCTATACACTTTGAATTTAAACTTTCACGATAAGAAAAGAAAAAAAATACCAAGAGAAAATATCTTATATTAGATACCAAAATGCACCACTCTTCTTGATGTGATGCATTTTATACTTACTTTTACAAAACTTGGATGAGAAAAAGGGAAGATCAATTGTCGATGGACCCTGGATGATAGTAATAGCTAACATATATTATTATTGATCACAGATTCACAGGATCGGAAAGGCAGAGATTAGTGGACCTAAGCAGAGAACAAATTAAAGGGGAAGAGTAGCAGCAGTGGGGTACAAAGATAGTTTTGGTCAATCCATTCATAATACTACTAGTACTATATATTATATTAATGAAATTTACTGCTATCTCAGTCCAAAAGAAAGTACTTTTATAATGTGGTTCCAGAGAGTGAGAGATTGAAGAATTACATAAGAACAAAGGCCAAGAAATTGGGGAAAGTGCGACTTTGTAACTCGTTTGACTGCATTACTTTGGAGACTGTGATGCCAATTTGATTTTTCTTCATTGCTAGAAATCTAGCCTAGCATATTCAAAAACCAAGTTCGTCGAGTAGTATTTTCGAGTACCATCCATAGCTTTAAAATATAGTATTTTATTTTCGGTTACCTAAGATTCCTTCCTTGTGCTCCCTTCACCATTATCTAACACACAGTGCACTTTTTGAGTTCTAAACGAGTTTCCCACATTTACTTTAACAGACAATCTTGCTGTGCCATAAACTGCAAAGAGCAAAAGACCATAAGAAACATCAAACTCTGGTTTCTCGATCCTACTACAAAATGGTACGTTTGACCCACCTTAATTATTCTCCCACGTGCAGTGCCACCCACTGTCATTATATTATGATAAAATAATATTATATCTTTAATTTAAAATTTAACTCTACATTTTAATTTTTTTTGTAGCATTATTTTTTATTTTTGGTTTCTCACTGTATCCCTCGGCCCAGGGCAGGAATCAAACCCAAGACCCTTGCTTAACGGGACAAGTCAGTTAATCACTTGACCAACCCAAGTTAATTATTGTAGCATTATTTTAACTCTATGTGCTTGCTACTATGACGTAACGAAGCCTGTAACAATTATTTCTGGGCCTGTCACTGTCAGGTCCATAAGAAAAGCCCACTTGACGCCCCACGCACCCACCTTCTTTCCCCTTTTATAAAAAGCATAAGTAGAAACTTCTCATATCATATGAATTATCATACTATTATTATTATTACACCTTTTACCATATATCCATAATAAAAGGCTCTCACAATCTTCCTTCACCCTCTTCTACTAGGGGATAATCTCAAACATGAATACGAAACAAAAACATGGGCTCATTGAAGGTATTAGCATCGAATTTCTATAATTAATTCTCATCATATGATCATAGCTCGCATTTTTCTTTACTTAGTGTTCTACCTCTTTATTTTTCCTTCCTTTTTAGTTTCACTATGTGCAAATTGCAATATATTGTACTGCCATAATTTGTTCCATGATCAAACATACATATAAAACAATTAAGTATATTGTCATGTTCTTTAATGGTGGACTCTGTTCCTACCATTTTTTTTCTTAGTTCCTAAGCACTAATGACTAAGAGTATGTTGCAGATGATGCTTCCAAGCACTTCCTCATGCATGTGAGTAGCATCAAAACCTTTATGGTCAACCCCAATGACTATGGAGCAGAATGTTCCCCTGAAATGGTGGCTGCAGCAGATTCATACTGATCGGGTGCTATCTTCCCTGAGCTTTTTTACCAACCAAGTTCTTATTCACCACCTAGCTTCATTTTCTTTTCCTCTTTCTTTTTTTAAATTATTCTTGACCTTGTAAGACCCCAACCTCTGTCTGTTGCCCTTCTTTTTGCTCTTATGTAAGACTCTATCCCAGTATTTACTGATATGGAGTTCAATCTCTTTCTTTCCTCGTTACCCCCTAACTCTTATTCTCCTTCCTTGTCTATCCCTCCTGAGCTTTTTTCAATTTTGGTGAAACTACCATAGAGGTGTAACTTATTTCATTGTTATTTATGGTTATTACTGTGAGAAATGGAGTGATCTGAGTTCAGGTGAGTTAAAATAACCAACCATATCCATATGTAATTTATTCTGTTAAAGCAATGAATAGTTTGTATCAAACTTTTATATATGCTGTTGCAGGCATAGGTATCCTTTGTTTTGATTTGAATGATGTTTGGTACAGTGTGTAAGAAGAGTATACATATTCTTTTAGATCTAAGCGACTGCAAGAGTAACACTCACTCGTGACTGCTCCAATCAATGTACAGATATATCCAATCCATTAATTATTTGAGTTCTCTGACTCTAGTCTCTGTCTCTAGTCTCTACATACGTACATGATATAACTAGAGCTTTTTGTACTCAATGAAAGAAAGCTGAAAATAAAACCCATTGTTCATACATAACAAAATAAACTGAAGCTATTTTTTCTTATCTGCATAATTATAGTCCGAAAGTGACTCAGACAAGCAAGCACCCATATATAAAGGAAGGAAACAAAAACACATAATGAATGAAGTAAAGTGAGAGATAGAGATGAACGAATTTTCTGTTAAATGCGTATTTTAGTGTTAGTTTAATGAGAAAATGTTAAATTGATCACTAGAGCAGCATAAATAAGGTAAGTGTAATTATCTTAGGATCCATGTGAATTATGACCATAGGGGAATAATAATATCATCATGATATATACCGCCATTATTTTCTGTGGGGCGGTGATAATGACCTACCAACCTCAGCTCACGCAATTGAAGAAAACATAATTGGATGGAATTATTAGTTTCTCTTGTAAGTTAAATTTGTACTAGTTATAACTTATTATAGTCATGGACCATATTCCACCATTTGAAATTCAGATCGTAAACAATGTCAGAAGATGGGTAAAAAAAAGAGCAGGGGTAACTCCCTTTGGTTTTTGACAATATGTGAATTCAGAGTGCTTAAGAGATTATTTCGATCAGCGCAGATATTTATTTATAAATAGTAGCACTCTCACTATCAAAATAACTTTGTAGAAGAAGACCTTTCTCTTCTATGTCGTCACTTCACTGATGGGTATTCCTAAACCAGTACATGTGAATTATTGTTCATGTTAAATTAAAATGTGCCCCATCAAAAACATATATGGGCTTTTTATATCGGCAAGTTAGGTAGTAATGGGCTTTGAGTTTAAATCTCAGAATTTTTTGTCTTTTCAATACCTGTGGTCCAAAAAAATAATTTTATCAATATCTATCTTCTATATAGTAGAGAAGTATCCATCGTAACCCCGTGTGTTAGCACAAGTGATAGATACTTGGGCTGCTTTAGCATCATGTCCCGGGTTCTCTTCTTGAGACGGTGTGTATGCAGAAAATCTTGTGGCAAGCTCCCTACCACCGAAAGGTGATCTCTGCAGGAGTTAGGGATTAGTCGTCAGCTATCTGGCCGACGGATACCCGAGGGAAAAACCCTTTAAAAATATATATATATCCATCATAATCCACAGTAACCATTACAGTTATATCTTCTTTTTTATTTTTCTGTTTCTTTACTAATTACTATTATATAGTAAAGAACCCAATACTGGTGCAGTATATATATATTTATATGAGCCCACAATCACTCATGTCAATAGCACATGAATCTTAAAAAAATAAAAAGAAACTGCTAATCCATGTGTCGTCGCAGTCTTTCCAATTTAATTAGAATCTTAAACAAGAGTTGACCCCACAAATGTTGTGGAGCAGTTGACTTTGACATCATTTTCTTTCTTTAATTTTCTGGGTTGTATGAGACTGATTGTTCCATGGTTCATGATTAGTATAAAACAGTGTTGATTTCTTTTTTTAGAGAGAGAGAGAGGGGAAATCCCCAACTGTCAACCACCTAATTCGCAATTGTTTAATTAAAAAAGGATCTTATTATGCCCAAAATAGGAAGGCCATCTTCATGCAACATGTATATATGAAAATTAATCAAAAGGCCTTTCCAGCTTAGAATGAAAACCAAATAGAGACTAGCTAATATAATATACAATACAAAAGTTACAAATTCAATTAGCATGATCAACACACCATCTAATGCCTAATGGCACTTTTTTCTTCCCTCCTCATCCTCTTTTTCAATTATCAATCCTTTTATATATTAATCTTTTTGCATCAATACTTTAAAGTTAGAAAACATAACTAATAAGACATGATTTGTGCATGCCTCCCTGTTTTCTATATATACATTGTCATCAAAACCAGCATCAGGTACACGCATGCATTCATTATTTTACTTTGTTTTTATTTTTTACAATAGTAATTAAGTTTCATCATTCAACACAGACATTCCAAAAAGGCAAACAAATAGACATAGGCACATATTACTTGAATTTGTTATTTGTATGAAAAAATCTGCTCTTCATATCAATAATTTTGTATCTATTGTTTGATGAAGTGTGAGATCATATTCAAATAGTACACACACCTTATCTAATAGTAAATAAAATACAAAATTATTAGTACAAAAACCTAAAAAAATTTAAATTTTACATATAATTTCTCATATCACTATTCAATCTACCCTGCCTATCAATGCATCATGAAATCTTAAAAATGCACTATTGCTATCCTCTTTTTAAAGGGCTTAGCGGCTTAGTTTTGATACACAGTGTTAAATTATTCCATAATATCAATAATTCAATATACAATTAAATAATTATATAAAAATATTGTACAATATTGATGATTCGAATTGAATTTATAGACAAAATTTCCACAAAAGACATTGATGTTAGTAATTTTTTTATTGAACTTTAATCTTAATTTAATTTATTTTAACACCAATATTATCGAATTGGTGATTTAATTAATTTAGCTTCATATGTATTTTTCTAGCTTCTCCTTATATTGGCCTCTTGGCTGCAATGTGGAACTACCATTCCACGTCACTGCACACTCGACGCTATAGCCGTTGTGGGTCCTAAGCTATATTACATGTCCTCATTATTAATTCAACATTTCTCAGTTCTCGATCTTTCTCTATTATTTTCTCCAATTAATATTTCTTAAACTCTACGCCTAGTGTTATACAGTAATAATCCTATACTTTTTCAATTATAATTGTCCTTGTTACTTCTTTATTTAATTTTTATTCAGTGTTTCCAATACTCTGATCTAGGTTAGTTCTCTTTTCATTTATATAAAAAATATCATTTGGCAAAATAACACGATGCTTCTTTTCTTTTTACGTGAGATAACACTGTTGTTTGGCGATACCAAGTTGAATTTTTTCATGGATATTTTTTTTACGAGTAATGCTACATGTACAATAAAAAATTAATCAAAACAATTAATATATTGTGTACGACATATATAATATAATATCTATAATATCGCATGTTATAAAAGAACATGATGTTACAACACGTGATATACATTATGCACAACACGTGATATACATTGTGCATATTATATTATATATGTTGTGCATAACATGTTAACTGTTTTAACTGATTTTCTTTTGTAAATTAAGTATTTATTTATATATATATATATGTTTGCTTATTAGTTATTACCATTGTGCAAACAGAAGAATAAGACATATATTTTTTTTAATATTTTATATCCTTGTGAATGAGCATTGCCTTAAATTAAAATTATTTATTTCTTTTCATTTCACAATAATATATTTTGGGTTCAAATAATAATATTTTAGAATATCTGTATTTCGTCCCCCATTCCTTCTTATAGAATATAGATTCGAGAACTTTAAGAGTGTTGAACTTTGTCATATCTTTGTTTATATAACGAGAGCATCCCTTTGATGAACTTATTTTATTTTATTTTTGCAATATTTAAATAGGAACGAAAATCTTATTCCTGATTGTTGTATTATTGTTTCGTTTCATTTCATTAACTACTTTTGTTTTGACGATTAAAACTCATTAATAAATTCCTTCTGCATGCAACGTCAATGTTTGAATTAATCATCACTACGCCTTCACCTCTAATTAACATGAATGTGGTAGTGAGTTTGTAAGCAGAGAAATGTTATATATGTATTTGTGTTACGAGTCCCACATTGAGGAGACTAAAGTAAAGTAAAAGACTTATAAGGTTTTAGGTTTTTCCACCATAATAGGGGCAATGCTTAATATTATTTTACGGCCATTCCTCCACCGGTGAGAACCCTATGTCAATTGACTACTCGAGCTCTGAACATATTGTTATTTTCAAATTTAAAAGGGATAATTTTGTTTTCTAATGGTCATATCCGGTTGACTCGAGCATAATTGTTGTGATATAATTATATTTAATTTGTGCTCAAAACATAAATAGTATTATGCTATTCAAGTAACATTAGTGGAAACTTTACACTTGTTATGCATCGAAATTAAACTTAACACAATAATTGTGAATACTGTAGAAATATAAAATATATATTAGAGTGCGTACTATACATCGCTTTTGAGGGGCAATTATTGAATGATATAATTAATAATAATTCCGTCCCATGTATTAATAATTGAAGGGGAAATGGTACTCTATCTGGACCCATGTAACCATTCTATATAGGCAAGGAAAAAGAGGACCCCGACCAAGAGAGCACCAACATAATCCAACTTCTTTTGAAGTGCGAACAAACATTAATACATTTAACTTTGATACACTATTAACGTAAGAAAATATTTTTATACTGATAGTATATCAAAATTAAACTCTAAATTTATATATATATATCAATAATGTTCATCAAATAATAGAAAAAAAAGTTAAATCAGTCAATTAGCTCATTTGATAATTTTTTGGCCCAAAAAAACTTCATTTAAGAAATTATTTTAGTGGACTAAGTGATTATGATCCAAAATTTTCATATTGACTGATTTTTACTGATTTTTCATTATCTAAATAGTATCAAAATATATATATATATTATGTATGTATATGAGAAATATTTACTGAACAATTTAAAAACAACATAATAAATCAATAAGTTCATTTGACAATCTTTTGGCAAAAAAAATAATTTTTAGTGGATTAATTGATTGTAATACAAAATTTCTATATTGACTAATTTTAACTAATTTTTTATTGTATAAATAGCAGTACTATATATATATATAATTAAAAAGAAAAAACAGGGGGCGATGCGTTGAATTGAACTGAACGTTGAAATTAAACCACATTGTGGCATTAAACCCATCCATAAAATAAATGTATATAAATAGACCACAACACCTGATGTTATAGCTAGCTAGTATTCGAACTCATACATAAATTTTATATGTCGCCTTTCATAGAATGAAATACATTTTATAATTGATCATTTACTTT
The DNA here is from genome assembly GCA_013621005.1 of Aeschynomene evenia. NCBI lineage: Eukaryota > Viridiplantae > Streptophyta > Magnoliopsida > Fabales > Fabaceae > Aeschynomene > Aeschynomene evenia. Next base: position 30,772,199 of record CM024263.1, on the reverse strand, counting down.
TTTGGAGAGCTCCAACAATGAAAACATTATTTATTGTTGTCAGTGAATACTAGAATTTAAAAAAAAAAATAGAAAAAAAGTATATATGAAGTTTATAATTTGATACCAAGATTAGATCACCCACTGGAAAGGAAGTGGAAAGGAGGAAGCTAGGAGGAACTTTCTATCAAATGAAGGGGAAATAGTATAGTATATCATATGCTAAATTTGTCTTGTTGTCTTTTGTACACGAATAGCATTTAGCATTGTTATATAATCTACTGCATGGGAAAAGGCAAACCTACCACTTCAACAGTCAACCATCAAATTAAAATAAAATTAAATTTGCCAAAGCAAAGTATGCTTAGTCTTGGTCGGATATATATATAGTAGTAGTAGTACTGGTATTAGGTTGTAGTGTCCCAATAGATTTAATTAGCTTGGTAATGCAGTTGCAAGAGTATTTTAATTAAGAGTATTGTTAGAGAGAGAAAAAAAAAACCAACCAAAATAGCCAATAATAGAAAATTGTGTCTAAATCATTCCGCCTATTAAAAAAATACACATGATTAATAATGATATTTGAGCTAAAAGTGTTAAAATAAGTTTTATTAGCTATTTTAACTGAAAAATGTTGTTATCCAAGCATTTATGTTTAATTAAATGCAAAAGTTGGTCAATTATTGTTCTCTTCGATAAACCTAACTGCACACCGCAGCTGCTTTCAACATATCTTTTGAAGCATATAAGAAATTCGAAAAGAGGTGTAGAGTTTTTATACGTGGATCGATGATTTGTATAGTTTCATATGAATGCTTTTAATATATTTGTATACAATCTGATAGATAGTGGTTAACAAGTGGATAAGGATGATACAAAATTTTAAGGGTAAAAATAATCAATAATACTTAGGATACAATAATAAATATATCAATACAATTAATATAGTCAACAAGTTTATTTAGTTTTATCTTTTGTCCAAATAATCATTGAAAATCTGCAATAGATAATTATGATAAAAAATCTTATTTATATTAGCTAATTTAGCTAGTTTTTTCATTGTACATATAATATAAAAAAAATAATAGTTAAGCATAATAATAATAATAGCTGAGATGTTATATATTTTTATTATTTTCTCTAATTAAAAATTTGTGTGGAGTCAAAAAGTTAATTAATATATATTTTGGCAAAAATATACACATTCAAATATTAAAGAATTTTAAAATATGTTGGCACCCTCCAAATCATGGATCTGTCTCTGATAACTTTTATTTTTACTTGGAACGTAATTAGTTTTAAAGACTGAGAGAAAAATTAAAAACTAAATTTCTGAGAGAAATACTTTGAGATAGTTGTAGGTAATATTTTTTATATATATAAATAGTATTTATTATTGACAATAATGATTAATTTTTTCATTTGGATAAAAAGGCATTGCATAGTATATCACCAATATATATACCCATGAGAGAAATATTCAAGGAAGCATGAAAAGTTAATTATTAATGGCACTTCATCAGGAATGAGGGTGTATGTGAGTGAGATGTGATATTTAAATTTGAAAATGATATAATTTCTCTCTGATGTTTTAATTTAATTTAAAGAGATAGATATCGCATTGGTGCCGATGACCCTATGAATCTGAAAGGGACGTGTGCTGGGATTGCAATGCTGGCCCTTATATATAAGGGAGGGTGACCTTAAACAGCAAGGCTTGGTCCTCACATGTCGATTTTGTGGGAACTGGAAGCCGCCTATTTAAAGCATGTGTAAATCGAAACATACACTTCAACCATTATATTATATTTCCAAACCACACAAAAGTAAACAAATTATTAATATGAATGCAAGAAACTGATGATGAGTAGTGATTCTACAAGATATTTAACGAATTAATCGATTGATTACTTCTTTTAATTCGATCTTCATCATTTCATTCAGTTAATTATTATACGAGAAATGTTATTTGTACAGTTAAAATTATACAATACTTGTACAACAATTATATTAATCGTTGAATTTAATTAGTTTGTAAACAATCTAATCATAATTTAACTCGATCATGAATTGATGCAAAAAATTTTAACTCAACAAAGTTACACAAATAAATGAATGTAATTGATTAATTTTTTACACTGTCAATATATCATAATTAAACTCTATAAATTAATGGAACAAGAATTGATCGAGTGAAACATTATAGAGTTTATATTAGATGTAGATCACATATTTAAATCCGTACTTATATACTTATATTTTTTGGATGAAATAAATATGTTTTTTATAAACACTCGCTTAGTCTAGAGATTTTTACTGCCTTGGAATGATTTATGATCTCTTCTATTCATCCTAATATTTTGTTTAAAAGGAAATTAATAGTTTGATTATTTTTTTTAAGTTTTCTTCTAAGCTTTTGGTTGCTAAAAATTAAAATACCATTAGTATCTTAATAAAATCATACAACACTCCTTGTGGTTTTAATTTATTATTTTGAGAGAAACATTAACTGATAAAAGAAAAACGTTTGGCATGTGAAAGTAGGTAAGGAAGGAAGAACAAGTTAATTAAAAATATGGGTTTAAGTCAAAGATGGTAGTAATAGAAGCTAGACACAAAGGAAGATTTGTGTCAATAAAAACAATTGATACAGACAGATAAACACCAATTAAAGTGATAAAGCTACTTGAGTCAATAAAGAGTGTGCAAAGTCAATTGCTAGGTGTACTTCATTTTTAAGTACAAATTTCATCAATCCCCATAAAAACAAAAAAAAGTTTTACCATTATATTATTATTTAGATTTCTTTATTCATATTTTAATATGCTCCCTCTCTCTCCAATTCTTGGTGCATAAATACCCCATTATCGTGGCTCATAATTCCCTGCACCTCTCTTCTCCTCTATTCATCTCTCACACATTCTATTATATTTCCTCTCTTCTTGCCAATACTTTCTTCTCTCTTCCAAGTTCTTTACTACTACTCAATAAATTAAAAAAAAAAAAAGGAAAAAAAAGAGTTTTAATTTAGAGAGGATATTCCATATATCCAAACATGGTGTTGGCTTCCCCAAACCCAATCAAGAGTGATAGGATTTTATTATCCAATAGTGACCTCATCCCCATTATTGACCTCAAGGAGGAAAAATCGGTGGTGAGAAAACTCATAGTGAAAGCATGTGAAGAATATGGTTTCTTCAAAGTGATAAACCATGGTGTGAATAATGAAACCATATCAAAAATGGAAGAAGCAGGGTTCAGTTTCTTTTCTAAACCAATGGCACAAAAGAAACAGGCTTCGCCTGCCTATGGATGCAAGAACATTGGATTCAATGGGGACATGGGTGAGGTTGAATATTTACTCCTCAGTGCTACCACTTCATCCATTGCTCAGATATCTAAAACCATATCCAATGACCCATCAAATTTCAGGTATGCCTATCAGTACGTTTTTTTTTCTTTTTAATTTAATTTATTCTTTATACAAAAATGATTCACGTATCACGTGTCAAATTTTGGAGCGAGGGGTATATATGTAGGTTTTAGTTTTAGTTTTAAATGAGATACATAAATTACATAATACTTGATGAATGCGTGTTTAATGTGCATGCAGTACTATTTTTCTTTATATATGTCATTGTCTCATACTAGTCTAACTAACATTTATTGCATGGTTCGTTTACTGTTATAATGAACACCCTGAATCTTCAAAGAAGTGGGGTAAGAGAGAAGGGGCCTAGAGTGATGAGGATAGGTCCATTGTTTTCCCTTATGGTCCTTTTTGTATATGGTGGCCGGTGTTCATCATACAAAGCTAATATTATTTGTAAGCATACAAAAGACATTGAAAATGGATATTTAAAAGAGAGGTTGCTGAAAATATTTGGTAATAATAAAATGATTATATTTCTTTTTGTTAATTTTGAATATCCGCTATATATATAATAAATTATTATGAGAAATGTCATTAAATATATTATTTTTCATACATTAGATAGAATTTTGCATAAATTATATATACAATGGCCAAGAAAGTGCGGTATATAGACAAGAACACTAATGCTATATATACGGTAAAAATTGTATAATATTTATACAATAATCGTATTTGTCTTTAAATTATAATACAAATTTATAAATTAATACAATTTAATCATAAATATAATTTATTGTACAAATTTTTATGTACACATAAAATTATTCCTAGACGAAAAGTGAGTAAAGTAATAGGAAGTGAGGTGGTCATGCACGGATACATACTATATTTCTCTTCTGTTATGGTTATGGACCATGCGTGCTAGCAACTAATAAGTTATTGCCAGCATATATACCCAGTGACTATGTTAGTTCCATGAATAATTATTATTAATAAAAGAGAATAACCATAGAAATAATAAAAAAATCAGTCAAAACAGTCAATAAATAGGCACAATCACCCAGCTATTAAAAATATACTTATGATTAAAAGTGTTATTTGGACCATAAATATTAAATGGACTTTATTAGCTATTTTAACTGATTTTTATTGTATCCCAGACATTTGTGTTAATAAATTATATAATTATAACGTCCCTTTCGGAACTAGTTCCTCATGAGTTGTATCTGACCAACAAAGAACAGAGAGAGATAATGACACTTCAGAGTTTTATTTCCCTTATTATTATTATGTGAGTGATGATATATATACAACACTTTAGAAGTGTACATGTTGCATTATATGTTATGTTAATTAATGCTTCAAGTGGCATTCTCTGTAGTGCATAAAATTGATTTATACCAAAGATGATTTACTTACATATATTTAGCCTGCAATTTACGGATATTACATTACATAAATATAGGAAAAAAGGTTCTACTTAAACAACTAACATTTCTTTTTACTTATACATATATTTTTTTCCTATATACATAGTACATCTCATGTTATTAACCTCTAGGTAAAACCTTGGACCTCATTCACATATTTAAAGACTATCATTTATCTGCCACTTGAAGTATTAATTTTATGGGTAATTTCCATATTATATTCTTTTAATATTTTTTAAATTTGGTAGTTAATATATCAGATAATAAATAAATTGTTATTACCATTTTTTTTAACCCCTAGTTAAATAGGTTAAATTATAGTAGAAAAGAAGATATTAAAATTTAAATATGATTTTTTTTCTTTCAATATATGTATAAGTTTGTGTTGGTAATATTTCGAACACTTTAATTTGTTATTTGAATTGTCAATACCTGTCAAACTTATTAAAACTCTCTTTTTTGTGTCCTATACTCGTGCTCATTCTTCATCATATCTAATTCCTTGATTTAGAAAAATATTAATATCACTCTTTTTCTTTTGTTTGTTTTTTATACGATTTGTATGATTCTCTAGTAAAAAAATGGTGTTAGCACGATCATGTACGTACGAAAGATTCACTTTGGTATTGAGAATTAAAAATTAAGAAGTGAGTTTTACAAGTTTCAATTGTCTTCTTCTTCCTTCTTCACTTAAATTTTTTTAAATGTCCCTTTCAAACTTAGCTAGCTAGTGCTATAATATTTATGGTCAATCAGCGATATTAAAGAATAAAATTTGAAGATTAAGGAAAGGCAAGTTGTGAGAAAGATTAAGGAAAGGAAGAAAACGTGGGGTGCATGTGAGATTTTAAACGATCCACGTCGCACATGGGAATAGAGGACCTAGGAGGATGGATATATATGTCAGATACAATAGGACACTTTTTTCTTTCTTTACCCCTCATTCATTCATTCATCTCTTGAAAGTTCTTGGTCATGTCAACACTTATAAGTCAGACCCTATCTCTATACCTACTTACTTACTACGCTCATTGGAACTCATTCAATTTTCGCTCATCTTGAAAAAAATAAAAAATATATTTATTTATATGGATATATAAATTATAAAATCTGAGAAGGAGAAAGAAAAGTACCATCTGGATAAAGGTTGAGGTGTCAGAATGACATCTCAGAAATATATCAGCAAGGTCCAATCAAATCAAAACCAAAAGCTGAACACTAAAATAAAATAAAAAATTGATATGTGTGTTTGTGGGGAGCAACAATTTCCCATAAATGTGAGGGTAGTGATTCGATTTTGAAATTTGATTAGCAGAAAGTATATCCAATGCAATGACTAGTCAGTGAGCGAGTCAGAGAAGCCTGCAGATTGAGTATAGTGAGTGGCACTGGCACGAAGCAGAGATAGCTCTAGTTACAACTTGATCGATCAGTCCAGTGTCCATTCTGTTATTATTGCTGGCTGGCTGGCTGGCTCCTTTTAAATTCTCAATTGGTTTCACTTTATTTTTATTATTATTAATTAAATATATGTATGGTTTGCGGATGATAATTGTGACTGTGTTAGTAATACTTGCTTCTTATTTTAAAAAAATATTAAATATACATAATACAGTACCCTCTATCTATTATCGACCTCATTCAAATGTGGGTAATTTTGATGAACATATTCATTAAGTTGTTAATATTTAAATGGACGAAAAGTACTATGTTATGTACCAATATCGTTCTTGGTATTTATATGTTACTGTTGGTACAACATAACATGACAGGTGTACAGTGAGTGCATACACAGAAGGAGTGAGGGGGCTAGCATGTGAGATATTGGAGGAAATGGCAGAAGGGTTGGGGGTCCCGGACACATCGGTGTTCAGCAGTTTGATCAGAGATGTTGAAAGCGACTCGGTGCTGAGGCTCAATCACTACCCACCCACACCCACTACTACTACTACTGCTCACAGAGACATGTCGTCTTGTACTTCTCCACCTCCCTTCAAGGTTGGCTTCGGAGAGCATTCTGACCCTCAGATCCTGACCATCCTCAGATCCAACGACGTGGGTGGCCTCCAAATCTCTCTTCAAGATGGCCTCTGGATCCCTGTTTCCCCTGACCCCTCTGCCTTCTTTGTCAATGTGGGTGATGTACTAGAGGTATGTATCTATGTTTTACTTATCCTATTTTGATTCATTTCTTTAGTTATTTCATTCTTTTATAGCCTAAGCAGAGTAAAGGGTTTTTGTGTGGGGGACTAGGGGGGCCAGTTTCTATACTTATGGCACCACACATCATACCCCCTTCTTCTTTCAAACCCACATGCTGCTTTGGAACTCTAATTTTATATGTGAATCAATCAATGAATTCATTGCACCATTTTTTCTTTTTTCTTTTTCTTTTTTTACTGCATGCAGCTATTGGATAAGAATTTCAGAATTCAGTTATGATATCAATATGTATGATCAATGCAGTTCAGGATCAGTCTGATCAAATGTACTGCACCTCCCGTGCTTAGATATATAATCTCTTGAGGAAGAAAAAAATAATGAACTAAATAATAATAATAATTAATTATTTGTAGTATGGATATTAGAAAGAAAATGATTTTCTTTTAATTTGGAGTGGTGATAGATAGAATGGAATGAGGATTTAATGATGGATAATATTGGAGACTAGTGTTTGAACAATAAAAGGGTGGCTGACACATTACAGTTGAAGGATAGGTGCATGAGTTGGAACAAAAATGGAACTAAATTGAAATGATGAAATAATATTAATATGTCTTTGGTGTTGGAAGGTTATGACAAATGGAAGATTTGTGAGCGTGAGACACAGGGCTATGAGCAACTCATACAAATGTAGGATGTCAATGGCATATTTTGGGGCTCCACCACTGAATGCATGCATTGTTGCTCCACCTGTTATGGTTACACCACAGAGGCCCTCTCTCTTCAGACCCTTCACTTGGCAAGATTACAAGAAAGCCACCTACTCACTCAGGCTTGGTGACTCTCGCACTGACCTTTTCAGAATTTCCAACTAGATCTTTAATTTCTACCCTCTCTTTTCAATACCAATATGTAGAAAACAAAAAAAAGATTATAATATCTTGTGTTTCCCTGTTTTTATTGTTATTGTGGCTTTTTCTAAATTTCTTGTGTCCTTAATAGGGGTATTATTGTAATGGTTGCAAGTTGCAACAATTTTGCACAGGGGTGTGTGTGGTGAAGAGTTTTAACTTGACAAGGTAAAAGAAAAAGTTACTACTGTTTACTGTTGGGACAGGTAAACTCTCCAGCCTGTACTAATGGACAGTTAACAGTTTTACTCTCTTCATTTTGAAGCTTCAATGTAATCCAACATTCATGTTAATGTTCACTAGTACTCCTTCAAGTTTGCAGATAGATTATCCAGAACACTAGAACAGTATCTGCAACTTGCTTACTCAAGGGCATGCCAGTACACAAGACTTCTAACTTTTATTTTCTTTCAGGAAATCAAAAATATACACACACATAACCAAAAAAAAAATACTGCATAAAAAGATGAAATTTATGGAATTATGCTAGATACTGTTCAAATCTGATACCAAGTGAAGAGACATAGCACATGCAGTTCAAGTAGGCCCCACCAAGGGTCACGATTCTCCAAGGACATGGAGTGAGTTAAAAACCATATAATTGATTATACAACAGAATTAGACTATACATTAATCTGCTGTTACAATGACAAAACAACTTACTAATATTCTTCGGTTTACATATACTACTTCTGAAAAGTCATTCCTTCTTGAATTAAATCGGATACTGAAGAATACACGAAGGACTGAATAAGGAGATATTAGATGGATTCTTTGTCATTAAACAAGAATCTGAGATCTTTTTGCAGCAAAACGGGAGCACTTCCTTCTGCTGCTTTTGTTTAGCATGCAGACACAGTTCTGAAGGAGTTCATAATCCTCCTCCCAGAACAGCAAGGATGCCTTCTCTGGATTCTCTAGAAGCATCTTTGAGGTGAGGAAACCAGCGATAGTCCATGTCTGCATCATCCGAGATTGCTTGCCGATGAACTTCCCATGCCGCGTGTCATAATACTCAGGCCACCTATCAGCAGCAAGCCTTTTCTCTGCTAAATCAACAGCCTTCTGAGCCAAATCAGGCCTTCCCATCTTGATGCATGCTAGCGTGAACTGAATTTTGAAGAAACCAAAAATTGTCAGCTTATATTAAGACAACGGCATAAGGCTTCAACAAACCAAAATATTGAGAAAATGTGAATGATGATAAAAGAAACAAAAACTATACACCACTCTTCCACCTTTATAACTTTGATTAAAATGTTGCAAGGTTGCAAGGGTGAAGGAGGGATGTATGATACCGCACTATAATTGATTGTTATGTCAGTCTGAAAAGTATATAAAAGAAAGGCACATGATAGTGCTAAACAGAATCATGAATAGTAATAAATAAAGATGATATTATCCAATCAAATATCAAACTCACCTGCCAGAGAAGTGTTGGCCAAGATCCACCATTGTGATATGACCATGGGCTGCAAGAAGTTAACAGGAAATCATTTTTAGAGTCAGACATGCATTCTTCCAACCAGAGGCATGGGATGACATAGCAAAGAAAAGGCAATGCAATAGCCATAACATTTTCAATGCAAAACATCACAACTATCCCCAGAAACTCAGCAAGCTAATGGACAAGAACGAGTAAGAAATTTAGAAGGGCCTTACGTATTCTTGGGGTCACTGCCAGTGATTATTCGCCATTCCTCACCCTCCAGCGCGGGATAACATATCTTGAGAGGCATTTGAGCAACAAGATCATCCCATTTGGCCTCTATTAAATTCAAAATTCCCTCGTTTTGCCTTGTTGTGCCTAACGAAGAAACAATGGTCCAAAGGTTTCCAAGAGTGAAAAACCTGAAGTCCATATGAGCAGGTTGCAAATTGCCGATGAAGTATCCACCTTCCTCAGAGATCCAGTCTACTAGCCATGCAGGAATTTGCTCTGGATAGATGTTGAACTTGTTGACAGCATCAGTTGAATATTCTTCTGTCTTGTAGCGATAAATTTCATTAATCTTCTTCATATCAACCCAATAATACTCTCTCATGTGAAAGGAGAGTGCGCTCAGGCGATTATTAACAGCAGCCACCAGATTCTTAGTTGCATCGTTGACTATCAGCATCTCACGAGAGCAGCGTAAAGCCGAGTAAAATAGTGCCTGCAAATTTGCAATTCAAAAACACAAAAGAAGAAATTTATAAGGAAGGAATTTTATATTCAGACAGGAAGTATTGAGTATGTAAGCAAGGTAAACCCAGATATATTCCAATCAATGACCAAAAAAGGTTAACCAATTCCAAGAAGCCAAGAGCTTTAGTTATCATTCTAAGTCTGTTCCAGATATTATTACATGAATGTATCAATGATCCATGCTATTGCAGTAGGAAAAGATGATGCTACTCCAAATACAGAGCACAAGAATTAATGATTCCTACTCCCTAATAAAAGAGAGATTTTGAACAATCAGCTTACTTGGATCTCAAGAGGGTGACCATGAATTCCCATCCTTCTATCAATCATGCATGAACCATCAGTGACCAATAGAGAAGGAAACATGTCGAATCCATCAGTTAGACACAGCTTAAGGATCAGTCTTATGCCTGTCTGGACATCCACTCTTTCTTGCAACGTATAGTCACCTGTTAGCTTCCCATAAGCTCTCAACAATATAATCCACCACAACCCTGTAAACAAACAATTCATCATAAGCTATATATAAAATTTTGGCCTCAGGCTGGATTTTATATCAAAGAAGTGATGTGAACAGAAGTTTTGAGAAGTGAAAAGATAGTGCCACCTCCGTGGAAAAGAAGATGGCATGCGCATCCTAATTACAGTGATTCAATAGTTTATGCAAATAAACCAAAACTAAGCTTACAAATCAATAAATAGCTTACCTGAATCAACAGGTGCAACACGGCCAATTGCTGACTCACCAAAATCAGGATCCAAGACTTCCTCAAATGCTTCATTGCTTCCATCAAGAGGCACTGTTCTAACTTTGAAGCTTGCCGGCATCAACCCTTGCCCTGGGCTGTAGCAGTCAACAGTCTTCTCCCAACTCTAGCAAATGTAAACAATTTATTTGAATCAGAACATTGCATGAGTAGCAAGGTTTTGAAGAGCCATTAATTAAAATCCTACATTAGCATCATCAACTTTGTTGACAAAACCTTAAACAATACTGCTTCCCTCCCACTCATATGTTGGATGTTTCATCAACATAAAGGAAGACAGTCACCAGGATTCTCAGGATTCTTTTCCTCATAAAAATATTATAATGTAAGAATGGTGTTTGTTCATTAAGCAGGAAAAATTTAGATATTTCAGCAGTGACATCTAACATTGAAAAATTATTATAGATGAGAAGAGCACATGCAACACATGATGTTAATCTTTCTTTTATCCATGTAGAAGAAACAATCTATCTCTAACAAGTAACATCCATTCGACTACCCAAATATTTTTTAGACGCAAATATATGTAGTTTATTATGTGGCAACCAAGCTAAACTGCATTTTCTGAACATACTATACAGAGTGTTGCAAGTCTTTCTAACAGCTCTAAATTTGAAATGAGAGCCCCAATTCAAATGTTTGTCAAAATTTTAAGCATTATGAAGGATGAAATATTTTGTATAAGTTCGGAAAATAAAGTGATACAATGACATACTAATTGAGCCTTTAGAGCCTAACGTACCTGCAATTGCAATGTGTGAAGTAGAAAATTTTTGACAATTTCCCCTTCACCATTGAGCAGAAAGGCAAGTGCTGATGGAACGAAATCACGGATAAAGACTTGATCATAATTCAGGGGTTGTTTATCAGCAGGATCGTTTGCTGCAACAGTCCCAACCGGATTCCCACAGTAAGTGACAACAGCACCTTGAAGGAACTTCCAAGCTTCCTTTTCAATCTCAGACAACTCCCTCTTTACCTTAGTCTCATTCAAATTCTTCAAATTATCAGTATTTACACTTATTTCTTCAGCGACTTGTTCTGATTTGCTTTGATCAGTCTCAATTCTTTCAAAGACCAAGGGCTTGGAATTCAAGCCACTTTGAATATAAATCTTCTCAAAGCTTGTATCATTAGAATGAGAATCAACCGATGTAGAATGATTCCTAAAATCTGAGGCTACATTCGGTATCATCGAAAGAACCCTAGGCCTAACACTACCAATATTGACACAAAATCTAGTGCTAAAACTCCTAGATTGAGCCAAATTCGAACCGGAGACACTAAAATCTTTCCGATTCAGATTGATCACACGTATGTGCCCTACTATCTGAGTATTACAGGTATGGTATCTATGGCGATGGGTTGATTTAGGATGACATGATTTGGACACTATGCCCATGACTGATGAATCCTTAAACTTAGTTGGAGAAAACCCAAAAAGCGAAGAGCTTTTGTAGCTACTAAGGATTCTACAACAAGGCTTCATGGTAGAGATTCCAATACAGCTACCAGTAGTCATTGGCAGTGGCATGATCAAATAACAACACCCCAGAAAATGAAACAGATTTTGGACAATTAAAAATCAAGACTTTATTTATTTACGATTCTGCTATATAGAAGAGTATATATCTATGGTATGGAATTAATTTATGTATATGGACAAAAAAAGGAGAAAAATAATTAAAAAATATCTATAAATGGTAGATTCTAATCTAAGCTGATAATTACGGAACTGAGAATGGAAATTAACAAAGGATTCAGCTTTACTTACAGATTGAGGTGATAGATGATGATGAGATCTAGTGGTTTTGATTTGAATAAATGATCGAATAAATGGTTTATGAGATTCACAACAGAATAGAGAAATGAAGTTCAAGCTCGAGACGCCATTTTATAAACTATCTCTCAGAAGGGAAAGTTCGTAGGAGAGGGAGAGGGAAGGGAATTGCAAGAAAAAGATTAAATGTGTAATTACGTGATTGTCCCGGCACGTGCAAGTTGTTTCCATTTTTGTTTTCTGTGATTTTACAATTATAGCCTTTGGCACTTAGTGGATTATACTTCAAATTCATAAATAATGGTTCAATGAACCAAGCCCCAGCCAAGAATAGCGATACTCTTTATATTAATTAACTATAAATTTATATTTTTCTAGCTGTTCTCCGTGATCTACCTTCTATAGCTTACATGTGTGATTTCTTTCCATTCACCTTGTTTGCGACATATTCATTTCGATTAGGACTTCTTTTTCTAGACAAAGTTTTTATTATTTTATTTCTTTTATAATCCTCCTTCCCGCATTAAATTACGTTATCTATGTCTTTGATGCCTTGATTCCTTTTTTCTTTATAAACTACTAGTAGAAGGGAAGCTCGCAAGCTATTAGGGTAAGGGGTAAAATTGGTCACCGAAGAAAGTGAGGACGTGTTCACGATAACCATGTGCTGAACAACCGAGGGTAAAACGGTATTATCCAGAAATTTGGGTGCTGTAGATATTTGAATGGATCAGAACTCGGTTATGGTCCCCATTACAAAAAGCGCCTTATTTTCCCCATTTTCTCAATTTTTTCTTTGCTCAAAAAGCATACAACAGTACACACAAACCACCATTTCCAACGGTGAACGCCGCGTAAACTAAATTGTCTACGTGGCCTCATATTAGTGCATATCTGTTTCTTACTACGAGTATTACTCATTCATAAGGTGAAAAATGTCTTATCCCTGTGAAATATCGTGATATTTTCATTCCTACATTATTTATTTTCCACGTGCAAGGCCTTGTTTGTCGCACTTACAAATGTGACAAAAATACGTTTCCCCACGTTACGTTACCGATGGAAAATTCTTTTTTGGTCACCTCAGAGAATAATGTTGTCAAGTGCCATACGCAACCTCTCAAGTACATCGGGCTTTGAAAGAAAATCTTTTTGGGCCGTAATGGGCTTCTGTAGTTATCTGCCCAATCAAGAAGATACGATGGTTAAGAGTATTCAACGAGCCCACAACAAAATAAATTTATTGCACAAATGGGCTTTTATTGCCAGAATTGTTTCTTTAGTATTATTCACTTAAACAGTAATTGGGCCTTCACAATATAGTCTACTTTTTGTTTTTAATATAGTCAACTAGGTTTTCTTTTTTGAGGGTAAATAATTATGCCCGTTCTATTTTATTATGTACCTTTTTTTTTCTATTTGTTGATCATTTATTCAACTTTAACTTGAGATTAAGAAGCTTCTGGCATCATTTAGGTTACAAATTTACCATTCAAAAGATTATATGATGAAGTGAAGGTGCATTAATTAATAAAAATGTTCGGAAAATATATTTTATACATATATTTATTAATTAAAGTTGTCTGGAAAATTAAGACAAGAAGAATCTAAATGAAATGATCATTCTAGTTAAAACAAGAAAAAATTAATATTGGATTCAATAACAAATTTGAAGTAAACTAATTAAGGACCCAATGTAGCGTGAATAGTAGGTAGATAAATAATTCAACCTAGAAACGACATGATTTAATAAATAAATCCTTTATGCTCCCTACCTATAAACTGTATTTTATGATTCTATGGCGTAAGCAGTGATCTAATTTCACATCAAGTCATTAACGCTATTTAATTATAAGTAATAATAATATGCACCAACTAACTGCTTGACCCGTGTTTTATGTGTTAAAAAGGTTTCAACAATATTTATACGCTCTCTCGTCTTGTTTCTAGTCAAAGCACCACACTGTAATTCTAATCTCCTTCGTAATGATTAGTTTAGTTTAGTTTAGTAAACAAGTAGTGTCTCTCTCTTCTTATTCTTTTTTTTTTCCCCATGTTATCTGAGACTACTGGACACTTGGATTGTTGTGCCATTTTGTAGTCTTCATGGGGTTAGAAATTTCCATAAGGGAGACCTCATGCGATCACCACTATCAAACCCATCATCATTTCATAATCAAACATTCAAACCATCTTGTGTAATTATTATTAATTAGAAATTCTCGACGTTACCACAACTCAATAATTAATTAATCAAAGATTCGGTTCTGCTAAGACAAATTAAACAATATGGCTCTGTAATGTGTTATATATATATATATATCCATGATAGCAATTAGCTTTGACACACTTACAGTTTACCGATGACACCATAATTTTTTGTCCTGCTGAGGAAGATACCCTTATGCACATAAAAGGGATTTTGGACTTCTTTGCATGTGTTTCGGGACTCGAAATAAATTTCTCAAAATCTGCTTTGGTTGCTCTGAATTGCGAGGAGGAATGGGCTCAAAGGATTAGTGAGAAAATTAGATGTATCAATACAAAACTTCCAATAAACTACTTGGGAGTTCCTTTGGGGGCAAGCCCAAAACGGTTGGCTACATGGAAGCCAGTCATTGACAAGGTCCGTGAACGTTTGACTGGATGGAAATCAAATATTCTGTCAAAGGCAGGTAAGCTCGTTTTAATTAAGTCAGTGCTTAATTGCTTACCTATGTATTATATGAGTTGGTTTAAAATGCCAAAAGGTGTTGTGGATAAAATTATTCAGCTCCAAAGACAATTCTTCTAGGGAAATGGTAAAAATAGGAAACCTATTCCGTTGGTTAAATGGAGTAAATTGCAACTTCCTAGAAACAAAGGGGGATTAGGGATTGGCGACCTTGTACTGAGAAATAATGCGCTATTGTTCAAATGGTGGTGGCGCTTTTCGGATGATAGTCTTCCCCTTTGGAAGAGAGTGATATGCTCCAATTATAAATTGGATCCAAAAAGAAGCCTACTGGATCAAGATGGTTTCAATGGAGGGGGTATATGGAGGGATATTAGCAATACTGAATCAATTGGTGATGCGGTGGTGCAAACCATTAAACGGGGTTTTGTCAAAAGGGTGGGAGATGGCAGGAATACATTGTTTTGGTCGGATACATGGGTTGGTGATTGCCCTCTGAAACAAGCATATCCAAGGTTGCATGAGCTATCTGGCCAGAAACAAAATTTTATAATTGATATGGGAGTGTGGAATGGGTGTGTTTGGGAGTGGACTTTAGAATGGGATAGTTTTCTGATCCAATGGGAAGCTGATCAAGTTAATGAGCTTATGGCACTCTTAGGTAGTACTGTGTTGACAAGGAACCAAGATGACAAATTTGTGTGGAGCTTCGATGAAAGCAAAGGTTTTTCTGTTAGATCTTTCATTTTACAAGTTCAGAACATGGACCAAGATACATCAGCTGAGGCAGGATGGGAGGAGGCTTGCATAATATGGAAGGGTCTGGTCCCACCTAGAGCGCAACTGCTAGCATGGTTTGTACATGTCAAGAGGCTGAATACTCGTGAAAGATTATGCAAGTTGATGATCTTAAAACCTGTGGAGGTAATATGCCCTTTTTGCTGGTCTGAAGTTGAAACTATTAATCACTTGTTCTTCTCTTGTCCAAAAATTTGGTTGTGGTGGACTGACCTTCTGAAAGGTTGGAATATCTCTTTATGTATGCATAATGACTCAATGGTTATATTTTTGGAATGGTCCAAGATGCCTATCTATGGACTGGAAATGAAACTTTAGCTAACCTCTTACTATGCAATTATTTGGAACACCTGAAAATTGAGAAATAAAGTGGTCTTTGAGGGGCATAAGCCTAATTGGGGTACAGAGATGCTATGTAACAAATTGGCAATTGGATGGTGGACGAAGGCGTGGATACCAGCTTTTCCCTTTGAAGCACATATGATGGTGAATCATCTTGACATTTGCAGGGCATGTTTGAGACATAATGATAGACCACGATGTAGGCGAGCCCTGTGATACAGCTGGAAACCTGGGACTGTAAATGTGGTTGGATGACAATTATGCCTGTGTTTCTGGTTTCTTTTCTATTTTTGTTTTGGGGTTATGTAAGGGTTATTATTAGTTCGATACGTTTGTTTGGACTCCTTTGGTTTACTTCGATCTAGTTCTCTTTTTCCTCAATAGGTTAGTGGAATATTAGGCTAGGAGGTTTTTTAACGAGACTAAGTTGTTGTAAATATTGATTGTTCGAGCGGCGTATCGATAGTGAGGGGGGTTTAGTTTTTTCTTTATCAGCAGTGCGTAGGTGTTTTGGGTCCCCTGTTTGGATGTTTTGCTGTTATTTTTGGGGAGCACTGCTGCTTATTATTTTTTCGATTTATCAGCAGTGCGTAGGTGTTTTGGGTCCCCTGTTTTGATGATTTGCTGTTATTTTCGGGGAGCACTACTGCTTATTTTTTCTTTCGCCTTCTGTCCTTTAGGCGTTTTGAGAAGCTGACACTACTGTTATATGCTTTTTGATACTGCGGTTATATGGTTACTTTCGTGAGGCTCCCTCTGTTTCTGGACCTCATTGATATTTATAAAAAGAAAATCATTTAACGCTAAATTTAATACATGTTAGGAAAAAGCAACATCATCAAGTACGTAGCAACCCATAACCAAGCAAATTAATATGATTAACTGATTAATAAGATATTGTCATACTACTAGTATAAAAAAAAGATATTGTCAATTTATCATTGGAAATACCTGGGGCACAACAAAAAATCAGCCAAAACAGCCAACAAGATATGCACAACATATATAATATAAAATGCACAACGTATATTATATGTAGTGCACAACGTATATCATCTATTGTACACAACATATATCACATATTGTAACATCATATTTCTTTGCAACATGTTATATATGTTGTGCACATCATGTGCTATATGGTGTGCACAACATGTAATATTCGTTGTGCAATTTATATTATATACGTTGTGCACAATTTGTTGGCTGTGTTGGCTGTTTTTTTGTTGTGCCTCTAGCATTGCTCATTTATCATAATACTGTGGAAAATCAAGAACCACAACCACGAGCATATATGTACATATATTATAGATAACCCCTCCATTAACGCAATTGAATGAGGATCACGAGTTGTTCCGTATTACGCAAAGTTAATTAATCATTGGTAGTATCCAAATTTAAGGTTATGGGGTTAAAGAACGTTTCCCATGCCAATCCAAGCCAACACGCATATATAGCTTTAGTTTAGGAGTACTTGTCTTTATAATTTTAATTAGTTAATTAACTAATTAATTTAAGCACGTGTATTGAAAAGTAACTAAATGGAGTAAAAGTGAAAGTTTGTAATGTTGCGTTTGCCAATTAGTTTGAAAAACAGTACAAGAGCAAATGGAATGGAAATTATTAGTGTCCATACTTTTTTTCACATGAGTGTTTGATAGATAAGGGTAAAGTTAGAAGAAAAAATTTTCAGTATAAGCAACATACGTACAATAATATTATTGCATCTTTTCGTATAGCTCCAATTTACAATATATATTTTGTGTAATTTATAATTTGTATATTAAGGATTTTTTTTTTCTATTGAATGGTCTAGACTAATGATATACAAGTATTTTCATTCAAATAAACAAATGTTTGACTGAAACAAATGATAGTCTCAAAAACACATATAGCGTATCTTCAACGATTGAACAAAATTTCTTTAACCAATTACTATCTCACACTTTTTTCTCTAAAAATTAGTCAAATATGTTGCTCTCGATTTCAAATAGTAGTAGAGTATGATCATAGTTAAAGACTTCCATTTATGTAACTAAGAATGATCATAATTAAAGACTTCCATTTATGTTACTTAAACCTTGGACCTACTAAAATTAATCCTAGCCTCAAACTCCTTAATTGACCAAAAAAAAAAAAGATCCCTATGATGTTTGTCGTGGATAAGAATGAGTTAATTAAATGCAAAAACATGTTTTTACTCTTAGTGGAAGACCAACTCGAGCATGCACTTTTTTTCGTTACGGGTTGGGAAGATCTTCTGCTTATTTTGAGGTAATGACCTATTCAAGTTGAAAACAAGCGAGCACCATTAGTATTATAGAATAGTATTATTCCTTTATTTATTATTATTATTATTTTGTGAAAAAATCAATTTTGTGCTAGCTGTGAGGTTTATGAAAAATCCCTTAACTTATTGCAACCATGTTTTCCCATGTACGAAGCTTCACGCAAGTGATGATATATGAATGATCAAATGAAAAGGATGTTATTACCAAAAAAAAAAAAATGAAAAGGATGTGACGTAGGGACATATACGGTTTAATGAACTCGTACATATATCAAGATCTATGTGTGTATTCATCTATATATGACCACGTGAGATGAGTGATGAAGAAATAAATACATCTAATAAATATTCAATATGTGTTATGTAATATATGTTATATGTAATGTTTATTATATATGACACACATTATATATAATATATAGTACATGTTAAATAGATTAGTTTAATGTAAAATTATTGTACATATACTATTATTACGGTAGAAATAGTGATGTTCAAGTGCACAAAATAACATCATGTGGAACATTGCATTTGCCTAGTTTTGACCATATATATGTTGATGAGTGGTCGCAATGGTCATGTTACGAAATTTGTTAATCACATTATGCATTATTTGTTTTGAAAGCTTGAATAGGAGCTTTCTAAATCTGATTTTCCTCAATTGAGTTCTAGTTGACTGTGACTACCAGCATCAAGTTCCACATACATTATTCTTTTCTTGGTCTCCAAATAATAATTAATTAATTAATTAATATTGCTAGTAAATAACGCAGAACCATAACTAAAG
This sequence comes from Aeschynomene evenia, assembly GCA_013621005.1. Classification (NCBI taxonomy): domain Eukaryota; kingdom Viridiplantae; phylum Streptophyta; class Magnoliopsida; order Fabales; family Fabaceae; genus Aeschynomene; species Aeschynomene evenia. The sequence continues at coordinate 30,752,714 of CM024263.1, read as the reverse complement.
TATTATTGTAATTTCAACAATGCTACGAAGAGAACTTATCGATTTTCCGAAACCCGATACTACTCAGAAGTTTTAATTGTCACCTAATTGGGCCGGTTTTTTTAGGAAATTATCAACTAACAATAGGAACAATATTTTTTCAATCAAAATAATTAATAAAATAAATTTAATTTTAATATTTTTAGTCCAAATAGCATTATTAACTATGTGTATTTTTTTAAATGGACTGAGTGATTTAGGCTCAATTCCCTATTGTTTGCTGTTTTGACTGATTTTTTTTTTTTACCTCTAGTAATGCTCATAAGAATATTTTGATTGATGATGAAGATAAACTAGCTAAAGGTATTATGTGACCAAAATAAAATAAAAATAGTATATTATGCTATAAATGTTTAGCCATTTTTTTCATTAGTAAGAGTACTCACTATTCAATTGTAACATTTTTGTTGGCAGAAATTGTAATTAATTAAAACCAACAAAAAATATTCTAACATATATATGATATGGTAAATATTGAAAGTTATAACTATCATAAAGATTATTTTATTTTAGTCTTTTATATCTTGAGATGTTGCATCTATTACGGGCACAATCGTATATTAGGTTGTTAAACACTTAAATTATGAAAGGTGATATTGATTAAATAAATTAAGATCAATAACGTAACTAATATCTTTAATCAACTGTTCTCATTCTCATTAAGTCATTAGTATACAATAACTTTTATTTGTTGCTTAAAAAACATTATTTAAAAGAAAAAAATACCCATAAAAAAGTGGATCCTGAGTCTGTCTCATCAAAATTTTGTCAGGTTGAAATCCCACGTGGGTTTATGATGAGTCGCGCCCAGCCTCACCTTGACTCATAAGTCGCTTCAAATTGTCTCCACCAATTGTATGACATTATATTATATTTAATACGTATCATAAAAATATTTATAATTATTTATTTTAATTTATAATATTTAAAATTTAATTTTTACTAATAAATATTATTGAAGTATCTGTTAATAAAATAAAAATATATTTTTATATTTTTTATGTTGAATTGACAATAATATTTAAAATTTTATTAAAGTTATCTTTATAAAACATCTTAAAAAGACTTATAAAAAAGTTCCTTTAAATTTATATAAAAATTAATAATAAATAGTTACAAATATTTAAAATATATATCAAATATATATGTTTTAGAATCACCTAAAATTTCTCTTGTCCCAGGTGAACCACACACATCCTAGACCCCACCACTCATACTTTGATTTGCCTTCAGTTTGAAACTTTGAATCGTTTAGGAAAATTTCAGGAATTCTAAACTTGGCTTATATATCTGGAAAGACTAGTTGAGTACAGCTACACATTCCTTTTTTGTGCCCAGATAGTAGTGCATCTGAGCACGTTTCTGTGACGTATCAATAATACTATACTATTTTGGTTATACTTCATTAGATTACTTTTAATTATTTGATGCTAATATATAATACTAATATTACTTTTAATTAATTGAATTTGGCTCTTATAACAATACTTAATGTTGTTTATGACTTTTGCATCCGGGATTGGATTAGATGACTTGGTGAGGGATATAAGCAGTACTATATAACTATATATGGGAGGCTATGTCCACAGTTGCGGCTAAATAAAAATCAATTATCTTAATTCAATAAATACAATGATATTTTATGTTTTTCAAATTTAATTAAAATAAATAATATTGTCACAATTAGTCAATTACAATGTAAATTGAATTTATTCACAGCAACAACATATACTAATATACCAATTATCTCTAACTGTATAGTTAGGAGTATATATATAATTGATAATATTTTTTTTATAATAGAAACACGTTCAACTAACATTTAACATGTGTTATACATAATATAAAATGTATATTATATGTATGTGTAATATACATATAATGTATATTATGTATAACACATATTGAAAACTAATTTGATATATTTCTGTTATAGTACAAATATTATTGGTATATAATTTAGATGTGATTTAAAAAGATGGATGAAGGATACACGTGGGAACTTGTGGTGAATTGAAGCACCTCATCTTCACTCTCCAGGACCACTTCACTTCCAATTCAATTTCAATTTCAATGTCAATGGCTTTCTTTTCTTTTCTCTTTTCTTTTCTTTTTTTTATTTCCTTCCCTCATTTGCACGCGGCCTACAAAGATTCCCCGCCGCCATTACCTTTCTTCTCTAATAGTAGCACACACTCTCTCTCTCTCTCTCTCAACTATTCCATCACGTTGTTTTAGAAAAATTAACACTTAATTAATTAGCCAAATTAATCTTAACGATCCATCATGGTTTCATACTTTCAATATTTAATTCATTTTACAAAAAAATACAGCGTAAGAATGCTTTTCTCCATTATTATCTCAATGCAAAAACCTTAATATATTTTTGTTAATGATCAGTAATTTTCAGGCTATTTCAGCAATAACTTTCCTAAACAACTAAACTTAGAGTAGCGATGAATGATTTAAGTAATATATAATGAAATCATGAATTCAAATATCTTTATCATCCCATATATACACATATATAATTACTTTCCGACCTTAATTAATTTTTTTTTCTATATATATAAGCGCACAATCATCAATCGATCGACAGACATAACATAATAATGTCTGATATATGATTTTGCCTGCTGGTCTTTTACTTTTTACTTTTCACTTGCACGTGCAATTACATATCCTCTAAAAATTCCAAACCCTAGATCAAATTCACTACTTTTTATAATTACATTGACAAATTAAAGTTGTGAAACTATATGATGAATTGCTATTTACATACTCACCAAGCATTGCGCGGTCCTTGATCATGGATTGGACTGCAAGTAAGTAATTTTAGACCCAAGTGAAGAAAAAAAAGTTTTGTCCGTACAAAATCCAACAAGCGTGAAACTTGAAGGGAATTTGGGACATTGGAATCGTACTTAGGTGGCAAATTAATCTTTTTGATCACTATTAACTATATACTATAATAATATTGATGAGCATATTTTATGTTCGAACTTGAAAGTTGAAAGTTTTGTCCCTAATGGCCAACTTGTTGAGGATGGATTAGAGGTAACACACCAATGATAGAAAACCACGTCTTGTTAAAATATTACCATTGCAAAATTGTCTAGAAAGACTTTGGAAGAGATAGAGAGGGGTTTTGGTTCAGGTCCCGTGGACAAGGTTTTCAAAAGTGGGATTACTAATATAATAACAGTTGTAATAGTAACTTGATAATGAAAAAAGGCGTCTAGTGTGTGGAACCAATTATGCCCCATCTTTAATATAAATTATTTATTTAATTAATTATGTACGACATGCCCCTATAATGCGCTCACTAGCTACTAGTCACTATAAACAAGCTATATATGCTAGCTAGCTAGGGAATTAAGATAGGAATCAAATCAACATAAAATTGAATAAAAAATACATACAAAAGCTGCTACTAATAATTTCAAAGAATGAAATCATAAATATATTAAGATCAATTAAAAATTACAAATATATCCGCCACCACCCCCTCTAAAAACAAAGAAATAAAAGAAAAATACAGATCGGAAAGTAATTCACAATTCCATATTCTCTCTTCTCTATACCCTTGTGTATGAATTTATTTATTATGATATTTCTTCTACACTCTAATTTCTTCTCTCAGACTCTATTTTACACATCTCTCAGACCCTAATTTTTTTTTCTTTCTTCCAATAAATAATAAAAATGATTCCCCAATTATCTCCTCCACTACCCTCAATAATATAATATAATGTTTTCACATGTTGTCATTCATGAGTTGCTGCTGTAAAAACATCATGTTCTCAAAATTCCAAAAATTGTCCGACGTGTCCCCACTTTGCATCCACGGTGTGTTTGGCTCCACCATCATCATGCCTTGAAAATCCATTCCCTGATGAGGGAAAAATGACCCATTTGATGATTCCGAATAGCTTATTTGAGAGGGTTGGTAATAATTATCCGCACCAAGATTAGGAATAGGATTAGGGTTATTATTATTGTTGTTGTTACTACAAACTTGGACGCTGTAATAATCATTCAAATCAGAGATTGGTGAAACCTGAGTCCCAAACGAGTCTGATGATGCCGCTGTGCTACTATTCTCCGGGGTATTATTGTTATAACTTTGTGTAGTAACCTGAGATGAACCCATCAACTCATTATTACTCTTCATCATAACCGATTGATGAGTCAACTCCATTTTCCCATTTTGAACCTCTAAATTGTTGTAGGGATATGAGTTATTAATGTTGGCGGTGGTGACGTTCGTGGTGGTAGTGGTGGAGACAGACAAAGATGGAGAATTAGCGGTTGCAATTGCGGTTACGGTTGCCGCCGCTGTTGAAGCGGCTGCTGCTTGAATGCGCTCCACCAACCTTGGCATCCAAAGGTAGCGCATGGCGTCCTTGAATTGCTTGCTATTCACGTCACATTTGAGTTGTTTGGCATGTTTCTGGACACGAGTCCTCCAATAATTCTTTATCTCATTGTCGGTTCTTCCCGGTAAATATTGAGCAATCTTGGACCATCTAATCAAATAAGACAAGTTAATTAATTGAAATGGTAAATATGAATGTATGACGCATATTTTAATAGGTACTGTTAATATAGACTTGGGTTTATGATAAATACGTGACAACATAGATATAATTAAAAGTTATAATTATAATAATATTATGAAACTCTTAGTTAATATGTTGTTACGTGTAGGGTTCACCGTATCATTTTCCTATTTTAATTTATCTGGCTTGATTAAATTAGCTACGTACCGGTTTCCCCAACGAGTATGGAGCTCAAGAATCAAAAGCTGTTCTTCAAGTGTGATGTTTCCACGTCGAACATCAGGACGAAGATAGTTAAGCCATCTCAATCTGCAGCTCTTGCCAGTTCGTTTGAGGCCTATAACAAAATATAATAAGAAGAAGATTGCTTATTAGATTGGTAAAGCACTTGAGAGTTGAGAAAACGAAACAATACTAATGAGGGGGGAAAAAGATGATAAAGGGCATTTTAATTTTTCCTCTTATATATATGGGACTTTCTTTTTCTGAAACATTGATGATTTTTGGGTGGAGGCATCAATCCATTTTCCTTTTCCTTTTCTTCCACACAAGTGGGTTCGCAAGCAATGATCACCAACCAATATTCACAAATTAATTACATGCTATATATATTACCCATAATTTAATTATTCATCACAAAATAACAAAAACATGAACCAACACGCAAGTACCGTACCATACACATCAAAGAAAGCCCCATCATACAAATTAAATCACTATCATAACATACATATATACATACATGCTATTAACTAATTAATGAATCCGCAAACTTTGGCTTTCCAATTTAATTTGTTTTAATCCTTAATGGGTCTCCACCCAGCCAAAAAACAAATCAATGGTGGAAATTAAAAGAAACCATAGATAAGTGAAGGCTTAATTCATACCAGCCACAATCATCACATAGGAATATATATAAAACTGATGTTTCCTTTTCAACAATACAATACATGTATACAAAAGGGAAAATAAGTTAAATGATTTACCTGCAGAACGAGCAAGGGAATTCCAACGACCCTCGCCATGAGTGGCAATGTAATTGATGAGGGTAAGATCCTCATCAACGGTCCAAGGACCTCTTCGGAGATCCATCTCATCCTCACTTAGGAGGGCAGTGTTGTTGATGTTGTTGTTGGTGTTGCTTCTTCTTCCTTTCACATCCATTGATTCCTCAATTGCCATCAATTTATTACTATCACCAATATATACTCAAACGAAAGAAGTTTGATTGAAGAAGCCTTTTGCTCTTAGTTTTGGAGAGGTACGGTGTATGTATATATGTATGTGAGATTGAGATAGATAGTTAGGAAGAGAAAGATGAGAGGAAGATAGAAAAAGAGAGAAAGAGAGACAAGAGGGGTCTTGGATTATTACAGGAAGGATAGAGAAGGGTGGGGCTCTATATAAATACGCAAGACGACGACGGGGTTTTATGAAAAAATGTGGGAGAAAAAATAAAATTAAATAAAAAAGAAAACGATAGTTGGGTATTGGGTAGGGATGAGTGAGAAAGAGAGAAGGATGAAGAAGTAAAGATTAATTAATGAATGAATTAATTAATTAGAGTAATTAACTAAAGCTTAATATATGTGTGTGAATCCGGAGTAATTAATTAATTAATCAAATGTAGTTTGGAAGTAGTAGTAGTAGAACATGATGCGTTGACAGTTTGACTTTTGCGTCCACTTAGTTTTGTGTGCGCGTGCGTGCTGCCTCCCTCTGAGTTTATCGGTTGCGGTTGCAGTTGCTGACTCTGCCCAGTTGTGTTGTGTTCTGTTGCTACTCACAAATCACAACTCAACTCACCTTACCTTAAAAAATGTAAAAAATTTCTCTACTTTTGTAATAATTCAAAGTTGAAATAATTTTCCTTTTTAACTAAAAGGTTGCATTGCAATAACCTACCTTCCGCCAATATATTATATATATAATACATTCTCCAAAATATAAATATGTAATTTCCATATTGAAAAATACATAATGTAGTTTTTAAAAAGATAAAAGATTTTGCTAACAAGTGTTTAAGGATACTTAAAATAGTAACTTTATAAAAAAATTTAAAATATAATAGTGGGTTCCTTGCATAGAAAACATAAAAATGTATGTTTTCAAGATGAATATTTCCATTTTTAATTCCTTAACAAGTGCCCTTAGTAAAATCCAAAGATAAATTATATAAAAAAAATTACTACTAATTAATTTATCTCATCAGTTAATAAATGAAAAATATACACCTATTTTTCTCATGTAGAAAGTTGTTGGTTAACTAGTTATTTAATCGTATTTTATAAGTTATACAAAAAAAATCGATCCAAATTGAAGTGATTAATAAATATAAATTAATTGAGTTACAATCATTTTGCTAAATATAAATTTATAATATATAAATATTATTTGAATCAATTATAAGACCTAATATAATTGATAACTAATTAGATTATTTAAACATTTAATCAGAAATTTGATTCCTAAAAATATGTACAAAGAGGATATCATAACATGAGGTTTACTCCAAAAGGTATCTTGGTAATTTAACATTAATGACTTGGGGTTTCTGAGGTTTATGAATTAATTTGATAATTGCATATAAATATTTTATACGGCGGGAATGCGTAGAAATTAAATTTGTTTAATCATATTAAATTTACATTTAGGAGTAATGTAGTAGCTAATGTTACCGAGCAACTCAGGCGCGAACGCTAATTAATTTTACACTGCGGTAGTTTCATCAAATGAATTCGTACGTAATGAGATCAGTTAATTTAATTTGCAATTCGACGACTTTAATTTATGTCACGATTAAAATTAAAGGAAATGTTTATACAATGCCCAATATAGTACGGGACGGCTGCAATTAATTTTCCCTTTAACATATCCTTTGATAATTTGTAGGTATAGACTTGGAGGGACCATTTTTTAAATTATTCCACTTTAATAGCTGACTTTTCTATAAAAGTTTCTTAATTTCCAAACACTACAAATTTAATTTGAGTTAGTTATATCAATCTGAATGACTTTTACAATATCAAAAGATGTATCATAAAGAGAGGTGAAAATTATTATTATTATTATTATTATTATTATTTATTAAAAGAAATAGAATGGCTAATTAATTATTTAAAAGAAATAAAATGGGATACTTGAAAAATAATTATCTACTTAAAAAATATAGAAATATTAACTATTTTTCTAGCTACGCCTCTATTAATTAGTTGAGGAGAGACAATAAGTAAAAAAAAATATTGAAAGATAATTAAGGAAGAGAGATGTAAGTAATACCCGGAAAAATTTGCAAAACACATACACTGATACACCTAATAAGTTTTACTAACATTGAGATTTTTCTAATCATTTTCTAAGTCGATAATATGCAAATTTAAAACTGAATAGTATTTTGAAATCGATGTAGTATGAATTTTTAGGATGGTAAACTAATTAAATACTTGTTCTTTTTTTTTAATGGAAAGTCTCACATTTAAAGGATCGAAGTCTTGTATTTTTATTTTGAATTATAAATAGAGTTTCAGTTACTTGGTTAAGACATTCGCAAGATTGAGAGTGAATCATGAGTGGTTTTAGAAATTGTTTATGCAATATATTTTGTAAGGATAATTTGTAACTTCAGCCATCTAAAAGTTGTACACTAGTAAAAAGTTTTAAAATTTTTGTCAAGAGTCGTGAATGTAAGCTAGAGGGACCTAACCATGTTATAATGATTTGGTTTGATGTATCTTTTTTTTATATATATTTTCTTCTCGTGTTGTCTCTATTTAGACATATATTTGTATTTCTTTTATGGTTCCCTACCCAATTACCTTAAATACAAATCCAAGCCCCTTTGTTTATATTATTTGGACTAATAATTTACTCATATGATAACGACTATTTAGCGAAGTTGAACTAATAAAAAATAATAATAAACTGAAAAGTAATAATCCTAATATAATTATATACACTTTGCATCAACCCCCCTTCATTTGGGATTTGAAAAATTAGACCTTAAATTTTCCGAGTCTAATTAATGGATACAATGTGATGTTTGATGGATATGCAATGGATTCATAAATCACACATCAAATGTTTTAGATATAACCATTGCATCAGATTTCTCAACAACACAAAGCATCACAATTGATCATTTTGACACCTTCATTTCTTCCCACAAATAATTGGGAAACAATATTTTTTCAGCCAAAATAATCGACAAAACTTATTTAACATTTTATGATCCAAATAATATTTTAATCATGAGTATATTTTTATGGACTGGATGATTGTGGTCCAAATTCCTATTTGTTAATTGTTTTGAATGATTTTTTTGTTGTATCTCTATATCAATGCTCTTTCTTTCCTAAAATTGTAGCCCATGTTTCCATGGAATGTCGACGAGTATTACTTATTGTGTGAAGGTGTGAACCGTATCTTAAAATATTACCACAACATCATATTTGCGCTTTATATATCGAGCTTTAATGGACCACATTATGATTAATTATTCTCATCAATGGAGCTTTAAAATGCGTTTGCATAAAAGAGAATAATATATATATTAACTCCACGATTCGAATTCGCCCATATACTATTTTTTTTTACTTAAAATAAACTACTTAGTAGTATATTATTTGATGAAGCATATATTTTGGATAAGATTGCAAAGCCAAGGTACGTGCAATCAATAGGTGGAATCAAAAACTTGGATCAGCATGCCTATTGTTTTCATTATTAAATTCAAAATAAAGATTATTTACACATACGTGATTGCATATATAATATGTAACAACAAAGATATGAGACATTAATTTTTCATTTACATACACGAAAATCACGTGTCATGTAAGGCTAAATTAAACAACTTATGTGCTGTTCTAGTAGTTACTAATTTTTTACATGAATTTAGCAGCTTTGTTAATTCATTAGGGTTTTTTATATATGTGCAATAATAATGCTTTTGTCACTACTTATAGTATGAACACATCTTTTCGTGTTTGTCCAACTCTTTCCCTTTTCAAGTCCCTAGCTACTGTGGCTCTGGTCGGGGCTCTGTCTAATTAACAAAGTTAATAGACTACTTAATATTATTAATTAAGTAACTAGGACGGTGACAATTAAGCATCAAATTAAATTAAAATAAGATAAAAGACACTATATATAATACAACTTGCATCCTGCAAAGCAACACAGCCATGCCCCGACAAATTAAAAGAAATGCAAAATAAATTAAAGATAGAATGTGGGACTGTGTTTAGAGATTAGAGAACACTTCGCATACATGATACATGCTATTCACGAGTGCTTCATATATGTAAATTAAATTAAAATATAGTAATTGTTTCGAGAAAAAAAACAAAAGGATTGATGTATGCTAATAGTAATAGATTTTTAGTTTAACCAACATGAATCTAGATTTACTGGTAGGTAGCTTAGGGATCTGTTTCAAAAGTTGTTAATATAAATTATTACGGGGAAAAATTTGGTTTTGTTGCAAAAATAAAATGGTTAGTAATTGATTGGTTAACGCTATTTTTCTTATGCATACTATCATCAGTTTAATTTTCATATATTAACATGTAAATCAATAGAATTTAATGTTGGTAAATAAAATTTAACTGCATGATAAAGTATAAAAAATTCTTAGATGAATAAATAAATCTCTTGCTCTTGATCAAAGTTATTGAACTCGAAAGTATACCTAAATTTGTGGAGCTTTCATGACTTTAAGTAAACTTAAATCATATAAAGTCAAACTTATAATATCGTAAGAGTTTACTTGTAAACTTATTGACTCGATTTGGATTTTAAATTCATAAACTTATAAGAATTTACGAGTGAACTCGAAAATTTGATAACTTTCCTCTAGATAGACCTAAAAACCCCTCTAAAACAAATCACATGTTAGATTATTGTTGTGACAATGGGCGGTTTTTTCTCAATAATTTTCCACTTTTTTATTTTCCAAGCTCTTTGATTAAGGCTTTTTTTCATGAGTTTCAAGTGAAAGAGAAATGAGGATTCAAAAGGAAAATAGAGAAAAAAGAGAAAATCTTGAAGGACTTTGAGTGATTGGTTAAAATTTTCAATATTATATTTTCTTCTTATGAGTATTGAAAACTTATAAAAAAAAAAAACTTTTTTTATCTCTTCTTCCCTCTTTAAAACCTAACTTAACAGAAATTAAAGGATTGAGTTATCTGCATCCTCACCAATATAATCTCATCACACTATTGATTACAAATTATATATATAAATAAACAGTAATACTAGATGATGTACAATTTCATACCAGCCAATTCAACTAATGGAATGAATTTAGATTATCCACTTACTAATCATACTTAGTCCACTTTATTAGGATATATGAAAATAGGTCAAAAACTGTAAAAACGGAGAGCCGTTGATATTATTGACTGAAAAATTGTTGTAGATTAACACTTATTAATAAATAATTTAGTGATGAATACTATACTATACTATATATGGAGAGGGCAAAAGAAAAAGAAATTAAAAGAAGCATGTATTGTGGCTATAATCAAGCACATCATATTTTAATCCTGATATGTATTTAGAAGATTCAAGCTACTTTCCAGTTTCGTTGATTATGGCTTTATTCATTTTCAAGAGCATGATTAAGCCTATGTATTAAAAAGGACGTGCTAGGTAGGTAGGTAGAGGCTTTGTTTAAATCTCATTGGATGGTAGCACTTAAAATAAAAATGGGATCCATAAAGTTGATGGAACCCTACTTCAAGTTCTTAATATTCTGCAACAACTAATTAATCCTATATATTCTTCTTTGGAAAATAAAAGGTCGAAACTCAATTTGTTGTAGAATTGCATCCACGTCGTCCAATCTCATTCCAAAGGATTGTTATCACTCTAGAAACCCTTTAAAGCGAATTTTCGATCGGCATCAATAAATAAATAAATAAATAAATAATTATTAATTAAGCCAATTAGTATTATTATATCATATGTAGTGTGATGATGTGGGTTAATTTTCGCTGCATATAGATATAGCCATACTTTTGGAAAGGAAAGAATGATAGTTTCCAATGGCGTTCAGTTCAGGACCACTCCATCATCTCCATTATTGATCTGTATGTATATATATGAAGGATAACATTGTAACCAACCCCTCATTACCAATCAAAGCATCCCAATAATTATATTTTCTGATTGTATAATCGCACCTTTATCAAATTAATTAATGAGTTTTGATCGGAGTACAAAATTGTACCTGCTAAAATAGTTAAAAATAGAAGTTTGAGCCTAAATTATTCATTCAATTAAAAAAAATACATATTAAGAATATGTTTTGGGATAAAAGTGTTAAAATAAAATTTTTTATTGATTTAGTTGAAAAAGTATTGTTGGTTAATTATATGATAAGTAGGGAATGAAAAAGTGTAATTGCCAAAATATATACCAATTTTATAAGAGAGTACTTTATTAGTGTTTAATCTAACTCTATAGGAGGTTAATTGTTTTTTTATTTTTAGAATATTTAATGGACTAAAGAACAAAGGAAAACAAATAGGAATAATACTCCCACTCCGAATTTAAAATTCCATATCAGTTGTATGTACTGTACTATAATTTTTTGTTAAGTATACACAATTCTAGGTCCACATACTATATATTTTATATTAACAATTAATTAATGAAAAAGACTTATTTACAAGTAAACAAAGCTAACAAGAAATTAAAAATCATTAAATTAAAGATTGCAAAAATAATTTATATATTTTATTATATTAATATGTTTGATTGGTTCCTTAGCTTATGTTAGCTCCTATGTGATGTAGATATATTAATTAGAGTGATGTTATATGTAGAATAAATTATCAATCAAACTAGTTAATAAATATAATTTTATGTCATAATTATTCAATTCATTATAATTTTAATTATTATTTAGAAAAACAAAATTAAAATGAATCAATTTACTATATTAACTAGTTTATCACGATATAACAAGCATTATTATTATTATTAATTAACTACTTAATGTTTGGCAGTTGTGGAGGGTACAGTGTGAAAGGGGGTTCACCGCTAAAGAGACAAATATAAATAAAATAAGTTTTGTGGAGAGATTCCGGAAGGATCAGTTCCCTACTCCCCACAAGGAAACTAGAGGCAAAGAGGCTAATTAAAAGCATAACATACATATATAGATGGAAACCATACATATATATATACATACCCATCAGCATTTGACACGTGCCCCTTTCATTCAGGTAACAACCCTTTCTTATAGAAATAAGAAAATTTAGAACATCATCAAGTTGTCAAGCCCCACCCCCCATTATAGGTTCATGAGCATTATACAATATATATGTCTATGTGTAGTAATTTAATTGTGTTTTAATTGATTTTCGCTTCATACTTATCTCTTTCCACATGGTTTTTGAATTCGATAGGTAATAATACATTAATCAAATACATACATACAAGGGCTTTGGAATAATTTTATTTGGTATATTCATTATGATGGGAAGTTTTTATTTTCACCAGAGTGGTGAAGGGATAATTAATTAAGGGGCATGATGGAAGAACAAGATAGATCGAAGAATATCAAAAAGTAAAAGGAGTTAGCATGAGAAGCATATATAAAATCAAAATCAAAATATGATGGTAGAAAAGTCCTAGGGAGTCGCACATAAGAAATTGTTGCCAATGTGATGACATTGATAAACTCCTAGCTATCATTTTTGTTTTTCTTTTAACTGATTTTTCCACAAGATTTCTCCCCCCGAAGTCCAAATTAAAGTCCAAACTGTCACAAGATGAGCCTACCCTTGTTAATTATTTTATATATATATAACTCAAGACTAATAAAATAATAATCCGGTCCAAGGTGGGTTTATCAATTATGAAGTATGTCAAGGATAGATAGATGTATTTGCACCAAGATTCATCCTCTCCTACTCTAATAATATATATTTATATATGAGTTTTATTAGGATACAAAATTATACCAGACAAAACAGTAAAAATATAAAAGTTTAAGTCTAAATTAGTCAGCTTACTGAAAAAATACATACATAATTAATAATACTATTTAGACTAAAAATATTAAAATATTTTTTTTTTTGACCGTTTTACCTAAAAAAGTGTATCCAATATTTTTATATATTATACTTCACTAAACATTATTGCACGTACCTTAAGTAACCCCAATTACTACAAAGGTGATTATAAGAAATAATAATCTAGATCAAGCTAATTAATTAAGTGATCAACATAACATTATTTGTCAGAAGCCATCTAATATAATTAAGACAGCCTCAAATATTCTTTTAAACTGAAAAATTAATTAAGATCATGATGTTGTTGGGAATTAAATCAAAAGTGTGGCATTAGGGGAATGAATATATTGGGTTAAATGAGAGTGAGTGATATTGACAGCATCTATCCATAGTTTCTTCCTTGTCCATTGTCAAAAGATCCCCGGGTTTTCAGGATTTATGGCGTTGACATTTCCTTGTGGACGGTGTTCTCCACCATGCATCAAATCACAAAACGATGCGTTTCTTTAACATTTTGAAATTAATAAATAGAATATGACTATCTTCACAACTTGACGTAGAATTCATTATCTTTGGCCCCTCTACATTATTATCTGAAGCGTCTTTGACTCAAATTGTCCACACACAATATATGTTTAATTTTCTTCACAATATTTTGACCTCTTTGAATTGATGAAGAGGAGGGCAAAGCGTGTGTGTATTTTCTACCTTCTTATAATAACAAGTATACTTATTATTAGTATGTTAGGTATAAAAAGAAGTAGAACAGTAGAAAGAAAATATGTGCCCTCAAAACTGAACTAATCCATTGTATTTGCACAGATCACTATTTACTTACTTGATGAATACAAGTACAAGCATATGCTATAACTTATTATTTAATTAATATGATGTGATTCTTTATCTTAAAGTATACCTAGATAGCAGACATACTAATGTCATAAAATGCATACTATTGACGCGTTTCGAAAAATATCTATATACTGAATTCTAGTGAAGGGATTTAATTTCTATATCAATGCTGACCAACTTCTATGTAATGTGGCTTGTTTCTCCGTTAAATTAGCAATAAATCACAAGTAGGGTTGTTGAGAACACAGTTAATTATCAATAATACTTGTAGTATAATAAAAATACGTCAAATTAGCATCTAACGTGTGCTATACATAATATGAAATGTGTGCTATATGTATATCACACGTACGTAGAGCACACATTTCATCTTATGTATAATTGGATATCAGTTTGACGTATTTCTGTTGTACAACCAGCATTATAGATTAATTATTTGTTCGTCTAGTTTTCTACTCTCACTGACCTATCTCACCACATAAAATAAACTCTTATCTATTATAAACACGATAGCATGAGTAGGGATATTATTACAGAGATATCTAACTCAACATTGACAAAATGAGTAATTTTTTTTTAGCATTATCCTAAATTTTGCTCTAATTAATCTATTGTCCAAGAATGTGTGTATGAGAATGGCAAGACTTCTAACAATTTTTTTTTTTCATTTACAAGACTTAAACTCGATATCTTACTTGAGAAATAATAACTCTCTTACCATTCTACACCTATGATCGAGATATGAACAATTATTAATTGCGACTAACTCGTTTTTCGGCTAATTGTGCATTCTTCATGAGTGTCATTAATTAGTGTATGCCAATTAAACTTTTAAATTATTGTATAAATTTCTTAAATAGTCAAACAAAACAATTTTATCACGAAGCTATTATTATTAAAACATGAGTTTTTACTTAAAATTATTACGTATGAGAAATGCAAAACATATATATTATTGCGTATTCGCTTTTAAAAAGTAAGCGCCAATATAAAGAAATTTTCAATCCTTATATATTAAGGGATATTAAAAAGTTTAAAATGAAAGGTTGAAGATATTTATTTTTCTTAGTGTGAATTATACTCTCCATAAAAGAATTCAATCCATTTTCTAATATAATGTGATCATATTTAATTTTTTATTTTCTTCTTAATTCGTTGAGACAATATAGCATATAGTGTACAATTTGGGTTAGCCAAGATGAAAATGATATGTCATATATGGTATGAGAATACGCATATGTTTTGGCCGGTATGTAAAGGTTACCTAATAATTATCATAAAATTCTTGGGGCACAACAAAAAAAATTAGTCAAAACAATCAACAAAGTCTATTTAACACTTTATGGCCCAAATATCACTGAGTACATTTTTAATGGGTGTAGTGATTGTGGTCCAAATTCCTATTTATTAGTTGTTTTGACTGATTTTTTGTGTCTCTCTAGCAATACTCAATAATTAATTAACCATTATTTCGTTGTTTTCAAAAATCTGGAAATTGAAGGTCATTTTGACAATCCCTTCTAATCTCAAATGTCCAACAAGATTGTGTTAAAAAAAAAGGTAGCATTTCTGGATTTCTTCGAAGAACAATCACCACGTGAAAAAAGAAATTAATGTCATGCACCTCCTTTGAGCCTATAGGTATTATTACGGGTTACTCCCTCAGTCCACTTTTAATTGACGTTTTAGAGTATTGCACACTTATTAAAAAGGTGATGAAAACATAAAAATTTCTATAGAAGTAAATGTACAATGACAAAATTATCCTTATAATTTTTTATGCAATAATAATTGTAAGAGATAAAAAGAGAGTGTATATATGGATAAAACTGGAAAAAGATTGTAAATGTTTCATTGAAAATCTAAAATGACAAATAATAATGGACAAATAAATTTACTAGACAAATAAAAGTGGACGGACGAAGTAATTAATTAACATCAACAGTTATTTAATGATGTCAAGCATCTAACTCATTTGTTGCGTTTTAATATCCCAATGCATGATATCAAATTTTAATTCATTGTATATTTATGCACTAAATCTATTTAATGTCTGCTTTATCCAACGTGAAACGTGTTCTGCTGTGCAAATCTATTAATTTTAATTCCCCTTGTGAATTCTGCGTCCTTTCCATTCTGAGATCAGAGTGGTAATCAAAATCCATTTGTGATTCATTGGCTTCTCACATGTCGAATAATCAAATAAAGTAGTCGTTCATCTAATTTATATACAGTACAAAACAAAAGCATGAGTGCTCTTTTTGGCTGAGCATAAAGGCAATAAAGGAACATTAACATTTCTCGTGACTAGATTAAGCTACACTATTTATATAGAATAAATCCAAACTTGCCTTAATAAAATAAAACTAAACTAATTATATATGTGATTAAAAAGAGAAAAAAAAGCCGCCGAAAAGAAACAAATTAAATTAAGAGTAATTCTAAACAGTCATCTAAATTGGATGTTTGTAAAATATTAATTTTGATCAATAATTAATAAAAAGAATTGAAATAATATTGTCGAGTCATATCAAAATTTAAGAATTGAAAAATTAGATATTAATACAAAATAAGAACAACGGTGTTAAAATAGTGTTTTTGTTAATTAATATTGCTTATCGTATAACGAAAATACTTGTGTTATTTATGATATAGAATATGTAATATATGCACTTGTAATGTACATATAACACACATTTCATAACATAAATAACACATATTGAATATTAATTAGATATATTTTATGTTATGGATCACTTGTTTGTTAAATTAAAGCGGCAGTATATGAATGAGAAAAGGACGAGCACGCACCATATACATTGTCTTGTCCTTTATTTAGAGAGACGCACGCACGCTTGGAACTGAATAATAATGATTATTATTAATTAAGGTTAAAAAGCAATATTAAAAAACCTAAGCGTGAATCTGTGTTCCCTAGTCTTTGCCAGTTTTTGTAAAGCATACGTAACTATGTTGGTTTCTAACTCTACATTTGCAGCAAATCTTACATTAAATTTAATTAACTAGTGCTTTGCTTGCTTCCTCTTTCATTTACAAACATCCTTGCTCCTCTTTAATTTGTGGTCTACATACAACAGCGTCTTGTATGTATATGTTTTATTGAACCAATCCACTACACAATTTTATTTATTTATTTATTTTCAAAAAAGGTCCACCACCTTTGTCATAATTTATGTCCTTCAAATGATGTCTCAATTTATTTATTTAGGGCGAATATGTAGATTATACAACTTCATTTCATCTTACTATTAATGTATTATATTTTTTGTTAATGAGAATTTTAATGATATTTTCTAGATATATATAATATTGTACTATTAACAGTAATTATTATAAAATAACCTCTTCTAGAAATTAAAACTGATATATAGAGAAATATAATAAATTATTTCATACTATTGCTAATAATAATCTAGTATAATCACATAAATATCTCCCTTATCTTAAACTTAAAACTAGGACAATTTATCAGTCAAATCCTAGACTATTTAATTATGGAAGTTTGATATCATGACATAAAATCAATTATTTAATTTCATATTTTGTTAGAGTATAAAATATTAAATGAACATGATAACTTAAGCTTTTTTAGGTTAAATGACTTTTTTTACATATACTCTAACAATAATAACAACTGAATTTAATTTTAATATAATAATATATGATTATATTTTATATACATAGTCACTCAATTAAAATATTTTATTTATATAACTTTTAAATAATTAATAGTTATAATTGATAAGACAATATATAATCAAATAAATGCATAAAATATTTGTATACTTTGGATACATTAAAGTGAAATCCATAATAACCGGTTGTATTTAATTTACAATAATATTAGTCATACAACAGAAATATATTCAATGAATATTCAACATGTGTTATACATGACATGAAATGTGTGCTATATATATAGCACGCATAATCATAACACATATTTTATGTCATGTATAACATACATTTAATACCCGTTATACGTATTTATATTGTATAACTGTTAAATTTAATTTATATGTAAGGATGAATGTCTTGACCTATATAATTAATTAGATTAGATTTGCATGATTTTGACTGTTCAAAACGGATGCATCAAAATCAGAGGGGCTGCCATTATCTCCTTTTTTGTTGAGTTAAAAAGTCAGAGTTCACACCGTGGATGGTGGTGAATGGTGGCGAAGGGGAGGATATCAGATTCGCTTCCATGAAGTGGCAGGCCACGTGCCCCTCCATCCCATCACATACATAGGGCTGCCATCTATAGTAGGGGACCATAATCCATTCAACTTCATTGCTATCCTTTTATTATTTTTTTAGTAAAACCCCACTTTTGGGTTGGTGACCTTTCATATATACATACTCCTCCTACACACATAATTATACAATGAAGATGACATACATATTTGGTTGTCATTAAAAAGTTGGTCTTCAAATGGATGAATTGGATATGTTTTTCTTTTTTAATAAAATTTTGCTTATAATTATGTTAAGATATTTTTAAAAGTCTTAAAATAATCTTTTAATATAGAAACATAAAATTGTAAATTATACATTAGCTATATTGATTAAAGACATACTTAATTTCAGAAACATTTTGTTTTACAAACTTAAAAAATATTTTTTATAATATTCGTCAACAAAATTCTTTTCATAGAAAGGAAATTAAAGCAAGAAGATCTTAGGGTTGAACTTTATAACCAATATTCATATCCCTCTCCTATGCTGATATGTGTTTAGTTGAGATTGGTTCACATAGCTACAAAAGAATGAGAGGTGTACGTCCTTATATGGTGGGTATTTTATTTTTGTTATATTGGTAGGTTAGAATCACATAATAAAGATTATATTGAGAATATGCTATATATTCATCACATAATAGTAACAATAATAATAGTTTAATTTGAATATATTCATATATAATGTATAAAAATCTTACACAGTCAATCAATTATATATTATCATATTAATAGAAGAAGTTGATTCAATCATTCACTCAATAAAAAATTTCACAAATAGATATATATATTGGTTAATAGTGTAAAATTTCTTATAATAGCACATTATAATTAAACTTTAATATAACTTGATTGTTGTTTGGATAAACCGTCCATGGTTACGTTCTCATGTGGAAAATTGACCTAGCTATCCAGCTGTAGTAACAATCATAGGGATATATATATGTCATTTTACTTGGATCCTATGCATAGCCAAGTCATCATAAAACCTACATCCCACTATCGATTTGATGCTTAAAAGCCATTTTAAAAAAGATGAGGATCCTACAAGAATAGTTCCGTTTTGTTTGGTTGCAATGTGGCATATAAAGCAGTAGCTAGTAGTAGATAAGTAAAATGAAAGTGATATTTGTATGTAACTTGTTAGACTGAATATTGTACTTTTCCTAATGGAGCATATATATATATCGAAAGAAAAAAAATCACAAATGAATATTTTGCTACCTTTAACTGATGTCAAAGGTTAAGTTGTGTAGAGGCCTAGAGGGTCTTCACTTTTGTACCGCACACAAATAATAAAGGAACTAAAAGGTATTATCTGATTGTGCTTACATGCAAAAAATGGTGCCAACAACACTCAGCCATTTTTTGAAAAACTTTTTTAAAAAAATACAACAAAAATAATAATAATAATTTATTTATTATTGTTATTATTGTTCCCCAAATCTATAAAAACTTAAAAGAGGAGCATATGTGGTTTAATGATATTGATCTGAATGGAGAGTAACTTATTTTGTATTTAATATAAGAGCAATGCTACGTGTATATATATACTATAAGTGACACTAAGTCATTGATCAATATAAAAAGTTTGATTGAGTAAGTACAAATATTATATTATGTCAATATAAAAATTGTTATTCTTTCCGTATATAAATGTTTGAATATAATGTTGGATTGAGTTATGATATATAATTGGTTTAATGTATTATGTATAATAAATATTAAATACTTGCTAAATATATTTCTATTATGCAGCAAGTATTAATGTATTCATAATTAAACAAGGGTGTCAACACTGTTTGAATTATATCGATCTCCTCCAACGTAAAACATCATAAAGGTAAAAATAAAATGTTTATATGACATTAATGTTTAATTTTCCCGTTCTCACTATATATACCTCTATGGAACAATATCAATTAGTGGGAAAAAAAAAGGAAATGATAAAGACAATAAAGATGACAAGGAAGGAAAAGGGTGAAGATTATGACGAGCTAAGCATGTAACAACACATAGATACATAGAGGTCGTGATAAGAGAAAGCTTGAGAAAATGATGTATCATTTATTTATGAGTCTTCAAATAACATACGATGACCAATGTGTGAAGAAATTAGAAAAGTTGTAGTATCTAGCAAGTCCAGATTCAATGCCACTTACTAAATGAAGTCCACGTTGTAAAAACGACCTGTCTTTTGGAACTTTTCCCATTTTTCTACTTCTCGGTTAATTATTCAACTCACTCTTTTGTTTTCTTATAATGCCAATCTATTATCCATTATGCCATGATTGGCAACTTTTTTTTTTCTTTTTATTCCTCTTTTCACGTCTCTATGCACAAATAATCTCACCTTCGATCATTTTTATCGTGTTTTTCTTTTGAAATTATATATTTCCTTCTTTTTTTTTCTGGTGCACTCTGTTTGTCTCTTTGCATAATGTTGCTTTTAATAATAATGTTGTTTGGAAAATACTATTAACGTGCCTTTCAATGATTTTATTCACAATCTTTTCATGTATAGATTAGAGTGATCAAACTCCATCTGGATGATGTGGTCGAGCTCGTGGATTAGGCAATTATGTCTTTTGGCTTAGCTACACCTGGATTACCTAAGTCACCTGGTCAATTTGACTGTTTTCTTTACGGGCCCGCTATGTATTTATTATTATAATAAAGGGTCTATAATTTGATTTTTATTTTGTTAAATTACTTTTAATACAATTGATGATAAAAAAGAATTGTCGTATTTAGGTTAAGATATTATAAAAGTGAATTTAAAAAGCTATTGTGATAATTCCTTTCCATGAACACACAAAATTGAGTTGTTATTTTGTGTGCTGATATATCTTTACTACAAAACAATTAACACTACCAAATATAGCCTTAATTCCTAATTAACTAATGTGTGTTAACAGCACTAGCTAGTTAACAAATTATTATTTATATGCCGGACAAGAAAATTCGTATACTTCATTGGGTAATATATACACATATAGCTTTTTATCTTAATTTCTTGTAACTTGTGAGCATATATAACCCGCTTTGTTCATTATGCTTTATACTACAAATAGAGACACGCACTTTTTTCATTACCTAGAAAAGAAAGAAAAGGACAAAGAGGAATTAGCCAACTAGCTAGCGAATTTATTATATATAGAGCACATATCCCAGTAAATTATATATATATTTGTAGATCATTGATTATTAGTTGAATTTATCTTGTCATATCTGATTTTGTTAGAATTAATTTTAAAGTAAAATTCATAATTTATTTAAATATAATTTTAACAGGAACTAAAAAATGGTCACTTCTATGGAATTGCAACCTTTGAATCAAACATATTTTGAAATGACTTAAATCGATCAATTCCATGCCTTTGGAATTTATTCTAGCTATTCCTATCACAAAACCAAACATGCACTACGTACTAGTGTTATGCTAGTTGTTTACTTAACACTTGAACACATTATTTGTTTGTTCACCATTATAAAATGCATCCCCAACGTCCATTATTTATAATTATTTATTATTTAATAATAATATTATATATATGTTTTTTTTAGCATTACTAGAGGGAAAACAAAAAACCAGCCAAAACAGCCAACAAATAAGAATTTGGGTCACAATCACTCAACTCATTAAAAATATACTCATGATTAAAAGTGTTATTTGAGCCATAAAGTGTTAAATGAGCTTTGTTGACTGCTTTGACTGATTTTTTGTTGTGTCCCAAACATTTGTACGTTTTTTTATATGTATTTTATTTACTTTATCATTTTTTGAGTTTTGATACAACATTACCCCAATATTTAAACTTTTATTATTCACCATTATCATTAGATATAAATATATGTATACTATATATATAATTTGATGTGTACAAAATACAAATATCTATGCTCATAATTATTTATGAGTAAATTATACTTATCTCTGTTGAGGTTTAATAAAACTCATTTCACATATCATCTATCTATGAAATTTGTTGAATAGGTGGTTGAATTTACAAAATTATATCTTGAGCGAATCTGAATTTTATAAAATTAAGAGAGGTCAATGAAATTTAATCATAAGTTATTATTGCATGGTGGAATTTGGTCATTTTTGCCTCCTTGCTATGAAAAGCTGAAGCACAATAAGCGGAAAACTCGGGAAAAAATGTTTTGTATACTTAGTCTTATCGATCTTACTCATAGGCATACATAGCTATATATATGATGTGAAGTAAATGTGGAACCAGATTAGTTACTTTAGATAGATAGAAATTAGCATTAGGAACCAGGAACAAAGAACCTAGCTATTTGGTGTTCAAATCAGCAACATTTTATATATATATCTAAAGTGGAAGACAAGGCCAAAAAGCACTTTTGTTCACTACTATAGCATAGATAGCAATTTTAATCATTTTTGGAGCAGAGAACCTTGCTCACAACCTAGCCTTGGAGTTTGAACTGAGGAGCAGCAATTCCCCTGCAAATTGCAAAAGAAAAACTATAATAATAAGCTATGTATAAATTTAATTATTCTTTTTGTAAGAACTTTAAGCATAATAAGAAATGCATGCATGTGATTTGGTTAAAATCCAACATAATTATTCATCAAGTCAAATCAAACTTGCCAATGGCCGTCGCTTCCCAATTAATTATAGCTAAAATTAAACCCCATGCAACAAGTTCCAACAAAAATAAAAAAAGTCATTCCAATTTTTGTTTTTTTCTAATTAAAAGAGCCTTTAGCTTAATGCAGGCAAGGCAACATTATTATTATTATTACAATAATGCTAAGTGTATAATAAAAATCCAATCAATATAGCTAATAAATCTATTTTAGTTTTATTTTTTGTCCAAATGATCATTGAGATTGTAATGAGCTAAGTAATTATAGCTCAAATTCTTATTTATCGAGTGATTTAACTGATTTTATATTATACATTTAGTATCACCCTTATTATTATTATGCTTTACATGAACTGTAAAAGTCTCCAATAGCCTTTTTCTTTATTATTTTATAAAATTAATTATTTTGCAAGGGACAATACATGTCCTGTTCAGTTTTGTTTTGTTTATTTTAACACTTTGAGGGCAAATGCATTAATTTCTGTTGGTGAGTTATCACAACTTGCGTTGAAAAGTCCATCAAATCAAATTAATTCGTGTAATGTCATGCTTAGTGTTCTTGTCAACAAAGAATTCGCAGGTTAAGATATATTCTATATTATCCTAAAGTTTCTCGGTCAAATTTGGATTGTGTGTTTCGTTGTTCTGATTATATTAATGTTACTACCAAGATATTTAATTTTCTATAAGTGATTTTCAATTTGATCATTAGGTAGCGTTTGGTAGTTGTCCCGGGACACAAAAGACACAGACTGAGAGGGACTAATCTTGTTTTGGACAAAAATTTGTGTCCATGGACAGAAAAGACATAAAATTTGTGTCCACTTCATAAGTAAATCACTGAGATGGACTGGAATAGACTGGTCCTTTTAATGAAATTTTATTACCAATATACCCTCCATCACTTCACATAATTCACATTATGTATATCTAAGATCATTTTTACATGTCTTTATATCATTTTCACTATTATCAAATACAATATAAAAATATTTTTTGTGTCCTGTCCACTGTTACCAAACACCATATAGAGACAATGTCCCTTTGTGTCTCTATCTTCACTGACTTGAGACAGTTACCAAACGCTACCTTATAGTGGAGTTATTATATGTAATGATTTCATTTTTATAGGTCTGATTCTGAAAGGTATCTTGAAACCTGTCACTTAAATTTTTTATTTTTTCACATTCAATTCATCTTTGTGAAATTAAGCAAAGTCAAAAACAAAATTTTGCCTACCAAAAAAAAGTGTTAAAAAACCAGGTCAAAGCTGAAAACTTACATGTCAACTATACCAAGTTCCACTCTTACATTAATTGTAATAGTGAGTCAGCTGGGTGAGCATTGTAGGTATAAACTATAGTTTCCAGTTATAAAAATGTTGTTTTGTTCTTTGAATTATTTTGCAGTAACACCTAATACTCTTTTGGCATCAAATAGTTGACCAAAATTTTTGATAGCCTTTTATCTCTCAAACTTAATTTTTTAGAGAGCTTGTATGTTATTATGTCAACTAACATCAACTTGTCATTTTGATGAATTTTAAAGAACAGCAGCAATAGCTAATGTTGAATTTGCTTTGACAACATTCGACGGGTACGAAGCAATAAGCAATGTTTGGAAATTAAATTGGAAATTTCTTGTGTTGTGTTTTTTTGGTTGCCCACGGTATTCGGAGCTTCGCTTCGACTAATCTGTTGCCTCGGGTCACGTACTTGGGAATGACAAGTGAAACTCCCAAGGATTTTTTCCATTCACAAGACTCGAATCTGAGACCTTGCTTGGGAGACAACAAACCATTTACCATTTGAGACAACGTCACTTGTTTGATTAAGTGGAAAGTTATGTAGTTTTCGTTTTTTTTGGGTCTTCAATGATTTCTTATGGATACATTTTTGGGGCTTAAATGAAGATTGGTACCAAATTTGGGCTTCAGAACCTTTTTACTTAATCACGTGCAAGAAAGTAAACGGGCTGTTAGTAAAACCCAAAAGGCCCAAATACCCATGAAGAAACGTTTCTTGCTACGACCAAAAAAATAAAAAGAAAACGTTTCTTTCTTAGCAATGAAGTTTCTTTGTTGCATATTGTAAGTGCCTATGACTACGAGTGTTTTGCGAAGACTTTCTTACACTCTCTTCTACGAAGCTCACCTGGGAAACTGAGTGAAACCTCGAGAAAATTCAAGATTTTTTTTTTTAAAGAAAAGAAAAAGAAAGAATTCATGTTATATTTATATTTTTTCTGACGAATATTTTATTATTTCTCCACAATCATATTCTGAAATTCTTGTATAATTTTTTTCTCCACGATCAAACCTCGCTCTGTTTCTCCAGAATAACTTGCTTCTCCCAATATCTCGGATAATAGGGCACATTTCTCATTCGGAATCCTTTTCTTTCGACTTAGGCCAATCCTCATTGCGATCGAACCTCGCTTCTCCTGCTGCGATCTCCATTTGCATGGAGATTAGGGCATGAATTTTTCAAGGTATCGCCGAAAAAGCAGTAACAATCGATAATGTTCTTCAGCGGTGATCCTTCTACCAGGAAGCGCGTCGATTTGGGCGGTCGCAGTTCGAAGGAGAGGGACCGCAAGAACCTTCTTGAACAGACGCGAGTTGAACGCAACCGTCGATTATGGTTGCGCCAGCAGAACTCTGCTGTACTGAAAATTCAGGTTTTGGTTCTCATCGCTGTTGCCAGTGAAATTTGCTGAATTCATCATGTCGTGGAAGAATCTTTTTAGGATTTTATATTGTTTTTATTATGAATTTGTAAAATAATTTTAGTATTACATGAAGTTAAGATTGTTGTGGTTTAATGCAATTCAGTAAAAGGCACATTGAGGTTGAGTGGTAGTGAAAGATTCAGCATCATTTTATGTGTGTCATGCAAATTGTTAACTTATTCTACAGAAATGCTTCAGAGGGAGAAAAGTTGTCAGAACTGAACACTCTAAGTTTCGAGAGCAGTTCTATAAAGTCTATGGGAAGTATTGCCAGAATGTAGACAGGTGAAATTTGATTGATGTTATTGTATTGTAGAACCAATACTGTTCAAGTTCTTTTATGCTTAGTGATGCATTTTGTTTTGTTGCGATCATTGTTAAGTTGTTCTTGTAATTGAAATTGATATTCTTGTTGCATTCAGGAGTTCTTTTGGGCTGGAATCAGATTTCCTCCGACAATTCCTTTATTTCTTTAAGGCAGAAAATATAGATGATTTTTTAGTTCTTGTGCAAATTTGCCGATTGCTTCTGCGGTTTATTCAAGAAGATGGTAATTGTTAGTTGACTTTCCCTTTTCCATGGTTGTCACAGTTCATTCTCTATGTACTTGGATTTTTAGTTGGTTAGAAAAAAGAAATGAAAAGTGGAACCTATGCTTGCTTTACATTTAATCCTTTCATCCACAACAAAGAGATTGGTAGTGTAAGTGTGTAACCAACTAACGTAAATAGTTCTTGTTTTGCGTCTAGTTGATTTGTATATCCTCTCTACAAGTGGCATTCAGTGTAAGCTTGGAGTTTTCATTTCCCTCTTAATGTATCATAAAAATAATATTGTGGTGGAATTTGCAGAATTGAAATTCTACCACTTGCTGTCCATTCCATTATCGGCTCCATGAATTGTACTTACCATTCTTGAAAAATCTAGATATCATAATCGTAAGAAATTATTGAGAATTGCCATTATCAAGGACTTGTGCTCAAGATGCTAAATAATATAGTTTTGTATGTCATTTTTTCTGTTTCTCCTCCTCCTTGTCTTCACACTCCCTTTTCTTTGTTAGAAGAAAAGAAATTTGTAATATTGTAGATGCTTCCTTGCATTTCTATTTTTTCCCTCCAACTTGTTGGTTTTGTGCATTAAACTTGTTGAACTAAAACATTTGCAACAGGGGACATTGTGAGTCTTTTTGCTGGTGTGGATTACTCATCTGCTTGTGGTTTGGTGAACCATAGAGTGAAACAACTTGTATATGCTTGTATTCATGCTCTGCATCAGAATAGGTTGGTTTCATGCCTACTTTAGACGTTCCTTGTATTTTTTCCTTTTGGTTTTTTGGGTTTCAGTATTAGCTTGCTTATGTGGTAATTTACTTGACAGAAATCAGTTGAAGGATCAACTTTTATTGAGTCCTGAAGAACTGAATGTGTCAGCTGTACCTTTATTGGAAGCTTTAGTATTGTTAATAGATCCCAAATTGCCATGGAGCTGCAAGATAGTAGGATATCTCTTTCAAAATAATGCCTTAAGCCTACTCAGAGAGACTATTCTTACAGGAAAGGTAACATCTTTCAAATTCACTTATTTTATAATTTGTCACTGTCAGATCATTATATAATTCATTAGACAAAGGCTTAAACTACCAAAGTTATCTTCTGTAGGATGATGCAGACAATTTTTCCATTGGAAAGGGATCATCATTGGAGCGTGTGCTTATGGTGGTAATTCATCACATTGGTCAGAAGCCATGTATCTGTTCCGATACTACTAATCCAAGATATAGCTTTGCATCACAGATCATTACAATTCCTTTCTTGTGGCATCTTTTCCCAAACCTACGACAGGTATGCCTTGTACCAGTTCTATTTGATGGGTTTCCTTTTCTTTTTGATACTAAAAAGTTTGAGGTATATTAGTCATCAAGGATGCTTATCCGTTTCCTAAATGTTCAACAGAAGATAATGAAAGTAGACAAGGTGTTAATACAATTTAGAGAATCTTGAAATTAATGTAGAAAACTCGGGTGATAAAGATCATGAGAAACCATTGGAGAAAAAAATTCTTCAGGAATTTCTTCTGCAATCTCGTTTGAAGATTCTTTAAAATCCTTTCTAGGCTTGTTGAAATAGACAATTCGAATACTTTAGTGATAACTTCTTAGCTTCAAGTCTCTGTTTGCACAATTGCACTATACTTTAGAGAATCAACTGAGGAAAAACAACAAAAATACTATTTACTCTATTGTTAGATTTTCTAAGTGAACTCCACTGACTTAATAATGGTTCTTACAATTTAGTTGGAATATAAATGGGGCAAGGGGCTTGTGGTGATCAAGGTTTTAGGGATGGCTGATTACTTTTACTCTTTTTATTTCTTTTTTCTCCAATTATTAGTTTCTTCCTTTGATACCTCCTCTCTTCTTGTTCTTGCTTGCCAATTTTTTCTGATAGACTACTTTTCTGTTAATTTTGTTAAATCAGGTTAATTTGTTTGATTATTTTTGGTACTCAGGCTTTTGAAGCACAGGGTATCAACCACCATTACATACATTATATGGCATCATTTGGGCAAAATCTAATCAATTTGCTACCTATGGATATATCAAATCAATTCCCTAGCTATGCTTGTATGCTTGGAAATATATTAGAAACTGCTGGAATTGCTCTGTCTCAGCCTGCCTGTTCATTTGATATGGTAAATAGTTTATCAGCTTGCCTAGTAACTGTTGACACTGAAAGTGAATCCTTTTTCTTTTTTTAAAGGGGGGAGGGGGTTGGTGGGTTGTGGCTTAAAATATTTGAATCAGTCATGGGATTGAAATTTGAAACTCTGGCTTAACCTCAAATAACCTTTGTTCTGTTTCTTCCCACTCAGGCCTTAGACCTTGCTGCTGTTGCTACATTTTTGTTGGAGGCACTCCCATCCGTAAAAGCATCTGATAATAAAGAAAGTATGTTATATTAGCTTATCTTATTTTATGCTCAAATTTTCTTTTAATTGATTTTTTTTTCAGATCAAATTCTTTTTTTTTAATGAATATTATTGCAATATTTGTGTTTATACTTTATAGTACAAATGATATGGATTTGCCAAGTCTGTACTATTTACTCTTGAGAAAATGGCTGTTAATGTCAGGTTCTATGGTTCTTGAGGATGATATGGTTGGAGATGATGAAGTAGTTGAAGTAGCTTTGGACAGGAAATTGGAGCAGCAGATATGTAATGCTATAAATCCTCGCTTCCTTCTACAATTGGTATACCATCTTGCAAATGGCATTTGTATTTAGAATGTTGTTTTTTTATTTCCAAATTTCCTTAGTATTATCTTGAAAATTGATCCAAGATTATTATTTCTTGACATGTGGAGACAAATATTCTATTTAGAGAGATTTCATCTGTGAATGGTTCAGAGTACGGACCAGATGATAGAGAGGTGGCAGCTGTGGGTGCAGTGTGTGGGTTCTTATATGTTACCTTCAGCAAACTGCCACTCGAACGGATTATGACTGTGCTTGCATATAGAACTGAACTTGTTCCTATGCTTTGGAATTTTATAAAGCGTTGCCACGAGAATAAGAAATGGTCATCTTTATCAGAGTGGTTATCAAAAATATCAGGTGATGCACCTGGTTGGCTATTACCTCTGGCTGTATTCTGTCCTGTGTACAAGTAAGACTACCATACCATACCATTTTCTTTCTCAACAAATGCTTCTTTGGATACATGAACTGTTTTCTCTCTGCTCAATGTCATCTGAGTTCATGTTTTCAGTTGTTTGATATTCTGAACATGCTATTTGTTCTCGATTATTTAAGTATAGACCTAAGCTATTTTTCTGCTGGCAGGCACATGCTTACGATAGTTGATAATGAAGAATTTTATGAGCAGGAGAAACCACTGTCTCTGAAGGATATTAGAAGCCTCATCATTATATTGAGACAGGTAGGTTGCTTGGAAAGATTGAGAGTTTTATGGTTAAACACCTTAGGAAAAAAGGTCATTAGAGGAATACAAATGCAAGCTGCGTTGCAGTTATAGTGACTTCTCAGAATTTTTATGTTTTTGCAGGCTCTGTGGCAGTTACTGTGGGTGAATCATAATACAACTGCTAATTCTGTAAAATCTGTTTCGGTTAGTTCAGCTAGTAAGCGGCAGTCTGTTGAAGCTATTCAACAGAGGGTTAGCATTGTAGTTTCTGAGCTTCTTTCACAGGTAGAAACAATCTATATGTTGTACATCTTATTTTCTGTTTCCTTTTACTTTACACTTTGGAATATGACATTCTTGGATCTTTTACATGGTGAAGGCCAGTTCTTTGGATTTTGCTTTAGGATATGGTTGTGTTTATGGCTTCTATGTTCTGTTCTTATGCATTTTTCAGGAGAGTTTCTATTTCTAATAAACAGCAGCCAGATATTTTTACTTTGTTTATTAGTCCTTATTTTTTGTTGCTTATTCTGTTTTGTGGGATATCTATTGCTTTCTGTAGTTATACTTTCACTCTCTTGTCACTAACAAGAACATTTTACCTTCCATTTTTTTTTAAATATGATGATTTTTCTTACTGTTTTAATCTCTATATCACAAGATTCTCTGTATCTGTTCGTGTAAGAGGCATCCATATGCATTTGCCACCAATAACCATACAATATGAATAGCCTTTCTTTGTTATCTTTCTTTCTCACTTGTGTTTTGATTTACTTCCCATAGCTGCAAGATTGGAACAACAGGCGGGAGTTTACATCCCCCAGTGACTTCCATGCTGATGGGGTGAATGACTTCTTTATCTCTCAGGTATTATTCTATGTATCATTGATTTTAAGTTTATCTGAACGAAAACATATTTTGCCAGTTGTAGTTGTATAATCCTTTATATGCAGGCGCTAATAGAAAATACACGAGCAAATGAAGTTTTGAAGCAGGCTCCTTTCTTGATACCATTTACTAGCAGGGTTAAAATATTCTCTGTAAGAATCTCTCTCTCTCTCTCTGGCTTTGGTTTTGATATTGGTTATCTTTGTATCATTTATTTTCAATAGATGGCATGGAAGTTACTATTAGTCTTTTATCCCACTGGTAGATTACAATGGCTATAATCTATTTATTGTTTCACCAGTCTCAGCTAGCTGCAGTTAGACAAAGAGATGGATCTCAGGCTGTATTTACTCGAAACCGGTTCAGAATAAAACGAGATCGTATTTTGGAAGATGCTTATAATCAAATGAGTCAGTTGTCAGAAGATAATCTTCGTGGAATGGTAGTCCTTTTCTGAAGCCTATTGCCAAATTTATTAGTGATTCCCAACTTTGTGGCCTAAAGGGAAGTAGGGAACTATTAAGTCCTCCTTTATGCAAGAATAATTACCTTTTCTGTTTTGCAGGTTCGTGTAACTTTTGTCAATGAATTTGGCGTTGAAGAGGCTGGAATTGATGGTGGTGGAATATTCAAAGATTTTATGGAAAACATCACACGTGCTGCCTTTGATGTGCAGTATGGATTATTCAAGGTAATATAAAATAGAAATATCATGCTATTTATATTTGTGTGAAGGTTATTTTCAGCATAGTTATCCAGCATTACCAAATTCAAGATAACTGAAGTATTAGTGAGAATAAATATGGTTGCAAATGTGTGAGTGGATGGAGTTATTTCAATTTATAATCCTGCATTTGTTTTCCTTAAGTTCGTGTACCTTGTGATTTTTATTCTTGACATGCTGAATGTCAATGCATCCAGGAAACAGCAGATCACCTGCTTTATCCTAATCCTGGTTCAGGAATGATACATGAACAACATTACCAGTTTTTCCACTTTCTTGGTACTCTTCTTGGAAAGGTGTGTTCTCCTGGCTTCCAATATTAACATCTTTTTGTCTCTTAAATAAAGTGAACTTTTACATTAAATTACCGAATCCACCACTTCATGCTATATCGGCTTCTGCTTAACTGGGCATGTACATCACTGTTGTTATTACATTGCAGGCTATGTTTGAAGGGATTCTGGTTGATATACCATTTGCTACATTCTTCTTGAGCAAACTGAAACAAAAGTAAGACTCAAGGAGTCTTTTGCTCTGCTTTAGGTAGTTTGTTCATTTTAATTTGAAGTTGTTGGAATCCTTGATTTCCTTACATTAGCTTACTTCCTTACAGCACTATAGTGAGATTTGCGACTGTTACCATGTTGGCATTTATGTAAATGTGTAGTTGGAGCTGGGTAATTACTATATGTAGAAATCAATTAACCATGTTCATTTCTTAGTTAAGGGAAGTTATGCCATAAAACTTGAAAACAATCATAGAAATTTGTGCTCTAGTTCAGATAGGTCCAGCACACCAAAAGCTTCGTGTGATATGTACTATGGTATGAAATAGTTATTTGGTTTGATTTGGTAGGTCAAAATATAAGAATAAATTGCATAGGTGGTGTGACTAGATTTATTGCAAAGGTCCTTTTATGTAGGAACTAGCATGCTATCTGAGGATTCTATTTTGTAATTCTTGCTTTCTTAGACTTTTATTTTCCCTTATATTAGGTACAACTATTTGAATGACTTGCCTTCCTTGGACCCAGAGTTATATCGTCATCTTATTTTTCTTAAGGTAATACCACTCTAAAGTTCTTTCACATTCATCTGCTTGCTTCTGTCTTAGTCTAAGGGCTACTTTTTATTAATCTTTTTAATATATACATCTTAGAGATAAGAAGAATATTGATAACCTAAATGTCTCTCATTACTGGGCATCAAGTTATTTCTGCAACTTGTGAATCATGCAATATAAATCAGATGTTGAATGTGACTGATGGGAGTTTTACTGTTTATCATTTTCATTTGATGCATAGCACATCCAATGTTTAAAAAACTAGGCTGGTCATGAAATTTGACCAGTTTTCCCTCTTCAGCTTACGTCTCTCCAACATTTAAACACTTTTGAGGTCAATTAAAATAAGTGAAGTGATTTTGTATTGCAATAAAATGATATTCACATATGGACTTTGGATTTGGATGGGGCATGATTTGTGGCTTGTAAAGGTGGTATATTTCCTTGTCCTACATTCTTCTATTTTCTTGTTGGCTCATATTTTTACCCCTATAATCTGCTTTGTTTGACAGCATTATGAGGGTGACATTTCAGAGTTGGAATTATACTTTGTTGTAGTAAACAATGAATATGGAGAGCAAACAGAGGAGGAATTGCTCCCAGGGGGTAGGAACCTACGTGTCACTAATGACAATGTCATTACTTTT
The DNA here is from genome assembly GCA_013621005.1 of Aeschynomene evenia. Lineage (NCBI taxonomy): Eukaryota > Viridiplantae > Streptophyta > Magnoliopsida > Fabales > Fabaceae > Aeschynomene > Aeschynomene evenia. The sequence continues at coordinate 30,719,377 of CM024263.1, read as the reverse complement.
ATTCATCTTGTAGCTAATCATCGCTTGAATTTTCAGGTAAAGTAATTTTATTCAATTTGGATTGCATCTTGTACTACCAAATAAATTCATATTCCCTTGCATAATAAAAACAATTATGCTTTCAGATACGTCAACAAAGCTCTCATTTCTTGAGGGGATTTCAGCAACTTATTCAGAAGGATTGGATTGATCTGTTCAATGAGCATGAACTTCAGGTTTTGAGACAATCTTATCCATTTCTGGGCCTTGAAAGCAATGTTCTCTTTTTCTCATCTTAGTTTTTTATTACAATACTTGCTCGTGCATGGTGGTCTTAGGTATCAGCTCAATAGCTGGATGGTTGTCATTTTTACCTATATATAAAATAAGCTAATCTTGCTAATTCTAGAAAGGCATTTGGTTGAATTTTGTCTGGACTTGTAAATTATGTTTTTAAATCTTACTTGCTATTGATCCACGGTTATCGCAACAACAACTAATCTCTGTATCTCCTCTTATCTATTTTTTATTGCCATTGTGTTTGTGTGGTTCTGAAATCGTTTTCTAAAATTAAAAAGAACAAAAACAAGAGAACATCTGTTATTGTGTGTCAATCTGAGATTGTGCCTGACTTCCTTGACATTATTGTTTTCCACAGCTTCTGATATCAGGTTCACTTGACAGCTTGGATGTTGATGATCTGCGGGAGCATACCAACTATGCAGGAGGCTATCATAGTGTAAGCTCTTTGGTATTCATGGGGTTTTAGTCAGTAATGCCTTGGAAGAAACACACAAATGATACTGTGATACCCAGATTGATCTTTGATGCTATATAATTTATGTTTGAGTATATTAGATTTTTTAATATCAATTTAGATATATATGGCTTGTAATTGTTTGCAATTATTGTTTAATATCATAGTATACAGGGTTAAATCTATGATATTAGCTGATCAGTGGGAAAGAAAAAGAACTCAAGCGTGGGCCACACACCCCGTATAGACCTTGAGAATTGTGACACTGTTGAATTCTAACGTGTGATTTCTTTTGATAGGATCACTATGTGATTGAGATGTTTTGGGAAGTTCTGAAAGGCTTTTCATTGGAAAACAGGAAGAAATTTCTGAAGTAAGATAAACATAGATAAAGGATTTAGTAGCCCTTTTATATGATTGAAGTTGCATGGATGATAGATAATCTTGTCCCTTTTACAGGTTTGTGACAGGTTGCTCTCGTGGACCATTGCTTGGTTTCCGACATCTTGAACCTTTGTTTTGCATACAAAGGTGAATGCTTCTACAGCAATTATATTCTACTATATCTAATCCAAACATTATTTTACTAAATATCTTTCAAGTCTTTTCCTTTCCCTACACATTTTACTTTTAGAAGACAACAAGAGTGGAAATATCTGATCCATGTAACCATGTTCTTGTAGGGCTGCTGGTACTGCTTCTGAGGAAGCTCTGGATCGATTACCAACATCGGCTACTTGTATGAATCTATTAAAGCTTCCGCCTTATAAAAGGTTTGTCCAAGGCTAGGTTATCTTTGTAATGCTGAAATGGATTTTTTTTTGTGCTTACTGTTGTTGAACACGAGTAAGGCCATTTTGAGTCATTAAATCTGTCATTACTCTTCGACCAACATACTCATCTTCCAATTTATGGTGCAGTAAGGAGCAATTGGAAACCAAATTGTTGTATGCCATAAATGCTGATGCTGGCTTTGATTTAAGCTAAAAAGGATGCAATTGAATTTATGATCTCTTTTGGTCGAGAAATGGCTCACCGTTAAGACACTCAGAAAGAACGGCATGTGTGAGGAGGACTATATATTGGGCTGGTAGAGAACTGGGAATAATATAAATCTTTGTGTATGTATATATATATTTTGCTTGTCAATTTGTATCTACACTTTAAAATGTATATATCTCTAAAGTATGAATTGATCCTGTAACGTTATCTCCTTTGGCGTTGTTTTGCTTTTGCTGATTGTATTTTATGATCGTTAAAATATAACTCCATGGCCACAGGGATATTTGGTCAGAGCAAATATATGTCGAAAAAGGAGCAAGAACTAGAGTAGTTTTAAGAAAAATTATTAGGTGACGCTGAAAATATTATTCATCTGCATGCGATTTGTGGATTACGATTTACAAGCAACCCGTACTAAGTGATCAATTTATTTATTTGTTTTTGTTAAAATTACTAGATGTTAAGGTTTAGCTTTCAGGCTATGTGTTGGGTTAGATGTTAAAGTTTCTAGAATAATAAATAATGCATTCTGATGTTGAGCTTGAGCCAGTCAGTGATCTATTGGTCTTGTTCTTTATTTTTCACAAACCTTATCATTGTTGAGAAACACAGCACCACCAGTAAGTTCTAATGAAGGAAAGATCGATATTACTCTTTTTCCTTTTTTGTTATAAACATTTATAGGTGAAAGATGAACATTTAACTTCAAATAATACAGTGCATGTAGTAATATTTGTTAGATGAATTTCAATATTATTATAACAAAGGGAGCAAAATGGGCGAGGCAATTGTGAATCATGGTTCTTCCGCAGGAGGGACTTCAGTCATGTCGAGCCCCTCTTCAGGCAAGTCTGAAGTAAGTGGCCCCAATATCCCATCACTTCCAAGAGTTAACCCACCCTGCAAAATTTAAAGAAGGATAAGGGTCACTATACTATTATTGTGCTCCATCCAATGACCAAATAAGATACATACTTCCAAAGACATGCATGTGTGCTAAAAGGTGATGAAAGATATTCAAACTGCTAATGATTTGAAGCAGAAAATATATTCTGATCTTAAGTCAAGTTGACCAAAGCTACCTGGTTTGATATAACTAGGGCTAATATATGACTTGTTAATGCGAATTACGTTATATTTTCAGTATTTCCTTTCAGAAACAAGTCCAATCAAATCACTTTATCCTTGTTATTTTACAAGTTCCAATACCTTTCTTCAGGCAGCAGCAATAGCAGACTTTGTTATTTTCTTTTTATTTTACTTTGCTATAATTAATCCATTGCTCCTAACGTTTGATTGTTCGTTGGTTCAGGATTTTGAACAAATAATCAACGAATAGATACCTCAGGCTGGAACCTAAGCATGTCGGCACGAGCCATAGCTTCGGCTTGAGCTATTCTCTGTCTGAATGTCTGAGCCATCTCCTCAGCCTGTAAGAAATATTCAGGATTACATCTGTGAGAATTCTCTTTAAAAATATTAACCCTGATGAAAACAAAGGGCTAAGGTAGATGGTATATTAAATGGAAATTGATATAAACTTAGACATTAGAGATGGCTGAAAACTGGAAGCCGAAATAAACTATGTATCTGATGAAGCTATCGATATTCTACACTTTTAAATTTAACAAGTTCAAAATCCTGTGTGTGAAAAATACCTTCTCAAAGACAAGCTTTGGATTACGGATCATATCTCCAGGTGTTGGTTCTAACTTCTTTGTCGAAAGACTTACTCGGCCTCTCTCGCGGTCATGACTTAAGATCATCACCTAAGAAAGAAAAAAATTAAGATTCTTATGTACACAGAATGCCTTTAAATCTAAGAAAAGGTCGACATAACTCACGACATGAATACCTTTAGAGTATCACCAGGTTGAAGAACAGTTGAAATATCAGTTACGCGGTCATGACTGATCTGACTGACATGAAGGAGGCCATTGATTCCACCAATATCAATGAAAGCACCATATGGCTTTAGGCTTTGAACAGAGCCAGTGACGACGGATCCAATTCCAAGCTGTGCTTGGCTATCAGCCATGGCCTTGCGGTTACTGAGAACAAGTCTTGACTGTTCCTCATCCACCTCCACGAACTTAAGAGGAATCTCCTTTTCAAGAAGTTCTTCTCCAGTTGTTTTCTGAAAAGAAGTCAAGTCAGAGTGACAGAGTATAAGCTTGTTTCTATAATTGTAACAAAATCCAAACTTTTTTATGATGATCATGTAAGGAAACTATTCTTCACCTAGAATAATCTGCTTTGGAACTTGCAGAAGCATACATGTTATATCAATGAAATTGCAAGATTCAATTTCAAAATTGACAAGAATATTAGTACAAATGTTTGAAATTCACAAAGTCCGTATCAAAAACTATTGTGGCTTTGACATTCTCCATATTCTTAATTGGTATTGTTGCACTAGCAATCTGCTATCTGCATTCTTAGAAGTAGAGAACACAACTAGATTCAGGTCACAGTCATAATCACTTCTTGATCACCACCCCATAATTTCAAACTTGAAACCCTCTTGACTAAGAACAATTTTAAAAACCTAAGTTCAAGTTCATAAATGTCAATATAGAGCAAGAGCTAACCGTTGAAATCTGTGAGAATGGAACAAACCCTCTAAGCCCTTCCACCTCAGCCACCACTCCACCTTTGTTTGCACCAACAATCTGCCACACAAATCAAAGTGCTTACAGATCAAAACAAAACCTAATTACAGGGGCAAGGTAATTTTGACATGAACATTAACCCATTTTGTTTGATGCAAAACCCATACCTTACCCTTGACAATAACATCTTCAGCTTGAAGTTGCCTACACCGCTCCCACGCAAGATCATACTGAAGAGACCTCAAACTCAAGATCAAGCTATCATCAGCTTCATTCTCACCAATGATCAAAAACTCCTGTTTCAACCCAGGCACAATCCCTGCTTCTTCCACATGCTTAATCCTGTAGATGCTAGCCTCTTGTAAAGGCAAGTATGCAGAGGATTTTGCAGTTATATCAACAAGTGCTCCATTAGCATCAGTTCTAAACACAGTACCTTTAACCTGCAAAAATAGCACCCATTTTGTCTGAGAACACAATACCCATTTTCATTTGAGGTCCAATTAAAGTATTTATGACTGAAATTGCCAACCTTGGTGCCAACTTCAGAGTCAAAATCATATTTTTCGAGAGCGGAAGTGAAGTCATCAACAGTGAAGGAAACGCCGTCCATGGGAGAAGTACGGCACCTCTCATAGGCTTCATCGAACATTTCCTTGAGCTTCTGTCTCTCTTTGTTCTGTGCATTGGAAATTGCAATTGAGTTCACTATGGTAAGGGGAACGCGTTTCTGTGATTGGCTCGAACAGAATGATGATGGTTTGGAGAAGCGTGAAGATGATGAGAGTGGGAAGCACTTCAACCCGCTGAATTGCTGAGCAACAGAAGCCATGGATGGTTCTGCTTTGCTCAGATAAGAATAAGAGATACGTGTGTTATTACATGCCCACTCCTTTACATATATGATGGATGATGATGATGGATAATGTGTATCTGTTTGTTTACTTTCATTCTTTTTAACTGTTTTATCTGTTTTTCACATTTTCTCATGTTATTTTCTCTTCAATCCAAGTGTCCGGTACATAACAATTATCATTCTGATGTTCAAATTTGGTTATTTGGTGAATTATAAGGATGAAAAAAAAAGGTAACCCAAGCTTGAGGTTCATAATAAAGTGACTACAAGTCTACACCTACTTAAAAATAAGTTTGACCCTCTTTTTGGGAAGGAAATTTGTTGACATCTATCTATTTGTGCAGGACTTGTTGAACATGTACTTCAAGGCTATCTACAAATTAATCCTATCCTTAATTAAGCCTAATGCATCTAATAAAAGCATAGATAATCAAGTATAGGTTGTTATTTTCTTTGCTCAGATATGTTACAAGCTAAGGTTGCAGACTAGCAGTATTTATATACTCCACAGAGAACATTACTTTACAAGTCTACTTAAGCATATTGCTACTTCTTGTTTAGTTTGGTGGCTATATTCCTCTAACAGCTTAATTTATTGATTTTTCTGGTTTTATACTAATTGTTAAATTTTCAGCTTTCAACCCCTAACCATACGGGACAAGGGTCCAGCTCCCGGTCCAACCGATAAATTCAGTCCAATCTTTATAACAACGTTCTTGAGTGCACCTCATGGGAGTGTTAGGCAAGCTTGTTAGTGTTCTCAAAATTTCAAAAAAATTAATATAATATTCTAAGATTCTTGAAAAAATTGCATTTCTAGTGAACATTTTAAAGCATATAACCTTTCAATTTCTACTAAATTCTAAAAATTAAGTCATTTAATATTTTAAAGATTATAGTCTTTACTTTTATAGAGTTTTTAGAAAAATAGTGAAATCTCACTTTTTAAAGCCTATAGCCTTCAATTTCTACTAAGTTCTAAAAATTAGGTAATTCAATAATTAAAAGACTATAGTCTTAACTTTTTTAGGGTTTTTAGAAAAATAGTGAAATCTCATTTTTTAAAGCCTATAGTTTTCAATTTCTACTAAATTCTGAAAATTATGTAATTCAATAATTTAAAGATAATAGTCTTCACTTCTATAGAATTTCTATAAAAATAGTGAAATCTCACTTTTTAAAGCCTATAACCTTCAATTTCTACAAAGTAATAAAAAAATGTAATTCAATATTTTAAAGACTATAGTATTTACTTTTATAGTATTTCTATAAAAATAGTGAAATCTCATATTTTAAAGTCTATAGCCTTCAATTTCTAAAAACTTTGAAAAATTATGTAATTCAATAATTTAAAGACTATAGTCTTTACTTTTATAGTATTTCTAGAAAAATTGTGAAATCTCACTTTTTAAAATCTATAGCTTTCAATTTTATTAAATTCTAAAAATTAAGTAATTCAACATTTTAAAGACTATAGTCTTTACTTTTATAGAGTTTTTATAAAAATAGTGAAATCTCACTTTTTAAAGCCTATAGTCTACAATCAGTATTTTAAAGACAATGGTCTTTACTTTTATAGTGTTTTTAGAAAAATAGTGAAATCTCACTTTTTAAAGTCTATAGCTTTCAATTTCTACGAAGTTCTAAAAAATATTTAATTCAGTATTTTAAAGACTAAATATAGTATTTAATTTTATAGTAATTTTAGAAAAATAATAAAATCTCATTTTTAAAGACTATAGTCTTCAATTTATACTAAATTATAAAAACTATGTAATTCAATATTTTAAGACAATAGTCTTTACTTTTATAGTGTTTCTTAAAAAATAGTGAAATCTCACTTTTTAAAGCCTATTGTCTTCAATTTGTACAAAGTTCTAAAATTTAAGTAAATCAATATTTTACAGACTAATAATCTTTACTTTAATAGAGTTTTTAGAAAAATAGTGAAATCTCATATTTTAAAGCCTACAATAATCCATTTCTAAAAATTTCAAAAAATTATCTAATTCAATAATTTAAAGACTATAATCTTTACTTTTATAGTATTTCTACCAAAATAGTGAAATCTCACTTTTTAAACTCTATAGTCTTCAATTTTTATTAAATTCTTAATATTAAGTTATTCAATGTTTTAAAGTCTATAGTATTTACTTTTATAGAGTTTTTAGAAAAATAGTGAAATCTCACTTTTTAAAGCCTATAGTCTTCAATTTCTACCAAGTTCTAAAATTAAGTAATTCAATAAATAGAGTCTTTATTTTTCTAGAATTTCTAGAAAAATAGTGAAATCTCACTTTTTAAAGCCTATAGCATTCAATTTATAAAAAAAGTTCAAAAAATTATGTAATTAAAAAAATTTAAAGACTATAGTCTTTACTTTTATAGTATTTCTAGAAAAATAGTAAAATCTCACTTTTTAAATTCTATAGTCTTCAATTTCTACTAAATTCTAAAAATTAAGTAATTAAACATTTTAAAGACTATAGTCTTTACTTTTATAGAGTTTTTAGAAAAATAGTGAAATCTCATATCTTAAAGCCTATAGCCTTCAATTTCTAAGAATTTTGAAAAATTATGTAATTCAATAATTTAAAGACTATAGTCTTTACTTTGATAGTATTTCTAGAAAAATAATGAAATCTCACTTTTTAAAGTCTATAGTCTTAAATTTCTACTAAATTCAAAAAATTAAGTAATTCAACATTTTAAAGACTATAGTCTTTACTTTTATAGAGTTTTTAGAAAAATAGTGAAATCTCATGTTTTAAAACCTATATACCCTTCAATTTCTAAAAGTTTTGAAAAATTATGTAATTTAATAATTTAAAGACTATAGTTTTTACTTTTATAGTATTTATAGAAAAATAGTGAAATCTCACTTTTTAAAGTCTATAGCCTTCAATTTCTACTAAATTTTAAAAATTAAGTAATTCAACATTTTAAAGACTATAGTCTTTACTTTTATAGAGTTTTTAGAAAAATAATAAAATCTCATATCTTAAAGCCTAGCCTTCAATTTCTAAAAATTTTGAAAAATCATGTAATTTAATAATTTAAAAACTATAGTCTTTACTTTTATAGTATTTCTAGAAAAATAGTGAAATCTCACTTTTTAAAGTCTATAGTCTTTAATTTCTACTAAATTCTAAAAATTAAGTAATTCAACATTTTAAAGACTATAGTCTTGACTTTTATAGAGTTTTTAGAAAAATAGTGAAATCTCATATTTTAAAGCCTATAGCCTTCAATTTCTTAAAATTTTGAAAAATTATGTAATTTAATAATTTAAAGACTATAGTCTTTACTTTTATAGCATTTTTAGAAAAATAGCGAAATCTCACTTTTTAATGTCTATAGTCTTCAATTTCTACTAAATTATAAAAATTAAGTAATTCAACATTTTAAAGACTTATAGTCTTTACTTTTATAGAGTTTTTAGAAAAATACTGAAATCTCATATTTTAAAGCATAAAACTTTCAATTTCTAAAATTTCTGAAAAATTATGTAATTTAATAATTTAAAGACTATAGTCTTTACTTTTATAGTATTTCTAGAAAAATAGTGAAATATCACTTTTTAAAGTCTATAGTCTTCAATTTTTACTAAATTCTAAAAATTAATTAATTCAACATTTTAAATTCTATAGTCTTTACTTTTATAGAGTTTTTAGAAAAATAGTGAAATCTCACTTTTTAAAGCCTATTGTTTATAATTTTTACTAAGTTCTAAAAATTATGTAATTCAATATTATATAGTCTATAGTCTTTACATTTATAGTATTTCTAGAAAAAATACTGAAATCTCACTTTTTAAAGTCTATAGCCTTCAATTTCTACTAAATTCTAAAAATTAATTAATTCAACATCTTAAAGACTATAGTCTTTACTTTTATATAGTTTTTAGAAAAATAGTGAAATCTCACTTTTTAAAGCCTATAGTCTATAATTTCTACTAAGTTTTAAAAATTATTTAATTCAATAATTTAAAGACTATAGTCTTTACTTTTATAGTATTTCTAGAAAAATAGTGAAATCTCATTTTTTAAAGTCTATAGCATTTAATTTTTATTAAATTCTAAAAATTAAGTTATTCAATATTTTATAAACTATAGTCTTTACTTCTATAGAGTTTTTAAAAAAATAGTGAAATCTCACTTTTTAAAGTCTATAGCCTTTAATTTCTACTAAGTTCTAAAAATTATGTAATTCAATATTTTAAAGTCTCTAATTTTTAACTTTATAGTGCTTTTAGAAAAATAGTGAAATTTCACTTTTTAAAGCCTATAGCCTTCAATTTCTACGAAATTCTAAAAATTAAGTTATTCAAGATTATAATTTTTACTATTACAGTGCTTTTAGAAAAATAGTGAATTCTCAAGTTTTAGAGCCTATTATCTTCGATTTCTATTAAATTCTAAAAATTAAGTTATTCTGCCCACGATTGGACTGGCTGGCACATATGATCGATTCTCGGTTGAACCAATCAACCGGTTGAACCGACCCAACCAAGTTCATTGCATTAAAAACATGAGATTTAATTCATTGCATTTGCATGCTTTGCATCAAGTTCCTTGTTAAAGAATAACAATAAAGAACCCTTGAGCAAGAAAGGGAAATGGAACTATAATGTACTAATATCAGTCTAAAATTTACACCTATTTCTCTAGTCCCCTTATTATCCCCCTCCATGCCATTTTAAAGCACTCCAACTCTTAAAGCTCATAAAACGCATCATGCTGCATTAATATGAACAAAGGTCCTTCTCCTCTTCAGAGATCAAGACCTTCCCACGAAAAAATCCCACATACCCAAAGATAGCAATGCTATACTTTGACTTCCATCAGTCCTATGGCTCCTCCTGCATATTATCTGGCCGCTTCCTAGCCTGCAAAGCCAGTCTTGCATCTCTTTCTCGCTCAAACTCACGGTAATCTGTTCGCTGCAAGAAGGAAACCTTATCAAGATACTGGTTTGAACTCTTCTTGTAAGCATCAAGCTCATCTTCCAGTCCCTTATTTTCTTCCTTAAATTCTCCCCAGTCCTTCTTGGTCTTGTCAAGTACACTGAGCTTCTGTTTCTTCTTGATTTGTTCAAGTACAGCATCAACTGCAGAAGGTGCAGGAGCTTTGGCCCTTTCCATTGCCTCCTTTGAGTCAGAATCTAAGAGCTTCTTTACTTCAATTTCTTGACCAGCAAAGTCCCGAACCTCAGTAATCTGTCAAAGGAAACAAATGAAGACACACAAACACTTAAATGCGTCATAGGCAATATGAATGCCTCATTGGCTGTGGCCTTAATAGGCACCACTATACATACAAGTACAACTTAGTCCAGGCCATGTCAAAGCCTTCATTGCTATAATTCAGGCATGTAATGAACTTAAAATTTTGCAAATTTTAAAGACAAAAAATTATTCTTCAATGCACAGACTCTTCTCTTTTATATGTTTTTTCCCAACCTTTTGGCTAATTGCACAAGGGAGCAATGGACAGGGATGAACTTACCACAAGTTTACCCCTGCCAGAGGCAGAAGCAGCAGCATCATCTTTAACTGCTGCAAGAGCAGCAGCAGCAAGCTTCTTTGCTTCATCACTTGTATTGGTCTGCACCATACCAGCTCCATTTTGGGAAGCACCTTGCACAAGGGATTCTGTTGCCTTTGGTGCCAGCCCCAGATATGACAAACAATTCTGTGTTCAATGACATAGAGTTGAAGAGAGTTAAACTCATGCAAACAACTTTCAAAAAGAGTTTCTTACTTTCTTTTAGAAACAAGATTCCTAGACAAAAAAAGCAAAAGCAAAATCTTACAAAAGATGCCTTCTTAGCAGTTCGTTTCACGGTGGAATTTGGTTTGCTTGTAAACCTTCTGAGGATCTCATTAGATACTCCTTTATTCATTTGTTCCCACATAGCATCAACTTGAGCTTTTACTTCTAGTGAGACATGGAGCATGTGAATGATATCAATGAATTTATTTGCAATTATAATCATCAAACTCCACTATCAAACACAGCCATTACCAAAGAAAACAGAAATTTTAAAAAATCCAGATAAAAACAAGAAGTCCAAAATCCATACCAGTATCTTCCTGCTTTGTTTCCAGGCTTGACCCTGGAACAGATTCTTTGACTGACTCGGTAGAATTGGCATTGATGGTTTCTGAAACACAAAAACTAGGCTGTCATCCAAAGGCATAGAAATACATGCTATGTGGGCAAAGATACATAGAGGATCAAACACATGATAAAACCATAGAAGTACTTCTTTTTGAACCACATATTTTCCCGGGGAAAAAATTACACTTACATTCACACAGTTCAATTTCCAAGACCAAAGATTCCCGAAAATGGTTATAGCCACCATCAAGTAGTTACAATACCTTTCCACAATAGAACATAGTACCAATGCAGATAACTAAACCCCACAACCTGAACCCAAACCAAATCAGCGTTCACCGAGAAAATTTCTTTAGAAAAAAAAAAAAAACTAAAAGTGCATAATTTGTTTACAACTAGGGTTTTCCACTTCTCCTTGAAGGTCGGTTAAGTTGAGTTAAAAAAATCGCAAATTCACTAAAAACCAACCAATCTTGAAGGTTTTGTAAAGAGATAAGCGTAAATAGATACATATGTGGTCGAATTCCCTAAAAGCGTTGATTATGAATCGAACTTATCGACTGAGGAGAAAGAAAAGCCACGCAGCTTCAAACTCAGAACAGTAGAGAAAGAGAGAGAGAGCGCATTATGAAGAAGAAGAAGATGAGAGGGTTTTTACCAGCGGAGCTCATATCTGGCGCGACCTTTGAAATCGACGACGCTTAAGATTTGATTTATTGGTTTCGCAATCGGAGATGGAACCAACGAACGAACGAGACAGCGCCTTTGTCCTTTTTGCCCTTACCTCTTCTCTCTGGTTTTCTTTTTTGATAAATAATTGGGCTAAAACCCTAAACCAAAATATTAACTTAAAAGCCTTTTTCTTATTAGCTTGAGGGCCAAAGCCCAACTATCGGCTAAAGCTATCAGTAAAACCAAGGCACTCTTGACCCGTCTTTTATACAATGAGAAAGAAAGAAGAACCCCTTTTTTCATTAGAAACAATTGCCTTTTTTTCTTTTTTCGAAATTCAGGTTATATAGCCTCTTTTTTATAAGTAAGAACTTTAAAATGTTAGAATTAAATAGTTATTTAAAATGCAGTAATTACCATTAGAAAGGAACTCAAAACAACCAATTGTCCAGTTATATAAACCAATTGAACTATAAATTAATAAGCTAATAAAAACTTAGACTAAATTGCAGAGCCCTCCACAAGAGAGGACCCTTCCAAAAATAGGCGTATGCCGCTTAAAGTGACAAGTACACGGTATTCTTTAGTAAAAGGCGAAAGAATAGTTCGCTATGTACTTAACACACGGCTCCGTGCTTTTCTTAGAAATTAGCTGCTTCATTTTATAGTGAGAGCACTTGCTTCAGCTTATTACTCTACCCGATGTGGGCTTATTCTTGTTATGTTTTTCTGCCTTTCGCTACTCTCCTACAAGTGGTCCTTCTCCATAAGGGCTACCTCTCCCCTCTCTAAATCAAAACCAATGTTTCAGATTTTGCTGTAATGTTTATGTCCATAAGTTCTTGAATTCGGTTGGATTCTTCATTCTTCTTGAATCACCAAACCACAGCATGTATAGCACATGGCATTGGCCTATGTTTGCAGTGTTGATTAACTATTATAGTTCACACCGAACAGCCTCTGTTCAACTTCAACACTCAGCTGAATCGTATAGTTCATAGAGGATGATTTTTTGATGAACTAATAATACACAATAAAACCTCCCAAACTTTGTGTGTGTATGTGTGCCACCAAAAATCAATAAGCTATCTTCTCCCAACAGCAAGCGTGTTGTTATTTAGTTATACCAGCAGCTCCCATTCATGTATGACAATGTAGGAGAAACTCTCAAATTACTGTTAAAGGAGCATTGTCATTGGCAATATCCTCAAACCAAATTAATCACATATCATTACAACTAGAGGTAAAGATCAGGTGAACATGTCAAAAATTTGGTAATAAGTAAAAAATCGGTTGAATATATATATTTCCCAGTTGACCAATGAATTCATGAATCCTTGGTACAATAGCTGGTCCAACTTTCAATACATTGCTCAACAAAAGCCGTGAGTAGAAGCAACTTAGCATCTTTTTGGTTTACTAAGAGTTAGATCACTCCATTAGATAGTACTACACTACTACCAAACTTTGTCTTGAAAATCATTTCTTATGGTGAAGACACAGTAGATTGTGTTTGGAATGATTAAAATAAAAAATAAATTGATTTAATGTCAATTAATTTCCATCAGAATTCTATCAAATCTGATGATTTAGAATACTAAGCCTATTGGATTTGGAAACTAAATCATTTCTTATTATTACTTTTTTTAAAAATCCAAACACGAGTCAGTCAAACTGTTGTTTAATTAGAACTTAGAATTACATTACTGCTCCAGGCAGCAGAGTAGAGTAGAGTAGTGATGTGCTATTATTCAATAAGGATTTAAAACAGCACAACAACCATACCTCTTATTATTATGCATAGAAGTAAATAAAGAGCTAATTTGTATTTTGATCACTTGAATCTGATTTCAACACACAAGATGGTATCATCACTGAATCATTGTAAAATTCTTGGACAAAAAAATGAAAACATGAACAAAGGAGCATCAGGCTCTTCAAATGTGAATTGGCTTGTCATAAGTGGCCATTGCGGCTTCTTTCACAGCTTCACTCATTGTTGGATGTGCATGGCAAACTCGTGCTATGTCCTCACTTGATGCATCATACTGCAATGCTATTGCTGCTTCATGAATGAGCTCTCCTGCATTTGGTGCCATGATATGCACTCCCAGTATCTTGTCTGTCTCCTTTTCGGCCAATATCTTCACCAATCCTTCAGCATTGTCAATTGCCTTAGCCCTGCTGTTAGCCATGAAAGGGAACTTGCCGACACGGTAAGCAACACCAAGTTCCTTTACCTGCTCCTCTGTCTTCCCAACAGATGCGACCTCAGGGTTTGTATAGACAACACCTGGGACCTTGTCATAGTCGACATGGCCGACCTTACCAGCTATGAACTCAACACAAGCAACTCCATCTTCTTCTGCCTTGTGTGCCAGCATTGGGCCTGGAATCACATCTCCAATTGCATAAACACCAGAGACATTTGTGGCAAATCTTTCGTTTACCAAAATTCGTCCTATCTTGTCGGTTTCAACTCCTATCTTGTCCAACCCAAGTCCAGAGGTGAATGGTGTCCTGCCAGCAGATACAAGAACAACGTCTGCTTCAAGATGGGTCTGCTCACCACCGGCTGATGGTTCAAGAGTCAGCTTCACGCCATCCCCGGAAGTGTCTACTCCAACCACCTTAGTTTTCAGCTTGAATTTCATGCCCTGCTTCTCAAGAGAACGCTGAAATTGCTTTCGGACTTCCCCATCCATGGATGGAACAATATCTGCTGCGAACTCCACAACAGTTACCTCAGATCCTATTCGGCCCCATACTGAGCCCATCTCTAGTCCAATGTAGCCTGCCCCAATGACCACAAGTTCTTGGGATTTCAGTCAAGCAAGAGCCCCTGTTGATGAAACAATTTTCTTCTCATCAATGGTGACTCCAGGCAGAGATTTCACGTCCGAACCGGTGGCAATTATAATATGCTTGCCTTTCACAACAGCATTGCCACCATCAATGGTGTCCACAGAGACTTCAGACGGCGAAACAAATTTGCCATATCCTTTGACATAGTTCACCTTGTTTTTCTTGAACAGGCCTTCAATACCACGGGTAAGATTAGCAACAGCTTTATCTTTCTGAGCCATCATGGCTGCCAAATCAACCTCAACGGATGAGAACTTGACCCCATGGTTGGCGAATGCATGTTTGGCCTCATGGTACATGTGCGAAGAATGCAAAAGGGCCTAAAACAAAATATGGAGGAACCAGAAATGAGCAAACGGGTTAGGCAGAGCAGAATACTATATCCACAACAAGTCTTTCTGAACCATATATTGTATGGGTGCAGGGAAAACTAAAGTTATAGTATGGTCTCTGCAGTAACAGCTCATAATCCAGCTTATGTAAGTGCTTATACCTTAGCTTTTATCCCAATAAAATCAATTGAATTAATTCACATAAGCTAGAGTTGTTGTAAAACTAAATCTAGAGAAGTGCAGGAATAACATAAAAGGTGCTAATACTTACACTCAACTCCAAGATATGAGGAAAGTGTATAAGAATTTGATCATAACAAAAACGAGAAACAGAGAAAATCCTTTTTACATGACACTTGTTACACCTCATCCGAATAACCACTGCCTATTTCCTCCAACTAATCCACACAAATTCACCATTTTTCGAATCTCTTTTGAAAACAAAACAGTGAAACACAGTAGGAGTGATAAAAAAGAATCCTTGATTAACTTGTTTTAATTTTACACAAAAAATACACATTGGAAAGTTGAATCTAGGTGAGATGGAATGGGATGATGATATTTACCTTGGAAGGGATGCATCCGACATTGAGGCAGGTGCCGCCGAGGGTACCGCGCTTCTCGATGCAAGTGGTCTTGAGGCCCAGCTGAGCCGCCTTAATCGCCGCCACGTAGCCTCCAGGCCCGCCGCCAATGACGACGACGTCGTTTTCCTCAGATCCGGAAGCGAATCCCCTCGACCGAGAGAAGGATGCCAGAGACAGAGAGAGGGAATACCTCAGTGTCTCCGATGACACGTTCCTCGACCCAATCAGGTAAGCCTTTCGCCTCGCCAAGTTTGCCATAGCCATTCTTGTTCTTGTTCTTCTTCCTTCCAACTATGCACGCTTTTGTTCTGAGGACCTAACACAAAAACAGTGATCTCGCTCGCTGACACACACTGCTCTTTTTTTTTTTTATTTAATCTATTAATTATTAGAAAATGTTAACAAGATAGTAGTAATTAAAAATAAAAAAAGCAAAGTCTTGTAGTGTAGGTGCTTTTTGATTCGATCTGAACCCTTGATTATTGGGCTTTCCTGATTATTATTATTATTACGAACTATTATTGACTTGTTGGTTTGTATTTACGTGCCAGCGAATTCGAGCTCAATTTTGGACCGTTGATGGTGTTATCTATACTATATATAAAGATGATATAAAAAATAATTACTATTTTAGTGTCCTCACTCATTTGGATAGTTATTTTTTGAATTCTAAAATTTAAATTTAAAAATTACAATATAAAAAATAACTACCTCTATTTTTATGTTATTTTATTTATTTTTTCACCATTTTATACAAAAAATTTAAAAAATAAATAATATGACTCGAAAAAAAATAAGAATGCGGTTCGTGCCCCGTCAAGACGCTGGTGATGGTAATTGTAATGTTTACTTTGATTTATTATTTATTTATTTCCGCTTGGTGGCTGCTGTGCTTTTTGGACGATCAGGTTGGAGTCAGAAACTCAGAATACGCAATGGGACATTAATAATATTTATATTAAAGAGAATATGATTTGGTGGTTTATATTCATTGATCACTTTGACAGAGTTTCAATTCTATGTTTTCAGAGGGAAGTATATAATTTCTACTGCTTTAACTTAATCAACGCCTAGAAGTTTTATATTTTTTACTTCTTAGTAAGTAGTAAGCTCAATTTTGGACAATAGTTTGGTTATGAAATTAACGGGTAGCATTTACTTAGGAATTAGGATCCTCACTCAAAAGAGGTGTAGATGGGAAGCTTCCAAAATTGTGAGATCATATGATATGATATGAAAAGCAGGAATTCTTCCAAGTCATTCATTCATTTGGAGCTTGTAGATAACGAATTAACGACCTTACACACCTCACCTCACTAAGTTCTGGATAGATATTTATCTGTTTGGTTGGACAAGGGGAGCTAACGACACAGGCAGGCTCCACAACCTCCCATCCCTTACAAAAAGACAACGCTTTCCCGAAAATTTAATTGGTGAATGAATCAAATTTGCATTTCCATTCAAATAGTATATAGATAGAATATATATGTAACGGGGAAAAGGTCCTCAAATAGGATAAGTGAAAGGGTGATATTGCTCCATGACATGCACCTTAATAGTGTAAGGTTGGCCAAGGCCAAGCATATCCCATCCATATCTATCAAACTTAGATTGGATGATAAGAAAACAATAAAAGGTTCCAAAAAAGAAAAAGAACATGTTAAGGTAGGTTTCAATGTGTGCACACAAACACACTTCGTGTCAATCAAACAGCCATGGATGAATACATGCACGAGATATTGCGAAATGAAACGAGTTTTGAATTCTGGTTGCATGCATGCAAGCAACTTTTAAGAACTGCTGACAAATCTGAAATCGTTTAATCCAAACAACAGTGTTGGGGGACCCGATCTAGTATATTCCGCCAAAAATTAGCTACACCAATTGTCTCTACATGTACCAACATAAACCTGAAAAATTAAATAGGTCCCCTCCCTCCTCTACTTCTTCCTCACCAAATATCCCTTTCTATCCCTACAAAACTGCTGGCTGCTTTTTCTAACTCTCTGAAACAGCCTAAAAAACAGATTAGTCTTCCAATGAAAGGAACATTTGTTAATCAATTACTGCATTTACATTCATTTTTCACTCTATCAAGCTGTTCAATCTATTACGGGCCTCTTCAGACAGACTGCAAGATTTGAATCTTCGCCTGCGGGGCGAACACGATTCGATAAGACTTGGGACTTTGGACAAGCTTATAACAATCACGGTGAGATTGTCTGATGTATTTAGGCGCAATGCTTCCTTGACCAATTCTCTGGCACATTGCTGCGGGTCATCATGCCTTCTTAATCCACGACGAACAAGACTAACTGCAACTTGGCTAGGGATAACATCCCAGATTCCGTCACATCCAATGATCAAAAACTCGTCATCTTCTGTCAATGCAACTAGCTGGACATCTGGATCAGCAATAAGAGGGGATGAAACACCAAGCGGAAATTTGAAGTCCCAATCTCCGAGGGCACGAGTTACTGAAAGATAACCGTTGAGATATCCATAATCAATGGAGCCGCCCAACTCCTCCACCCTCCTCCGTTCTGGTAAATAGGTAGGCCTATGATCTTGGGACATCTCTACAGCAGCACCTCTCCTGCAAAGAACAGCTCGACAGTCACCGGCATTAGCAACCAGCAAATGCCTCCCAAGTATAAGGGCAGTCAATGCTGTAGTTCCACTTGAACTACTAACACTTTGCTCATCAGCCAAGGCAAGATCTGCCCGTAAAAATGCTCTCCGGTGAGAATCTTCCAACTTCTTCAGAAAAATTGCATCAGTATCATATGACTGCAGCATGTCAGCATCTTCAAAAAATAACCTCATGGCATTCCTCTTAACAAAAGCAGCTGCATCAGGTCCACCATGCCCATCAAAAACTGCATAGAACGCACTAGGTATTGGGCACTTGAACACAAATCCAAGGTGGGCAGCTAGATCGTCTATCCGAATATGTTCATCCTCCATTGATTCCCGAGGCCCAATTTCAGCATAGCTACCAGATCGCACATTCGGAGCAAACTCCATCACAGTAGTCTCCAAAATAGAATCTTTAACCATCTCAGAGCATGCAGCCTAAAACACGTAAGACATCGGTCAGCGCATCAGCACAAAAACACTTGACATAAAAAAAGGGGAAAACAAACAGAAGCAAATCCTGATCACTAAGCTGCATGAAGCAATAGCAAATCAGGACTAATTAACATCATAGCTTAGCAATTTAAACTGATTTCTTCTGGAAAAAAAAATTCAGCAAAGTTTTGTATATTGCTCCACTATACACATGCAATATATTAGTACCGAACCTATGCTAAAGACAGCATAATAAAACACCCAATTCCAATTCGAAGTTCCAGAATTCAGGTTCACGAATCTCATCAAACACTAGAGAAACCGTAAGATCTTCTCCATCATACTCATATGATCTTGATTAAGTGTTAATTTAAGGAAAATTCACAGCTAACTCCAGAACAATCATCAATACACCACAATCACCCAAAAAGTAAAAGTTCACAGATTTAGGCAGTTCCGACAGATTACCTAAAAGGATAAAAGCAAACACGAATTCTACACCAAAACCAAACAATACACGAATCACGAATCTCAGCTGAAATAAAAACCTAATTTTTATTACTTTCAAAAGGGGAAAAGAGACATACTTGGGCAAAGATGGGGGAGGTGGGTGAGACCTCAACATTGACGCCGTGCTCTTGCGCCACGCACAGTTGATACTTCACGTCAACCATCGGAATGCTCTTCTGATGACATATAATCTCCGCTTCCGCCAAGATGTTCTGGCTCACGATCATCTTCAAAGCGCCGTTTAAGGGTTTCCGAATTCCGTAATCGAATTCGAAGTTTGCAAATTTCAGAGCTAAATTGAGATTGAGAAGAAGAATAACAACAAGAGTGACAAATTTAGGGTTTGTTTTTTTGGTTTCTCTCTCTTTTCTGTGTTCTTCAATGAATTCTGTGTAGGTAGTTCAATGGAGCTCAATTCGACGCGCTTATAAGCAGGACAGTGTATGCGGTGTAATATTCCAGTAATACCCCTGAAGAAACCCCGAAATCCTTATTTTTGTCGGATTTTGCGGTTTGAGTGAGGGGTATAATGGTAAAGTGGGGCTGAAACATGAAATCTCATTTGTACCCCTTACTATAACTCAAAAAATCTTATTTTCGTGGGATTTCGCTGTTTGATATAAGGGTAGAATTGTAAATCGGATTGGGAACGTAGAATTAGAAGAAGCCAGTGCGTAATAAGAAATCCCAATCATGCCCTTGACCAAAACCCCGAAAAAATTATTTTCGTTGGATTTCGCTGTTCTGTGAAGGGTATAATTGTAAATCCAAATCGGAACGTGGAATTATACGAAGCGCGTGTGTACCAGGAAATACCAATGGTGCCCTTCAGTATAACCCCGAAAATTGCATTTTTTTGTAGTTTTTTCGTTCTGGTGAAGGGCAAAATGGTAAAACGTGTACTGCAACGATGAATTGCCACGCTTCTTCTCATGGACCAAGTATATTCCTTTCGGTGGTCCTTTTATTGTAAAATGACGAGAATATCCCTGCATATGCTTGTGATTAACGCTAAATTTAAATCACCCACAGATTAATTAATTATTTCAAGTGCGATTATTTTAAGTATACTTTTGCGGCTATGAGTTGATTTGTGGAGGTTGCGTATAAGTAATTATCATATACCTTTCCAATGTAAATATATAATAAATAAATAAGAGTTAATTTCAATATATTATTACAGTCGAATCTTAGATGATTCATTATCAAATATATATTTTCAATTAAAATTGTTAAAGTCGCTTGAATTGTTTTTATGATATCTTAGAAGTAATTTTATCAAACAAAAGAATGTGTGTAATGTGTAAAGTAACTATAGAATAGAATATTAGTGTTAGAGTTCCACTGCCTAAGGTGTTGGATACCATATCATTCACGTAAAGTAATTAAACAAATATATTAGATGCTTTACGTGGATGCATTAGGGATAGAAAGGAAAATAACCAAGTTTCTTATTCTTCAATAATAATATTTCCGACCTAAAATATAATAATTTTCTTTCTTGAGACAAGGGGAAAACTTTGACATCATTTTGGAAAGGTAAGTTCAATTATTGGCAACGACGTCCAATTATGTTATCCAAACAAGAAAATGACACATTACACATAATAAATAAGTTAGTACTTATCTTAACATATTTTCCCAAAACAGGGTAACGATTAAGGGATAGGATGTCAAGAAAAAACAAACAAAAGAAGGAATTGCTCCCTTTTATTCCCACACTATTAAAGTGGATGAAGCATTTGGTTCAAATTCAATGGATTGTCACCATATAAAAAGTATTTTTCAATGTATAAGAAGCAATAGGAGGCACCCATCTAAGCATAACTTCCATTTCGATCCTATATTGTAGCTTTATTCATCAAAGAAAGTACCTTTCCATTTGTGGTACACGTGGCACAGTTATACCATAACATGGTTACGTATGAGGGTGTTAGAAGATTCAATTTTGCTTCAAATTATTATGACCACTAATTATTAACCATTATTATATTATGAGGTGGTTACCAATTATTTGATGTTGAAGCCAATCTATAAGTAGCTTGTCCCTTAAGTTCTCCATTTATGAACAATAATTTACCAATAGATTCTTAAAATGGTATAAAGTGAAAACAGAAGTAGTTTGTTGTTTTTTTTTTTTTCAAACTTTTGGTTTTGACTGTCCCACAGGATAATCATCAATCAGTGGTCTATAACTTAATGATAAAATATTGATATGAATGGCATTCACGTGGCATGCAAAAAGAAAAGAAAAAGAACTAAAGAAGCACCACCATGTGAAATATTAATATCAGTTTTTAGTCCTTCAATGGATAAAGTTATTTTCATTGGTTTGGTTGTATTACCCTTTTACTCAAACTGATTACCATAGATAAACAACCACTTTCAACAGTCCAAAATTTCAATATCCAGATGCTAGAATTCCATGTAAGCATTAAACTACTTTACAACTTGATTATAATGAATGAATAAATCAATGGAAGAATAAGATACAAAATACTACATGTAAGCCGATTAGTAAATAATCTCAAACCTCAGAATCAAGGAATCACAAATAAAAATACCAAAAGAAAAAAGATAACTATCTACTCACAGCATTCTGGCTGATGTTGTTTCTGCAGTTTCTCCCAAAGGCATAGCAACATCCGAGGACTTTGATAATGGGCAAGAACATAATTTGGTTCACATCCAACATTGTAAAACCTCTCATCATTTGCATAATGCACTTCTTTACCACCATTCTTGAACTGTTCAATCCATATGCCCATTGCAACATCTTCTAATTTAAAGAGCTAATAAGGGGAAAAAAATTTGGGCAGTTATAAATAAAACACTCTTAAATGAGAGTTTAAAGATATTATATAATACAGGTTTATTTTGCATTCATTAGGGCCATATATAATGGGAAAGAATAACTATTTACCTTTAGATTTCTTTCCTGATGGCCATGGACAATGAATTTTGCTATGTCTCGGGAGAGAACATAGCCAGGACCATGTGCCCATGGTGGGTATGTATCATGTGGCCATTCCTAAGATAAGAGTAATAAGAAATAAATAAATAAATCAAAACAAAAGTAAAACTTGAGAGGAGAGGGAAAATTGCATCATACAAAAATTAATACCTCTTCACTGATGTACCATTTACTGTCTTTGTCCCTCTGAGGTGATGATTGGGAAGAAATGAGGCCGAATAAAAGACTCTCAGATGGCTTTCCCTTGAGGCTTGAAAGCACTTCATCAATCCTAACAAAAGCATCATCATCTGTTTTCATGATGTATTTTGCAGGGATGATTTTTGTCTGCAAGTTTAATACAAAAGCTTAATTTGTAGCTTAATGAAAGTAAAGGCCAAAAAAAGAGGGTGAGAGAAAAAATAACATCGCACTATCAAAGAGTTGCAGAGAGGATGGGAAAAGAAAATCTATATGCATAATGCCTCAATCAACTTACCCCCATAATGCAGATTGCGATTGTCTTCAAAGTGATCAAACTATAATAATCAACAAAAGGCATTAACTGAATATCTCCATATGCCTGAGCTTCATTCCACAACTCAAAATTAACTCTGTTGTTCTTGTGCTGAAATAAGATGAAATAAAATGTCATCAAACAGCGTTCAATGTAAATATCAGAGCATGATTAGAGCTTTAACAATATTCTTCTCAGCAAAATTAATGCATAAACTAGATGAAGAATTAACCAAATCTACAGATTCAGATAAAGTATGAAATGCAACACTTACAAGCCCAATGAAAAACCGGACTGCAACTTCTCCAGAACGTACAACCTCATATTGCATCCAAGACCTCCTCAGTGCCATTCGACGCTCAAAGTTATTTCCAGTAGAGAACACTCCAATAAACAAAATGAGCCTTTTTCTGGGGATAGGAGGAGCCTTTAGTTTATCAACATAAAAAACCATATCATTATCTTCAGTAACAGGTAAACCTTTAGCCAGGATTGATAGAACATCTAAACTGCCTGCCACTTTAATGTTGCTGACTGACCATGGTTCAAGCTTCTGCATTCACAAAAAGCATGAGGCTGGAATGATCATTTTGATTAAAAATATCTTGTTTTTAGTATTATTTATCTTCCCATACCTTACCTCCCTATATGCAAATGATGTTTCATGTCTTCCATTAACAGTCATATGAAATCCCTCTGAACCAACCCACAATGTGGCAGTGAAAGGATTCCCCTCAGCAAAGGGGAAATTAGCAGTTCTATGTGCACTCTCTGAGGAAATATTAGATGCTAAATCACTAGTAGGTTGACCCATAGTTACATTCTCTTCGTTGCTACTTCCAGCAACTTGTACATTGCAGAGAACAAGTCCATCAACTACAGCATATGGTTAGATGATTTAGAATTTACTACAAGCCTCCCTCTTAAAAGATTGCATAATAACCAAGCATATTAACACTGAAAATGAAAGAGATTTTTGTTATCAAATGATTGGAATATTACAAACTAGGCAGCTTAAGCATGATGTGAGGTGTTGCCCTTGAAGCTATATAAGCCTACCGATGGAGGGAAAATTGTCTCTAAACAAGACATGCTTCAAGTATTTTGCATTTACTACTTAGAAAGTTACTTCTTTATCCAATATATTTTTGCAAGCAGAAAAGAATAATTTAAAACTAATGGTCCATAACAAATCATCGCTTTAATGATGAAAACCTCCAAGTAATAAATGAAAATCTCACTAACTATACCCTTTTGAATGTTAGCAGAACCACGGGCAGGACACCTTTCCTCTTTTCCCCACCCAGAATCACTAGTCCACGTGTTTTGAACTATATATGGTTCCTCTGTCATGTTTTCTCCAGGAAGACTTACATTGTAATTTAAGATTATTGGAGGATTTGGCTTCTCATCTAGCTCTTGCCCAGTAAGGCCAATCTGAAAGCTACTGTTTTGCCCCAAGGGGATGCCAATCAGTGTAATAGAAGAATCAACAACCAGACCACAAGGGAGCTCGAGAGTGATTCCGCTGCCCGATACTGTCTTACCAAGTGTGGTCACAGAGAACTGGCAGGTTTGATTGTCTGGGCTATCTGTCTTATTAATCCTAGAAGCTTTGTCTTCTTCAACTGTGGACAGCAACTTTTTCCATGCTACAGAAGCCTCTCTAACTCCTTGAGCTGTTTCAGGCAAAGCATCTGACCTCGACAGCAAGGAACCAAAGGAAGACCATACAAGCACCGCATTCATCTCTCCTTCGGATAAATTTTTCATGTCATACAGATCCTCAAGCCCTTCAACATTTATCAAATGTGGCCTTTTCCAAGGTGTTGGAACTTGTTTCTTTTCCACCTCAGACACGTTAACATTAAGATTTCTGTCAGTGATAGAATCATTTACCGGATGGTTATGGAAGAAATTGTATGCCGACTGTTTTGCTGACTGTTTCTGTGGCTGGATTCCTTTAAGGCTGTACAAGAGAACCAACATCATAATCAGAACCATGACCAACAAGCCCCCATACCACTTCTTCATTTTCAGCAAACCTTGAACAAAATATAGCCGTTTCTGCAGACACACAAGGAATTCAATCATATAAGGTTCACAAAAAGATGATTAAAAAGATTCACACCAAAAATGCAATCCGATTTGGAAAGTTAAATTCACATGTTTGGAGAAGATCCAGTGACTGTGCTTTAGTATGATTAGCCCTCATTTTATGCCATTTTCACATCAGATATGAAGGAAGGGGCCATGTCTAGAAATTTCACACCTCACCTTGGGGACTCACAAACGAGCTTATGAACCTGTGTTCATCTATTGACAATGCGTTATGACTTATGAACACAGATGGTAGTTCAATTGCAAGGTAGTGACCACTTTAGAGAATATAGAGAAAATGCAAGAAGTGCATTGACTTCAGACTATTGACTCTTAATTGACTTGCTTTGAAAACAAAAGCTAGCTACTTATATTTGATCTATAAGCAATTTTATGTAGCAAGAAGCAAAATGCAAGTAAAGGCTTCCCAAATCCCAATAATTGAGTTCCTACTTCATAAGTTGCCGCCTATTGGAAAAATCAAACAAGACCCCAAATTTTTCTTTCCTTTTTCTTCGTAAAACTCCCGAAAAGCGAAAAACCCGCATATAGTATGTCTATGTCACCCATTAATCAACGCATTTCAAAACCATCTTTTTGGACAAGGAGCAAAAAAAAAAAAAAAGAAAAGAAAAAGAAGAAGAAAGAAGTAAATTTTTTAAAAGCTATTAGCAACATGGAAGAGTGAGAGAGACATTATTATATAACCTAAATCAAGAACCAAATCAAAGAACACAAGAAGAATGCCAGGTTTACAGAGAAGCTAACCATTGAATATGCAGGTGCAAAGTTTGGAATGGAAACTTTCAAGTCACGGTAGGTAGGTCTGAGATGTGAAGCAGTACGAGTGATGAATTGATGATCAGCATTCGCATTTTTTGAATCGTTTATCTTCACATTATAATTTCTTACAAGTACTGTAGTAGACTATGCTTAATCGAAGGTAATATAATAATATTTTTAATTAATTTAATATTTAGTGAGAGAAAAGGTAGCGTTCGTTGTATGTGTTGTGATTTCGAAAGCGCCTAAACGACGTCGTGCGATCTTAGCGATTTGTGTCTTGTCGGAAACAAAACACAACAGAAATGTCCAAAGGGGAGAGGTAGGTTAATGAAACGGACACTTGTCCATCACAGCCGTATCTCAATGTTTTACTTTTAAAAAGTTTGTTTTTAAAGCAATAAGTGAAAACTGATTATTTTTTATTTTTACCTTTATGAGTTAATCTATTTCATTTGCCAAGATGCTTAAATTAAATTAATTATCAATTTAAACCTGTAATCTATCACATTATGGTCATAAATAATTTTCGCTGCCATTTAGATTTGTTAAACTGATAGAATCTTTTATAGAGTCCATCGAGTTTATATTCCAAAAGTAGTTACAAGATTGATATAACGAGAACATGAAGCCATTCGTGAGTCTACTTGCAAAACTTACCTTGTAACTGATTTTCAACTCTGCTAGCTAGCATCTTATTTTAAGAAATCAGTGTTTTGCAACTTCAATCCCTTATTACCACGCAGTATACGCAAAACTTTAAGATTGTTTCCTCAAATGGAGGCTAACTAATCAGATCATATATGATCTATAAACATGCAAATCAATACATTATATATCTCTCTCTCGCTCTCTCTATTTATGTATATATAAAAGGGCAGGGCGAGGACCAATAAGGTCCTACTGAACTATGTGATTATAAATATGTACAGAGAAAGCTAGGTCAATATACAGTAACTATGGCAGATTAGGCACGCCATCACAGTGAAGCCTTAGGAAGAAAAAGTGCTGCCAGGAAGGAACTACTGCCTCCACAGAGATCGAGTACCACCTCGGAATTATTATTCATCATAGATTTCAAGCCAATTCAATCCAGCCAAACCATTTGCTTGGTTAACAGGAACCAACAGTACCTATCACAATCTTGATGCGATCATGAGGAAAATGCAAACAATGATTGGTACCTCTGAAGCTGAAAGGCAACTGGATCCATACACACCTCTCTGTAACTACTATTGATTGAATGCGAGCCAGCAGGAATGATGACAACATACCGGATCATCAGATCAGACTGTTTGATATATGGTTTCTACAGAGAGGATTTCGGCTGGACGGATTGCGACAGGGCCTTGATTATGTTGAATGTGATGAGCAATGTCTATCGATCCGAACTGCTTCCGAAAGTTGAAGAGATCGGAGTTGATCCAGGAGATTGTCGGGGGGACCATGGGTAAACCCCTTCTTTTGGTATTATATCAGGACTAGTGCCATCATGCCCCTCAACATGGGGAGAATAAGGCTTTGTCACTTTGCTTTTCGTTACTCCCTGAATATCGAACAATGCAAGAGAATCCATCACACAAAACTGAGTAATATTTCTGCGTTTCCATTGGAAACTAAACTAAAGATGCATAAGCATGCTACTGCTTTTGTTTGACACTTGGGACATTTTAGGCATGGTTGATGGTTGGTGGTGAATCAGTTAAGGGACATCACATAACTAGAGATAATAAAGATTAATGTTTAACGAAACTCAGAGAAAAAGAAAAAGGAAAAGGAATGTACCTTTGATATGCTTGGACTGTAAGTGTGCAATGCGTGATCAATTGAACAGTAAACTTGGACAGCTTGATGGGTTTCAGGGATGCATTTTACAATGCGGACATTGTCTTTCATATCCAATGATTTAGACTGCAAATATAAAATGAGCCGTGAAGGGGGAGATTTTGAGCTGTCCTTTTTTCCACGTGTAAGTTCCATCGTACCGAGGTTGTTCCATAGTATATCCCACAGTATTGAACATGGATCCCTTGCGGGGATGAACTTCCTCTGAGCAATTATATTGGATGGTTGCTGAAAATGATAAAAGAATAAGTAAACAGTGGATTGAAGAAAATGTTTTATTTTTTATTTTTTTATTTACTGTTGTTCTCAATCATGACTGAGTACGTACTTGCAATAGTATGACTCTCCTATGAGTGATCATGAGAATCTTCCCTTTCGGAAGCATGAAGTGATCTTCATAAGCATCTGTTAAGGCAAACTTCCCTCGAACTTTGAAAAGATCAACCTGACTAAAAAATGAACCTGATTCTGCCAGCTGCAGTATGACCTTCATGACACAACACATGTACGGCAATTGTTCAGAAATTGAGCACACAGAAAAAAGTGAAAATGCATACAAGAACCGAAAGAAAAGAATCGAAACGAAGCACATTTCATTGATTGGACAATTTGGTAATGCAATATAACCATTAAATTAGACTGCGAAACGGTTTCATAAAAAATGGCCATCCATTCAAGTTTGTGATACCATAGAAAGTAGAGTGTATGGTACCTGTCCTTGAGCCTTGTACTCATCATAGAGTCTAAGTAAATTATCACCACTAATAACACGAGGTAGTCTCCTCCGAAGAAGCTGTTCTTCGGATGTTATAGCAGAGGTGATTTTCATTCTCATAGCATTGGCACCTTCCGTTGTTTTTGACAGAAGATCCAGAACTCCACTCACTGGTTGAGCTGCTGCACCAATAATACCCTTCCCAACACCCTGAACAAAACCCTCCACGCCAGAAGATTTTGCTCCTTCAAGAGGTTTAGTTAAAATACCAGTTACCCCTCTGAATAAACCTTTAGCGAATGCTCCACCTCCCTCTCTTAGAACATCACCGAAATCCTCCACACCTTTGCTTTCCTGTTGACAGAAATATAAAATGTGTTAAGAGTCCCGCATTGCTGAAGTATATGGCTAAGACAGTATTTACAGGTGTTTGGGCAACCCTCCCCCCATAAGGATATGGCTATAGGCATCAGCACATTGTCTGAGAATTTTTTGATATAACTTTTTGTTATTGAGAGAGAGTGAGGAGGATAAGGAACAAGAAACCAGAGGAAAAATTACAAGAATAAAGGGAATATTTCAGAGCACTATTTATACAAACCTGTCTCATCCGACTTTGAATGAATTTCTTATCCATAGACAATGCAGCTACACCTTTGCTCATATGTCCAAGTGCACTACTTGCATTGCCCAATATATCAACACCTGAGAGCAGCTGGAGGGGTTGACCCAGAAGATCCTTCCGAATATTAGATACGGCCAAGCTAATCATAGAGCTCTGCCTCATGCACACATTCTCGTGAAACCTTGGGTTTATCCTGACCTGGTTGAAGAGTACATATTTACAATTAATTAGCAGTATTTCACTCTATTCTCCAAATCCTAAACTGAGTAAATAAAAATGGCATAACACCTCAATCTGTTGTGCCACTAATCTTCAACATATTTGAATAGATCTCTTATGCTCAATTACAGATAACACTAAAGTGTAGGAATTTGAGATGTATTGTAAACTTAATCAACATACGTGAATGCCATTAATCTATGCCTTACATTTTTCTATGTCTCAACTTTGTTATATGTATGAATAATATACTATTGGACACTTCTATTTAGTACGAACTCATTTTCGTGAAAAAAATTACAGAGGCCATTGTTATCCGTTCAAGAGTTGGTTGAACTTGAATGTGCAAGGAGAGAGAAAGATGGTTGGGTAGCAAAACACACTTGGGTAAAGAGAAATTACAAATTCACACGTCATTTTCGTTTGCAATATTTAGTATTTCTCTATAATATTTTGAGGCTGGTGCTTGCTATTCTCTTAGCAATGTTTAATCACATTCTTAAAGTCACATAATGTGCTCCTAGTTTGATAACAAAGAAGATCTAAAGCTGACTACTAAACTTGAGCAAGGAGCTACATGATATTCCAAAAAGTTCTTTAAAATGAAGTAAACTTCAATACTTACGGGCATATGTTCCATGTTACCCAATGCAGTCATTAAGGATGCCCAGAAACCAAGCACACCTCTTGGTCTTTGACTTGGAGACATTACCATCGACACTTTGAACCGAATTTCCGAAATATTAAGGACACTGTAAATCAAGGTAATGTCATATTAAGTTTCGAGGAAACAACACAGATGTCCATGAAATTCCATAAGAGACTCTTGCATACCTAATTTGAATGATTGGATCAACTGATGCAGCAGTTGTTTGAGAATCAGACAACCTACCAAGCTTCACCTGTTGGATCATTTCATGAAGGCGCCAAATAATAGGTTCATGAATGTTTACGGAAAAGGCAGAGGAACCATCAGGCCCCTGTTAACAGGAAAACAGTTGTAAAACAAATCAGAATCTCAAATCATAAATTAGTAAATATTGACAATTATTTTGCTGCAACATGGTGATGCTCACATGAAGACCAATGTATGGATAGGCACAAAGATCCAATGACCCATTTGATTGCATTGTTACCGAACATTTCAAGATATAATCAGTTTCTGCCACAACTTTCTGTGGCCTGAAGAGAACTGGCATTGGAGTTAATGGCAATTGGTTGTCCAGTTGTAAACCACCCATTCTGATTTTGAATCTGGAACAAGTAGAATTTTTTTTTTCAAAATTAAATGGTTGTGCATATATATATAATGCAAGACAATAACCAACTTCAAAAACTGACAAATATCAAAGAAAAACTGTTAAAATTCTCACCTGCTAATTCCGGAGCCCAAACCAGTTGAATAAGCCAGCACAAGATTCTGAACAGAGAGGTACAAAATTTCCTCAGGAGTATGATCAATAATAGATATCCCAAACTCAGCAAGATCAAAATTGATGTGGAATTCAGAATCAGTATTTGACATCAGTTGTTGCTTTTGGGATTCACTCATTAATGATAAATGACTTCTGCCGAGAATTCCTATAGGTTCAGTTTCTGGCATCCAATCACTGATCTTAACAACATTGGTTTTCTCTTCCTTTATAATAGTAACACGCAAGGCTCTGGTCGGTCCATCTACTGAATGGGCAGGTTGGTGATCAGAAACTTCATCAATATCATACTTGAGTGATTTCATTGGATCAGTTCCATCTACCAAGAGTTCCAATAACTGTCTTCTACCAAGATCTTCCCACAGAAATGAAGCGGCAGAATTGGGAAGAAGCAACTTCCAAGAATCACCCATACCATCAACTTGACGAAAGCGGATGGGTAAGAACATGGAGCGGTTTTCAATCCTGTTGACAGAAAATTACAAAATGAGAAAAAGTCCAATAAGTAACACAAATTGTAATGTTAATGAAGAAAGAAATAAGTTGCCCAAGAAAGTTTGTGTTAATGGTCATGAAGTGTCTCTCCCAAACATTTAAACTATTGGATAGAGGCACATGTATAATTTTATATCTAACATACCTCCTCACACAAATGCATCCCTTTTTTTCGCCTTGAAGCATGAACAATTTATTAGAATGAGGGATAACAATGATCAAACCACTGACCACTTGATTATGGATACTCTGATATCGTGTCATGAACTATCTTTCGTAAAAGTTTAAGCTATTGGATAAAGGTAGATGAATGATTTTATATCTAACGATAACCAAATCAAGATATTGAAATCTTGTCAAGAACGTAAGCAAGCTAAAACAATGGGACATTTCGTATCCCTCAAATATTACCATAAAGTTTAAACTAATACATTCATTCATCATGAACAAGTTGACTCAATGGTAGGAAAAAGATTACATCAAATGTTTCACAAAACAAACAAGGGCATCAGGGAAAATACCATACATTATCTAATTTCATTTTCAATTATTATGCTTCACAATTAAATATAAAAATGTGGTGTTGTTTCCATTTGTTAGTTTTCAAGATTTTGATAAGAAAATGGTGAAAACAGAAAAAAAAACATTGTTTCCATCATTTCTTTCAAAAATCTTGAAAATATCACACTAAAAACAAATGCCTTTTTTGTAGTAATTAGTGGAAACATATAAGCTAAAAATGAAAACAGAGAACAAAATAAATACCTTGGCAGGCTTCCTATTTTCCCCTTATAATGTTGCAATTGAAAAAAAAAAGTCACAAATATTGTGAAGTTTCATAGGGGAGAAATATGAGAGAACAAAAACCTGTAAGGACTTGTCCATGAGTTTGGACGGAAAACAACTTCGAATCGTGATCTCTTGGCACCACTTCTGACTGCTACCCTTAGTTGCATTGGATCTCCTCCATCATTTTTTTCCAACGTAATGCAGATTACACCTTCATAGCTAACACTAAATGGTGTACTCCATTTGTAGCCATCGATACACAACTGAAAAAAGATATACAATCCTTTTTAAGATATATATTAAAAAATGTTAGACAAACCTTTGGAAAATTAGTAACAGACCTTCAAAAGTTCAACTTTGGCTGATGACTGCCATCCGAAAGGTTTTGGAGGATCAGTAGGATGAATCCATACAGCTGACTGAGTATCACATTGCTGCAGGCAGAGACTACACCCAACCCTATTAATGAACACTGTGTGGGGCTGGAAATGAACCACCTTTACGTCAAATAGCAACAGTTAGTTAAAGGGTATGGTATGAGGCTGGAAATCAAGATACAGAAAACAATAATTAACTTTCAAAAGGAAAGTAACAGTATAGATAGTCCACCTTTGTTCTGTCTGAAGTCATGTTTAACAATGCTGAAAGCTTGTAGTAAGATCCATCAGAGTTAGAAACCTTGACATCAATACGTTCCTACAAGAGTATCAATGAAAATTTTAGACTATGAGACAATCTTGAGGATGTACATACATTGCAAAAAAGATGAAGCAAGTGATTTTCCATTAACTAATATCACCTTGTTTTCCAATTCAAGCAGAGAAATCCCAGAACTGTAAA
Source organism: Aeschynomene evenia (assembly GCA_013621005.1). Taxonomy (NCBI): domain Eukaryota; kingdom Viridiplantae; phylum Streptophyta; class Magnoliopsida; order Fabales; family Fabaceae; genus Aeschynomene; species Aeschynomene evenia. The sequence continues at coordinate 30,686,697 of CM024263.1, read as the reverse complement.
CTTCAGAATGGAGCATAGAAACAGAAATGCCCACCCTTGGTGACAAGTAAGTATCTTTTTGAGATTGAAACATTGTAACTCCACCACGAGCAGCATAATCTTGTGGAGAAAGCATGCTAGGAAATGGACTATTGTCTTCAATTGCTTCAAGTACTTGAAGGTTCCTCCTTGTCTTAGAGAGCCTTCTATCTATTGAGCTTATGGGATTTTTCAAGGCAGTTTTGGCAGACTTAACTGCTTTAGTAAGTGGGACAGTGTCCATCTCTGCATTTTCAAAAGGTTCCACTTCCACCATACGATATGCCAAAGCTAAAGAAGAATCATTGACAATCCAATAAGGAACAAAAAGTCTCAGGGTTTTTGGTGCAGTAGTTGTTCCACCCATATCATACTCAATGCTCACGCGCAATTTCCTGCAAATATAATGATGTTGGAGATTTTAAATACTGAAATAAACATTATGATAATAAAACAAATGGTAAAAATCATATTATAGAATTAACAATCGATGTAAACATTACACCTTATGATTTTTCCCTCAATAATTAATAAAGTGGGAATGAATTTGCACAAAAAAATGGACAATAAGACTTGAAATTAGCACAAATAAAAATCTATCCCTTCCTTCATTATCTTTCTGACAAATAAGAACATATATAAAAGTGGAAAATACATTTAGAGGGGATATTACATTTAAGAGCTACTTAACTGTTCTACGAGATTATCAAGCTCCAGAAATTTATTCTAATAGAAAAATGCAAAGTCACAACAAATAAATGATTTAAGAAACATGGCTGTGCGCTGGAAAAAAAAGTAAATAATAACATATCTGTACATATAGGGAAGTAAATCAGTAATGATACAGGTGTGAAACCACAACACAGACAAGTTATAGCGATAGTACTTTGATTATATGAGAAATAAGCCATTAAAATGTAGGGCATTTCAAGAAAAAAAAAAAACTTGTCAACATAGAAGTACTTCACCTCTAAGAACAATAAAGGAAAAGATTATCAAATATTTAATTATTTAATAGTATATTTAATGTAGTACAAATGAAATGAGTCACTTAAAGGAAACATCATGCAAGCTAATGATTTATACATTTTTCAAAATCTGACTACAAACCTTCTACTTTGCTGATTAACCATCCAGAAAGATGATACATGATTGGAGAAAGAAGGATCCAGTACAAGAATAGGGCCCTGAACACAGGAATAAAAATGAAAAGATGAAGGGGAATCAACTATATCGAGAAACAACAATCTGAAATAAAAATCACAAAGTTAAGCATATGCAGAGCTAGGTTAACTATCACCTTTTCCATTACCCAACCGCCCTGCACAAACAAAGTGAGATACAGAGGTTTCTGAATATCAGCTGAATAGATATGTATACTCTGACGAGAAGATATCACACCATCATGCCGGTCTATACAGATTCCTTCCTTTGTTTTCTCAGAGATTGAAAATTCAGCAGGGCAAGGAAGCCGGTTCTCCAATTTCATCGGTGAGTTAATGGATATTCTCCAATCATATACAGGAACATTTAGTTCAGTATTAAGAACTGAGGCATCTGTACCAACACTAAACCATAATTGTTTGCCACCGCTGCTAGGATTACAGCACAGAAGTATATCCTTTTTCTCAAGTGCATTTAGCTTCAAGGATAAATTGGATTTCACAGGATTCTGTCTAGAACCTTGATCTAAGAGTTGATCTTTGCCATACATATAGCTTGAACCACCAGCTACAGCATGGCCCCATGAGTACGAGGGCTGAGAATTATTGAAGTTGGGTTGAATTTGCAAACATTGGTCGGAGTCCTTGGATGTACTTCTCCAAGGTAAAACAGCAGAAGCCCCAGGGCGTAAAGTACCTCCTCTGTTCTGCAAGCATTCTAAACCTTGCCCAGAAAAGGTTTCCCTAGTACGAACCCAGCGCCTTCGACGCACAACATCAGACAATGATTTTGTTGAAAGCTTTGAGGAAGTAGGAGGCCATTTTAAATTTTTAAGATCAGACCCATATGCCCACCCCTCCTTGTCAACATACTGAGATTTATCAATGGACCAACCTGATGACCATTTCCACCCAGGGGGAAGCGGAGGTTCAAAAAAGTCCTTCAAAATGATACAAGCAAATGAGACTAAACATAATGATAAGGGTAAGGAAATTAATAGTGATAACATGGAAAAAATTATATATACCCCAACCTTAGATGAGTATGAGAAGTCCCTTGTGCTCCAGTGGCCAGGATTATCTTGGTGTGCACCTGGCCAATTGATACCCCAACCAGATGATGACTGATAATACTGATTTTGAAAAACCTCTTCTACTACAGTGTCAGAACTGTAGGCTCCATGTGAGGGATCAATACCAGATGCATGAGAAGTCAAAATATTCAACATAATATCTGAATCATTCACTACTGTAACAAGACCTCTAAAAATTGCATGTTTCTTTCCATTTTTCATGATGACTTCCATACCAATGTATTCATTCTCTAATGATTTTGGAACTACTGAAAGTGGAAGCAATGACCGAATGCTCTCCCACTCACCCTCTGGGCCAAGTCCTACCCAAAAACCTATGTCTCTGTCGACAACATTCTCACTTTCCACATCTTTTTGAACTTTAGCAATCATGTTTCTTTCAAAATAGTTGGTTGAAACAAAGAGGCGTGCATCTTCCATGGCTTCAACATTGCTTTGTTTAACCTGCAACAGTGAACAGGAAAGAAGCAATAAAATTATAGATATTTGATTATTTTAGAAAAGACACCTGCCGTTAAAGAATGTAAAATACAGTTACTGACCATTCTACTAAGTGGGTATGATCTAATACTCTGAACATCACATGGCTGATGAAACATTCTCGAGGAAGCAGCTTTCCTCAGAGTATTTGCACCATGTCCAACAGGAAAAGATAGTGCACCCACAACATCCCCTGCATGATGAATACACAAGTTCTGAAGACAATGCAAAACCAAGCAGAGTTGGAAGAAAACATACACTCAAATGTGAAAGTAATAAATGAAAGCAAATTAACACACAGGAAATTTGTATCAAGTCAATTAATCAGATAAACTCAACTTATGAACATTTGACTCTATATAAACAAAGTCTCACTGAACAAGGCTTCAATACATACCTTTTCCAGCTTTTGCAGCAAGATTAGTAACCTCTATTTCCAACTTAGCCGGGGCCTGTAGTAAATTTCAAAATGAAGCAGTAAATGCAGCATATTCCTTAATTATGTAAAAAAAACTGTGTAGCCGATGAATACAGTAATCTGTCTACAATAATAAAAAGCAGTCCACAAGGCAGTAATCTATGTATATGAGGGAATATTGCTGATTGAACAAACTCTTCAAAAGGACAAAAAGGGAAGCAGTTACATTGGAACTCGCATATAAGAAGTCTAGAAGGTCTAAACTCATAAATACTGTCTGGTGATAAGCATTTTCAAAAATCATTTCAGTTAATAAGCATATAATAATAGATAAGTGAAGAAAATGATGCTGTTGAAGAAAAAGTACAAAACTCTAAATATATGATTCAATACCTTTCGAGGAACTTCAAATATGAAAAGTTCATTCCACTTTACAGTGCCTTCATCCCAACCATCAATTCTTGATACGACAGGCTTCACACACTTTGTTCTTGCACTCTGGGGAAAAAGCTTTTGCTGCTCTGATGCCTGACTGCCAACGACAAGACGCAAAGCACAGAAGAAATTATGGCTGTTACCATCATCTAGGATAGGTAAATCCTACAAAGAAAATACAATGATTTAATTTCAATCTCCAAATAAAGTATGTTACATAAGTCATGTAATTGAACTTTGCATAAACCACTCAAGCATGTTACAACCTTGGCTTCATGTATATGCACAGCAATATAATAACGTGCTTCCCTAGATTCATCTGCAATATTTAACCTATTTGAAAACCTCGGAGGTGGGACCCACACAGAGGCACAGTCACCATGATGTAACTTTTCAACCATATCAACATTGTGCTCAACTTTTTTGACAAAAATATCACATCCAAGTTTATTTTCCACTATCACAGTCTGCAAGTCATCCTCATCAAGGGCAGAAAAAGTTTCACTCTCTCCTTTGCTTTGTTGACCACCAACCTCCTGCAAAGCCACAGTTAGTAAGGCTTCTAAAAAGCATGAGCTTTAAAAGTTAAATGAATAAAGGATTTAGAATTTGACCGCATTTAACTTCGAAGCTTTCTGTTCAAGCTCTATCTGTTTTCTCCATGAAAGAATGCTTCCCACAAAGGATTCAAGATTTGCTGCGCTGACATTTACATTCAAGATACTGGTAGCAGAAATTCGAATTCTCTTCCCCGATCCTAATGGCGATTGTCCACTGGTATCGTAAGTTTCAAACCTAAACAATTTAAAAGGGAAAAACCTAATTATTGGCTTATTCAAACCTAAACAGATCAGAAGATTCTTGACTATTACTAAATGTTTTAAGATAAAAAAAATTGTTTCAAAAAGTACATAACCAATCTATTACTTGAATATTCCATCAAATGGCTCCACGAGAGGCTCCCATGCCTCTAATTTTGCATTGAAGGCTGAAGCCACAATTGAAGCAATCAGCACTGCATTCATCCCATCCAGTCCACCATGTGTTGCAAGCTTAATATTCGTAATTGTGGTGTCAAATAAGGGTCTCATCTGAAATGGTAGTTGAATCCCAAATTTTTATCACAAAATTGGTCAAAAAAGTTGTGGGCAAATAATTCTGGAAAGAATGGAAATTGTTTTTCTAATAAGCATAGAAAACACACCATTCCATACAAACTGTCCAAAATTGTAAGAGAAAAGTATCTGAGCTTCAGCTCAGCATTTATGTTTTCTCGAGTCTTTGGCTTCACAGAGTCACCTATTATATATGCCAATCGGCTTGATGGCTTTTTAAGGTCAGAACGAGCTAGAAAAGTGCAGGCCTGCAAATATACAGGAGGATGGATAAAACCTTTCATTGGTTTAAACTTTAAATTATGTAATGAGAATAACTATAAGCTTTACTTTAGCATGTTGATCAAATTAACTGTATCATGCTACTAACATAAGAAAGAAACTTCTGCAGATGACATGTAAGCAATTAAATTTTTTACAAACTTCAGAAAGTCATCAATAAAAAACTTTCTAGTGTGAATTGAGTAACATGGAAGTGTAGATTAACCTGGTTCTCCACTTTCCAAATGCTCCAGCATTCAGGAGCTCTTGAACTTGAAGATCTTGAAAGAGGGACCTCATGAATGTTTCCTTGGCTGACGAGATCCATCCTTGGGCAGCAGAACAAATCTACATTTGGTGCTTCATCTGTTCTGGAGACTACACATCCTAAAGAAACAAAACCAGGTGGAGCTATAGGATACCAGAAGAAAACTTCCTCAATCCCTTTCCCAACAATATGGGAAACTTTGGTAAATTGAACAGGTCTTGAAGAGATATCAGGATTGTCATTCTTGAAGATTATTCCTAGTGCAGGAGGTTCTAGGCTGAAAGGCAGGATAAAAGAAAAGTTATTAATGGAAAAAGAAATAATTTAAGTAGGTTAATTGAAAGAGAGATAATAGGAATGCAAAATAACAGCCTTAAAATGTATCAGGGTCTAACCCTTCAGTGATGCAATCACCCACAACTCCATAACCATGACGTGCAATAGGTCGCCAAATGGAGACTGGATTACGGAGGTCACTACCTTTGTCCCACCAAATTCTTTCAAAGTTCGGTGTAGACATATAACAGTTAGTTGCTTTTGAAATGGACTTGAGAATATCCCAACCAGATGTATTCACACTTTTTCTTGTCTGCTGATTATTGTTTTCATTATCAAAATTAAAATCCGAGATGGGACTTATTACAGGAGCTCGATTTGAATTCCAAACAAGCAGATGATTCAAGTCATAACATGTGTCTTCCTTGGGGCAAACCGTTAAGGAATGTGCAAAAAATGAGTCAATAGCATTATCAAGGCGCCATATGCTAAAGCCAGAGGTAAATTGATCATTTGATGGGATATGTAGCACACAATCTGAATATTTTGCTGATGTTACAAGATCAGAACGTAAGCAGTGAACAACATGATTTGGTGGTGGCTGGTTCCCAACATGGGCTACACAGCCTAGTGCTATGTAACCAGGGGGCGGAATGGGCATCCAAAGAGAACAAACACTTTCAGCAACAGAATGGTCTTCACCATTATCATCCCCTTGAATTTCAGGGAATGACCCAAGAAGGTAGAAATCGACTGGCTTCCTTACACGGCCATATGTGTTACTGACTGCCATTACTGCCTGTGACGGAGGTACTGACCTGGCAAGACATTAACACGTACATTAAAATTACAGGAATTTAACACCATAGCACATCTAATGTATAATGAAACAACGGTATTCTTTGTTTCTTCTATTGGAATTGAATAAAATTCTAGTTTTCAGCTAATTTGCATTTTGTTTAGAAAAAAAATTTCTTTTAGAAGAGAAAGGAAGCATACTAAAGAGGATATTGCATCCTCACAAAGAAATCAAAATGGCTAAGATAAATCCTGAGGTTAAACCATGAAACAATGCTTGTCAATCCCTTTGCATGTTAGACAACATAACTTCACAAATCAAACTGTGATCATTAACTCTAGTTGAGAAGAAATCATTGAAAAATCTAGAATTCCTTTCTAACCAAATACAACATCACAACATAAATTGAGGACTGTCACAATATCTTTGTATCTTCAAGAGAGAACCAAAAGCTCTAAACTCAGAGAGTAGGAAATGATGCAAATCCATCGAACAAACCCACAATTCTTCAAAAAAGGTGGAAAGCCTATACCAATAGACCTTGCTATCAACAACGCAAATAAAGAGCCCCCGATTCAGAATTCAAACTTATTTGGGGATTAACATTAATTGATGATATTCAGAGACTCTTTTTCAGTGTCACTCTCTCTTATCACTTGCTCTATTTATACCACTCCAATAGCACTCTCACATACTAAACACGGTATCTCTACTATTCTGACCTGTTTCTTATCTCAATACTTGGTTTACAAAGGAAGAACTGTAGAACAGTAGAAATCAGAGGATAAGTCATCATTTTAAATAAAATTTCATGGCAAATTTTCCAGATCAAACTTCAGTGATAATTAAGCAGAACATCTGGAAGTAATATTTTTCTTGGGGACAATCTAGAATATTTTAATCAAAAGAAGGTAGACATGGGAACAAGAAAATATAATATACCTAGATGTCACACAATCTCCTAATACAACATAATTTGCAGGAGCTCGAGGCCTCCAAAAGGTAATATTGTTGTTGGGACCAGTCTCTGCAAATTATAGAAGACAAAATAGTTCATTATAGTTAGAGAACCAGTACTCTCAGACATACAGTACACAATTCATAACAGTCAAGTTAGTAAGTTGAACACAGAAAGATAATTATGGGAAAATTTGTGATCATGCTATCCCATGTAATTAGGAAGAAACCTTTTTCAGACACCCAGATCCAGTCAAAGTTGGTACATGGAACAAGGGGAGTTGATTTTCCAAAATTCAACGCAGTAGATGCCTGACTAAGCAGATTCAGGATAAGAGAAACAGCACTGAGTGAAAGATGAATACAAATGTCTGTTGACAGCAAAGAAATATTTGTTTTATCCTTCACTGAAGTGTATCCCCCAGATATATCAACTGGATCTAGAATGATAAGACCAGAACCAGCCTCAACAGTAAAATCTTTCACCAGGGCTCTAATCCAAGTGTCTTTTTCCTTGGAGGCATACCTATTCAAATTGAGAGAAGAAGGTTACAGGTCAAATGCTTGTCAGGAGAACCCTGTCATTTTCTTGAATACAGGAGAAGGAGGCATATAGGCAAAAGAAGAGAAATTTAAAATTGGGTTGCTCTAGTGAGCTGATATTGAGAGTTCTGAAAGAAAGAAAATTAAGAGAATTACAATTTGGGAATTCTTGGCAAAAGTAATTACAAATGGGGAACAATTAACTAAACAAGTGGTTTAGAACGTCCAAAGAGAGGTTATTGCTTAGTCATTCTAAAAAACTTAAGGTATTTCCACCAAGAATTCCTAAACCATGTTCTTTCACGAGAATCTAATAATGTCTTTCAAGATATCTCACATGAAACTCAGGTCCAGCTTCGCACGGATAAGCTTCTCGCCATAAGATGAATCATCCAGGAATGACTTAGTACCATCATAGAAGGTCAACTCGGAAGAAACAACCTAACACCAGAAGTAAAATATCTATCAGGCATAGGGCCATAACAATAAAAGCATAGAACAAAATGAATGATGCCATTGACTCATTGTCACCTCTTCAAGGGGTGAAAAGTTTTTGTGATGAAGCCAGAAAGATATCTAGTTATTTTCTTTCTCGTCCTTTGAATGAAAAGTATGAAATACACAATGCACATTGTCTATACTAAAAAAACTGTTCTTGGAGCTTCTTATTTTGTACATTTGGGTTGTCAATGCGACTGAACATAGAAAATTGTTGATTCAATTTGATGCAGACTGGGAGATTAGAACATGACAACCACACATCCACTAACAGGCACATTTAAATTTCAATTTTGAACATTAGCTGGAATTTCCTATACTGTGTTGTTTGAATAGTATGCAATGCCAACTATTAGTTCAACAGGAGTAAGGATGGGCATTATTGTTTTTGTTTTCCCTTCCACAAAGAAATTAATAAGAAGCAAGAAGCATAAACACACAGGAAGATCCAGTTAAGATAATGGTAATAACTACGGAAAATAACATCTTGAGCAGATGTCAGTTGCAAAGCTTTGTGCATATTGTTCTAAGAAACGTGAAAGATCATCCACCTGGGTTTCAAAGGTAAAACTTTGAGTTATGTTTGATTCACTTTGTCTACATGAAGAAGTGCCTGATGTTTGATTCATTTTGTCTAGGCTTTTCTCATCATCAGAAGACAAATTGTCTGGAGCCACAATGTCAACACCATCTTCAATGGAGATTGAGTAGCTGCTGTCATTACTCAGGTAGGTGTACTTCCTTAGAAGAGAACCATTCTAATAAATAAATAAAAAACAAAGATGTAAGCATTTAATATGCAACTAATCTAGGAGGAAGATAGCGCAATATATTTATTTTAGCAATTCTTTTACAACATAAATTATGCATAGATGCCCTAATTCTGTTTCCTTACTCGAGCAGATAAGAAATCATAATGGAGAAACATATTCAAAATAAAGAGGAGAGCAAGACATTCTCGTTAAAATAGGAACGAAAAATAGAAAAATGTCAAAGATAGACAGGATAACTAGCACTACAAAAAAGCTACCAATGTCTGCACATTTGTTCAGGAGATACTTGTACAAATAGCATATCTGGAAAAAAATAGATGAGTCCTTAAAATACCCCAAGCATTGCTTTCCATCCGAATACAATAAAGAGCAGCAAAAATAGGCACAATGATAAATTTTTTTCCAAAAAGCACTACTTAAAATATTCAATGAAATTGTTTAAAATTGAGTAAACACATGTTCACCAAAAAAGTTTCAATTGCTAAGCTACATTGTCGTGGCTACCAAGACAGTACAAAGAAATAATGAACTACTACATCCAAACAGAGATGCTTAATGCTTGCTTGGGAGAAATAGCCTCTGAAAGTCTAAATTTTGCAAACTAGAATTTGAATTAATTGTATCAAGCAAGCTTTGGAAATCGAAAATATAAAATGGAAATAATAATAATAATAATAATAATAATAAAAGAACTTACAGATTCACATGACGCATATTACCTCGATTTTTACATTAACAAATCGCAATCTCTTGCCATGTCCAATGACTATAATTGGCCTAGACTTCGTGCTGCGGACTTCCTTTGCATCTGTTTCAATGGATAAACTAATAACCTTTCCACAACCATCATATGTATATTCATCAATACCTACACAATCAGCCACTAACTGTTTAGTTGGGGAGAGGTACACCACATCCTCTTTCTGCAAGTGAACGGATTCCATCAGTACTATGCTACTGTTTCTGCTAATCGGATCATTCTTTGGATCCATCGTTTCCTCTCTTCCAGTTAGAGCTCCAAGAGCTGGCACAAAAAACTCAGCCACTGCAAGAAGAAAATCTGGCACAACAAGGACCCTGGGCTGCTGCACACGAATCACAAATGATTGGGATGACATCCTCCACCTGTAGTCCATCAGAAACATTGTTGAAATGGGCATATCAATATTAATTCCAGCATCACTAGTTGTCCTCCTATGACTTCCCGGATTAAATGCAAAAGGAACTTTTCCGGTAACTGCTTGTTTGGAAGCATCAGTGGATGATCCAAGCATTAGACGCATTTCAGGTTTTGTATCAGGGCGGACATCTAGTATGGAGAATTTTGGAATCGTCACAAAGAGGTCTGTTTCTGACGAAGAAGTCATTCGATATGAAACCCAAAGACCTTCAAGCTGCAAGCAATCATGCAATAGAACAAAAGGGAATGAAAAAATAGCGCATTCCAATCAGATATATCAAGCTCAAAGCAAAAAAATTTATGAGTTGATTTAAATAGTATCAGAAAACAGGAAGTATCATGCAAACTGTTGAAAATCTAAGGATAGAAGCAGATAAACCCAAAGAAAGTACGTACAAGTAAGGGAAACACACAAAAAAAGAGAGATATCAGAGTGAATTGTTTGATGAAAACTGACAAATATTGCATTATGATCCTGATAGTTACAATGTAGTATATATCAGAGGTAAATCTGTTTCTGTTGTAATCAATACTAAGTACTAACTAACTGGAACAGAATTGGAACCACCTAAAAGAATTAGTTAGATCAGACATTCAGACTGCAGTGAGCTGATTGGTCATTATTATACTCTAAACACAAACAAATTCAAGTGCAAATTTAGAATTTAATCATCTGGAAATAATAAAAATAAAAAATACTCACAGCAATATGAGCCAATTGCAATTCCCCACCAGTGCCATTACAAAGCTCAAGTAAGGCATGGTTCACAACAACGGATATAACTGTAACTGTTTGTGCCAGCAGAAGTTGACTGTTCATATTGACCTTATCCACCAGAAGCCTAATAGTATCTTTAGAACCAGATTTTCCACCACGAAAGCTTGCAGGAAGTCTTGGTTCTTCTCTTAAATTCATGTACATGCAATCCAAAATAACCTTATATTCTTTATCAGACATTATGCCGTGCAATAAATCCACCTGCATTAGAGAACATAAAATCAGCTGCAGAGTTTGATGTCCTTTTAGGAGTAAAGCACAAGAAGCAGCAAACACTTATAAACATCAAACCATAATAGAGCTTGGAGATTCACAACACTGATATCTGCAAATATATTCTGTTTGCACACTGAGGCTGAATTATGCGAGCTTGAAGCCTCATATTTAATTAGTTCAGGGGATTGGGCCAGACAAGACATGGCAAAGTGCTCTAGCAGTGTGCTGTATATGGTAATCTTTGGTGCCTCTGGAAGGAGCAAAATATGGCAATCTCCCTAGTCTACATATATCTAGTTTGTCATTGGAAGACATCTTATCCATGTGTTCTTTCCTGTCTAATACATACATACATACATACATACATACATACATAAGTATGTATGTATGTATAATAGACCATTTCTCATCATGTTATATTTTTCCAGAGTTTCAAAACAAACATTTTTAATTTTTTTATTAACCCTTTTCACATTGCCTAGTTTCTTGGCAGCTTCCTTGTTAAGATTAACGAACAATATTACTGGGGAAAAGGGAGAAAGTGAAAAGAACATTCGGGTTAAATTTGACGCCAAGTTTAACTGGGGGAATTATAATGGTAGTTCTTATTCTCACACACTGCCAATTTGGGACTAGTGCTCATGTTTCGGTATCGATAAGCTTTATACTATGGAATCAATTTTCTTTTTTTAATTTCACAGATTGCTTCATTTAAAAAGTTGATATACGGTTCTTCTCTAGGACATTTCATCCAATTATTAAGCTCTAAGTAAATTTCATTTTTTTTTTGTTTCCAGAGGGCCAGAAAATTAAAACAAAAATAGATACACCACTAATATTCCACAATTATTAAGAACATTATTGCTTCTATCCATTTAGAGGAAATACATGGAACATATTGATATTGGTTCTTGTAGTCACCTAATGAAAGGTGAGTTTTGTGTTTCCTAAATAAATGAAAACGCTAGTCATTGAGGTTTGGAGTTACCTTCACTTCAAGTGTAAATGTTGGGACTTTCCGGAAGACATCCCTCAGGCTTCGACGAACAAATACATCAAACCCTTGGCCTTCTCGTATCATTGGTTTTCCAAGACAACCATCAATTCCAACAGACATGTTAATACCCAAAATCTGCAATTCATTTGGAGTCAGGAAGATGTACAGGATTATTTTTAATTGTAACAGCTCAGTTGGCAACCAATGTGTACCTGAGCATGAAGAAGATCAATATGAACAGCTGAAGGATCTTCTCCTCGAGATCCGTGCCAACTGAATTCATTTTTAATATGTAGGTTGCCCAGATCGAGTTGTATAAAACTGTAAGTCAAGAAAGCAATGATATTACAATTTACAACCTTTTCAGATGGTGACATATAAAAGCATTCATGATCTTTCATATAACAATTTAAGCTTTAAAGACAAGTTAGTGTTTGACATAGAATTAGTGCCTTCATTACTATATGCTTAGGGTTCAGTCCTGCCACCTTTGCTCATAGGCTAAAAAGCAAGGGTGTATACAAGCATTGTCAGAAGAGATGAATTCGATTCTATATGCCCGTGTGCCCTAGTACAATCTTTTCCCTTTGCAATACATAAGGATAGATGGGCATTATAAATCTTAATAAAACCATTCCTTTATTAAATAACACAACCTAACATCTTCCAATTAGACCATTAAACTTCTTTCAAATGCTTGTAAACTAATCATATCCCCATAGGTATGAATCTCCAGTTCAGTATATAACCACCTTGATTCTCCCAAGAATAGCCCAATTTTGATAGGCAAAATCATTTGCCTTCTCTATCCTGATTAAATGAAGCTACTTCCGCCCACAAAGGTCTAATTAATTTTCATTATTATATTACCATATGAAAAGCAACCAAGGGAAAAATAACGAACTTTCTTATAGTAATAGTTTCACAAGACACTAATATTTGTCACATGTGAAGCATATAACACGACAATGAATGTAATTCAATGTGACAATCAATTAAGAACACCCACGAAAAGAAGTTTTTAACCCTAATATATTTGGATGTGCAAACTAAGCCCTGGCAATATTGTTAACAAAATGTAAACATATACTAACTCTTTACTGACTGAATCCCTTGGAACTATGATAATTGGAGTGTCGAGTGCAAGATCCAGTTTGAGTGCAGTAGCTCCATCAATTTCATATTTCTGAATCAACCGTTCAAACCCTCCAACTTTATCAACAAGTTTGATTGCTTCTTCAGGATGAGGGGAGGCAAGTTCCATAAAGTATCCCATTATCTGGAGAAATGTCAAAATATTTAGCAATAAGTCAACAGAATGTTAGTTCAAGAAACAGGGGTAGGTATCTAGATAGTACGTGTTAAATACTAATGAACCTAGACACCATTTCACTTAAAAATTTATACCAACACTGCAAGAAATTGAATCTCAAAAGTTAAACAGATTTGAAGAAAATTAATACAATTTTGAGCATACCTCTTGCACAAATCTATAAAGGAAAACAATGCGAACAGCTGAGAGTTGACCTTGCAAGCTGTAGTCATATCCTTCATAGTCATCATCTTCAGCACTATAAGAATTAAATTTGAACTGAAAAGAATAATTACAACAGTAAATTTTATGTAAAGGACACAAATAAACAAAAAAAAGAAAAAACAAGGCACGAGGGTATGTAAAAGGTTGACTCATTAAAATAGAATACCTTTATAAGGGATTCAACACCAGGATTACGTATGTCACAAAGCCAATCCCAACATTGATCTGTACCAAGAGATGTATCACGGAGTCTAAAGTTTCCTAATGTTCCACCAATTGAAAGAGAACTTGGGTGAACCTAAATAAGAAAAATAATTTATTTCAGTTTTTGTAAGTGAATGCCAGCAAATAAAAGAAAGCCTAGGACTGTACAACAAAATAAAATGGAAATGGATAATCAAGAAGTAGACAGGAAATGAATTGCATGAATAAAACCACACAGGAGAGAAAGAAGAAGCTTCCAGATCAACTAATAAAATCTTGCCAATACCTTCAAGTCCATAAGGAAATTTTCTTGTACTAAGGTAGCAAGCTGAGAACCATCCTCCTTGTTAAGAAAGATAGTTACACTGTCTACGTTCATGTTCAAATAATATACTACTCGTTCTTTACCAAATCCTAACAGCCCTCTAACACGGCCCATTTCATCAGTCTTATCCTTTTTCACAGAAGGCTGCTCTTGTGTTGCTACAGTGTTCGTATGACTCTTCACTTTATTTCCAGAGCTTATATCAAACCCAAAACTTATCAAAGCAACAATAGTTGGCCGGTTGCAGAAAAACTCCAGTTTGGACATACGAACACACATCTGAAATATAAATATAACAGAGTATCATAACTCATAAAAGAAGATGAGAAACTCCACTTCATTGTTAACAATACCCGGGATACTTACCTGTGTGTCAATACCATCGTAATCAGGTGAGTCTGAGCTCCTTGTTGAGAAGGAGACACACACAAAATTTGAGTTATCACTTCCCTCGGCCTCATAATATTCCTCCTTAGGAGTGCTCCTTCCCTTTTCAATTTCTTTTTCAAGAATCAAGTTTTCAAGAGACTCAAAATCAGAAGCAATCCCCATCAATCCCTGCTGATCTAAATCCATATTATGAAAATAATTTCCTCCATCTACTTGAGAATTGAATTCAGATAAAGCATCCATAAAGCTATCATCATCGTCAGGAAATCCAAGAGATGCATCCTTCCCATGGGAATCAACGATGCCAGAGCAAGGTAGGACAGAAACAGCCAGATAGCGTGGAGCCATAGATAGACGACCCTGAAGTTCATCTTTAATTTTCAAAGAATGCAATTTCATCTTCACTGTCAGGTCCCCCTCTGCAAGGACAAGGTGCACCTGTGAAACAAAAGAAACCACAGTTGCATTGTTATTTTGCTCAAGGTTACAGAAGAAGTTAAATACTGAAGTTAATACTCAATTGGAATAACATTGTTGGCAGAAAAATTATAGCTAAAAAACTCAATGGCAAGTAAATATATCTTACATAATTTTCATTTCTCCCTTGGTGCTGTCATCAATCATCTCAAATCTCACCTAAAAGTTTAATTTGTTAAGAGAGACACGTGAATGGTTTTACATCTATCGTGTCCCCTCACACAAATGCCCATTGAACTTGAAGCATGGACAATACACATGCCAAGCTTATGGGTAGAGGCAAATGAGTGATCCTATATGACTATCTCAAAAGGGGGTTTCAAACTGGTTTATGACACCTTATATAGTTTGGCAATTAGACTTGGGTTAAGATCATTCCTAATCCTATATGCAGATAGTCCATCTTAACTAGTTCTCTTTTTGCAGCAGAAGCCTAGTGCATTAATGTCAGCTTTTAGGGTGTTCATGCATATATGAATTTTGTTAGAAATCTCAATGAGAGAGAATATTGAAGTGGAACTGTCTCCTTAATTTCCTTCAAGATGCTCAAAGATAACTGTCAAATTCCAACAAATTAATCACACATTCCACTCCTACCAAGGTTTGCAGCTTACAGTTAACACACCATTATGCCATAAAAGTTCTCTGCCCCAAACTTCAATTACATGCCAAAGACATGAAAATTCGTAAAAGTAAATAAAAAACATATATAAGGTTGTTTCAAGTTTAGAACCACGTATGTCACACATATCATGAGAATTGAGATAAGACAAGATTATCAGGTCTTGGAGGGTGCTACGTATCATAACAGATAAATCTTTATTGCGTTTCCAAAGAGGAAAATAGCAAAGGCCTCAACTATCCTGGTACTACCCTGAGAAAAGATAGCTGCTTAACAGCAAACGGTAGTTTTCTTGGGCTTTCCATTTCCTGAAATCCTGGTACTAGAAGTTCCTCTAGGACAAATCCCAAAAAAGGGTAGTAAGAGATGGAAAGCAACATAATTCTGAACTTCTATATAATCAAGCACACTATGATGCCAGGAACAGCAGAGATACCTAGACCAAAACTGGTAGCAAATAACCGTAAATATTATATTTGTTATCAATAAAGGGCATGGCTTATTATATAGCACTGCATTATTGACAGTAGACAAAATGTAAATGTGCATAACATTCTATATAGAAGCTTATATGTTCAAACCTTTCCCCCATCTGCAACAATCTCAAGAATTAGAGATTCGTCAAGTCTCCCATCAACGGCATCTCCAGCCTGCACAAACATTAAGACAGAAAGATGTCACAATGGGCTTTGCACATACAAATATCAACCTTAACCTGTGAACAAAAGCAAATGCATGCAAGGAGGGCTAGGTGAAAACATCCAATAATCCAAAGGCGCCAGAAAATAGAAATGATCAACAATAATCTAAGCCACAAGATATTGGACAAGCATTATATGGTGTTAGAGATGTGTTAAAAGTCATTCATGCACCTTCTGTTATCAGGTATGTTACCCCCTAATATGATACTAGAGGCTAGAATAGTCCTAATGTTGGCAAACTATCTAATCTTACAAATTTCATGCTCGAAATGCCAAGTAATATGTATAAAGGGGGGGGGGGGGAAGTATACATTTAAAATACTAATGTTATATCTCAAATATTTGAAAAAGGTGACAATAAAAAACATCAAGTGAAAAATTTGGCAGAAAGAGAACATGAAGCAAGATTTTATCTATGTCTCTATGCATTATACATTGCTTGTTTCTTATCCATGTGCCAAACAAAGCCTTAAAAAATGAATGCATCTAACCTTTCCATATATAAACAGCTTGGTTTCCACTACTGCTCCATTTATCACAATGTCAGCTGATCTTGAACTTGTGGTATTGAGTACATTGTCGGAAGTAGCACTTCTCTCTGAGTCACCTAGCATATCAACTAATAGGGGAGCCTACATATGCAGCATGCATACATTTATGAAATGATTGAAATCAAGAATAAATATTGAGGAAATAAAAATCTATCAAAAAAGCATGAGAAAAAGCAGATTAATAATGTCTTACAGATGCTCGATATGTGGCTTGTATAAGTCCTTTAAACCAACTCGACTTCACCTCTTCTTCACGAAAATCTAAAATCCAGGTGCTAGAAGATTCCAGAGCCTGAAAAGTAATTCATATTTGCAAATAGAAAAGGTAAGCAATTTAACAAGAAAACAAAAAGAATAGGCATTCCTAATGTATTGCCCATAAAAATATTCTAGCAGCTTAACAGAATTTTGTTAGATATTCCCTATCTATAATTTGCATTCAAAAACTAAAGTAAGCAATAAAAGCATAAAAACTAAACAAGGGCAACAACTCCTTTTCCACATTATCTCAAAGTAAACATTTTTTTTTTCAAACTTAGAAGAAATTTCATTGATTTATGCAGCCTGCAAAATATCGATTCACCTTCATAACTATTAATTACTCCTTTACCTTCTGAATGTCCATGCCCCTGGTGCTTATTGCAATACAAAATGGGGAACCACCAACATTTGTTGGGGGAACCTCAAGGACTTGCCTACCAGCCATGCTGTGGAGTACAAAGAATAAATTACATAAAATGAAAATTTTCAACTTCAAAGTATATATATATATATGCACATATAATAATTAAAAAAATCTGTTCAAATCTATAAACACAGCATAAACATCTAAAAGTTAAGCCACGTAAAGAAGTTGGAACATTTGCCATCAGCCTAGCTTGGTGATCTTTACAAGAATAGTATCCCAGTGAATAATAGTGGTTATAACATTCGTTCTTTTTATGTTCTGAACATGACTGTACTTAGGGAGTTCCAGATTCTGACATGCATATGAACGGGGCATCCTTGCTCCATTCTTAGTTCCTTTTCCATATTTCTTGTGTCCTTTTTCAATTTCAGAGAACATCTCAACCTCACTATAAATGTTTTATTCTGCTCTTCTCTTCAATAAAATAACCTTTTATTTACTAAAAAAGATATAAAAGAATTGGAAGAAATGCTTAGGCTCAAAATGTTTTGTTTTAATAATTACCAGTATCACTCTATATATTGAAGAACCAAATCAATACTTAAATATTGGACTTTATTTATAAGAATCACATGACAGAAACATATTCTCATGCTACACACAGTAGTAACTGATAGACACACATTCCAGTTGCACACAAGTTAATCACATGCATTAATTCTAAGAAAAACCTTAGGTATCGCTGGTAACTCTGAGACTCTGCAGTTTGAAATACATAAAGATATGATCCTGAAAGCACCAGAAAACAAGGATGCCACGTGGCAACAGAATTGCCAATTCCCTGAAAAAAGTGGACATTATTTGAAATTTTAAATTTTAAAAAAGCATATATCACCTCAAAAGAATCCTAATGAGTACATTTAACAATGATACGCAAAACTACCTTCCAAACTAAGATTCTGCTATCAGCAACAAGATCTCCAGGACTCCAAGGAACAAGTTTAGAATGGAAACTATCAGCCGTAGGCTGATTATAGGTTTGCATAGTTTTGTACAAAATGTTCAGCAGTTCCATGATTCTGAAGTATCTCTCTGGTGAAAAGTGAATGCCAAGATTTGGCACTTGAATGTAAATGCGAGTGGATGGGTAACGTGGATGTGGCACTTTAATCTTCAGTAAAACAGAGCCAGAAAAATGATCAGAACAGATTATGCTCACTGTCATGGAGATAATTACTATAGAACAGTTCAGATAAGATAAGTATACATGACCAACAAACCTGATTAACAAGAACTGCCATTCCACACCTATCAATGAGAGAATAGACATTTTCAACTTCTTTGGCACTGGGTGATTTAATTATCTGACTATCATAATTTGGTTTAATCAAACTGCAAGTCCCAAAATCAGAATCACAGTCTGTAAAAAAAGCAGCAATATCTCGTCCAGATATGTAAAACCGAGAATAAAGATCCTGCTTCTGTTCATCTGACTGGATTTCCTGTAAGAACATCAAATCATTTATTAAAAGGCCAAGCTGCATATGCAAAACATCAAATTACCACATCTCAAGAAGCATACCGCAGTGTGTAGTGTAAAATGACCAAAATCCAAAAGAAAATGACTATCACATCTGTCTGAACCACTGGTTCTGAGAGGAATTCTAACTTTTGGAGCATCAAGATCAATGTCAAATGCAAATCTGAAACATAGTCAGAAACACGAATGTATAAATAAGGATTATGTGCCTTTTCAAATTAAAAGAAAAAATTAATAGAATCCTTAAGTTCATGATGTCATCCTAATCTAATACAAAAAGATGGAAACTTTCTCTCTCACATAACTACAACTGCATGAAAGTACTACACCTCATATTTTAAACTTTGCTTCAAATATTCTTATCACTATAAGATAATGTCAAACTAATTCAACATATTCTAAAATTTTAATATAAATTTACTTCATATTTAAATTGACTAAATTTTCTGTGCATCGCATGGGTAACCAAACTAGTACAAGATGATAAAACTGAAAAAGAACAAAAGAAAATGCGCTGTGCAATTTGAGGAGTCCTTCACCCTCCCAAGCCCTCTTTTAATTTCTGCCTAGCTTTCTCTACTCTCTCTCCCCCCTCCCACCATCCCGTGAAATCCTCATCTCTCCCACACTCTTGCCAGTTCAGCAGGAAACCCACTAGGCAGTTACAACTTACAACCCAATTCCCTCTTCTGCCCCTCATCAATATTCTCCTCAACTTGCAGTGTATTGGGTCTCTAACAGTAAAATACTACTGGATTGATTAATAACTAGTACTGAAAGAAGGAAACAGTAACTCAAAGCAACTGCAAACTGATAGAATCGACCAATGGAGAAACACAGTTTCTTTATTGATTACTCAGGTATGGCAATCACCAAAACCTGCCAGAGTTACACAAAGAGAACTACTATCTCGAAGGAGGGAATATACTCCCAAATTCTACACTACACTATAAACTACACAAATGATTTCAATCTCCCTTGTCCTCAAGGTGGAGATCAAGAAGGGCTTTTCCCCATGCCCCACCTACCACACAAGATTGTGAAAAACAAAAATCATGGTGCAGAATAGAGGCTTCCTTGGATCCCAAATCTTAAAACACGAAGAAGAAGGCATGAACGTAGTACAGAGACAACCACTTGGGTCCCTTATAGTTTATACAGCCAAGTCCCGAAGCATATGTCCCTGCAAATTCATCTTTCAGTAGTGCAGCAGCCAATGAAACTCTTGGCTTTGAGGAGAAGTATGCCAATTTCCCACTTAGTGCAAAAAGCCCATCCTTGCAGTGAACATCCAAGAGACGAGTCTTTTGCGGCCTTAACTGCGTCAACCAGATGATCATCTGGTGAGCCAAAACCCCAGCACCCGCTTGAACTTCGCACTTTACTGCAGCAGGAGAAATAGGGCTCGTGGACGCCCATACTCTTCACCCAAACACCATTCATCGGAGTGTGGAGGCAAGAATCCCGGAAGTTGGCGTCAACCTCCCCCAATTTGTCGAGCCAAGCCAACCCAAGGACAAATTCTGCCCCATCGACAGGAAAGGCGAAGTAATCGTCTATGACGCCCAAGTTAGGGAAATTGATTGACACCCTCCGGCGAGCAAACCCCTTGCCCAAGGTCACGTTGTCTGTCAGCCACCGTAACTGCAAAGGAGGATGAAGCATCAACCTACAGCCCCAACCCTCGAGCGACCTCAGGAGTGTCGAAATTATGGGAGGCACCACAATCAATCAACAAGCGTACCTTGCAGCCTAGCACTTCTGTCCACGCCTTGATACATCTGTGGTGACCATGAAGACTCATGAATTTAAGCTTAGGACAGCTTACTAGCATAGTGGGTTCATCCGCATGTGACAGTTGTCCTCTCGGAATGGCTTCTAAGGAGGGAGGAAGCTCATCCACAATTAGAAGCTTAAATTGCTTACTGGGGCAGATATGCTCCGGCCTAAATACCCCATCACAAAAAAAAAAAAAACAGAGCCCTTTGGCTCTCCTGTCAGCATACTCTTCATTACTTAAATGACATGGCCCACGATGCCCAGGTTGTTCTGGCCCACTATCAGAGATTTCAATAATTATACTTGGGCCAGTCCCAATAGGACTCTCTTGTTTGACCCACGACTTCATTACAAATCCAAGGGATGAAGTGGGGGCCTTTGTTCCCATGCGTGAGAATGCTCCACCTGTGACGGAGTTCTTGGTTTCCATCAATTCTTCCACCGTGTGGAATTGGAAGAGTTGACACTCCATGCTAATCTTCGAATTCAATCCATTCAAGAACATCCCCACAAGCACCCGACGATCCATCACTCTCACTACGCT
The DNA here is from genome assembly GCA_013621005.1 of Aeschynomene evenia. Taxonomy (NCBI): domain Eukaryota; kingdom Viridiplantae; phylum Streptophyta; class Magnoliopsida; order Fabales; family Fabaceae; genus Aeschynomene; species Aeschynomene evenia. Next base: position 30,665,130 of record CM024263.1, on the reverse strand, counting down.
CGCGTATACTTTGAATTGATCTAAATACTCCCTCACTGACGTTGATTGACACAGCGAAATGAGCAAAGCATAGGGATTTTGTAGCGCCGCCGACTGAAATCTTTGGAGTACGACGTCCTTAAAGTGCTGCCACTGTTGAAATTGCGTCGTCGCCTCCCACCACCGGTACCAAGTGAGGGCACGACCTTCCATAGCGAATGCAGCCGCAGAGATCCACTCCACCTCCAGCACTGCCCTCAAAACAAAGAACTGCTCCATTCGGTTCAGCCACCTCAACGCGTGCTTGCCTTTGAAGATCGGTAGTTCAAGCTTCTGCCATTGCTCTGGTTGTTGAAGATTACGCTGAGAGTGAGGAGAGCCACCACTTCCTCTCGATTCGTGGTGCGGGCTTCGCTCTCAGTGGTGCTACAACAAATCTAACCAAGTACCATTTTGATGCATTGTCGCTCTCATGGCGACAAACATATGCTCCATCGTGACACGATTCTCTTCCATGCGAGATTCCATCGCTACGTGGTTCTCCTCCAAACGCGCCTCCAGCAAATCAGACCGGTTCTTGATCTTGGTCAAAGTTTGCTCGATCGAATCTATCTCCTGCTCTCTGAATTGCACCATCCACAAGTTCTAGAATCCAGAGAAACAAAACACAAAAATAATTATAAAAAAACAAGAAAAAAGAGTTGTAACCTTCTTTTTTCTTCTAAAACCATTTGAAATTGCTCCTGCGCTCTTCGAGTCACTCGCTCAATCTTCATCTGCTCTTGCAAATAACAGTTGAAAGAAGTTAACACAAAGGAAATGAAACTTTATAGAAATGTAATACAAACTAACCTAGAACGTAAGATTAGTAGAGAATGTTTCTCAATTAAATACCAGCTGTTGATCTCGTAATCATGGTAGTATCTTGAAAATTTTGCAAGTTCTAAATATCAAATGCTTAATATAAAGCATTAATATGCCAATTTGCTATGAACTCGTGATACTCAACAATTTAGATTCTTTTTGATAAATATGAATCGCACAAATTTGACAAGTTCTTCATTTATATCAAAGTGTGGAGAAAATTAGAGAAATTAAAGCTAACAGAAGAAGCAAAATTCAGGAATGAAAACAGTATTTTGGTCTACTAGGCAGTCATATTTATATTTTGATTAAAAGAAGAAAAGAAAAGAAAACGCAAATAATTACCTGCAAGGCCGTAGCTGTCTCCAATGCAACAGTAGGGCTCACTGCCTTACTCCGTTTAACAAACTCTAAAACGCGATCAATACTTGCCATCAAAACCTGCAAGCAAGAGTAAGAAAGACGTTGAAGGTAAATAGCAAGAAAACAAGAACCTTATACATTGAATTGTTTGTTTTCTCTCTTCCTATCCTTTTGGCAGTTCAAGTTTAATATATTTGTTTAGGCTGCGAGTTAGTACCCACTCTCTTCACAAGAAAGTAATTTATAGAAATATTAGATGAGCAGCATTTTGTCCAGAATACTTTTATAAGATTTGTCCTGTAAAACTGCAAGGGCATGAAGCCCTTCAGAAGTTTCAACTAGTTCTGTTCAGGGATCTGGTGTATTTGACAAGAATGCAATACCAACTCTTCATATAGAGATTACTTACTTTGCAACTTTTACAGGATGAAGTTGTTTTTCTGGTTGTTTATGGCCTTATGCTCATGTTTTCCTTTTTGGATACATATAAGTGAACTTAAAGTTAATTGCTGTATAACCATGTAAATTAGTTTTGAGAAACTTCAACCTTCCTTCTTTTTTAGGAAAGACCAGAAGATGTTTTCAATGAACAGCCCACCTTTTAGTGTGTGAGAAGCATCATATCATTTATTTTCTTCCTTAAACCCGGATTCTGAGTATGATAATATCATCTGTATGGTTCATTGATTCAGATTGAAATTGTATTTTGTGAACTGAACCTAGCTCATGGATACTGTGGTCAAATGTCATTCCTACTGTAGCTCAGCCTTACGAGTTCAAAAGAGAGGGAAATTGTGTTCATTTGATGCAGCTAAACTCAAGGTTCGATTTGGCAACTAGACATACAAAATCAATGCTCAATTACTTAAGATGAATGTGCTTTTCCCACTTTCTCCACATAAAGTTGCACAAGCATAGTACGTGGCACTTGTTCATAAAGCATCCTGATAGGCCTGGGAGGTTTGACCAGGTCTATTAAAGAAGGGAGAAGGAGAAGGCTGAGCTGGCAGGTAGTTAGAGGTAGTTATTCTTGGTCATTAGGAAGTCCACTTCCTTACTCACTCATCCAACACAAATTATTTTCACCTTCATAAACCCATTTGGAAGTCCAAAGCCCCCTCCAAAGTAAAATCTTTTTATTCTGGACAGTTGTGCTTGACAAAATTAATACTAATGACAATTTGCAAGTTCGAAGGCCAACTCGAACCTTGTGGATTTGTCCTGTGACTCACTCTTTGTGGATTTCTTTGTTTAGCGTCTTTGGCGAATGTAGGGTGTGCCCATCATCCTTAGATCAACTTCCACGGACTAATTTTGCCGGTTTTGGAAGTAAAGAACATGTCATATTACTATGGCATTGTGCAATACAAGCCAACGTTTGGACCATATGGGTGGAGCGCAATTCACGAATCTTTAATGATAAATTTTCAGATAAACCAGTTTTATAGGATAGAATTAGGCGCTTAGCTTCTATATGGTGTAAAACTCATAGTCTTTTCAGAGGTCTCACTTTCAGATATGTTAGGAGATTGGAAGACTATTTTTTATTGAGTTTTATGTTTTAATGGAGGAAGATCACTAACCCTCCTATCATCTTCTAACATTCTCTCTTTCTCTTCATATCTTAACTATTTTGTATAAAATATAATATATAATACACTTTAATTACTAAAATGAAGGGCTATTAAACCTCTAAATCTATTGAATATTCTGCATTTCAACTTTCAATTAATATTTTTAATATACATAATTTTTTTATAGTATATAATTCATTATATGTATATATATTGATAGATAAATATATATTTTATTATATCATGTTCAACCTATAAACCTCTAAACCTCTGTCTGGCCCGGTTTTAGAAACCTTGAAAACTAGCCCAAAGTTTGAGAAATTACCGTAACATGGCAAGGAGCAATAGTCGCAGACAATCTCCAGTCAATATTTTCCCCAATGGGTAAGTGCACAAAACTAGCTGCTAAAGCATTCACCTTCTGCTCACTATAGACACTCTGCGCGTCAAGTTCAAAGAAGTATGAAGAACCAAACAATAAAATCTAAAAACAAGAACTGAGAGAAGTCAATCATATTAACAAATATCCCACAATATAGGATTTTAAAGAAACTGCAAACAAAAGAAGGATGAGCACAAAAGTAGAGCTGAAACAAGGAACAAGCTAAAAATTCAGAGAGAGAGAGAAGAATTCAAATTATTCAAGTCTATATAGTAGTTTGGCATTCTATTTTTCAAGTAACTTGTATATTAAGCAACAAAATATTAGTAACACATACTAACATCTATGCACCATATATACATCTCATAGAAGCAAACCTGGGTAAGAGAACCTTCAGGAGCAGATACACCATAAAATTTTAGTAACAAATCACAGTAAACACTGCGATGCCTAAACTTGGCTGACACATGAAGCTGCTCAAATCGGCCGCAGACAATTTCCGTCTCATTTACATTGATAATCCTGGCAGCAGCCTGTCCAATAGATATGGTTACCAGAAATTGGATCATATTCTGCATATCTTTTGAAGGGCGCACCATCATCTCCTCATCAGGCCTATAACTAAGTAACTTATTGATTGCCTGCAATTCCTCCTTTGTCAATCTTTCTTCCATAAGCTCTGGTCCCTCGGAAGCATTATCCAAAGAGATTTCTTCCGTGTCACCTCGCCTACAAAGAAAAGAAACTACATTAAATCTACACAAAATGACAAAATCTGTTGGAAAACAAACTAAAGCAAAAGCAGGAACTGTAGCTGAAAATTAATCCCCCACAAGAAAAAACAGCAAGCAAAACAACTCCAAGTGTTAATGATGCATATATATAATACAATTACCACGTACCATTTAAAAGAAAACCAGCTCTTTTTCTTGATCTTCCTTTCTTCAGCTGCTACCTTTGACTTCACAGACTCAACCTTGGCATGAGCTTGTAACCTATTCATACCACACAATTTTGCATAGAAATGAATTGCCTGTCATTTTTTGGATAAAAGTGCATTGATTGATGTAGACGACTAGACGGGAACAGCAAAATCAGGGGGAAAAATATATTAATGTGGCTCTTTATGGTGTCCCTTGGTTAAGAACATAGTTTATTATCCTTTGAAAAATTCACGAAGGTATTCTTTAATAGTTTGAAGCATTCACAAAGGTATTTGAAAGCTTTGTGTCCGAGTAACTTGCTCCTATGACTTGATCTATTTTTCTTGTGTATGCATTTGACTTTCCTTAAAGATGAAGGTTGCTATGAGTTGGATTCATCAAAGGAGTAAAATGAAAGGGAGTGAAAAGAAATGCTTTGAGAGGATAACATAAAGCATGATAATCTTCAGAACAAACATAATCAGCTTCCATTATCATAATCAGCCAATGGGCAAGAAAAGTGATATACAGACCTCCATAAAAGAATCACTTTTGAATCAAGATCCTTCTCTATTTCTCTCATTTCTGTGTGATCGACATGAGATGATTGTTGAAGAGAAGCCACATACAACTGAATGTAGCGGCGCCGACGTTGACAAAGATGCCGAATTTGGTCCCATGACAAGCGGTAACTAATTTGATACCAAAAATAAGTCAGCCTCAACTCTAATAATAACAAAGAATTCACATTATCGAGCACCAAAACACAAATATATATATTTCATTAACAGGTAGCCGATTTATTTTGAGAAAACAACTACTATAAGTTACCACTTCTTCTGCTGCTGGAGTGTAGCTTGTGCAGCATACTGCCACCACAAATGAGGAGCCTCTGGAATGGGAACTGCTGGCCGTAAGTGAGAAATTTCCAAATATGTCTTGTACCTCGAAATAGCTTCCAAAAGTTTAATCCAATCGTGATACTGAGTCTGATGTTCGAAGTAATATTGTTAGTACAAACTCTGTTAATGGTCTGTGCTTAGACCAATTGTACTAAACTAATGCTTGACCTAATTCATTAGAATATCTAACAATATATGACAAGTATTTTTCAAATTCTTATAATATCCCACCTGTATTGGCCCAAAAAAGGAAAATTATAGCACACAAGCGATAATATAAATACTGCATATGGAGTATCACATGTGACATCGGACATGATGGCATAACTGACATGAGTTTGGTATAAAGCATCCAGGCTTCCTGGCATTTCCTCAATTCCTCTTAATTAGATTCTTCTTTAGAACTAAAAGCATCTAGTGATTCTAGAAAAAATCAATTAATTAAAATAAAATACCTCTGAGAGAGTAAGAGAGACATCCTTGAGGACAAGGGAAACTTTCTCAAATGGAATTTCTGGGTTAGTTCTTTCTTGGTTTCCAAGACGATGATACTGAAGGACTGCATTGATAGGATTAACTAAGTACGTACGGTTCATAGCCCACTTAGACAACACCTTTTGATTTTGAGCAGGTTCTTTTATGCCATCTTCAAATATCTAGTACAGAACAAAAACAAAAAACACGTGAAACAAAGAGCAATAACTGACAGTCCAATAAAATAATGTAAATGACAGGCACACATGTAACACAGAAAGAGAAGATAGATTATTAAATTAGAGAAAACCTCAATCCATTCATGTGGACTGATATCCTCCCATCTCTTGTCAATCTCCCATGGAAGCCTGTCAGAATCATGATAAAGAGCTAGCCTCTCAAGTTGCACCGACTGCAATGACAATAAAAAAAAAAATATTAGACCAAAATAAGAAGGTGCACGGACTGTAAACAATAAACAATCCCACTTAAACTGTGAACAAGGATCAAACAATATCAAAAAGGCTCTATAGCATGTCAAGAACCAATCTCATAAATGCTCAAGCTGCCATGCAATGTTAAGTACCAATATCTCTAACACCACTATGTCTTGGTCCATGCATAAGCCACAGGAAAACAGAGAGAAAAACTGACTACTGAAATCATATAATAACAGCACAATAGACAAGCCAGATATCACCCTTTAAGTTACCATACTCTGACACAAACCATTTATGCATCTTCTTGTAACCACAGAACCATCAAAGTATTAAGCAGGTTTGGCTAATGGAAATAGAGCAAAAGACAAGATAGTTCATTTTTCTCAAATTATGAAGACCACCTGTCCTGGTATCATTATTAAGTTAGCCTCACTAAATTTCTGAAATATTCCAAAATAATTTCACACAATATTAGGCTCATTAAAAACAGGGGTGTATGAACTACAACATACAAGACAAATATTAGTTAATCGATAGTTGATTAAAAATAACTTTAGCATGTTTCAATTTAGTCTGCTAAGTCAGAATTAACCTTCAATAAATTGCTCGTAATGTTATCTTAGCAAGAAACTGCTCACCTTTCTCAATCTATCCAAAGCACCGCTGGTATCAAAAGTTTCATTTCCCTTCTCATCCATTGTAACGGCAGCAAGCTTAGCCAATGTCACACCTGAAGAAAATGGATGGCCCGGATTACTGCACACAACACTTATTCGCATAAGCTGATGGAAAACAAACCAAAGGGAAATCCCATTAATCTATAAACAGAGAAGGTTCAATTAGTGACCAATATGCATGGAACTAGTGCCCTTCAAAGGAAATCAAACAGTACTTAGTAATACTACCCAACCTGACTGAATCTTCATATCTGATATGTACATTGCTGATAGATATCTTGAGATTTCCAATAATTGTTGAAATTAAGGAACTAAGCCATGAACTTCCAGAAGATGGCTGCAAGACAATTAGCTGTTAGTCATGTTATTTCAACTGCAAGCACATGCACCATTTCACTCCTTAGATACAACATCCACAAATCACAATTTTACTACACATATTACACATCATAAGTCAAAATTGCATTCTATCTCACTAACCAAACACCAAACAAGATGACTCAATCTTATTTAACTCTGCTAAAATGACCAATTCCAAACATGATATATAGTCTTTTTCTCACACAACATGCCTCAAAACATTTTTTTTCCATAGAAACTGTAAAACTCCTATGATTGTAGGCTTTACTCCGCCAAAAAAAGCTAGCTCAAGGGGTAAGGCAGCTCAAGTGATTCTAAAGGCTTTTGTAACCATATCCTTAACCAATGTAGAACTTAACAAACACCCCATCCCACTCAAAGCTGATGCTGAACATTATCAAGTTTGTAGAGCTGAACATCTGCAAGTGACCTAAAACCAATCGCAGGACATGCACTAAAGCTGTATTGTAATTTTCGGCCTAATTCAATCCTAAAAGCCAGTTAAAAGCAGAAAGGCTTCTAAAAAGTTATTATAACGGTTATTTTGACCACATCCTTCAAAATTGTAGGACTTAACAAAAACAAATATTGCTTGCTGACATAATTGCTTCTACTAGATTAAACTGATATTACTTTATACTGCTAGACTATTTCCCTTCACTGAAGCATGCAACTGAAGCCTTAATAGAAGCTGCAGGCACAACTTCAACTACTTTTGCTTCAACTGCTGTTGCCTTTGAACTAGGTTAAGAGTTTGACTGTGTAAATTATAAGATTCAGTGAAATTCACTGTGTTCCTTTGATTCTAACAAAATTTACAATAAGATTCAACAAAGTTCACTATGTTTCCTTCTTTTTCTATATTAAAAAAAATATTTCCGTGTCCCCCCCCCCCCCCTTTTTTTTTTCTCACCCTTTGTTATTCACAACACACTCTCACTGTTTCTCTCAATTTGATACACTTTCCTTCAACTCAAACAAATATTTTAACATCAAATAAAGTGCACACTGTAAAGACAAAAAACTTCCAAAACCCTCAAAGCTGATTATTAATTAACCTCAAGAAACCAAATAATGAATCACTAGTTCGTAGTGTGTGTTTACACTTTACAGATCCATTCCAACTTCAATCAAATGGGCACCTTACTCTTTTATTCATCACTAACATAATTGATTTAAAAAATATATAACTGTTTATTCAAACGCATTCATCAGGATTCATCAGGACAGATATGACCTTATACTTGGCACATGCATTCATTACTTCAAGTAAATGTTCATATAACTTGAAAACAAAAATGGGTAGCTAAAACATAGAACCATATGAATTAGCCTGATTATATTGAAGTCATACACGTCCCACTTTCGACTTAGATATCGCATCAAGAGTCGCTGACTCTAATTCCTGCATGACAACAAAGAAACGAAAGGACCTGAGGTCAAAAGCTATACCATAGAAAAGATAACTTGGGAAACAAAAAACAAGTTTGACGAAAACTTAAGCTTTGAATCTATTTCTTATATGTATCAACAGAATGGTTTAGATCAACCAAGATATCAAAAGGAAATTCCAACTTGTATCCTTTTTTATAATAAACAAATTTAACATTGTGGAATAGAAGATTAAATAAAGAGAGGAAAACACATCCTCTTAGACAAACTAAAAAGAAAGAAGATCCAAAAACAAGGGGAAAGTGCAACACGACAGAGGAGCCACCACATTCTGTAGGATACCAGACAATCATTAATGTCAAAATGTGACAAGGGGAAAATGCACAACCCCAGCAAACAGGAGAACTATCAAGTATCAACCCCAACCCCTTGAACTAATACCCTTTTGCAAACTACAGCATTGAACTTTAAAAATCTCCCTAATTAGTTCTGAAACGTTAACTTTATGACTCAACAGATTCTTCTACCAAAGAATTTGCCAAAATTACTAATACTTACAGTAAATGGTAAGATTTTTCCATTCATTAATATGAACTATGGATTAATTAATAAAGTTATCAAACAGAATGTTTATAATTAGCAATTTTCTTATAATACATTTTATATTTGAATTTTTATTTAAAAAAATTTTAATTTAGCTATTTAGAAAAAAAAAACAATAAACATATAAATTAAATTAGTCATGGTCTAAATTTATTTTAAAACAAGAGTAATGCTACATGTACACCACAAAATCAACCACCATATGCAATAATCCAACTTTTTAAAAGTACTAATCCAACTTTTTAAATATTGGATTAACATATAATATTAGAAGTTGGATTAATAGTTTTAAAAAGTTGAATTATTGCATATGGTGGCTAATGGTGGCTGATTTTGTGATGTACAAAAAACATTTCTCTTAAAACAAATGGCTAATATGTGCTTGTGTGTTATTACACCATTGCTGTATGAGGAAGTTTAAAACAAAAGGGTCTATTGAAGCATTAATTAGAGTTTAGGGACTAATTGAGAGTCTTGAAGTTTGTAGTGGTGATTTGCAAAGAGTACAAATTTAAGGTGGTTCTATACTCTCTTCTCAAGAAAAAGAAATCATAAATAACATATTTGACTCAGCAATAACAAACAAGCACTCAATATACATTAAAAAAAAAGTATATATGATTACATAAAAGTTGCATGGACTCTGACCTCAATTTGCTGGAGTTTAACTTGGAAAAGTTTTTCCCTATCCTCCTCCTGTGACAAAAGCAAGGTAAATTAACAGAAGACATGCTAATACAGTGATTAAACAAGATGCATAATATCACTGCACCTTTATAGTCCGACCATCAGGAGCAGGATGAGCAAGAACGAAGACACGATCGATCAAAACAATCACAGGTTCTTTCCCCAAACTTTTCCAAGGAACCTATATAAATTTATATATAAACTTCATTATAAATACATCCTTAAACTATCCAAGTATGAATTTCGTCTCTCACATACACCTATTTAGCCACATATTGACCTGTGCGAAGAAAACCTTTTGAAGGTACACCGTACACCCCCTTCCACACTATTCCACAAACTACCACACCCAAATCTATGTCTAATTAGCACCAATTCACACCAAAGCCAGATATTCCATAGTCTGGATTTAATACACATGCCTAGCCAGATGTCTTATAACACACAATAGTGCATGTGTATGTGTGTGTTTGTTTGAGTAATAAAAAATGTCTGTTACCTTCAACGTAATGCTACCAACAAATCCAGCTTTGACAGTAACGGGGAGTTTTAGGGCATTCAGTGCCTCTGCCTTCAATTTCAAATCTTTGAGGACAACATCACCTGCAGAGGTCAAATCTTTGGTTAGAAAAACAGTGAACAAGACATCTCAACAGAATACAAAACCATTCGAGATAAATGTGAAATTTTACATGCCTTATATGAGGCAAAGTTTCAAACCAATGATGTAATTGGTGAAAAATTAAACCAATTAAAAAAGAAAAAGAAAAATTCAGCAGCAAAGGAATGAATTATGGTTACCCACGAAATTACAAATATATCAAACTGCATAGGAATGTAAACATAAAAAGGTATCTGAAAGTATGAAACTACATCTAAAATAAACATAATCACCATATGGAAAGAAAATATTAAAAATTTAAATTAATTATTTTATTTCTAAGAGTATCATTGTGTTCAAACAAGATGTGCCAAATACAAATAGAAAAGTTGTGTTCAAACATTGGTTCTTTACAAATAATATGACAATATACTAATTTCTAATGATGTAATAATAATCAGCAAGAAGAGAAACATAGATTCATCATGAATATATAATTACATATATGTTTAACTACGCAATAGTGCATGATGTAATCACATAATTAGATGCATACAACACGGAAACCTTTATAATAAATCTAATTTATAAAAGAACTGTAATTTAAATTTTTTTAAAAGAAATGCAAACTAAGAAATTTCATTTCTAGGTAAACTGTTACAGTGCGTATCAAAAGTGTGACAAAATGGCAATCCTTTCCCACACAATATCTAACCTAAGACTCTAGAATTATGCTCTTAACCAAATGCTTCATATAAATTCCAGGTAAAAGTGTCTTACCCTCCTTTTCAATCCAAAATGCCTTTAAAGACGACTACAAAATTAAGAGGCAATAACAACAGAGATTAATATCCAATGTTACCCAAACAACATACTCCTTAACTGTCAGTCTACTGCTCAAGAACCTTTGCCAGCTTTATGGACGGCTTTGAAAATCAAAGTCCTCAGCTCAATCTTCAGTTTAATTTTAACTCAAGGACTTTTAAAGGCACTTCGAGGTAATAGGTTAGTAAGTGCCAACTACTATAAATAAAATCATTTCAAGAAAACCAAGAAGGAAAAACTTCATTCATAGATAATGTTATATGTTAATCGAGAAAATCCATATAGAAACAACAATAAACACATAAAATTTATGCTCGAATCCATTCAGCACAGACAGTGAAAGAAAAAAATAAATAAATAAAAACACGCACGCACACACACACACACTCACACGCACACAACAGAGACTAAAATAAAATGTGAGAAGAGAAGGTAGCAGAAAACGAACCCTTCCAGACGCTTATCCTCAACGCCTCCGTAGAGAGTCCATGCACATATTCGCCCAAATATCTTCGAAGCAAATGTAGCACCTGTCAACAAAACCAAACCAGCATTACCACAAGCTTCCTTCGTTCGCACGATAAATCAAACAAGATCATCACATCACAGTTCAATCCGCAAAATAAAAAATCTCAAGTACATAATTCATTCATGCACAAAATCAATATTCTAAAAGAACACTTACGTGAGCTTCGAACATGGTGAAGAATCGAGCAGGAACGATTCGAAGAAACTAGCCGCGCGATCAATCGGCAAGATTAAGAGAAGGAGGAGAATGATGATGATCCATCTAGAGAGAGGGAGAGAGAGAGAGTTAGGGTTCGACGAAATGGAAGAAGAGATGATGATGGTGAGATGCGTTAGAAATGGCGTGAAAATGAAAAATAAAGGAAGAAACGGAAATGAATGAATAGGAAAAGGGAATGGGGGATTTTGTGAAGAGCTATATAGGTCGCGGTTAGTGGTGACTTACACGTTTAAGAGTGATATTGTTGTTGTAATGATAATGATGCCTCATTCATTCATACCTTACTAGAACTTGGTACTGACACATACATACCACCCGCCTTATTTGGGGTCCCCCTTCCCCTCACTTTATTTTTCTTTGTTCTTATTCTTTTGGTTTTTCTTTTGTCCCTTTTATTACACTATAATTTTTTTGTTTTCCTGTCTATTTAGCATTTAGTTTTCACCTTTGTCTGTTAGAAGAAAAAGAAATTAACTACCAAAAAAATATGATTAATGAGAGCAAAAGCTACTTATATACCAAAAAATAACGAGAAAACCCTTTATCCCTTAAATTTATGATTATAAATTAATCACTGCCAAAGGATATTATATTATTGCCTTTTTCTCCTTTTATTGTATTTTTTTATTTTCTGTTGTATTACACTTTTCTTATTCCAATTTTGACGTGTTAGAGTTTGTATAATCTAGCTTGCGATGATGTAAATGATATTATTATCTTTTTAGATATTAGGGTCAATTGTGCCAATGTATAGGATATGCTTAATTGTAAAAAAATGAATATAATTCAATATACATTTTCATTTTTTACTCTCTTGGTTTATTTTTTCGTTAACAAGCTCGTGTCTTTCTAACTCAACTTTTTAAAATCAACAAGTCAAGAATTAAGTCACCACCATTACTTATATGAAGGTACCAATATCTCATAAAATATTGAAGTAAAATAAAAAGAAAATAAGAGACTATATACCAATAAGTTGTTAATAAAATAGTAAGTAGTTTAATTCCTCATAAAGATGAGGAAACAAATTTAAATTTAAAAATGTATTTATTAAAATAAGGAGTAATCATATATAAATTTGTACGTCAAATCTAGAGTCCTAACGCCAAAAGAATTTGCATGATTCCCACAATGAAAATAGAAGATAAGACCAACCATACACCCATGAGCAGATATAATTCTACCACTGGATCCTTTTAAAACAAAAATTAGATCATTGTTAATGTACAATGAAAAAACAATCAATATATAATATACAACATATATTGTTGCACACAACATATATCACATATTATGTACAACAGTATCACATATTATAAAGAATGATAAAATTATAATATGTGATATATATTATGCACAACATATCATATATAATATGCATAATACATATTGTATATTATGCACAATCTATTGGTTATTTTGATTAATTTTTTTTATTGTATCTCAAAATTTTCCCTAAAAATTATATAGCGCATACATGCAAACCATTATATTTTGTGTCTTTGGTGTTGGACTGATTTATGTACATCCATCTATGTAATTAGTTGGTGACGTTAAAAAAGCAAGATATAGTAGTAGTAGTAGTATATAATCTTGTTGTGTCCGTCTAATCTATGTGCTTTATACTGTTATTTGCAAATCGTTGTTATTTGTCACTGATTCTGCCGGCCATTCGCATTCATTGATTACTAAGGAATCATCACATATTCGTATTGTGTTTTCTGGTTGCTCCGACATAGAAAATAAACAAAACAAAGGATGAGACTCTCATCCCATTTTCAAGACATATATAAGGATTTTGAAGAGTAAATAAATACACATACATATATCCTAAATAAATAATTTTCTGGATAGGGATTCCAGCAGTTCTAGACCATATATATGCACCTTTATCACAAATAGATTGTGAATGTTCTTGCAACTACCATTCCACAAGCTTGGACTAGTCTAGATTTAAATAAAAGAAAATAAGAAGTAACACCAATTAACAGAGTTTTACCTCCTGTCAGAGAAGCCCCTTACACGTTGCAAAACTCGAACAGATTCAACAAACACAGAAAGATCAAAAGCTGCGACTCTTCCACCAGCACTGACCCTGGAACTTGCATAAGAGCAAGGGTGCTGATAAATGACCAGGTCAAACGCACCAAATTTACTGATATACCCCTGAAGTGTGTTACTATTCACCCTCGGAATGTCGTTAACCTGGACCAAGTTCCCTTTTTGTCCGGAGGTTCGCCACCACTTCTCGAGAATCTTCCTCTTCGTCTCGGAAGTCTCAACTGATACAACAGCTTTCAGTTTTATACCGAGCCGGTGTAGCGCAATCTCAGCGCCGCCAATTCCACTGAAAAGTGATAGCACTGTTAATCCATTAGGAAAAAGGGGTTTCAGAACAGAAAGATGATATGCTAATGTGTCTGTTTGGAAGCAGTATTTGAGTAGTTGAAGTCTTTCAGCCAAATTGCTCTCAGCGGCAGTGTGTTCCAAAGGGTAACCTAAGATAAGCTCCAACTTTTCGGGATCTATAGGACTAAGTTTGTATTTACCAGTCCACACGAGATTCAGTGCATTACACCACCGGACGATGTAATTCTGCTGATCATAAGTTGGAACCCCACCGGATTCGGCTAGAATCCTCCCTAGCTTATCACAATGTTGAGATATTCCGCCAGTTTCACAACAGATGCTGTTCAGCTGCTTCCTAGAATCCCAAGGTGGCCACCATTTCTTTGTCCTTGGCATTGCATCTTCTATGGTCATAGGTGGCTTCGGAAGGATGTGAGCCCTACCTTCAACAGGAAGATTGTGTATGTAACCTTCGATTCTATTTAAGGCTGAGAAAGACTCGGTATTCACGAACTCGGGTTCAACGCCATATATAAACTGAGACATTTTTACCCAGGATTCATAAGGAATGTTTGAAACATTCCCGTATAAGAAAAATGGAGATTTCTCGGCCACAATACTAACACGCCGGCATGGATTTGACTTGTGGAGTTCAGACATTCTAGCAACTTTAGGATCAACTTTCTCTTCCATCCATAAAGCATCAAGAATCGAGCTTGAATCATCATAAGCATCGTCATATTCATACTTAGGCCTTTTACCTCTGTCATTCTCCAAGAAATCAGAAGATCTCATACCAGGCACACCATCGGGAAATCCTTCAGCATCCTCTTCCTTCACCCTTTTACCATTGCCACGGGAACTGTCCCCTATGTTGACCTGCCTTGACTGTAAAGGTTCATCACTGAAACTCTCAACTTTCACTTCTGGCGGAATATGTAAATCCCATACCGACTCAGTTTTGATCCCCGTAGAATAAGTTGAAGTAGCGCGATACTAGACAAACAAGAAATTTAATCATTTAGTAAACCACCTAAAAGATTATTTATACTACAAAATGATTCAGGGCAGTGCAATTATAACGAACTAAGCACAAGCTAAAATACAAATAGTGATGAAATTTATAATTTGAAATTCAACGTGTCATTAAGTCTAACCTTATATGGCATTACATAAGGAACCCCACTTTTCTCTGCGAAAATAAAGCTTGCAAGCTCTGAAATTGGAGCCTCAGTACCTAGGGTGAAAAAAAAAAGCCAATTAGGAAGCCCAAGAGGCAAAGACAAGCAAACTGTAAGTCCTAGTAAAGGAATGCATAGCATTTTCGCATTGTCCAAATCTATACCAATAATATCATCCTACAACAACAAATATCAGAGAAACGTAATCTCGCAGTTGCTCAATTCACAAAAATTAGCTGTCACAATTACTCACCTAATGTATCAATCGCTGATGATACTTCATTCTCGGAGAAACCCATTTCAAGCAATTGAAGTGTTTTTGCCATAATTCCAAAGAGTTTTTCATTGCTAATCTGAGATCCCCAAAGGTTAATATTAGATTCATAATAAAGACAATATAATCATATACGTAAGTTGACATAATAGAAGGGTGGACTTCTTGATTGGTGCATAAGTATTATTGGAGAACGAAGGAATACAATGAAAGAGGATAAGTTAATGTCATAAACATGTCAGGAAAAGCTGGAAGGAATGGGAGAATGATATTAACTTCCAAATAAAACAATCATAGACAGATTTCAGGAAAGGATTTATATTTTCATTGTTAGTGAACTTTAGAACATTAGAATCACATCTAAATGTTTAATAAAAGCAGGTAAAGTTATAGGTGTGTTCCCCTTGTGACGTCTAGTTATGTTTGTTAACATAATCTTATTTTCCTCAAAAACAAAGTTCACATCATATAGGAAAATGGTCCATAACATTTTGTCCAATAGATCATAATGTTGAGATTTAACATAAAAGTTAGATTCGCATAAGCTCAGTATTGTCTCCTAAAAAATCTCACAAAATGGGTTAAAAATTAAAACCTCATTTACTGTGTCATCACGTGTGATATCAATTGTTTCCCTTTTCATTTTTTTGGCAATCTGAGCAGCAATGATGAAGTCCACCAGGTCGGGAACTGAAGCTTGCGTACCTGTTATGAAACACAGAATCAAGAAATCATATGTTTGATGTGGTAATGCATTGATGTGTGTGAACTTCCAAGTCTATAACTTTAAGGCTATGATTTGTAGCCCATAAAAACTAGTGGAGTAAAAATTGAAGGAGCAAACATTCATGGATTAACCTTCACAAGAATAAAAGTTTCGTTTCAAGTTGTTTGGTTGAAAAAAACAAAAATTTCACTGTTACAAGTATACAACACCCTCATTGCAGCCCTCTGCTTCCTCGAAGAAACATACTTTTGTGTTGCACCAGATCTATACCTTTACCAAAGATTTCTACAATCACTGCAATCTTAGAGAGGTTGGAGAGGGGATTCTTCCACTTGCACAGAAGAGATCAATAGCTTAGAACAACAGATATAAAATCAGAGCAAAGAACAATCAAAATTAGAGATCGTGGCTTTGGTCGGTCATGTTCATTAGGCAAAGAGTGTTATCTTTGGTGCTTGGTGGTGTCTCAGGATCAGGTTCAGTGGCGGAATTAAAGTTGTTAGCAATAGTTGTTTCGGAAATCTTCCGCAGTCTGATAAGCCTCGAGCTCATGAGGTGTTGATACTGAAGTGTTGAACTGCCATTGCTGTGTTGTTGTTGAAGAGAGATGGATAATGGTACCGGGAAGTTATTCCTAACCCTAAAATTTATACCTTTTATATGAAAAAAAACCTAGCATCCTTAGCTCTCAAAAGTTTTACCCCTCATTTTTCTCTCCATTTTACCCCTTTACCAAACACTGAAAACACAACAATACAGAACAAAAGTCCCAACTTAACATTCAAAAACTGGCCTAAATTATTCACATTCAGAAGCATTATTCTCACCACCCACTCACCTATTGGAAAAAGGATTTATTGTCATTGTTTTCACTGTTGAAATGTGGCGTTCACTTTTTTCAAGAGAGTAGCGTTGCTTAGACCAACCAAAAAATCTAATTATCCCTGCTGGACTTTTACATTTTGCTCACATACTTTGACTTGGTATCACTATTCAGTATTCACTAACATGCTTAAGCATACAGACTTTAATTCATGATCCAAGAAAACATATAGAATTATCAAAATCATGAACGTTTTGTTGGCTATTCTAAAGACCTGTATATCATATTTTTCCAGGTCAATTTAGACCAGAAAAGACAATAAGAATACAAATGTAGGATGTGGCTGCATACATCATAGGAATGTATATAATGATCACACAAAGAGAACAGTGCACGAAAAGACATTCACATACCAAGCTTATGGATTGCAAAGTCAACTTCCTCTGCAGAAAAATTCATCATCAGTAAGGAACCTCTTTTGTCGTCAATAAATTCAGTGAATTCATCAGGCTCCTGCAAGAGATACGATGCCAGACAGGAATTAAATTGAATTGGACAAAACTAGATAGAAAATTTTAATGCCAAGCAAATGTAATCCATGACAGTAAATGTGCCCAACCAGTGACCACCATAGATTATGCAAGTGTTGTTGATAACTCTAATAAAGAATGCATTGGTTTAAACTTTAAAGGTTGATAATGATAGTGAGATGCAAGCAAACTGATGTTTCATAACAAGTAAGAGGGAAGTACGTCTTTTATTTGATCGGCTGTGGAAATCTCCGGAGAATCCTTATCACCAAATAAGCTATCCAGAGAATCAGAAGACATCGAATTTGATTTTTGAAGAGGCTGTAAAATTGTAAAACAAGTTGAAGCAGTTAATAATTTAACATGAACCATGTACACAGAACTAATCTTTGAAAACGTGAAAACATGATTGTAAGCTATAACTTGTCATTTCAAATACAAAAACAAAACGAAGTGAATAAACAGAAAAAGCAGCACCTCTTTTGGGTTAGTATCAGGACAGAAATTTGGGGCGCTTCTCCTACGCCTGTTTGTAATAAGAGAACCATCTAATGAATCTGATGATTCTGAGTTGGATTTATGACTCTAATCCATTAGAAACCAATAGTCAGCAATCAGAATATTCAATGGAAATTCTGAAAAGCACATTGGCAGCACTCTTTACAAATCTAAAGAGCAAACAGAACAAAAAAGAATACTATAATACTTTGTTCTACTTACAGAATAGGTCAAGAGAACCTCTAATAGCAAGTCCGAATTTTCTTCACCTATGAATTTAAAAAAAAAAACAATCAATCACAAATATAGTACTTATACTGGCATGCTAAATAACATTAATTAGAATCACATTAAATACGAAATGCAGTTTGGTCAAAGATAAAAGCATCATGCTCACACATAAAGTACCATTCTCCAAGATCGCTTTATCAACAAGCGATGGCGAGAATCCCATTCCAACAAAGAACGATCTTAGATTGCCTCCAGATGAACTTGCAACATTGTCCTGGCAATTTTGCAATAAGAAACTAAACATAAGCGAACCAGCAAAAAATTAAAATTGAGTGTAAACAAGCATCCCTTTTTTTAATTTTTTCAATTTTTTCTCCTTTTCAAATGTTATATGCTGTAACACATAATGAACATAGATAAATAATTAATGTTTAGTCATGTTAGTATACCGCGGCATGTCCTGAAAATGAAGCATAAGATGGTGGGGGCAACTCATCATAATCAAAGACCTCAGGTTTTGGGATAAAAGTTTTTTTGCCTTCTCTTCCATCTGAACACCCCGCCATTATTTCTTTTTCACCTGCTACATGTTGTTTAACCAAAAAAAATAAAAAAAATACATTAGGTATTCCAGCACCATCCACCTTAAAAAAAATCAAGCTTTCAATGGCGAAAAAATAAATGCATAAAAATGTCACATACTAAATTTGTAGATTTGTCTGGTTCTTTTTTGTGGGTGGAGTTCATGGTTTAACAATTGTAATTAAGTTATCATTATTATTAATAATTTAATTCCGTCATTATAAGGTAATTAATTCGAGAAAATGGGTAGGGAAGTGTGATTACCTCAAAATTGAACCTAACTGGTTGAGGTTGTCGGAGGAACCCAAGTTTGAGAATAGAAAGAGAAAAATGTGAGTGAGTGTGAGCGAGAGACAGAGAGAGAGAGAGATTGGGGAATACCTTTCCTGATCGGAGTTGGAAACGGAGACAGAGTTGAGTTCAGAGTTCAGTTGGAACGTGAGCTTGTTTTTCTACGCGCAGAGGAGGAGTGGGTAGGGGCGCGTCCTCTTCACTCGCTGTTTCTCACTGAACTGAACAACACACAGAGCAGAGCAAAGATTTAGAATTTGAGTTTGAGTCGTGACCGTGAGTGAGGGTAAAGAGGTAAACTGAATATATACATACGGCGCCAGTGAAAGTAGATTCGTGGGTCCCATTTGACACGTGGCCTTTGCAGACTCATATGGGCTGGAACAGACCCAATATCCAGAACCAAGTAGGCCCAATAAGGTCTAGTTGCATCTATGTTGTTACAGGTAAGAGTTTCAATTCTGACCAAAAAGTAAAAGTAATATCCATTATCTGACCAAAAACGATAGAAAGTTGTATCTATCAAGTTTCCCAATCGTAGTGTCACACACATCATCAACATGAGCTCTGCCTCTCAGTTACAATTTACAAAGATGCATTAACTACAGGTGGAATTGGCCTGCCATCTAGACAAATTGTATCTGATATATTTTATGATAATAACTATTATTTTATAAGTTTATTGTAACTAGTTTAGCCATGTTAATTGATAACCAGAAATGTCCAATTTTTCTAGGAAAAAATCTATATTAAATTATTTACATCCATTATATTCAAATCTCAAACTAGAGAGTGACAAAATAAACATTTGTCTCGAAAAGAATATATTCAAAGTATTAATTCAAATAAAAATATACATATATTTGGTCAAGTAATTTGAAAATTGATTTATTTTTTTTAGCACAATAAAATTTAGGTCGAGGGTTAAACTCGGTAGCTCGTCTCATTCCAGGATTAAGACATGTCTTAAAACCCGTTGAACGTTTACAAAAATTCTTATAGATCACCACCATGAGAAATTTGAGAATCTAACCCAAATCATGGATGAGAAATTCTTATAGATCACCACCATGAGAAATTTGAGAATCTAACCCAAATCATACCTATGCATGATCAAAAGATCAACCAGATGACCTAACCCAACAAAAATTGATTAAAATGAATATAAACTTAACATTACTATTATCCTGTTCATATTTACCTTTTAGACAAGAACCGATATGTCCAAAGTATGTTGAACAGTAAGATGCAACTAAATACACTACAATCACTATCCACTCCTCTATTAACCAACAACTTTTATGCAGGAAGAACATTAGTTTTATGAATTGTATAAATTTTGAATGCGGGATGCATATTGCATGTCAGTCAAATTCATTTATGATCACCGCTGATATCAACGATGGCTTTTGACCAATCCAAGGAAATATATATCTCGCACTCAGAAACTACACGCAATAATTCATCAGATTAGTCTGCACAATATACCTTGAAAAAAGGTCTAAAACATACAAAAACAGATATAGCCGAGAACAACATTGTGTTGCATGTCTTCATCTTATAGACCAAATCAAACAACATATAATATTTAAAGAAATAGAACAGGGAAAGGATATCTTGAAGAATACGACACAGAAATCAGAATAACAAAGGAGAAAAGAAGGTCGAAGAAAGTATATGGTAAAGGTATATTGATTGGGACTGATCCTGACAGACGAAATACAAAGGAGGTTACACTTAAATCAAACCCCGCTTCATCGACTTCAGAAGCTAACAAATGAAGAGAAGATAAGAGAAGAAAACAGAGAAGCGAAACCCAACTTCCCAATCCATCTGCACTAAACATAAGAAGACCCAAATGGTACCTTTTTAAGGTTGAGATCCATTCTTAGCGCTAGTAGTTCCTTTGTCAAGCTGAAGTGTTTTTGGATCGAGAGGAATACTCCCAACCTTCAGGACACCAGAAGATTCCCCGAACCCATTAACTTTGACTTGCATTGAGCCTACCGTAACAACATCAATTGCTTCTCTGTTAACAACGCCGACGCTGGGAGGTTTAGTCTCAACCTGTTTCGGGGCAATAGTGACTGAACCAATCTTTAAGATGGACGAAATATCATCTTTGTCAGCAGTAGCTTTCTCAGCCTTTTCATCCACACACTTGGCGCTAGCGACTACAGAACTACTAACAATTTTTTCAGCACTTGAGATTGAAGTCTGCTTCAAGCTATTGAACTCATCATTAGTCTTTGAATTCTTCTCAACAATGACCGGAGGAATGTCAACTACAAAGTTTAACTTTCGAGGTGGTTCCACTGCCGGGACCAACAATGGACTATGAAAACTCCTAATTAGCAGTTTGGCTTTCTCTTCCTTCATGATCTTCTGCCGGTTTTCATAGTACATGAAATCGTCAAGCAAAGAAGTCTTCAAAGTATGACTTTTGAAAATTTTCAGCATTTCCAAACCTTTCCTATACATTATCTGCACAATAATAGAATATTTTATTAATGTAACAATTATAGAATAATTTGCACAAGCACAACACAACAGTTTAAACATGAAAAGTTTATCCCGACATAAAAATATCTATAAAATAAGAAACAAAACAACCTACTTCAAGGTACTAAAGCTACACCTTATTGACAGACTCAAAAATTTGTACAATCTATGCACCCAAAGCAGAAAGATTCAATGCACAAAGACATGTTGAAATCTTACTCAACATTCATGTTCAACGCTAACAGGAATATTCAACATCACATTGGATAGAGTAACAACTGAACTTGAATACAAATATACCTCTTGTGTGTCTCTGCTATTAGTTACTGGCTTGTTCTCATTGTTCTCTAGTATAATGTGCCTAAAACTTCCATTTGGCACATCTTTTATAAAATGCCACTTTACAGGGAAACTGCCACTCCACTTATCTTGTTGCCAAAAGTCCATATCCTTATTGAAGTCAACTGGGCCAACCATCTCAGCAACCCCACAAAACTGGCCACTTGCATTAACCTGCATTTATTTAGTAAAAAAAAAAAGTAAGGATTACTGGTAGAATGGGACATACATTCAATTTCACCCAAGTTTAATTTGATAGAGCTATGAAACTCACAGAAAAGAAAAGAAAGATAGGGCAGCCTCCAGATTTTCCAGCAGCTATTCTCTTAGCATCTTCGTAAGCACTCTCCAGCTTCTTGTTTCCATGAGGTGTTGATGACCAAACATTATACTTAATGCTTTTGTGGACATCATCCTCACTGTATGATTTTATGACAAAGAATTTTGCATTTTCATAGTCAAGAGGGAAATCCTCTCTGTTATATTGATCAGTATAAATGATGATGTTCCCTTGTGCATTACCATCTCCTGCTTTGGTTGTATAGGCTTTAACAGCAAGCTGATGTTTAGATCTACTAACTCTTGGGCCTCTGTTCTGCTCACCCAATACGTCAGAACTTCCAATTATATCGGTCGGCACTTTGCCGACATGAAACTTTGGACGAAGTTTGGCGGCAGCAGCAGCCTGTCCATTAGCAATATACCCGAAATCAGAAAACCCACTATTCAAGAAAGGAACTAGCTGCACTCAATTGATGAGGAAAGGGTATAACCAATACACATCTAGTCACTCTCTCAATGTGTGTATCATCATGAAAGGACTAGTACAACATAGACAACAGAAATATTTTAACTATAAATAATATGACTAACAAATGTGATTGATAGAATCAGTAATTCTCAACTAAACTACTAAAGATGTTAACAGCAAAGGAGGACTATATTCATTTGAGTCAAGTATAAAGCACAAGATTCCTACCTGATGGACAGGTGGTGCAGCCATGTTGAGAAAACCACCGCCAGAAACACTTCCATTATTAAAATCCTTCTTTAGCCCAGCATTAGATCTTGGCCCTTCTGATACCCTAGCCAAGGAACTAGTCTGATTTGATAATGGTTTTGAGGGGTTCTTAGAAAAGGCACCAGAAGCTGAATTGTACTTGTGTTTAAAACCTCTTCCATCAGGTCTACTTACAGGAGCACTAGTATCAATCAAGGAATCAACTGAACTATCAGGGAAATTGTCTGGAGGAACAAGAAGAGGAATATAAGCAGGTGAAGAAACAGGGTTCTGATAATTAGGAAGGGAGTAATAAGGTTGTGATCCTCCAAATGGGCCATCGACACCCATCATAGCACCAGGAATATAAGGATTGTATGGATTGTATGGAGACTGTGCATATCCATAGCTAGGTGTATAATATACATATGGAAAACTTTCATTTTGTGCAACCTGGTGAAGAAACAAGTACTAAAGTCAGTTCTCAATCCAACATATCACACCAGCTCAAACACACACCTAGACAATAATTAGACTTACCGGGTACTGAATCTCAGGACCATCTACACCAAAAATCCTATGGTGGTCCTCCCATTCCCCGGGTGATTCATATCCTAATCACAATAAATTAGAAGTAGTCAGCATATTGTTCTATATAACAGACCCAAAAGCAGTGACATACAATGGTTGTCAATTTACCTGTACAGTAATAACCATAATTGGTGGTAGCAGGGTAATACATGTTCTGATCAGTGACAAACTCAGGGGCTCCTTCGCTAAACATAGCTTCAAATTGTTCAAAATTTGGGCTTGTTAAGTGTGAGTTTAAATCAGTACCTCCAATCTGACAAGTGATGGTAAGATTATTGTCATACACTAACACAAAGACGCGACAGTGCCTCAAATATAATAATGCCAAAGCTTTAATAGAGACCTCAAAAAAACACACTAAAGATTACCAAATAAGCATCTGTGCCTCTAGTTTGAGAGACATCAGGCATTTCCATAGCAGAACTGCTGCCACTGCAGACAGCCATAACATGATCGTATAAGCATACATAAACAACAAAGAAGTCTTGTCCCAGCACGTAACGTTGGACAACCAAAAAATACCAATCCAAAATTATACATATAAAATTGAGAATCGAAGTGACAACATAGCACTAGAAAGAAGCCAGAGATTTCATTTATCAGAAAGAGATCAAATAATCTAATGTGTATCACTTATGGAGCAATCTTTAATCAAGGATCACTACCATCAATTCGAGTAATCATGAAAGACAGAAGAACAGAAGGACTAAAAAATCATGTAAAGAGAACTCAAACTAAACCCTGTATGTTTTAGAAACAGTAATAAACACACACCCCTCCCAGTAAAAAGGACTTCATTCCACGTGAATCTACCCTATAGATCACCATATCTGGTATTTGATGTACTTTCAACTCTAAACCGTCCAATTTCATTTCCTTAGTACCCCAAAAATTTGCAACAATGCTTTTACAAATGATAAATCACAGATGTGTAATGATGTAAATCTCACTGCTCAGAAACCAACAATAAGCTAAAACCAGGGGCAAACAATTATCTACTCTAGCTATTAAATTATCATGAAAAAAATAATAATTAGGGCAAAACCTGTAAAGAGCTGAATACTACCGCTGTTTTACCTTCAAATCGGGAAGCGGCAGAACAACTTACTAATTAAGAAACCGACTCAGCAGCAAAAAATAAAACCTAAAATCCACTTTCCCTAAAAATAGAAAACAAAAAACCCTAGTCCAAAATGCACAATCAAGTACTTAAAAAACAGCGGAAAACAACATAAAAAATTAATACAACACAAACTTATAGCCCTAAAACAGGAGCATTCTCAAGTCAACCTCGAATTCAAGAAACGCAGCTTCAATCGCAGGATAGAAATAGCAATAAACCACCAAAACACAACGAAAAAAATATACAGAAGAAAAGGAGAATTTACCCGAATAAAAGAGGAATGATAGAAAAAAACGAATTAATCAATGCATCGTTGAAGCGAAGTGCCCAAAGAGCGAAGGAGAAGGTTCCTGCAACATCCGAATTTTGGCGAAGAAGAAGAAGAAAGAAATAGAGCCCAAGCCTTTGAAAAATTGAAAAGGGCAATTTTGGTTCCTTCAACCGATAATATAAAATAAAAACAAAAATAAAAAAATGAAAATGAACACCATAAGTAATGAGAGTGTGTGTTTATATATGAATGCGAATGAGAAAAGAAACGCGCAATTTGAGATTCCCACCTATTTTTTCTTCTTTTTTTTTTTTCCTTTTCTTTTATTCTTCTTTTTTCTTGAATTATTTTTGTGCGGTTTACTGAAATACCCTTGGATCGCTTCGGATACAACGAGAATGCCACTCTCTGATTCAGTTGTGGTTTTTCGTTTTCTAATTTCATTTTTGCATTGGAAAGCCGTTTAGGCAGCTTGCTCTGCACGCATGGTGGTCATGAACTACTGAATACCCAAAGTACCCTTCATTTTAGACTACCGACAATGATAGAATCAATGTTAGCGGTCAAAGTCATAGGGGTATATGCCGTCACTGCTCTTGATTTTTATAGCCTATCATCTAATAATTAAATTTCGAACATGAAAATATTAGTATTTGAGTTTAATTCTACTGTGCAATAATGTAGAGATTGGCATTTAATTAAAATATTTTATTTATATAATATGCAGTGAAAAAGAGAAAAAATAATCATAAATTTTACGATAATTTATGATTGAATGATTGTATGAAAAAATTATACATTATTCATATACGTAAATTAAATCCTTAGTATTTTATGTAGTAAGAACCAAATTCTAGAAATAACTTTTGTGACTAACATAAGAAATAAGAAAAGTTTGTATTGCAAACCGCAACTACTATTTTGATGTAATGCCAAGTCATCAACATACGCATCCTACTTCAGCACTTTTTTTATTTGTGGGTAAGGTTATAAAAAAATAGTTTATCAAAAGAAAATTGTAGATAATTTAATTTAATATATATTTTATCCGTACACGTTGATTATTTTACATAAAAGTCGAAGCAAGAATATGTCGTTGAACATGTTAGAACTTTACTTACTTGATGATAATGTGATCATAAAAAGTTAAAATAAAAAAAAAAATCAAATATCATAAACTGCTTTAATTGATTTACCCATTATATATAATTTGTAAATTCTACTACATAGAACAAAACTTACTATAGATTGTTTCTTTATGAAAAGAAAAAGGGTCACTTATAATCTTTAGAAAATGCAAGAAAGGATGAGCAAAAAAGTTAAACACTAATTTATAAATCTGAAGTTTTTTATTCGCACTTCTATCCCCAAGGTTTGTAAGCTAGTGAATTGTTAAAATAATACTTTGGTTGAGAAAAGAAACTTTTGAGCATGAATGAACCCGAAAGCTCACCAAGAAGGAAGGTGCACAAGGAAGCATAACAAACAAAGAAACAAAAAGCACTTTGCTTTTCCATTGCTGCTGCAAAGGATCATGTGCCTGCCACTCCAATTATCTGTGTTTATTAAGGAATTCAATATAAATAAATAAGCCAATGAATCTAAATGGCATTACATTACAACAATCATGACCTTATATGTTAAAAGTAATTTAGTTTGATAAGATCAACATAGATAATGCAAAAATGTGATAAACGGGATAAGGTGAGATCACATAAAATGTGGGTGAGAAAGAAGATTCAAATTGGAAGAGAAAAGAATAACCAAAGAAAACTATATAACCAACGAATTAAGGTGAACTTAGCTATTACAATAAACTGTTCCATTTCCACAATTGATATACCAAAATAAATGTCCAATACCGCGGATTACGCCCGAGTGACCCAAAAGAAAAGAGAACATATATCAGTAAGTCAACAATGCAGCATTGTATCAGACTGGGTTTTAAGAAGAATACTTGTTCCACCATCACTTGAATCAACCTCAACTAGTAAAAATCATAAACCCAAAATGAGAGGTTAAACATAGCCGCTAAACAGAAGTCAAGTTTGCAAAAATATGAAAGATATTAAACACAACAGCAAGTTGTAAGCTAATGAATTGATGACAAAAGTCTATGAAGGAGGAGCATTGGGATCCTCTTCCTCAGTTCCCCCAACAACTGCCACCTGCTCCACGTGATCAGTTCCCAAAGTTGAATTCTGATGCCCTTCAGTGCTGGGAGGCAAAGGAGACATTCTCGGATTGGAAGCTCCAACTTCTGGTTCTCTACCATCCTTCTGATCAGAAAATAGTTGTTCCGTCCTATCCCGCCTATCATAGCTATGACTACGACGACCAGGACTGCGGCTGCGGCTGTAGCCGCGACGGCTGCGGCTGCGGCTTCGGCTACGGCCCCGGCGTGGGCTAATGCTACGGCTATAGCTGCGACTACGACTACGATCACGAGACCAGCTACGACTTCGGCTTCTGCTACGGTCCCGACTCCAGCTCCTGCTTCTACTTCTACTTCTACTGCGGCTTCTACTGCTGTAATCCCAAGTTCGAACTTTTTCTGGGCTTCGACTGTAACTTCTGCCTCTACTCCGGTAAGCAACATCTCTTCTGTTGTCGAATCGCCCACGTCCACGCCCTCTACCTCGCCCATCCAGGTTGTTTCGATCATTCGGACCGCGATCACCTCTACCCCAACCAGAACCAGCATGAGCACCACGAGGGCCACCAAATCCCCGGCCCCTATTGCCCCTACCACCAAACATATCACCACCTCTACCACCTTGCCCACCAGCACCATGAAAGCCACCATCATTGCCAAATCCACTGTCCCTAGTGCCACCCCGGCCACCAAAGCCACTGTCCCTCATGCCACCACGGCCGCCGAAGCCACTGTCCCTCATTCCGCCACGGCCACCAAAACTGCTGTCCCTCATGCCACCGCGACCACCATTATCCCAACGCCCGCCAACACCACCACCAGAGTCAAAACGACTCATCCCACCCCGATCTTTTCCAAAGTTTGGTGGCCCACGTGAGGTCATCTGTCTTAGTTCCGGAGGCACATGCTGGTTAGCACCCTCCAAGACTTTGATTAAATCACCTGCATGTTTCCAGTCCTGCTCAGAGAAAAAGGTGTATGACACTCCAGTAGCACCTGCTCTTCCAGTTCTTCCAATTCGATGAACATAGTCTTCAACTCCAGTGGGGAAATCATAGTTTATCACTACCCTGTCATATGGAATACTTACATAAGTCAACTAAGATGCATCCAAACAAATAATACAATTTTAAAAAAATCCAAGGCCATAATGTACTCACTAACATGAATGATATTTTCAGCACATTCATGTAATATGTAGAGAAAACTTCATCATATTCATATGAACTCTTCATTTTTCAGCTTGAAAAAATGTGCTTTAGATACAAAGAGACTAACCTTATGTCCTTAATGTCAAGCCCACGAGCAGCAACATCAGTGGCAACTAAAACTGGTGACTTCCCAGTCCGGAACTGATTTAAAACCCAGTCTCTCTCACTTTGAGACTTGTCTCCATGAATTGCAGCAGCCCCATAATTGCGGCCAATACTGCGGGCGAGCTGATCACATAACCTCTTTGTGGAACAAAATATTATAACCTTAGAACCCCGTTCTTGGGACCTGAGGATCTGCTCTAAACGCCTCTGTTTCTCCATTTGAGGGACAAATTCAACATACTGCCAGATTACAACATATATTTTTGCCAAGAAAAAAGGGATTATAAGTCATCAAGAAATAAAAACAAATAATATTACTTCTGTTTAAAACAGGTTAGCAATAATTTGTATACTAGAGAGTATCTGTCAGAGTAACATTCACACAGCCAAGTAATTAATCTCTAACGTAGAAGTTTTACAGACCCTGAAAATTCTTCAGCAGAGTTCACATTTTGTGTAAACCTTAGTCACAGCAAGGGTGTGTTTATTTTCAGAAAGTTTTTTTCAGTTTTCAGTAAATTTCCTGTTGTTCAGGATTGTGTGAAGAAAACAGAGAACATATTAAAAACTAAATAGAAAATGTATTTTGAAACCATAACGCTCTAAAATTCTATTATACATTAATATTTTTGTTTTACACATGTGCAGCAACAAAAACATGAACATGCAAGCAATGCTGTTGACTACAGCAAAATGATGCAAACTCATTACCTGTGTGATAGATTTATTTGCAGCAAGCTCATCAACACTTCCAATGTTAACCTGGACGGGATTAACAAGCAGGTCACCAGCAATTTTTCTAACTTCTTTTGGCCAGGTTGCTGTATACATGAGAGTTTGTCTGCGAGGTGGAATCTCATTCACAATCTTTCGGATTTGAGGTTCAAAGCCCATGTCAAGCATTCGGTCAGCTTCATCAAGCACGAGGAGCGAAACTTGCCCAAAGTCAATTTTCTTCATTTCAAGTATGTCATTGAGCCGACCAGGTGTGGCAACAACAATGTCTGCTCCACGATCTAACTCTTTTAGCTGATGCGCTTTGGGTGCCCCACCATACAAGCACTATAAAGGGAAAAAAATTAACAAGATGCACCAACAAATTATAGCCGCTCAATAGACTAACGTCTGTACTACAGATGAAGTAGAAGACTCAGGACAAACCGTGCAAGAGACACGTGAAGATCTTCCAAATTTGATAGCCTCATCTTGGATCTGTGTAGCAAGTTCACGAGTTGGAGCCAAAACCAAGACAGTGGGGCCATTCAGAGGATTATTACGTCTCTGCCTGAGAAGAATGAAGGCAGGCATTAAGTAGCCCAATGTTTTACCAGAGCCTGTTTTCGCAATTGCCACTATGTCCCTACCTTGCAGAGCAACTGGCCACGTTTGAGCTTGAATCGGTGTTGGGTTTGAGAATCCTGCAGAATATATCTGAAATGAAAAAAATGCAGGCAAATCATCTACATGAGCAGTTCACAAACCAAAGCCTCTTGATTTTTAAAATATAAAGTTACATTTAAAATTATACCTAATTTAGCAAACAATGAAACAAAAGGACCCATTGGTTATGGTTGCTTACTGAAGCAACTTGAGGCAATAAAAAAGGGCAATAAAGACATATGAGACAGAGCCAATAAGCAACAAATCCATGTCACATAAGGTGAGATTTGAATGAAGGGCCAACCACCCTTCTAGAAGTCAAGATGCCCATGAAAGGCTCCAACCATCCATTTTGCAGGCTCCAAAAATCAGTATAGTAGTTGCACGTATAAGTGTGCCAATAGCAGATTTGCAGTGCAGCGTACGACATATGCTCCTGCTCTGGAGCAGATATCGCACCTGCGACAAGCAAGAATGAGTTTAAAAGTAAAATTTAAGTAAAACTATCCCTTTATTAGAATTTACTAAAACATGCAATACCACATATTGAGAGAATAAACTTACCTCTCTTAAAATCTCCGGAGGAAATCCAGTAGCATCAAATGTCATGAAAGGTGGTGGCACGTTGTCACCCTGCCCATTAAGACCCAAACATATTTGGTGTAAATAAACATCCAACCAAATAATTCAAAGGCAACCAACATAAACAGAGGTTTCTATTTGACTAAGAAAATAAAACCATCCAGACAAACATAACACGACTAATATGTTAATTATCAAAATCTTCTGTTCCATATAAAACATAACAACATATCTACAACATACATAACTACATATGAAAAATGATAGGATTTGTTTCCTCTTTTGAAGCAAACTGAATGCAATATGTCTGGTTAATCATAAATTTACAATATCAATAGTGACCAGGGACTAATGCGAGCAAGGCCATGTCAAAACCACCCACATGTCATTTATCAAAATATTTATAAAAAAATAGCATAAATTGTAAGTAAAAATATTATGAACTGACCGTTGCTGTAACTTCATGTTGCTGACAGTAAATTTCAGCAGGTGTGAGATCAGTAACATCTGCAGATCCAGAATAAGGAGGCCCTGTCAAAGAGTTGTTTGAGAGAGGTGGATGCCCTCCAATTGGTGGAGTGAACATATTGTGCATAGCATGCCCGGGGATACCACTTCCATTTCCACTAGGCATTGCATTTTGGAAAGGGGGATTGCCCATTCTCATATCCTGCAAATATGTGGAACAGAATCATCAACAACAACAACAAGCCTTATCCCACTATGTGGGGTCGGCTACATGGATCAAACGATGTCATTGCGCTCCATCATGAATAATGTGGAACAGAATCATCAAGGGGAAAAAATATTTGATCAGACATGAACATGCATTATATGGAATAAATACAATGAATGATTGATTTCAAATTGAATATAAACAACTGGATAGGATAAGTGAAGCATAATCACATATGTATACACGAAGTGAGGTTGCATTCAGACCAGCATACCCAAGATTGTCAAATCAAGATCATAACACGTGAAGCACTAAATCATAACACAGAAAGAAAGTATATCAAATAATATAAATGAGAAAAAAAACCTTCAGATCACAACTAAAATGTATCCAAATGATATTACATAAAAAAGAACTCAACTTGGCATTAATAGATTTATGCGGAGTTTTAATTGCAGTGAACAGCTGCATAGCAACCACCTTTTCAATGGCAGTACCACATTCTCTCACAAGTTTTTCACAATTATTTATTTATTGTAATCACAACACAAAATGGCAATCCAAAATCCCGAACCCACACATATTAAATTATTTTAAATAGTCGAAAAATAAATAGCATTTAAACAATTTTTATAACATCCGTCTAAAAACAAACACCAGCTGCAAATGATTGGTCCAATATAATGAGAAATTGCAAAGCTGATTTATGTTCATAGTGTATATAAGAAAAATACCTGCTGCTTGGCTGAAATGGGCATTTGTGCAATATTTGGCTGCTGTGGACCCATTGCTGGCATCTCTTTGTTAGAGTTATAGAAATATTCATTCCCAGCTCTAGCATGCAAATTGTCCGCATGTCCCATCTTTTGGCCAACAGGATGCGCATTTGGTGGATGACCATGCATCATTCCTGGCCCCATCTGATTCTGAAAGCTAGGACCATGTTGGTAAGGTGGATAAGTAGTACCCTGCTGTATCGGGATTGCAGAAGGAGACTGTTGTACACCACCTGATAAGCCACCAAATTGTTTTGGTTGACCAGCAGCATTCATGCCAGCATGTGGCACTTGTCCAGACGGCCCAGAACTGCTTCCAGCAGGAATGTTCTGATTGCTTTCAGCAGAGAGGACATTCCTTTGTTGATAATTTGATGGAGAAACTCCAACTTGGCCATCATTTTTAAACTCCGCTTCCTCTGTCTTTGGGAATGCTGGTTTGAAGTCTTGATGATTTTCAAAAGGATGGCCATGTATGTTATGCTGGATCTGCTGGGAGTTTTGCTGCCCAGGTGTATGCATGTTTGGCTGATAAGGCATATAATGCATGTTTTGGGGAGTGAACTGATGTGCCTGTGGTGGCTGTACCATATGCGAGCCATGAGCCTGAGACGCTCCTTGCCCATAATGTTGGGAACTCATAACTTGTGGTTGTATTGGATAATGCATTTGCTGCCCTTGAGGCGGCATTGAATTCTGTCCGTGAGGCGGCATCAAATGCTGTCCCTGGGGCTGCATAGTATGCTGCCCCACTTGATTTAACCCTGGTTGTGGCATAGACTGTACCATTTGTGAATTCTGTTGCGGCTGCTGAGAGACCTGTGCTGAATGGGAACTCTGCTGCTGTGGGATCATCTGCCCATGCTGTTGAGCTACATGATTTGCTTGCTGTTGTGATGGTTGATGTGATTGCTGTCCATGCTGCCCCGCCATCCCACCCTGTTGCATCGAATGAGCCACAGGTATGGGCGCCAAGTTGGGCGTAGACGCTGCTTGCGGTGCAGGAGCAGGTTTTTCATACTGTGTGATGTTGGTTTCAGGGTTCCAGTAGTACAACACACCAGTGCTTCCATCAATTAGCCCCTTCCAAGGTGATGGGAGGGTAGGATCATCAGGTGCATATCGCGGACCTACGGCAGCAGAAGCTGCCTCTGCTGTTGTCATGTCTTGTATCTGATCTCTACAGTAATAAAAAAACATCAACTTTAACTAACCCACTCACACAAAAATTCAAAGGGCATAGACTCCACCAGTTATGCATAAAAAATAAATGAATTGAGAATAAAGTCACAAATAATATCATCATTCTTGTAAATAGCAACAGAACAAAATCAAGAAGAAAAAAAAGAACAATATATAATAACAGTTCATCGCTTCAAGAGTTATCATCAAAACAAACCAATCAGTAAAAAGGGGTAAAGAAGGTTGTTGGAACAGCGAACCTGGGTGACAATGTAAGCTTTTGTTTGAATTATGGATTACTTTTATTTTCCTTTTTTCCTTTAAATCGTCAAAAATCAGTGTGCATGTTGGTGTTGATTTGTGTGCATCACTGATTGCAATTCGATAGACGAAAACAGAAAGAATATATGGAAATTATAGAGAAGGAAGAAGGGGCAGCGATGTTAGATGGAAGAAGAGGAGTGAAAGGGTACGAAAGAGATTAGGGTTGAAACAAGGAACGTTTGAAGAAGAGAAGAGAAGAGAAGTGTGTAATTTATGGTTTCTGCCAAACAAGGAGTAACATATGCGACGCGACTTGGCGTCAAGTTTGATACCAACAGAATAATGGGCCGAGCTATGATGTCAGTTTAAGATGTAAAGGTTATTTCTAATGTTTGTTTCAATGTTTATTGGGCTGTGTTTCGATCCAAAAAGTAGTAGGAAGAGGGAGAAATGATTTTTTACTTTAATTAATACTAGCGTTTTGTCTGAAAACCATATTTTTTAAGTTTTTGGTCAATTTAATTTTTTTTTCTAATAATGATAGTAAAAAAAGAAAAATAGCATAGAAGATACTTATAAAGGAAATAATATTTTTTAATAAAATATTATAAAAATTCTATATGTAGAAAGAGAAAAAAATAGTTAAATTGATTTGAATGGAGGGAATAATTATTCTTTTGATTTATTTAATTTATATTTTAATTTATGTCTTATTTCATAGATCAAAAGTAACTAACTTTTTTCTAATTATCTTTTTAATATGTATAGATGTATAGACACACCAACATTTAATTAGGCCATATAAATAAAAGTATTTTTTTAAATAGTGAATTTTAAAGGTCAACAGTAAAATTGATGAGATTAATTACAGTATAGTATATATATTTTATACTATCAGTCAGTTATATTATAACACATTAGCTCTAAATCATAATTTTTTTAGAATTCAGATAGTTATTGTTAAAAAGTTTACTTTTCATCCGGATATGCTTATTGATCAATAACCGAAAAGAAAAGGCTCTATTCAACATAAAGAGTGGTGATATATGAAACTCAATGACCCCATATTATTCCTACAATCAAATTAGTAAAGAAGAATTTCATTTTACTATGTTCATAATATATAAAGGATTTAATTTTTATCAATTGTAAAATATTTTTACATAATCATTCAATCATATATTATCACATCGGTTATAATTATATTTTCTCTCTCATAGTAACTAAAAAGAGATACAAATAAAGTGTTTTAATTAGATGATAATGTCAGTACATTAAAATTAAAGTCATATATAAATGAGTTTAATTTCAATCTACTATCCATATAAAATAATTTTACACAGACATCCAATCATAGATTTACATATCAGCAAAATCCTTTAACTCAATCATCCACTATCTAAAAAATAACACAAATTGACAAATGCAATTTACTGATAGTGCAAAATTTTTTATATTATTAGTGTGTCATAATTAAACTATATAAAATATATATAATGTTATACAATCACATTATTATATTTACTTCACCTTTCAAATGAAGAGTGCAATCATATGAACATCAATCATATAAACTAACGTGATAATATATAATTGAACGATCATTCAATACTTTATAACCCCATGCATCAAAATTGATATCCCCATGCATCAAAATTGATAGTGGTGTCACAAAAATGGGTAAAATATACAGGTGTACTACAAACATTAATCAGTTCAGTTAGAAGATACAGGGCGATGATAGGCTTACATCAAAGCACAGATAACCATTAATAAAGAACATGATAATAATTATACAGAAAATAAATAATAAAAAGTACGGAATAGGGGATATTATGTTCAACATTACAATTTTGCATCTCCTAATTGGATACCACGACCCTCAAATAAAAGAATAATTATACAAATCAATGATACGAGAATGTGATTTAGAAAATTCCGTAATAAATAATAACCTGCTCTCCTTAACTTTATATTATACACACATATTTCAAAACCCTAGGTTTTATTATAAAGAAACGAAACTCATTTACACACAACAATGAGAAACCATACAGAACACAAACCAATACTTATCTGTATTGCTGGAAATACAAACCAAACCCGGGGAAAGCATTCAGAAGATTCATAACGAGATCTGAGGGCAAAACTTGTCCTTGTAAGAGCACATGGCGGTATTTGTCTATCAAGGACAACACAACTTTTTGCTCATCCACCTCGACTAACTGACCTGTATTCCAGGACACGATAGTAAGTAATTCTGAATCTAGGAAATTCAAACATAAAATCATTGAGAAAAGTTCATTCAGTTCAGAAAATGATATTCAAGCACAAAATATTCTGGCTGCTAGTACCAGCTAATTTTCTGAAGGCTTACCTAATTCTGTCTCCAGTTCTTGCTCCTCATCATCCCCCTCTTCAATAATAGTTGAACCATTTTCCAATGCTTCAGCAGCTTTAGCATACCTATCAAGGAATTCTTCTTCTGTTTCTTCATATTCCTCAGCCTCAGAATCCTGATTTACGTACAAAAGTGAAAATCAAATTGAGTAAGAAAAAAGTAAACAAGTTAATCACTGCCACAAAAGGAGATATAAGTTGATATGCTAGTAAAAACTGTGAAAACCAACATCATCGTAATCTTCAGAGTCATCGTCACTGTCCTCATCCTCATCCTCATCCTCATCATCATTTTCAGCCTCTTCATCTTCTTCTTCATCTCCTTTCCCATCCTGCACCTCTTTCAGTCGTATCAATACCGCCAACAGTGAAGTAAAGCAGTTATGAAGAGAATCACCACCTGACTTCCCTCGGCACAGTAATTGCTCAATCAACCGGGCCAGTGTCATCACTAAAATTCATTCAAAAAATAAGTAAATAAATAAAAGAAACAGTTTGCTCCTTTGTGCAAAAACAGTTTCAACTATGGTAAAGACATAGGATACTAACAACACCATTGACCATACTGTTAGATAAACAGAGCTCTTCAAACAATTTATAATTAAAAACACAATAAGGATCATGAATTTCAATGCAGAACCAAGATTGTTTTTGAAAGTGTCCACATGCAAGGGAAATGGATTAGATTAGTTTGCAGTTCAACATTTTGTTTCAAAATAAAGATGGAGTAACAGAACAAGGAAAGAAAAATAGCTTAAAAGACGTAACTTTAGTGGGTAAATTTGGGCATGATCAAGAGAAAGCATATAACAGAAAAAACCAATAGTTGTATATATATGAAGTTATAAGTGGTGTAACTTTACTTAAAGTTACACCGGTGTCATTTGAACCCAACTCATATAAATATACATACATACATATACATATATATATATATATATATATATATATATATATATATATACTCTCTTATTAATAGCTGAAGATAAACTAGTTACCAAATAACTTCATCTCAGACTCTCCTCTCAAACCAGCCTCAAAAGAGCTATTGGATAGATGACACAAAGCAGATGCCCAAATTGCGAGGCCTCCCTCCTCACCCTTCTCCAGAATACCTTCAACAATATCAGGATAACACAAATAGCATGAAGATATAGCAAGCAATAGAGGCTTCCAAAGTGGACCAGGTTTGCTCCGAATGTCTATAAAGTGAGAGAAGGCTGCCCGACTAAAACAAATAACCAACGACTGCTTTACACCTTCAGTTTCAAGTGAGTAGGTTGGAGAATGTAGTAGTATATGGACGCATGAGCAAGCTCTCAATGTTGCGGACGGATATTGCTTAATGGCCTCACTGACGAAAGTGCCGATGCCCTCAACAATTGAACGTTCAGGAACAGGTGGAGCTGGAGGAGATGGCATATCTTTTACAAGAAAGTTTTTCAGGCTATATTTGTGATCTAAATTGACAACTTCCTTTATCACATCAAAAATCGACAAATCCTCTGATTCTTCCCATGCATGCCAATCTGCAACCATATCAGCCCAAACTGACAGTAGCTCTGATACTTTAAGCTCTTCAATCATGTGATTTCCATTAATAGATAGCATTACAGACTTTAGCAAAGTTGAAAAGTCTTCTATGCATGATGACGGAGGAGAATGCTGGTCTTGTTGATCCTAATCAAGTTGAGGAAAAATATTTAAAAATATTTCTCAAACAAATTACTCAAGAAATTCTGCCCACCATTTGAAATGAAAACCTAAGAAAATCAGAGTCAGTAGTCAATAAAATTTAGAAAGGCACTCAAACTAACCAGCATGCACAGAGGTGTAAGCCAAGCCTGCTGCAGGAGTGCAGCAAATGCTCTACCAATTGTAGCTTGTCCTGCAGCCCATTTGCCATAACCCTCATTCGACTCAGATTCTTCTGGTCTGGAGTCTTCCCAAGTCTGACACATAACTGCCAGAGCAGCAATTGCATGTTCAACCACCTATTGCAGAGACATACTCAGATCAAAATTAGTTCTTGTGTTGCTGCAATATTATTAGCCCATGACAAATCCAGAATGGCCCAAAATAACTAACACAAAAATAGCATATGTTCTCATCAAATAAAGCAATTGAACAAAGATGCAAGGCAAAGAGATAACCCTCTGCAACCTATTGATTATAGATTGAGGCACATGGATTTAAAAAGACAAAAGAAACAAAATGTTATTCACATGCATAAATAACTACATAACAACTCAACATCAAATAACTAAGAGGTAAAGTAATAACTATGAAACAGTGCACTCAATTTTTCAAACCATAAGATGAGAAAGACTTTAATCCCCATTCAACTCAGCTTATTAAATATTAAAAGAAATATCAAATCAAGAAATTTTAATGAAACCATGATGCAAAGTTAACCATATTTAGCATACCCAAAAATTCAATGTTTATCTGTTGCAGTAGTTAACAAAACAAACAACAGGAATGATTACTAAGCAACAAATAAACTAGAAACATCAATACATACTTGAGGCCAAGGCTCTAGGCTTGGAGTTAACCATCTTGAGACAGGGCCCACTAATGATGAGACAATATATGGGATATGGATAGCTAATTTCTCATCTCCAGCTTCCATTACAGAACTGAGAAGCTGTAATAAGATGGAGCTCTCATTCTCATCATTTCCAATGTTGCCAATTATTACTTGAAGAAGAGGTAGAAAATCAGGGGGCATGTACTCATTCTGAAAAAGAAATAAAATAGCTGAGTCAAAGAAAAAGACCACTAATATCCTGGTCCATGATAAGTATGGAAACTAAAAGCTCACATCAAGTAGAGTAGTAATTGCCCCAGCAGCAGAAACCCGCACAGGATAGCAAGAAGTATCCTCCTTATCTGGCATGACCAATGCCATGAGCAATTGAGCATAAACATCAGCACTCATCTCCTGAAATGACAAACAGAAACCAAGTGTGACCACCTGATCATGTGCTTACAACATTCACAAGGAAGCATGTTGGAGTACTATTTGAGATAGAATTTGCTTATGAATTCAGATAGCTAGATTGATCTTTTGTCTTACTTCTGGTAGACAGGAGCCTAGTTCTCCGAGTACCCAGTTTGCACTTGCAACTAGGTATGGCACAGATACAGCTATTCTATACAGTGGCAAAATCCGTGTACGAAGCAGAGCTGTTACGTATCCAGGTTCTTGCTCCCTCAAAAACTACATAAGAAATAGAAGGTTTTTAGAAAGTGTAAATTTAACTTGAAATGCAGTTGGCTGGTTGAACAAAAGGTGAAATGTCCTCACATCTTGTAGGCCACCATATGCCATCAGAACACCAAAGTAACTGCAAAAGTTGATGATGAAACCAAAATAAGTATAAAAAAGTAATAAGAATAGAGCAAAAAACAAAGCAATAAATGAGCAGAGTAATTTTTTCCATAGATTAGACAGCTGATCTTTACCAAATAAAATTTCAGTTATCTGATCAGGTAAATATATACGAAGCATACATAAAAACTCACTCATTAAGAATTTTCGTTTGAGATACATTGGAATCCGAAGGAATGGGAAATTTAGACAAAAATGGCAGCACCAATAACTCCCCCATAGAGCGTCGTTGATTGCTTCTTTTGTTCTTTTGACCTTTTTTGCGCTTGGCTGAAGCAGATAGACTGTCAGTAGCAATCTCCATTGGTGGCCCCTGTAAAAATAAATGGCAAATAAACTATGGTAAATTTGTAATAAGTAATAACTAAGAAGTATAACAATGAATTTTTAAAGAAGTTACCTTTGACATTGAAATTACACCAAGCAAGTTTATTGCACTTTTTCTGGCGGTGAATAAATCATCTCTCCATCCAGAAATTTCATCCTAAATATAAAAGTTTGGTCAGATATAACTACAAAATATGACATAAAAAAAGATCAATTTCCATACAATATCTGAAGGAAGATTCTTCCGTATATACTCATCTGCATCTTCTTCCCACTCAGATATATCCTACACACAAACATTTTTCATAACAAATTAAAGAGAGAAAAAGTGTATGTCAAGCTATTCAATTTGATTTGACTAATTTAGTATTCTTAAAATCTTATTAATGTACTATTTTTCGGAAAGAATCCCAACCTTCTCATTCATTACCAAAGCAGGAAAAATTGCAGATTCCAACAGAGTTGTAAAATGTGGAGAAACTAATCGCCATCCCTGTACTCAGTGAAATTGAACAATATTAAAAATGAAATGGTGAATACTTTTAAGAATATGTCAATTAAAATATTGCAGTGTCCTAACAATAGGAAAAAAAAAACTAACAACTAAAATACTTACTGGCCCAGTCTCCAATACATTTGAAATCACATCAAAACCTAAGGATAGAACCCTCTCTGACAGGAACGGAAGTTTCTGCAAAACGAACATCACTGTTCAAATTCCATCATGCCAAATAAATGAATTACAACAATAAATATCAAGGTTGCATAGATCGGATATGGTATGGAAATTGATCTTTTTTTAAGTCATATTTTGTAATACTTATTACTCTTGAATATAAACAGTAATAAACAAAATGCACAGCTGACAACTCATAAGTTTTGGCAGTCAACAAACTTGAAATAGCAAGCATAATCTCTGTTCAAGAGTACAAGTTAACTACTAATCACTTATTTAAGTAAAAAAACTAAGGACATTATCTTACACTGGTATTTTTGCTAAATTTGACAATGTTTAGAACACAATTTATCATTTCTGGCATCAACCTGAAAATGAAGGGCATATATTTCAATATATATGAAACCAAAAATGCCTTCCTTCAATGAATAAAAATCTAACCAATATATTAATATTACTTATCAGAATATTTTCTGTGCCGAGTGACAAGGGAAGAGAAAATAAGTAGACTTCTTTTTCCAGTCTTCAATCTCGTGAAATGTGCATCTTCTTCAGTGACCGGACAATCAAATCTCAGAGAACCCAAAATGCTAATTAGGTCACGACAGAATGAAGGCAGTAAAGGAGCTAAAGTGGATGGCATGTAGGACTTCGCCTATAATTAGGAATGTCAAAATAAAATAAAAATAGCAATTGTTCAGACTGACAATGGTTTATTAGATAATATAAGAATCAGAACTCCACAAAAACCAGTGGAGGCTGAAAATCTAACAGCAAAGGCCAACGAAAACAATTAGATGGAGTCTGACTTATTAGAAATTAATAACCAGACTACAAAGAAATTGCATAAACATCACAAGCAATGCAATCCAAAGACAACTGAGCCATGTCAAATAGAAAATGTCAATTAATTTTTAATATTAAGCTCCACCATGATTGAACACTCACAAGTAAATGAAGACAAATAACTAATTTTTATATGTTAATGTTTGTATGCCAAATATACACATGTCAAGCCATTACTTACTGCAAAATGCAGGCATTTGCATACGGTGAGAAGAACTTTTTCAGTTACTATTTCTGCTTGGTCACAGGTTGCTAAAGCCTGGTCCATGAATCATAAAGTCATTCAGAAGTGAAGTTAATAAGAAATGGTTAGCATAGCAAAGCACATAAGAAAAATATTACCTTTTCAACAAATTGATGAAATACAGCAAGCAACGGCACAAGAATTTCTTTGGATATAAGCTCCAATTGCGGTGGTACTGGCTCCTTTGCAACTTTAGGGTTCAGAAAATACTGCAAAATGAAACAGCAAATTCGGATACAAGGCAAAGGAGGCGAAACATAATTTCATCATATACAAACTTTTAAGACGGAGAAAAAAGGAAGTATAGTTACAGTAGCAGGATCAGTATATAGTTCAGAAAGTAACTAACTTCAACACATATGGACAATGCAAAGAAAAAAAAATAATATTGATCAGCATATTGGAAACAAACAAATAAGATTTCACATAACAAAATCGGCAAAGATTCTCAATACATTTATGACAGGATAAAGAAAAGAAACAAATGGAGAAATGCACATGTAAAGGTTGCATAGTGCATGACTCATGACAATCGTGACCATAACTAAACTTCAATACCCTGGCCCCATCCCAGTCGCCAATTTCATATAATACACAGCAAATACTAGATCAAGATTTCACACAAATTATCACTGACCGTAAATGATTTCATATACAGAAAAATCATGTGATTAGAGATTGCAGACAAATAACCAAAATCTGGAAAATCACTTAGCCAATGAGAACTTAGAATACCTGAAAAGGTCTAAGAAGAGCATGGAGAACAACAAGAGCATTCATTGTGCTCCAATTAGCGCTCGAACCGTTAATGAGATTGCTATTCTGAATAGCTGACTGCAGATTAGGCACGAGCTCCGGCCATGAATTCTGCTTAACAAACTCAGCAACTGCAACAGACCGAAACTGCCACCAACAGAATCGCTCAGATGCAAAACACAAACAAGGCTCACGAAGACGCAGCAATATAAAACACACTAGAAACGAAATAAGATCCATACCACTTCAACCAAAATCTTCAAAATGTGAAACTCGACTTGAAGCAGAGCTTGCATTAACTGATCCTTGAACTCCTTGCTGACACTGGAAGGTGTGGCGGCGCTGCTGCTATCGATATTGCGGCGCGTGAGGTTCTTCAAGTACGCAGCAGCAGCGATCTTCAAACCTTGATCTTCACCACCTGCTCGCAAACACCAAAACCGAAACTCTCAAAAAAAAAAAAGTCCGTAGAAAATTGAGCTCAACAAGCGAAAATCACGAAATCAACGATTGAGCTTAAACGGAAGTGAGGAAGTGAAATTATTACGACTTACGAGTTGAAATAGAGAGAAGGTAGAAAGGGAACTGTGGAGTGAGGGAGAGTCGATCGAGCGCATCGGTGGCAGCACGAACGGCGTTGGCGTCGGGGCTGAGTGTATGGTTGAGAAGCTCAGCGATCTGAGTGAGTTCCGCCATGGAAAATGGATCAGAGGGCACTCTCTGATGGTGATGATGATGATGGATAGGGTTTGTGCTGTGCTGAGCTCACAATTGAGAAACCCTAGTTTTTTCTTTTTGTGCGTCACC
This sequence comes from Aeschynomene evenia, assembly GCA_013621005.1. NCBI lineage: Eukaryota > Viridiplantae > Streptophyta > Magnoliopsida > Fabales > Fabaceae > Aeschynomene > Aeschynomene evenia. The sequence goes on along the minus strand of CM024263.1, from coordinate 30,622,243 downwards.
CGCTTCTTTTCCATCTTGGCGGGAATATTATGTGTAACCGCTTCTTTTTCGAGATTTGGGTGGAGCGCTTTTGTTTTATTTTCATGGGAAACAAATAAAAAGAAAGAAAAAGGTTAAAAAATGGAGATGCGGGGGATCGAACCCCGTGCCTCTCGCATGCAAAGCGAGCGCTCTACCATTTGAGCTACATCCCCATGTTGTGTTTTCTTTGATCTTTATAATTCTCTACCTTCATTTAATCAAAAAGAGAATTTGGGGATTCAAACAAGTATTGCAAATTGCTGTGTCAGAGTATTCAGGCCCCTTATTTTATCTCTTATTAGCCCAATTAATTAACTTTTAAATTGTATTTCATTTACTCTCATGCCATACTGAAAACAGAACAAGGAAATGTCAAGATGAACAGCACCAAGGACAATGTCAGTGTCTAATCCTTTTTCCTGCTAATTTCAGTATCAAACAAAGTATCCATCAATTTTTCTGAATGGCCAAAGTTGCACAAGCTTTTGAAAGTGTGCATAATATATTAGGGGAAATTACAGCTGAAGTTTGTTTGTGAAATTTACCAAACTTTAGGATCATCTGTGTAATTTGCCGTATATTTTATAAATGTATACTATAGCACACATTTTATATCATGTATAGCACACGTTAGATACTCGTTGGACGTATTTCTGTTGTACGAATTTCTTTGCTCTATTCCAAATGCACCGCATTCCAATGAAGGTGGATAACCATGCTCAGAAATAAAAATGCAAAGCAGAGTTAGCTTTTTCTTCAATTTTTTCAACCTGTGGAACCCATCAACCACAGCCTGTGTCCAACGTTCAAAAAATAGCTATTCAAAACCCTATTCGAGTAAATTACGCACACTTACACAGTTTCTCATACCTTTTCCTGTAAAAAACCATCATCCCAAAGTCACTCATCTTGTCTTTTTCTCTGTTTCCCCTGTTGCTGCAAACTCACTCTCTCTCTTTCTCAGTGTTCAAGTTCTACTTTGTGAGCATGAATATTCATCTTCATCTACTCACATTACTACTATTTCAGCTACAAGCCATTGTTGTTCCAACTCTTTCACAGATCTCCCTATGCAAGAACTCATGTGGCAGCATCCCCATAAAGTACCCTTTTGGCCTAGAAGATGGTTGTGGTGCACCCCAGTTCAAGAACATGCTTAATTGCAGCACTGACTTGTTCTTCCAAACCCCATCAGGCTCCTACAAGGTTCAATCCATAGACTATGACAAGAAAACAATGGTAATCTATGACCCTTCAATGTCCACTTGCTCCATCCTCCAACCTCATCATGACTTTGTCATGACAGATATTCAATCAGCTATAATCCCTCCATCACAAGACACAGTTTTTGTGCTGCTAAATTGCTCTGTAGATTCCCCTGTTCTTAACCATTACAAGTACTTATGCTTCAACTTTGAAGGACACACCTGTGATGAGCTTTATGGATCCTGCAATGCCTTTAGGGTTTTCCACTTGTTGACAAATAGTTCCCCTCCTTGTTGTTTCACTAGCTACAATACACTGAAGTTCATGAGCATGAACATACTGGATTGTACACACTACACTAGTGTTTTTGATAGTAGTCATTTGAAGGGTGTTGGACCTTTGGATTGGGTTTATGGGATCAAATTGTCTTTTAGTGTGCCAGATGTTGGGTGTGATACTTGCAAGGAATCTGGTGGGACTTGTGGGTTTGATACTGATACAGAGGGTTTGTTGTGTCTCTGCTCAAGTTCAACCAATTCAACAAGGGCATGTGGTAAGTTACTATGTACATATAGTCCTAGGTTTTAATTTTTTTTCTTTAGTTCATAATGACTAATGCTTCTCTGGATTGACCTATGTTTTAATCTAGCATGGAATTTGGAACACATTGTAATATGCACACCAAAATTGGATTGATTGGTTTTTTTTTTTTTTACATCAAGAATTATTGTTTGTAAATTGTAACGTGGACTAGTTTTATGTGCTTACAATAATTCAAAAAAGTAATATTATTTGATCCTCACCCAACACTTTTGGAAAGAAAATGGGGAAAAATGTTGAGTATGTCATGGAAAATGGTTGCATACGTATAGCACACATTTCATGTTATGTATAGCACAACTTGGATTCTAGTTGAACGTATTTCTGTTGTACGACAAACACTATTATTTTTTTTTTTTTTTTGTTAATTAAAGTTTGTTGGGTTGATAGAAAATAGTAATGGGTTCATACCTAACATTCTTCCCATGTAAAATTGCTGATTTTTATACCTAAGCTTGATTGATTAATGTTGAGATGCTAGTAATGGTTTTATACCTAAGCTGTGTTTTTGTATGTGTGTCAGGTGCTGGAAGCATAGTATCAGATGGAGAAAACAGTGTAGTTTGGACACATTACCAATTAGTTTTGTTTGTTGTGGCTGTTGTTCACATGGTGGTTATGATGAGGCAACTTTAATTTGGGAATTTTAACTTCAATTCTCTTTTCATTCATTCATTTTGGTGCATTTGTGATGTGAGATTGAAGTAAAGTAGTAGTATCAATGCAAGTTCTTCAGGTTGTTTCTGTTTAACTTTTTTTACATTAGATTTTGTTTACTATATCAAAAATAAAGGACTGCGATATCTACCTAAAACAAAATTTGATATATTACCTAAAACAAAATATATACTGTATAATTTTAACTATTAAGCAGTTGAACCTTAATGAATTTTATGAACACTCAAAATAAGCCCAAAGAGAAAGTATAATAACCATGAAAAAAAAATGCAAATTCCATATTTTTAATTAGCATTTTTGTGCTAGCAGATTGCTATATATAGTAGTTATAGTTCAGGATTAAAAGAGCGCAAGGTAGAGGCTCCCCCGTAATTCAAGTTATAAGTTCAAATTAACGATCAAAACTTATCATTGCTTTTGTAATGGTTTGTAGGCCACTATCTTATTCAGAATTTAATAAACTAATAATAATCAGATGCAATTAAAATTGTCACACTTCGAACTTGAATCCCGCCCATAGTTGACATCAAATTCTATAGATTAACAAACTCCAATTTGAGTTTGTCATAACAATTTGAAATTTGACCTCATTGAATGATTCCTAAGTTAAATAGTATAATAAGTTTACAGAAATTTAATATGAGCTTTGCTAACCATTAGTTTTATGATAGTAACAAATGTCTTTACTTAAAGTAAAAATAGAAATATTAATCTTAAAAAATTATTTTCTATATAAAGGATTTGACATATAAAAATTCAAATTTTCATAATTCTTTCAATTTGAAGTAATCCTATCAAAAGAGCATTTGTTAGCAAAATTATATTAACATGTATTACTAAGTGAATGCTTAATTTACAAAAATATTGCAATTATTGATTATTTTTCTTTCTTTTTTTAATTCATTCAAGCCTATTGCATGTCCTTCTTTGTTGTGTTGGAGTTCGCATATAATTTTACAATAAATGCAGTTAAGCTACAGTATTTTAGTACTAGTACTATATATGGATTCATTATCTTGTCAATATTGCAAAGGTTAAGAAACCCAAAAAAGATAATTTGAGTAACATCATTAAAATGGCTCTTGTTCCCAACAAAGAGGTCATTAAATTCACCATCATGCGTGGTAATCAATTAACTTTGTCCCTTGTACTTAAACTCCTACATTACCTAACCTAATGTCCCTTTAATTTTGGGAAAGTCATAACATTCTAACCAAGGCAATCTCAATTTCAACAAATCACAAAGTTGGTACTAATACTAATCATTTATTATCATGGCTCCAAAGAAGGTTTGAAATTTAAAACCTGTTCAAGGGTCAACTCTAGCAATAACAAATAATTAAAGGGGTACCCCAACAAATTCATCAAAGTCAAATTTGAATTTGAAGCGGGCCTTCTTCTTCTCCTCCATATTCTGAGTTCTGACACACATTCTCATGATCTCATTCATCTAACCTTCAAATCTGAAACCTCCATGAATCCAAACCTACCTCACTGAAAATATCAACAACCACAACCACCACAATGCTAAGAGAAACCTCATCATCTTCTTCTTCTTCTAGAACCTTCCATCGTAAGAACACTCAAATCGAACCAAACGAGAACGAGTTCCAATCTTCTACCATCAACTATCCACCTCCTCGAACTCCTTTGAATTCCATTCCAGATCCTTCTCAGTACCAAAAGGAAGCTCAGGAACCCGAACCTGATCCTTTTCTCATCAAACCCGAACCAGTTCGCCCGGCTCGGTATTCATCTGACAGGTTCGCGGCTGGGAGCTTCGGTCTCAGCTCCGGAACTCCGCGAGCTTCGGGTCGGGTTGGGAAGTCGATTTCGGAGCCGAACTCTGCGCAGAGCACACCGGCACGGAATGCTTCGAGCTCGAGGGTTTCGCTTGGTGGAGGAAGCAGAGCAAGAGGAGTGAGCTCGTGTGCGTTGATGAAAGGTATTTCCAATACTGAATTGTGTGCTGAAGTTCCGCATTTCGAGCTCGAAGATGATCCTTCTTTTTGGAAGGATCATAATGTGCAGGTAGGTTTTTGTGTGAATTCGGATTTGTTGTTGAATTCAAGGTTTTGTTTGTGCTTGTGTTGATTTGGAGGTTGTTGTTGCTTTTTTTTGAAGGTGATGATAAGGATTCGACCGTTGAATGCTGCGGAGAAGGTTTCGCAAGGGCATGGAAGGTGCTTGAGGCAGGAGAGTGCGCAAACTATGGTGTGGCTTGGTCACCCTGAAACCAGATTCACCTTCGATCATATAGGATGTGAGGCCTTATCACAGGTTCGGCATAAATTTTGATGTTATTTTTTTGTTCATTCAGTTTTTTGTCTTGAAAATTTGTGTTGTTTTGGTTTTTTGAAATTGGTTTTGGTGAATAGTGTGTGAAACTCCACCAATCCATATGGAAATGGATACGTTGTACTTAGTTCTAGACATCAATGAATCAATGATTTTGTGTCATGAATAGAAGTTTTGGGAGGAAGAGGGTATATTGAGAAAGTTATATTTCAAATGCTTATTGGGATGAATTTGGTGTAGGAAAACCTGTTCAGAGTTGCAGGAGTGCCCATGGTGGAGAATTGCTTGTCAGGTTACAACAGTTGTATGTTTGCTTATGGTCAGGTAATATGAATATGATATGACTGGTTGGGACTTATGATCTTGTTCTTTGCTACAAAACGATACATATTTATGTATGTTCTTGCTGCTGAAGTTGTGTCTGATATTCTGCAGACAGGTAGTGGCAAGACATATACCATGATGGGTGAGATCAAAGAAACAGAAGGGCACATTTCTGATGATAGTAGTGGGATAACACCCAGAGTTTTTGACTATTTATTTATGAGGATTAAGGCGGTGAGATATTTAGAAATACCTGTGTTTCCCTATGAATAGATTGCTCTATTCTGCTTCGTCTGAATTTCTTAAGGGAATTCTATCATGTAGGAAGAAGAGAGCAGGAGGGAATATAAGCTGAAATACAGTTGCAAATGTTCCTTTTTGGAGATATACAATGAGCAAATAACAGATCTTCTAGAGCCTTCGTCAACTAATCTGCAAGTAATACACAGTTTCAAAATACAATTTGTTTCAAAACGTTGTTGATGCTATGTGTTAGAGTTCATAATTTAACATTCTCTCTGTAGCTCAGAGAAGATTTGAAGAAGGGCGTATACGTTGAAAACCTTACTGAACATAATGTGGAAACTGTTAATGATGTTCTCAGGCTTTTGTTACAGGTGAGGCTTTTGTGATCAGAGTTTACCCTAACATTATAAATTGGTGCTTGATCATGTTTGGCATGCTCTTATTATTCTACACAATTACGCAGGGCACTGCTAATAGAAAGGTAGCTGCAACTCATATGAATTGTGAGAGCAGTAGATCTCACAGTGTCTTCACTTGCATCATTGAAAGCAGATGGGAGAAAGATTCTATGACTCACTTTAGGTTTGCAAGGTTAAATTTAGTAGATCTGGCTGGTTCTGAAAGGTAACTACTACAAATTTTATGATCACAATCTTCTTTATATACTTCTTTTCTCTTTTTTGGTCTGAAGTGGGGTTGACTTGCACATTAATCTAGGCAGAAAAGCTCCGGTGCAGATAGTGAGCGTTTGAAAGAAGCAGCAAATATAAATAAATCCTTGTCAACTCTTGGGTAACTATATAAACAACCACCTTATCAATTTATTATCTGGTGGTTTTCAACCTATTTGTAATTATATTCTTCTTCCGTGTCATAGGTTGGTCATAATGACTTTGGTGGACTTGGCACATGGTAAACCAAGGCATGTCCCTTACAGAGATTCAAGGCTTACATTTCTTCTTCAGGTAAGATGCATGAAGCTCTAAACATTGGTCTTAGTAACGGTTCTTACAATGTAGTACGTTGTTCTCTTGAGTAGGATGATTGTACTCTCCAAAACTTTGTATGCAGGATTCCTTAGGTGGAAACTCAAAAACAATGATCATTGCAAATGTCAGCCCATCCATTTGGTTTGTGTGAACTTGTTGCTTGAAATTAAATGATGGTTCTGTCATTTCTTGTCTTCTGATATAGTACTAAAAATTGATTTTGCCGCCCGTGTAGCTCTGCTCATGAAACGCTAAGCACTCTGAAGTTTGCCCAGCGAGCCAAGCTCATTCAAAACAATGTACTTATCTATTCAACTGCATTTATCTCTCTTTAATATTTTCTCACTATTTTACAATAATTGAATTAATTGATTTTCTTCTCCTATATAAAAAAAGGCAAAGGTGAATGAAGATGCTTCTGGCGACACAAATGCACTGCAGTGGCAAATTCAGCAGTTGAAGGTAAGTCAAAATTTTGGGAGGTTATTATACTACTTATAGAGCTGACTAAGCCGAGTCATTTACTGAACTTGAATAGGATCAACTGTCCTTTCTGATGAACAATAAAAATTTACCACCCTTGGTATCAAACTTGGAGTCAAATCCCGAAAGCTGTAGGTTGAGTGAAGGGTCAGAAGGATATGATCCTTTTGGAGAAGGAGTAGCAGCTGGTCACAACATGCCTTTTCCAAACAAAGTGGTAAACTTCATGGAACTTATTGTGCTGCTCTAGTATTTATGGGTTGCATCGGAGTGTTAAAGGGATTTTGTCCAATAATAATAATAATAATTATCATAATAAGTGTCACGGAAAGTTTGAGCTTTTATGTCTGCAGATTAAATGCATGAAAGCTGCTTTGGTTGGAGCCTTGAGGCGAGAAAAAATGGCTGAGGCTACAATCCAGAATTTAAAGGCTGAAATTGAATGCATGAACTGCTTGGTATGCATGATAAAGACTTCTGTTAGGAAATTCAGATTTCAGATTTCCTCCTTGTTTTCATGTTAAGCCTTGCAACAAATTTGTTATATGGAACATATATTCCCTAAAAAAAAAACAAAATTCAGGTTAGCTCTGTGAATAAGCTAAAATATTTTTAATATCATAACCTTGAAAATACTATAAACCTTTGTCTGCAGACTCGACAAAGGGAAGAGGAGGCTCAGCAAACCTTAACTATGCTGAAGCATTACGAGGAGAAGAATAAACAACTTGAATCACTGATAGATGGTAAACTGTCCGCTGAGAAATATCTCATGGAGGAGAACAGGGCTTTACAGCAGGAGATCCAGTTTCTTCAAGCGAGTATTCATAAAAATCCAGAATCATCCAGACTTGCTTTGGAAAATGAGAGACTTCTGCAGCAACTGCAAGGGTAAGTTGAATGGACAATTATGAAAGTGCCAATCGGTTCCTCAATGTCTGTGACTTATTTTACATCTGTTCTTTGTTACCAGATTCCAAAACTTAAATGAGCATGGAGAGAGGGAGAGATTGCTGACTGAACTTTCTGAATTGCGTGATCAGGTCTGGCAAGATCCCAGAATTTGTCCTACCCTCTCCTGGAAGATAACAGTCAATTTTCATGTTGTCCAGATTATTTATAGTTTCTATTTTGCTTCTCACGTGCAGCTCCTTATCGCACATCAAGAGAAATTTACATTCTCCCTGAAAAATGAAAATCAGGTCAACTTTTATTACTTATGCAATACTAGTTATGCTAACAGCCTAGCTGAGATTTCCTGTTTTCACGTGGCATGCTCTTTGATATTTCAGGACACTGATACAGAACAAGATGCAGAAGATTGCCGGAATATGAATTCCAAATTGCTCAGGTAGACAGTAGTCTTCCAATAATTTCTTATTGCGTGAGCATGCTTAAGTACTAACAATTTCTCTGCATGCTTAATAGAACAAAGTTTCTTAACATGCATAAGCTATAGCTTTTATGCTATTTCTTTTTTTGGTAAGGGCTTTGATGCTAAATTATTGATGATGTTCTTAATTTAGATTATTATTATTATTGACAAATGTGTTTTGGTTATTAATCATTTCTTTTTTCACCTTATTTGTATCAAGATTATGGTTAGTGGTGATACTATTATGCTGTGGGCCAAAACACTATTTTATTTATAGTAGAATGCTGACAAGTTTCCTCATTTCTTCTTTCTTTATTATTTATGTTGCAGAGAAGTAGATAAATTACAAACCAAACTTGGAAAATATTTGAACTGCAATCAAGTTGAGTCTGATTCTGTAAGGATTTCTTATGAATTAATGTCAGCATATTGCTGAGCATTGTTCAGTCATATTTAATCACTTTTCATTCATGCAGATTCTGAACTATTTAGCCTGTTCTGCATATAGCAGTATCTTTAACAGAAGTGAATTTGTCTGCATTAAATGCATATCATACTTGTAAGATCTGTTATAGCTGCTTGTTCACTTCAAATGAAAATTGAGAAGTAAGAAGGAAACATTTCATGATGAAAAAGTAAATAAAGTGTATGCATTCGAAACCGTGATACTTTAACCCAAATACCACCGGAGTGGGGGACACTTACAAATCTGCATTCGAAAATATTTAATGGATTATCAATACATGGGTATGCTTCCTTGTTTTATAATCAGCATAATAATAATCAAATGGATTTTACAGGTTGAGACTATATCCATGAGAAGTGATTCTGGAGATGATATACCATCCTCTACATGGGAAGCAGACTATGCTTTAGCAAATACAATAGAAGGAGATGATTTGGGTCCGTCATTAATGCTTGCTAAAGGTAATGAAGATAACAGCAGCAAAGTGCTGGAGGAAAAATTGGAAAAAATGTGTAAGGATCTTGAAGAAGTTAAGTTACTTAATGAGCAATATAAAGAGAAATGTGCATTACAGTTATTTCAGAAACAGCAGAGCGAAATGGTCTGTCAAGAGGTTGAGATGGAGACAACCAGAACAATTCTTCATTTGCAGGAAGAGGTTGCCAGTCTTCAGTTAGAGTTTGACGAGAGGTTATGCTCCATTGCTCAAGAAAATACAGAGCTAAGAAATGTCATTGCGGCAAAAGAGGAGGAAATTAGGACACTGCGTACGGAGTGGGAGAGAGCAATCATGGAACTGACAACCTTCCTTTTAGATGGCTCCAGATCTCTCAGAGATGCTTGCGGCCAAGTAAAAAGAATTTCTTGTTCATTTCCCCAGGTAAATGCCAGAATTAGTGAACATATTGACATGGCTGTAAAAAGTTATTTTGAGAAGGAGGAAGCAATTCAGCAGCTACAAAGTAGCTTGGAGGATGCACAGAAGTTGGTGATGGACATGGAGTTGAAATTGAGTTCCTTAAAGGAAGCAACTGTTGCCTTTAGTGCATGTCAACAACTAGATAACAATGATGGCATTGAAGAGGTAATTCAGTTAAGACTGTTGTTGAATGAGAAGACCGATATGGTAAGTATGCTGCAAAGAGAAATAATTTATAAAAACAATCAGCTTTGTGAAGCAGCTAAACAAGCTGATGCTGCATTCTTAGTGGCAAAATGGCTTTCTGATAGTTACAACGTAGCTCACGTGAATGGTGATGACAGAGATATTTCCATCCATGAGCTAGATGTCCAAGCCAGACTGGGTAGTTATGCTCCTTCTGAGAATCAAGATGTCGGAAATTATCTGATACTAAATGATCTTATGGCTCAAGTCCAGTTAATAAAATTAGAGGTACTGGGGATGGAGAATGCTTTTAGAGCCTTTTTTGCAGATCCAGAAACAGAGACAGCATCTTTCCAAACTGGTATCATGAGTCTTTCTTCTGCTTATAAGGACTTTATTCAGGACTTGGTCAAGGAAACTCAGGACATAAGAAAAGAAGTAAGGGAGTTAAAGATGCAGCATAAAAGTTCTCAGTATTATAGAGTTGACTCCCTCACGTCAAATACAAACAGAAGTCAGGTGTATCCAGACCACTGTCCCACAATTTGTCAGATAAAAGAACAACTAGTTGAAATGAATAAAAGATTGAATATCATCGAGAAATGTATTGGCACAGAAGTAGATGTGTCAAGCATACAGGCGGATGAAGATCTCATCGATGCAGATGAATTGAGTGCAGATAGTTCTTCAATGTCTGACTTGTCAACCGAAACTGATAGCATTGCTTCTGGAAGCAAGTCATATGAATCCTCATATGCCTGCGACTTTAAGATTCCAGGAAAATTAACTGAACAAATGGTACATCTAAAATCTGATGAAGGCATTGTAGCTCAGTCTGATGATCACAAATCATCAAATACACTCAAGCTTGCAAAAAGGCCAATACATAGTGTAGCTGCAGTGTCTTGCTTGAGTAAAGAATTGCTTTCCACATTTGATAGTTTCCACAGACTCTCTGTTCGTTTGTCTGCACTCCTCAAAGAATTGGATGATGGATCCCACTCAGGTATTTCACTTCTACTTCCATTTGAGTGCTGCATCTGTTTATCTTTAGTTATCTGAAATTTAATGCAAGGGTTTAAATCATGCAATGATGAATGACAGAACTGAAAAAGGAAGCTCCTCCATCTTTCAAGTGCTGTGAGAATGTAACAGAGGTATGTAGTTTTCCATTTGGTGGTGAAACTGTATGAGATTACTGCACGGAGTATTATAATTATTGCATATTGGACACTTGACATTTATTGAAGTTTTCACTGCATGGAAATAATCCTGAGTATCACTGCACTATCTCTAATGCTTTTAATTCTGTTCTTATGATTCAGGTATTTTGTCATGGGGAAATTAACCCTGCTGATTGCTTTTTAACCACATTTATGGAAGCCCAAGCAACGGTGAAGGAAGCAGATATCACACTGAATGCCTTGACAAAAGCTCTTGAAGATTCAAAACAATTGACTGCTACATGGAAGCATGCAAGTGATAACCTGATGATTGAGAGATCAAGCTTGGCAGAAGAGGTTGAAAAACTGAAATCTTCAATACTTCATAAAGAAGAGGAGAATCAATTACTGAAGGATCACATTCATTTGAGTTTGACAGAGATGGCAAACTCAGTTTCTATGCTAGAAGAGTGTTTCTTGCAAGTGAAAACTGACGTGGAAAAGAGATTCATGATAATGTATTCTGACATTCTTCTGATGGGTCAGGAGATGCAATGCTTTATGCATTGCATGAAGTCATCATTAGAAGATACCTGCTCTCAGATTGTGGATGAAGGGTTTGAGTCTTTTGTTCTGTTCAACTGCTGGGTAACAGAGCTTATCAATAAATTTGCCTGCTTTAGCACAAACCGTGGTTTCCAATCACCAAGACAAGGGGAATTGCATAATTTGCAAACGATTTACTCAAATGATAGAGAGCCTGTCAAGAGTACATGTAATGACAGCACAGGGAAAAAAGATCGAAGTATGTTAATCCAGAATGTACAAGAGGAGCCAGACTTGCCGAATGTTGAAGTTTTGTATGAAAATATGGCTCTTAAAAAGGAGCTAGAGAGGAAACAAAAGCTGTTAGATGGTTTGCTCTTTGACTTCAGGCTGTTACAGGAATCAGCTTCTAATAGTAAAGACATTAAGGATCAGACTGAGAAGTTAATATTTTCTCTAAGCCAAGTTCGGTATGAGCTAGCAATTAAAGCAAGTCAGCTTGAAGATATACTGGTTCAGAACAGAGAACTTGAAGGTTCTCTTGCTGACACAGAAAAGGCTTTAACTGCATCGAACCAAGAGCTTATGCTTGCTAAAGAATCAGTTGAATTACTTTCTGATCAAAATTCGGAGTTAAAGGAACTCTTGACAGAATTATATGCAAAGAACACTGAAGCTGAAGTGCAACTGGATGAGCATAAAGAGGTGATTAAAGGCTTGGAAAAGGAAATTTCTAATTTGACAACTTCACTGCAAAATCAATCACTTTCTTTGTTTGAAAGCCTCGAGGATGAACTCAGAAAGGTGGTAGTAGAGAGAGACCAACTCCATGAAGAAGTTTGTGTCTTGAATGATAAGCTTGAGATGGCTTATTCATTAGCTGATGAAAAAGAAGCTATTGCCATGGAAGCTCGTCAGGTATCTACATGCCATTCATATTTGTTTCTTCTTCTTTCTGATGGTTACTTTGACTGTTGGTACAACTGCCTTTGGTGGAACTGAAATTTTATTTGTAGGAGTCAGAGTCTAGTAAGCTCTATGCTGAGGAAAAGGAAGAGGAAGTCAGGATTCTGGAACATTCTGTTGAGGAGCTTGAGGGTACAATAAATGTATTAGAGAAAAAGGTTAGTTTTCATGAGCGATCACTCATCTTATGTGGAAATCCATAGGGTGATGATTCAGTGCATGGTGAAATTAGGCAATGTTCCACTACCATGCATGCTTGATGCTTAAAATGGCCTATAAGATAGTTAAACTTGTCTTTTGATTATTGACCTTTTACTAATTAAACTGTAATGGTCTTAAGGTGCATGAAATGGACGAGGAAGTAGGTAGACATCGTTTAATTAGTGATTCACTAGAAATCGAACTCCAAGCTTTGAAAGAGAGATTATTGTTAGTTGACAACTTCACTCAGCATGCAGATTCAGATAGCAACAGTGGTCATCCTGATGAGCAAATATCTAGGTTAGAGCTGCTATCCTTTCATTAATTTATATTATTGTTTATCTTTTATCAATGCAGGCATATAATGACATTGTAAACAAATTTGTTACTTTAGAAGTTGATCAACATTAATTTCATTCATAGATGGTTTCTGATTTATCACTATAGCTTGCCCTACTTACTTGGCTGGAAAAAAAAAGGCTTTTGTTGTTATTGGCCAACTCGTTCCTCACACCAACAACTCCTATGCAGGCAACTACCCATTAAAATATCGGAACTTCAAGAGGCACTAAATCGGATAAAGTTTCTGGAAAAGGAAAATGCAGAACAAGATGAAGAGGTAACTCCTTGAATTCCGAATGTTTTATTAAAAAACCTATTGGATCATATGATACTCTTGTCTGTCTTTAGATCTGACATTTTGTTTTTTTATTTTGGAAGATAAAAAAGTACAGAGAGTACATCTCTGAACTTGTATTGCATGCTGAAGCCCAAGCGTTGCAGTACCAACAGAAGGTATGCACGTAAATATAAGTTCATGGTCTATAAAAATACTTTTCTGGAAAACTTTTTGTTAAAACCGATTTTGATTCATAATTATTTATTTTATATTTGTATAATATGAAACACAATATAATCTGCTATTCTTACCTTATTATCTCTTCTGCTTCCGAATCCTTCTGCGCTTTAGTACAAATGCCTGGAGACAATGTTCCGCGAAGTGAAAACAGAAAAGTCAAATTCAACATCAAGTGTACCAAATTCAGAGAAAAGCTCAGTGAGGACGAGAGGCTCAAGCTCACCATTCAGATGCATCTCGAATCTTGTCCAGCAAATGCATCAGGAGAAAGAACATGAACTGTCGATGGCAAGGCTCCGTGTGGAAGAACTAGAGGCACTTGCAGCTAATCGGCAAAAGGAGGTATTAAATCATTTCATTTTGGTCACTGTTCTTGGGTTCTTTATTTGTTACATTACATCCAAAAAAGAATAAGAAAAAGACAAGAATAGTTCAACATTTTTGTTTTGGGATCAGGTCTGCATGCTACAAACAAGGCTAGCTGCTGTTGAAAGCATGACTCATGATGTCATTCGAGACCTTCTCGGTGTCAAACTGGACATCACTAACTACGCAGTAAGTTCCTCTGTTTCTGCTTCATGTTTTAAATTCTGGGATTTCTTGGATAATATTCCTCAATAGCCTTGCATTATTGCTTCTGGTATGTTCTAGAATATGATAGATCAAAACCAAATTGTGAAATTGTTGGAAGAGGCTCATCATCAAAGAGAGGAGTTCTCCACAAAGGTATAACCCCAATGCCGAGATTATAACCCAGCTATTTTTTTTTATCACGTATGTATCTTAATTATCATTGCTTTTTCTTTAGCAAAAAGAGAATTTCAACTTAAGACAGCAGATTAATGATCTCATTGAAGAAAGAGAAAGGTTAGTACACTTACGTAATCACCTCTCACCAAAGAGTTTTCCCTAGATGATTAATCTAATTAATTGTATTCAGTTTGGAATATTTTAGGTTAGAATTAGACCTATTTAGTAAAGTAATGGTGCTGCTATTTTCATTTTCCATATTTCTTACCACATCTGATTTGTAACAGCTGTATATCGGAACTCAAATCTAAAGAGGCAGACATAATTGCTGCTCAAATAGCAGTACAGCAACTCCAAGAGCGCGATCAGTTGCTTTCTGCACAAAATGAAATGTTGAAGGTAGGCCACACAACACTTAAAATGTTATACATATTCTCACACAATAATCACAATTTTTCTGTTAATGGTTGTATTTTCTGCCTCTTCTTGTAGATGGACAAAACAAATCTCATCAGGAAGATTGCGGAATTGGATGACATGTTGAAGAAACTTCTTGGGACACGAGATGCCCAACATCATCTACCACAGTCATCAAAGAATCAGGTAGGACGGTCGTCATTTTGACTAAATTATATTATATGAACTAGTTTTTCTCCATTTGTACTGACGAACATCTCATTTATCATTAGATGAGATGTGAATCTCATTTAAGTAGGACTCAAACACTATCTAATGATGTACGAAGTGTTCATCGATACGAAAATTGAGAAGAAAATAATTCATTATTTCTCATATTATTTGTATTTACTTAATGGATGTCTTAAACTCAAATATAGAGAGAAAGACTCAAAAGACACAAAGTGTCTTTTGCTTTCTCTGAGTCTAGGATGAATCTACAAAATGAGAAGAAATTATATTTTTCAATCTTTACACTCTCACTCATGTGCCTTTCATTATGTGGTTTTGCAGGATAAGGGCACTCTGAATTTGGGTAATGTTGGATTGAATAAGAGGTTATCACAAGCTGAACGACTTTCTCGTGTAAATGAAGAACTTGCTCGGTATTGTAAATCAGCTGGCAATAATTCTCAGGGATAAAAACCAGATTTGTGTTTGATGCCGAAGGATTTAATTTCAATTGTATAGATGCATGTTTGTTGTTTGAATTGATGCAATCATGAAGAAATCAACAAATTTAGTTTTGTACATTTCATTCCTCATCTATGTTTTTATAGGATGAGAGTACATAGATTTGTAGTATTCCAAAAAGTGTGAATCTGTAATTCAAAACAGACACATTTTCTCTTTGTATTTGTAAGCTTTCAAGTGTTTAGAAAGAAAGAGGTTGTTATTGGCTTTGAATTGTGAGAAGAAAGGTTGTAATTCACTTGAATAGTAACATAAATTTAATGTTTTGATGCATTCCAATAAATCATGTATATTTTTATAGTAGAATTTTTATGCAATAAGACAATTTCATACTTTCAAACAATAAAAATTCACAAATATTTCAAGTAATAATACACACTAATTTCTATATTTTTCCTTTCTTACACTAATACACATTAACTTCTCTTGATCAAATTTTCTAGAAGTTAGTTATCTTAATTTCATTGAAACTACACATTTCCAAATGCCTAGACATTAGCTTAACTCTATAGCAGATAAGACTATTTTATGGACATATACATTTTCCCCTTTAATTTTCTGATTCATCTGCTATCCTCCTAATTAATAGGACTTCCATAGAAGCTATGTTAGATGTTCAACAACAATAACAATTTAGCCTTAATCTCATTAAATGGGACCCACTACATAGATCATGCGAAGCAATAGAGAAACTTTGTTAGACATTACTTTCATAAAAAAAGGTCTACCTGTAGGACTTTGGTTCTTTCTTTCTTCACTGATTAGTCTAGTCAACATGCTGTGATTGACTGCTTCCACCTTCACCACTCTGTTCAATGGTAGGCCAAAACAGAAGTGGTCAATCAGATTTGCGTTAAATTAACAGAAACTGACGATGTATTCTCTTCAAATAAAAAAATCCAAAAATGTTATGAAAGCACATTAATTATGGGATACCAAAGCTGAAATCACCTGTATTTCAAAGGCATAAATATGACCCAACAAAAGGAAACATATAGGACTACCTTAAAATTTTGATATTTCATGAGCCTCATATACTGATCGCGGGCCTCCGGGTTACGAACCATGGACTTAACTCTATCCAGAGCCTTCTTTATGTCGTCAGATTTCTGTCTCCGCCCAATGCTAAGAAATTCATACTCATCATTTTTCTTGGCATCTTTGGAAACAATGTCAACTGGCTGCTCAACCCGGAAACCTCGCAGACCAGCTCCTTTTCTTCTCCAACGCAGTATCACTTTTTCCACAATGCTAACAGACCAAACAACTTTTTTGTACTGCTTCCGAACTTGATGACCTCTAACATGAGCCTATACAGAGGAAGCAAGTCAAATGAGGATGATATATTACCTCCATTGCAAAAAGTATGTATGGCCAATAAAAACACCAGTCATCACAACAATTTCAAAGGTTGCACCCAAAAAGAGTAAAAATACTAATTTATGGAGAGAAAGGAGAGGAGAAGATTGTAAAACTTATCAAGAAAAGCATATAGAAGGCTAGCATGATTATGATGCTATTAGAATACACTATGTGCACAAGTACCTGAATTTTTACAATGCGGTTGCGTATTATCATAAAATCTTTTCTTCCCTTCCACCCACGATATCTCTTTTGAATCCTTAATGCTGCATAATGCAAATAATCCTCAAAGTGACCCATCCTCTGAAACTTGTTCAAAGAATCAGCAACTATGTCATGTGTTGCTTCATGAATATCACAGCTACTTTCGGCTAATTGTCTTTGACGGAATGATCTTGCTCTAAAGGCTGCTTGGATTGAAGCAGCTGCAAGGGCTGATTTTCGAAAAGCTGCTAGTGACTCTTTTAGATAGTGTTGCTCATCCATTGTCATATTTGATGAATCCGCTTCAGCAGACTCAAAAGCATTGTTGGTCGCTATGGTTTTGGCAATGTTGTCCATCTCATTTTGGTTGACAGTTAATGTAGATAATCGACTTGTCAGATCTGCCTCAGCCAAATATCCAGCAATACCTTTATGTCCTCTACTTGAAGCTAAATCAGCTGCTGTTTGTCCTCGAGGAAAAGCTGATGTTGGATCATCAACAGCACTGGCATCTGCTCCTAATTTGACCAGTGCAATCACAGTTTCCTCTCTAAAGAGAATGAGACAGAAAACGT
This sequence comes from Aeschynomene evenia, assembly GCA_013621005.1. NCBI lineage: Eukaryota > Viridiplantae > Streptophyta > Magnoliopsida > Fabales > Fabaceae > Aeschynomene > Aeschynomene evenia. The sequence goes on along the minus strand of CM024263.1, from coordinate 30,604,677 downwards.
CTATGTGTTCAGAAACAACATTCAACTGCTATCATCCCCAACACATAACAAGTAATTTAACTTTTTGCTTCAGATGAAAAGGAAATTTAAGTGTTGAATACAAAAATTCATACAATTCATTAAGAATACATTTTCATTTCGTATGTCCAAAAAACAAATAGAGATGGGGCGATGAAGACATGAAACAAACTAGCAACTGATACCACAAGCATAAAGTTCTTAATAGAGATTAAAACTAGATATGAAGGCATTAAGTTCTTAAATGAGAGAGTTTCTAATATAATCTTACCTCCCAAAATATGAAGCCCAGTGAAGTCCTGTTCTTCCATGAGCATCTCTGAAGTTAGGACTGATACCATTAGCAATTAATGGGCCCATAGCCCACACATAACCAAGAGCAGAAGCCAAATGTATTACTCCTTGGCCTTCACTATCCAACATATGTGGCCCTTTTTCTCCTTCATGAACCTTAAATACCAACCATTCATAAAGCTTGTCTCTCAGTAATCTCTGAAATAACACATACATAGGGTTCATGTGACAACATTCATCACTCTGGAAAGTTTCTTCAAATACTCCTCTTTCATCTCCCATAAAGTATATTGTTTCTTTAAGTTTACATTTTTCACATTGAGGAACAGAGCATTTCAACCCCTTCTTGTCAGGTCCCAACTCTACTAGTTTAAGCAGTCGCATCTGAAGTCGTACTTCATCCTCTGGTGTGATCTTAATACTCACAGGACCAACGGATTTAGTTGGGTTTTCAAGATATTCAAATTCTCTGACCTCACTGCAGGCAAGCCTATTACTGCAGGTTACATAGAATGGAACACGGCCTGGTGAATGCAAAGGAGTGTAGCACCGGATGACATTCTCTGCCAAAACTTCAGCAGAAACCTCAATTTCACCAAACATACACCCCCACTTTGTCTCATTAGAAAGCTTTTTACTCCCAAGAAATGTGCCAACTATTAAAACCTTTAAAAAGGAGGAATGAACAAATGAAAAACTAGGTTGTATATTGTGATGTCATGAATATACAAAGATATAAAAACACAAACGATTCAAGTATGTCTTTGAAATTTGATGTAGGATAAAAAAAAAAGATACAGACCTTTGTTCTAACCCCAGCATATGCCCAATCTGGAGAAAAGTCAATTATACTAAATAGTTGTTCATGGGAAAGAGAGGGGCCTAATGAGTCCATATCCAACTGCATGTGGTGTAAACTAGATACCTCCTTATTCTCATTATCAGCATCAAGAACGTTCCAATAATTTCCAGAATCTGAAGCCATCAAGGAATTACCACAGTCTCCACCAATCTCCTTATCCATCCACCTTCCAAAGCTGTCGACCTTCTTCAATTCCCCAGTATCAACATCTTCTTGCCCTTTGTTACCACCTTCTTGGAGTTTTTGTTCAACTGTGATCATTGTAGTTGCAACAACACGATGATCAGGATGATCACGGAATTGACCACGAATTGAACCTACATCGTGCTCCTTTTGCACCTGTCACAATGTAAAAATAAGTCACATTGCATCTTCTGTCATATATAGTAAACTATAAAAACAACCGAGCATCAAGTGTTTTTTGGAAAGTCCAGATGGTCACAGAATACCAGTTGGTCAATTTGTCAATTTTGAAAATAAGGCACAACATATCTCAAGAACCGTGCACTGGAGAAGCAATGACAAGAAACTTTCCTTCTGTCATTTAGGGTTTCTACTTAACTCTCAGAGAGAGTTCAACCAACCTTTAGGCTATAAGAATAATATTGGAGTCACAAAGGTTACAATTTATCGATAATTGCCATTACTAGACCTGATTTACAGACTGTGAAACTCCTGTAACAGGCTGGATGAACACATCAGTAGTGAGCCTATCTCTGAAAAGTTGACCATCTTGATTTCTGTGATCTACTTCTAACCTCGCATCACACAACTTATGAAAAATGAAGTCAGCTTCAGGGCCTTCACTGGATCCTTTAACATGAAGTTCTTCATTGTGCATATTAACTGTGTTTCTGCTAGAGTTCCTAATTAATGCACTTGAAGATAAGCCAGCACCATGATAAAAGCTTGAGAGAGAAGATGACCATGAAATAAGCGGGTTCCTTAGTAACTCAGAAAACCCTGAATCAAAGATAAAAAGTAATTTTGTATATTTAAAAATTCAAGTAAAACTTTCAGAATAGAGAAACAAAGTAACTATAAAAACTACAATCCCCTCAGACCAAATAAACAAATGCAATGAAAGGTATGAAATTGAGGAGAGGGGCAAGGAAACAGGCATAGTCTTTGTCAATTAGCCACTAATCTAAAATCTCATCTGACTAACAACAAAACAAAATGATGATTATGTTCTGCTGTTGAATTTACTTTAATAGGCCTATATTAAATAGAAAAAGCACCTTACCAAAATAAATTTACATACCGCATGGAAATGATTAAAAATAATATGATGTATGCTTATCTATAAAAATTAAAAAGAGCATTGTGAAATATCAGTAATCTATGAACCCAGAATTTTAAAAATTTGAATTATGTATACTATATAAAAAGGACAACCATCCTTACCGGTGGCTTCATGCGCAAGCTGCAGTGTTGAACTGCTGACATGTTGAGCATGGGAAGAGGGTTGAGGACCACTCTCTGTGTCCACATCCTCATAATCTGAAGCTTGTCCATTCCGATCAAATTTATGCGCACTTGATGTAAAAGACGTTTGAACTACAGATGTAGGTGAGACTGTTTTGGCAGAGGAAGGCACTGAACTATTTTGAGAACTACCAACCAAGGTTACTGGAGCTACAGGGAAATTTGATATGCCAGACTTGTAGCCCTGTAAACAGTGAGGCGTGGAATAATAGAATAACATATCACTAAACTCGTGCAAAACAAGTAAATTTTTAGAGCAGCAATAAAATCACAGAATCACCATAGTTATGCTTAACACTAACCAGATTTACTTGGACTCTGGTTTCAATATAACAGCATCTTACGCAGATAAACTTTAACAATAGAGAAATCAAAAAGCCAAATATGCTCAAGAATGCAACAAACCTCTTTAATTTCACGATAATGCACAAGGACAATGTGTTGTAACTTCCTGCAAAACAAAAGAATGATCAAGTTGACAGGAAAAATTATCAATACTGGCAATGTAAATTAAAATCCTGGACTTTCAAGTTTCAAGTGATAAGCCTGTTAAGGGCTTGATTGGCATGGTCGTTTTCGCCTATGGATCAAAATGGGTCATATGCAGGCTAGTTTTTAAAAATCAGTTTTCAGTAGAGAATACTCTCTTTAAAAATCAAAGATAAGAGCTACAAATCCTTATATCAACAGAATAGCAGAAACTTACTCATCAAGCATCCAATAACTTCTCCGTTGAAAGTTCTCAGTGTCCTCCCCATGAGCATAGTAACAGTGCAAGACATCCACACTGCCAGCCTATGGTAAAAAGTCGAGATAATTAGGAAGCTCAAAATAAAATAAAACCAAATCGGATTGGTTGTTCCAACATAACAGGACCATCCATGACAGAGGTTCAATTAAAATAATTATCCAAAAAGTGAAACTTACAACTAATAAAATGAACAGCACACCTTCAACTTCTCATGAGCTTCTCTAACAGTCTTCCCATCTTTTTTCTTCCTCCACCTATGACCATCCTTGCGAAAATAACGAAGTGCTTTTCGATCAAACAAGAACAGCGACCCAGCTGCCAAATAGAAATACCAAATGAAAATGATAAAAAAAAAGTAATCCTCATTTCTTCATAATAAGCATATGTACTATAGCTAAAGGCATATACAAACACAGAATTCAATTTAGGGGAGAATGTCAATCTCGTTCATTAAAAATAAAAAATGATCAATACCTGGAGGCCTAATAGGTGGATCTGCCGTTAATTGAAACTTGTGATGGTTGCGAAGTATCTCACATATTTCAGCAGGTCGAAGCCATCGATGCTCTGCTTCTCGAAGTATTTCCCCAAGCTCTGTCCGATTCCAGGAAACGATCCGAATGGTGTAATATAAGATACCAAAAATAACAACGTAAAAATCAAACTCAACAGCATTACAATATTTGAATAATGAATTTGAGTCCCTGAAAGCAAAATCGATACTATAAGTCCACACAAATATGTGACAGTGGCACTGCACAGAGAAGGTAAAGACATTCAGTTGGCACATTCATCAGTTTGTGTTGTCTACCTATATATAACATCAAAGCTCTTATCGATAAACGAGATTTAACTCCTAACAAACAAGAGTAATTACGGATCCAAGTGAAGCGTACAATACTGATTGAAAGCGAGTAAAAAACCAAATACAAAAACCAGAAAATGAATCGAATGATAGAAAGTAACATTTGCTTATGTTACCTAGACAAATCATAGATTTGAGGAAATCAGGCGCATGCATGAAGATTGAAGAATGGAAACTCAAACTACAAACCATTATTCAAGAGGAAGAATCAGAGGCACAAGGTTGAAGATATACAGATGAACAGCATTGAAGCAACAATTTCAGCACGAAAAACAGAGTGAAATAAAATCTAACCTAATTGTTGGTTCCGAATGTATCTTCTGGTCTCAGCCATCATCAAGCAACAGAATCGTGCATGGAATCCGAAACAGAATATGGAAGAAAACAGAATAAGCTAGTGCAGAGAAAATTTAACTGAATTGAGGTGAATGAATTGAAAAACCTAACAGGTGAGAAAGTGGCGAAGGGTTTTCGAATTTCAGAGAAAATGAAAAAAAATGAGAAAGAACAGAAGAGTGTTGTGCGCCAAAAAAGGAGAAGAGAGTAAGAAAGGGGTGGCGCGTGAGAAGCACGTGCTAAGATAGAGAGTTGCGTTGAAGTCAACGTGCCACAAGCTGCGTTCACACATGTGTGACGTGGCATATGTCGCTTTCGAACTATACCGGCTCTTGCCTACGTGGCTAAGTTAACAAGCGTTTTCGGATATTAATTTTATGGTGTTTGCTTGACACTTACAATAATTAGATAGTATTCATACATATTATTATGTGACATCTTCTTATTGATTGTACTAAATTTAATAAGTGATGATTAAGTATTGACATAGATGATACAATCAATCAAAAAGTGCAACATAATAGTTTGTATGGGTACTATCTAGTTATTGGAAGTGCCCACTATTTGATACTAACACACACTTTGCTTTTTTTAATTTTTGATATTATTTTACTTGATACTTTTAAAAAATTATTTATTATAGATATATACTCATTTATAACTATATAAGTTACTGAAAAAATATTATTACAATTATATTTTACATAATATAGATAAAAATCTCATTTTTGATAAGTTCTTTTCATTTTATTATTGGTTATTATTATATTTTTATATTATATTTTTGGATAGGAGAAGGAAATGGGATTTGACGATTGAGGGTTACATGCATGCACCAAATTTTTTATTTGTGCGATAAAAAAAAAAACATAATCTTAACCAAAAACTTAAGCACTTTTTTTATTTTAACATGTGTAAGTAATTTTCGTTTGAGTAGAAATTTATTTATATCGCGATCAATGATCTTAAATTTGTTTGGTGAGCAGTGAGCTTATATTTATTGTAGTTATTGCTTTATATTATCAATATTTATTAGTATTAAACGACGATGATGTTTTTTTCTAATTGATTTATTACGTTTTGGTTTTTCCTCACATGTTTTGTAAACAAACTACTACCTCCATTCCAAAATAATAGTGATTTTAAGGAGAAAAAAAAATTCATAATGATAGTCATTTTCAACTTTAAATATTAATTTAATTTTTTCATACCTATTATACTTTTAGTATCATTTTTCTTTCTTTCTTGAATATTATTCTAAGGGACCACTAATCATCTTTCTTTCTCATTAATGCTTTAGATAATTTAGTTATTTTAATATATTCTTTTATAAAATTAAGAACATTTATTAAATTTCTTAATTTACGTATAAAAACCTTAAAAGACTAATATTTTGGAATGGAGAGAGCAATTTCTTTTAAAGTACTACGATTCAGTACAAAAATCCAGAAACTCCGTGGAAGACACCAATCACAAAAGAGCAATGTTAAGAAAATATTAAAAGTGACACTAAATTATCTATTTTAAATATAAAATTTTGATTGAATAAATATAAATATTGAATTGTATCAATATAAAGTTTATTATTATTTTAATATAAAAATTTAAATATAATATTGAATAGAGTAAATATACGTTAGATTATAGATTGAATTAAATGATTAATTTAATATTAAATTTACAGATCTATATAATGTTAAATATAATTTTGGATTATGTAAATGCTGGATTATAAAGAATAATAAAGAATAAGGGGCCAAATTTTGAAAACTAACATGTAAGTAAAAGTCTTAAACTCAATCATACACTAACTAAAAAGTCACATATATTAATAAATATAATTGACTATGTAAAATTTTTTACATTATCAATGTATCATAATTAGACTCATATATTAAAATCAAATAAAACTCATTTGAGTCATTTCTAAACTTCAACCTTGATCTGGATTTTGTGCAATTGGTTCCTTCATATTAAAAATAAAAATATGGGTGAATTATCAAGAAGTAACATGAAAAAAGTTTTTAACAAAACAATCTATTAATTATGACAAAATGTTCAAACTATACACTAAAATATCATTTGACTCGAACTCACAATTATTGCAGCTCATTATCCTTAAACAATCTTCAATAAATTATTTTGTTAAAAATATCTTTTGTAATTGAATTAGTCAGAAAAAAAAAAACTTTTTGTATTTCTTTTTATACTTTGTCCTAAAAACTTAATAAACAAACGTAAGAGACCAATCAAAATAATAATATAGTTTTTACGGTGGTCCCTTCATATTTGGGACTATTGGTGGTCTTGCTCCGAACCAAACACACCCTTAATTTTGATCCCATTGCAAAGGGGTTAGGGTTTTTGGGCGATTAGTAATGGATTCTTCAGAAGGAGCAAGGAAAGGGATTGAAGAACTGAAATTGAACAATGAGAAAAGTACAGCAAGCTACGTACCGGGTCAGTTGCCGATCACTTCATTCTCCGAAATCGTCAACGATGCTACCCTCCATTTTCAGATCATCCAATTCCCCAAACAGGTTTTTTTGTTTTTTATTTTCTGTTTTGCGTCAATTATTTTACAAATTTGTAAATTATTCCTTCTTCTTTTTCTCAATTCCCAAAAGTTGTGTTGATAATGATGTGAACATTGTTGGTTGGTTATGGATAGATACATGTTTGGGTTGGTTACAACTCTGCCAAATTGGGTCAAATTTATGCAGCTGCTCGCACTCGTCCTGTAATTCATCTCTTCTCCAATCAAAGTGATTGCTTTTTGTTTTCTCTGTTTCAAAAATTGTGTTTTTGTGTGATTTTGTGATGTGGGGTGGTCGATGATGATGATGAACACAGAACAATAATGTGTCTATGACTTCGTTACTGGGAGGGACTTCTGATAACACTGGCACTGGTCTTGCTCGTCGCTTAGGTAACTACTATAATAGTGTTTCATAGTTAAAAAAGCAAAGAAAAAAAATGTTCACTTTGTTATTGAATTGTTGTTCTCTGTGTGTGTTGTTTTATTGCAGTGTTGAAGACTGGTCTCAATGTGATTTTGGCTTGCAATATTCCGAAAAATAACCCTATGATTGAGGTCTATTTCTCTCTCTCTCTCTCTTTTGCTCACACAGGCATTAGCAATTTAGTAAAAATTCATGCTTAAGCTAATTCATATCTAAAAAAGAAAAGGCTGATATAATTGCAGCAACTTCATTTGCCAAAATCCACCATGTAGTGTGTGCTTGGAACCTGGTATTACCTAATAACATGAATGAGACTGATTCCCTTTTGTACTATTTTGCCTACTAGTTCAAAATGCATTCATTGCATATTTGGGAGATGATTGTTTCCAAAGTTCTGTTGTTGATATTTTGCCTTCATTTTCTAATTTTATTTCTACACTGCAACTTTATTGGATTTCAGGCCGAAGCTGAGAAGATATTGGTGCAGAAACTCAATAGTCTAGGTTATACAAAGTCTAGATTGGAAGGAATATCTGTGTAATCATATGCTGCAAGATGAAACTCTCTTCTTTTATTTACTTTAAAACTTTGATGTACTTCTGGCCCAAGCTAAGAAAATATTGGGACAGGAAATTCAATGGTCTTGCTGAGAAGGAATTTCTGTGTGGGAGACCCATCACTTCTTTCTGTTTTTCTCACTTTGTCCTTCCATCTTTTACTATCACATTTAGATCAAATATATAAAGGTGCTGATTGAAAACTTTGATCCTTAACTGGAACTACAATCATTTTCACTACTAACAAATAATTCAAGATATATATTTTTTTCTTTTATAAATAAGGTACATAAAATACTTGTCAATTTTCCGAAGGTGTACACCAGAGAAAAGGCAAAGCCTTGTATTCTGCAAGATATCTTCTTGAACAAATAGAAGCAGAGAATATTCCTAAACAAGAAAACAATCCTCTTTTAAGAAAAATTGCACACAAATCCTTCCTGAAAAGTTTGTTGAAACCTTTTGCCTGCAATCAATACTAAAAAGCAGAGAATATATGCCAACTTCCTTGAAACCTTGACCTAATAGCAATCTTCTTGAAGGGAAGAATATAACAAACAAAAGTTTCTCTTATATCAATATAAATGACAAACCCTTATGAAAGAATGAAAGGAAATTGTCGACATTTAAGTTGTTAATAGCCTCTTTTACCATGGATATGCAAGATGGTTTGTCTCTCTTCTCTCTTTCTTGGCTAGTATATCTTAAGGTATCTGAATATGTATCAGTGTATGTGTATATGCCGTCAAAGAACCACTCCTTGAAAAATAGCTAGGTTAAAGTTCATAAATAGACTTATATCTAATATTTCTACACTTTTCTTTGTGGTGAATGAATTCTAAGGTAAGTATGGTATTGTTGACTATAAGAACTCTAATGTGTCAAATGTCTTTACACATGATAAAAGAAAATTTATCAAGGTCAACCTCCTTACTGTTTGATTATTGAGGATCTAGTACCACATTGGGAAAAAAATCCTAAAAGCTTAGGTTATTACAGGTATTTCACGATCTATATCAGATACCCCACCAGCTCACTACACAGTGAAAGTACATCCATTTTCACTCCTCACAAAGAATTCAATAGAAATATATGAATCAGGGAAATTTGAAGCTGGAGGCTACAAATGGTACACATATAAATGTTCTTGTTCATAATAATCTCAGTGACATGTGTCTATTTATATAAGTTCAAAGTGAATAACATTGTGTCATGCATGTGCTTACACCTCACAGGAAGTTGGTTCTACACCCAAGTGGAAACAAGAACAGGAATGTGAAGGACCATCTTTCACTATACTTGGCATTGGATGAAGTAAATTCACTTCATCCTGGTTGGGAAATTTATGTCAATTTTAGAATGTTTTTGCTTGATCAGAACAATGACAACTACTTAGTTGTCCAAGGTGAAAAATATCTTATGCTAAACCTTTTCTTTGAGTTCAATGCTGATATATGATGAGTCTCCTAACATTTTTAGATCATTGCATTTGATAGATTCCATTAGAAAGGAAAGGAGATTTTACAAAATGAAGGTTGAATGGGGATTTGACAAGTTTATTTCTCTCAAAGAATTCAATGATGGCTCTAAAGGCTATCTAGTTGATGATACATGTGCATTTGGAGCAGAAGTTTTTGTTTGCAGGGAAAAAAGCAGAGGCAAAGGAGAATCCTTAGTCATGTTGAAGAATTCCATTACCTACAAGCATGTCTGGGAAATTAACAACTTCTCAAAATTAGATTCAGAATGTTATGACTCTAAATCATTCAATGCTGGAAACTATAAGTGGTAAAAATAATCACCCTTCATAATTTTATATGCCTCTGAAGTGTATTTGCTTGAACTTAACCTGAAGTTTTGCTTAGAAATATACTTATTGTTCATAATGTATTTTTTTCCCCAGGAAGATAAAACTATATCCTAAGGGAAAAGGTGATGGATTGGGCAGTTATGTTTCTCTGTACCTAGCTTTATATGAACCAACAAGCCTTCCTCCTGTTTCCAAAATATATGCTCAGATAATGCTACGCATTCTTGACCAAAAGCAAGCTAACCATCACTTTGGAAAAGGTAAAGTTTGGTTCACGTTTTAATGAGTAGTTACTAGCAACATTTTTGGCATGTCTAAGCAGATAAAAGCATAGATTCAATATAATAACTACAGTTCTTTTTTCTCTCTACTTGCAGCTAATTACTGGTTTAGTGCTACAAGCCATGAAAATGGTGCACCCAGATTTATGTTGTTAAGTTATCTCACAAGTCAACACTTGGGTTATCTGATCAAGGACAGTTGCTTTGTGGAAGCAGAGGTCACAATTCTTGGAGTGGTTGATGCATTGTCCTGAAATTATGCAGTCATAGTGAAGCACTAACAATCATTGGTATCAAACACTTGTGTATATATGAGTGTGTGTGTGTCTGTTAAGTATATTTCAAATGGATAGTAATAGTAATAACTGATTTGTACAAAGCAGAGGACATGGCTCTCTTTATGAACAATAAACTGTACTTTTCATTTGAAGTACAATGAATCATTTATTTACATGAGAGATTCTGGAGTTAAGTCATACATACACAGATGGATTATTTACTGGAAGTGAATTCCAAATACTGACAGAGAATACACAATTTGCCAATTTGGAATTGGAAATACATAATACATAATACACATTTATTAACAAGAACAACTATGGTTAGCCAAATGTCTTCTCACTGCTGTAACACATGTACAGAAACCCGTCTTCATCCTTGTAAGTTTCATAGATGGTGCTCACGAGGCTTGCTGTGAAAAAAGAAAGAAGCCATGGACAAGGACATACATTAGATTGGTACCAGAGAAAACAGAAGCTTTAACTGCTTCTAAAAAGAAATTAGTGATTAGGAGCATTTACAAGTCTGAGGTAGTGTGTTCTTCACAAAAATAAACAGAGCTTTCCCAGGACGCATTTGTAACCTGCCGCTTAGAACGTGAATAAACTGCCCAACAGACATGTCTCTAGGAACCAAATATCTAAAAAAAAAGGGGGAAATTGAACAAATCAGAACCCTGAGGACAATATAGAGATTGAAATTTTCAATCATCTAGCCAAGATTAGGGATTCAATGATGCACTGTCTAACACTCAATACTCAGTGGGATTGTAACAACATAAACAACAACTTGGTCTTGTAATACTGAATAAGATTGACTATATGGTTCAAACGGTCTAACATATATCATATTATTCATGTTAAACCCATTAACGTTTAAATGAAAATAAATGAACAACAGGCAATGATCAGATTTACAAATTTGACAAATCAGAAAGGAAACCTTTATTCAAAAGAAGGGTATACTGAATTAAATAAAAAACAATTAATCAAAATTATAGCAACTTCATTTACCTAAAAGCCATATATATATATTTGATCAAGATGTAAAATTGGATTAAAACAGTGATAACTTGAATTCCATGAAATGAAGTTAGAAAAATGTAAAGTCAACCATAAAGCTTAAAACATACTTTTTCTTCTCCAATTCAGGAAGGTCTGTCCTAGTATATTTCTCAATGACTACCTGCAATATAACGCATGGAGAAACCAAATTAGTCATGACTCATAACACAGATCATTAGTTGCATAGAAGAAAAAGTAAAACATTTTTCAATACTTTTCAAGTTCTCATACTTTTTATTGTTCTTCTTTTCTTTTTGTGATAATCAATTTAACTTTGAATATCTTTAGTAAAAAAAACGGGCAAAAAACCATACAGGAACACGATCTGGGTATTTGGCTATGATGTTTTGTGATTCCTTCACTCTTACATCTGCACCAAAAAAATAAATAAATAAGCCAATCGAAATCCGAAAAAATCAGCAATGCAAAGCAATCAGAAATTGAAGACGAAAAAATAAGAAGAACAACAACAACAAACCTAATTCAAACTCTTCCTTGAAAGACTTGGTCTTGTACTTGCCCATGAGAATTCGGAAAAGGAGAATAAAGAATTGATGAGTGTGTAACCTAATTAGAATGTGAATGAATTGAGATGAAAATAGGAAATTGGGGAAAATGAAACGGAATCGTTTATGTTCACGAAATCGGGTTTTTTCTAATACGTTGCGTCCACCGTCACAATTTCTGGCATTATCGCTCAAGTCAAACTTCTATCAACAGAATCTCGTTAATATAAAGGATATCCCCCAAACAATACTTTACGCAGTTTTTCGTGGGCCTCGTTTGGGCTTTACAAAGCCCAATTAAATGGGTCTTCCAAAAACACTCATGATTATTTTTTATACAAGTCCATCTTTTGGATTTGTGGCCCACATAGCAACATGTTTGATAAATTAATCTAAGGTTAATCCAAAATATTAATCTATTATTTTTCATAATTTTTAAATTTATGTAAGACTTCGGATTTCCCTATATTTAAACAAATATAACAAGTTGTAACACCTCTACGTGTGCCTGTGTATGCTAATTATCGTCTACAAATAAATTATTGTAAATTATAATAAGGTATATGAGTAAATAAGTGGAATATTTCAAAACATGTTACCCTATGAATATGATGTGATTTAATGGAGGATTGTATAATTTACACTAGTGTGTAATAATCCATTTTACTGGTAACAATGCTCGATGTACAACAGAAATATATTCAACAAGTATTCAATGTGTGCTATTACATAATACACAATATGTGCTACATGTATAGCATATGTACGTATAACACACATTCTGTATCATGTATAACACACGTTGGATGCTAGTTGGATGTATTTCTATTGTACGATAAATATTATTGATTTGCTGGTCCAATAAAATAATAATTAAGTATAATAATCAACTTAATTTAATTTGCTGCATCCCTTTTGACTTTCTAGTGCTACTTCATACCAAGATGAATCATGCTTGAGAGGTTGTTGGAGTGATACCAAAAAACTTTTTCATGCACACATACGGTATGTATGTGTTATTAATTGATAAAACTTCAAAATAAATAAATAAATAAATAAAGTATCTTATAATGATAATAATTAAAAAGTTGGTCATTTTCATATTGGGTGTTGGGTTAGGAGGGGAATATGGCACCACAACCCACCTACCATTCTTTTATACTGAAACTGCAATCAACGGTCAGAATTGGTGGGAATTTCACTATTAAACGATAAGTGTCCCTTTCATGCTTACCTCTTATGTTTGGTAACATCAACTTAGGGGTTACTTCTCAATGAATGGATTTTGAATACTTCATGTGTGGAAATTAATTGTTGAATAGGGTGATTTTTTTTTTTTTGGTAAGGGAATAGGGTGATTTTAATTGTTATCTTGTAATATATCAGGAATTGTATATATTTGGTGTTTTGAATTTTAAAATCCTCTTTCACATATATACTTCCAATATTCAATTAATTAGATTTATCATGATAACTTTACCGAAAATTATTGGTACACAATAAATATTTAGACAAAATAGTCAGTAAAATGGTGCATTAATGTATAATATGTTGTATATTACATATTATAAATAATATATATGACATTGTGTGCACAACATATATCATATGTTATAACATCTTCTTTTTTTACAATATGTAATATATGATATATATAATATGTGATATATGTTATGTACAATATGTAATATATGATTGTACATTATATAATATATGTTGTACATTGATTGTTTTGACTATTTTTTCATTCTACCTATATCAATAATCTAATTTTATTGATAAGGGTAAATATCATGTAATACTAATAATGAAGTCTAATACAATTAATTAGTTGAACTTCTTAAATATTTAGCTAATGGTTCAATTTATGATGATATGTATTTAGCTAAGGAGGGATTGAGTTGAATGGCATTTAAAACGTGGTGGTCTATGGGTAAACTGCATGAAGTACAATACAAATGTCTTAATTTAGTAACGACAAAGGATATTCCATTTAACATTTATTTATTGGATACATTTTGTTGTTTATTTTTTAATGAAATTTATAGGGCACACAAATTTTCAAGATCACAGCATACCGTATTATTATTATTTTTTGCTGAGCGTATCATATTATGTCCCAACAAAGGCATACAATTAGACCAATTAAGAAACAAAATACAAATTGTAATATTTCTAGTTATAATTAGCCCCTCAGGGTTGATTTCTATCATTATATCATTATCATTATTCATTATATTGTAAGCCATAACATAGTAATTAAAACAAAATTAAAAAGCTATTGGCCCATAGAATTCTAAATCAACAATATTAGTAAGTAAACAATTTAAAGAAAAATCTCAACACCACTTAATTTTTTATATATAAGTAAAATATAACTACTTTATATTCAGACATAAAATTTAACTCCTCTTTTTTTTTTATTATAATTGATTCATATATTTATATATCAAAAATTGAATGATGAGATCCGGAAAAAAAATTTGGATCACCTAAGAAAATTTGTCCATATATAACAATAAACAAATCCCACTTTCCATTTATTTACTTAAATAATATGAAACATTATTCATGTAATCAAATTTTCCTTTGGCAGGACATTTCCCATCACATTTTTCAATTAATATTTGTGTGCTGTGGACTTGTTAGCCATGGAAAGGGCCATATATCTACAGGCACTAATTAAGTCTTAACTAGTGAGTCAAAAGTCAAAACCAAAACAACAATAATAATAAGGTATAAAGAGGTGGCCAAGTAAAATTGTGTAACAAGTCAAAATCAAATGCCAAACTACAATAGATAGTGTAACACAAGCCACATAGTACCACTACCAAACCACACCATGTTGTGGTAGGTGTGGTGGCACTTTTAATTTTTGTCTAATGAAAATTTAATTCTCCTGTATTAAAATTGAGCATAATTTTAATTCATCTTCATGTGTTTACAATTATTCATGCTAGATATTAAACCTAAATTGTACCCAAAAGAATATAGAACTTGAACAAGATTACAAGACATATGGTAAAATAATTAAAGGTCAGAAATTTTACATACATACAACATGTTTATTTACATCTTAAAATCAATTTTTCTCAACACAACAATCTATAATTTCTTATAAAATTCTCTTGGAAAGCCCCAACAATTATCTCGGAAAGCCACACAATTTAACAACTAAATGGGCTAATAAAATTTTAAGAAGTTTCTCTCATATTCTTATAAAATTTAATCTAAAGTGCTCATACATTTTAATCATTTACAGGATAAAATAAATCATGTGTCTATACTACTAACTTAAATACTAATGGATAAATTAAATATATAAAAATAATATTGATGAGACAATAACATTTCAAAATTTATATAAATATTACCTTAATATTCATATTAGTGAATATAGACACAAAAGGGGGGTAGAAACATTTTTTTATTATTGACTTGAACTCACTCACCCACTCCTTCCTAATCAAATGGGACCGTTCAGATCAAATTTTCACTACCCACTGAGGCAATCTCAGCCGTCGGGTTTAATATTAACTGCCATATGAAACACGGTTGAAATGAATCTAACCCGAAATCTAAACTTTATTACCCAGGGGTAATTTCGTCATTGACCCAGACACAAGCCACTCTTTTCCGCTATAAATTGGGGTCTCATGGGGTCAAGCTTGAACTCACACTACATTTAGCTTCTTCTTCTTCTTCTTCTGAATTCACCAACCACACCCATTTCCTTCCTCGTTCCTTTTCGGAGTCTCTTGCTGTCTCTCTGCTCCTTTCTATCTTCTCCAAGGTACCCACCATGCTTCTTCTCTCTTGCAATTTGCAAGCTTAACTTGCTTACTATTTTGCTTTAATATTGAGCTGGAAATGGGGGGAAAATATGATCTGTGGTGAAGTTTTGTGTTATATCTCAGATCTCGTGATTCAATTTCCGGTTTTGCTTTAATGGGTTAGTTTGGGTTGGTTTTTATTGAACTGGGTTGCTCTGTTTATATCATAAAGGCTCTAAGCATTTGCTCTCGTTAATTTGGCGTTAGGCTCTCAGATCTAGTTGAATTCTTATGATATTGGGCTTATTTGTTCAGTTAATTCTTGATATGTTTTTAGTTTTATGGACGAATTTGTGATTTCTTCACTCAGTTTGCTGGATTTGAAAAAAAAATGGTTAGACTTTGAGAGAGGATTTGAATTGATGATTAGAGGAATTCTTCAACTGATTTTGGGAGTTGTGATTATTGTATGCATAGTTGGAAAATAGAATTTCTCTTTGATATTAAGCTTTGCCTCGTGTAACTTTGTTTGTAGGTGCTAATTCTCTGTTTTAATTTTTGTTCGATTTGATGTTGTTGTGCAGCTAAAGATGGCAACAGAGACATTCCTTTTCACCTCCGAATCAGTGAACGAGGGACACCCGGACAAGCTCTGCGACCAAATCTCCGATGCCGTGCTCGACGCATGCCTCGAACAGGACCCAGACAGCAAGGTTGCATGTGAAACCTGCACCAAGACCAACATGGTCATGGTCTTCGGAGAGATCACAACCAAGGCCAATGTGGACTATGAGAAGATTGTCCGTGTCACCTGCAGGAACATTGGATTCGTGTCCGACGACGTTGGTCTCGATGCTGACCACTGCAAGGTCCTTGTCAACATTGAGCAACAGAGCCCTGATATTGCCCAGGGTGTCCATGGCCATCTCACAAAGAGGCCAGAGGAAATTGGTGCTGGTGACCAAGGTCACATGTTTGGCTATGCCACTGATGAGACCCCTGAATTGATGCCTTTGAGCCATGTGCTCGCAACCAAGCTGGGTGCTCGCCTCACCGAAGTTCGCAAGAATGGAACCTGCCCTTGGTTGAGGCCTGATGGCAAGACCCAAGTCACTGTTGAGTACTACAATGACAAGGGTGCCATGGTCCCAATCCGTGTCCACACCGTCCTCATCTCAACTCAGCATGATGAGACTGTCACCAATGACGAAATCGCTGCTGATCTCAAGGAGCATGTTATCAAGCCAGTGGTTCCTGAGAAGTACCTTGACGAGAAGACCATCTTCCACTTGAACCCCTCAGGCCGATTCGTCATCGGTGGACCGCACGGTGATGCAGGTCTCACCGGCCGCAAGATCATCGTCGACACCTACGGTGGATGGGGTGCACATGGTGGTGGTGCCTTCTCAGGAAAGGACCCAACCAAGGTGGACAGGAGTGGAGCCTACATTGTGAGGCAAGCTGCCAAGAGCATTGTTGCGAGTGGACTCGCAAGGAGGTGCATTGTGCAAGTGTCCTACGCCATCGGTGTACCGGAGCCTTTGTCTGTGTTTGTTGACACCTATGGAACTGGGAAGATCGCTGACAAGGAGATCCTAAACATTGTGAAGGAGAACTTTGACTTCAGGCCAGGGATGATCTCAATCAACCTTGATCTCAAGAGGGGTGGCAACAACAGGTTCTTGAAGACTGCTGCATATGGACACTTTGGAAGGGAGGACCCTGACTTCACATGGGAGGTGGTGAAGCCACTCAAGTGGGAAAAGGCCTAAAGTGGGAGTTTTGCACGTTACTGCCTTCTATAATATCCAAGTGATCTCTTTATTTGTCTGTGTGTTTTCCATCTGTTATGTTTCTTCTATGTTCTTTTTGTGATTTTTTTTACATGAACAACCTAAAAATGTACTCTCTGTTTGTGTACGCCCTATATATGTAGTAGTAGCAAATCACAATGAGAGTATACTTTTACTCTGTGAAAAAATTGCAGTGTTTCTGTCAATGATTTCTCTGCATTTTCATTAGAGATATATGTAGAAAAAGAATGTTGAGAAATGTTGGATACAATTCCTATATCCAACATAATTGGTGTGTTAGATGAAAAGTATGTCATAAATGTGTGCATATAGGAGCTAAAAAGAAAGCATGACTCATGCCATAAGAGGAAAATATCAACACCTGCAAATATTTTAGACTGCCACATGCTTTAAAAAGTTCCACTAAATTGCTAATGTTAATAATTGATTAAGCAACAGCATATGGGGTAGAATAATTTACAAATTTTCATTCATAACTAAAAAACCCTTTGATTGAGTGATATCATGACATGAGGTAAGTAATTTACTATAATGTTGATTACTTCTCATTTTCATTTATCAATTAAATTAAGGCATCATGAGCTCAAGGTAAAATGTATGTAATGGTGAAGACATTGTAGTGAATCCTACAAATATGGCCCCATGAAATGTACCTACTGAAAGGAGTATATCAGTATATGACAGTTAAGTTTTTCCAGTTTCTGCAAGGCAAGGATCAATCATCAATGAGATAGAGATCCTTCATAAAGTCTTAGCCAAAAAGCCTAACAATTAAAAAAAATGACAGTTTGTCGTTTATAACTGCTTGATGGCATAAGTAAGAACAAGATTCTTCTTATGAGGCAGTCAGGCAGCATTATTGGCCTGAACTTTTAGCCCCATCTCCATAATTAATGCCAACGTGTTATTGGTTTTTGCTTTTTTGAATTTTGATGTTATTATGCACATGTGATTGCTCCCTTACCCTTTTGTCCATATCCATTAGCCCATTCAGAAATTAACACACACTCACTTCCCATTCGTCTTTCCTTATTATTTGAGCCCGTGGGCCCAAGCCCGACAACTAATGTTTCCTTTCACCTATTCGCCAGGCCCTTGAGTCATGAAAAATCAAAGATGATTTGTTAGAAGAAGCTGATAACAACAACAAAATCAGATCCAAACGATAGCAAATAAAATGCAAAAAAAAAAGTGATAATAACTGATTTTTTCCCTTTTGGCATATTTTGATTGGAAAACAACAATGTGTCACCTTAATTGGAAAATAGGTGGAGCTATTTGAAACCTTATGTTTTGATCTCTCGAGAAATAACAATGATGTTATTTGGCTGTTTATTTATTTTTCTTTCACGTTGATTTAGGAGATTGGCATAGTAATGAAGCCACCTGTAAAGAATTAGGTACCCTGTATCCGCAGATTGGACCACTAATATGCAACTTCTAATTAATAGAACAGAGACAAGGCAGTATGTTGTAAAAAGGAAAAGGATTGGTGAACAGGTTCAGATAATAGTATTATTGAATTGTGTCATGTTTCTTTCACTACGTGTACGGTTGTATTGAATTTCGGATCCCTTTTTTTTATGGTTTGATTTTTGAACTTTTAAATGCATCATGTTACGGTGATAAAGGAGGAGTTCAAAATCACGTGCGTGCGTGCACATGACATACTTTTCCACGGTTTTCCTAGATCCTTTACCGTTACTCGAGAAAATTGCTTTATTGCTACTTAGACGCTGATATAGATATTGATGCATGGTTACGTTTCCTCACTTTGGGAAATGCATTCTAACAAAAATGATAGAAATGAGTGAGTTGAACTATAGAAGATTGTTGAGAGGTGCCTCCATTTATAGTTGCGTGGATCGACTCCAAGATGTTCAACGTAAATGATCGATTATAAGTGTAAATGTTATAATATAAAAAAGAGTTATATCATATTTTATGGGAGCTCGAAAACCTATATATACTAGAATTTCACCGGCTAGCCGTTATATAACTTAGCTTGTTAATCGCATAATTACATACGCATGTCACTAGGATATCTGAACCTTATTCTGAATTAATTGTATTCGACCTAATTTAGTCCAATCCTACTAGTTTGATGGAGTAAAGTTTACCGTTGAACGACCCTTAATTCAATTGCAAATTATAATGCTTAATTAGTGGTGTATAACTAAAAAATATTCAATTCAGCCAACAATTATATATTGCCTTTGAAAAATCAACATCCCAAAATTAAAGGTGACAAGGTGATGCTTCAACAAGGGCCCGAGGCCCAATTACAACTGGCCCATAACAATTTTCATTCTATTCAACCCTAAACCTTTCAGGCCTTCTATCCCCCTTTTTATGTACATTTATGGGTGAAGAGCCCGATATGACAAATTATGCAATAATAAATAATAATCTCTCCCAGGCCCAGCCATGAGGCTTACAATAATAAAAAAAAAACAAAAGCTAACAAGTGTTCATTTATTTATTTTTAATATATTAAAACAGTTAATAAATATCTGTAATTTAGATTCAAATGTAGTATTAATTTTTAATATGTCTAATAAGTATTATGGACACTTGTGAAAAAATAGAGTTAGCATATAGTAGTATTTTTCTGACACATGTATTGCGTGGTAATCTCATCGTGAATTCTAATGCCAATGCCTTTTAATTAGAAGTTTAGAACACAAGTTGTTGTTAAATCACTTACTATAATTTAGTATTAATTACTAATTAAAAAAATACAAGAAAGAGACAAAGAGAGACAGGAAGGACCCTCCCAGACGGTCCCTGCTGGAAATGATGAATCTGAATTTGGAAAAGTCAGAGTTAGTTATATTGGTGGTGGCCCATACCATATCATACACGCAAATGAAAATTATTATAATAAAATACATCTTTTTTATTTTATTTTACACCAAACAATTCAAAATAAACCTTCATTATTACTATGAACTGATAATAATTGTCTTGTACCAGCATAGTTATTGTCGTTTAAAAGAGAAATGTTGAAAGTAGTAAAAGTTAATAATTATTTAGTTGATATTTATTGTTGTTGATATTAGATTTTAAGAGTTCAAATATGAAGATGAACTTTATATTAAAATTTAATATTATAGATGATTATTAATTAAATATTGATTAAATTTTATTTATATACTAAAGACTTCTCTCTACAAATATATGTGCCATTTTTTCTTCTTTTGATAAAAAAGAATAATATTCTTATGGCATATAGAATCTTCTTGTATACATTAAAAAAATGGCACAATAATTATAGAATTTCATTTTGAATTTGATCAGTGCATAATTTTTGAATTTTGCTGATGGAGCAGAATTTATGGATTGAATATGACATATGATTCCAAGAATTCATGTAGTACAAGTCCAGCAAAATATTCAAGATCATGTGTATATATATATAGCTAGATGAGTCATGGGTTTGTAATAATAATAATATTATAATAAAGCAAACAAAATTACAGGCTAATTAATTAATTTCAGCAGATTTTTATTCAAGCAGCCGCCATTGAACTTTGAAAGTCCACATGCAACAGCATAGCCATATATATTATCATTATTATTATCTATATTCAATGAATGTCTGCTACAATTTATTTACTTACTAGTATTGAATTTACACATGAAATTTCAGTGTCAAAAGAACAAGGGTAAATTCGTGACTATGCATTGCTATTAGCTAATTAAGTAGTATAAACTTTATCTTTTATTTTTTCAAAATGATACCGTCATTAATATAATAAGAATTTTCTCTTTGAATAAAATAATTGTGACATTACATTTTTCTTTAATAAATGAAACTAACATCACACAGTTAATTATTAATGGATAACACAGTCAAAGTAAACCTAAATCCATGGCTTCACACTCTTTTTTTTTTAAGAAACCAAGAGTGCTTTTGATACTTTGATTTGATATTTTGATACTTTGATTATTAAAGAGAAGTGCTTGAATATGGAAAGGAAAATGATACTAGTACATATACTAATACACATTCACCTATTTTTCACTCATTTAAAAAGTTGGTAACTTTTATGAATATGTTGACAACTTGCCAATATTTTTATAAAAGTTGTCAACTTTTGAATAGGTGAAAAATGGATAAATGACACTATTCTATGTACAAATAGTATTCCTATATGAAAAATAAATAAATCATAGTCTATCCTTTGGCGGACCAAAGCTAGCTATTATTACAAGACATCTAGATTAGAGACTAAAGTTAACTTTAACGAAAATTATATATAAAAAAAAAAATAGTAGGACGAAAATCTTGGTCTGCCACTTGAAAGCCAAATCACTGATAGACAAGTAAAAAATGGACACATATTTTTTTTCTTTGTTTTTTCAACAACTATCAATACTAAATAATTTAATTCACTATTACCTTTAAGTCAAGGATAACAGGTTGTTATTATAATACTATTATGAAATAATTTTTTTTTTAACGTAGAACAAAACAATTAGCAAATCTTCATCACAAGGGATTTTCATATGTTTGGGTGAATGAGTATAAATAATATTTTTCTTGAATTAAATATTCATAATTAACAACCCCTCTTGTTGTGTAGTAGATGTAACAAAAGAGTACTGTGTTCATATGGCCATTGAATGAACCTTTGACAATTATAAGACCAAAAATTGGTTTTGGTTTGTTTCCCCATCAAGGGGCCACTCCTTAGCTGTGGCTGCTTAGCTGAAGGAGCTTAAAGAAGTGATTCCTTTTTCCTTTTTCCTTTTTCCTGTTTCCTTTCATGTATGCCTTCACAACCTGTGACAATCATAGTCAACTCCCAAGTATAGTATCTGGTTGAAGCAGAACTAAGAAAGTTTATCAAGTTTTTGAAGTTGTTCCAATGGAGTTAACTCCAAGGAATCTAACTCCAAGGAGCTTAACACCAAGGAGTATAACACCAAGGAATCTGACACCAAGAGGGAGGACACAAGGGCATGTGTTGAACTTTGAGAGGGAGGCAGATTCATTTGTGGAGGAAGACAAGGAGCTTCAGTTTCAATGGGCTGCCATTGAGAAACTCCCAACTTTCAAAAGGATCAAGACTTCTTTTGTTGATGTCACTCAGGATGAAGAGAGTACTAGTGGCGCCAGCAGCAGCATCATCAGAAGTAGCAGCAAGAGGGTTGTTGATGTTACCAAGCTTGGAGCCGTCGAAAAGCGCCTCTTCATTGATAGGCTCATCAAGCATATTGAGAATGACAATCTCCAATTGCTCATGAAGCTTAGGAGAAGAATGGAAAGGTATGTACTTTGAATCCAATTCCCCTTTTTTTTAATTTCATAATTTAGAAACTAATTAATGTGAGTATATTATGGTATTTCAATTATTGTCTTCAGAGTCAATGTGAAGGCACCAACTGTGGAGGTTAGGTACAAGAACCTGAGTGTAGAAGCAGAATGTGAGGTTGTTCAAGGGAAGCCACTCCCTACACTATGGAACTCTTTCTCTACCTTATTGTCAGTAAGTGTCATGCAAAATTGAGTAATATAAAGCAATATTTGCATTTTGTTTATGCAAAAAATGGGCTAAACTTTATTGCTTGATTAGGGTTTTGTGAAGACTATATCTTGTAATTCTGAAGGAGCCAATAAGACCATTCTGAGTGATGTTAGTGGCATCATAAAGCCATCAAGGTGAGTGAATTTGCTATATGTGAGTTTCTCAGTTACTTACTGACATTAGTAAGTAGTATTCAATGCTAGTACAAATGAAAACTAATAAGGATCAATTTGAAGTGAAACTTACCATAAAAGGGACCAAATTGCTTATTCAAAGATGATTTTGAGTGCAGGCTTACTCTTCTCCTTGGTCCGCCGGGCTGCGGGAAAACGACCTTGTTAATGGCACTGGCTGGAAAACTAGAGCAATCTCTCAAGGTCAGTCAGTATCTTATACTCAATATGTAATGTGAAGAGAAATTATTGGCTAAAGTCATTGTTGATGACTATACTACAGTCCCAGTTATATCCTAATGCTTTTACTAATCTTCAGGTTTCTGGAGAAATCTCTTACAATGACCAGAAACTAAATGAATTTGTTCCTCAAAAAACATCAGCCTACATAAGCCAGTATGACCTGCACATTCCTGAGATGACAGTGAGGGAAACAATTGACTTTTCAGCGCGCTGTCAGGGAGTTGGAACTAGGGCTGGTACGGTTCTTAATTCAGCCTAGGTTATCCACAATTTGTGACTAATTAATGAAATACCACAAGGTATATATTCACATATACCTCTTTGTGTTGCAGATATTGTGGCTGAGGTCACAAGGAGAGAAAAGGAACAAGGAATCATTCCTGACCCAGACATTGACACCTATATGAAGGTAGCTATTGTAGTAAGAAAGAACAAGTTATATGTATGTCATACTTCATGAACAACCATTTGACAAAGAAACTAACAAAGATTTTTACAGGCAATTTCAGTTGAAGGACAAAGTGAAAATCTTCAGACAGAATATGTTCTAAAGGTACATTACATCTGCCTCTTGATTGTTAGTTTACATAGTTGTTGATGAGTGTCTCAATTAAAATGTTTCTTTTCTTTTCTGACATCCTAGATTCTGGGACTGGATATATGTGCTGATGTACTGGTTGGTGATGCATTAGATAGAGGCATTTCAGGTGGACAGAAGAAAAGGCTAACTACAGGTATCTATTGAAAGGAATAACTCAATATTCTCCTCATACATATTATTTTTCCTTAATGCATTCGTTTTCATGATATGGCAGGAGAGATGATTGTTGGTCCGATTAAAACTCTTTTCATGGATGAGATATCGACTGGCTTGGACAGCTCCACGACCTTCCAAATAGTCACATGTCTCCAGCAATTGGTGCACATCACAGATGCAACAGCAGTGCTCTCGCTCCTTCAACCGGCACCCGAAACCTTTGAACTATTTGATGATCTTATATTGATGGCAGAGGGGAAGATAGTATACCATGGCCCCCGCAGTCAAGCACTCCAATTCTTTAAGGATTGCGGTTTCTGGTGCCCAGAGAGAAAAGGAGTAGCAGATTTTCTTCAAGAGGTGAGATCACAAATGACATATTTTCTTTCTTTCTTTCTTTGGTATTAGGCATTGCTATCTGAGGTAATTAACTCACTTGTCACAAATTTGAACTATGTATAGGTAATATCTAAGAAGGATCAAAGGCAATACTGGTACCGAACGGATATTCCTTATAGTTATGTCTCAGTGGATCAGTTCTCTGAAATCTTCAAGAATAGTTACTGGGGAAGAATGCTAAATGATGAACTTTCACAGCCATATGACAAATCTCAGTCCCATAAGAATTCTTTATCATACAGCAAGTACTCCTTGGGAAAATGGGAACTGTTTAAAGCTTGTATGAGGAGGGAACTTCTTCTCATGAAAAGAAACTCATTCATCTACATATTCAAAACTGCACAGGTTAGTAGTAACTAGTTCAAAACTTGTTACTTTCACACTTTATTCAATTACATGAATCTTTATCTGACTCTTGTTTATTCTTTTGCTTGTTCTGCAGCTTACAATCACAGCAATCATAACAATGACAGTATTCCTGCGTACTCAGAGGGGTGTGGACTTGATAGGAGCAAACTATATGTTGGGTTCATTGTACTACACACTCGTCCGCCTCATGACTAATGGAGTCGCCGAGCTGATCATGACTATTACTAGGCTCCCTGTTGTCTATAAGCAGAAGGCATTCTATCTTTATCCTGCATGGGCTTACTGTCTTCCATCCTCCCTCATAAAGATTCCATTCTCATTTCTTGATGCAATTGTATGGACTTCAGTAACATATTATGTTATAGGCTATAGCCCTGAAATAACAAGGCAAGCACATCCAAGCTATGCACATGATAACATATATTTATTTTGGTAAATTACATTACTTTTCTGATTTTTCTTCATTTTCTATCTTAACATGTGGGAATTAGGTTCTTGCGCCAGTTTATCTTGCTTGTTGCTCTTCATATGTCATCAACCTCCATGTGTCGTTTCCTTGCCGGGGTTTTCAAAACCGATGTTGCAGCTACAACCGTTGGTTCATTGGTTTTAGTACTGATGTTCTTGTTTGGAGGCTTTATCCTTCCCAGACGTAAGCCATTCTATAGTTTTGAGTTCTATGCTGTAATGTGATGTGATACTGAGGACTAGAGAGTTTCTAATGGAGTTCACTGATTTTGCAGCATCATTACCATGGTGGTTGAGGTGGGGATTTTGGCTTTCTCCAATGACATATGGTGAAATAGGAATAACACTGAATGAGTTTCTTGCGCCTCGCTGGCAGAAGGTACATATCTTCCAACACAATCTGCTTGTGTTCATGAAAAGATCAGAAACTCAGAGTCATAATATGTATAGATCTAAATTATTATCATTATTTTTTCATTTGCAGATCCAAGAAGGAAACACCACTGTAGGAAGGACAGTTCTAAAAGATCATGGTTTGGACTTTGACAGCAACTTCTACTGGATATCAATCGGAGCCTTACTTGGTTTCACAGCATTCTTTGATTTTGGATTTATTCTTGCATTAACATACTTAAAACGTAAGTAATACTCAAGTTATTACAAGATAAAAAAGAAAGTATCAAGCAATCATTTCATGTTGCTTAGTTAACTGATTTGTGGGAAATGTGTTCAGAGCCTAAGGCATCTCGAGCTTTAGTTTCAAAAAAGAAGATATCTCAGCAAAATGGAGAAGAAAAGAGCAATGGCGTGGAACTAAAAAATAAATCAGTCACAGTTGATATTGGCCGCTCATCAAATGAAACTCAAAACACAGGTGAACAAAGCTATTTTATGATCAAATTAATCATCTCAAAATCAGAAAGTGATCCTTTGCATTCCAACAAATAGTTAGTAACTTTTGTGGTATCTCTTGCATGGTTGATCAAACAGGGAAAATGGTCCTACCCTTTCAGCCGCTTTCAATAGCATTCAAGGATGTCCAGTATTTTGTTGAAACTCCTCCAGTAATAATCACAAACTATACATATTATTGTCATGATTATGTACATTGTTGACAAGGCTGTCAATGAAGAATAATGTTAACTTTCTCTGTTCTTATTGAGCAGGAGATGAGGAAACATGGTTCCAATGAGAAAAGACTACAGTTGCTCCGCGATATCACCGGAGCCTTTAGGCCAGGAGTTCTTACTGCACTGATGGGAGTCAGTGGAGCAGGGAAGACAACCCTCATGGATGTCCTTTCAGGAAGAAAAACCGGAGGTGTCATTGAAGGAGACATAAGAATTGGAGGGTACCCCAAAGTGCAGAAGACATTTGCAAGAGTTTCAGGTTACTGTGAGCAGAATGACATACACTCTCCATATATAACAGTTGAAGAATCTGTCACGTACTCGGCTTGGTTGCGGCTACCAATGGAGATTGATTCGGTCACAAAAGGGGTATGGTATCCTTATTATCGCCTGCACTGCAGTTTGTCTTTCTCAGATAAGCTTTTGTAACTTTCTCTTTATATGTATCAAGCAGAAATTTGTGGAAGAAGTCCTTGAAACAATTGAACTTGATGATATAAAAGATTGTTTAGTTGGCATCCCTGGCCAAAGTGGCTTATCAACTGAGCAACGGAAAAGGCTAACGATTGCGGTGGAGCTTGTTTCCAATCCATCAATAATCTTTATGGATGAACCTACATCAGGCTTGGATGCCAGAGCAGCTGCAGTTGTTATGCGTGCAGTGAAGAATGTCGTTGGCACCGGCAGGACCACCGTATGCACCATACATCAACCAAGCATTGATATCTTTGAGACTTTCGACGAGGTATTCAGAAGCGCCTTCTCTTCATTATATTTGCGCGTTTACAGCTTCTAAAACATAAAAGATTTTGAAATGAGCCTCTCTTTTTTAATGCAGTTGATTCTAATGAAAGCCGGAGGACAAGTTATTTATAGTGGCTTGCTTGGGCATCACTCAAATAAACTGATTGAATATTTTCAGGTATGCTTAAACCAGCATCAAAGTACTTAGCATTTTATTCTGGAGAGAATCAATGATCATCTTTTTCTTTTTTGTCTTGAAATAATCTTAAAGATATAGTAGTGACTGAAATTTAGATCTAAGTAATTTCACTGTCCATCATCAGAGTATACCTGGAGTGCCAAGGATCAAAGATAACTATAACCCTGCAACATGGATGTTGGAAGCTACTTCTCCATCTATAGAAAAAGAACTTAAGATAGATTTTGCACAAATTTACAAAGAGTCGCACCTTTACCGGTAAATATCCATTTGACACATTTAATTTAAATAAAACATGTATCAGCTTTTGTTTCTTTTCAATTGTAATGAATAGTGATAGTGATCATAACATTTGAAAGAGCAATGATCCTGAGTTTTGGATTGCTGTTTCTGTTACTAGGGACACTGTTGAAATGGTGAGAGAGTTGAGTGAACCACAGCCAGGTTCAAAGGACTTGCACTTTTCGACTCGCTTCCCGCAAAATACCTTGGGGCAGTTCATGGCATGCCTATGGAAGCAACACTTGTCCTATTGGAGAAGTCCTGAGTACAATTTAACACGTTTCGTGTTCATGGTTGTTGCAGCTGTAATATTTGGTGCAGTGTTTTGGCAGAAAGGGAAGGAAATGTAAGTAGACTACTCCATTAAGTTCAATGCATAAATTTATGATGCAGATAGAATTTGTTATTGTTGGCATGATTCTAGCTGTAATATATGCTTTTTCTATTGGTTACAGAAATAATCAGCAGGATCTGTTCAATGTACTTGGATCAATGTACATTGCTGTAATATTCTTAGGCATAAATTATTGTTCAACAATTCTACCATATGTGGCAACAGAGCGCTCTGTCTTGTACCGAGAAAAATTCGCCGGAATGTACTCTTCCATGGCCTATTCATTTGCACAGGTTAGAAGAAGTTACCTCAGTCAAAATTCAAGTGGCATTTATTAATCAGGAAAACCAGTGATGTAATGAATGAACTAAGTTATGTTCTTATTTGTTTTTGTAGGTGGCCATTGAGATACCATATATCTTAGTGCAGGCAATTTTATATGTGGCTATCACATATCCAATGATAGGTTTCCATTGGTCAGTTCCGAAAGTCTTTTGGTACTTCTACACCACATTCTGTACATTCTTGTACTTTGTGTACCTTGGAATGCTGATCATGTCAATAAGCACAAATCTGGATATAGCTTCAGTGTTGTCAACTGCAGTCTACACCATATTCAATCTCTTCTCTGGATTCCTCATGCCAGGACCTGTAAGTTACCTTTATACCACCGAGGGCCTAAGTTTTT
This sequence comes from Aeschynomene evenia, assembly GCA_013621005.1. NCBI lineage: Eukaryota > Viridiplantae > Streptophyta > Magnoliopsida > Fabales > Fabaceae > Aeschynomene > Aeschynomene evenia. The sequence continues at coordinate 30,575,696 of CM024263.1, read as the reverse complement.
AGCTTAATAGTACTTATTTGATATTTGTTTCTTGAATTTTTTTGCATAAAGAACCACCAACAATGAAACTTCCAACAGAATCATAGCTGCATCCTAAACAATACCGGTGACTTAATTTATGTATTTAATGAGTTGCGACCGACCATCTGTGTTGCACGGATACTAGTTACATACAAGTATCCAGAATGACCCGAAGATATGATATAGATCAAATAAAAACATGTAAATATAATTAAGAGTGTCGTAATATGATTTGTATCCAGTATAATTACTCGACTATTTTAAAGTACTTGTGCAACATAGCTTATCATAGTCCATACTAGTTAGGGTTGGATGTTTGATTCATGAGATAGTAACTATGTGGTCTTGATCTGCAGAAAATTCCTAAGTGGTGGGTTTGGTGCTACTGGATTTGTCCAACAGCTTGGTCCCTGAATGGACTGCTAACATCACAATATGGAGAAATGGACAAACAGATACTCATATTTGGGGAGCTAAAACCAGTTGATACCTTCCTAAAAGATTACTATGGATTCAGGCATGACAGATTAAGCCTGGTAGCAGTGGTGCTCATTCTTTTCCCAATTATCTATGCCTCTCTCTTTGCCTATTGCATAGGCAAAATGAATTTCCAAAAGAGATAGGCACATACAAACACAGCTTGGAGTTTGCTTCTTCTGCAGCCGCAGCATGGTGGCTACAATTTTTCTTGTATAGAAAAGTATATAAATTAAATACATGGCTTCATCAAGTGGATACATCTTTCTTAATTGTAAGATGTTTTTTATTTTATTTTTTCAAATTTTGGTATGTCTTTTTGTTTTTCAGAACAAGGTTGTTATATAGTGATAAAGAAGGTCCAAGTTGTACAAGTTGAAAATACAGCACTTATTCCCTAAGAAAGGGTATTATGACAAAGAAATGAGGCACTTATTAGTAATTTTTATCTAGGACTCATTCTTCTCTCCATCAAGAAAAGGAACCATTAGACATGATATGTATTTATTTGGTTGAAAAGGAATATGGAATAAGCTACCTCCTATAAAAAAAATCATACAGATAATACATTTAGATTATCAAAAAGAAGAGAAAAAAGCATTATAGTATTATACTAGCAACCTATTTAAATTAAATTCAATAAAACTCAAAGAAAATGTTAGTTCAGTCCAAATATTTTGTTGAGCCAGAGTGGCTGGCTAGTAACTCAGGCTCATATGACAAATCTAGCCCATCAACCAATAAAGTTCACAAGAAATTGATTATATTGCATAAAATCATTCACATAATGTGACATATATATGTATGAACAGATTACTCTATACAACATTTTATTTGATCTATCTCCTGAGGAAGTTGATGTGTCCAATGCAGTAGGCAAATAAAAGGGCAAATACAATGGGGAAGATAATGAGAACTAGAGCAGTTACACCTAGAAAATCATGGTGATACCCATAATAGTCTCTTAAAAATTCAGCAACTGTTTTGGGTTCTGCAAAGTTTGATGATATTTCTTTATGTACATCTCCATATTGTGAAGAAAGCATCCCATTCAGAGACCAAGAGATAGGGCATAAGTAATACAGCCATATCCACCACTTTGGAATTTGCTGCAATATAATGATGAAATTAAACAATCATCATTTATTAATATTATAATTACATATTCAACCAATATAAATGAACGGATATATCTAATAAATGTCATAAGGGCACTAGTTAGGGAGTTTCAAAGGAAAAGTTTTGTATTGGAAATACGTATTTTCATGTTTTCATGTATTGAAAAGTTTTGTTATCATTGACCAGTGTTCTTAGGAAAAACCCTGTGTAAAGAAGTAACATAAAGGTTAAAAAAGTTGTGCATATAAATTTTCTCTATAAAGTGTCCTTATATATACATATATATAATTTGGCAATATATAAGAGAATGGTGATGTATGAAACTTACAGGTCGTGGCACAAAGTAGCCAGAAAACAGATTCAGCATGGTGTAGGTACATGAACACATGATGGCAGAGACTTGAACATTTGGTGTGAATGAAACAATGAACATCCCTAGGTAATTAAAGTATAGCATATTGCAGAACATGCTGTAGAATGACCAAAATACTTTATATGCTGACCAATGATACCCTATCATAGGATATGTGATTATAACAAATATAGCAGCTTGAGTGAATAAATAGGGCACCTCAACAATCACCTACAACAGAATTCAATCCAAGTTACCATAATAAAAGTATAACAAGAATTACCTGAAAACACATTATAGTACAATCCTTTCAATAAATGATGAATCCATAATTTGAAGAGAACCAAACCTGTGCAAATGAATAGGCCCAGTGAGAGTACATTCCAGCGTATCTTTCGCGGTACAGAACAGTGCGCTCTGTCGCCACAATTGGTAAAACTGTTGAGCAGTTATTTATCCCAAAGAAGAGTATAGCAACAAACATTGAACCAAATACATTGAACAGATCCTGTTGGCTTTCTCTGAAATAAAGTAAAAAAGATTTTAATTTCAGTCCATTTTATATGATTGCATAATAGTGTGAAACTATGTTATGCATGCTAAATGTGTATCAAAATTAATCAAAGATCATAGTAAAATGCAGCATTAGTTTTACAACTTGAAGCTTATTGGAAATGTTCCTCTTTTCTTTATGGAGGCATGAGTAGGATTATGCTCACTAACATGTTCTTTCCTTTCTTCCAGAAAAGTATCCCAAACAGAATTGATGAGGCAGCCACAAAAAGTATGCGCATCAAGTTGTATGAAGGACTTCTCCAATAGGACAGATTCTGTTTCCACAAGCATGCTTTGAATTGTTCCCAACCATTTTGCGGAAAATGGGAATGAAAGTGCAAATCCTTCGAGTTAGGAGGTGGTGAAGATAATTGTTCAACTAACTCCTTGTTCTGCCTGCATTTATAATCATAAATATGACTTACCTAGATTATATAGTACCAAAGATTATAGTATCATATGCTTTTTTAAATTTGTATGCAGATCATCAAAATTCCTTGTGATAACTTACTCATATAAGGATGATTCCCTATAAATTTTCGCAAAATCAACCCCAAGTTCAATTTCAGAAGAAACAGAAGTTACTTCTAGCATCCAAGTTGATGGATTATAGTTGTCTTTAATCTTTGGCACTCCAGGTATACTCTGCATAGCATAAGTTTCAAGCATGTAAAACAAGATTTATGCAATCAATCACTTGTTTCATGAATAGTAAGACCAAAACTATGGAAAAAAACTGACCTCAAAGTATTCGATGACCCTGCTTGAGTTCTGTCCAAGAGGGCCGGAGTAGATTATGCGTCCTCCAGTTTTCATAAGAATCAGCTTAAACATTGCAAGGAAGAACCTTAGTTAGTATAATCATGAATTTGCAAGATACCCTCCTTTGAAAAAAAAAAGATTAAAACTATAATAGTGAGACATTTTTTATGCTAAATTGCTTATGTATAGTGAAGTTTCTCTTCAAGCTTTATAGTATAATCAAAGAAAGCCACAACTTCATGAACATTAGAAATGGATAATATTTTATATAAGTAAACTAATCATACTGCTGTATTAGACAGTTCAGTTCAGAAACATGTAGTTTACCTCATCAAATGCCTCAAATATATCAATACTAGGCTGGTGAATGGTGCATGTGACAGTCCTTCCTGTACCAACAACATTCTTCACTGCTCTCATGACAACTGCAGCAGCCCTTGCATCTAACCCTGAAGTCGGTTCATCCATAAATATGATCGAAGGGTTAGCAACAAGCTCGATGGCTATTGTAAGCCGTTTTCTTTGCTCGGTAGATAAACCACTAATATTAGGCAGGCCTACTAAGCAATCTTTGATCCCATCAAGCTCAATAGTCCGAAGGACTTTATTTACAAACTCCTGAGGAATGATGGAAACCGTTAGCTATTTAATTGGAAACAATCTCAGAATTAAAGAAATTATTACACTGCATTGAGAAGAAAATCATACTGCTCTAGTTTTCGCATCAATCTCAGGAGGAAGCCGAAGCCAAGCAGAAAACATAACAGATTCTTCTACTGTTATATTTGGAGAATGAATGTCATTTTGTTCACAATAACCTGACACCCTAGCAAATGTTTCTTGAACCTTTGGATAACCACCAATTCTAATATCTCCCTCTATAGTACCGCCTGTTTTTCTTCCACAAAGAACGTCCATTAAAGTTGTTTTCCCCGCACCACTGACCCCCATCAACGCTGTTAATATGCCTGGTCTGATTGAACCAGTAATGTCTGAGAGAAGTTGAAGTTTTTTCTGAGTAAAACCCCTGTTTCTCATTTCCTGCATCCAATATATGATACAATTACAAACACAACCATGTCCATGGACATTTCTGTTCATACTTAATAACTAGTGAGAACTCAAATCCATGATGAAGGTTACCAAAGGGACATCAACATAGTACTGCACATCACGAAATGCTACTGTCAGCGGCTGGAAAGGTAGAACGAATCCTTCTAAAAAGAAAAAGGCGAAGAAAAGATTAATATTAACAAATAAAGATATATACATGTTTATGTACCTTTTATTCATGCTTTACATCTTAACTATGAACTAGTAGACAACTGCTCTAACCTTTTCTTGGTTCTGATTTACTTTCAATCTGAGTGCTGTTTCCACCAGAGCTACCATCAATTTCTTGCTTTCCTTGTAACTCTGAATGCTTCTTTTGAGATATAAGAATGCGAGAACGTGCAGGAGCTGATGGTTCAGTGACAGCATGAAGGTTAACATACAGGTCTAAAGCATTGTTACTTGTTACTTAACATGGAAAATGTCCAAGTAAGCCATGACAGGTTAACTTACCCTTCAAGAAAGTCAACACCAAGGTAAAACCTACATTAAATAACACTGTGAACCCAAATAAGGCACCGATTGATATCCAGTAAAAGTAACCATCGAAGTTTAGACCGCGGCTTTCGAGCACTTGCCGGCCCAATGTAGTGTTTGCTGACATCTTCAATAAGAATACAGAAACCAGAATGATAGAGATGAGTCACATTTTCTAGAATGCTGAAGTTGAGGACACTTTTCATTCTTTCATTTAAGGGCGAAATTGAAGAGTTAATACATGATTGATTATGATTACCTTTTGCCACCTAGGAGCAAGAAATTCATTCCCGGTCATGGCTATCTCTCCATAGGACAAAGGAGAAAGCCAAAATCCCCAGCGCAACCAAGATGGCATATTTGCTGCAATGAAAAAGCAGCTGAGGATCATTATCAGAACAAAAATTTAAACTAATCAAAATCACAGCAGTTTTAGATTCTTACGCTTTGGGATGATGAAACCACCAAATAGTAAAACAACTAGTATGGTCAGAGTACCAGCTGTCATAGCACTAACCACAGTTTGGAAAATTGAAGCAACAAATCGAAACATTGATATTGATGTCAGGTGTATATTAAATAGGAGAAGGAACTGCCGGAAGAACCTGAAAGAAAATAGAAGGTAGAGACATTACATTGTTATGATGCCAGAAAAAGCTCAAATCAACAAGATCCTACAGTGGCTATGCAGAACCTTGTTCAGCTGAGGACTAACCTGCCAACCTCGGGGCTGTAACCGATTACATAATAAGTAAGTGCAGTCCAAATGAAAGATTCCAAGAACGAAAGTGGAATCTTTAGAATAGCTGATGGAATTGCATAGGCCCAAGCAGGATAAAAGCACAGCTCTTTTTGTTTGTAGAACACAGCAAGTCTTGATACTGTCAAAGACAGTTCTGGAATTCCATCAACTAGAAGTATGATGAGTGAATAGAATAGTGACCCCATAAAATAATTCCCATGGAGCTCATCAACCGTCATTCGTGTCCGAATGAAAACAGTCATTCCTATAGATGCAACAAGGACAAGCTGCATGGATAAAGAATACAAAAGATGCTTACAAAAATGAGAAGTTTGAATACAGAACATGCAAAGCAGAAGCAAATCAAGATACCTGTACTGACTTGAATACATAGATAAAAGAATTTCTTTTCATTAAAAGGAATTCCCTCGATATGCAAGCCTTAAACAATTCCCACTTTTTTAATGAGTATTTTCTAAAGCTGAGAGCATTCTTATGGTTATGAGATTTATCAAATGGCTTCGAGATCTCCTCATTCAGCTTTTTACCAAGAGGACTATCCTTAAATTTCTCAATGAACTGGTCAACAGAAACATAGCTGTAAGCTTCTTCTGTGCTGCTCCAATACTGTGCTTGATCTTTTTTAGAGATAACCTATATTAAGCAAAAAAATTCATGATGATCGCACTCTAAAAACTATTATTACATTAAAAATGGAGATACAAGATCAAGCTTAACATACTTCCTGAAGAAAGTCAGCAGTGCCTTTTCTCTGTGGGCACTTGAACCCGCAGTCCTCAAAGAACCCAACTACACAATCTCGTGGACCGTGGTACACAATTTTCCCTTCCGCCATTAAGACTATGTCATCAAAGAGATCAAAGGTCTCTGGTGCTGGCTGAAGGAGTGAAATTAATGCAGTTGCATCTGTGATATGCACAATATGCTGAAGACAGGAGATTATTTGGAAAGTAGTGGAGCTGTCTAAACCATTGGATATTTCATCCATAAATAGAGCTCTCGTCGGCCCAACAATCATCTCTCCTGATCGATGCACCAGAGTTAGAAGCAGTAAGCACAGTCACTTCTGATATCGAGTTATCAAATAATAATCTTGATTCTTGACATCTACTTGTTCCATAAGCTGTTGCTATAAAGCATACAAACAAATCAATACCTGTAGTTAACCTTTTCTTCTGACCACCAGATATTCCTCTCCTTATAGGATCTCCAACCAATGTATCAGAACAGATATCAAGACCAAGGATCTGTAAGTCATTGTAATAATCAGCACAACAACAAGTCATCAAAATCTGATGAGGAAAGTGATATATAAGCCACTGAAATAACTCTTAATCCGTCGTTAAAATGAGTTGACTACCTTTAAAATGTAGTCTGTCTGAAGGGTGCTCTTCTGTCCTTTAACTGATGTTGCCTGAGAGAAAAATTTTCAGGACTTCAAATGAGTATAAAAGCTTTCATCAAAGACAATAATGAATTACATGGTCATGGTCTAGTTGTTCTATTGAAGTTTGAAACACAAAATAGTTAGTAGGCAAATAATGCTTATTAAGATTAACAGTAGATATTTTGTCCACAGAAAATTAGAAATTAAACTAATTTGCATTTCCTATCTGAGTAACTTGATTTTGTTAAAGCATAGAGAAAACTGCACAAAATTTGGAGGTGGACATGACAAAGATTACAGTACAGTACCTTCATATATGCATCTAAATCAGGGTCTGGCACTATTCCTGCCTCTTTCTCCCTTCTACTTACTTCCATCAGAAGTTCTTCAATACAAGGAGCAAAAATAATCATTCAAGCTAGTTTAATTTAAATTATTTTTTCTTTTTTGTAACTTTAGGTACATACCGTCTTTGCTTCCTACGCCCTGACAACGTGCTGAGAAATCAAGTGTTTCCCTCACAGTTATCTCCGGAATATGCAGATCATATTGGCTTACATATGCTGAGGATTTCTGAGGAATGAATTCATCTAGTATGTGTCCATTGTAAGCAATGTCCCCTTGTACCTATCAAAAGCACTCATAAATGCATGCATTAGAACAACTGTGGAAAAGATCCATTTTAATTCAGAAGAGTTATCAAATGTTATAGATAAACTAAATAGTAATACTACTACTAAATTGAGTTCATTCTGTCTAATGGCTTATGGATAAACATTTAAAAATTACAGAGAAAAACATATGAGAATGAGAACCTTGAGAGAATGGCTTAGTTTCCCTGCCAGTGCCAACAATAATGTTGTTTTGCCACTTGATGGAGGGCCAAGCAATAAGGTCATCCTGCAACAGAATCAAGGAATAGAAAACAAATGTAGTGCAGTAAGGTCCATTTCCAATAGCTATATGCTTGTGGAACAAGAATAATGATATACATACAATTACATTATTGAACTATAAACATACCTTCCGGGCTTAATGATGCCATTGGCATCTTCGATTATGCTTATCTTTGAATTTTCAGATTGCAGAACTGACAATGTATCCTTTCAAAAGGAAAAGGAAAAAAAAAAAAAGTGTCTATAATTAGCAATCTAATAAACTAAAAAAATGGCATATTCCAGGTATTGATGTTTGTAGAGATATTACTTACAAAGATCCACCCCTTTAGGGTGTTCCACAAAGAAGGTATTGGTTTGCCTTGAACTACCTTACACTCAGCTTCTACACAAAGATTTTGGTACCTCACTTCCACTGTTGGCAACTTAACACCAACTCTACAAAGCAAAAGATGAATTAAAAATATATTAACCACAGTAACTTTATTGTGGCATGATTGTTGGTCTTCATTTTATCCAACAATTATGTAATTTCTATCAAAGATTCTAGTTATATTTTTCTGACTACATAGTATTACTCGTAATGTATATTTTGTTGAGGGGTAAATAAAATTGAGTTAAATTTTTCAATTTCACACATGAAACATTTCCCTCATTTTTCAACATATTTGACCATTACTTACTATATAAAGATGCTTTTTCTATCCCTTTATAGTGAATAAAATTTTATATTATCCTTCCCCATCAAAGAATTGTTGAGCTCTCTAGCCACTATTAGATCAAATCAAATGAAATACAAAGTCAATACTATATGTCCTTATCAGTTAGTCGTCATGTGACATGATTGCTAATTTAATAACATTTAGTGAAACAAAATTAAGCAATATGAGAACTATATATGCCACATGCACACAAAAAAAATTAAAATAAAATAAGAGAGAGAGAGAGAGAGAGAGAATCTATATGTGTTGACTATATATGAGAGAAAAGATTACTTGTCAATTCTTTTTCTGAGTTTCTGCAACAATTTAAGGTTATCATATTCAATGTGCTTGATGAGCTTCTCTATGAACAAGTGCCTTTCTTGAGCTCCAAGCTTGCTGACATCAACAACCTGTTTCCCTTTATCATGAACATCAAACAAAGCTGAAGTGATCCTCTCAAATGTTGGCAGCCTCTGGATTTCATCCCATCCCAACGCGTCTCCCTCGCCATTATTCTCAACCGGATTGATGCTTGAACTGCTCCTGAAACTCGAGACATGGCTCCGGAATGAGGACCTTATGCTCCTTCCAATCTCAGCCAATTCAATTCTCAGAGACTCTATCTCATCTGCACCTACAAATTGAGCCATCTCAACACAACACTATGAAGAACCTCAAACCTCAGACACATGATAAATGCATGGTATTTCCACTACTTTGTATTTATATGAGTGATGTGATGCATTTTTTTAAGCTTGAGTGTCATGCAATATGTCATGCATTACCTTGGCATGCAAACAGCTGCTGAACACGCTGTCAAGGAATCAAAACAAAATCAGTGCTATCATCATACCATTTTTTTTAATCTTATAAATGAGCTTTCACAGATATATTTAATTAATTTCCTAAGTCCAAAGGCTGAGGTATGAAAAATGAAGGTGCACTTGGTCAGAGTTTGATTAGAGCAAGTAATGACATCAAAGCAGCATGGATCTTATTCATTTACTAACTCAGTTATGTACTGAATGAAGGACCAAGTTGTTAATATCCAACAAAAGATCCATGTGAACTGGGGCTATGTAATGGATCTTGGTGTCAAATAAAAAACCTGCCCAGAAATTCTGTTAGTCCAGGTATAAAAAACTCGATTCCATTAGATTGTTGCTTAATATATGCATCCAATATATTATAAGTGGCGGCTCTTTTACCTTTATTTTTCAAAATTATTGTGTGTACAAAGAAAAATCAGTTAATAATCAATCAATTAACTATTTATACATGACACATACTAAGGACTACAAATTACATATACAGATTATGCGAGTGGACCTTTTTTTTATGAGGATAGACATAACTACATGGATTGCACATGGGCTTCAACTTTCAAATGACATTGAACAAAGCGCACGTGCTAAGTTGAACAAGTTATAGAATACCCTGCAATGTCAACAATTTTGGTGAAATTCTTTTATGGTTTCATTGATGAAACAGCCCTTGATACTTATAAACTGCAGCAGAAAGGAAGAACAACAAATGTAATCCATATAATAATCCGTTTGCTCTCTGGTTATAATAATACAATAAATCCATATAACTTGCAATTAACTAAATTACAAAAAGATTGTGCAATGGTATACATTGGAATCTTTAACCTTTCAACATGGCTTCATTTCAGTTTCAGACACTACCTGAGCTCAAATTTGACAAAAGACTACAAAGCTCTATTATCAGTTCATTAAACCTGTACAACAACAAAAAAATACTTAAACTCTATTCCGCAGTAAAACGATGCCAGATTACCACAAACATGGACGGAAGTTAGGCAGGAGATGCTGTCACTCATCATGATAAATTGACGCTCAACTGATAGCTCCTTCCACTCCACGAATGAAAAAATAAACAGCTGCTCCAGAAAAAAATGGAGGAGGAACAGAATAAAGATGTATTAGCACTCAGCTAAAAAACACACGTATCAATCAAGGATGTCATCTTCAGCTCCATCCACTATTTTATCCTCAGTCATGATCAACTGCTTTTCCTGCTCCAAATAGTATATCTTGTCATTCATACCTTCTTTTCTATATGCCTCCATCATGATTGAAAATGTTGTTTCATTTGGTTGACATTGGCTATCTTTCATGCGCGTGAAAACTCTCTCCATTTCCATTAAATCCTCTGCCTTTGCACATGCAGACAATACTGCGTTATAAAAGACCGTATTTTCAGGTACCTCAAACTTCGCAGCAAGGCGAACGCTGCTAATTACTTTATGGAAGAGACCTGCATTTGCATAACCATTGATAAGGCAGCAGAAAGTCTTGGTATCTGCTTTCATACCCTCAGCACGCATCTGATCGAAGGTATACTCCATGTGTTTAGCATCCCCTACATCTGCAAATGCCTCAATCACGTTGTTATAAGTAGACGTTGTCCATGGAAATCTCAATTTACGCATATACTCCATAACAGATGACATTTTGTCATAAAGCCTCTTCTTTCCATAGGCACCAATCAAGATATTAAAAGTACGTGTTTCTGGTTCTATACCAAAATTTCGGAATTTTTCATACCACTTCTCCATCATATCAATCTGACCCATATTGCCAAAGACACTGATGATCGTGTTCATTGTCCAAACATCAGGCTTGCATACAGTGCTCTCCAGCATACTTGACAACACTTTTTCCATCTGATCAAACTTCCCTGCCTTGCCGTAACCACTCAAAACAATGTTCTGCGTGACGGTGTTGGGTGTGATGTTTCTTTCAGCCATTTCTTCATAGAGCAACTCAACTGAATCAAACATCAAAGCATCAACACAAGCCTTTATCAAGATACTGTAAGTGAAAACATCGGGCTGGCAGAGAGGGAGGTTCTTCATCTCATTAAGAATCGAAAATGCTTCATCAATGAGGTTGCTCCTGCAATAAGCACCAAGCAAGGCAGTGTAAAGTTCAGGAGTAGGGTCACAACCTTCTTCTATCATTGTTTCAAAAAGCTGGCGAGCACGTTGGGGTTGACCAGATTTCCCAAGCAACACAATGAGTTTCATGTAAGTCCCTTCCTTGGGTTCGTAAAAGGACTGCTCCTTAAGCATGTCAAATACCTGAACATTCGAACAAACACAAAGCACAATTGCAAATGAATAAATTCACTAAAAGAAAATAAAACATTATATTGATACAACTAAATAAACAACCCAGACAAACCGTAAATTTTCTTGTTTTAGGCACAGAGACTTGGTATTAGACACCAAGATGGTGACTTTATGAAGCAAAAGGAAGCAATAGATAGATATACCCAATGAGACTGACCTAAAGGGCTTCAAAGGAACCATAAATTTTCTTTTTCTCCTTTTCTATATAGAGAGAACACGCATAAGCCAGAGCATTCATTCAATGTGAGACTTGTATACACTAAAGAAGTAATATTTTGTGACATTTTGAAACCCAATTGTGAATTACCTCAAGGGCTTGAAGCCACTGCTTCTTGTCAATGCACTCACACAATGCCTCAGTTACAGTGTTCACCCATGCCTTCGCATCGTTCTTCTTGTCGAGCTTCTTCTTGATGTTCTTGACGGGGTTCCTACTCCTACTCCCAGTTTCCGACACTCCGGGAAACTCACCTTGCTTCCAGTGCCTCTTCTTGGTAACCGAAGAAGAAGAGGAAGAAGAAGAAGAAGTCTTCTTGGAGGGTGGAGAGGAAATTGCGAAGCGTGTAACCCTAAAGATTGGATCTTGGGATCTGGGGTTGTTGAATTTTAGGGTGTTCTTGGACTTATCGTGCGGAATTGGAGAAGGAACAATGGAAGAAGAGAAAGAGAGAGATATGGAAGCCATAACCATAGACCTTGCTTGCTAGTGTGCAAAGAGAGTGTAGTGTCTCTCGGAGGAAGAAGATATTGCTCAGTCCCAAATGACCATTTTCTCCCTCTTCTTGGGTCTATTTTTTGGTCTAACCCAAAACTTATTTGGACCATTTATAGGCCATATTCGTTATGGACTTGACACTACTTGTTGGGCCTAGGCCCATATTTACTCGTAAGGCCCAAATGGTATCTCTTTTCTAACCGGAAAAAAGGAGCCTTTTCCGATTTTTTTAAAAAAAGACCGTCTTATTTTTTTAATGAAATAAAACTCAATAAAATTGTGTTGCAGCTTTAATTTTTAAATTCATTAAAAAATATTCTTATATCTTTTTTATTTTTAGTATAAACACTGAAATTATTTATTATATTAACATTATACTTGGAAATTGTTCTTTTTACTATCTATTTCCATTACAGTAGCTTTATTATATTAACACTTAATTCTTTTTTTTTCCTCTAATTCACAAACTTTAATTATTAAATAGTAATTTTAAATTCAAAGAGAAAGTTCATAATATATATTCATCAAACATTACTGCAACTTTTTAAAAGCATCTTTTAAAGAGAAAACAGAACCCAACAACTCTAAAAAAAGTATAACAATATCAAACAAAGAAATAACCTTCAAATTTTCCTATTAGCAGAGGGGAAATAGCTAATTTGAGAAGAAGAAAAAATACAGAATAAACTCCAAATCTAAAACATTAAACACTTTCCTTAGTCAATAAAATATTGAATGAGATTTAGTGCTAATAAATTCAATTAATTAATATGACATTAAATATTTCCCAAAAACAAAATATCCTCTATATCCTGATGATTCTCATATCAATTATATAAAGCAATTAGAGGGAAAAGAAAACAACAGAACCACATAATAGTATAACACAATGTTTCACTTCTCTACAAGACCTTCCTTGATCTTTTTCACCATGTTGATTTTCCTTTCTTCTTCATTTTCCATGTCCTTGGATGAAAACCAAGCAGTGGACCTAGGTGCAATTTGCAGCCATACCCTCACAGACCAAGCATTTTGCATTAGGCTCCTAAACTCAACACCACCAGGTCCTGATGCTGATCTTGTTACTCTTGCACAATACACCACTGATGCAGCAAGAACCAATGTTACCAATATAATAACACTAATCAAGAACCTGATTGCAAGTGGTGGTCATGGCCAAGAACAGTACTTGGAGAAGTGCTTGTTAGAGTATAGTGGTAATCAAGGTGCACTTCAGTGTCTTGATGACATTCAAAAGAGTTTGGAGTCCAAAGATTACTCTGCCATGGATCAATCAGTAATGACCTTGCTCGGAAGAAATTCGAATTGCATCTTGGATAAAGTTGGTGCTAATGCAGATGAACTATCACCTGATGATCCAAAATTGCTTGATGAGTATGGCATCATTTTAGCAAAAGTTGGGGTTGTCCTTCATGATATAATAGTCTATCTGAATGTAAAAGAATAGTTGTTTTCTACTGATTTTTGTCCATAGTACTAGTGTTGATGTAACTTATGATAATAAGGTTGAAGCACATCTCAGTTTGATTCAACTTTATTTTTTTTATAAAATTTATGATGCTTACATTGGCCCTGCCAATTAGGTGTCTACAACTACCTAGACAGTTATACAATACAAGATGAAATCTTACAAGGTTGGGTTAAGATAAAAAGTTCTATAATTGTAAAAAATTGCTTACAATCACAAACATTTCTACAAAATGTACTAGTTTCAGGCATTATTCTTATCTGAATCAACATAAGCAATTTCATTGCACAGAGGGAAAAACAACTGATACATGAACTATCTAGAGAGAAAACCAAATTTATTTTCTAACACAACAGTGGAATAACAGCACATACAGCAGCAGTCTCAAAAGACTCATATTACTATTCCATTCAAAGGCGAACAATGGTAGGCTTGTAGTCGATCAAGATCACTTTCTCCAGGGCAGGAAGGAGCAAATTTGCATATTCGACGTGATCAGGGTGAACTACATACTCTGCAATGCCTTCTGTACTCTCAAAAGTTGACTCAAAGACATGAGTGAAACCTTCATGCATGTTTTCAGCACTTACATCTGTGCCCCTGCAATACAGATAACAAACAGAATGAGATCAGACTTATATATAGGCATTATAAAATGATTCAATCAAGCTACTAGAAGGGGGTTCAAGTTGCAAATGTTTAGAATTTAGGAAGTAAGATGCAATAGTTGGATGATATTTCTTATATAAGTTCTAAATATATCCAGATTTCGATTCCATTAACAGTTTTAACACAGTTAAAAGTTTACCAACACTCTCTGCTATGAGAAACTCACTAGCATCTTCAGAGCTATGAAATCCATACTCTCCCAATTATCTTCGTTTTTCCTTTGATTTGAAATCACTAGCATGAATTTTGAGACACTCAAAATGTGGAAATATTCCTTCAGTGCTATGACTTCACTCCCCTCTTATTAACAAATAATGTTGATGAGTCTCAAAAGACAATGCCAGTCAGAAACTAACTTGAGATTCAGTGAGATCAAATCAAACAAAAACAGACAAGACAAAAAGAGGAGCAGTCATTTTCCCTGAAAGAATTACTCTCTCCAATTTTAATATCATTTCTGAACAATCTCCTAGTTTATGAGTAAAGGCAATGAAGTAACAGAGGACACAGAAAGCAGAAAAGCATAGCACAGATCTAGATCAAGTAATCCATCAGTTTCACTAAAAGGAATTTAAGAATCTCATAAAAAAGTTTCAATCTTTGAAACATTCATTGTCCAATGCACCAAAATAATGACTATAGAATAAAGCCAAGATAATATTGAAATATGTACCCCCAAAAAACACCCAAAAAAACAGATAATATTGAAAAGATACCTAGCTATGTATATGGTCTGTTTATCTCTACTTAGGACTTTTACCTCAGCTAACACTAACATAGGCACCCCATTTCAATGAATTTGCTAAAAGTCCAATTTTTTTGGTCAAAGGGGTCCAATTTCAGCAAACCCAGTTCTAATTTTGTGACTAAAAGAACTGAGGAGTTATTATCATTGATCTATCTAAGCAGAAGATGATGAATAAATAAATAAAAAAAGGGAAATTGATGGAAATGGAGGTGATGTTATACCATTGGAAGGACTTCATGGAAGGGACGAGATTAACGAGATTGGCATATCCCTTTATAAGTTCATCGATCCTTTCTGAGGTGATTTCATCCTTGAACTTTGCCACCAATAAGTGCTTCACTACCCCTTTTGCTTCCTCCATCTCCTTTTTTTTTTTTTTTGTGTTTCTACTTAGATTTGATTTTCTCTGTCACTCTTCTCATCCTCTGTTGTGAATTTCAATGATAGGCTTAAATATGCATTATTTTTTCTTTGTTTTCTTTCAAGATATGTTATTATTTAATTCTGGTGACTGGTGAGTAAAGGATCGTACTCTACTAAGTTCATAATTTCCTACGCCCTATAAAATATTTGAATTATAAAATTATGTTTTTTTTTCGGGAAAAATTATGCTGATTTTAATTTAACCCAACATATCTATCATCAACAATGATAGTTAATCATAAGAAAAAAAAATCGTTGATTAAATGACATTATCAAAGTCAGAAATTGAACTCTTATGTGATTAATAAAAAAATAAGTCTTTAGCATAGTTATTATAACTAAAATTGAATATTTATCTAAACTTATTAAAGATCTTTATAAAATATGATATAATAGAATAAAAGTAAATATTTATTTAAAAGTATTAGAGGTCTTAATTGTAAAATAAAATTGAAAGTGTAGTCTAGTAGGAAATAATGAAAATTGATATATTGTAAACATTTGAAATGTATCAAAATTAAAGTATATATTTATTTTCACATTAGAACACTTTGTACTCTTCATTATTTATAGAGGTAAGAGGAATGTTATTTGTATACATTTATAATAATCATATTCACCATTGTAAATAAATTCATATTATAATTCAATATAAATATTATATACTTTTAATTATACAAATTAAATTTCTCATAATTATAATATTTTCTTACCAACACCATTAATAAACTATATAGTCAACCTTAGTAGCATTGCAAAATTACCATCTTTATAATAAAATCATTAAATATTTAGACTTAAATGCAGAACCCTCAACAAGAGAGCTCTTCCAAAAATAAATGTATGCCGCTTAAAGTGACAAGAACACGGTATTCTTTAGTAAAAGGCGAAAGAATAGTTCGCTATGTGCTTGTCACACGACTCCATATCTTAACCAAATAGGCACTGTTTAATTTTATAACTACTCCACTTTCTTATTCTTGTTGATCTATCCAATGTGGGACTTCAACTAGTAACAGTTGACATGACCAACCTTGTAGCCTGCTATACTCCAACCACTACACAATCCTCTTGCATAGAAATACACAACTGATGATCGATCATCCCCAAGATTTCCATAGGGCTCTATCCTCTGTTGAAATCAATGATTCAGATCTTTACTGAAATATTCATTCTTCTTGAAGCACCCAACCAAAGCGTGTACAAGAAAGAACAAGACATTGTCCTTTGTTTGTTTGTGTAGATTAATGTAGTTCATATGTAACTCTAATAAGAAACTGGCAAATAAATTAGTATAACACTTTAGTATTGCTGCAACTTCTTGTCTTCATATATGATATATCTTCCACTGCATTTCATCATCATCTCAATTTTTTTTGTATTATCTGTATGCTTTTTTTTTTGTTCATCACCTCATCCACACACCATCCAATTGTAAACATTGGAGACCGAGGAAAAGATCTTACAAATTACATTTCTCATAATTAAAATGAGCCTTTGAAGATTCTTTTGTCTAGTTGCTATATATCTCTTTCAATTATTACACTGACCACACCACTAAACCAGCTACATCTAATGTCTTATCTGTTTCTCACAGTGGCATTTATATATATATATATATATAAATCATGATGACTAGCTAGGAACACTAACATAAATTGTGAGTAATTTATATTTTATTGACTATAACAAGGTTGCCTCCTAATTCTGACAAAGTGGCAATAATATCATTACATACAAACAGGGTCTAATCATACAAGCATTGACCCAATATTTAATAATAGACTGCATAATTGAAGATTCATCAAGATTCTGTGCTCAACAGATGAAGTGCTAACCTTGCCTTCCAGATACATTTTGATAACAGCTACTAGTACTATTGATGTATATAAATATATATACCCAAGAACTAAAAACTCTCATGTTTCAAAAAAAAAATGAAGGGAAAAAAGTATATGATGACTACTGCAAAGAACACTTGATAATGATATACAGCATTAGATTAGATATAGCCATATCCCAATGATTCCCAGTTGAAAGGCTGGAACAC
The DNA here is from genome assembly GCA_013621005.1 of Aeschynomene evenia. Taxonomy (NCBI): domain Eukaryota; kingdom Viridiplantae; phylum Streptophyta; class Magnoliopsida; order Fabales; family Fabaceae; genus Aeschynomene; species Aeschynomene evenia. The sequence goes on along the minus strand of CM024263.1, from coordinate 30,557,819 downwards.
ATAATAAACTTTGGGTGAGCTCTTGAAGAGCAAAGCCACACAGACACACACAGCTGCAATTGCCACCAATGAGAGCATCGCAGGCCTATAAACCAGTGCTGTTCTTGTGCCTCCGTAAGCCAGCTTGCGCTGGCATAGCCCGCATTGACTTGCCGTTGCTGCGGCTTCGATCTTCTCGGTGTGCAAACTTGAGACTTTAGATGTCCTGTGAACATTTAGTTGCTTCTGCTTTGTGTTAATATCCACAAGGGTGCTAGAGATATCAACCACATGCTGTCTTTCAAGTTTTCTGCTGGTGTTCCTCTGGACAAGTTGAATGTAGGAGTAATAGCCTCTGAGGGATGCATAGTCGTTAGGTGTCAAACCTGTGCTGTCCTTAGCACTTTTCCATGCTTCAATTCCGACCTGAACACGGCACACATAAGAGTAAAAACATTATTAACTCTGTTAGATACCGAAAACCAAACAAGATTCTTAACATAAATGAAAAGGAAGGTTTGCTAGCAGCTAGTTCCCTAGTCATAGTTCCAACATAAAGCATGCAGATGAGAAAGGAATTACCATTCCTGGATCATCAGTTAGGGCATCCAAGACATTTTCCGAGCCTTTCGTACTTGCGGCAACATGAAGGGGAGTCAACCCTGCGGGCCCAACATTATCAGGTCTAAATAAGAATCTTTGAGTGCCCTTGTCAACTGGCTTCACTTTACTGTCTGCACCATCTGAAGTTTTAACTGGTACAAATTTTAACAGTAGTTCCACCATAGGCCTAGAATTTCTCTTTACTGCTTTGTGTAGAAGACCCATGTCCAACAATGCAAGCTCAATGGAGGTATGCTCTCCTGTATCAACACCCCCCTCGAATATAATGTCCAAGAGCTTTTTCATCACAGCGCACCAACCATGGTCCATGGAGAAGTCAACAAGCCACGTGAACCGATTGAAATGGAAGAGATCCTGAATAGGTGCCATGGAACCTAGCCTAACTTTCAAACGAGTTCTATGAAGGAGCCAGCCCATTTCGTGTAGGAAATCCATAGCTCGAGTCTTTTCTTCTATTTGTTGGTTCTGCATCACGATGTCATCGGTGGTTTCGGCTGCCTCAATCACATTCTCCAGCTTGCAGATCTCTGAACAAACTTCTTGTTCTGCAACTATAAATGGAAAGGAACAGCTGCTAAGACCATGATCTTCCAGCTGAAAGTAGAAAATAAAAAACAGATTGAAATATAGCTTCAGAAGTAAGCAACATATAAAAGGGGAAAAAGAATAGGAAAAAATTTAAGAGTATTGGTATATGATGCCACCTCAATAAACCCTCTCCCAGTTACATTTGGTATATGACAAGAGAAGCTAAGATGCTGAATTGTTGCATCAGATACATCAATCAAATCATGACAACTATCATGTACCAGATACTTCCCTTCAAGAGCACAAAGCAGCCTAAAATTGTGAGCAACAGATTAACATAAGTACTGTATATATACCCAGCAGTGTGGTAGACCTCAAAAAAAAAAAGTACTTATAGCTTAACATAAGCCTCGGCCAAAGTTCAAATGCTTGTTTGTAGCTAGAACCTTTCAAGTCAACAATTTCAAATATTATTAGGTGTTAGGAAATTTACCTTGTGCTGGACCCCAAAAGGTTAAATCCTTTCACAATAAATTTAGCACTTGTATTTGCAGGAACTGCAAGTGGTTTAATGCATGAAATCCTACAATTCTGTGGGCTTCTGAGATGCAAGGGCACATCTAAGACAACATGACCTGCAGGAGAGATACAAGATATCAAAAACGAAGGAAAAATCCAGAATAGAAGCTTTTGCTAAAACTAAATATTACAATCGCACAAGACATACACAGCACACGCAGCGAGGGAAAACAACAAACCATTATATAGAAAGGCTACAGATTGTTGCACCCTTGCATATACCCATCCTGTTCTCCAGAAAGAATCATTGGAAGCAAGAAGCTTTCTCAAACTGGACCCTAGATTACAGGAGATCTGCAATACCAAATAGTAATAAGCACAACAAGAATTTTGTCCTTTTTCTTTCAAATGGTTTCATCCAGGAAGCTGCATTTGTGGCTTTTCATAAAATCATACCTCCTCCCACACAGATTTTTCCAGACGGAGATATATTGTTAGTACGATACAGCCTGGCCTTATGTAGCTCTCAATCTCTGTTGGACTGTGGGACAACCAGTTGAGGATCTTGAACAGAAAAGAGGAACCATAAATCAAACACAGCACAAATCAGCAGTGCAGTAAAATTATTCATAGCAATTTCATGGCACTAAAATCACCTGCGATCGGAGAACAAGAGGAAAATCATTCGGATCCTTGCCAAAGAGTTTAAAAACTATTCGATCCGTGCGACTCTGTAAGACAGTAAACAATGACATGACAATAAATATGGCAGCCATCAAAATCAGAGGTAAATGCCGACAAAAAGGAAGATGAACTTGAAAAATACTCCTCAAGAGTATACCTGAGCTTCCCCACTAGAACTAGATGGTGAGTGGGTGGAGGTTGAATCTGAGTTTCTACTTGTCTGTGGTGGACTTGACTTGAGAGAGTCACATTGCAACCATAAAGGAGGACAAGACTTATTAGGATTCTCAAAACAATCCTGTACATCATCATATACACTATTCAGGTCAATGTTACTTAATCCATCCCTTCCAACATGAGTCTCTGCTACGGTTGATTGGGATGGTACACTGTCCCTTGATAGAAGTCCATTTGAGGGCTGATGTCCGGTAGGCTTTAAACTTCCTGCTCCACCATCATCTGAATGCATACATTTTTCTGTCACAACATTTGCAGGAACTGCCTCACATTGTGCCATAGACCTCGGAGGATCCGGACGGATGAGGCCATTATCTGTCTTGATGGAAGAACCAGGAGGCCCGGAGGTTTCAGGACCATTTGGCGCATCATGCGCAGCTCCAGGTGTCCCAGCATTTACCAAACCTTGTGATCCCTGCAATAAGGAGGCTACACTTCTTTCGTTAAGTGTACCCGCCAGACTTGCTAGGTTCCCCAGAAGATGAGAGAGAATATCCTGATTCCTTGTATGATCTGACCCATTAGCTGCAATTTATAGAAAACAAAATCTGTGGGGTCAAATGAATATGCCAATGATGACATCAGAATGAGAGTGAAAAGACACAAAAGTTCCAATAGCAGAAACATAGCATTAGCATGCATCCAAACTCCAAGACATTATCTCTATAAGCATCTTCATAACTGAATACAGCTACTACCTGCTACCCTTTTTTAAGATGTCACCACTAAACAAAGACTTAACTTCTTAAATAGCATAAAGAAGTATCTAGAAGATAAAATTCTGGTGACAGAAAAACTCACAATGCATATTGGACAGTATCCGTATCAAACTCATCAACAGATAGTTACTGCCCCTTTCGTCATTCAGAAGGCCTCCATTAACTCCGGTAGCATCGGGATGCGTTTTCCTCCTTCTCCTATTGTGGCCAGCCAGACGCCTACGACAACTCCTCTTCCCTTCATCGAACTCTTGAAGTTCATGAAACCTGCCATGAATTTAACAAGTTGCCACCATAAATCCAACTTGAGTACTATAAAGTAAATGCTCCACAAATAGATAAGGGAAAAGGGGACTTAAAAAACTTGTTGCAACATGGACCCGGATTAAACATCTTTGATTGTTGAATGTCTACAAAATTGCTAATTTGGATGATCATACCACAAATCTGAAACATGAACCCTAATAATTGATCAGTTCTGTAACCTAACTGACCTGCTACACTGCTGACAGAAACGCTGCATAACATTTCCCACAAGTGCCTTAGTAGCCTTAGAATGCATATCACAAACCTTATGCCTTCGATGGTAATCCTTTGCATTGCTAAGATCAGCCCTACAATCTTGAACCTGACAGACAGCACGGTTTGAAGAAGTGGTAGCAGCAGCAACACTAGCACTCCCAATTACCTTTGTCTTCTTCCCACTTTTTTCATCCCCTTCTTCAACCATGATAGGGTAAACTTGACCTCCAAGGTTCAAATTAAGAGAACCACCACCACCACCACCTTCCTCATTCAGCTCCTCCTCACCTTCACCACCCTCTTCACCTATAACAACAGTTCTTCTCCTTTTCTCCAATTCTCTCTTCCCCTCCACAGGGTTCATAATAGAACAAGACAAATTGTTTGATGCATTATTATGATTGAAATTTGCAGGAACCTCAGGATGTGGTGGAAAGAACTGGCGGCTCCTACAATCTGATGGCACTGAATTGAGCTGATGAGCAGTGAAGAGATCCCCATCCCATCTCCAATCATTCAAATCCCACTCCAAGCTTCTCTTCCCAACAGCCTTCATTTCTGGCACAACACCCCCATATAAAAATTGATTCTTTCCGCCAGATCTAGCCTCCATGAATCAAAATTCAACAGTACTGTCACAACCCAGCTGAAGAATTGTTGCTGAAAAGGTACACACAAACACACACAAAAAATATTCCCAATTCCAACGCCACCTTTAAAAAGCACATCAACTGATGTCCGATAAGGCAACCCAGAAGGTCAAAATCGAAACTTGCCTGAGCATTATGACAAAAGCAAGAGAATTTTCCTACATAGGGGGAAAAATTACTAGGGAAGAGAAGAAATGAAAGAGTGAGGGAAAGGAGAAGGAAGAGATGGAGTGCGGGGCATTAAAAAAGGGACTAAGATGGGAATTAGGAAAAGATTAGGAAAGAGTCTGATATGAAATTTAGGTTTTCTGTTTCATGTTTTTGTTTCTGTGCTGTGAGTGCTGCGTTAGGGAGAGAGTCAGAGGTGAGACAGAGACTGTAGCACACAACACAAACTGAGGTTACTTTTGTATTTTTCATCATTTCTGTTGTGACCACATTGGCATTGGCATTGGCATCATCTCATGTTCATTCCCGTCGTATTTCTACTGCTATTCGGTATGGTATGCTAAGTTGAAAGGAATCTCTCTGTAGTCTATACTGTCTAGAACTACGTCTATTCACACCATCATCTGACAGTATCCAAGTTCGGTTATTATAAATCTACCTAATTCAATTTGACTCCATCTTGGTAAGATATCCACAAGATCAAAAATACGAGGAGTCATAAATCTATCAAGATTTTTTTCATTTTTTTTATATGTTAAATTTAGGATATCAGGAAATGTTCATCTCAATTTAGGCTCAGCACATGCGTTCATCTAACGGTTATGGAAGCACTTACAGATCATCCACCAACAAAGAAAAAAAAAAAAAAAAAAAAACTTTTACAAATATTCGAGGCACAACAGAAAAATGAGCCAAAACAGCCAACTAAGTCTATTTAACACTTTTAATTATAAATATATTTTTAACGGGCTGGATGATTGTGGTCTAAATTCCTATTTATTGGCTGTTTTGCCTGATTTTTTTTTTCGCCTAGCAATACTCTCTTCCTTATAAACTGGAAAGTTGACTAGACTACTATACAATTTTATTACAGGATTATATAAAATATACAATAATTTTTATCTTGAACCATATTTTTATCATAAAACATCTTTATTATATATTTTTGTGTCTCCGTATTTATACTGTAGTCACTCCATACACAACCCTAAAATCCTTTTAATGTAATAGAGGTGAACTTTTTTATTTTATTTTTTCATTCTGTAATTAAAAAATAATTTACCCACCATATTTGATTAATCTCATCTATTAGTGTGTAGTTATGTTCAAATTGGAGAATGATTGTCAAATTTGGGAAAGCAAATAAATCAACATATATAGGTAAAATGATAACACTGGACTCTGTCGACGGTGGTGATTGTGACCCTTGTGTATGTATGTGAATTGAATCATTGATGAGTATAGGCATCAATTCTTCCTTTGTTTTATTTATTTCTTCTTATGAACCTAAATTCATGACGATATGTATGGCAAGTCTTCACCAAAATTTATACTAGTCATAAAAACTGAGTTCATTTTAAATTTGTTTAATTTTAGGCTAACTGTGAACAAATTAATACACACCCAAAAGGTATTAAATTATATTAGATAATTATCCATTATAATAATTATTTACCATAATCTGATACCGTCTGAAAATTTAATTGATTAAAATTTACTGTATGTGCTCATTAAAATTATTAAACTAATTATAAATTGTGAGGAAAAAAATATGTACAAATAACTTTTGTCTCCTTGTGTTTGTGATGATGAACGCTGCATCAGCACCTCGAAAATGTCAAAAGTGAAACTTAGTTTCCATTTTACCTTTTGACACCAAGGAAAGGTCAAAGATTATTACTATCCATGATCATTCATTTTTCCAATAAAATTAAAAGGCAATAAATTACAGTTCTTAATCCACATTAAAAATATTCTTAATTTAATAAAGTGAATTATTCATCTAAAGTTAACAACTTTGTAAAACAATATCATATTTACCGTACACTTCATGCATTCCTCATCACATACACAATGAAGGTATGATCTATCATTTATCTAGCTACATAATGTTATGTCATTAATTATTTCTCAGTTAATTAATCCTTTAGTTTCACTACCTCAAAAGTAGTTGATAGATTGAACTCATCATGATGGATGGAGCAATACATCACTAAACAATTGTCTATATATATATATAATAATGCTAATCGTATAACGGAAATACTATACGTCCAACTAGTATTCAACGTGTGTTATACATAATACGTAATGTGTATTTTATATATAGCACACATACGTATAACACATATTCTATAATATGTATAACACATGTTGGATACTAATTTGACGTATTTATGTTGTACGATAATTTCGACCCATACCAAGAGTGAGGGAAGGATGAGTGCTGGAAAGTGGGAAGACCACAATGCTATGGAGAGTATATATGGACCATCCCTAGCTGTGTCACCATTCTCTAATTTAGAAAAACAAAAATTGAGGATGAGACAGTGAAGGAGACATACATATTAGAAGCATCATGCATGCTTGTCAAAAAGTGAATTATGAGATTTTTATCTTTATGCCTATTCCAACTTTATGATTCACCAATAGTCTCTATAGTTTTTATTTTGTTATGTTTCTGATTCTGAATGTGGATCACCTGGGGGAGGTATTATATAAATACATGTGTTTGTTGGTGCAGAATGTTTCAATTCTACTTATGAGTGGGTGCAATCAATTAATATATACTCCATTCGTTATACAATTGTGGTGGTGAATCAAGGTGCAATCAAAGTGATCTACTGAGTTCTCTCTTTCGCTTTTTGGAAATTCATATTATCAATCCGAAAAAAAAATATTACATGTATAATAAAAAATCAGTCAAAATAATTAATATATTATACAAATATATATTTATTGATATACACACTATATATCATATATTGTGCACATCATATATCATATGTTACAAATATATAACATATAATATATGATGTGCATAATATATCATATATAATATATATATCATATAATATATATTATACACAATATATTAACTGTTATCACTGATTTGATTTTTTATTGTAAATAATTTTATAACAGTTACCTATAAAATCACAATCTCTATTTGTACGGCACTTGAAGATAATTATTTTTTTTAATATTTCGGTCAATTTACAATTTTCAATATGTTTTAATAGTTAACATAAAAAAAATCACATAAAAGCCAATACTATTATACATAGGATTATGGAATATGGCATTAACCAACAACTTTCTCCGTTAAACAAACACGTAGAGGAAATCAGACCAAATAAATTAAGCTGCATAGTGACTCAACAAGTTGTTAACAGTAATACTACACGTACAACTAAAATACATCAAACTTTCCTCCATCCAACGTATATCATTAATGCAGAGTTGAATCTCACTTGCCCCATTAAAGAAAAAACTTATCTTTCCAATCACTTTCACTCCCAAAAATCTCTCTCACTCCCCCAATTATCTCTCCCTCCTAAAATCTCTCCTTTCAATCATACAAAATTAAAAAACAAACACAAAATAAAAAAAAACAATAAAAGAAAGGGAAAAAGCACACACAAAGGTAATAAAAATGCAAAAAACACATTGACTTTGTTGATTCTTTTAGAGCACACAAATTTTATTGTTAGTATAAAAGTAATGCGTACTTTGCATAGTAATAGCACAGATCAATACAATAGCACACATCATATGTATAGTACGCATTTGCCTCAATACAATAGCACACATCATCTGTAAAGTAGTAGCATACATTCAATTCACAACAGTAGCACACATTGTATATATAAAAAATAGCACACATCAATATGTTCAGAAAAAACGAAAATAAACGGTGCCTAAGTCGAAAAAAATAAAATAAACACACTTTAGACACATTAAGCCCAATTAACTTTTGTAGAAAAATAGCACACACTTTAAACACGTATCTCATATTATATTTCAAAAACACAACTATGAAACACATTATCAATTAGTGAAAAGCACACATTGAGTTCTAAAAAAAATAGCACACATCCTGACATATCATTTGACATATTAAAAAATAAATAAATAAAAAATTAATCAGTTGTCATTCTATAAAATATTACATAGCACGTGTTGATGCACATTATACTTAAAAAAAATGGCAAATGTTTAATTTTTTTAGAGATATATATCAATTTTTTATCAAATAAGAATAAGAAAATGTTGAAAAACAAAATAGGTAAAACCATACACGGTAATGGGGACCAAGAAATAAAGCGGTGCTTACCTGAATCATAATCTCACTTAATTCCATCTTCCATATTTTTCTTCTAAAATACATCCACATACTACAACACTACCTCCCACTTATTCAAACATGAACTATGAATGTAAATAATGGTTTGAAAAATACTTGATACATATATAGAAGTATTGACAGTAGAGAAGAAAATAGGAAAAAATTGATTTTATGTATAGTAATATCATAACTGAATTGTTTGTGATTATGATGGACAATAATTGAGAATCATAAATTGTGATTGCACGCACTTAATACTTACTCTATGATGTTGAGAGTCACTAATGCTATGTGTGGGTCATGTACGTATTTTTATACGTTGGATGAGAATTGAACGTATACTAGTTGTACGACCAACATTTCTCGTTAATTATTTGCCCCAAATAATTCTCAATCTCTAGGGGTAAAATTAATTATAAGAATCTGTCCTCCCAAATCATTGACCAGCATTGGATTTGAGATAATATTTTTTTCATACCAAACAAAAGAAAAGAAATTGATCTGGTGGATTGATCCTTCCATCTATCTCTCTAAATCTAGTTAGTACAAGTCTCTAACTAAAAGATGGTATAGGATGCTTCTAGGTGTTGGCCCCTAGCTTCTCCCTTTAATTGCAAGCCAGAAGAAGTGTCCAACACTACACTATATAGTACATGATGCATTGAATGTTGAGAGAGGAAGAGAAACGTTAACCAACAATTTCAAGTGATTGCAAGATGGGGTTTGCATAAAAGGCAAAACATAGTAGCTAGCAAAGCCCAATGCAATTCAGAATGCAATTCGTGCAAAATCATTCAACACACACATATATATTACTATGCACTATGTATGTATGTATATCTAGTGTGAGACTTAAAATTTTAATAAATAAAAACTAATACAATACTATACCGGTAAAAAATAAGAGTTTGGATTACAATAACTCAGTTCATTAAAAATATACACATAATTAAAAATACTATTCGAATAAAAAGTGATAAAATTATTATTATTTAATTATTTTGATTGAAAAAATATTATTATTATCCAAGACTTTATATAAAAATTAATGAGTAAAACGAAGATACTGTACAAATAAGTTGTATACGTATGAACCCAAAATTTTGAAATAATAAAATTATTAATCTCTCAACTTATATTAACCTTATATACGTAATTTATTATTAATTGATGTGAATCATCACCTATTATATATTCTTATTAAAACTCAATATGTATATATGGTCCCAAATCTCAATAGAGACCAAATAATGGCTGGCAAATTCATGCATGTGATTGGGATGGACAACATTACATTATTACATTGCCTCTCACCTCTCTCCTTTGCGTACATGGACCTAAATAAGTGTTACAATGCAATGCAACTGCAACTTCTCTTTCGAGAAATGATAGAGGTATATCATATTTTTATTTATTAAACATCTATTAGATATTATTTCAATTGACGGTTAAGAGATATATGTAAGTTTTTTTATTTTTATTTAAAATGGTGGGTCCAAAATAGCATAATATGATTGATGGATAGTTGATGGATCTATATATATATTGATATACATGTAGTAATATTGCTTCTCTTTATAGTTCACCCCTTTTCATCTCTCTGTGTCCTTAAACCAACCAAAAGTCCAATATCATGTCTGCTCATTACTACTTGTGCTCAAACTTTACTATACTGGAGAGCCTGTTTTAACTTATTTTTTCTTCTGGTAAATCAAAATCTATATATGTAACTTATCTTTTGTTATAATAAATATTTCTTTTGTTAAAAATAAGTGTCATCTTTTTAATACATATCAAAATTTTATAATGTATAAATACATTAAAAATTACAATTTTTTTAAACTAAGAAATAAGTATTTTTTATAGATGATTTATCATCGTAACAATTAAAACTGAACTGTTTCATGATAAAAAAATATGACTAAAAAGGTGAATAAGCGTTTCGGAAGCAATATCAAAAGTGTTTTAATTTCCTAGGTTTTGGAAGATATTTTTGTAGGTATTTATTTTCCCACTTAGAATCAGCACATATTCCATCTCAATTTGATAGTGTAAAGCGGAAAAGGGTAAATATTACTACGTACTATTAATGGTTCATGCATTATTGACAGATTCTTTTTGGACAAAGATGGCAAAAGGTGAAATTTACTAAACATTAATCATTAACTTAGTTGAACTTCTTATTTGAAATAAATAATAAATAAATCTTGCAAAAATATCTTAGCATATATTTGTGTACGATGACTAGTTTTTTTTTTTAAATCTTACGATGTACTCTCCATTGAGTGTTTCAATATTTCAATCTAAACCTCCAAAAGTGACTTTACCAAACTCTGCAAACGTGAAAAACGTACCTTCATTCTTTTGACGCGTGATAGAGAGAAGTGGATCCATCTGAGACAGATCATATCTCCACAATTTCATTTTGAATAATCTATCAACCATATTAATTAAATAATTACGTATGTCTAATTTAATTGAATAATGATATTTTTACATTGGAAGTGAATGTATAACTCTAAAAAGTGAGAAAAATGATAGAAAAAGATTGAGATGAAAAAAAAATTGTAAAGATAGTGAGACTCACATTTGTAAGTTTGATGTTTGGATGTTGAAATAATATTACTCAATTTATTTAAGATTACTTTTAATTATGTAACAAACTCATAGGAGGAGAGTGTATATATACCAACTAGTCTAAGATTAATTATCATTTGTCACTTTAATTCCATTTTTTATGTATGAAATTATTTGGTTCGTGTTTTAGTTAATATCAATATAATATTTTTTTTACTCTTAGTATGATTTTACAAATCATACATACAAATTTTGGAACGGTTTTACAAAATTTGTTTTAGTAACTAATGATCTTGAATCGATGCCTCTATGCTATGGCTGCTGCATTATGGATAGAGCCCACATACAAAACAGAGTCAAATGAGAGGTCAAGGGAAGTGTGTCGTTTAAATTTGTAGCATTGCTTATATTTATTTGTTCTACACAACAAATGCATAGATAGATCAATCTACAAACATAAGCGTGTGTCAGCGGTTATCTAAACAGTGTCCCATTGATAAATTCTTGGATACGGAATAAGATTTTTTTTTCCATCTTCTATTTAATATTAATAGCCATATCAATTTACAATAATATTTCTTGCACAATAAAAATATGTAAACTAGTATTCAACGTGTGTTGTGCATGATATATAAAATGTGTGTTCGATGTTATGTATACCACTTGTACTACAAACATTATTGTATCAATATAAGCTACTACCGTTGCGAGGAAATTAATATGTGGGCGAGGACATCCTTAATCAGTCAATATAAAAATATAATTTACACGACCTTTAAATAAAAAAAAGATACAGAGGAATGATCATTATCAGGATTAATCTCAAGTTCGATAGCGTGTGATAACTTTGAAAAGAAACAGTCCTGATTTATCTCTCTTATTTTGTTCTTTTTTCCTTAATCATGCCAAATCAAGCCTCAATAATTCAAACTGGAAAGTCTATAATCATTGAAATTCAATACATAGGTTGGCTCGTTCAATGAATCTACATTAATTTATACATTGTTGGATTCGATTAAATTTATACATTAAATTAATAGTGATAACAAAAACATTTCAAAGTTACGGTACGAATACGATTGGGATAAGAAATAATTAAATAATGGCGGAAAAAGTACTCAAAAAGTGTTTATTATTATTATTATTGTTATTTTTAAAGTGGGATTATTATTTAATCATACCAAATGAGCCAAATAATGATTACTTTTTCATTATTTTTCCTATGGCTTGTACTAGCACAACAACTAGGCCACATTAATGTATTAAATAATTCAGAAATGAATTTTGACCTGCACCGATATTTCCTTTTTAAATGGAAACAACATTAACTACACATTTACAATATAAGCCACATCACATTATTATTGTGTAGCATTGATGATGGATGAAATTTAAGGGATCATGTGGAGGTTGTATCTATTCTTGTCAACACTTTGATCTGCACCAAGTAATATTGAAATCACATATATAAATTCCAAAGCTTTATAATTTGGACCAATTCAATCACGCCAATATAATATAATTGTAGTAGCAGTAGATAGTCCAATGCATGTAAAATTAAGCCTACAATGATAAATTCGTCAATAAGCTTATTTTGGGTTTATTTTTTGTCCAAATAATAATTGAGATGATAATAAACTGAATAATTATGACAGAAAATCTTATTTATTGGTTGATTTGGTTGGTTTCTCATTGTTCATTTAGCATCACTCTTTTCGAGTTGAGCTTTTTTTTTGGTATTGTAGAGTTGGGCATTTTTTTTTAAATCTTTGTATTGGGTTGGGCATGGTTTATGAAATTATATGTTTGTTCTTATTGACCCAAATTCTTGGTGATTATGGCCAATAAATTATGAGCCCATTTTTATATCTCATATTTATTCATTATTAGCAATAAGTGAAGCTTCGTTTTTTGGTGTAGCAAATGTTTGGGTTTCTTGACGATTTTTGTTGTAGTTGCAACTCCTAGGATGTTTCTCTAATTAGTTTTTTGTTGCCTTTTGCTTCTTTTTGTTCACTTTGTTGGTTAATGGCATTTTCCGATTCTTAATCTTATGCATAAAAACAAGAAAAAGAAGACGACATTGTAAAAAAAAAATGATAAAAGAAGAATATTCTAGCTGTGAATTTGAGCTTACCTTTTAGAAAGTGATATATACGATCCAATATTATAATTTAAGGATATTGGATTTAGTAGAATAACCCAGAAAAACGAAAAGAAGAAAAAAGCCTATGGAATATATATAACAATGGTGCCAACGAGATAATTTCACAGGCCAGCCAATTCCAGCAATACGATCGCACTTTACTTTGCAAAAATTCCAGTTAAATTTAATTTATTTAATAATTAAAGGAAAAGCAAAAGTAACCCACATAGAATAATTGGTTGAGATCATAGGAAAAGAAAAATAATACTAATGATGGGGAAAATGGGGTCTTAGAAAACAAAAGATTATGCGAACGTCACAATCCGCCATTTTGGAAACGGTATTTTGATCGAATTTTGTGTTGACTTGGCTTTATATAACAACGTTTCGTCATTGCAGTTTTTTCCTTTACTACTACGCACGATGCTCTGTTTTTAATTTGGGTCTCTTGCAATTACTAGGATATTTCTTCTCGGTGAAGTCAAGGTAAGAACACAAACAGTACTTACTAAAAAAATCAGAACAGAACAGAACAGAACGCGTACTTGTTCCATTTTTTTCAAAGTCTAAAATCATTCATCCTCTGTTTCCATAGTGGTTATTGGCACCAGGCACACGCACCCTTCATTTGCTTCACTTTCTTTAGAACACAAAACTCTGCAATCGCAAAAAGTCTCTGTAAGAAAGAAGGTGAGAATTTCTCTATTTAAAACCAGCGAATTTTGTTATTGTTTAAGCCTCTGTTTTGTTTGACTAGACCATGCACTATTCCGCGTGTTTATTATTCTGGTTCCTTGCGTACTTGTGCCGTTACGTTACCCTCTTTGTTTCTTTCTTATTTTCTTTTTCCAAACTCTGTTTCTCCTTCGAAGACTGATATTACAGAGTCTCTGCAACTGTAAGGGGGTGAGAATCCTATGTGACTTATTTATTTTTATCAAAACGCAGAATTTTTTTTTCTGTCACTCTGGCTTCGTTGTTGTTGCAAGTTGAAAGTTCCTTTTTTTTTTTCTCTAACAAATTTATGGTTTTCTTTCAACTCTGTTGCTGTTTATGACTTTCTGAGGTTTTAATCCCTCAATCAAATATACCCTTTTGGTTTAAGGAGCGGTTATGAGATACTTTCTTGAAATTCCTTTCACTGCATTTATTGTGAACAATTAAGAAATGGGGATTAAAAATTAGATAGGAGTTTGTTTTTACGGAAGATATATGCTATGTTATGTGCCTAGTCTTGTTGATTTTTCTTGCAATAACTTAACCATTGATATTGAAACTTACCTTCAGATTTTAGAGGATCATGGGTTGCTTTGGCTTTTGCAAAAGCGATGATAGTTATAAACCTGCCAACCATCGACCCTTCGTGCCAACCAATCCCACCGGTAAGTTACTATTTCCGGTTTTCGTTCCTTTTCTTTCAATTTTTCCCTCAAAGCATTTAATTTCACGCAATTTTCATGATTTGACATTTAACATTTTAAACATGCTGTCATTGACATTTCACATGTTTCTGTCATAATTTTTGTTGCTGCTTTAATTCCTTTACTACAATGCAGGGAATAGCGGTTACCTTGGCCGACAAACTGCAGTAACCACTCCTCAGATTATAGAATTTCGACCAATTTCTGTGCCATCCCTTTCAGTAGATGAAGTGAGGTCTTTGACAGATAATTTCGGCTCAAAATCTTTCATCGGTGAGGGTGCTTATGGGAAAGTATATCATGCCACACTGAAAGACGGCCGTGTCGTGGTAATCAAGAAGTTAGATGCTAGCAGGCAATCAGACCAAGAATTTCTTGCTCAGGTTCGGTTCAATTGCAGTTAGATATGTTATTTCAACATTCTGTGTTGTTCATATTCTGTATTGCTGCAACTTTTTTATTCTGTGCTCTTGATTTTTCACTGATATAGGTCTCAGTCGTGTCGAGGTTAAAGCATGAAAATGTGGTCGAGCTTGTCAGTTATTGCGTTGATGGTCCTCTTCGTGCCCTTGCCTATGAGTATGCTCCTAAAGGATCTCTTCATGATATTCTACATGGTTAGTCTTGAGTGAGTGATATTATTATTGCAACTGGTTTTGAAAACAATATATTGTTCTTGTGGATGTGTAATCTTATAAGAATTGTGGATATAGGACGCAAAGGCGTGAAGGGTGCACAGCCTGGTCCAGTTCTGTCATGGTCTCAGAGGGTTAAAATTGCGGTTGGAGCGGCCAGAGGACTTGAGTATCTTCATGAAAAGGCAGAGATTCATATTGTCCATCGTTACATCAAGTCTAGTAACATAATGCTTTTTGAGGATGATGTCGCAAAGATTGCTGATTTTGATTTGTCTAATCAAGCCCCGGATGCGGCGGCACGCCTTCATTCTACCCGTGTTCTTGGAACCTTCGGTTATCATGCTCCTGAGTAAGTTGTTACTGAAGTCCTAATATACTAGTTATACTGTCTATCAGCACGCAGGATTTGAACCTTTCTAATTATTAAAGGTCTCAATTAATGTGATGCAAAATGATGGAAAAAACAGTGAAAAAAGTATGAAAATCACCAATACTAGTGGACAGTGATGTAGTGAACTTCAATCTACCTTACACTCATTCGTAAATTTGGCTCATTATTTATCTCTATTCACACCTTGTGGTTGTGGTTCTTGAAACTTATTGGACTTGGTCTCTTGGAATGCAGATATGCAATGACTGGACAGCTCAGTGGAAAGAGTGATGTTTACAGTTTCGGGGTTATACTGCTGGAACTCTTGACCGGCCGTAAACCGGTTGACCATACACTGCCGCGAGGACAGCAAAGCCTTGTGACCTGGGTATCAACTCCTACTTGCTTGTTTCATTTTCTGTTAATGGTTCACTTTGGCCTCTTCTCAAGTTAACTAACTTTTCAATTTCTTCTTCATTGAATCTGGTATCAGGCAACGCCAAAGCTTAGTGAAGATAAGGTGAAGCAGTGTGTTGATGTTAGGCTAAAGGGTGAGTACCCTCCAAAGGCAGTTGCAAAGGTAATTTAATTTAGGTTTTATATAATTCAGTTTTGATATTATTCCAAGAACACTTACTTGCTTCAAACTTTCTCTATTGAGTTAATTTGATTTATGAAATTTGTAACAGATGGCTGCTGTAGCTGCATTGTGTGTGCAATATGAAGCAGAGTTTAGGCCAAACATGAGCATTGTAGTGAAAGCTCTACAGCCACTACTCAGTACTCGTTCTACTCACTCAAAGGAACCACCCAAGCTGTAAATTCCCAATTCCCCTAGTGCTCAGAGTAGAGTGCCTCCAATCAATGAAATGATACTGTGCTTTGCATTATTATTATTATATTTGTAACTCAACTAAGAAGCATTTATTATACATAATTAGTAGCTATTCATTCAAGTCACAAGATGCAATCAAAGTTTGTAGGTTTGAACTTACCATTATTATTATATAGTAGTAGTAGTTTTGAATTGAGTTGCTGCTAGTGTTTATGTAGCACGAAGCTTCATGCGTGAAACCGAACAAGTCCCACACTGCTGAGAGAAGAGAACAAACATCCAAGGCTTTAGTATAAAACTTGCGCTACAACTCAAAACAAAGCATACCTTTCTCGGCCTTTTGGCTAAGATCAAGTGTAGTATCTGTTCTTATCAGTTTAATATCTGATATGTGGGCCATTGGTCCACACGATATTAAATTTATTTTTTGAGGGTCAGTGGCCACCGCAGTAGCTTGCTACTGGGCCACTCGAGCGTCGCTCAAGCGTTCCACTACAGCTTGGGCCAGGCGCAGCCCACCAATTCAGTTCAATAATCATTGCTTTAGTATTAATAGTTAAGATGCTAAGTAATTTAGATTTCAACATTAAATAATATTCTACGCTACTTACTATTGTGAAACTATTATTTTTGAAACGTTTTATATAATATTATCTTTGAAGAAAGAAAATATATCATATGAATTTTTTTATTTCATAGATTTGCATGTTAAACAAGTGAAGCAGATCAATTACATTAAAAATTTGGAAGACCAAATATTTCTACACGACGTTTTTTATCACCCCCAGAAAATAGAGGCAAATGAGAAAGGAATCTATATTATGTATGTCTTGCCATTCATCAAAGAGTTATATATCTATACTAGTAAGGTTAGAAACAGGTTGCCCACTATGCTTCCAGCCCTAACCTACTTGAATTTTTTTTTTTCAAATCACAGCAATAAATAAAATAACAAGGTCATCCTAGTTTGTTCTAACTCAAAAATCTATACCTACCCTAAAAAGTCAACCCATGAAAATGATATAGCTTCACCTGTTTGTAACAAAATTCACCTACTATTTTCAGCATTGTCACTCCAAGTTAGATCCTTTTTATGGCAAAACAAAATGCCATCATGGCTAAGTAAACTTATTATAATTTAATCTTTAGTAATGCTTCTGAAAAGGCATGCTCTAAATTTAAGCAAGCTAATTTGTCCAAACTCTAGAAGCTGCATATGTGAATAAAGCAAAAACCTACCAAACAATAAAATGGTAGAAGAAATTGGGTGAACAACCTCATTCAGAAATCAGAATAAGGACAATCTGCTCAACTTCCAAGCATCAACTTTCCTTTTCCTATAAGACCCTTCATTTGTAGGACACTGCTATCACTATATAGTTGTATTATCATTGGAGTGCATTTAGCATAGGATTTTAATATTTGCATAGAAATGGCTAGCAGCAACTTGATCTCAGTGGCAAAGGAGCATGCTGGTGCAGAGATTGTGTATGGTTCTGAGGAGTGTCATCAGCATTCGATCGAGCTCTTGGAAGAGCTCGGTTTCCCTAAGGGTGTTCTTCCATTAAAGGACCTTGTGGAGTGTGGCAGAGTTAAGGAAACTGGTTTTGTGTGGATGAAGCTGAAGGCACCTTATGAGCATTTCTTTGAAGGGACAAACACAAGAGTGAGTTATGCTGTTGAGGTCACTAGCTATGTTGAGAAGTTCAAGATGAAGAAGATGACTGGGATCAAGAGCAAGCAGATGCTGCTTTGGGTTCCTATAACTGAGATGAGCATTGAGGATCCTAAGGGTAAGAAGATCATGTTTAAGACCCCTTTGGGGATTGGAAAGTCATTTCCTGTCACAGCATTCATGACTCAAGAGGAACAGGACAAGTACCTTCAGTTGCAGCAAGAGAATGGGATTAAGGAAATTTAATTGAATATGTTTCCATGTTCATGATGATTTATGTTAGACTATTGAGATCTTAATTATGAATAATTTGCTGCTAGAATGTCTATTTTTTCTGTCATTTGGCTGAGTTTTACAATGAGTTATTGCAATTTGAATGAAAAATATCAAGTTACCAAATACTAGTATTGAATGCAGAATGGAAAGTTGAGTTGGTTGTTGTTGAGATGTTAATGTTCTGGTTGACACAGATTAGTGGAGTCAAGGATTTAATGCTCTCAACTTTCTATTCAATGAAAAGCTATATATCTATCTATCTGTTACATTTCCATGTATGTGTTGCATAGGATGCTTCTTTGTTTATGCAAATAGAAATTTGGCAGAGCTTTACTGTTCAGAAATTGTGTGAATTTGGAAAGTTATTTAGGCTGGCTTTTGGATGCATGGCTGGTTTCACTCATAAACTTGAGGCACCAAAAGTTATTGAATATCATGTGCAAAAGCATGAGATGCTGTTGATGTTATTTAATTATCACCATTCATTATTTTAATAAGATCTTAGTTGGTGAAGGTTCATAAATTTTGGAAGCATTCAACCTGCAAATATTTATCTTTCTTTAAATTCCCTCATTCCCAATTGCATAGAGCCAAGTCTCCCCCTACACCAACTCTAAGAGTCTTTATCATGGTTTCATTGACCAAATAAACTATACAGATAAAAAAATAAAACAAAGGATGCTGGCAACTATATTCAACAATTAAAGAACAGAGAATATAAATATACATATATATTATAAAGAAAAGTCAAGAACACAATTTATTGCACACCACCAATTCTCTCCATCTCTAAAGTATTTGGTCATTGGTAGCTTAAAACCTAACTTTTTTCATGTTATTAAAACATTACTTAGCAGCTGCATTAAACAGTGTTTTAGGGCTAGCTCTGCTCCTTTAAGGGTTTACTTTAAAGGTAGTTGGCATAATAAAGTAAATAGGGGAGATTTCCATAATAATAATAATGAAACTATTCATTGCAATTGAAGACAAATAATAAGCACATCTTTTTTTTTGCTCCTTTAATTTTCTTGTCATCTTATAACACAATGAAACTGCAATTTCTTTAAGGTCTTCATGAGTTTGATAAAACAAAAGTATAAGGTAAGAATAGCAATGAACTGTACACACTAATGCAAGGGATATGTTTACTCTCCCATATTCATTCATGCACAAACAATCTATATCCTAAAATCTACATCTAAGCTATAACAACATATAGGTATATAGACCAATCCCAAAATAACTCCTTCATGCTCCATGTCTTCCATGTCAAATGTGGCAGTAGTCATCAGAACTCAATAGAAAGCTCAAAAGAATGCAAAAATTGCCCCTTCACTAGTGTTTCGTGGCATTGGTAGTACTTTCGGCTCCGAGATCCGTGGCTCTACTTCCAATGGTTCCTTCTGCCATTGGACCTAGCATCTGGATTGTCACTCTTATCTGTGTCAGAAGCCTCCTTCTGGGCATCCACCTCTGCATTTCCAGCCTGACTCCTTCGGCGTCTTCGATCCTGAAACATCAAAACATTTCAAGTTTTAAACACTTCAAAATAGATGTTTCTGTTATGAGTTTATTCAGAAAAAAAAGAAAAAAGAATGTAGTTGCTAGGATCCAGACATGAACACAAAATTGGAAATACAAGAGGATCAGAAGTCAAACCTCTCGAGGTATGGGATACTCCTCTGATTCGAGCATGCGGACAACTTGACTCATCTTTGGTCTTTTCTCAGAATCTGGATCGACACACCTCAAAGCAGTCAAAAGGGCTCGTTTAAGGGCACTTATTGATGGCCTGGTCTCAATGTTCGGATCCACCACCTCTTCTGCACGCCTATTCCCTACCATCATCTTGAGCCAGTCAACCAAATTTACCTACAAGAACCATCCAATGACATTGATCAAGTAAAGTCCAAAATATAGTTATAGATTATGGATATATTATTAAGGAAAAAAATAGCGTGGCCAAGTACACCAGGGAAGGTTCTATACTTCTAGTGTATGCTCATTGTTCACATCCAAAATCAAGTGAAGCTATAAAACTGTATTGGCGAAAAGAATGGAAGTTTCTTGAATCTCATCAGTCACCCTAAACATATATAGATTATTAATGCATGCATGTCAGTTTCTTAATCTTATCAATTAACCCACCTCAGCGGCTGGTCGGCTATAGTCCACAGGGTCTCTTCCAGTTATTGCTTCAAGGAGCAAAACCCCAAAGCTATAAACATCGCTCTTCTCATTTAGTAAGCCGGAATTGGCATATTCAGGAGCCACGTATCTGAAAAACAACCATGAAATGAGGCACAATTTGGACAATTTAGAGGCACAAACAAATAACAATTGTTAACGAATACGATGATATGGTAGAATGTAGATTAGGTATTTAGAAGGGACAACTAATTATAGATTGTTGATTCAAAACAAAATGCAAGATATTCTGTTTTGGTCTGGTCTTCACAGTGAGTGATTGATGATGTTACCAATTAATTATATCAGATTATTGAGGAGCATTAACATAAACAACTTAGTATATGACTAATAACCACAATTTGCAATATATAATATGAAAAGTGCAAAGTGGGAAACTGGGATTAGTCACCTTGCCTTCCTAAATGAGCAAAAAAAAATGGAAAACTACTTTGAAACATAAAACCAAAATTCCTAAATTGATAGGCAAATAGCTTACCCAAAAGTACCCATTACTCGAGTTGTAATATGACTTTTTCCAGAACCCAGTAACTTAGCCAGCCCAAAGTCCGATATTTTGGCATTGAAGTCATCATCAATTAGAATATTGCTTGACTTGATATCTCGATGTACTACTTTTGGCTCAATTGCCTCATGCAAGTAAGCCAGCCTGCAAGATGATCAAGATCAGTTAAAGAAGGAACGCCACCAAAAAATCTAGAAAAAGGAAAATAAAAACTCAGGACTTTTGTGGAGTAAAAGAGCATACGCTTTAGCTGTTCCGAGGAGAATTTTAATCCGAGCATCCCAAGTAAGAAAACCATACTGTCGCATGGCTCCATGAAGCCATTGCTCCAAATTGCCATTGTTAACATACTCATATACCAACAACCTGAAATTCACATGGATTCACTAAGGATTAAGAACCCAAATTATACAAATCACCATTTAGAAAGTAATATGCTAATGCAATTGCAATATAAGACTATGGATGGCCGCATTGACCATGAAATTCCATGGTACAAAAAACTTTGCAGCACCATTTGCTGCAGTTAACAGATTTGTCAAATGATAAAAATGGAGACATATTCACTTTGTATGCTTGTGTAATCCAGAGGTCTGATCTAGATGAAAGCAGGCATTAACAGTCTAAACACAAAAATTGGATACATGTAAACACAATTATGCAATTGGTAATGATGAATGACCCGTTCATCTATGCTGATCCAAAATATACAGAATATAAAAAACAAGAGAAGATCTTAATGTTTAACTGAATGAAATGCAGAGCAAAACAATATGCTACCTGTGAGTGCCTTCGATGCAATAACCCAAAAGTCTGACCAAGTTCTTGTGCCGCACATGACCAATAGCCTCGACTTCCACCCTAAATTCCTTTTCAGCTTGTCCTCTGTATAATGTGAATCAGCAATGTTAGGTGATCTAGCTTTAAGTCCGTAGAGTAACAAATAATCTAATCTGAAAACTTACAGATTATTAAGAAGCTTCTTAACAGCCACAGGACTACCATTGATTAGCTTGCCCTGATAAACAACTCCATATCCACCTTCACCAATTACATTGTCTTTTGAAAACCTGTTTGTTGCAAGTTCTAGGTCCCTTAATGTAAACCAGTGCCCCCAGCCAAGGTGGGAGAATTCAGGCAGACCAGATAAAGGGGACGGCGCAGTTATAGGATGCGAAGAAGACCTGTAAGTAGAAACGGATTTCGCCCCACTATCATCACCTGATTGAGAGCCAGCAGCATCTTTCTCAGCATGAATAAATGAGCCTGATTGACTGCTATTATCTCCATTCTTCGCTTGGATCAAAACCTTTTCAGACTCTCTGTCACTAAATTTGTCATACAGACTCATAAAAGCACCACTTTGGGGCTGATTATTTGCCGAAACTTGATCAACTCTGATATCTTTGATCTCATCAGAAACAGATAGCACATGGCTAAGGGGAAGCATGCCATTGACTCTTCTGGATTTCTTTCTTGATGTAAGACATATTGATAGCACCACAAGAATGATTATGATGAACAACCCAACTAGTAACCCCATTAGTTCCCATGCCTTCAACCCAAAAACAAACGTCTTCTTGGACAGCCCTGAATTCAGATCAGATGCCATTTTGTTGCTGCCAATGTATATGTAGAAGTCAGTGTTAAATGCAAGAAAGCAATTCAATGCTTAAAGCAAATCAAGCCGCAAAGCAAAACAAAGCATATGATTGACGGATAGGTATAACAAAGAAAACCACCGCACATTCAGTCATACAAAATTCCAGCAAGAGACTAGATTGTTTCATACCTTTTTCACATACAAATAAATGAAAAATGCCCCTTGCAACATAAATTCAGTTTCCCCAAAAAATGCAAAAGGAAAGAACACTAAACTGAATATTTGACTTGGTGTTTACATATCCCAGACAAATCAAGCAAATACGAACCAGTGATGTGAAAAAATAAAATGAAATGCAGCAATTTGACTTATTTTTTTTGGAAAATATAAATCTTAAAGAGGCCACAAGAGCACAAATATAAATATATATAATACTTGAAAACAAAAATTAGTAAGAAAGACTAACACTTTATTATTTGGTAGCCAAGAAAAATGAACTCAACTAAAGTTCAAATAAGCTAACCAAAAAAGAACTAAACCAACAACCAATGACGATCCAAAAAAGCCATCTGTTAATATTTCCCTGGGATTTTCCAGCAATTAAGCAGAGAATCGAAAAGGAAAAAGAAAAAATGTTGTATGAGATATATATATAGAGAGAGAGAGAGAACACCTCTTCACAACTCAAAAATTCTTCAGAGATGTAAAAACAGCTCCTTTTCAGACCCTGAAGCAACTCAAAGACTAGATCTCTTATGCACCCAAAATCCTCTTTTAGTGTGAACCCATTGGCACATGCTCAACTCAACCCCATTGTTCAAAAATGTGATTTTGGATTTCGGGTTTTCTGAATTGTGCAAATGGGTCTAAGTTTCCAATCTCAAAAAAGGACCTTTTCAGAGCAGCACCATTGCCACCCCCTCCTCACACTCAACTACACAAAAGCAGAAGAAAGAGGAGGAGTTCTCACAGCAATGGCACTGACCCTGCTTTGCCTTTTTTGAGTGTACAGTTTGTTGGAGGGAATTGAAGTGAACACACACAAAAGAAAGAAGAGCACATGAAAATTCTGAGGAAGAAGGAAATGGGTATGGTGGGGTTAATAACAAGGCATGGAATTATCAGTGGTAGGTGATGGCAAGTGACATGAATGACACACACATTACATTACAGTAAAAAATAAGCATCAAAATGGAAACTTTCTTTGCTGTTTCTTCAAATTTCTTCCCTCCCCCACACACCCCTTCTCTCTCTTTAATCTCTGCTTTGCTTTCAGAAGTTTTATTCTATTTCCACCCCCAATTTTTTTTTATGCTTTTATTATTCCTATGATTATTTGTTCAGACGGTGACAGATAAACAGATGCTTAAATGGGTATTTGACATTAAATTAAATTAAATACATTGTACAATAATACAAGTGTGGAAAAAGAAAAAATAAAGGGAAATTCCCAATTTCTAAAACTAATTATGTTAATGGACTTCATTTTTGCAAGTCAAACATCAATATTTTTAAAACTTCAACAGCATAATTATTATTATTGCATGAGGCAAGTAATCAGTGTGACATTGAATAAAGGGCTAGGAGTGCAGATTTGTGAAAAAATGAAATTAAAAAAGAATTAAGTTGAAAAGGTCAAGTGAACAGACTGCACAACGAATAAGGCCTAAAGTCATCCATTTTCACAAATTTCCATATCATTGAATTGCGTAAATTACTAAGTTTCAAATTTTATCTATCTCTCTAATATTTAATGAGACTTTGTTATCTCATTCAGTAGGCTGGATAGTCAAGGAAACAGACTGGACACCATATCAGTTTTTCTGATACCCCAAAATGCCCTTGTTCCATGATTTATTGTTCCAATTATGCCCTTGGTGGTAGGGAAGATGTTATTGTTATCTTATCTTCCCATTTGGCCCTATGGAAACACTAATGAAAGCTTGAAAAACTCTGTCTTCAACCTCAATTCAGTCCATGTCAATATTAATTCTCATTTTTCAACTTTACACAAGAACCCCCCATGCCAGCAAAATGTTGCTTAAACAATATTTAATCATATACCAATAAAGTATGAAGTTCATGCACAATATTAAACTAACAATAAATAAATATTGTACAAAAATGACTCAAATTGTTAACTTGTGAATGTGGTGATGATGATCAATATTTGAATGACAGAATGAGTGAAAGGGAAAGCCAATCCTAGATTGGCATTGAAATGAAAAAAAAAGTGGTGGTGTCATCTTTGTACAATTTTAGCTCTAAATGGCTACAGTAGTTTCCATACTGTATGGAGCAATGATTGGTTTGAAAGGCCTAATCTTTGCATACATATACATACATATGACACAGATGCATCATCATCAGCCAGGTCTTGTGTTTTGTTTTCTGATCCCTGTGATGTGGTCCCATGTTATTTCTTTAACTATTATGGTTGTAACTTAAATACGTCCAACAAGTATCCAACATGTGTTATACATGATATAGAATGTGTACTATTTGTACAACATACGTACGTATAGCACACATCCCATATCTTGTATAGTATACGTTGGATACTTGTTGGACGTATTTCTGTTGTACGACAAACATTATTGTTTCTTTAAGGGAAATTTAGAGTTTTTTATGGTCCAGGTTAAGTGTGTTTTGGAAGATGCAGTGCTCAAATGAAACCCTTGTCACTGCCACATCCACCCAAACAAAGACAGCAAAATTGTGATTTATGAGTGTGTGACTCAGATAGATGTGTACCTTGCAATCTCAATTGCATTTGCATTTGTTTCAAAGGCATACATAGCCCTGCATTGCTTCACATCTCAGTTACATATTATAAGGTAATTTATCTTTCTTTCATGGATTTAGTGATTATAAAGTTATCATTATCATTACAAAGAGTGACTTCATGTATGCTCTGCTATATAATCATCATAATAATTGTTTTCATATGATACATATGTTTCATTTTTTTAGTAGTAACTATGAGGGTTGTGAATATAAAGGAGATACATTTATTCAACTACCTAATATAATATGCATTATGTTCTGCATATGGTTCTTGTGAGCCTATAATGGTTTTTCTTTGTTTTTATTTCTCTTTATGAATGAATTAATCTATTCATTAACTGTCCAATTAAATTGAGCATTAAGAGAAATGCATGCATATTATATATTAATTAGGTACTTCTTGCAGACCAGATCTCTCAATCCATGCTTTTTTTTTCCCAACACTATTTATTTTGTTTTCATTCCCTCTATTTTTGTTTAAATGTGATTCATTCATTATTAATCATGTGGTGCTTCTCTTCATCAATCTAAATGGGGCCATGTCTAAATCAGAATTAGAGGAAAAACATAGTACTCTATGGTAAGTAAATATTCTGTCAAAACACAACTTTCAACCTATAAAGTTGATTTGATTAAAGTGGGAGATTAGGTAGACATGAGAGGAGAGAAGTGTAACCAAGAAGAATTCCAACATGGCTAAGAAAAACCTGAAACACTTGTATTTGTTGCTTCCTGCCTTAACATTTTTCCACTAATACAATTGACATTCTGTTTAATTCTCATACAAAACAAGAATCCTATGTTTAATGATACAAAAAAGTACTTTTTAAATTTTTTTGTTGTTGTAAATTTATGTTTCTTCCTTTTACTTTGCTTCTCTATATAGCAAAAGAAGCAGAGGATATTATATTTTGAACTTATTTTATTTTATTTATTTATTCAGGTGTGAAATATGTTTCTTGTTTAGCAGTTGATAAATTACAAAGCAAGAGTCTTCATCTTTGACCAGAGACATATTATTCCAAAAGCAGCTCAGCATGACAAAGACTATAATATATTAATCAAATTAATTAAGAGGTGCCAAGCATAATTGCATTGCATTGCCTAATGCTGATGGAACACTACTTAATTGTCTCTGTGTTATTTGGATGCACGCAATATTAATTATTTAGTTTAGAATCTGAAAAAGCATATTTCTTATTCAGAACATAATTGTTTTGGAGGACAATGTTAAGATAAAAGAGTATAAGTAAAATAAGCTAAAGCAACAAAGTTAAAAAAGCAAAAGAAATTCTCTCAAGAAGGAAATTATTAGCTTTTGTTTGGTGTTTTTTTTGTTTAAATATTTAGTGCCATGAGCATGTATAGCATATTCTAAGTCATAGATAACATAAACAAAAGCAAAGGCTTGGTTTCTTCTGCCGACAATTGTTGGTAGATTTTGTAAGAAAGTAAAATCATTCATAGTCAACCCCTCAAAGACATTATATTTTCCTTCTATGGTTAGATTTTTGTGTGTGTCAGATGTTAGATTCATGAACATGAGTAAGAAAAGTGGGGGCAATGCTTGATCCAATTCTTTAACACAAGTCAGATTCAACTTTTACCTCAAAAATATACACAAAACAAAAAAATAAAATAACCCTTTAATTAAGAGTAATATTAATATAGACTCGAGTTCACGGTGAATCCTACACATGACAACATATCAACCATTCAAAACATAATTAAAAGTTATAACTATAATAATATTATGAAACTCTTGGTTGATATGTTGCCATGGATAGAGTTCACCATAAACTCGAGTCTATATTATCATTTTTCTTTAATTAATTATGTTCTTGGCTTGTCTTGACCCTATTAAAGAGGGTCCTTCATGTCCTTAATGTGTCTATTGCACAAATGTTGATGGGACCCAAAACCCTAAAGTTAAACAGAGTTCCACACCAAACACCACACAATACACATGCTTAACATGATAACTTAGGAGAGAGTCTCCAACATTAGATTATATCTTGTCATATACCTTCATAGCAAATTCGTTAATCAAATCCAACCCAACAAAAAACACTCACAAAGATAGATTAAAATAAAATAAATACAGATGGATCAAAAAGCTAGGCATCATAATTTTGATTACATGGTCTACCAACAACATAGATTTCATTTCAATTAAATAAATAGTGTTGCTAAAAATGATTTGTTCTTTAATTAGTCCAAGAACAGAGAATCTTTTGTATCTCTGTTCTGTTCATATGAGATTATTTGAAATGAATGAATCAATGTGAAGCACATAGATTGATTAGGCTGGAATTTCTGGCTGGTGGGATATCAAATATTTTGGACAGATGTGGCTGTGCCGTTTGAGACAAGTCCACAAATAATATATGAATATGAATATGAATTGTGTGAGAACAGCACACACGCAACAACATTTGTTTTTGTTTTTGTGGTTTTCTGGTTTGATGCTGCTGTTGCTTACAGATTATAGTGCTAAGTAGTTGAAACTGCTCTGTCTATTCAGCTTATTATGCCTTATTATATTATATAGTTAGCTTAGCTGCTTGTGTCAACATTGTTTCATTCATCCATCTCTCTACTTTTTTTTTAATAATCATAATGATAATTATAATAATAATGTAGTAGTCATAATCATATTTATAAATAATATGTAATAATGCTTATCATACAACATAAATACGTTCAACGAGCATCCAACGTGTGTTATACATAAAGGCGTAATGTGTGCTATATGTATAGTACACATACGTATAATACACATTACGTATATATAACGTAATGTGTGCTATATATATAGTACACATACGTATAGCACACATTACGTCTTTATATATAACACATGTTAGATACTCGTTGGACGTATTTATGTTGTACAACAAATATTATTGTATAAATATGTGTGTGTGTTTTGCTTAGAACTATATGAGATCTCTAACATTTCAATTGTATTTCTTTAATAATTAATTGTTCACAGGTTGGTTCTGGTTCAGGTTTATACAAAACTTTAATTCATAGCTTCAATTTTTTTTTTTTTGGTTATAGGATTAATTAATTACTTAGTGTAGGCAATGGATGATTTTATAATATCTATTGTGTATATTTTACCCTAAGGATAGTAAGTACTTCTCATGGATGATGATGTTGACTAAAATCTGCTACCTAAAAATGGACATTTTCCATATTGCAACTATCTTACAACTTCAATAAGAATACCATTTGTCCAATTCTTAAAGGCTACTTGTTTCTCTTTCTTTCTTTTTTCTGATGAAACTCCAAAATCCATTAAAAATTAAGACATAGTACTCGTGCATAGTTTAATCTTTAGAGGAACGTTTATTTATAAAAAGATTTTTAGCTGCCTAGCATGAAATAAATTATAATAAATTTGCCTATATGTTCTATAGTAGGTATATATAAAATAATGAGGATATATATTTTTAGATTGAAAGTATTCTAGAAGTGCTATGAACATGCCACGTTGTCTCTTCATTTTGTGTGTTCCTTCTTTCGTGTAACCTACGAATTCTGCAAAATTAAATATTAAAAATCTTATTCTTTTGGGTCAACAAAAAAATAAAAAAATAAAAACTACAAGTTAGCGTGGTAAATAAAAAAGATATATGGGCTTATAGAGCAATCAGTTGTAACAAATAATGCTCAACGTGGAGGTGGCCCAATAATCCATTAATATCGTATTCATATCAATTATCATTCTCTCTTTAGATTAAATTAATTAATTAAATTATTGAGTTGCTCCAATCCAATCCATTATCAACCTTGATAACAACGATGCCACTAAATCAAATCAATGATATTAATGTTATTAGGACTACTAGTAACTACTACTTTACATACATGATCAATATATAAATGCAAATATTGAGTGTACGAAAACTATTTCGACCTTCATATATCAATGACTGATATGAAATTGTCCTACGAAAATTGAAATTTCGTAGTCCAAAGAAATAAAACAATATAATTGCTATTAGTAGCACGTTGAATAATGTTAATAATAAAAATATTTATGTGCATCAATAATATTAGTGATCGAATAGTGGAGGTTTATTAAGGGATATATATAGAAGAAGACAATTTAGATAAGGTGTATAGCTAGCTAGATTAATTCATTATGGTATATATTATAGAAGCATTCAATCCAAGTCACTATCAATATACTTCATTATTCTTCTAAGTGAGTTTCCTTACTCTAGTTCAATTAGTCACATGTATGTACAGATAAGAAACCATATGGTGTAAACCTAAAAATAAACCCTAATGGCTATGTATCTAATCTAATATATCAGCCAACTTGACAATATATGTTAAGTCAAGTCCCATCCAGCAAGTTAAGTGTGACCATAACATAAAAGTCACATACACATCAATTGAATGGAATCGAATCGAATCATTAACTAATGGGGGCAATGTCTAGGTCAAAGTGTTCTTGTCAGAGAGAATGAATAACATGTTGGATAGTGTGAAATAAAAATAGAATTTGCATTAACAAATACTAGCGAGTATATATGTCAAGTTAATTTTTTATATTTCAGTAAATATTTAATAAAATAATATTAATTAATTTAATTTTATAAATATTTTTTCAATAAAATAATATTATTTAATATAATTATAGTCTCATTTAAATTATGAAAAAAAAATTATGAAATTATATGATTTTTTTACATATACTACAATTTGACTGCTATAGACTTTAAAATGTGAGATTTCTCTATTTTTCTATAAACACTATAAAACAAATACTATAGAATATAAACTTTAAAATTACATGAGTTTTTTTTTTTAAAATACTACAAATTGAAGGCTATAGACTTTAAAATGTGAGATTTCTCTATTTTTCTAGAAACACTATAAAACAAAGACTATAGACTTTGAAATATGAAATTACAAGATTTTTTGACATATAGTAAAAATTGAAGGCTATATACTTTCAAATGTGAGGTTTCTCTATTTTTCTAGAAACACTATAAAAAAAAGACTATAGACTTTAAAATATGAAATTACAAGATTTTTTGACATATAGTAAAAATTGAAGGCTATAGACTTTAAAATGTGAGATTTCTCTATTTTTCTAGAAACACTATAAAACAAAGACTATAGACTTTAAAATATGAAATTACATGATTTTTTACTTATAGTAGAAATTGAAGGCTATATACTTTAAAATGTGAGATTTCTCTATTTTTCTAGAAACACTATAAAACAAAGACTATAGACTTTAAAATATGAAATTACATGATTTTTTGACATATAGTAAAAATTGAAGGCTATATACTTTCAAATGTGAGATTTCTTTATTTTTCTAGAAACACTATAAAATAAAGACTATAGACTTTAAAATATGAAATTATATGATTTTTTGACATATAATAAAAATTGAAGGCTATAGACTTTAAAATGTGAGATTTCTCTATTTTTCTAGAAACACTATAAAACAAAGACTATAGACTTTAAAATATGAAATTACATGATTTTTTGACATATAGTTAAAATTGAAGGCTATATATTTTCAAATATGAGATTTTTCTATTTTTTTAGAAATATTATAAAACAAAGACTATAGACTTTAAAATATGAAATTATATTATATCTTTTAAATATAATAGAAATTGAAAGTTATATACTTTAAAATGTGAGATTTTCTATTTTTCTATAAACACTATAAAACAAATACTATAGACTTTAAACTTTAAAATTACATGTTTTTTCACAAATACTACAAATTGAAGGCTACAGACTTTAAAATGTGAGATTTCTCTATTTTTCTAGAAACACTATAAAACAAAGACTATAGACTTTAAAATATGAAATTACATGATTTTTTTACATATAGTAAAAATTGAAGGCTATATACTTTCAAATGTGAGATTTCTCTATTTTTCTAGAAACACTGTAAAACAAAGACTATAGACTTTAAAATATGAAATTACATGATTTTTTTACATATAGTAAAAATTGAAGGCTATAGACTTTAAAATGTGAGATTTCTCTATTTTTCTAGAAATACTATAAAACAAAGACTATAGACTTTAAAATATGAAATTACATGATTTTTTACTTATAGTAGAAATTGAAGGCTATATATTTTAAAATGTGAGATTTCTCTATTTATTTATACGCGACTAGCGACTAGCGACAAGTGACATTTTTTATTTTTTTAAAAAATATTATAGTTAATAATATTAGTTATTTTAATTGTGTTTGTAAAATTAACATTTTTTTAATTTTTTAATATTAATTTTAAAGACCAAATAGTAACTAATTTTTTGACAATTTTTTTTTATAAGTAGTAATAGATTAATGTAGTGTATGCATAATATGCTTTAATATAATATTATTATTATGAGGTATGACTTATGATTGTTTATTAAAATAAATAAAATGAGGAGATGGAAACAAATAAAAAATGTTGACCACAAAGAAATGGAACAGAGTAAAGAGTCAGAGAGTGTTGCCAGTGCATTACTCTTCCTCTGCTCCCATATCACCAAACACTCTCAGAGATCCACCCACATGACTCTATGCCTATTCCTATTCCTTTTCTGTATATCTCTTCTTCACTTCACGCGCTTTCTCTTTCATTTCAACCTGCATTGCATCTCATGTTATGGAGGGCTCACTTCCTTTTCCATAGATCGCTACAAAGTTCTCTTCTTTCTCCATCTGGCTCTTCTTTCTTCTCCACACTTCTTACATTTTGCTCTTGTTTCTCTTTTGCTTTGATCCCACATTTGTTTTTTCCCCCAATGGCAGAAAGTTTCAGACTTTAGCTGCAGCAGTTGCAAAGATAATAACTTTCCTTGAGCTTCCAAATTTTGGATTCTAGTGTAACTGCTTCTGGGGTTGGTGCTGAATTGGATTACAATATGTTCTAGAGCTCAGAACTCAG
This sequence comes from Aeschynomene evenia, assembly GCA_013621005.1. NCBI lineage: Eukaryota > Viridiplantae > Streptophyta > Magnoliopsida > Fabales > Fabaceae > Aeschynomene > Aeschynomene evenia. The sequence continues at coordinate 30,525,088 of CM024263.1, read as the reverse complement.
AACTCAGAATCTTTTTTGTTTTTTTTTTTTTTTTTAATTATGGCAATCAAAATGATCAACAAAACGCTTTTCCTCACTTATTTCTACTTGTTTATGTACATCTTGCTTTCTTCTGGAGTCATCTTGTATAACAAGGTAACCACCTCTTTTGGTTGTGTTTCTTATTGAAACAAGTTCTTAGGTTTTGCTGAAGCCTGAACAATGATTATTATTAATTTTATTTTTCTTTTTTCTTTGATAGTGGGTTCTCTCTCCAAAATACTTTAACTTTCCGCTTCCTATATCACTGACGATGATTCATATGGGTTTTTCTGGGGCCGTGGCATTTTTTCTTGTTCGGGTCTTTAAGGTATGTTAGCTACTTTGGAAATGCTCCTTTTTTTTGGATTTTTGTGTCCAATTTCGTTGCCTATAGTCTTCAATTTATTAATGTGCTCTTCATTGAAATTGTAGGTTGTAACTCCTGTCAAGATGACATTTGAAATGTGAGTGAGTTTGTGCCTTTGATTTTTAAAGCATTTTTTAGCTTTATTCTCTGTTGTCGGTTCAACTTATTTCTGAAATGCTTTCTGTCTATCTCAGATATGCAACTTGTGTGATACCAATTAGTGCCTTCTTTGCATCAAGTCTTTGGTAATTACTACTACTCACATTGTCAAACTGGAATTGTTCTGATTTGGGTTATAATCTTTGGATTTGTTAATGTTTTTGTTTCCTAACTTTGTTTAATTTACCATGTTCTTGCTGTAAGATATAATGATCATCTACAAATTAGTTCATCAGTTAAGTGTGGCTCATTCAATTTGTTTGAACTTGAATCAAGTGTGACTATCATTCAGCTTAAGTTTAATTGTTTGGTGAAAGTGTTTGCTCATGTTACCCATTTAAGGATAATTTTGATTCTTACATTTTGGCATGAAGTTTTCTCAAATTAAAGTTTTCTTTCTGCCGCCACATGAGTTATGGTATTTTATTTATGCTCTATCTACAACCTTAACCCTCATGTAATATCAACAGAACAATTATATTTACATTAGCAGTATCTTTTTCTTCTTCGTTACAGGTTTGGTAATACAGCCTACTTGCATATATCTGTGGCATTCATCCAGATGCTCAAAGCTCTGAGTATGTTCTAATGAACAACTTTACATGTGTGTGTCTCTTACTATCTCACTGATCTTCTTTCCTTAACTCAAGAACTTGATGTTTCAGTGCCAGTCGCGACCTTCGTGGTGGCTGTTTTGTGCGGCACTGACAAAGCAAGGTGCGATGTGTTCTTGAACATGGTGCTGGTCAGTGTTGGAGTTGTCATTTCCTCCTATGGGGAAATCCATTTTAATATAGTTGGTACAGTTTACCAGGTCGCCGGCATTTTTGCAGAAGCTTTAAGACTCGTCTTAACGCAAGTCCTTCTGCAGAAGAAGGGCTTGAATTTGAATCCTATTACAAGCTTATATTACATAGCTCCATGCAGGTAGGTATATTCTTTGGACATTTTCAACTATTTTTCTCTTATGGAAAAAAAATGTCAAGTCTAGAAGATGTCATATTGACACTCCTGGAAAATGTGACAACTTGATATTTTTCGGAGTACCAATGATCTGCTGATTTATTTTTTATTTTGCAATATGCAGTTTTGTGTTTCTCTTTGTGCCTTGGTACCTATTGGAAAAGCCTGTGATGGAAGTCTCACAGATTCAGTTCAATTTTTGGATCTTCTTTTCCAATGCCCTGTGTGCTCTAGCCTTGAATTTCTCCATCTTCGTAGTAATAGGTAGAACGGGTGCCGTAACCATCCGAGTTGCCGGAGTCCTTAAAGATTGGATATTAATAGCCCTTTCGACAGTGATATTTCCAGAGAGTACAATAACTGGGTTGAATATAATTGGCTATGCAGTTGGTAAGTGTTGTTTGAGACATGACACTTATTCATTTTCAAGGTCTACTTCTTCCTTCTCATGATTGCCTATTTGTGCAGCACTATGTGGAGTTGTAATGTACAATTACATAAAGGTCAAGGATGTTCGAGCCTCTCAACAACCTCCTGAAACCATTCCCGATCGTATCACAAAGGTATCTATCTATCTAGTTGATCCTCTACAGTCAATGTAAACTTGATATCGAAATAAATTTCAGAGGCAATTTCAATGGTAAATGTTTATTCCTCTGATATCGTTCAAAATGTTGCCTGAACATGATGCAGGACTGGAAAGGCGAGAAGAAGATTTGTGATATTTATGTGCCGGATAACAACGGCAATAATGGAGGAAGCAGGGGTTCAGCATCATCTGATGAAGAATCTCCACTAATTCCTTCATCAAGGACGTACACAACATAGCTAACAACAAACCATGCAACAAGAAAGATGGGTCAAATTGTCGCACAAGCTCTATTTCTCTCATTATCTTGTTATATATATATGATGAAATTATATGGCATTTCCTTGAGTAAATTAGTTACATCCATGCGTCAAAGTGCACCATACACAAGTAACTTTTGAACTGAAATGGTGGGGCGCGCCAGGCCCAAGCAGTAGTGCGACGCTTGGGCGACGCTTGAGAGGCCCAGTAGCAAGCTACTGTGGCAGCCTCTCCCCCTCAAGAAATAAATTTAATATCGTGTGGACCAATGGCCCACATATCAGATATTAAACTGATAAGAACAGATACTACACTTGATCTTAGCCAAAAGGCCGAGAAAGGTATGCTTTGCTTAATGTTCTCGTGCTTCTTTTATACTAAAAGCGTGGGTGTTTACTCGTTATTTTTAGCGATGTGGGACTTGTTCGCAGACACTAACAGACCCTTGTAAAGTGTTCAGCAACTATCCAAATATTGAATCATGGATGCATTTCCCTGTTCAATTACATTGCTGCCTTGTTTGAAGCACGGTTCTGCATAACACTGATAATTATTTTTGCCACAAAATGAGTGTGTTGGAATGTTCTTGCTCTGCACGAAAGATGGAAACAGCGTCTGTAAAAATGTTGGGGTTAGGATCTTAGTGCATTAATCTTCAAAATTTTCCAGAGAAAAAATAAACCATGAATCGAAATATTTATCATCATTTCTTCCACTCTCTCAAAAGTTGTCATCAATAGTAGTTTTCACTAAAGCCTGTTCCCATTCCTAATGTCTTCTCTTTATTCAATTTTGGACAGCACGTTATATTATCTCCAAATCAGGTCGCTTTTTCATAGTCTTTTTCTTTTTCGGGTGAAAAATGGCCATTATTAGGACTTGACGACGGTGCAGGGAAAGAGGGAAAATAAAAAGACCAACAGGAGCTAGCGCCAGTTAGAAGAACTGTAATTTACAAAACCGATCCCACAGACGACAAAAAATGTTGATAATAGTATAATACATTACATGGGTAGATTACAGAAATAATAGACATTTCAAAAGAAAAGAAAAAAAAGAAACCGTGAATCAGTTCAAAAATCAGACACATGTACACACCATGGATAGACAGCAGAGTATCATTTTATCTGTAGCCCTACATTTTCACATAAAGAAGCATCATGGCGCTCAATGCAAAGCAAAAGGCTCTCGTGCAATTTACAAAGAACCATGAACAGGACATGAAAGAAAATATTTAAATTTAGAATTAATTCAAGAGAAAGAAATGAATGCCCCCAGAGACTATTCTTCTCCCAATGACAGATACAAGAATCAAATTGGTAGGAATAGGATGGAAAAAACTCTTCCAAATATAAGAAGTATCAATCAAAATGTTGTCCGCTCCTTACATACAAAAGCCTCCTGCCAGGAACTGGAGGCGCCAGTCCCGGAATATCCCTAATATCTTTGTTGTGGGGATTCACAATCTGCAAAATATGGCGGGTGAAAGCAAATCTTAGTGTCACTTGTTTTGTATGTACACAACGATTTCATTGAGTGAATAGAAGAAGGCACGAACATCATACCTTCACCACAATAATGGCAATTACACCACAAACAATAAGGAACAGGAAAAGCATGATGCACTTGTCTGTAGCTACCTGATAATACAGGAAAGACAGTTTAGTTCCATGTCATAGGTTTGGAGTGAAGTAAATATAGCACATAGATACGAATAAAATAAGGTTACCTGTCTACCAATCTCCTTAACAAGTTGGGATGCCTTCTTAATCGAGAACTGGATAGAATCAAGGTCATTGACAATTCGACCCATTTGTTCAGTCTGCACTATTTGAAAACATACAGAGGTCAAATTTGCGATGATTTAGGATCTTCCTTCTTATAGCATACTAGAAGCAAGTCAAACTTACTTGGCCCTTCAAGGTAGCAGCAGTTTGTGTGCCCACTTCAATTGTTTGATGTACAACCTACAATTTGAAGGGGTAAGAACCTACTTCCTGGGTAAATGGGGTCATAAGTCTGAAGTCACTAACCTGCTTAGATCTCTCAATAGCCTGATCAGTTTCATCCATTGTCTTCGTCCCAGCATTGATAAGTTCTTGATTTGACATTTCTAAAGGACAAGGATAATGAATATTCTGGTGAGATAATTCTGTTATTCACTACACACGCACACACATACACACGAAATAATAGTAAACAAATAAAAAAACAGTCTACAGACTTCAGATTATAGAAGGAGACTGGTTGCAACAGAAAACACAAATATACAATTAAATCAACTCCAATTTCTAGTCCTCCACTAAACATTTTACTTTTACCTGAAGCCAATTTAACATTTTCTTCAGCTGTAGGTTCACTTACTCCTGCTCCCATATCAAAAAGTTCAAGTTTCTTATTGCCAAGGGTGTTCATGTACCTGTATCAATCATCTAAGTGATAGTATAAGTCCTCCTTCATAGCCCCAAAAGGATAAAACTTTTTCATAGAGTGAAATCTTATAAAGCGAACTAAAACTTTGTTTTATTGGTTCTGCCAACACCAGCAGTAAACATATATCATGATTTTCAAATATCAATGTGCCCACAGAGAATATTAGTAATTGGTATCAATCCTCAGAGTTGATAGATAATCTATAGAAGAACCAATAGTATGTTAGAGAAATAATTTTATTTTCATATTACATATAGAAATATATTGACGAACTTACGTTTTTCTCAATGCCACATATGAGTTTAGCTCCTTGATCTGCAAGAAAATTATATATGTAAGCAAACATTAGTTGGCCCTTTGTGACTTTGTGTGCATGAACTTGCAACTTTGACAAACATATGGACAAACTCAAACTTCCTTCAGACCATGTGGAGATCACTTATTTGATATTTTGACAACACCCAAATGTAACAATAGGCATGAAAGTTGTTGAGGGTTGAAAACAGAATAAACTGGATTCTCATAATTATGATACATGGAAGAAAGGTTCTGGGTATTGACCATCGATTGCTTTTCGTCGTTGAGTTGCTTGTTCACTTCTGGGGGATTTCTTCCCTCTTCATCTTTAATTTCACGATCAAACTCCTTGATCAACCTGAAACCATTAATAGCAACATCTTGCTCAATAATCTAAGAACCTGCATTTTCCTTCTCATTCATAGTTTCTGTTTTATTTATTTATTTTTCTTCCTTTGAGGGATCTCATTCACTGAATTCCAGCTGCTATAAAGAGATACAAACACCAATATTACAACTACATAAATGATATGACTAACCTCTTGCACTCCCTCATCTTCCCTGTGAGTTCTTCAAGCTGAGTACTTTGTCTATTGGAATCTTTAATCTTATCCAGCCTCTGGAAGCCATTTCTGGATGAGAAAAGGTAAACATACTAAAAATCCAATAAATAAATCAACACATTAAAAATCATCTGCATTCTAACAAGTATCTACATCGCTTAAAGGATGGATCTAGTTAGAAAAAAATAGCTAAGCCTCGCTTCTATCTTTTCCTTCTCCATCACATATTAACAACTATGAAGGTGCTTCAGTTGAGGAAAAGGGCATGTGACCATGCAAAAAACTAAGTCCAACTATTTAGTCTTCCAAGCATGACATGACATGCTATCCTAAGAAGTAACACCCAACTTTCAGTCTGAGCTAGACACACTTAGAATTAGTGGTTTCTACAAAACGATCTCTACTACCACCATGACAATGCATATCTGCAGACAGTCATTTCATCCACAGCTACACTAAAATTCACCAAATAGTCAAGTACTATCCTCACACAGAGAACCATCCAGCTGAGTTAGCCAAAAAAACCACTAAAGTTTTCATTTTTTCAAACACCACTAATCCTTAAGGCACAAAACAACAACAATAATAAGACGCAAATCACTTGATAATCTATTATATGAACTATTCAAGACAGAACACGCACCACTCAAATTGAACCAAAATTACATTTCAGTGTGCAATTTCCCCCAATTTCAACAATCACAAACCTAAGCACGGCACAGTTTTATAGTAGCATTCATTCATTTCAACGAACGACACAAAACAAAACACAGAAACAACGAAACAAATCGCAGCTTCAACACAAGAGAAAAAAATTTAGAGGAGAGGATGAAAAGCATACGCGAGGGCTCGAAAGTTGTCGCGGATTTCGCCGTGGATCTGCTCGAGCTGAGGCGTCATCTGCAAGTTGGTGGCCATTGGTGCTGCCGGAGACTAACTCTTCCGGCAAAAAAAAACAACGGGAATCACCAAAGCGAAAAACCCTAACTGGTTATTGCCACAGAATGATGATCACAAAGAAGATAATGCATAGTTGTTGGAGATTGGAAAAAACCAAGAATTGCAGAGCAGAGAAGAGAAGAAAATGCGAATGTAGCAAGCTTGCTTTTGGATCAAATTTAAAATTGGAGCAATGCGTGGAATAGAATCACAGAAACAACGTCAAAGGGAAAGAGAAACGAAGAAAGAAAAACAAAAACAAAAAAACAGAGCACACAGAACTAACAGAATGAGGAAGTTGGAAACGGAGAAAGAAAGAGACAGAGAAAGAAGCGCTGTCAGGCAATAACTTTATTTATTATTTTATTAGTTATATATTCTTCTTCTGCTTCCCTTTTATATTTCTAAATTAATCATTGTTAATAAGGAGGGATCCAGAAAATGTAAATTAGTTATTATTATATAAAAAAATTGTGAAGATTAAGTGTAAGTATGATAATAATAATAATAATAACAATAATCCGGACAATGAAAAATCAGCTCATACAGTCAATGGACCTATTTTGGCTTTGATTTTGACCTAAATAATCATTGAAATTGTAATGGACTGAGTAATTATGGCCAAAAATCATATTTATTGACTGGTTGGGCTGATTTTGTATGGTTCATTTAGCATCACCCTAATAATAATAAAAATAATGTAAAATATGGTGGTTGTTATGAAGTTGTGATTAGAAGAGAAAATGATGATATGATTATGGTAGGAGTGTTGAAGTGGAATGTGCTGTCAGTGGGGTCAATCACTACCTTACTGATATTTGACTTTTTTTAATATATATATATATATATATTTGTCTTTATCTTGTCTTGTGTGATGTGTTAAGCATTGTGCAAATTGCAGTGCAGAGCCTTCCTAAGCTAAGGTTTCAAAGTTTAAATTTCAAATCAAATTTGAGATGGCCAACACATTAATTCACTAATAATCTTTCTTTACCCTCTACTCTACCCTTTACTTTGTAAAATACTAATTAACCTTTTTATGGTATGTTATATTTATTGCATATAAATTAAATTAAAAGTACTGCATAATCACAAATGGCTCCTTAGCATTGTATTAAGACGACATTTTCAAATGAGTTTCATTAATAGGAGCAACTCAATAACTTTATGCTTGTTCCAAAGGTTATTCAGACTGAAACTGATTGTATAATCATACCATACATTAGTATATCAGTTTAGATAGCAGACATATTTAAATGGGCCCAACACTGGGCTGACCTGCAATGGGCTTGGAAATGTTCCTACACTTTTTTTAATATATTTTCTAAACAAAAATTGAGCTCTAGATTGGGGTGTAAACTGTAAATACTAAATAGTGCAGGAAACTTACATGTTAATTTATGAAGTTGTATTAAGGAATAAAACAGAAGTATTACTAGTAGGAGTAGTAGTACTTAATTTGGCATCCTCTCTCAATTTCCAAGACTGTATAATGGTGTACATCTTTGGAATGTTCGTTTAATCGGTCCATTCCAATGCATTCGAAGTAAAGGCAAACAAGATCGAGGGACCAAGAGACTCCACGTGTCAACACCGCAGCCTATCAAAACAGAATTGGCACGTGAGGGACCTTGCTCCGCCATTTTTCCTCCTTCTTCTTTTATCCATAAAACTTGAAATGTGAGTTCGTCTTCTTGGTCCAGACCAATCCAAGTTCGAAAAAGCTATAAACTTTGTCATCAATTCTGCGGTTAAAAAACGACCCTTGTTTCTTCAGACTCAGACTCCATCACCCTCAACCCCCAATTTGTCTTTTTCTTTCCCTCTCTACGGATAACCCACTGCTCTGTTTCTGCTCTGTTTTTCACGCTCTATCTCTCCGCAAGTTTTGGGGAGCTGTCATAGTTTCACTTCCGCATTGTGTTCTTTGCATTCCCCTTTCTGTATCACTCTGCATTGCAGGTTGAGTTTCTGTTGCTGCTGGGTTCGAGATTCAAGAACCAAGAAGAACCTGAAGCAGAGGAGCTGAGCCATGGCGACCAAGAATGTTTTGGAGGCACTGCCCAAGAAAATCATGGAGGAGGTGCACCGATGCGGCTGTATGAAACAGAATGGGGTGAGCTTAAAGTACATGATGGATTTCGGGTCCACTCCTACTCCGAAGACATTGCTCCTCTCAGCTCAGTTTCTTCACAAGGAGCTCCCAGTTAGGATTGCAAGGAGAGTCATTGAGCTTGACGATCTCCCTTATGGGTTGTCTCAAAAACCTGCTGTTCTCAAGGTACAAAACTACTTCTTTTTTTTTACTATTCCTGCTTCACTTGCATTTTCATCCCTTTTACTTGGCTACTGTTTCTTGATCTTTCATCTTTTGTTCTTTAGGTTAGAGATTGGTACTTGGATTCTTTCCGTGATCTCAGGACTTTTCCTGAGATAAAATCCGCGAATGATGAGAAAGCATTCACTGATATGATAAAGGCCATTAAGGTGAGGCACAAGAATGTGGTGCCCACAATGGCCTTGGGTGTTCAACAGCTAAAGAGAAGCCTCAATACCGAAGATCGAAACGAGATTCATGAGTTTCTTGATCGCTTTTACTTGTCAAGAATTGGAATCCGCATGCTAATCGGTTCGTACTAAAAGCATTCATTTAAAATCTTGTGTGATTTTCTTTTTCTCATGTTGATTTGGATTCTTCAGGGCAACATGTGGAATTGCACAATCCTGATCCTGCTCCCGATTGTGTTGGCTGTATACATACAAAATTGTCTCCTTTGAATGTTGTAAAGGATGCTAGTGATGATGCACGCGCTATATGTTACCGTGAATATGGAAGTGCACCAGATATTGAGATATATGGTGATCCTGATTTTACTTTTCCGTGAGTAACAACAATCTTCATAGTCTCAATCTTGTTTATGTTACCCCCATAATTCTTTTTTCTTAATGCTGTTATGTTTTCATCATAACAGATACGTTCCTAGTCACTTGCATCTGATGGTGTTTGAGCTGGTTAAGAACTCATTGCGTGCTGTGCAAGAAAGGTATATGGATTCTGATAAAGTTGCACCTCCAGTTAGAATAATAGTTGCTGATGGAATAGAGGATGTTACCTTAAAGGTACTTAAATACTGAGTTTATCCAAAGCTATAATAATTATCTGTGTATGAATATGGGTTGTCTAAGAAGTTGGGATTGTAGGTTTCAGATGAGGGAGGTGGAATAGCAAGGAGTGGTCTTCCAAAGATATTTACATATCTGTACAGTACAGCAACAAATCCATTGGAGGAGCACTCAGATGTTGGAATGGCTGAGAATGTGACAATGGCTGGATATGGTTGTGGGCTTCCAATTAGCCGCTTGTATGCTAGATACTTTGGGGGTGATCTTCAAATGTTCTCCATGGAAGGATACGGTGAGTAACTACTAACTAGGACTATGACAACTTCATTTCTCTCTTCTGTGTAGCATTTAGTAATCAGAATTCTCATGCACCATTATTGGCTGTTCATGTGCAGGTACTGATGCATACCTCCATTTATGCCGTTTAGGAGATTCACAAGAACCCTTGCCTTGAGAAACAAGTCAACCAACCAAAAACCACCACATACAAGTCCAAATTTGTCGTTTTTTCTTGTAAATAAGTCACACACACATTCAATTGACTACTTTTAACACACTCAGCATTGATGATATTGTGATTCTACCCCCAGCTTACAAGCCTGACTACACCTCATTGATAATGCAAGTGTGAGATACCTTTCAACTGTTAAATAAATAGACTACGTATTATGCATTCAGCGTTGTGAATTTTATTATTGATTAAGCACGAAAAAACGATTTTATTTTCTGAGCTACGAAGATATCCCTCGTTACAAAGCGATTTAAACAAAACAAATTCAAACTTATAAATCAGAATTTAGGACTGAATTGGTGGGTTGCGCCAGGCCCAAGCTGTAGTGCAACGCTTGGGCGACGCTCGAGAGGCCCAGTAGCAAGCTACTGTGGTGGCCACTCACCCTCAAAAAATAAATTTAATATCGTGTGGACCATTGGCCCACATATCAGATATTAAACTGATAAGAACAGATACTACACTTGATCTTAGCCAAAAGGCCGAGAAAGGTATGCTTATTCTTGTGTTGTTGCGTTCTTTTTATATCAAAAGCTTGGACTTTTGTTCTCTGCTACCAGCGATGTGGGACTTCGTTGTGCTGTGCGTGGTTCAACACTAGTCATAACAAGACTTATCAATAGGATATGGCCAAGTCTAACCAACCAAGTTCTATCTTCGTATTATGTCTGTATTCAGTTATCACAATCATCACAAGTACTTGCAGCCAAAAACTGTGGCATTTCATATATAAAGTTATAATGATGATCAGATACATCATACATATGCATATTACAATACTGGTAATTGGTTTCAATAGCAGTCACCAGTAATCTTTACAAGAACACTCTCCATTGCTAAAATGGTGGAAACGGTTCCTGTCCCTTACGATTATATCACAATCATAAACCTTTGAGATCAATTTACTCGCTTGGTGACAATCTTTACAAACCCTCAGATTCTTGGTGATTCGAAGGGTTTCTCCTGGTTTAGTTTTTAACAAACCATAAGCAATTGCGAGTTTTTCACTATGATAAAAAAGGGGGTTCTCCCTTTCCTCCTCAACAAGATCATGCAAGACGGCATCACTTTCAGGAACATAACCAACCAACCTAATTGATTCCAACATCTCATCAACTTTGGCATATACTTCTCTAGCTAAAGGATGAGTCCTTTCCCCTGCAACAAATTCATTAACACTACCCTCCATTTCAATCATGGAAAAGCCTGGCACCTTCTTCACTCCTCTATCATCCATTAGTTTCCTCACATCAGCAACTTCTTCCCATTTACCACAATCGGCATATATATTGGCTAGGATTATGTAACGCCCGCTATTACTAGGCTCTAGCTCAATCACTCTCTTGCCTACCTCCTCTCCTAACTCGAAGTTTCCATGGATCTTACAAGCTCCAAGAAGAGCACCTAGCACACCGGCATCCGGGCAAATGGGCATCTCATCAATGACCTTCTTTGCTTCCTCCAACCTTCCAGCCCTTGCAAGCAAGTCAACCATGCAGCCATAATGCTCCTTTGCAGGCTCAATACCATGAACATCAGTCATGTAACGAAAGTAATAACGCCCTTCCTCAACCAATCCGGAATGGGCACAAGCACTGAGGACATTCACAAAGGTAACACTGTCAGGGGCAACCATCTCTTTCTCCATCTCCCTAAATAGCCTAATTGCATCCTCTCCTTTTCCATGCATTGCAAGCCCTCCAATCATGCAATTCCATGAAGAAACACTTTTCTCCTTGAACCCACTAAAAACCTCAAAAGCCTTCTCCAAACAGCCACACTTACAGTACATGTCAACAATGGTTGCAGCAAGCTTCGAGTCCAACTCAATCCCACTCCTCTCAACATACCCATGTATCCACTTCCCAAGCTCCAGAGCACCCACTCCAGTACAAGCAGAAAGCATGGTGGCAGCAACAAACTTATCCAACTCAACCATCTCCTCCCTCATCCTATGAAACAAACCAAACGCCTCTCCGAACCGATTATTCCTAACAAACCCCGCAATCACAGCGTTCCAAGCAACAGAATCCTTCTCTGGCATGAGCTCAAAAACATCAAGAGCCTCATCCACAAGCCCCCACAGAGAATACCCAGAAATCATAGTAGTCCAAGACACAGCATTCCTCACAGGCATTCTATCAAACACCTTCCTAGCATCACCCAACAAGCCAAAACTAACATACATGTGAACCAACCCATTGAGGGCAAACCCATCAGCTCCAAACCCAAACTTCACAACATGAGCATGGACCTGTTTTCCATGGGGAAGGGAACTCGAGAGCGAACAGGCTTTGATGAGAGGAGGGAAGGTGAAGGAGTTGGGGGAGAGAGCCCGTTGGAGCATGAGCGAGTAGAAGAGGAAGGAAGAGGAAGGGGTTACGGAGAGGGAAAAGGCCTTGAGGATTGTGTTGAAGAGAAAGGTGTCGGGGTTGGGGAGAGTAGAGAAGACTTTGGTTGCGTAGTTGAGGTCGCCGCCGGGAGAAAGGGAGGAGAAGGTGATGATTCGAGACACGGCGTGGTTGTCGGAGGAGAGACCAAGACGGAGGAGGAGGGAGTGGTGCTGCTTGAGCTCCGACATGCTCGAACATGACTCTATAGCACGGAGAATCGGCAAGTAATTGGTGGTTGACGACGGTGAAGGTGGTGGTGGTGGTGGTGAATGGAGAGGGTGAAGGAACTTCGCCTGAGAACAACACACACTCATCCTCGTTCACTCCCTCATTGGTTGTTGCTGGTTCTGTTCTTGATCATGTTCTGTTTTTTTTTTTTTTTTGGTATAATGATCATGTTCTTCACTTTCTGTGTTTGTTTAGGCCGAAAGATTTATTGGGCCAGGGTATATTGGGCCGGACTAAATAAAAATTAATTTAAGAAAATCATATAATAATAAGAACAAATGTAATCTAGGATGAAAATTGTAGGACGCAGCACAATATTTGAAGAAGATATATAGATTAGCTTTAGCACCACAAATATGTAACACGAGGCAGAACAGGGAAAAAAAAATAGACCATAGAATAGAAGAAGAGTTGAGTATGGCCCACTTTACCACGACGCAACCAATAAAATGAAACGAAACGGTAACCACCACCACAGAACTCGTCATCGTCGTCTTTGAGAAGAAGAAGAAGCACAGAGAGAGAGAGAGAGAGAGAGAGAGAGAGAGCTGAATGGAGCTATTACAGTTGCAGTTACACCATGCTCTTGAATTCCCCACTCTCTCTTCTCTTTCCAACTCCACCTATTCGTTTGCCCCAACTCACCTGCTCTCCCTCCTCCGCCGCCGCCCCCTCTCAGCCCTCTGCCTCTCCCCTCCCACGGCGGAAGTGGAGGCCGCACCTCCCTTGGCGTCCATGGCGCAGGCGGGTGGGAAGATGGTGGTGGAGCTGGTCGGAGCATTCAACGAGCTAACGGAGAGGATGAACGTCTTGTCCACGAGCTCTTCTCGGCTTCTCTTCAAGTCCCTCAAACTCTCAATCCCTTTATTGCAAAACTCCCCTATTGCCCCTGATGGTCGTTCCCCTCTCTCCAAGGCCTTATCTGTCGCCATGCTCCTCGCTGATCTCCAGGTACTTACTCCTATCCTTTTGGAAACCCAAAAAAAAAAAAGATTTTTTAATACCATTTTTAAGTGTGAAATTATGAATAAAGAGAATTTCTAATTAAGGAAATTTATCGATGCTGTTTACTATAATATAGTGGTTTAGATAATAAAGGTTACTCCTTGAGGAACGAGAACATTATTGGTTTGGATTAAGTGTAGTTGAATGTGTTTGCGACTTGTGAACACTTTGTTTTCGGAGCAATTGTTGTTTATTTGATTGCCTCCCTTTATTGTTTGTTTGTTTGTTTGTTTATAGCTGATGTGAATGCAGATGGATGCTGAGGTTATCTCTGCTGGGATTCTGAGAGAGGTCTTGGAGGCAGGTCAGGTGACTATTCACGAAATCCGGGACCAAATCGGTGCTGGCACGGCGCATTTGCTGCACGAGAGTCTGCGCGTGAAGAACATTCCGTCCAGAATCGATGTTCTTGATGATGATAATGCTGCTGCATTGAGGAAGTTCTGCTTGACTTACTATGACATTAGGGCATTGATTTTAGACTTGGCTCTGAAGCTCGACATGATGAGGCATCTCGATTATCTGCCCAGATACAGGCAGCAGGTCCTTTCTCTAGAGGTTATGAAAATATATGCTCCTCTGGCTCATGCTGTGGGAACTAAGTACTTGTCACTAGAATTGGAAGATCTCTCATTTCAGTACTTGTTTCCTTATTCATATCTTTATGTTGATACGTGGTTACGGGGTCACGAGACAGGGGGTAGATCCCTTATTGATATATATAAAGATGAGCTGCTCCAGGCACTGAAAGCTGATTCGTTGCTCGCGGCACTGGTGGATGATATCTCGGTTAAAGGCCGGTATAAAAGTCGTTATAGTACGATGAAGAAGCTCTTGAAGGATGGTCGAAAGCCAGAAGATGTAAATGATGTGCTAGGGCTTAGAGTGATATTGAATCCTAAGCCTGGGGATGATGATGCATTGGTAGCTGGCGAGAGAGCATGCTATAGGACTCAACAGATCATCCAATCTTTGTGGAAAGAAATTCCTAATAGGATTAAAGACTATATTGCCAAGCCGAAGCCAAATGGTTATAAAAGTTTACATATGGCAGTAGATGTAAGTGAAAATGGTCGGACCAGACCTTTTATGGAGATACAGATTAGAACAGCTCAAATGGACAGGTCGGCCGATGGTGGAACGGCGTCCCATTCATTATACAAGGCTGGCCTTACCGATCCGGAAGAGGTCAGTGTACTTTCTTTACATATCTGAAATCGAAATCCAGAACTTGTAACTACACATGGATTCATTATCTGTATTGTTTCTTAATCTTCTTGAGAGGATTTATGCAATCATCTTTGTTCTAAAGATAACACCAAGAAGGGTATTGCCATTTATTTTGTTCTTGTTGGTGTTTAGGCAAAGCGTCTGAAGACAATCATGCTGGCTGCAGCTGAATTGGCTGCTCTGCGCCTTAAAGATCTTCCGAACACAAATCATAAAGGAATCGAGATTGACCAGAGGGATAGAGCATTCCGCCTTCTCGACAAGAATGGAGATGGTAAAATTAGCATTGAGGAACTTACAGAGGTGATAGAGGAGCTCGGTGCACCGGGAGAAGATGCCCGAGAGATGATGCAGCTCCTTGATTCAAACAGCGATGGCTCACTTAGCTCTGATGAATTCGATATGTTCCAAAAACAGGTGATTTGATGTTGTTGTATAATAATGCTAGGTAGCTAATTCTCCTCTCTCATCAATATTAACACGGTGTGGTTAATTTGATTTTGCAGGTTGAGTTGGTAAGGAGTTTAGAGGTTCGAGATGATCAATACAAGAAAATGTTGGATGAGAAGCTTCATATGGTGGCAGATGACAGTGGATTGATCCAGGCATATAGTGAAGAGTTTGGAAACAGGCTTGTGAGCTAGTGCTAGTGCTGCTGCATCATCCAATTTATGGCTCTGCCTTCCATTCATTCAGGGTTCTTCTGACTTTACTAATCTGTTATAGATGAACCCTGATCCAGCTTAAGATAGAGAACTATTTGTAAGTGATATGGTTTACATGTATATTAATTAACTAATACCGTGGCGAAATCCTGGCTTCTGGGTTGTTTCTATGTTATGAAGTCAATGAAAGAAAAAACAAAAGAAGCTTATCCAAGACAAGGTACCCAATTTCAGATTTTACAGAACATATATATTTACATATAAATGCCATCATGCGCAGTTCAACAATTTAAGGAATTTCTGAATCCAAAACTTGTACTGTTTCTACTATACTATCTAACATATTTGTAATTCACTGCCTCTTTACTTATAATGCATATTTTACAATTGATTCTTATATCATCTAAGTAGGCTATATTTGACCTTAGCAAAAAAATGAAAATGTAAGGCCATCCCGGCGCACAAACATCCTGCATTACGCAGGGTCAAAGGAAAGGCCGCACCCAAAGGGTGTATTGTACACGGCCTAATCTGAAAAATATCCTAGACTTTTTAATATTGCTTCTAATTCACTTTTGAGCTAACCATCCCTTGCCTTGGTGCAACACCCAAATCATTTGTCAACTTCTTGCATAACTGTATGCCATGAAAATATATAGATAGACATATATCAGCCTCAAATTTTGAGAACGGGAAAGAGAGAGAGTATGTGTATACGTGCAAGTGTTTGTGTAATTACCTGTCTATATACTGAAGCATCTCCATAAGACTTCCTTAATTCTACTACATACAATGATGGACTTATTTCAAACACCTGTGACATTTGAAATGAATTCAGTTTAGCAAAATATGCAGATATTAAGCTGTAATTATCGGTTTAAGATTGTTTAGTTGCATTACCTCTGCTGCCACTGAGAGGCTTCCAAGACTTTTATGTGTTTTGTTCTCTTGTATCACTTTCAACTGAAACATTGAGATCAAAATTTTAGTTTATTTTCAAGTTTGATCGCAAAATAGAAGCAGTTTTAAACTAAGAAAACAGTACTAACTTTGCCATTTTTCTTTTGGACTCTGAATCCCATTTCTGTCACAGTATCCTCAATCCTCTCAATCAGCTCTTTAGCTGAAAGGTTGGATGTAAATCTTATCTTCCTCTCAGAGACATGCTAACAACCAGAGCACATTTACACATTAAAATGAGTGAACCGAATCAAGTCACAAAGTCATGTTCAAAATATGTAAAAGTAATATTACAAATCTTATCTTCCATTCTCACCTCTTTCTCAAAAAAGCCAGAGAGGTCTAGGCATGAAGACATCCCTATCAACTGAAATGCATTGATAAGGGATGGTGATCCTGGATTCCTTTGTTCAGCATCATGTTGCTATAACAAAGAGAGTAGTTTTAGGTTACAACAAGAGAAAGAAAGGGATAGAGGTGGAAACACAAGTGCAGATGACTGTACAGACATCTGAAAGTTCAAAAAGTATACCAAATCTTGGAATGAAAAGGCTTCATTGTCAATATTTACAACATCCTCTTCCTCATCCTCAGGACTTGCTTGAGTATACCCTTGCTTGAACCATGGATCTTCTTTGATTCCGGCCATTGTTATGCGGGTTTCGGGGTTGGGATCAAGAATCCTCTTTATCATATTTTGTGCACCATGTGATAGCCATTTTGGTATCTGAACATCTCCTTTTAGAATCTGTGATCCCTCAGAGAAAATAATAAGAGAGTTAATTCATAAAACTACTATATGGTAACCATATGAAAAATGGAGAACATAGAGGCAACAATAATTTGCATACCTTCTGATAAAGAACAGCAAGATTTCTATCATCAAATGGAAGGTATCCTGTTAGGATTACATACAAGATAACACCACATGACCATGCATCTGATGTTGCACCATTATAGCCCCTATTAGCAAGAATCTCTGGTGCAACATAATTAGGGCTTCCACAAGTTGTATGGAGCAACCCATCTGCCTGAAAATTTTTCACACAAAAAGTTAATATCCAAAATGACAACACTTTGCATTGTGGTCATTGGTCCAAAGAATATATCATACCCTAAAATGCTGAGGCAAAGCACTGAGGCCAAAATCAGTTATCTTAATGTTCCCTTTGGCATCTACTAGTACATTCTCAAGCTGCAAGAAAATAGCATATCTTAATACAAGACCAAAAACCACCAAACAAATTCAGCTCAACAATTATTCTAAAACAGTTCTTAAGAGGATTGAGAAAAGAACCTTGAGATCCCTATGGAAGACACCTTTGTTGTGACAGTAGCTCACACCATCAATCAATTGTTGAAACAACTTCCTACCTTCAGTTTCATTAAGCTTTCCCTTTGATGCCTGTGATGAATATCAAGCAGCTAATTAGTATTATCTTAATTAAACAGCTTAATTATAAACCAAACATGGTCTTAACTATTGATCCTTACAATTTTGTCAAATAACTCCCCACCAGTCACATACTCAAGCACCATGTAAATTTTTGTTTTGCTAGCCAAGACCTGCAAAATTTACAGCAGACATCACAATCAGAAACACATCAATGATCAAATGCAAGTTGAAAAAGCAATAGATTATACTTTGATGCTTCTATCCACTTAATATGGCAAGGTTTGGTGATACTTTACTTTTATGCTATGGGACCACTACAACATCTTTCTATCATAAGCAACAGAAGGAATAATAATAAACAAACAGACAAACATAGCATGGAGAAACAAATTACTGTCAGGGCTGAGGACTCTACCTACACCAGTTACATACATACACATATTATATATGGTAGGACCACATGCTCTGAATAATTTTATTTTAGGCTGATGATTGTTCACTAGGACCTCAATTTTGGGCCCTTATAGAAGAAGAGTCATGCATTAAATTAATATAATACATGATGGAGGGTCATGCATGATTTTAATAATAATAATAATACTAGTTGAAAACTATTATTGGTGGATAAAAAATGCCAGATAGATAGCTTCACAACCACATGATATTTCTTGTGAAGACCCCACCACCAACATGTCACACAAATCATTATTTTTTATTATGTCGATAGGGATGAAGTAATCATTTCTCCCCCCCCCCCTCTTACTTTGGGACAATTTCAACTAAGCATAAATCCCAAACCCATATGCCTAAACCATAAACTAATAATGATTGTTGTACATCAAAAATACATTTATCGAATATTCAACGTATGTTATATGTCATATGTAATGTGTGCTATATAAGTATAACATATTACGTATGACATATAGTACACGTTGAATACTCGTTGGATGTATTTTCGATATACAAGTAGCATTTCTGATGCCTAAACCAATAATGAGTCAATGCCTTAACCGGATAAAACGATGATGATGAGGATGAGGTGCAATCCACGCAAGAATAATACATAAAATTATTAGTTTTAATTGTACAAGGAATTGCAAAAACGTAACCTAAGCAT
Organism: Aeschynomene evenia; assembly: GCA_013621005.1. Taxonomy (NCBI): domain Eukaryota; kingdom Viridiplantae; phylum Streptophyta; class Magnoliopsida; order Fabales; family Fabaceae; genus Aeschynomene; species Aeschynomene evenia. Next base: position 30,505,865 of record CM024263.1, on the reverse strand, counting down.
GACATTCAAAAGGTTTATTCGAAAGTTCAAAAATAAAGCAATGCTGGAATCCTAACGTAATAACGTAGATTGATTGGTCTAAGTAACTTGCTCCAAAATTTTGTCTTTTACTGCTTGATTAATTATTTAATAATATTCCTTATGGCATCAATGAAATGAAACCATATCAGCACGATAAAATAAAATAAAAGTCACTATGGTCCAACAACCGTCCATGCCATTTTAATTATTTTAGATCATATAATGGAAAATTCAGAATCAGGGGATGGGTTGGCTACAGATTCAAACATGATTTTCAGTTAAACAAAACAAAATTTTTTATTTAAAAAAAGCAGTACATTCTCTGAATCCATAGGAGACAAATCCACCTCCATGAACTCAGCAAGATGAACAAGTGAACGTGCTTCACACACACATAATATATAGGATATAATCCACATGTAAAGGAAATAATAATGGATTTGTACCAACTCCTTATATCTTTATATATATATATATATGAAAATGATGTATTTTTTTTTAGAGAGAAGTAAAAATATATATATTTTTTTAAATGAGGAAAGCTACGTGTACAATGAAAACTGTACAATATTTGTACAACAATCATATTCATCGTTGAATTGCATTAGTTTGTAAATTTATATTACAATTCAACTGTGAATATGATTGTTGTACAAGTATTGCATTAGTGTTTTTAAATTATTAGAATTTATTATTGTGTATAAATTATACTAACTCTCCTTATACGCGGAAAGGTTGAAAAAGGGTAAGTAAAAACCTATCCTATTCAAAGACTCGTTAGCAAATTCTAAGTCTAATATTAATACTATGTACTAATTTATTATATTCATAATGAGACATTATTAGTAGTATACTTAACATTAAAGTTAATGACGGTAAAATTTGATTTCAAAAAGCATAAATCAAAAGCTGTTTTATGTATCGAACTGTTAATAAATAATAAATAATAACGGTGGTTTCTAATTTAAAAAATAAATAAAACAATCTAAAACAAAAATGTTTTTTTTTTCCTTTTTATCTCGCAACATAACGTGGTAAACGTGATATACTAAGAATCGAAAATTCTGAAGGTCCAAACGCACCCTAAGATTCTTAAGTCCCGGGAATTCTTGCGATGTAAACGCGATTCCGGGTTGGCCTATTCTCGAAACACGAGAATTTGGTGCTCTCAAATAATTACAAACAATGATGGATTCTATTATGCGATCCTCAATCTAAGTAGAGAGTAAAAGGCCAAACAAGAAAGTGATTAACGAAACTACATTATTGGTGCAAATTATGTATTTATGTACTGTTTTACTGTATATCTGCGTGATCCAGAAGTAAATCACTCATAAAAAATTGTTAAAACCAGAGGCAAATATGTAATATTAATTAGATCAAGATTAGGTTCAACTAAATTAGATTTTGCATGATTTTATAGTTGAAAATGGTGGTACCTCATATAATCTAACAACATTTGGATGCTTGAGAAGCTTCAAGGTGGCAATTTCCCTCTTTATCTGCAACATTTGTCACATGTAGTATTACACATCTTGCCATCAAATTCATGCGAAAAACAAGCGTCGAAGCTTAACATTGTGCTTCAAATCAACAATTCTAACGAGTTAAATTCAAATCCAAAATACCAGAAAAGGGGCAAAAAATTAAAAAAGGGAGAAAAGAGGAATCCAGATGTCTATTAAGTCATCTTCTAATGAATCATGAGTAAATCCCCAAAGTTGTGAACTTTTTCTTTTTCCCAATTTGTGAGAGGAAAAGTAGAGAAAATAAGGAGAGGGAAATCGGAAAGAAAGAAAACCTGATCAGTGATGTTGAGGTCGATGATCTTGTTCTTCTCAAGAACCTTAACAGCAAAAGGTTGTCCAGAATCTGTGTCCTTGGCAAACTTGACTTTTCCGAAGTTTCCTTCACCCAGTGTCCTACCCAATTCGTATTTCCCAAGTCGCATTCCCAGCACTTCCTTCTTCTTCTCCTCCTTCTTCCCAAGGCTCAAAATCACCATTTACCCTTAACCCTTCTCCTTCCCCTGTTTCCGATAAAATTCTACTTCCCCTGTTCTGCCAAAAATTCCTCAAACGGTTCCTACCCTTTAATTCCTTCTCTTCCTGCCACCAAGATTGAATCTGGACCCAAGAAAATAACGAATCCGATCCTTAAAAAAAGAGCAGTTTCTTTTTCTGTTGTTGTTGCTCTCTGCTGCGACAATTCTGTTTTCTGCTTCAGATTTTATTTTGTTTTATGAGTAAGGCGCAGAATACACATACAGTAGCTGAAACGGGAGAGAGAGAGAGAGATTCTCCAAATGCGGAAAATTCAATTAAGTTGTGAAACTGTTGAGTGAATAAACGAAAGAGGAATGAAAAATGCAAAGGAATGAAGAAACAGAACAAAAAACAGAGAACTGAAAAAACAGAACCAGCCTCTTTGTGCTTTTCAGTTTTCACCCAATGGCCTTTTAAATACTTCTTCAACATGTATAACTCCACTCGGTTTTTTTCATTATTATTATTTGTTAAAATTAATATTTTGTATGAAAGAATTCTTTTTGCTAATTAACTAATATTTTTTGGTAATTTATCTTCTGGATTGTTTTTTTTCGGTAATTAATTAATTATGCACCAAATTCTGACCATGACTCAATAATATTAGAGATTTTGAAAAAAAAAATCTGGTCATATTAAAACATTGACAAAATAATTTTTTTTAAAAGGGAGGTTACAATAATATCCTTTTTACCAGACCATTATATTATTTTCCTTTTTCATTTTTAATTACTGCTATATGTATATGTAAACTGAAAATTGAATAAAAATTGGTCAAATTGTGTACAAAAAAAAATAATAATAAATTATTAGTCCAATTATTGGTTGAACACAAACAAGGGAATGAAGGGATGCCCTACACGTAAACCATAGAAGCTTGAAGCTTAGAAGTTAATAGCGATTGGTATAAGGTGGTTTCCTAACACGATTTTGGTAAGTTTTGTACTCCTCTCCTTTTTCAAGATAAAAATAAAAAACTAATATATTATCAATATAAATAATTTTTTTCAGAATTACTTAAATCATTTATATTGGTAAAAGATGCTGACCATTTAAAATATGTAAAATATTAATTACTTTCCAAAATTTAGTGGTCTTGTCTGACTTGATCAAGATGATTAATTCAAAAACACTTGTGGTTTACAGAAAAAATAAAATCTATAAATAATAATAATAATAATAGATGTAATTATATGAAACAGATACAGTCAACACTGAAAAAAAAAAAGTATTGGAAACAGAAAATAATAATAATATAAATGAGTAGAATTTTTTTATAAAAAATTATTAACATAAAATAACAAACATTTATTACTCTCTATTATATAATAATAGTTGTTTTAACTTTTTTGATATATTGAAAAACTAATATACCTATATTATTTTATGTCAAAATACATTATATATTTTTTTTAATGTACCCAAAAAATCAAAATGATAATTATTATAAAATGGAAGAAGTATATATTCATGGAAAATCTTTCTTTTGGTATCAAGGAATTGATATAAAAACAACTCATATCTTGGGAACTAGCTAATAAATTTCATTTGTAATTATATTTTAATTTTAAGAGTTTTGTGTTAATACATTAATAAATTAAAACAATTTCTACACTCATCTAATGATTCACATTGTTACATATGACTTTCAAGTTTCACCCCACTTATTCATTTTGTCTATCTTATTTTTGTGAAGGGTCAGTTTAATAACTTTTTTTTTAATTTTTATAAATTCAAATGTTATATGGGAATGGGAGTTTATTCTTATAAAATAAACGTGAGATTTCTGTCGCAATTTTGTTATTTATCTAACTGAATATATATAATATACAATTATTAACGTATAATATCCAAGTATCCACCAACACACACATACAGTATAATAATGCTTTGAAGCAAAGAATATTTTATTATTTTCAGCAGACATTGCTGCACTTGGAACTCTTAACATTGCAGTCAGCTTACGTTAAAAAAAATATATATATAGATATATGATATGATATAATATACAATTATCTTCCTTAATTATATTGTTGAGTCTTAGATAAGAAGATACCGAAAGATGCACATGCATTCGCCATCTTTTCCCGAAACCTTAAATATATGTATTACACGTTTAGTTTTGGTCTCTAAATCATTTTCATATATACATGCTGCGTAATTAACCTTAACCATTATTTAATAATGTATGTGGAGTAAAAAGTTTTCTTCCTTAGCTTCTATGTCCATTTATATATGTATGTCTCTATGTCTAATTAAATATGATTTTTCAATACCTTGCATGGTTTCTAATTTGTACTTAAAGAAAGAAAAACAAGCTTTAATTATCAATGGTTTGGTTAGTTAGCTTATACATATAGGGAAATGTTCGGCAATCTTTAGGGAAAAAAAAAACTCTTTCTAAGTAGTTAGATTTTAGCGGAATGAATAAGTGTGGTCCAAAATTTCTATATTAGCTGATTTTAGTTAGTTTTTATTGTGCAAATAACAACATTCATATATATTCATATATATATATATATATATATATATATATATATGCATGGAAAATAATAAAGAATATTGTGTCCAATATTATTTTAGTGTACGTACTGAGAGATTCTAAAAATGTGTATGAAGAAAATGTTATGAACATATGTTCATTATTTTTCTATCAGGAAATATTTCTACCTCCAAAGGATTAATCGTTACTTTTGATGATAGATATTTTGAATAATAAAAAAAATATGGTGACCAACATTTCATATAAAAACACATTAGTTTTCTATTTAAGATTTTAACCTTAATTTTTTTCTTAATTATTAAAATACAACTTATTATTATATGTGATTTATATGTATTAGCTTAATGAAATATTGATAGAGTCTAACTGATATGTATTGTTAGTATAAAATATTTTTATACATATTCAATCACATAAGGCGGTAAAAGTTTTTGATACTTTTTGTATCTATCATCTCAAAAATGAAACTTTTTGACTTTAAGTGATAGTATGTAATTAAATATCATAAGACAATTGTTTTACTCTATCATTATATACCAATAAAACTCGTATTGATAATGCAATGGGATTTAATTAGATATAATTTACATTTTCTCCTTCCATACACAAAATTGAGTCTCGCCTTGCTTTGTTTGCTTTGCTTTAGGGCTTCAACAAATAATTATTGTTGCTTGCTGATTATCTTTATATCTCTATTGTTATTATAATTAATTAGGATTAGATGTATATACAATAATGTTTATTGTACAACGTAACAGAAATATATTTAATTAGTATCTAACATGTGTTATATACATAATACGTAATGTGTGCTATATGTGTGTGTGCTATGTATATGACATACATTATGTATAACACACATTGAATACTAGTTGAACGTATTTCCGTTGTACCATAAATATTATTGAATTTATATATGTATGTGTAGTATCTAATTAAAATGTTGTCAAATTATAATGCCATATATATATGTCTCAGCAATTGGAACAAGAAACATAAACTTCCTTTAATTTGGCTGAATATATATATACGCTACATTAATAATTTTACTATTTTAAATTTGCATTGGTGATGTGTGTTACGTACTATGTAGGCAACTAATAATAGTATCAAATGGATTGACAACTTTATATATTATCGTTACATGATGAATTATATCAGTGTATATATAATATATTTTATTTAAAATATAATAATATTTATTAGTATTAAATCATCAGTGTGACCAAGCCAAACTTTGCATATCTATTATATACTTTTTACCCTTTCAATTTACTATACTATGAGTGATGATGAATCTCAACACTCAGCATCAAACAAGAGTGGAACAAAAAGTATAAATCAATATATAATTAATATTTTCAATTTGTATATATACGTATAGTGATTAATGACTAATGAACATATTTCAATATTTTATTTAATATGCAAAGGGAAATAATAACATATGTCAATTTGTAATATGTTTTTTAACTACCCAGTTCCACAAAAAAGAAAAAAACAGATATATAAATAAAGAAAATGGGTATGCTCTTTATCTTCTTCCCCTTGATATGCATTTCTCTATACTATTTTTATACTATTATATAAAGATGATTTCAAAAAATAACTATCTTTTTTATATTCATATACGGTTGTTATGTTTTCAAAAATAACTAATAAATAATAACTATTTTTTACTATTATATTTCAAACTCACTAATTATCTATTTGATTTTAATTTATATTTTTGTTAAAGCCAATGGAGACTAATGAGTTAGCAAAATGACATTATTGTCGCTATCTTTAATTTGAAACTTCCCAAATAGACTTGATGAAAAAAAATATCAAGATATTGTTTAGAAGAAGAAGAAAAAAATAGAATTTTAAATTCACCTCCAATTAATTAAGTAATTTTTTACTAGCTACCTTCATTGCCACAGTGAATCTTCCATTTTATCTCTGTATTCAAACTTTTAAAATATAAGAGACCATATGCTTGAACGGGAAATTAAACTTAATATATTTAAATTAAGTTTTTAGTCAACTACTTGCTGAATGGCCTAAGCTAAGCATTGATTGCCTTGAATAATTCTAATAAGAAATTGATAGAATTATTTGTTTTTTATTTTTATTTTTTGCTGTTGCATTGTTTTATTTGCGGTTGAATAGTAGAGTAAAAGTAATCGATGATATGATGTGGTGAGTTTGTTATTATTATTAAGAAAAAGACCTTAGAAGTTCACAAGCAATCAATTTGTGACCACACTTTTTGCATTGCATTTCCATGGATTAGCTTTTCCAAATCGTGATTCGTCACTGAGCTGGCCACCTTTGAAAATGAAATCATTCATTACATTCCCTTTTGATTTTTTTTTCAAGTTTAATTTCAATACATGTAGAAAAATATCCTATTATCCAGCAACAAAATCATTATTATTATTATTTGTTGCCTACAGTTCCATTGACTCAACCTGATGAAGGATCGATCCAATGAGCAAAATAGGAAGGAAAACCCTAATTCTCCTCACAAATCGAATTTGAACCTGGATCCTTTGTATAAAAGTTCTTGATTCACCTCCCCTTTACTATTTAGGTAAAGATTGATGGTTATAAAATTAATTATTCTTACACCACAGCTCTTTATTTCAATTGGTTTAATTTTCATGCTTTTCATGTTTTGCCTACCAACTACATATATCTTATTTTCTTATGGGCGGTGATGGATCTTGCATTGGATTATTGGTTACCAACTTATATGAATAATTAATTAGTAACTACTATATATATATATATATAAACAATAATGTTTGTCGTACAACAAAATATGTTCAACGAACATCCACCGTGTGTTATATATAAGACGTAATGTGTGCTATATGTATAGCACACAATACGGCTTATACGTTGGATGCTCGTTGGATATATTTCTGTTGTACGACAAACATTATATTATTGTATAGATATATAAATAAATGGTAACTTTGATAAAGTTGTAACAATGTTTGCTGGCACAGTAGCATCACATGATATGTTATGTAACCCTAAGTACAAGGACCATTAACAGTTTGAGGTGTCAATGACATGGTGATATATATGTGAAAGAAAAGGGAGAAAACCTCTTGCTCGTGGTGGTGACCTACCTTTTACTTCCTCAACCACATGTATGTATGTATGTTACTCTCAATTATCTTTATCTCTATGTTTTAGAACCATGCATCTTAGTATCTCTCTAATTTAATGCTTCCCTATTTTTCTCTAATTGCCTTGCCTAGCTACCATTATTATATCTATCACTCTCATATTATATCCATTCATTTTTTTGTTTTTTGTTTTTATTCAAACAATATATAATATATTTTATGATGGAGATGAGATACGATCCTCTCTTTTATTAACTATGGTAGAAGTTTTTTAATAACAAAATTTCTTTGATACTCTAAAATTTAAGGGTACTACTACTTCTTAGTGATTTGTGGTCACCAATGAGTAAATTTTTTATTATTAATCTAATATTGCTCTTTTTTAAATTTATCGAATTAATGATTAAATAATGAGATTGGGGTATATCAATACTTAATAGGGTACCAAAGTAAACATTTTTAATTATCATCTAAACATTGGAGTAACTTTAAAATTTATAATAAGTTTACAGCGCGAAGTATAGTCATGAATACCCTAAAATGTAGAAAAATTATTTCTATATTGGTAATTGTCACGTAATAGTATTTAATTGTTATCAATTTATGATTATTAGATGGCGTGTATACAAATTAAATCATTTTATTAGATAAACACTAGTGTTATTTTCATTTTCATAAATAAGGATTTTTCTATATTTTGGGTGTGGTGTGAACCATGGAAAAGTCATTGATATTTAATTTGTTGTCTGTTTGTGAATTTGGAACGAATCCAAAATAGGAGAGGCCCTTTTCACTATTAATGTTAGTGTATGTCTGTATGTATGTATTGTGAATAGTGATCGCATACATTTCAGATTATGTGGATACTTGCCGTCGTACAAGGCACAGCCTGGCCACACTTAAAAGGAACCCCTTATTCACAGCTTCTTCAATGTCTCACCATATATAATCAATATATAATTATATACATATATTTATTGTCTCAACTTATTCTGAGTTGGCTAACCATATATTTTGGTTTTCATTGCCTTTATCTATCATAACACTTTGCATTTGATACGGGAAATGTTGTCTTCATTTGGATTGTGGATATAGAGATTAATTATGATAGAGTGATAGTGTAAATATTTTTATAGTTTAACCAATAAAATATTGTAATGTCTATTAATTTAAAATTAACTTCAATTCGAATAAATAAAATAATTATAAAACGATGTGTCAAATTCCTATTGACTAATTATATAAAAGGCATTGTAATTAATTTAATATTTAATTCATAGGATTCGAAGACATAATACAATCTTTTCGAACTATCAAACTTAGCAGGTTTGAATGGTGAGTTTGACCCATAAACGGAAAAGACCCATAAACGAAAAAGATAAACACATGTTGCCTAAAAATATATGAGCTGTCCAACCAAACTTATCAGTGGTGAAGTTTGGTTTAGCAATCATTTTCTTCTTTATTAACACTAAATATGATATTCACACACAAAAAAAAAAACTAATTTTAATGTACACGGATATTTTTGCAAAAGGGCTCACAACTATGTACAAAGCAATTGGGGTCAGAGTTTGGTCACTAGGCCTTGGGCATCTTCATGTAAATCCTTATAAGCATTGCAAATTGGGCTGGGCTCAGGAATCAATATGGCCCATTCCAATTACTGAATAGGCTCAAACTTAAAAATAATAAAAAAAGCTTACATTTTGACAAAATGGCAAAAGGGGCTTTCAGCATGTTTGACACAGATTTGTTCAAGTCCACAACATTATGACAATTTCAGAAATTTAGGTAAAGAAAAGGTCTATAAACCAAGGGTCTAGCGAGGACCTTGACCAATCATCCCAACCTTGAGGTACAGACCTGTGGGTGATTGATTATCAAAATCGCTCCGGTAGATACTTGGAGGAATAAAAAAAAAGTCTATAAATATAAAATTGTGCATTCATATTTGAAACTTAAGGCAAAAACCTTGGCATTATTTGATACAAAATGTTTCAACTTCAAACACTATGGACTTAATAACACAAGAGACACAAACACATACATTCCCCATATATACACATAAAAGAGATTCTTTTTTCTGCTAGAAATTGGACACAGCAACTAGTGTGGTAGTATAATAGTAACAGCTATATGATGATGATGATGATCATTGACCAACTCAAAGCTCAGCATCCTTGCGTTGACCACCAACTTTATCCTTCAATGCTTGTGTTTTCTCCTTTGCAGCATCATAGTTTGATGCCATTGTGTCCTTAGCAGACTCAAGTGTCTCTTCTGCTTTCTCTTTTGCTGCATCATATCCTTCTTTAGCCTTTTCTTTTGCCCAATTGATTTGTTCATTTGACTCTCTTTCTCTCTCCCTGGCTTCTTTGTTTGACTTCTGACCCTTCTGCCTTGCAGCTTCTTTGGCTTCTTCTGCACTCTTTGAGGCTCTTTCTTTTGCATCATGAACAGTTTCTGATGTCTTCTCTTTGGCAGAATCTGCTGTACCAGTTGCTACATTTTTTATGTATTGTGCTTTCTCCTTTGCTGCATTTGCTAAATCACTGGCTTTTTCTGCAGCAGCATCCTTCATTTCTCTGGCCTTCTCTGCACTGTATTGACCTGCCCCTGAAAATACCAATGTCAACAAAACTAAGCTTTAATTCTGATGCAGTAACATGTAATCATGTATTGTTCCAACTTGCAAATTGCTTATGAATTAAAATTTGATGCAGTCACATATAAATCATGTATTCTGGTTTTGTCACCTTGGTAGAAGAGTTTTGACATGTTCACCCATAATATACATAGGAAAATGAATCCAAGCTTCATGTTGTGTATCAAAATAGTAAATATCATATGACTAAGTAGGAATACTGATAGTAGTAAAATTAAGTTTGGGGGTACCAACCAGATGCATAGTCTTGGACTTTTTCTTTGGTTTTCTCAGCAGCACTACCCGCATAGTCTTGAACCTTCTCTTTAGTTTTCTGTGCACTGTCACTCGCATAATTCTTGGTCTTCTGAGCAGTGTCACTGGCATATTCCTTGGACTTCTCAGCAGCATCACCAGCATACTCTTTTGTCTTCTTTGCAGCATCACCACCATACTCTTTAGCCTTCTCAGCAGCATCACTACCATACTCTTTTGCCTTCTCAGTAGCACTTCCTGCATAATCCTTAGCCTTCTCTGCAGCACTCCCACCATAATCCTTAGCCTTCTCAGCAGCACTTCCTGCATAATCTCTGGTTTTCTCTGCAGCACTTCCTGCATAATCTTTACTTTTCTGAGCAGTGTCACCGGCATAATCTTTGGTCTTCTGAGTAGTATCACTAGCATAATCTTTGGTCTTCTGAGCAGTGTCACCAGCATAATCTTTGGTCTTCTGAGCAGTGTCACCAGCATAATCTTTGGTTTTCTGAGCAGTGTCACCAGCATAATCTTTTGTTTTCTGAGCAGTGTCACCAGCATAATCTTTTGTTTTCTGAGCAGTGTCACCAGCATAGTCTTTTGTTTTTTGTGCAGTGTCAGAGGCATAATCTGAAACTTTGTTAGTGGTACTGTCCTTGGATTCATCATGCTTGAATCCAAGTCCTTCAGTGATTTTCTCTTTGGCCCACTCTGTCCATGACTCTGTTGCTTCTTTCCCCTGTTTTGCTGTATCTGCTGCTTTGTTTGCTGTTTCTGTTGTCTTTGTTTTGGCTTCTTTATAGTCACTACCTTCCTCTTTTGTCGAAGGCATGTGTCCTACACTTGTGCAGTTACAACTCATGCCAAAAGCCAACACAACCATCATCATCATCACCATAACCAAAACCACCCTCGAAGAAGCCATGACCATCTATATTGTTACTAGGAGGAGATCAATATCAAAGGCTGAAATGTGTGAGAAAAATCAAAACTTTTGTGTGTCTTCGATGTGTACAGAAGTTCAAATCGTGGAGAGAAGTTGGAAAGATGGTGGGGTTTATAAAGGAGTGAGTTGAAGAACATGGGGGGTTAAGTTCATGCAACGTGGCATTGGTTTAGAATGATGTCGAGCTACACGTGTCAGTTAGAGAAAGAAAGGTGTCAATTTGGAATCATTAAGGTCTGGTTTTGGTGTTTTTTATATGCTGAGATTTCACAGTTTGATGCGTGTCAGTGCATGGATGGAACAGAGATGCACCGAGTCAGAGTAAAAGGGGTGGCAAATTGAAACTATGGTTTCTTTCTCCTTTTTGATGTGTTTTCTCGATTTCTTTGGTTTCTGTTCATTTCTATCTCTTGGCACCGCAATCACCAAGTGCAAAATAAATAATGTGTCACTGAAGAGAAAAACTTGCTCCAATCATACTCAGATAAGGCTTATATTTTCATCATACCAAACAACAATCATGGTAGATTTTTTTAGATTTTTCTGGAAATATTATTGAACATGTTTTGATGGTTGAAAATAACAGTATCTGATACGCATCCGTGTATATTATAGTGGCCGGAGATGAAATAGAAATAAAACTGTGTAATTCAGTCAAAATGAGATTCCATTTGAATCAATAAATTTAAGTAAATGGTAAATATGAACAAGGAATGCCTACACTGGTAAGTCAGGATTTTGGTTCTACCTAAATATAACAAGATGAAGCAATTTGTCTTCAGCCATATTACATTTGAGTAAGTATCAAATAAATAAAAATCTGACTAATATCTCATTAGAGAATCTCTGGAGAGACAGGACAAAATTTTAGGAAATTCAAACCAAATCTCATAGGCCACAAAATTGAATTTCCTCCTTAGCCAATTCTCTATGCAGTTGCTTCAATTAAGACTCCCTGTGTCACAGAATACAGAATTTCAGCGTTCCAATTTAATCAATATTTGCAAAAGGATAAAAACCATCATGCATGCATACACACAAAAACAGGGTAAGTTCATAATTTTAGGCACCTCATTATTCATAAAGCAACCAAAGCTATGTGAGTTTAAAATTTGAGCTATGCCTATGGCACAGTTTCTTTATGGCAGATATCAACAACCAAATTACTCCAACAAGGACCCAAAAAGATCAGATATCTAATAACCAAAAGGGACTAAAACATGAGAACCAATCAAATAAGTGCATAGAAAATCACACTCTAAAACAAATAGAAACTGGTAATGTCTATTATAATCAACCCATATAGTAGTTGTTTCACCCTACATTACAACAGATTGATTCTGTATCTTAAAAATCTACCTATCATAAATTTAACCTTCCTATTTTGTTAGTTTTCACTTATAACCATACATGCATGTAACGGGGGAGGAGAGGAGGGAGACTCACTATGCTGTACTATTGAGTGGTTAGAAGTTTGCAGGTCTTCTTGTTGTGGCCAAGTCCCTTGCAGTTACTGCACTGCAGCTGACGTTTAATTATGTCGATAGCTTCAACCTGCTTCATTTTCGGCCGACCTGGAGGCCGCTTAGTTGGTGGAGGGGTTACTGTAATTGCTAGAGTGGATTCACCCTGGACTGGTTTGTCAACATTTGGCACAGGGTGAATCGATTCTGAATATGTTAGTTGAAAATTCTCAACAGTGAAGTATCTGGAGCAGTAATCATATGGGCTCCTACCAATGCATTCAAGGACAGCAATGGCATGACAGCAAGGAAGCCCCGTAAGTTGCCATCCCCTGCAGCTACATTCCCAGCGATCAATATTCACAATGTCGACCGATTCTCCATGGACCTCGAATGTGTCACCTTCTGAGAGCAACACTTGAAGCGAACGAGAAGCTGCTGTTTCTGTTTGGAGCATTTCCTCCTTGGATGGTGTCAATTTTGTCATCCATTGATTAGATTCCTCCCGCCGTGTGCAAATCGCTTCCATCATCTTGCCTCGTAATACCTCAATCATTTGAGTAATTGGCAGCTCGTGTGCCTCTGATGCCCAACTATAGAATTGCTGTCCAAAATTTGATGACATATGATTATACCTTGCTCCATTAAATACAGCATTGGCCCAGTGCTCTGGATCACTTTGTATGACCCAATCGTAGGCTTCAGGAGAAATACCTTTTATGTTCTCGATACAATGTTCGAAACTCTCCAACTTGGGTGCATAAGCAGCGGCGTGAAAATCATTAATCATGAATCGTCTGGCCTCATGAGAGAATTGTCCCTTCAAATCCTTGTTCAGCTTGTCAGTAAGGTGGCGTAAACAATAGCCATGGTGGCATTTTTCAAATACCTCCGATAATGATTTTTTCAAACCATTTTGAAAATCTGCTACAAATGTAATCTGGTCCGACATTGATATCGCTAACTTCAACTCCTGCAAAAACCAATGCCAATTGTCCTCAGTGTCAGCATCTACAACAGCAAAGGCTACAGGAAAAATTCCATCATTTCCATCTACACTTGTTGCAGCTAATAATTCCCCCTGGTACTTTGAGTTTAAAGGAGTTCTGTCAAGAAAAAGGAGAGGGCGACAGCCTCGCTGGAAACCAGATATTGAGGCGTGAAATGATACAAACAGACGATGGAAGCTTGAGTCCTCTTTAGTCGTGAATGTTGCAAAACTCCCTGGATTGGTCTCCTTTATCTTCTCACAGAAGTATGGTAACTGGGTATATGCCTCCTTATAAGAGCCTTGGAGTTGCTCTCGAGCAATCTCTTTTGCACGCCATGCTTGAGAATAATTTAACTGAATCCCATACTCCCGCTGTATATCATTTGCTATGTCCTTTGGCTTGTAATTAGGCGAAGCTTTCAACTTTTCTTTGATGATACTTCCCACCCAACCCCTAGTTGCCCGATACCCAGTTTTAACGGCAGATCCTTCACAGGTATGATTTGTGTTCATTTTCTTAATGCAGATCAATTGGGTGGTTGACAATCGCGATGCATATATCCTCCATGGACAGCCTTGAGATTTGCATTTTACGGTCACACGATGACTATCGTTCTTTTTATATTTGTAAACAAACCCATGAGCAATAGAGTATTTATGCAATGCCTCTCTGAACTCACTAAAACTATTAAACCTCTGGTCCACTCCAGTGATGGTATTTTCCCATTGTTGTGCAGCTTTATGATGCTTCTCCTCAATCATGGCCCCAGAATTTAGAGAAGTTGTAGGGGCTTCATTAGCTACATCCAACTCAAGATGATGATTGGGTTGTGCGGCAATAGCACGGACCGCGACCGCGGCAACAACAGGAACGACAGCTTCAGACACAGTTGTCCTGCTTGACCTGCAATGATAAGTATTATATAAGATTTTCAAAACAACAATGCACAACTGAATGCATACGAATCTAAATATCAAATACATATATCACCTTTCATTTTGGTCACAACCACAGCATCCCAACTATATAGGTCAAATCTTCAACTAGAGGCAACAAGAAAATGTGCAAAAATAATACATGTACAATTCTCTATAACTTGACATCCAAATTCCAAAGTGTGAATTGTGATTTGTGCAATTAAGGGCCAAGTTGACCTACATCTCTATGCCTGATGAACTGAATGAGTGATAAAGAACCAGAACTTGTGAATAACTACCTACTAGCAGGCATGTTGGATATGTTTCGAGCAGCTCCTTCATCCGGAAAGACGAAAACATCAACAGTGTTGTTATCCCCAAGGAAATTGACCATGCGCTGCAAGTCCTTGTCCTTAGATACTGTGATGAGTGTTCTCTTGTTGCCAGGAAGGAAGTACTTGATGATCATGCTGTTCGCATTGCAGTTGAACATTTCAGCTATCTCTGACTTGAAATCACTCAACTTTGTATGCTGATCAATGTCTATTGCATATGCTTCACCACCACTGTATGACAATGATCCATCTTTGTTTGTCACAAACTCACCTCCTGACTGACATATAGCTATCACTTTCTTCGTATCCATGACCTAGCAAGTTACCAAATACAAGTACCAAACAAAGATTTTAAATTTAGTGTAGATAACCAGTAAAAATGGTGTTCATGTAGCACTCTTAACTCTTCATTGAAAAATAAACAAAAGGTGAAATAGTTCACTGCCCAAAGTCCCAAATTCAATGAACAATACATGGATTGGGTGAAAAAATCATTCCCACATGTGAAATTCACATAAAACAAGCACAGCATAATCCATAGCAGAATTCTGTCACAAAGGTTCAATCTTTAACTTTCAAACCAAAACAACAAATGCCCACATGAAAAATAGAGAAAAAGGAAAAACCTTTTGTGATAGAACCAACACAAAGAGAAAAAAAAAGGATTAGTATTATCTTCCAAAGGGGATAAAACAACAATACTCATGCAAAACAATGTAATTGAAGTATAGTAGGATGACGATGATGACGATTATGATGATGATGATAAAGAATGAAAAAAAAAAAGAACCCTAATGAAGAAGAAGAAAAAAGACCTAAAAGGAAGAATGAAAAGCAACCCAAGAAGCCGGAGATTGCAGAGAAGCCTCAAAGCTGTGAGAGGGAGTGGCCGAACCAATCGGAGAAAGAGGGAGAGACACACCGTGATATGATATCGCCCTCTTATACGACGACTTGTTCAAGTTTTGCCAATGCCACTTCAATTTCAGCCATTGATCTTATGAGGGCTCTCCCCTCTTCCTTTTCAAGGGTAGAGATTGCCTCTCTAACTCTTGTTTCTGTTGTTGGAAAAAGTAAAAACTCACTATGAAAATAATAATATATCATAAATTAGTTTCCTGAATAGTGTTAGAAAAGATTCATGATTTTCACCAAAGCGCTAGCTAATCTTAGGTTTTGCATGCAGTGTTTGGCACCACACATAACATGATGTTAATGATATTCATATGAAGTTATTTAGTCTTTGTTTTATAATTAAACTATTCAAAAGAAAAATATGGCTTATTATTTCATTTGTATTTCTTGAAATTTTGATCATATTATTTGATAAATTTTGGCTTTCATTTTTTTGTTGGTGTTGAGACCGAAAACATCACTATAGCAAAACTCGATGAAAAAATCTTGAAGAAGATTGATTCTTTTGTTGTTGTGTCTTGATTGCTGAATGCATGAGTGAAGTTTGACACTTTAATGACACTTTATAAATTTGTGTCATGACCTAATATTTTACAGTCAAAACTTTGGTGATGTTTTTTTTTTCTTTTTTATGACGATGTTTTCTTCCGCCACACACATGTCCAATAATATTACAGGAGGGATAGTTTTAAATGAAGGATAATTCTAGTAATATGCATTGTTGATTTAATAAAGTAAAATAGAAAGTGAGGAGGGTGACAGCAAATTGCCGATGAATCAGAGTTAGTGATTGTGATGAAAGGGTCCTCAGATTGTCTCAAATCCGCAACGGAGGAGCCAGATCAGGTGCCCTCGCACCTTGTGGTTGGCCGATATTGGACGCATACAAAAGGGTAATTCAGTTTCCTTCTTCTTCTTTTTATTCATCGTCTTGTTCTTGTTGTTCATAATCTAGTCTGTTCATTATGACCTTCTACTTCCACTTCATTTTCTTCTATTTCATCTTCTTATTTGCTGCCATCGATGGAGGAGTGAGATCGGAGGAGAGGGGACACGGTGGAGACAAGTGCTCCTAAGGGAAGAAGTGTTTTCATTCCTTTGAGAACTCTAGTTTTGCATATTTTTTCCAACAAAAATGTGTTGTATTGTACAAAATAGAAAAAAGACTTATTCATATTTTTTGGCATGTTGTGTTTGAGGTTTTTAATTGGTAAAAAACTTTTGTTATTGTTAATGACTGATACTCGATATTATGCACTTATTATTCTAATTTATTGGCAATTTGCTTTCATCCTTCTCACTTTCTGTTTTACTTTATTAAATGAACAATGCACATTACTCGTCTTGTTTGTTTAATTTTTTAATGAACAATAGGGCATTCAATAACCTAAAGAACAAACTATAATACAAAGGACAAAGAGACACTCATTCTATCTACATCATACATTAAGAAAATGAAACTAGGAATATTACTAAATAGGATAAATAAAAGAAAAATTATTAGGTGCAGTAAGAGATTTTTTTGCTCTGCACCATTCATTGTATGACACGTATTCCAAAAGATCAACTATAGTGGGAATAGAATGAGTTAAATTTCAAATAAAAGAATAGAATAGTTGATGTGTCATACAATAAATGGTACAGAGAAAAAATTTTCTTATTCTTGATGCAATCAATAATTTCTAGAAAATCCTCTATATTGAAGTCGTGCTTAGTTATACCATCTACATAAGAATTTTGTTCCTTGTAGATATGCTTATTGAAGCTTGTCAATCTTCACTCAAAACAAAAATAAAACCTGATCAAAATCATGGTCCCTAGCAGCCTTCAAACCTAAACGAAAATTTCTCATTAGTCACACAATTTGCTTTATTAATTATATATAGGTAGTTAAATTTGTAACTAGAAGAATCTTTTAACATCTTTGTATATACTTAGTTAGTTAAATGTTAAAGATGTTCATCTTGATCACTTATTTATGTTCTTAATGCTTTTATATGTTTGATCACTATTTTAGTTGATTTGATGATTCTCTTACGAGTTAGGACTACATATAGGAATAGTGAAACTAGACCAATACTATGGTTAATGCATATTCCTTTAAACAAAATGTTATTTGATTTGTATTTAATTTAATAATTATATAAATTAATGAGATTAAGATAATAGAAAATAATTATTTTATTTTATTTTTTAATTTTTTATATTTATTTTAATAATATAGTTACTTTATTAAGTGTGAATATAAAAAAGATAGTTATTTCATAAAATTCTCTTTATTATATAATAATAATAATTATATAGATTATTGTTTCTATGGGTGAAAAAGCCAAATTATAATGGGTTAAGTCGCATAAAAATATAAAAAGGAAAAGGAAAAGAAAAAAGGGATAAAGGGGAATGGGTGTATTGAAGTTGAAGAGATGAGCTATGCAGTAGCAGCTCTGGTTGCTCCATCTCCAAGTTCCATTCTTTCCGTATGATCCTAACCCTACCACTCTTTCTTCTTCTTCTTCTTCTTCTTCTTCTTCTTCTTTTTCTCACAGTAACATAGTTTCTCTTTTGTGGAATTTCAGCTGAATTGTGCTGCTCCTTTGGAACTGGAACATGGAGTGAACGTGAAGCCCATTCAACAAGAAGGCTATAAGTGGCGCCTAGTTTTGGCTTACGATGGAACCCATTACGCAGGTTTCCTTCCTTTTTCTCCTTTCACAATCTGGGCATTCCATTTCACACATAAAGTTTTGAACTTTCTCAAACATTCTTCACTTGGGTCATTATCGCATCTTCTGTTTGTGTATCCATTGCTCTCTCTGTGTTTATTTGATTTTACATTTTTTTACTTTTTATTTTCACGTTTGCTTTGTTTAGCAAGATGTTGATTCTCTTCTGGTGTTGGATATGATAGATATCCTTTGTAATTATTCTATATTGTATTTGTTAAATTTTGATGTTATGATGAATCTCGAAACTGTTTGTTCAAAATCCTCATTTCCTGGCTCTTGAGCTATATTGAATGGTGCATTCTGCCAATTTTAATGGATAAAAATATGTAGTTTGAACATTGAATTCTTTCTTGTCCTTATTAGAGTGATGATTGATTGTATTTAGGGTGGCAATATCAGCTGTCTCCCCCAACTGTGCAATGCACTGTGGAACAAGCTCTAACTAAAGCAACAAAGCTTGAAAGGAAGGATCTTTGTTTGGTTGGTGCAAGCAGGACTGATACAGGAGTCCATGCCTGGGGTCAGGTCTGAACCTGATCTTGTTCCTTTCACTTGGTTTCTAGTTCCTATCTTTGGAAATTTATAGCTTACTGTGCTTTCAGGTTGCACATTTTGTTACTCCATTCAACTATGACAACTTGGAACAAATTCATGCGGCTCTGAATGGTCTTCTTCCCTCTGATATCCGGGTTCGGGAGATTAGCCCTGCGTCGGCTGAATTCCATGCTCGATTTTCTGCCAAGAGTAAGATTTACCATTACAAGATATACAATGATACCATCATGGATCCTTTCCAGCGGCATTTTGCTTACCATAGTGTGTATAAACTCAATAGCGCCGTCATGCGAGAAGCTGCGAAATATTATGTTGGGAGGCACGATTTTTCTGCTTTTGCCAATGCATCCCACAATGATCGGGTGCCAGATCCAGTGAAGCATATATTCCGGTTTGATGTGAAAGAAATGGTAATCATCTTCTTCCTTCATACTTTTTGGTAAGATTTAAAGATTACAAAACTTATTCCTTCACTCTCCATGGATAGGGAGCTCTTTTGCAGATAGAAGTTGAAGGATCAGGTTTCCTATATAGACAAGTCCGAAACATGGTAAACACTCTTCCTTGTGCATAGCAGATTATTTGCAGTTGCAAAATTGCTGCATAATTATTTCTCTTTGATGATAGCAATGAATGGGCACATATCTGATTTCATTTTTAGGTGGCTTTGCTGCTTCAAATCGGCAAGGAAGCAGTCCCTCCTGACATCATCCCGCACATTCTGGCCAGTCGAGATCGAAAGGAGCTCGCGAAATATGCCTTGTCTGCTCCACCTCATGGGCTTTGTCTTGTTTCTATCAAGTATGAAGAAAGTCACCTATTACCACCACCAGGTTCCCCTGCAAACAGTTTTGGTAGGTCTCATTCAATAAGAAAATGCAAGGTTCCATTCTATTAATTTCAGTTGGCAGCAAAACATAGTGACTGAGGAGTATCCTAGGACTGATTTCCTAACATTTGTTTTGATATTTTTGTTTCATTGTCCTTACTCTTTCAGTTGCTGGAGCATAAAATAGAAATGTAGCTTTTAGGGGTTGTTTCAATTTTCAAAGATGTAATTCTGATGGAAATTCTGTAATGTAGAACGATGAGGCTTCTGGTATTACTGTGTATGGATCACTTGCATTTTTATAACCATCAAAATTCCACAAATCCTTCCACATGATGATGGGAATATTAATTCATTTATGCCAAACTGAGGGATACGAATCTGATAAATAACAATAATTTCCAACAAAGATGTAGATCTGATTACACCATGAATATAGTTCATGCCAATTTCAGATTCAGATGGAAGCATTACCCCCCAAGCAAACTTCAATTTCTCTTCCTTTGCTTGGTGCTGCTCTCCTACAACCAGAGGGGCCAAACTAAAACACCACTTGGCCAAGGGAAAAAAGATGCTAACCAGTGTCCTCTATCATCATTTGTAAGTATTATTACAAGGTCATCATCACAACATTAGATACCGCTACAATGATACATCTGCTTATAATCTCAATTGCAGACTCTTATTTCTCATATTTATCCTTCCTTCGTCCGTTATTCGTTTTGTGAACAATAGTGCGAGTATGAGTCATGCGCAAGGTTCTGCAAGACAGAAGATGTCTAAGTTCAGTTCAAAATCTTATACAGTAGCATAATGCTTAAGGTAGGGGAAGATGATATGAATACCTGTTCTTGAGAGCGGAAATACATGAATGGCGTATAATATAAAAAGTTTGACACCCTAGATGTATAAATATCAGCATACCTGCCAATGAAACAAATTATTAATACTGTTCATTTTCAAGAAATCATATTATGGTATAGATGAGGTGTATCAAGAATTAAAAAGAAAGTACATACTTCTCAATTTGTCTCATCAAGTGGCTTTTATCCCACAGACCAGCACGAGATAGAAAGCCCCACCTAATGCAGACATGTACGCCGAGTTAATGACCAATGTAGCAGAAATTAACAAATCTGATACAAGACTATGCTACATAGTTTCTAAATGGAAATATCCATCATTTTAGTTCACCTTGAATTGAAGTGCTCCCCATCAGCCTCAAGCATTGGAGCAATTTTCTCGTCCAGTCTTTGCATAACAATTAGTAGCGTTTGCATGCTCTCAGTGAGGTCTTCATCATTCATGTTAGTTGCTGCAAGGGTCTTCAAGCACATGGAAAATTCATCATTATTAAAGTAGTAAGCGCATCCTTGAATGTTTTCTCATCTTTAACTGATGTAGTTTTAATTAAAAAAAAAAATTATATGTATATGACAATGGATGTCTAGTAGTTTCATTTTTGTCAACAATGGGAATAGGTATGTAACATTAATATAAATAAAGCACAAAAAGTATAACATATAATAGTAGCATAACACCATAACTTACTTGAGCAGGGCGGTCTTTACTTCGTCTCTGCAGGGCCAGCCGAAGCTGGTTAAAGAGGTCCCCTACGACCTCCTTTTGATTTATAAGCTCCACTAATGATTCTCTATGTCTCCGGCTACAAATCAGGGCACTATACTGCAGGTTTAACATTTAAGGAATCACAGCAGATCTGGTCAAGCCACAATATTTGCTTATCCTATTGTTCTTTTCCTTTCGAAAGAGATGGTAGAAAAAGAGAAGAAGTTATAGAGAGCATGCATAGTTGAACTTTATTTGCTCAGAGAATTGATTCAAACACAAGATGATTGTACTAACCTCATCTTCCAGTTCTCGACAAATCAATGCTGTTCGCCATCGCAAATGGACTTTGGATTGACTGACATCAGTGTAAATATGGTCACCAACATACAATATCTCATCTCCATGAATATTGAGGGAATTTTCAACCATTTGTGCACTTCCCCCAGAGTACAAACCGCCTGCAGAAGATAGTAGATCAAGCACAATTAGTCAAATCAAGTAGAAGTGACATACAGTATGGAAAAAAAGTGTCTTAACTTTGTGAAAAAGCAAATGAGTCATACAATGAAGAGCACAGGGGTACTAATTACCAGTTTTAGCCTTGAAGCATGGACGCATCAAACCCTCGCCTGTCACCACTTCATACATGGGGTGTGATGTTTGGAAGAACTCTGGTTTTCTTGCCGACACAATCACCTAACCATGAAAAGGAGGACAACTATTTAGCTATCCGTATTTCATAATAAGACAAGGCTGTTAATTTATGACAATGAAATGAAGTAGACATACTGTAATGTCTTTCATCCAATGTCAAGAAAATTATGTTTTTGTAATGTTCTTGAAGAACTAAAATATGGAAGAAATAATTTGCATGAACTTACAATGTCAAATAGATCTCGCCAACCCATATCATTGGGAAGAAATCTATTAAAGGAATGCCGCATCATTTTGTCTGTATAATGATAATCTGAATTGGTAATAAGCAGAAGTTTTTTGCCAGCCTGTTTCATGACAAAAACAGGGTAAGAAGTAGAAGACTACTACATGCTATGCAAAAAATAATATGTAGCATGCAATACCTCCTTCTGATCCAAAAGTGCCAATGGTAGTTCAGGATCAGGCTCCACAAACTGTTCTGGCTTAGACATAATCTCACTCTGCATTAATTTCAAAGGTCATATTACGGGGTAAGTAAAGCACAGCATTAAAGTATTATACTGGCCAAAGACAATCACATGAATGTGCTCACCTTAAGGCGACCTTCTACATGTGCCCAGAAGAGAGCTTTTCCAACGGCCTGAGTTATGCCAATGGTAAGGAAATGTACATGTCTAATAATATATGATGTTTACAAAAATATTTGCAACATATTACCTTATAAAGCCCTTTATAATCAAGGGGGCAAAGCTCTGCTGGTATAGTCCCATCGTCCAATCTATCAACCATCTGAAAGAAATTATACATCATCAATGAAGTTCGACGACCATGATGAAACATGATTACATTTAATAAGAAGACAGCATCCTCTTTACCAAAAAAGAAAATAAATAAAGCAACATCCTTATAAAGTTGGACTGTAGGAGCTAGGAGGTTTATTAGCAATCATACAAGAGAGCAAGGCAGTTTATGGGAGCTCCCTATGGATCAAACTTCACATATTAATATGTCAAAATTCCCACTTGTGCGCTACTACCTTCTTGAAATTTGGATTGGAAGTTGCGCCCCTTGAGAGTCATTGAGTCAACAAGGGAAATGAAAACTTTCATGATCTTTCAGACCAAATTAAGGTTCATAACACAACGCAGCATAGCTAATAATGCTCAGACAGTCAAATTAAGCTCAACATGCAAGAGCCAGTGTCCATTGCCCATTATATAGAGATAAAAAAAGCCACAAAACTAAGATGAATACTAGTCAAAATAAACATTATGGCAGAATATATCCCCACTACTGAAAGTTTAGGGGTTTTCAACAGAAATTGCAACATACCTGCATGTAGGCAACAGCTTCAGACACTGAGAACAGAGTGTTGAGAAACTCCCATCGACTCTCGTTTCGCAGGTCCACCAGTTCCCTCCCATACATCTCACTTCCATTGCATATAAAGTTAAGAAGCACTACAGAAACTATTACTCCAGTTTTTGATAAATGACATCTAAGCTATTAATAAGTGTAAGTGTGTGTGTGTCTGCGTGTCACGGATGCAGAAGCTGTGCTGCAAGGCAGTCAATCAGGAAGCAGTGCATACACAGTCCAGGTGAAAACTTACAAAGTTACAATGCACAAATATTGGATTATTTCAGAAGACAGACTTCTAGAATCTAGACTCAGCAGTCAGCACAAACCTAAAGTGATACCTTAACCGTGTTGTTCAGGCTATTTGAAAAGGTTAACTTCCATAGTTCATTAATAACTAATGGAGAATAACATATTTATTTATCTTAAATGCACATTATATCCTAAAGTGCTGTATGTTTTGCTAAGTTGCCACACAGTGTGCTGGTATGAAGTGAGCAAGAAGCCTCTGCATGGATTTCCATTTCACAAATCAAAACACAAGGCCTGGAACTTACCTCACAGCTCGAGTAGATAACATTGTAGTGCCATGCATGGCTCTTTTAACATAACCAAATCGATCAGCTTTAACCAAGTTGCCTCTCTCTTTGTCTATGACAAGGCCTCTAATTACCTGAACAATATATGATAAAATGCCGAAATTATTTGGACAAACAAGAGAGAAACTGTACTGGCAAATGCCACCAACTTTCCAGAGATAACATGTTACCAGATTAGGATCAAATGCAAGTCCATCAACAGGGTAACCCATGTTCTTAAGGTTTTCCATACAGTAGTCATAAGCCCGTCCTTCCCAAGCCTGTAACAGCACATGTCAACATCAGGAAAGTCCATTTACCTGAACAGAGATAAACTTACAGTTCCAGGGAAATGCAGAAAAATAAAAAGACCTCTTTCATACTTCTGTAGTTCTACAATCTGAAGTAGAATGCAAATGGCTCTAACATACAAGAATAAAGAATACAGGGATAGGGTACAGGAACAACACTGTGCATTAGTGTATTTTACTCATGGTAAAACTCATTACCTAATGTTAAATTTATAAAGGTCTTATACATTATGACCTTTTGTTTATAAAGGTGATGCACAGTACAATTGAAAAGAATGGAAGCTATATCTGCAGGCTCAGTAGTTAAAACCTTAAAAATTTGTAATAGTTCATACAAACTGTACGATATAATAACATGGAACAGATGTGTACCATCACATTATAATGGATCAAAGTATAGTCCATGTCATATCCAATGGCACTAATTGAGCGCAGGTTCAATGTACGGGTGCAGAATATTCCGCGGGGTGAATTTCTGGATGATGAAGGGCTCTACATGAGGATAAAAAGCAGTGTTATTTACATAATGAACATGAAAATACATCCCATTCAAAATCCAAATAGAAGAAACCAGTGATCCAGTCAGAAACAATGATTAGACACAGACAGGCCTGTGCACTCTCTATAAAACTAGAAAGATTGTTTACATAGGTTTTTGAAATCTATTCGGATGATAGTGTCTCTTTCCTTGTAACTTCTCACTCTGATACTAAACCGAAACATTAAGCATACAACTTCACAAAATCATTCTTATAGCATATGTAACCAATATTCTCCATTTATCTGAGTTTTGAGATGAGGATTTGATAGCGACATAGATACAAAAATAAGTCCAGATACTATGATACTACTAGGCATATTGACAAGACATTCATTCATTAACTAGAAGACCACACATTCTTTTTCCAGCCAAAAGTATCAGCAACTAGAAACAGAGCAACTAAGCAGAAAAGGGAGAACGACTACCGGAATACCCAAGTCTTTGAGCAAATCTTCGGCTTCTCTAGTCTCTGTCCTGGCCACTTCCTCAATTGGACCTTCTAAGGTGGAATGACCATCAATTCCTGCAAGGGAGGAAACCAATATCCACCTTGTTTGCAACATAAAATTTATGAAAAAAAACATATTCAATACAATGATGTCCTATATGTTTTAGTAGCCAAAGAGAACTGAATCACTATGAATAATGCCCATTATGAATAACTTAGGGAGCCATCATGATACAGTAGAATTCTAACATTAACATATCTTCATTAACATCACTTAATCAAGCTATTCACTTCAAGTAACATAACACACCCAAAAAAGGACATACATTAAAGTAGGGTAAAAAGTGAAGGGCAAATATTATTACACATGCATGGTTTATCATACTTGTGTTTTTTACCTTATAATCTCTTAAACCGTTGATTTTCTCCTAAACTGTTTAGATACTATTACACTTTACATGATTCCGAAAGAAAGAAAGGGAATTTTCGAAAAAAGTTGAGAAATTTTTATCTATTTATTTATTTATACCAAAAGCTTCAAGGTGCTCCAAGTTAACGTTCAAATCCCCTTTGGTGCTCTGTCCGAGGTAGTCCACGTCAGACTTGCTGGACGGAGTGACGGAGAACACGTCGTCGCCAACGGCGGACGACTTTGAGTCAACGCTGCATCGACAAAGCGTCAAAGAAGCTCTCGGGAACCACACGGTGTTGTTGTGAGAAGAAGCGGTGGTTTTGAAACAGTTGTTGTTGGCGGCTGTGGCGGTTCCGGCAAATGCAAGGGAGGCATCGCCGCCGTGAACGGCGAAGAGGCGAAGAAGCTCCGGCGAATACATGATAATTACGTAAAGTGAGTGGGCGCAACGCAAGTTGGGAAAGGAGTGGAAGTGCAGAGCAGAATAGTGTCTCAGTCTGAGTGTGACATGTAATTGTGAAGATAATGAGAGAGAATCTTTCTGCTTGGATTTGGATCATTCCAACTTGTGTTTCACGTGATGGGCTTTTTTAGGGCCTAATTCCGTACAACTGGGCCTACCGAGATTTTTGTTGATTTATGTTGGGCTTTTTAGTCTCCGATGTGTATTATTGCGTTTAATTAGTTTAAACCCCTGCTTAAGAAGGAGGATATGATGATTTTATCTTCTTTAATGATTGTTCCATTCAATGGGCCCCACTTCATTATTGACCACAAATAAAATAAAAAAGATGATTATTCCATTTCAATTATAAAATTAAATGTGGCCCCTAATATTTCTTGAAATGATACCATTAATATTATATGTACACTATAAAATCAGTTACCATCAGTTGTTATATATAATAATTTAATATTTTGAAATTTGTAATTCAACTTTTACTATTATACATTAATCTAACATTTTTAAAAGTTGAATTATTAGTTTCAAAATGTTGGATTATTACACATAGTGACTGATTTTACTTTATATATAAAAAGTATTTTTCAAATGGCAGCCATGCATATTTGACAAGGGGAAAAACAAACCGAACAGAAAATTTACATATATTATAATAAAAGATTTCATGTCATATGATGTGGACTTTGGATTCTTATCATCATCGTAACATTTTGATTAGTAGTTATAATCAAATTTTCAAACTAACTAATTTTCAGATTTGATTAGTCGAAAAATATGGCTAGAAGTAGAAGTGAGTTAGGTGACAAATCAATTACAATTACTATGCAGAAGTTCAGTGTATATAACAGAGTGCGTTGGAAAATTATAGAAAGTAAAGCGCGTTTTCTGTTCATACGATGTGTACCAAATTCTAAAGTTCCAAAATGATGTCTCTATGTTTTAGAAAATTCAGCAAAATGAAATCAAATAGCAAAACCAATCAACCATGTTGGTTATGTACACTATTCCTCTAGCTACTAGAAATTGCTTGGAAGAAACTCATCAATTTGCTAAAACCTTGGAGAAGAAGAAAAGTGCCTAATTTGGGCATCACGTAATGAATCTATTGATTTTTTTAATGCATCTTTTCCTGAAGCATAATTTGACTGTTATAATAAAAAAATTATTTCACAAAATCAACAAGTCCAACTTATATTCAATAATTAGATGGGCCCATATTTTATATATATTTTTTATATATGCTTATGTGAACATATTTGTTGGATTTCTATTACGTGTTATTATTTTAATAAGATGTGTATTTCTTTATACATTTGTGATGAGTTTCAATGTGTACTATTTTTTTAATATATGATGTGTGCTATTTTTTAATATATGATGTGTGCTATTATTTTTTAATATGTGCTCTGTTTGTATGACTTTTCAGGTAGTATGAGTGAGAAAACACAATCATAGCTGACGTGACAGTAATGACTGAATGATTGTGTAAAAACATAGTACAATATCGGTGGATAAAAATTAAATTATTTTTTTAATTGGATGTATTTGGATTATATATCTAGTTTTACTCATGTTATTACTTATAGTGAGTGATTTATTTATATTTTTTACGAAAGTGCAGTTATTGCGGATCGGATAAAGTCATCAACTTATATTTCAATTTAAGTATTCATAGTTTCAAACCCAACATGACATCAATTAATTTGAAATAGTTAAAATTCCTTTAAAAACAATTTTTTTTATAAGAAAATGATTTTTTCCCTACAGAAAAAGTTATTTTAATATATTATGGGAAGAGTTTATGCAGCTTCCTACCCTTTTCTTTTACCTCCAAATAGTCAAAAAGTATGGAGAGAGATATATTATATATACATTGAAAAGTGAGAATTAAAAAAGATCATGACGTGGGGACAAAGAAATGTATAATTCAAACTCTTAAAATAATTTGACCAATGTGTAGAAATCTTAACTAGTATATAAAGTTCCCAAGATCAAGAGCTAGTCTTAACTTCTTCAAGTTCAAAACGTGCTCCCTTCAGCAAAATCATTACATTAGTAGTTGCCACTTTGCTCCAACTTTTCAACTGACACAAATTTTCCTCTGCTGCAGCTTTTGGTTGGTGAAAAAAGGTTTCATTTCTTCTGCTCCAACTTTTGTTTCTGAATGTGTTCTAAATTCTGATCACCCTTCTTGTAAACTAGTATTGCTTAATTAAAAGTTAAAACACATGGAAATGAGATGACATAGTTATAATATGAATTGCACTAGGATGTTGTGTGGTATTAGAGTCTCACAATGCCAAGTGATAAGATCTAAATACCCTTTATATTAGAGTATATAATCATTAATGTACTTTACTCTATAGATCTTAATCTAATTACCTTGTAAGTTGGATTTTTGGGTTGTGTAAGGTCATTCAATTCCTAGTATGGTATCAGAGTCTATATGGTAAGCATAATGACCTATTGTGTGGTAAGCTAGTTTTTGGGTTGAGTAAGATCACTCAATTTCTAATATGGTATCAGAGTCAATTATATGGTAAGCATAATGGCCTATTGTATGGTAAACTAGTTTTTGGATTGAGTAAGGTCTCTCTATTCCTAATATGGTATCAGAGTCTATAATATGGTAAGCATAATGGCCTATTGTATGGTAAGCTAGTTTTTGGGTTGAGTAAGGTCTCTCAATTCCTAATATGGTATCTGAGTCGGTTATATGATAAGCGTAATGACCATTTGTATGGTAAGCTAGTTTTTGGGTTGAGTAAGGTCACTCAATTCCTAATATGGTATCAGAGTCGTCTATTATATGGTAAGCGTAATGGCCTATTGTATGATAAACTAGTTTTTGACTCGAGTTAGATTTGCTCAATTTTTATTATATGGTAAGCGTAATGGCCTGTTGTATGGTAAGCTAGTTTTTGGGTCGAGTTATTAGATTCTCTCAATTCCTAATGACTAACTAGAACCTGTAATGCTTTTTCCTGCATCAGTTTTGTTCATTTAGTATCATTGGTAGAGGAGTTTGTAAGCAGAAGGAATCTTCATCCATGGAGGGTGAGACTAGTTTGAATGGAGGTGCACAAGTTGTTGATCCTGAAAGGAATAAGCAAGATGAAAAGAAGGGAAAAGCCAAAGATGAAGCTACCAACAACACAGTACCCTTGTACAAGCTTTTCTCATTTGCTGATCCATTGGATAAGTTGTTGATGTTTGTTGGGACAGTTGGTGCTATTGGTAATGGAATCTCCATGCCCTTAATGACCTTAATATTCGGAAACATGATCGATGCATTTGGAGGATCCACAAACACCAAAGAAGTTGTTGATGAGGTTTCCAAGGTACAATTCATTCATTCTTCACTAGTTCTGGTTCATTCCTATTCCATGTTTGTGAAAATGTCTATGTGAAAGTTGGTGTAGTTTTGAAGACATTCTCTGGTTTTTCATGTCCCATATGAACTGTTTTTGTGTTTCAGGTGTCACTGAAGTTTGTATACTTGGCTATAGGTTCCTTTTTCGCATCGCTTTTGCGTGAGTACACCACCTTCTCTGTTTGTTCTTATCATCTTACCAATTAGTTTGGTTCATTGTAACCCCATAAAACTAAACAAACCATGCTTGTTTGTTGTGTATCAGAGGTGACTTCTTGGATGGTCACTGGGGAGAGACAAGCCGCGAGAATTCGAGGCTTATATCTTAAAACAATTTTGAGGCAAGATGTGAGTTTCTTTGATAAGGAAACTAACACAGGAGAGGTCATTGGAAGGATGTCAGGTGATACTGTTCTCATTCAAGATGCCATGGGTGAGAAGGTATGTATGAACCTCCAAACAAGTCCCAAAACCATCATCATTTCCTCTAACTAAAGAAAGAAGAGTAATAGTTTAAGGTGAATCTTGTTTGATTGTTTTTTCACCTTCATTTCAGGTGGGACGGTTCATACAGTTAGTGGCAACTTTCTTTGGAGGTTTCGTGATAGCATTCATCAAGGGGTGGCTTCTAACTGTTGTCATGCTATCTTGTATTCCCCTGCTTGCAGCATCTGGTGCTATAATGAGCATAGTCATTGCTAAAGCTTCATCCAGTGGACAAACAGCATATTCTTCAGCAGCAACTGTAGTAGAGCAGACCATAGGTTCTATCCGAACGGTACACACGCCGACAAGAACTCCTGAATTTTTCCTTTATGTGATCATATATAAATGACTTCAATTCCTCCATTGCAATGCAGGTTGCATCATTCACTGGGGAGAAACAAGCTATAGCTAAATACAATCAGTCCTTGATCAAAGCTTACAAGACCGGGGTGCAGGAGGCGTTGGCTTCTGGTTTTGGTTTCGGTTCACTGTTTTTTTGTGTTATCTGCACTTATGGTTTGGCTGTGTGGTATGGTGGGAAAATGATAATAGAGAAAGGATATAATGGAGGGGAGGTTGTGACTGTAATCTTTGCTGTATTGACTGGCTCCATGTAAGTTATTATATGTTGCCTTTTCTTTCCTAATATGAAGAACATATATATAATTTCTAAGATATGAGCATGAGTCATACTGTCCTTGCCTAACTGTATTTCCTGCATCAGGTCTCTTGGGCAGGCATCGCCGAGTTTGAGTGCTTTTGCTGCAGGACAAGCCGCAGCATTTAAGATGTTTGAAACGATTAAAAGGAAGCCGGAAATAGATGCTTATGACACTAGTGGTAGGAAGCTTGATGACATCCGTGGAGATATAGAATTTAAGGAGGTTTGCTTCAGTTATCCTACAAGGCCAGATGAGCTGATTTTCGATGGATTCTCTCTTTCGATACCGAGTGGAACTACTGCAGCATTGGTAGGGCAAAGTGGGAGTGGGAAATCCACAGTTGTTAGTTTGATAGAGAGATTTTATGATCCACAGGCTGGTGAAGTTCTCATTGATGGTGTCAACCTCAGAGAATTTCAACTGAAATGGATCAGACAGAAAATAGGCCTTGTTAGCCAGGAACCAGTACTTTTCACTTGTAGCATTAAAGAGAATATTGCCTATGGAAAAGATGGCGCGACCGATGAAGAAATCAGAGCTGCAGCAGAGCTTGCTAATGCTGCCAAGTTTGTAGACAAGCTTCCACATGTGAGTTCTCTTTCTTTGTCAGCAGTATCTGTATCTGCATAATGTACAAGAAAACCAAATAAATTTCTTGCTGAGAAACTTATACTGAATAGCTATTTTATTTATTTTGAATAGTTTTGTGAATTTTTGGAATATGATGATCTCAGGGACTGGACACAATGGTTGGTGAACATGGAACTCAGCTCTCTGGGGGTCAAAAGCAGAGAGTTGCTATAGCAAGAGCAATTTTGAAAGACCCAAGAATCTTACTTCTGGATGAAGCTACAAGTGCCCTTGATGCAGAATCTGAGAGAATAGTACAGGAGGCATTGGACAGAATAATGATAAACCGAACAACGGTCGTCGTAGCTCACCGCCTGAGTACTATAAGGAATGCTGATACAATTGCTGTCATTCATCAAGGGAAAATAGTAGAAAGAGGTAGAGATACTATCCTGTAATAGAAACCAACTTTCTTCACTGCAACATTCTTATATTTTTCAGTTGATCAGGTTCACATGTTGAGCTCACCAAGGATCCTGATGGAGCCTATAGCCAGCTTATTAGACTGCAAGAAGTTAAAGGGTCAGAACAGAAAGGTGCAAATGACACGGATAAGCCAGAAAGTATTCTGCATTCTGAAAGAATATCGAGTCACCGATCTTCTTCTTTAAGATCTATAAGCCAAAGATCATTTGGGGTTGGAAACAGCGGCCGGCACTCGCTGTCAGCAACATTTGGTGTGCCTACACCAGTTGGCCTCTTGGAACCAGCAGCTGCTGATCCTGAAGCCCCTCCTTCAACAGATTCACCAGCACCACCTGAAGTGCCGCTTTATCGCCTGGCTTATCTAAACAAGCCTGAGATTCCAGTCTTACTTATGGGGACAATATCTGCAGTGGCCAGTGGATCAGTTTTCCCCGTCTTCGGGCTCGTGCTTTCCAAAATGATTACTATTTTCTATGAGCCAGCTCATGAACTTCGTAAAGATTCAAGAACTTGGGCATTGGTGTTTGTTGGACTTGGTGTAGCATCATTATTTATCTACCCATCTAGATTCTACTTCTTTGCTGTTGCTGGTGGCAAGTTGATAAGGAGGATCCGAAAAATGTGTTTCGAGAAAGTGGTCCGTATGGAAGTGAGTTGGTTTGATGAGGCTGACCATTCAAGTGGAGCAATAGGAGCAAGGCTTGCAACTGATGCAGCCTCGATTCGAGCTTTGGTCGGGGATGCACTCGGTTTGCTGGTTGAGAATTTTGCTACAGCAGTTGTTGGATTGGTAATTGCTTTTGAAGCTTCCTGGCAACTTGCTCTTGTAGTTCTAGCTTTGGCACCTCTATTAGGACTCAATGGTTTCGTGCAATACAAGTTATTGACAGGATTCAGCGCAGACGCAAAGGTTAGCTAGCAATCATGATAAAAAATGTTATAGCATGTTCTTTCAATACTTTTTCTTTACTCATTATATGTTACCAATTATGATAATTCTACACAGAAATCGTATGAGGAAGCAAGTCAAGTGGCGAACGATGCTGTAGGGAGTATTAGAACAGTTGCTTCTTTCTGTGCTGAAGAGAAAGTGATGGAATTATATCAGGAAAAGTGTGAAGGACCAATCAAGACAGGCATAAGGAGAGGGATAATAAGTGGTGTAGGTTTTGGGGTATCGTTCTTCATGCTGTATGCAGTTTATGCTACCAGCTTTTATGCCGGCGCTCGCCTTGTAGACGATGGCAAATCAACATTCTCAGATGTGTTCCGTGTTAGTTACTCTTCTATCTTAACTTGTTCACTAAGTAAAGACATTCAATTCTGTCACTTTTTACAGGTTTCCACCATTCTTGTAGCATTGATGATTTTGTTTCCTGATTTTCAGGTCTTCTTTGCTCTCAGCATGGCAGCTGTGGGAATATCTCAATCTAGCTCCATGGTCCCTGACTCGACTAAAGCGAAAAGTGCTGCTGCATCTATATTTGCTATCCTTGATCGTAAGTCGCGAATAGACCCTGCTGATGAGTCTGGAATGACATCTGAAGAAGTCAAGGGAGAAATTGAGCTTCATCATGTCAGTTTCAAGTATCCAACCAGACCTGATGTTCAAATTTTCCGAGATCTTTGCTTGACAATTCATAGTGGAAAGGTAAGTTTTCTTGTTTCTCTGTCTAAGTATTAAAGGATTATGATTATTGGCTACCATGGATGCTCTAAATTATTCTTCCAAAGCTGATTATTATGCTCATCAAATTCAGACTGTTGCACTAGTTGGAGAAAGTGGAAGTGGAAAATCAACAGTTATCTCATTACTACAAAGATTTTATGACCCGGATTCCGGTCACATTACACTGGATGGGAAAGAGATCCAAACACTGCAAGTTAAATGGCTAAGACAGCAGATGGGACTAGTAAGCCAAGAGCCTGTGCTGTTCAACGACACCATCCGCGCCAACATAGCATACGGGAAGGGAGGAGATGCAACAGAAGCAGAGATTATAGCTGCAGCAGAACTAGCCAATGCTCACAAATTCATTAGTAGTTTGCAGCAGGTAAGTTTAGCAGTTTAATTAATATCAACAGATTATCTCTTAAAAGACTAGTGCAAGTGTGCAACTGAAATGTATGTATCTTCAAAATGCTGAATTAGTCCAAGTAATTTGGACAGTTTGTTCTATGAGTATAGTTCTGATTTCTTGAGAACTAATTTTTACATATGCAGGGCTACGACACAATTGTCGGGGAGCGAGGAGTTCAATTATCCGGCGGGCAGAAGCAGCGGGTGGCGATTGCAAGAGCCATAGTAAAGAATCCAAAAATACTACTACTTGATGAAGCAACAAGTGCACTTGATGCTGAGTCTGAAAAAGTGGTTCAAGATGCACTTGACAGAGTTATGGTGGACAGAACCACAATTGTGGTTGCACATAGGCTATCTACTATTAAAGGTGCTGATTTAATAGCAGTAGTTAAGAATGGTGTCATAGCAGAGAAGGGAAAACATGAATCATTGCTCAATAAGGGTGGTAACTATGCTTCAT
The DNA here is from genome assembly GCA_013621005.1 of Aeschynomene evenia. Taxonomy (NCBI): domain Eukaryota; kingdom Viridiplantae; phylum Streptophyta; class Magnoliopsida; order Fabales; family Fabaceae; genus Aeschynomene; species Aeschynomene evenia. The sequence goes on along the minus strand of CM024263.1, from coordinate 30,471,133 downwards.
TAGTAGCATTGCACACAAGTGCTTCTTGATCTGAGTAAAATGGTATTATTATAATTATTATTTAGGTGTAACATGTAACCTTTTTTTTGGTAGTAAGAGAATAGTGACAGAAAAAGATGTTTTCTAAGTGTAATGATCTCTTTTTGATTAATTAAATGATAGGTATATTTCATTCTTATTCATCATGTTCAAATATTATGCTCTTTTTAATTCATATCAGTTTCCACATCTTGAGAATTGATTCCTTCATAGATGAAGACAAACAAAGACTGTTCTGAAGTGGTTGGAATCATATAATCATAACCAATTTAAATGTTGCCAAAAGAAAAAAAAAAAAAAAAACTATTGGAACTTAGGTAAAGTGTGTATTGATTCCTCTCTTGTACCTTATTGAACTAAGCAATTACAGACCTATCTGATCAAGGAAAACTGAAAATCAGATCATGAGAAGAACCAAAAATAAAGAGCAAATATAACAGTGTGTGACTTGGGACCACTCCCCCCCCCCCCCCCCCCTTTCTTTGTGTGATTTTAGGACCACATTTAGTTTATAAATACTTTACTCATTTTTCTTAATAGTCAAATCAAATCTTATAACAACAGACTGCTTTTATTCTCGGAAGAATACAGCAGATGTGAAAAAACAACATTTATTTCAACCAATTATACCTTACATATGTGATGATAAAACAGTGCTTATTTTAGCACTCTTCACTGACCAAGTCAGTTTTAATCTTTGTTGTACAATCAGGGGTCAGAAGGAACAAGTATGTATCCATGTTTCTAGGCTAGTGGCATTAGGAGTACCTACTTTAGAGACAGTCAGTGCCTTTAACCAAAGTTTAGTACTCTTATTCTCTGCACATCCTCATCATATATCATGTTTACTAATATAATAATCTTACCTCTCATAATGTCTATATATTTATTTACTTTTAGTAAAATATCTTTTTATACCCCAAAATCAACCACTATCAGGTATTATGTAATAATTCAAGTTTTAAAATTACTAATTCAACTTTTAATATTATATATTAATCTAACATTTTAAAAGTTGGACTAATAATTTTAAAAAATTAAATTATTGCATTACTCATACTTTTATTAATTAAGATATTTATTATCGACAATGATTAATTTTTTCGAGTCGGAAGTCCCTCTTCATACACATTATAAAAAATGGAACCATTATTAGATGCTTAAGAAATATAAGCTAACTACTAACCCTAATAGTTCTAGTGGTTATATATATTATTTATGTCTTGGGCACATCATATAGTGTATTGTACTATAATTTATTTTTATGTCACGGTTCTTGTATTTTTTCTTTACTTTTTCTTCCCTTTTAAAGATGCTAGCCGTTGCAACCATTACTTTAAATTAACACATATTATATATCGTTTTCATAACAAAGATGGTACGGTATAACCAGTTAAATTGATTATGATAATTATTATGATAATGTTAATTAGAAAAGGACATGAGGGAGATGATTCTATAATTAATTTGCATTTAGCAAGCATCATGCGGTCCCCAAATATCTCTAGTCAAATCTATACTATAACGATGGAGGAGCTTAGGACAAGAATAAAAACTAAAGAAAGGTGTAAACTTATTAGAAATTAAATTTATTCAAGATTTAATTATTCTATAAATTTTTAATTAAGTATTTATAATTTTAAAATTTTCAATTTGATTCCTCCATTTAAACAATTTTTCATAAGACCTATGAACTAATTTAGGTTGACATTTTCATATGCTAATGCTTTGGACTACTAGACTCTCTTTATCTAGGGTGTAGTTAATAAATATAAAAATTTAATTCAAAATTTTATAAAATCGTAGAAATCTAATTAAAAAAGTTTTAAATTATAGAGACGGAATTAAAAATTAGAGGATTATAGGGACCACAAGTTAATTAAATCCTTATTCAATTATGAATCTTAGTATAAACAAATGGGGGCATCGAGGCAAAGGAGGTTAAGATGCAATTATCTTAGAGATTCTGTATTATAGGTACACATGCATTAACAACGTAGGCTTCATAGGCTAATAGGGTAGGTTTCTTAGTATTCCATCAAACATTAAGAAAAATTAACACATGGGTTACTGAAGAAAAGTACATATAAATTCAGTTAAAAATTGTCAACATTTCAATTCAATATTTGTGCATCACCAACATCATGGCAAAGAGCAACAATCTGGAATTTAACAATGATTATGCCAACAGAGTTTTGACTTAGTAATTATTACTCACAATATTTGTTTAAATATTTATTTTTTCTCTTATAATGATATGTATTATGTTATGAAATCAAAAGTAAAAGAAAACATTTGCAACAGTTATCTCATAAGTTATACAATTCAATGCAATATCCAATTATTAGAGTCAAACATTTTATTTATTTATTTTAAATTGCAACTTAATCATAACAATCAGCTTATTTGATTATAAAAAGAAAATATGCTTGGAAGTACAACTGCTTCAATAAACCAAGAGGCCTAATGAATTGACAACTTTCATATAGGAAACAAATATTTTCTCTGTTTTCAATATTTTCTATACAAAGTTCTGAAAAAACAGAAGAAAATACTGAATACAATACAGAAAAAACATAAAATAAAATCAAGATTTTACTCTATATCTTATTTTAACCTTAAATTTCATTATAGTATGTAAATTGAGTGTAGTGTTATGCTCTTGTTGTACTATATGGAGCATTTAGACCGTACACAAAAATTGTTATTTTGGTGATGATGGGTATCTAATTCTGCTGTGTTGTGTTCTTTATGCTGCTTTATGTAATAATGATGATTTAAAAGATACCATGTTTTGCTTGCAATAGTAGGTTACTGCCAACTATGTATGTTCAACCAATCTTTGGTTTTGCTTCATTCTTTTGTTGCTTCCTAGTTCTGGTTTTTCCATCATTCTCACAAGGCGGGAACAACTTCTTCTAGTTATACACAAAAAGGTTTGTTTCTGCTTTCACTTTTTTTCACTTTTCTACATATATATAGCTGTATGTATATGTTATGGTTTTGCTTTTATTTTGAGTCACTCTTCAATCTTCATTCCTCTCTATTATGGTTGGTTAAGTCAACCAGCTTCAAATTTGTATAGCTTAAGAAGTTTTCAACATGCTCAGAATTGATAGAAGAAAAAACCAATGATCTTTGATTGGCAGCTGCTTTTGTTTTAACAGTTGTGTGGTGTTTGTAACCAACATAGGAAGATGGTGGATGGAGATATTGCTTCATGTGAGATGACAGGATCAGCAAGTCATCCACCAGTTCCGGGACCCGAAAATTCGCAGGGAATGAATGGTGGCATGCATAAGGAGGATATGAAGAAGAACAAGGCTAAAGATGATGGAAGCAATAAAACAGTGCCATTTTACAAGCTTTTCTTATTTGCAGATTCTTGGGATCATCTTTTGATGATTTTGGGGACAATAGGTGCTATTGGGAATGGACTCTCTATGCCTTTAATGTCCATGTTTATTGGAGATGCAGTTGATGCTTTTGGAATAAATGCTAACACTAACCAAGTTGTTCATCAAGTTTCCAAGGTAATTAATATGATTCTAGTTTTGATCTAAATTTGAATGCTGCTGCAGAATTTGGTTCTAAGTTCATATAACTTATAGATATAGTGGTTCACTTTATGCTTTCTCAGGTGTCTCTCAAGTTTGTATACATGGGTACAGCTTTCTTTTTGGCAGGATTTTTGCGTAAGCATTCCGAATTCTCTGCTAATTACAGATACAATCTGAGCTTAATCTAACTGTAATGTGAAATCTTGAAGAGGTTGCTTGTTGGGTGATCACTGGGGAGAGACAAGCTGCAAGAATAAGAGGCTTATACCTCAAAGCAATTTTGAGACAAGATGTTAGCTTCTTCGACAAGGAAACTAACCCGGGCGAGGTTGTTGGAAGAATGTCAGGTGACACAGTTCTTATTCAAGAAGCCATGGGAGAAAAGGTGTATATATATATATATATATATATATGTTACTGCAAACTCCAAAATCATTACTACTTCATCTCAACAAAATTTGAAGAATAACATTTTCTCATCACTATATCAGGTAGGAAAGTTCATACAGAATGTGGCAGGTTTTGTAGGAGGATTAGCCATAGCATTCTTCAAGGGTTGGCTTCTTACCCTTGTTCTGCTATCTTCTCTTCCACCTCTTGTCTTCGCCGGTTCCTTAATGAGCTGCGCTTACGCGAAGATGGCGTCTCGTGGACAGGCAGCTTACTCTGAAGCAGCAACTGTAGTAGACAGGACAATCGGTTCGATTAGAACTGTAAGCCAACCTTCTCAATTCTCATCCAAATCTAATCTTCCTTGTTCTTAAGAGTATTGTGTATTAAGGGTACTGATATACCTTCAATGCAGGTTGCATCATTTACTGGTGAGAAGCAAGCTATAGCTCAATATGACCAATCATTAACCAAAGCTTACAGGATTGGTGTGCAAGAGGGTGTGGCTGCTGGTTTAGGCCTTGGCTCGGTTCGGTTAATAGTTTACAGCAGTTATGGCTTGGCTGTATGGTTTGGAGGGAAGATGGTGCTAGAGAAAGGATATACAGGAGGTGAAGTCACGGGTGTGTTCTTTGCAGTATTAACTGGTTCCTTGTAAGTTAAGTTAGTTAGTTTCTGTTTTATGTCATGTATAGTTTGGATCCTAGAAAATCAAATTCATATTGCATTATTTCTGGTTCTGTTTTTTTGGTTTGACAGGGCTCTGGGGATGGCATCTCCCAATTTAACAGCATTTGCGGCGGGACAAGCTGCGGCCTTTAAGATGTTTGAAACGATAGAGAGGCAGCCGGATATCGATGCCTATGACATCGCAGGCCGGAAGCTAGAGGATATTTCAGGAGATATAGAACTTAGGGATGTCTGCTTTAGTTATCCTACAAGGCCAGGTGAAAACATATTTGATGGATTCTCTATTTTGATACCGAGTGGCACTACTGCAGCATTGGTAGGCCAAAGTGGGAGTGGGAAATCCACAGTTATTAGTTTGATACAGAGATTTTATGATCCTCAAGCCGGTGAAGTTCTCATTGATGGCATCAACCTTAGAGAATTTCAGCTGAAATGGATCAGACAGAAAATAGGCCTTGTTAGCCAGGAGCCGGTACTCTTTGCTTGTAGCATTAAAGAGAATATTGCCTATGGAAAAGATGGCGCGACCGATGAAGAAATCAGAGCTGCAGCAGAACTTGCTAATGCTGCTATATTCATAGATAAATTTCCCCATGTGAGCTCTCAAATCTTTCAATACTTTCAAAATCTACAATTTCTTGTCTCACAAGTAACATATATGTTCTAACTCTCTCTCAACTTTGTGGATTCAGGGACTTGAGACTATGGTTGGCGAGCAGGGTTCTCAACTTTCAGGAGGTCAGAAGCAAAGAATTGCAATAGCCAGAGCAATTCTGAAGGATCCTAGAATTCTACTCCTTGATGAAGCTACAAGTGCTCTTGATGCAGAATCTGAGAGAGTGGTCCAACAGACACTGGACAGAATCATGATAAGCCGAACAACTGTCATCGTAGCTCACCGGTTAAGCACAATTAGGAATGCCGACGTCATCGCCGTTATTCACCGAGGAAAAGTAGTAGAAAAAGGTAGGCACATATATGCTATGTTGCCACATAAATAAAGTTCAGACTTCAGAATGATAATCTGGTTTTGGATTGAAGTCACACATTCTCACAATGTCCTTCATTTTTGCACTGATTAGGTTCACATGATGAGCTCACTACTGATCCTGATGGAGCTTTCAGCAAACTCATTAAACTTCAAGAAATGAAGACAAACCAGAATGGTGGAAATGACTCAGGCAGGCTTGCAAACCTTGCAGATTCGATGTCTTTAAGCCGCGGATCATCTGGGATTGGAAGCAGCAGACATCACTCATTCAGAATATCAAATGTTATGCCTACCACACTTGATCTCTTGAAAACATCAGAAGGAGGGGCTGAAGTTCTTGCTTCAGCAGAATCACCACCTACACCACCAGAAGTCCCATTTATCCGGCTCGCTTATCTTAACAAGCCAGAATTCCCAGTGCTGTTCATAGGGACTCTAGTAGCAGCAGTAACTGGGTGCATACAACCTGCTCTGGGGCTTCTTGTCTCAGAAATGATCAAGACTTTCTTTGAACCACCCAACCAACTCAGAAAAGACTCAAAGCATTGGGCATTAATACTTGTTTCCATTAGTATTGCCATCTTCTTAATTGTTCCATTAAGGTCTTATCTTTTCGCCTTGGCTGGTTCTAAGTTGATAAAAAGGATCCGGCTTATGTGTTTCGAGAAAATAATTCACATGGAAGTTGGCTGGTTTGACAAAGCTGAGAATTCAAGTGGAACACTTGGAGCTAGGCTGTCGACCGATGCTGCTTCTATTAGAACTTTGGTTGGTGATGCACTTGGTCTAATGGTTCAGGATATTGCGACGATAATCGCAGCCTTAGTGATTTCCTTCGAGGCTAATTGGCAGCTTTCTCTCATCATGCTTGTCATGATACCTCTTTTGTTAGTGCAAGGATGTGTGCAAATCAAATCCATGCAAGGATTCAGTGCTAATGCAAAGGTTTGTGCCTTACTGAAACTATATGAAACTATCCAAATTTCTTAGTGGGAAAAAGGTAACAAGGAAACTTGGATGCTAAGTAATCAGAAAAGAGAAGCATTCTGCATAATTGTAAATGCATTTAACAAGTCTCTTTCTTCATACACATAAATAAGGATAAACTATTTTGAGTGGATGAATCAACTGTGTTTTAATTGTGGCAGTTATTCATTTGACCAATATGTTGAACAGAAACTGTATGAGGAAGCAAGTCAAGTAGCAAATGATGCAGTAGGGAATATCAGAACAGTTGCATCTTTCTGTGCTGAAGAGAAGGTGATGGAGTTATATCAGAAGAAATGTGAAGAGCCAATCCAGACAGGTATAAGGCAAGGTTTAGTCAGTGGAATTGGTTTTGGATTATCAGTATTCTATCTATTCTGTGTCTATGCAAGCAGTTTTTATGCCGGAGCCCGGCTTGTTCAGGCTGGCAAAACAACATTATCAGATGTTTTTCGTGTAAGTTATTGTCCTAACTTGATCACCAAGTTAGATATATATATATATATATAGCATTGATAGCTCATCCTCCTTATTTAATTTCAGGTATTTTTTTGTCTTACAATGTCATCTATAGCATTATCTCAATCTGGCCTAATGGCCCCAGGTGCAAGTAAAGCCAAAAGTTCTGCTGCTTCTGTATTTGCTTTGCTTGATCAGAAATCAAAACTAGACCCTGATGATGAGTCCGGAACAACATTGCAAGATGTGAAGGGAGAGATCGAATTTCGCCACGTCGCCTTCAAGTATCCAACTAGGCCTGATGTTCAAATATTCAGAGATCTTTCCTTGACCATTCATTCAGGAAAGGTAACTCTCAGTCTCATAAAATACATACATGATTATTTTTAGACAATCCATCAATGTCTTTCTTAAGTAAGAATCTAAGATTCTGATTATGCTGATGAAAAATCAGACAGTTGCACTGGTTGGAGAAAGTGGAAGTGGAAAATCAACTGTGATATCATTGTTGCAAAGATTTTATGATCCTGATTCAGGTCACATTACATTGGACGGAACAGAAATTCAGAAGCTTCAACTCAAATGGTTTAGGCAGCAGATGGGACTAGTAAGCCAGGAGCCAGTGTTGTTCAATGACACCATCAGAGCCAACATAGCTTATGGAAAGGGTGGTGATGCATCAGAGTCAGAAATTGTAGCTGCAGCAGAACTTGCAAATGCTCACAAGTTCATTAGCAGCTTGCAGCAGGTAATCTATAGAATTTGTTAAAATCTATAAAACAGATAAATCAATAATGTTTGTTGTACAACAGAAATACGTCCAACTAATATCCAGCGTGTGCTATATATGATATGGAGTGTGTGCTATATGTATAACACACGTACGTATAGCACACATTCCATATCATGTATAACACATGTTAGATACTAGTTGGACGTATTACTGTTGTATGACAAGCATTATTGATTCTTAAATTGTATCTTCTAAACACATCAAAACTTTTTGTACCATTTTTACATAGGTTATTAAGTTGTATAAATTGATTTACAAGTTAATCAGTCTACAGAACTTGTTAGCTAATAATAATTGACTCATCAGTAGGTGTACAAATAGTATAAAACAAAATTGGTGGGCAACAATTTTTTTAAAAAAATTATGAAGAACTAATTATTTCAACATATTTGTATGCAGGGTTATGATACAGTGGTAGGGGAGAGAGGGATTCAACTGTCTGGAGGGCAGAAGCAGAGGGTGGCAATTGCAAGAGCCATAGTGAAGAGTCCAAAAATGTTACTACTTGATGAAGCAACAAGTGCACTTGATGCTGAGTCTGAAAAAGTGGTTCAAGATGCACTTGACAGAGTTATGGTGGACAGAACCACAATTGTTGTGGCACATAGGCTATCTACTATTAAGGGTGCTGATTTAATTGCTGTGGTTAAGAATGGTGTCATTGCTGAGAAAGGAAAATATGAAACTTTGATAAAAAAAGGTGCTGCCTATGCTTCCTTAGTAGCACTCTACACAAGTGCTTCTTCATCATAGAATTCCTCAATCATTGTATGTTTTCTCTCTTAAGGCATTATTTCCATATGTGTGTAATTTCTTTCTTCTTCTTTTTGGTCAATAATTTTGTAATGTTATCCTCAATTTTCTTACCAATCTCTGTTGCATCTTCCATGTTATTGAGACCAAACTATTTTTGGTCAAATTGACCAACTTATTTTTTGTCAGAATCTGACCAAAATTGTAATGTCATGCTTTTAATTGGAAAATAGGTAAGTCCAAAAGGCCAACTTATATATTTGGGCCAAAGACATCCTTTACTTCATTGAGATGTGCAATAGTCTACTCCTGTGAGCTGAACTGCATCATTTTCTTATTAAGAATCCTGAGAAGTGAGAAAGCTTCATTTAATCACCATCAATCAAAAGCCTAGGCTAGTAAATAGTAATAATAATGGAATTAAAAGGAAAAACTATAGGCATATAAAGGAAGAATCAGAATGGAGTCTGATAAAGAAAGGAGAAAGCATATTTGAATTGCAATAAAATATAAAGCAAAGAGTAGGGCTTTTTTCACTGTGTGATCAAATCACATCCCAATATACATACATACCCCACCACCACAAAATCCTTTCCTCAAGACTTAACAACCACTCTTTTTGGATGTGTTAAGGATCCCACCATAAGATTTTGTTTGTTGTTGTTATTAGGAGGGAACCAAGTGTATTTTATTTTACTCTTTGTTTATCATTATAGTGTGTTAGTGATTGCTGGCTTATCATCATGATTAATTCACACCTCAAACTTGCTTATCACTGTCCCTTCCTTAAAGCTGCAGACAACAATCTTTTACCTATAACCCATAAATTAGCAATTAAATAAATAAATACCTATGTATTTTGTTAATGTTGATGAATAATTATAAATACATAGAACATGCCATTAACATAAAATAACCATATTGCTAACAAATTAAATATAAGTTACTAGCTATGTCTATGTCTAATAATTACACTCTAATTCCAAAGATTGAAGCCAATCAAGTTGACATGGATCCCATTATGCAGAGAATAAACTCAACCAATTAAAATTACCACAAGGTGAAAAATGCTTGAGTCACTTAATCAGGGTCAACTACTTAGCTTCAAATCTACAATTTGCATGAGAAAATGCAGGGCCCAACACACACTTTGCCTTCTTTGCTGCTAGCTTGATTTCCAAATAAAGTACATTTTCATCAACTGAAATCAATACAATAGGAAAAATTTTCTTATGTAAGATTTTACAATAGTAACTACCTGCCATGTCCCTATGCTATGCCACTACTTATACCATAGGATAAAGGCCTATAAATGCTTTTACTTGAGGCACCAACATGGTAGAAGATATATATAAGCTCCTAACAAAATGGCAACTGTATTCCACAATGGAAAAAAAGAAAAAAGCACTTTAAAAATAAGTGTAGGGTGAAAAAGACTACAAAGTGAATAACTTTACTAGTGAGGAACCATTAAGTTATCCCTTTTTTGATGAGTACAAAAATCTGATAATACCCTCTTTTAGCTATACACTAGCAATAATCATAGGACCAGTAGCAAAATCATTGATTGCACCAACATTGCAAGGTTCCAACAAAACATACATTACAAAGTACAAACATTTCAGTAATAATGTAAGTATTAGTCTTTGGTATCATGCTTATAGTATATTGTTGGTAATACACAGAAAATTTGTTACAAGAGCGATATATAAATACACTTAAAGTTTGTTAAGAAATTTAAAATTTACAATTAATTTTGATAAAGACCTTAGCCGATGTCTCTCTAAGATACATACATATATATATATATAGATAGAGGAGGGATCCACTTCCTCCAGTAGTAAGTCTTTTATACTTACTCCATCAAATAACTTTCGATAAACATAAAATTAGATCAATCCAACCGTTGAATTTTATGATATTATCTTGATGATTATGCATATCAAATTTCAGAAAAATCAGACATAAATAGATATATTATCTAACACTCAACATTTACATATATTTTCAAAACTATATTATACGTCGAAATAACATGAGATGATGAAGCATCAAATTATATTAAAATTTTATGAAATTTTATACACTTGATCTATGTTTTGTAAATTAATGTTTCAACGATTGGATTAATCAAATTCATTGTATATATAAAGTTATAAGATGAAGTAAGTATACCAAGACTTACTTTTGGAGTAAGTGAATCCCTCCTCGTATATATATATATATATTTATATAATTAGGCAGAGGTACCAACCAGAAAAAAAGATATAAATTTTGTGTTCAAATTTCAAACCTCTGTTACAACAGAGGATAGAATTTAAGCACGTGTATTCAAGTGCAAAAATGTTACAAAAGACAAGGTATTAGTTCAAAGGATAAAGAAAAGAATGGTTTAAAATAATGACATAAGCATTAACAAATTACACCACCACATGTGATGTGAAGTCACAACAAACCAGTGAAAACTTGGAATTTGTTTCTTTACATATTTTAAGTATTCCTTCAAAGGGAATCACCAAATATACAACACTCAACCTCCTATACAACCCCTTTTCACACATAGCTATAGCCTTTAATTTCTCTCCTTCTTACATTTCCTATGATCAATTGATGCAAAGAAATGTACATATAAGACAAGCACACACAGCTCCTAGCTAGGCTCATTGCTATTTGTTGGGACCAATTTCTGAAAGCTTCAAGGTGCATTCTCTTTTTGTGCATGTGTTTTGTGAGTCATTTACCTTATACAGTGTTTCTTCATTATATATCCATGCATGAAACTGATATGAGCTCATTTGATTTTTTCTGTTTAGAAGATGATGGTGTCAAGATCTGTTAGAGCTTGGAAAGGGCTGCAAGTTGATAAATGGGATACTAATTAGGCTTGAATTGAAGATAATGCAATATTGCTGTGAATTATACAGAAAGTTCTTTGGCAGGTATTTGCTTAATTAATTAGTTAGCTTTCATTATTTAAACACTGCATTATAACTAAATCACTTTTCTGTTAAGTATCTTTATGACTTATTTTGATATATAGTACTTCTCAGACAGTGAAAGTTGCAGACTTGAATGCCCTTCATCAGTAGCTTAAGCTATATATATTTATATGTTATTTTGATATTGTAAATGAGGAAAAGTAGTTCTGTTGTTTGACTCCTCTATGGACAACTTCTGACACCAAACTTTGCCAGGAGGGTGACATTAAATGCAACAATTTTGAAAGCTTTAAAATTGGTGAACAATAATCCAGCCTTAAATTTTGTCTATTGAGGGCATCTTTGCATGCAGGAGGCATTTATAATGAACATAAAGGAATTCCACACCACCTAATGCTATGTTTTGTTTTAAAGATTGTGTTGAAGGTTTGGTAAAACTGTTTTGGAAAGCATAATTTGGTTGGAGTACTTGTAAAGTGTGATCTTTCTCTTTATTACTAAATTTATAAGATAACAATGTAAAAAAGGTCAGACAATATTTGGCACATAGAGAGTTATATATTTTCGTACAAATACTATCATTTAAGAAAACAGTAATAGTTTGTTATACAACAAAAATACATTAAATTAGTATTCAACGTATGTTATACATAATATGTAATGTGTATCATACGTATATATGTTATACATATAATATACATTACGTCTTATGTATAGCACATGTTGGATACTAGTTGGACATATTTCTATTGTACTGTAAACATGATTTAAGAAAATGGCTAGAGGGGAAAATTGCATTAAAGAAGGAATGAATTTTGCACAAGAATGCATGTATCAAAAGAGGGACAAACATGTGATTCAGTAAAAGTTGTGTCTGCATTAGCCCTTATTGAATACGTGGCACCAAACTAGTGCATTGAAATATGAGTGTAATGCGGTGGCTGGCTCTAAAACATATAGCAGGTGCTGCAGTTAATTATGCTATGCTCCTATTTCTCTCTCACTTTCATGCACACTCACTTTATACGTGCACATGTGGATAATGTGGTTCTGCAGAAATTGTTTCCTTCAAGAATTTAGAATTTCAATATCACGGGTTACCCCTTTTCACCACTTTGATATTCATGTCAGATAAATAAACTAACCTTAAGCTTGCACTATATATACAATAGGCAGACACAATTTTCTTGTTTATCCATTTGTACTGTTCCCACATCCCTTTTTCTATGATATTTGTTAACTCTGCATGTGTATGTCAAGGTGACAGCAAAATAAATTGTAAGTTATATAATTCTAGAAGCTTTGTCTAGAATCTAGATCATAAGTTTCAACATGATTTTTTAGCCTCAAACCATGATTTGATTTTGAGCTGAAGTTATAAGGATAATTTGCTTTCTATTTGAATCAAACTATGAACCAAGACATTGTACATCTAAGATTGATTGAATTCTCTAACTTCTATGTATATTCTTGATATGATAATGAACCTTTCTTGTTAAAACCAATCAAGAAAAATGCTACTGATATTTTTCTGCTTTTAAGGCCGTTAAGTAAGGAGTTATTGGCTGGATCATGATGATATCCACTCTGTTTTGTGTCTTTTCATGCATTTTATTAAGATTATAATAAACATGTTGCATAATATACATATTCACATGAGTATAAAAAAAAATACATATTCACATTTACAAAGTTTGTAGAAATGTTTGATATTTTACACATATTTACACTGTGATGTATATATAATTATATCATACGAAGTTGAATTTTGATATTTTCATGGTATAAAACTCGTCAATCAATCATATACATTTATTCATAAAACTTTAATCAATAAATAATTGAGTCAAAACACTTTTATTGGTATGTTAACTTATTCATACGATTGCTTTCAATGTATCAAAATTTAACTATATTAAAAGGTACATCTTTTTATGGGTGGAATTTCTTTATATAAAGTGCTGCATTTTCCAAAATACATGATCCTAGGCATTACTTAGATTCTCGTGACTTCTATCTTTATGGACCAATAAGAAAATCCTTTGTTGATGTGCATTGCCCTTCTATTTCTCACATTATTAATGCATCCAAAAAAATCTCTTAATATCCTATAGCTCTTTGCTTTCTTTGTCTTTGATTCCTTTGTATCTTTTGCAAATGACCCTTTTGCTTCAATCCGTGGTCCATGTTTTTTCCATACAAATGGTAGTTACTAGTGGAAGATAAGGAAAAGAATAAGACAGAAACCGACCTCTATTAATTTGATTTTGACCTTTATGGCTTAGGTGAATGTGATGCTGATCCATATCCTAAAAGAGCATTTCCAGGCTTATACGTGACAACATTCTCTTGCCTTCACCCATAATCAAAGCTTTGTTTTACTTTATTGTATACTTATGATTCGGTTAATAACTAATACAGTTGATAGTTAGCTGAGCTCTTTAAATATTTAACTAAAAAATTGATAATTATTTATATAGAAAAATTATGTGATTGTTGACTATAAATGCTTTAAATAATAAAAAGAAAAAGTACTTTTTTATTTTTAGATTGCTCAAGTAATCAAATTTGTTAGAAATGCATTGCTAATGCATAAGCCACTTTTTCTGCAGCAACAAATTAAATCAGGAGGATAAACCAATCAATGAGGTTCTTTATACTTGTTTTTTAAGTCACAATTCAAGACCAAAAAAAACTAAAAAACAGTGATCAAACTTGTCTTGGAATCTAATATACTTGGTTTAATGGCTACCTGCTTTAGGAATTTCACCAAACTCAATCAACCCTTGGAAGACAATGTGTTGTGTTGTCCATTGAAACATGACAGATGACACCACTTAACAACTTCACCTTAGAAGACACAACAACTTCAAATTTGAAATAATAATTATAATTAAGTATATTATTTGATTTATTTAATAATGATGAAGCTCCAAACAGTAGGGATACGATGATGTAATCCAAAATTTCACATGGAATTGCCACTTTGAGGGCCCTAGAATTGAAAAACTTTCATCCCATTTGCACTAAAAATACCAATGCCTCTAATTTGGGACCCACATCCACTTTAGTCATTATATGATAATCATCATCTGTCTAACCTTATTTAAACGAATTTTTATCAATTTTAATTTGATGAACATTTTTTTCATTTATTGGAGTGAACTAATCATTTGTGGATAAGATTTTTGTTAATACTGAGATTAAGAAATCAATAATCAACTATCATTATCATTTGTCTTTAAATGTCTATCTGGATGTACTATTGGATCCTCATTACAACTGCTAATTGCTGTCCTACATTACAGGTCATATAATAAAAGAATGAAACATTAATTCACTAAAATTAATAAAAAATTGAAAGAAAGAGTACACTAATCATGAACAAGTTGAATTTTTTTTAGTGGCTATGTACATGTGAGTTTCAGAGAAAAGAAAAGACATTCATAAGTTAAATAATTTGCATGTCTCTTTCATACATTGTATCTCTCTTTTTCTACAAGTTATAACCGAATCCAAGGTCTTGTTTAGAAGCTAAAAAATAAGATATAAAAAATCTAAACCAGAGAAAAATCCTATTTGCCAGAATTATAAGTTAGCAGACAGAGAAATATGCAAACCCCAAGTAGAAGAAGGAAAAAAAGTTATACACAAAAATGAAATGTAGAAAAGCTAAGACTGGAATTAGGATCATGTGCCATGTAGAATAAGACAGAAAAAAGGGTTGGAATTTTCTGCCGCATATTTTTTCTAGCAGTATCCAACAGTACATTATGGGTCGCCTTGTCTGTTCAATTTTATGACACTTTCTTTTTAAGAGTGGCCAAGTTGAAATCTGCAAGGTTTCCTATGTAGAAGAAGATGAACAGGTTTGATTTATTAATTATTCTTCAATTTTTTTATAATTGTAAGTCAATGCAAAAAAATAAAAAATTGAACTGGAAAAAAAAAAAAGAAGAAGAAGAAGAAAAAATACAAAGTTGTTTCCTTTATTGTTACATGGTGGTACTTGTGGGTCACTTTTACTTACAAAGGTTCAAGGTTTGAAACAGAACATCCATGGCGACCCCATTAACATCCTTGATTGTCTCATGGTTTGATTCACACACGGGTGTCGCATAAAAGTTTCTGTCTTTTCCTTTGTGGCAGGTTTCATGGTACATTGGTACCTTCAATTACACTAAGCAAATAAAAACAAGCATAAAGGTCTCAACTTTTTGTCACCCATTGAACTTTTTCTCTCATCTTTCAGACCCCATTTGAGAGAAAGATCCATGAAGCAAAAAACAACGCCACCACCCACACCTCCACCAGGTCCACCACCACCATCACCACCAACAAAAGGTGGGTTTTTCATGAAGCTGCATAGTGACAAGTCCCTGCAGAGTCCTCCATCACCATCACCATCACCATCACCATCAACTCGCCTCAAAAATGGTTCTTCTAAGGCCAGAGATTCTCCAAAGACACCACCAGAGGTTGCTGTGAACAGGGTATCGGTTTCATCAACAAGGGCTAAGTCAGTTCCCCCAGACTTGAAGAACAATTCAAAGGCCAAAAGGGGTCTTGTGTTGAACAAGCCTAAGCCAATTGAAGAGGTTGTGGTTTTGGGGTCACAAAAGGGGAGGGAAATTGAAGAGTCTAAGGTTGTTGTGGGTCGTTTTGTGGGTCGCCAAGGTGGTGGAGAACAGTTTGCTAGGCCAAGGAGAAGGGTTAGTGATTCTGGTTTGAGAAGGGGTGAAGAAGAAAATGATGGGAAAAAGAAGGAGAAGGAGTTGCAGGAAAAGCTTGAGGTTAGTGAGAATTTGATCAAGGATTTGCAGTCTGAGGTGATGGAATTGAAGGCTGAATTGGATAGGGTTAAGAGCTTGAACTTGGAGCTTGAATCCAAGAACAAGAAACTAAGTGAGAATCTTGCTGCTGCTGAAGCTAAGATGGTAGCTGTTGGTAGCAGTGGAAAGGTGAGAATATAATTTTGATTGGTTTGTTATGTTTTGCCTCAGAAAAGTATAAATTTCCTTTTCTTTTTATGATTGTCAGGGTGGTTAATGCTTATGTTAAGGGTCATAATTCACTGTTATATGGTGGTTACAAAATTGAGACCAAATATTTGTTAATATATCATGCACTATTTCCTTGGAAATGAATCTTACTTTTCTTTTTCTCTTGGATGAAGAAGGATTCAATTGGAGAACACCAGAGCCCCAAGTTCAAGGACATACAGAAGCTTATTGCTGACAAATTGGAAAGGTCTAAAGTGAAAAAGGAGGGTACTACTGAATCATTTTTTGTTAAAACATCAATTCCAGCTCCATCAGCAACTCATGCGATTTCTGAAGCTACAAGTATTGGAAGAAAATCACCACCAAACCGGTGCCTACCACCACCTCCACCGCCACCTCCGCCGCCATCTATTCCATCTCGGCCTTTAGCAAAATTAGCTAGTAGCTCCCAAAAGGCCCCTGCAATTGTTGATTTATTCAACTCTTTGAAGAATCAAGATGGGAAGAAAGAGTCAAACGTATCTTTGAATCATCAGAAACAAGTAGCTACTAGTGCACACAGTAGCATTGTTGGAGAAATTCAGAACCGTTCAGCTCATCTTTTAGCAGTAAGTATATATTTTGTTTTTTTTTTAATTCTTTTTCAGAATTCAGAGTCAATTGTGGTTATTGATGAGTAAATGACTTACCATACTTTTTTGCAGATAAGGGCAGACATTGAAACAAAAGGAGAGTTCATTAATGGCCTTATAAAAAAGGTGGTAGATGCAGCATACCTGGATATTGAAGAGGTCTTAAAGTTTGTTGATTGGCTTGATGGTGAATTATCCTCATTGGTAGGTTTCTAACAAAATCATTAATCTGGTGGGCCTATGGCTCTCTGCCATTTAGGTAGCCATTATGTGTCAATTATTTATCATGCAAATTCTATAGCTTTATTCCATTGTATTACTTTGACACCCTTTTCTTTTCATTTATTTGGAGATGTATGAGAAGCTTAAGTTTTCATAAAAACTTGCTAATGTTGTGGTGACAAAACATTGTGGTCAGGTGGTGCAACATAAATTGAATTTGGTTTCTTGCTAACTAGCTCTGCCTTCTGTATTCTACAGGCTGATGAACGTGCTGTCTTGAAGCATTTCAAGTGGCCTGAGAGGAAAGCCGATGCAATGCGAGAGGCTGCGGTTGAGTATCGCGAGCTTAAAATGTTAGAACAGGAGATTTCCTCCTTCAAGGATGATCTTGACATTCCATGTGGAGCCGCATTGAAAAAGATGGCCAGCCTATTAGACAAGTATGATATTTGCGAAGCCAATAAGAATCTTCCTATTTAGTAATTGAAGACGTGCTGCTGGGTTTACGCATGGGGACGCTAACTCTGTGGCTCATTTCATTTCATTTCATTGTGATAGGTCTGAGCGGAGCATTCAGAGGCTGATCAAGCTGCGAAATTCGGTCATGCGTTCATACCAAGTGCATAACATTCCTACTGCTTGGATGCTTGATTCAGGGATAATGAGCAAGGTATTTTTAAGAAGGATTTAACATAGTAAACTTTTTGGTTTGAAGGATAGAGGGATCATCCAAATTGGTCTGCTTAAATACATATAGAACATGATGTGAACAGCATTATTGTGTAAGACACAGTTCTGCATCAATCACTCTGCATCTAGTCTTGATTTGTAAAATTCACATTCTTGATTCATGCTAAATTTACAAGTTACAGTTGTAGAACTTGATGAGTAATTTTCCATCTATGCAGATAAAGCAGGCTTCCATGACACTGGTGAAGATGTACATGAAAAGGGTGACAATGGAGATCGAATCCAACCGGAACACAGACAGAGAATTTAGTCAAGATTCTCTTCTTCTTCAAGGCGTGCATTTCGCATATAGGGCTCATCAGGTAACATACAAATACTCAGAACTTTGTGACTGTAATGTATCATATAGGCCATAAAATCTTCCATTCATTGCACTGTCACACACTCATCTTGAATGTTTTCGTTGCAGTTTGCTGGTGGCTTGGACTCAGAAACCTTGTGTGCTTTTGAAGAGATAAGACAACGTGTGCCGCGACACCTCGCCGCGTCTCGAGAACTCTTGTCTGGGATTCCCATCATCATGAGAAGCCATTGACTTTAATTTCTATGCTGCTCCTATAATGGTTACAAATGATGGATACCAACATTCATTATTCTTTTTGTTTTCTCTTATACTTCCAATGGCCCATGCTTGCAATGCAAGTCACAGAAGAAAACATGGAGGAACATCATCATGTCACAATGCTAGCAGCTACCAACAGCCTACGAATAGGAAGCATCTTGTTCAGTTCAGAGTTATTACATTTTCAATAGTGAATTTTATTAGGTAGTTCCTTTTTTCTTTTCTTTTTCTTTTTCTTTTTCACTGTTGTAATGAACTATAATAACACGAGGAAGAAGCTTTACTGTGTGCAGTTTTATATGATTAAGGTTTATCAAAGTTGCTTTTATAATTTAACACTCATGTTTCCTACCATTTTTTTAAAATCTTACTCTTTTCTCTAATAATAGGTGGTGAACCATTGAAGATGAGAAAAAAAAGTGTTTGATTAATTTTAATGTTCTGATCGTATAATTTTTTTACATATTTATCTTGTTATATAATGTGTAAATATGATTATTTAATTATTTTGCATGTTGATCTTATCAGATTTGATAAGAATGATGATGATAATTAATAAGAATAATCCAGAAAAAAAAATCAATTTTGATGATATGAGATTAAGTTTATCTGTTTTTTTCAAGGGAAAGCTATTATTTTTTTTTAAGGTGTTTGCTCGAGCACTTTCAATAATTAGATAGTACCTATACATACCATTACGTGACACCTTCTGATTGGTTGTATCATCTATGTCAGTATCTAGTCATCACTTATTAAGTTTAATATCTTAAATTTACAACCAATCAGAAGGTGCTATGTAATAGTATGTATGGGTACTATCTAATTATTGGAAGTACTCAAGCAATCACCTTTTTTTCAACTTGAAATATTTAAATTTTAAAAAAATTTCATACATTTTCCATTTGAAACGCGCCATATTTGATACGTGTATTCCAAAACAATGACACTTCAACTAAATGATGGACACGTGGCTCCACGTGTTTCAGGTAGTCATGCGTTTTCCACCGTGCGATGCACACGCGTTTCAACCGACGGTAGATATCAAAGCCAAGTCGTAGGTTCGGAAGAAGCCCCAGCATGGCAAACCACATGTGAACACGCGAATAGCACAACTTATATTCCACGTCATCATAATCCAATGACATGGCGCCACGTGGCAACATTCGGAACATATTGTTAGCGAGAGATAAGTAACAGCAACATAGAAAAGAACAGAACATCGCCAAAAAAGAAGGAAAATACACAGAAAGCTCTTTCGCAGGTTTTCGATTCCTTAGTGATAAGGTTTCGCCGTCACCGTCATGGAGGTCTCCGGCACCGTTCTCAGGAAGGTCACCTGCCCTTCGTTTTCCCGGCACGTTCCTTCTCGTGGGGTGGTTCCGAGAGGTGGTTTTGCGAGAACGGTGATGATGGGTTCTTCTTCTGGTTTCAGTGATGAGGGTCACTTGAGGTATTACGAGGAGAAGAAGAAAGAGGGAACGGTTTTGATGAGCACGAAGAAGAAGATGAAGATGCTGAAGGGTTTATCTAAAGGGTTGTCCTTGTTCCCAGAATTTGGGTTTGCTTTGGATCCCGAAAAACAAGCCCTTCTCGATGATCTTCAGGGAAAACTCACCTCGGTACGTTTTTTCAATCTAATAACGATATTAATGTTTGTATTCTTAATTCATTCAATGAAAGGAGAAAAAAAATAGGCTTTACTTTCACTGAAATTTGGGATCATGTGTATTTTGGTGTTTGAATTGAAAATTTGCAGTCTGAACTTAATTGAATGTGTAATTTGATTATTATGTTTTGTTGATCTAATATTTTAATCGAACAATTATATATTTGGTTAATTAAAGTGCACGTGAACTTACTCTTAAGATAAAAGTTTATGTTGTACTTTACATCAATTAAAAAGTCTCATATTTTATTGAATGATTAATTAATTAATAATTACTATTTTTGTTGTTTTGCTGTATACAGGATGCTGCTGAGGTATTGATGAAACAACTTGAGCAACTAAGAGCAGAGGAGAAGGAATTGAAGAGGAAAAAGAAGCAAGAGAAGAAGGACAAGCTCAAAGCCTCCAAGAAGATGAGCACTGCCCCTGATTGTGAATCCTCATCTTCATCATCATCTGAATCAAGTGACAGTGATTGTGACTGTGATGAGGTGGTTGACATGAACACCATGAGAGCTAGTGTTGCTGTTGCCCCATCAACAACAACAATACATGAATTGCTTCCACCTTCTCTAAATGCTGCTACCATCCTATCCCCACCAGCATTACTGCCTAACACTGCTATAATTGTAGAGAACCCTCCTAAGGATGATGCTAGTGAATTGTTCTCTAGGAATGATACATGTGTTATCAGCACTAAAAGTGAGAGTGTTGTGGTTACTAGTGCACCATCTCAGAAGAGGATTGAGGTCTGCATGGGTAACAAGTGCAAGAAATCAGGTGCTGCTGCATTGTTGCAAGAATTTGAGAAGGTGGTGGGTGTTGAAGGTGCTGCTGCTGTTGTTTCATGCAAGTGCATGGGGAAGTGCAAGAGTGCTCCTAATGTCAGAATTCAGAACCCTGCTGATAGCATTGCTCAGGGGCTCAATGATTCCGTTAAGGTTCCTACTAACCCTCTCTTCATTGGGGTTGGTTTGGAAGATGTTGAAGCTATTGTGGCTAGATTCTTGGGAGAGGAGAATCAGGGAGACATGGGTATAGCCTCTGCAGCTACTTGATGAATGGAAAATATAGAAAAAATGGCAAATGTATATATGTAGCCAGTAGTGTGGAGGAAGTATCTTACTTCCCTGGTCACCAAGATATATGATATTTGTGTAAATACTAAGCTAAATTTTGAGATTATATTTCCTTATTTCATGGGACATATTAGTCTTGTCTTGATGTCTTCCACTCCTATATTGATTTCAATTAGTTAATCAAAGTCTATGGTACAATTTGTCCTCTTGATATCTAATATAATGCCATTTATTTAGCATCAAGTCTGTTGAGATTGCTTCAAATTCGGATTAGTCCCACTCCCACATAACCCATTTTACTTCTTATTACAGTTTTACTTATTTTGGCACCAAGTTTCAAACATTATCTAAATGATCTATTCCAATTTATAAATAATTACTCATTCCGTCCACAAATAGGTAAACACAGACTGATTTTGTTGATAGTAATGTTAGATCTTATATTGAGTGAAGCAATTTACAAGGTTCTTTCATATGATAATGTACCATGTACAACCCTCACAAACAACATGAGGGGACAAAAAATAAGGGAGAACAAAATAGAGGAAACCTAAAGTCCTCCAGCACTAGCAGCATATTTTAGTGTTGTTGTCAACTGTGCTGACAATCTACTGTATATGACATGTTGTCAATAGATTTTATATACACCCTCTGCCTTAAAGGTCATTCTTATGGCATAAGCAAAAAGAGTGCCAATATATAACTATTCTCCCATGTAAGCACCTGCTGCAAAAATTCCATAGTAATATAGCATGGGAACTTCTGGAGTATGGTATCACTGGCTCAGTTGCTCTCAACGTGTTAAGAACCAATGCCAAATTGCCAATCACTGGCAGCAGTCAATACCATTTCGCAGAGATCACAGGTTAGTGCCGGGGGCGTTTGGGGCTGGGCTGATGATCTTCCGACCCATCTGCTTTGTCACATCTTCTAACAAACTGGTCAAGGGTTTTCTGCTTTGAGGGACTCTGGCTAGAAGTTTTCTGCATTGCATGACTATGGTCTGGCTTATTAGTTGAGACCACTAAGGTGTTCTCATGGCCATCTAACATCTGTTTTTTCAATAAAAAAATTCAGAATACTTCTTGTAAATATCAATTTCAAACAATCTAAAATTACTTGAGCATTAATCTTGCAACAGTCTATAAATATTAATCAGTATAACTTTCATTTTGCACTACATATGAGAGAGTTCCTTAAAGAATAGAGAGACGTACCTGCCCCAAATTTTCCAGCTTGCTTTGCACGACATCCCTACAGAGAAAAAAAAATTTTAAAATAATGAATGCATGCATCATAGGCATCAAGTCAATACTACAAAGCATCAACGGACTGAGAAAAAATAAAAAGATAGAACCTACCAAATGATGTCATCAACTGTGTCATTTGCCAGCAAGTAGTATATATTGACTGAAGACACCTGAAGACAAGAAGTAGCAAGTCACAGAACCATCCGAGCTCATAATATAATAGTATAGTACTCTTGTACTGTAATGGCATTGCTGATTTTTGAACAATAGGGGCATTTTGATTCTCTCTCTACTTAACAACTCGAGTCTGAGAATACCTGGCCTATTCTATGAGCACGATCTTCAGCCTGAATTAGGTCACCTGGAGTCCAGGATAACTCTGCAAAGATGACTGTACTTGCAGCAGTTAGAGTTAATCCAACTCCTCCAGCTTTAATCGATAACTGCAGGATAACATGTAGAGTTATGGACAGGAAATCATCACCTCACAATTAAACCATATTCCAAGATAGCAAAGATCCTGACCAGAAAAAATAGAAAAATAATCACAAGGATATGAAGAAATGAAAATAGCATACCACTGCTGCCTTGATAGCATCCTTTTCCTGAAACTCTGTAACCAGTTGTTGCCTTGATGCAGCAGGTGTAGTTCCATCAATCCGGATGCAGCCCACTTTTTTCTTCTGAAATATATGAACAGTTCTTGTGAGTGCTGATAATTCTGAGATAATATGAGTAAAGTTGAAGTAGCCTTACGAGAAGAAACTCATGTATTGAATCTATCATTGACTGATGGTGAGCAAATATAAGAAACTTGCAACCTGCCTGCAATGATCACAAAATATTTAGGAATTAGGATTGACACAGGTGATAATGGTCAATCGTCGACAACCCAAAATGAAATACCAAGATATAATTCAATGCAGCAAAGTTGAAGTTGTCAACCTTTCAAATTAAGAATACTCAATGATTTGGACGTGCATACTTAAAAGGGTTGAAAACTGGAAATAAGGATTAAGGAATACCTCAATGACAGTTCCAACATAATCAAGAACAGATGGAATCTTGGCTTCTGCAGAATCAGTATATATCTGGAATTGAATGAAACAACGATTGACCTTTTGGCCACATAGCAGTAATAATAATATATAAATGCCCACATACAGGGGAGCATGGGCAGATGTTGCAGTAAACTATAAAGTATACACTTATTCTACTTCTAGGAAAGAAGAACAACTCCCCAAATAAATTGCTCAACCCAAAAATTATGAGCAGCGTTTCTACCATGCATACCTTGTTAATAAGATGCTTTTGTGTAAACTTAAGCGATTCAGCTTCCTCTTTCGATTTAGCTACCTCAATTTTAGCTTTTACCGTCTCCAACTACAAAAACAAAAAACAATATTTGTTAGCTTTTACCCCACTCTTCCCTTGGGGGTATACAATAAATTTATTAGCCAATGTCAGTTAAATGAAATACTCATAATCTGAACAACCATCAAACAGTTCAAATAAAAAGTCCTCTTATATGCTTGAAACTCAGCAATCCTATAAAATGAAATAAGTTAAGAATATTGCCAATACATGTACCAATTATGTTCCATAATTTGAGTATAACTACACAAAACTGATTGATGCTGTTCTTGTCTCAAGATGTAAAACAAGTCTGTTGAATTACCTCACGGAATAAAGCATTTATTTGTTTCATGTCCTTGTCAGCCAAATCTAGGAATACCTGAGCATCAATGAAAAAGCAAATAGTATTTAATTCTAAAATTTCATGATCTTACTGTGAACACTCATACATTGACACAAACACTGAAAAGGAGTGTACAAAATTGCTGAGAACAAATGACGATAAAGTGTACACACTTGTTGCCTACGCTTTACAGGAAGTTGAGAAAGAACATCCTTTTTAAGCCTGCGTATCATCACTGTTGCCTTCATCAAATTGTGCAATTCTTCATGGTTACTTGCACCTTGATAAATTCCAAAAATTCCCTGGAAGAAAAAAATGTAAATATTACAAGTTGGAATATTCATCCACCAATAGAAAGAGGAAAAGTGGCTGATTAACAGATTTTTTTCTGTAATGAAGAAGAGATGACTTACACCCTTGCAATATCGGCTACCATATTCATGAACATTCTTATACACGTCAGGATACAAAGCTTCCAGCTGTCAAGCACAATTTCAAACAGATTCTCAGAATGTCTCAACTCTCAATAACGTCAAAAAAATATGGGAAATTACACGTACATAGATATAAAGTTACCTGTTTGAATAGTTCTATTGGCCGGGATAAAGCAGGTGTTCCACTAAGCAATATAGCATACTTAGCTTTCTGACATTATTAAGACATTTAGTTTTCAATTGAGAGAAAGTGAGTATTATATAAAGGAAGATTACTCAGCAGCAAGCGGGCACTATCAATACTCAACTAATAACGAAGTCAAAACATAATCTTGATCAAAATGTTTTACATGCCCCACACTCTCATTTCAGGAGGAGGGGAACAAGGGTTTAGTGTACTAGACCCATAGTCCATGCTTTGGCACGTGCCAGAAGCTATTTTCCTGTCTCCTTTTTCAAATTAAAAAAAAAAATCTCCTTTTAATACTCTCAAGACTCTACAAGTAAAAAAAATCAACCATATATGTTTTCTATCCTTATTAAAGTTATTAGACATGATGAAATTACTTTAGAAGTATCAGAAGCAAGCATGCAAATGTGCAATTGTACCTTTATAACTGGAAGAGTAGCAGTAGTCCTCTTTGCCTGAGCATTTTTCAGATAGTGTGATTCATCTGCAATAACAACCTGAACAAAAATAGGTTGTGGTCAAGAGTGTGAATGTGAATGTGCTTGATCTCTAATCCTAATACATAGGTTAATTGCCGTAGTCATCATACTCTATCTCTGAGGGATGATAAAAAGGCAAAACCAAACACTGACATTGTTTAGGATTTACAAGCTGCAATGATAGTCAGTATATATTAGACAAGTGATTGGGTCTAACCTTAATGTCTGATGCCAAGAGCATATTCTGTAGCTTTGGCACCAAATCATATGAGATAATGTTGAACAGTCCATCCAGATGAATGCCACTTTTGGTACTTGAGGATACTATATTGAAACCTCCTCTGTTTGATCCACCACTTTGAGGCAAGACAATCTACTTAGGATAAGTAGTTAGTAAACTATTGTTCATAAAATATTCTTTAAGATTTGAATACAAAACAAGAGGCAATAAACATTAAAGATAAATTCACAAAGGGATCATGGATAACATACAAGTATATCTGACGAAGGAAGATTGAGCCATTGTTGGATCATCTAAATTAAAGAAAAATGGTAAGCACATAGTTTCCCAAATGTCTTCTACTACATGATTAAAAATGTAAAATACAACCCTTACAGTAGCCCATTGCAAGCGTAGTGAAGATGGTGCAAGTACGAGAACAGGCCATGAGTCTTGAATGCATGAAGCCACTGCTATGGCCTGCAAAAAGCAGGAAAAATTTATATATTCAACACTTAAGATGGTACTCCCACAAAATAAATATTCCTCACTTTCCTCCCCTAAGAGAAGGGGAAAGAACAAACAAGGACAAAAGGGCATGAATTGCTTTGCTGTGTATAGGTGAATTCTACCCACTGCATTCATGTTACTAATCTTCATCAGAAAAGAAAACAGTACTAAACGTGATGCACGGCAAAGGAATAGAATGATTTAGTCAGTGAATTGCCTGCAAGGTTTTCCCTAGTCCCATTTCATCTGCTAAAAGAATACGTCCTCCATGTTGCAAAATAAATCTGGAAACAAATAAAAAAACCTAAAATCAAGGCATATAGAAGCAAATTAGAGGGAGGAAAGAGACACAGAAGATAAACCACAATAACCAATCCATATTACTAGAGAGGTCTACAGGGGAAAAAAGGGAGCAGGCTACTATGTACCTAACACCTTCTCGCTGAAATGGCAAAAGCCTTGATTCAATGTACCTAGGGATCTGGTTGTATCGATCTTTTGGTAAACACAGCCAAAAATAGAAACTTCAGAAAGTTTAGCAAAATACAGCATATATATACATAGATACAAACAAACACGCTGAAACCATGGAAGATCAAGAAAGAATAGAACAAAAAACATGATAGTCATAAGCATTCCCCCTATACCTCGAAGATCTGGAACAGCAGATGCAGCAGTAATGGCCCGGTGCACTAATGAATCCAAGTTCTCCACCTGTAAAATAATTTCAAATAAATGTAGGAAGAAAACTATGTAGGAAGAAGACTAAAAGTAAAAGGTAAGTCAAAGAAAAAAAATAAGCTCAGATAAAAACCTCAAATCCCAAACATTATATACAGTTTTCTCAAAACAAACAATAAAGTTATATAAGCCACAACTGTGTCTTTATGATGGCAAACAATAACATCAAATTCCCGAATGTAAAGAAGATGAAAAATCATAAAAGATACTACCTGAACATTGCAACCAGATATTTCTCCAAGGAGCTTCTCTGCTTCTGATAAAGAAGATAGCGGGAACATCCATAACCTGCAAACTCAAGCTTTCATCAGGCTAAGCCTTCAAAACAGCCAATCCAGAGAACCTGAGCACATAACGCGCGCACACACACACGCATTGATGGAAGGGCGAGACAAATATACCTTTCTTTTGCATTCCAAGAAGCTCTAGGGACTTTTCGAAAAGCAGCAACTACTACCTGGAGCAAAACAGAGACAGAACTAGCATAAGCATGAAAGCTCCGCACAGAAATAGCACATGCTAAAAGATAAAACCCTATTCATGGAGGATTAAACACCTGATCATATTGAAACTTTGCTGCAACATTCCCAGTGGAATGAAGAAAAAATTTGACCGAGAGCTTTGGCGGTTCTTTTGGATGGTCATCTGCTTACACGTAAAGCCAGAAATCCAAAGAAAAAGCCAATAGATTACCAACTGATACAATGTTTGTGAAACAAATTTTAAGAAAGAGGGTGTGTTCCTAACAAGTCAATGGTGGATTAAGAAGCCCACCTTTATTAGTCCCTGGTTTCAATGCTCTACCTCCTTGAGATGAAGTATCAACCTGGATTGCAATACAATACAAACACTATAAAGGATAGCAAAAATAATACTAGTGATTAAAGTAGAAAAACAGCTCATGATTATTCTACATTTCGATTGTTCACTTCACAAAGCAAAACAAAATAGATTATATGCTAATGACCTACAGTAAAAGACTAACTTAACCCTATAATAATAACAGCGAAAAAGAAAGAAAAGCAAGCCACATAGAGAGAAACCCATATACCGTAAAGAAAGGGAAACAGCAAGGAATGAGAAAAAGATGATAACTTTACCCTCTGAGGACGAGAATCGGAAACAGGGTTTGATGGGTAGGGTTGAGAGCGGTTGGTAGAAGGTTTTGCAGAATGGTGTTGTTGCTGCGCATTGAATTGTTGAGCTGAAGAAGAAGCAGAAGTAGAAGAAGGAGCAGAAGAGGAAGTAGAAGAAGAAGAAGAACTGCGGAATTGAGCAATTTTCTGGAGAGCGTCGCGTTCAAGAGAATCGAGTTCCTCAGCGGTGATATCCCAGTCATCTTCCTCCATTATTGCTTCCTCTCACAAAGCCCGCGTTTGCTTTTTGCGTTCTTCCTCCAAAATTACACCTTGTTTGGTTTTTGTGTCTCTCTTTCTGCTCTCTGTTTTCTTTTTTTTTTTCTTCAAAATTCATAACCATCATTTTATATATAAAAAATATCCAGAAAAAATTAATGTTGGATGGGACTCGTAATTTTTCCATTAACTCAAAAGGTAACCAGGTATTTCTCCAAACATTATTGGTTTACAAATATAACAATGTTTGTTGTACAAATATGAACACATCTAACTAGTATTTAAATATATATTATATATTATACGTAATATATATTATATATATAATCATGTTATATATGATATACATTACATATAGTATATAGCATGTTGAATATTAGTTTGATATGTTTCTATTGTATAATAAATATTATTGAATAAAAAATATATTTATATATAAGAGTATACATTGGAATAACAAAAAGATTATTTGATGCAGGAAAAAGAAATTAGAATAGTTTTAGAACAAAAAGTGGGGGCCAAAACAAAATTAGGGATTTAATTTTATGACAGTATACAATTTTTTATACAATCATTTAATCATGTATTGTCACATCAGCTATGATTATATTTTCTCTTTTTTATTAACTAAAAAATCATATAAACTGAGCATTTTGATTGAATGACAGTATAAAATATCTTTACACAGTCAGTACATCAAAATTATTCTCATAAAGTTACATGTAATAAGTTAGTAATGTAAGGCTATGTTAGATGACATATATAAAAATTAAAATCACATAGTTGTATAAACAATTAAAAATTAGATAATTAATAAAAGGCGAGTGAAAAATTATGTTTTTTCTTCATATTCATCATTTTGAGGCTAAGAACTTGGCTAGCTGAAACTGAGATTCAGTATTCATGATATAGCACATGTAAGATCACATAGGCATATAACATTACAAAGAATTAATCAATAACGACAAATGAAACAACAACATGGTAATAAATCTAATGAACATTATGTAGAGATGCTTCGGCATATTGGTCACTTTGCATTGAAAAAAGTAAAGGAAATGCATTAAAAAATAAACAAAATCATAATCTTTATTATTTCTATATCATCTACGAATAGTCCGATTAAATACACACACAAACTCACATCACTATAATTGAATGACATAAATCAACAAAATAAAGAATAAAAACACTACCAAATAGATATAAGAATAAGTAGAACATAATGAGTTACATATAAGAGAAGGAAAAAAAATGTATATTCTTTTCATAGAAATATTGTCAAAAAAAACTAAAACATATAATATATTAACATAAGATAGGAAAGGAGAATGATAAAGTCTTTAAATTGATAGTCCTCAATTCCTTCTATGTGTAAAAATCATATAATTCTATATTTGAATGACTATAATATTTAATTATATACTCTTAAATAAATTTATGAAAAAAATTTCACATTATAAGCCTTCAGTTTTATAATGCACAACAAAATAAGTAAACCCTAATTTGAAGGTATATATTCTTTACTTTTATATGTATATATGAAAAATATTATAATCTCATATTCTAAAGTATATACTATTCAATTATACAATAAAAAAATATATAATTTCATATTTTAAAGTCTATATTTTCTTAATTTTTTTATCTTTCATAAAAAATTGTGTGATCTCACATTTTAAAGTATATAATTTTTAATTACTAATAGATATAAAAAGAACAATGTAATTCCATATTTCAAAATCTGTAGTATTTAATTTTATAGTCTTTCTTGAAAAAAATTGTGTGATCTCATATTTTTAATTATATAGTCTTTAATTACAACTACATGTAAAATCTTTAATAATTCCATGTTTGAAGTCTATAGTATTTAATTTTCCTAAAAAATAGTGTGGTATCTATTGTAAAAAATTAAGTAATTCTATATTTTAAAGTCTATAGTCTTTATTTTTATAATCTTGCTAAAAAATTAATGTAATATCATATTTTAAAGTATTTAAACTTCAATTTATTCTATATGTAAAAAATCATATAATTTCATATTTCAAAAACTATAGTCTTTAAATTTATAATCCTTAAAAAAATATGAAATCAAATTTTATAATATGTAGTCTTTAGTTTTATAATTACAAAATAATCAATAAACTCTAATTTAAAAGTGCATAATCTTAATTTTTATGATTTACACTCTCAATCTATCATAATTAATTAATAAATATGCATGTATAAAGTTAATATATAATTGGATAAAAATATATTGTATAGACTAAGGTTGAATTAGGTAAAGTTTTTCGTTGAGGTGCTCATGTTCTCAAAAAGTTGGAGCTCCTATTTTGCGTTTGATAAATAAAAAAGTTGGACTGTTTTTGCTCATGACTTTTGAGAATAGGGGGTGCTCTTGGGAGCCATAAAGAATAGATTTTCAGAGCCAATTTTGACTCTCTGAAAATGAAAATACATAAATGACCCTCATTTACACAATATCTTTTAATATTATATCTATTATGGTCATTTAATATCTTGGGAACTATTTTACACTATTTTACCAAACATTATAATGATGACTTCTGCTTATTAAGAGTAATTTTTGTATAATTTTACAGTACTATTATGACTCTCCAAGAGCAGCTTTTTGAGAACCCAAGAAGATCATCAGCTTTTCTAGAGCCACAAAACTTTATCAAACTCAACCTAAATTGATCTAATGTAACCGGTTAAGTTAAAAAATTGTGGTAAATATTGTTTAACTTTAATTTATGTGCATATGAATAAAATCCAAAAATAAAACTCCTAAAAATAATTATTTATGGCAACAATTAAATAAAAAAATCAGACACAATAAAAGTTGATTAAAAAGTGTAAAGCAGTTTATTGAGTGTATTAAAGTCTAATCACACTCTAACCATGACATATATTAGAATCAACCAAAGTAATCAGTAATCACACAACAAAACCCTCCATTTTCATTTTTCACACAAACACACAATTTCTCTTTCTATTTCTTGAAATCTTGATTTTCTAGGGTTACCGTTATTCTTCACCGTACGGACACGGAGGAGGGAGAGAGAGAGAGAGAGAGAGAGATAGATTCTTCTCCTCCGGCAAATGCTCCGATGACCTCACCGCAACACTCCGTTGCTACGTCGTCGGCGTCGTCGTCCTGCACCATCTGCGGTGTCTCCAAGCGCCGCTCACTCATCCTCCACAACCTCCGCCACCGCGCCATCACCCGCCGTTACTGCACCAACTGCCTCCTCAAGACTCACAATGGCCACTTCTGCCCTATCTGCTACCATGTCTACGACCACGCCCCTCCCCCTCACCTCCGCCTCATCTGCATACGCTGTCCCGCCATCGCCCACCGCTCCTGCGCCACCGAAGACGAAGGCGACGACGACGATTCCTCCGACATAGAGCAGTCTTTCCGGTGTCCGTCATGCGCCGACCCTAACTACGCGTTTTTCACTCCAAGATTCGAGGGCGGAAGTGAGCGTTCCTTGAGAGGATCGATTGACCAGTCGTCCGCCGAGGCTCTCGTCGCCGCTGCACGGATCGCAGCGCTGTCGATGATGAAGGAAGCCGCTGTGGCACGGGTCGAGGCGCAGCGGCGCGCGCTGGAGGCCGCTGCTGCTAGGAACAAGGCCAGGGAGGCACTGGAGTGCCTCGAGAGGATCATATCGCTAGAGGAGAAGGACCGGTTGGTGGCGGAGCAGGAGCTGCAGAAGCGTCAACGCAGGAAGTAAATGAATAGCGTACCTTTCGGTTTTTCTCCATTTTTTCGCAAACCTTTTGCAAATAAGAATTTGATTTAGACTTTGTTTTGATTATCATTTTGCTGCTAATTGGGCACTAGTTGTGGCAGGTTTTAGATTAGGGGACGTAGTTTGATTGGATTTATTATTTTTCTTGTTTGCATCATTCAGATATTGAAACTTCGTACAGGACTTATTCTGATGCTGTCATTACATTGCATGTTGTGATTATATACATATACCCGGTTATGCGCTGATTTCTCATTGAATGATTTGTCAAATATGTGCATGTATTGTGTGGATGTGCTCTGAATGTGCTTCTTGGTTTATCTGATACATGTTTTGAAATTCTCCTTTGCCGATTATTTTGTGTCATATATGTGTTGGTTGTTTGTTAACTCCAACTCATAAAGATCTTCTTGGTATTTCTTGGCATTCGCATCTTTTGCCATTAGTGAGTTGTGCAGCCAGAGTGCAGCTTGTTTTTGTTAGTTTATTCACTCTTTCTTGAACTTAGTTTTAGTCTGATTTTTTATAATTCCGTAGATTGATCATCATCTGCAATGGACAGACAATTATGAGAACCTTCAATCTTCTATAGACTGATAGTTAATGAAAGATTTACGGCAGATATTCCAAAGAAGTCAGCCATGCTACATTTAGGAATCAGGGTGGCTAAAATTAATTATGAGATGTTCTTACTGAAGCTGTTGGCTGTAGTTTTTCACCCCCAACGTTGTTTCATTTTAAGATTGAGATATATATTGGTGCTCTATGCTTTCATTAAATACTAATGTCTGGCCTATTTAATCTTATTCTAAAATCTTATTACAAATTATTAATATGTACTGTAATTCCAATTTGATATCAAGTAAAAAGTTAGTATGTGAGGCTGGAAAACATTTAAATGTGGAATAAGAATAACTTAGTTGATTGCTTCTCTAGTTCAATATGCATCTTGGGTGCTACCTCTCTCAGTGGTTCAACCAAGCTGGTTGCGTTTCTGGTTCAATCTGTTCTGTTTCTGGTTCAAACTATTTTGTTTCAGTGAGTGTCTCTTCTAATGCAGTGCCTTTTGATCCATCGTCTTTCATATTGTAGAATGTAGATTATTCTAGCCCTATCTCCATGCAACTAATTTACTATACACCTTCTGGTGAAAAATGCTTAGATTTCCAGAACATGTTTCAGATGGGTATTCTTTCAGCCATCATGATTGAATAATTTCATCAGAGATGGCTTTCAATGTATTTGATGGTTGAATTTCAGTCTCGGTTCTTTTAGCAAAGATAATATGAGGGTTAAGTAACTGTTGTCAAGGATCAAAGAGTATAGTTTGAAGATTTATTGAATTGATATCTGGTGTCCACTACACTTGATGTTTATTTTCTTTTTTATCCCTTTCAATCGTTGTTAAGATGTGGGATAGTTATTCACTGAGGAAACAGGAGAATGGAATTCTTCCCTTCTATGGTAAAATTTTGATGCAATACTTGTATTGTGATTTAAGAATTTTGTGCAAATTGGCAAGTTTGATTTTGTTCAGCATATCCGTGGCTCTTCCTTGACATTTACATCTAGATTTTTTTTCCCTCTTTTCACTCCTGCTTATTATGGTAAAACTTAAAAGCACGATATTGTGCACAACTACTACAATACAACCACGGTCAACAAACACTTTCCATTAGGTGGAGTTGGCTACATGGTTCTAGTGAGACAATTGTATCCTATCATAAACCAAGTCTATAGACTGTAGATAAGCCATTAACACTATTTTAAGTAAGAGGTAACTTCTTTACTTCTATGCAAGCCTCAATCCTTTTGCACATTTGTTTGGGAAACTATTTGAAAAGACCATGTGCTTTACATTTATTAGATATTAAGTGGTTGATATTGTCCCAAATTAGGCACTTAGCCAAGTCTTGGAAACTTGGGTATATCATGGTCCGACCAAAAGAGTAGAAGTTAAATGTTACAGACCTTGGGAGAATTACACCACTAAAGCTAACTATTCTGATTGGAAATTCCAAGGCCATATAAGCCCCACACTGCTTCTAATGTGGGATTCAAGTTCCATACCATGCATTGAATCCTAATCCCTTCATCATGCTCCGGAGCCTCGGTGACTAGTGACTACAAGGGTTCACTATCCATTAGCCCTTTTATTGACTAGTCTTTGGCAAACACTACAATGCCAACATCACTACAAGTCAATATTCCACGGTCTATATACTTAATATTATATTGGATTGCTTATTGTTCCACAAAGTGACTAACCATTTACATTTTCAAATATTTAATTTATAAAGGGTTTGGAATGCATTTTTCGTTTCAATTTCTCTTATTAATCCGTTCATGGATATTTTTATGATTGCTTTCTTAGCATGTATGGTCATCTAGATGAAAATCTCTCCTTATGAATAATATCATATGTGAGAGAAACTTGCTTCTCAGGGAAACATCACTATCCTTGCCTTTTCAATGTCCTTTATTCAAGGCTTAGACCTGAGAGATGGCTGCTTTCTGCTTTGATAAACCATATGATCTCTATGACAATGTCATTTGTTACACTATTTAGAGGAATGTAATGATTATTATATTTCCTTTCATTACAAGTTGGTTATGAAATGCATAAAAAACTATTGTTTTGTATGTATTATTATCTTGTCTGATAGAGCAGGTTATTGCAGATGTATTTAAAAAGTATGTTTGAATGTTGGGTCTGCCGTTTTATTATTCTCTGTGCCAGTTTATTGTGGCATGAGCGTTATGAAGCTGATTGACAATCTGGATATTTTGAATGGATTCATGTATGACATTGAAATGAAAGGATTTGTGAGCACTGAATGTAAATTTTTATATATTAGCAGGTACCATGATATCTAATATTTGATTTCAGGGGTTAGTTTGCCCTGATTTTTTATTACTCATACTTCTCAGTGATGGACAGCTCTGTGACAAATACTGCGGAAGAAAGAAATATAAATTGTGATAATCTAGTAATACGTGCCTCACCTTTTTTCTGCTAACTCCTGAACAGGTATGGATTTTTCTCAATCTATGCTTATATTGGGTTCAAAATTTCTTACCTATCTATACTCTCTCCTTGCTCATTCTGTTTTCCAAAAAGATTAATCTTAATGTACTATAACTGAGAAGATTGAATAAAGACCTACTTACCCATGTAACTTTTGATGACACTTAATTATCTAACTTAATATTCCTTTTTGTTGCCGGGTACATTTAGTATCCCCTTTAGATTATGTCATTGAAATTCCACTAGGTTCCAAGTACCATTAGCATCAAGAAATTCCTCCAATGTTTTTCCACTCAAAATTTTGCCTTGCTAATCCAGTAGATTTGCTATTGTATGGATACTTTTTGCACTCATTTTCATGTCATTTCTTGGCTATTCCCACAGGTTTTGCAAGTTCAACAATTGGAAATCCAACCAGGTATTGCAGCAGCTGGTGCAGGGAAGGTGCTGCTGAAGTGATGAACTGATGATGTCATGATACATAGAAAACTGGATCATTTTGATATCTGAGTAAACTCTCAGGGTGACTTATTCATTGCCTTCTGGATATAACATAACTGGTGTAGTTAGGATCTCAATTGTATCCAAAATTATTTGAAGGTATCCTACACGAACCTAACCCCACTAATGTAAACTCCAGTGGTATATTGTTTGTAAATTTGTAATTTGTTCTTAATTTTTTTATTTGTATTTTTGGACTTGTGAAAGTGTTTTTGTCTCGAGTAAGATTCGGGCTTATTCTATTACTATTATTGTTATTATTATTTAACATTCTTCGTAGAATCAAATTATCTCAAAATTCAATTCAATTATAAAATCTACGCCACTCATCAGATTAAAATTAAGAATGGTTCTTAACAAAACTAAAATTTCAACCGAAATTTTAGGATAATTCCTAAATAAAACAATAAAGTAATTGAGAGAATTAATTTATTAAAGAAATTAATTGTGGACATATTTTTTATTGAGAATGTATGAGAGTAAGAGTGAAGTCCACGTAGGTAGGGGTGGATCTAACTTTGAGAATTGTCTCAAGTAAGAAATTATGGGAAGAGTTATTAGAAGTTTGTGATATGGGAAACATCAAATAAGTACCGGTTCATTAACCTTCCCGATACTGTCTGTTTTTGGAATGAAGGTCTGTGTTCTAACTTGTTATGTGTTTTGTATGCTCCAACTTCAATGTTCTTGCTTCATAGTACGGGAAATTCCATTATCCTGCACGAAACTACGCAGTGGTTTCCATGCATAGTGTTACTTGTTGCTTTGCACCACCAAAAGGTAAAAAAGTTTTGATCTTTTTCTCTGTTCATACATACCCAAAAGTTATTTATATATGAAATGCGTGCTACACTTCTGTGTTGTAGTTGTTCTAGCTCTTGCTATCATTCTCAGGTAAAAAAAAATCATCTTTATGGGTTAAGGGTGTTGAACCTCTTTTTCTGTTTTGCTTCAGTTACTAATGGAAATAATAAGAACAAGTAATAGAGGTTTTTTAAAAAGCTATTGTGTGTTCAGTAGTTAGCACTGCTATGAAGACATGATGTGATTGTATGTGTTTATGATTAAGCAATTTTTTGTATATTTCTTCTGCTGAAACTGTCTTTTAACATGTTGGATTTGAACCAGATGACTTGTCAATATGGGTTTCAAGAACTTGCTGATTGTGATGATGTGTCTGTGGGCTTGGTCTGGATCCTTGGCTTGTCCAAATTCTGATGATGGGTTGATGAGGATTAGTCTGAAAAGGAGGAGTTTAGACATTAAGACTCTTAACTCTGCAAGGATCAAGAATGCTGTTCATCTTAGAGGTTTAGGGAGTGAAAATAAGAGTAATAATCTAGAAGCAGGTGTAGTGTATCTGAAGAATTATCTTGATGCACAATATTTTGGGGAGATTGGTATTGGATCACCTCCACAAAGCTTCAAAGTTTTGTTCGACACCGGAAGCTCCGATCTTTGGGTCCCTTCTTCCAAATGTGTCTTTTCTGTAAGTTAATCAATGATCTGATCCATTTGAATACCCTCCTTCTTCAGTTTTATTTTCTTCTGTTCAACCTTGTTCTGAAAGCAAGATATTTCTAATTGCAGATTGGTTGCTATATTCATTCCAAGTATAGGTCGAAACTGTCTAGCACCTATAAGAAAATAGGTAACTGTAGACTTCGGATAAGAATAGCATTAATTTAAAACTGATTTCTTTTTGAAGCTCTTACATCTGGTTTTGATTGATGCGGCGTTCGGAAAATGTCCAGGAACTCCTTGTCAAATGCCTATTGGCCATGGATCCATTTTTGGCTTCTTCAGCCAAGATAATGTCAAAGTTGGGGAAATCATCGTCAGAGATCAAGTCAGAATTTTTACCATAATCAGTTTTGTGATTTATTGAGTTATATATATATGTATATGCTTCAAATATGTTTTGTACCTTGGTATTTCTGATGGCTAGTTACTTCTAATCCTCCAGGAATTTGCTGAGATTACTAAGGAAAAATCTTTGGCGTTTTTAGCTCTTCATTTTGATGGGATATTTGGACTTGGATTCCAGGATATTTCAGTCGGAAAAGTCACACCAGTGTGGTATAACTTATCAATCCATTTCTGTTTATTTACCTTGCTGTGTTTGACAAGGTTTCATAATATTGTGAACAATCATCTTCTTCAAGAATGATTAGTTTTTGTGAAAACAGGTATAATATGATGGAACAAGGGCATGTGGGTCAAAAAATTTTCTCTCTTTGGCTAAATCCAGACCCAATGGCAAAGATAGGGGGTGAGATTGTCTTTGGTGGTATTGACTGGAAGCACTTTAGGGGTGACCACACTTATGTACCTCTTTCTACAAAAGGTTATTGGCAGGTAAATTCTATTCACAACTTCATTCATCACTTCTTTGTAGAAGTCTCTTAATCTTATCATTAACCATGCCAATATTTATTTGTTGTTGTTTTAATCTGCAGATTGAGGTGGGAGATATTCTGCTTGCAAACAATTCAACAGGTTCTGTCGTCGCAGTTCTATTCTAGATTATGTCTGATCTATCTTCCTTGTGTTTTCATTACAATTTGAATTTGCAGGGTTGTGTGAGGGTAACTGTTCTGCCATCATTGATTCAGGCACATCTTTAATTGCCGGTCCAACTGTATGATCTCAAAACATTATACTTATGTTACATCTTGGTACTTCTATTGTTCTCTTTCCTTTGGCATCTTTTTTCTTAACAGTTAGTTCTTATATGCAGAGTATTGTAACTCAAATTAACCATGCCATTGGAGCAGAGGGATATGTGAGTTTTGAATGTAAAAATGTTGTTCATAACTATGGCGATACGATATGGGAATTCTTAACTTCCGGGGTTAGTTCTCTGTCCATGTCCTTTTATAAGACAGAGAGATTATCCAAAGCTGTAAAATGGAACTTTAACCGTCCTTGACATATCTTGTGTCTTCAGTTAAGACCTGAAATTATATGTGTCGATGTTGGACTCTGCTCGCGTAATGGATCTCACAAAATGAAGTACAAGTTTTTTTTCATTTTCCTCTTATTCATTCTACTATCAGACATTCCTTTGTTTAAATTATCTCAACATAATCTAACTC
This sequence comes from Aeschynomene evenia, assembly GCA_013621005.1. NCBI lineage: Eukaryota > Viridiplantae > Streptophyta > Magnoliopsida > Fabales > Fabaceae > Aeschynomene > Aeschynomene evenia. The sequence continues at coordinate 30,432,352 of CM024263.1, read as the reverse complement.
AACTTGCAGTGAAGTTATTGAAACTGTGGTGCATAATGAAAGCCGGGGCGAAACACGAACAAGGGAGAGCCCCTTGTGTACATTTTGTGATATGATTGTGTTTTGGATTCAAGTTCAGCTTAAGCAGAAGAATGCAAAGGAAAAAATATTAAAACATGTTGATGAGGTAGTAGAAGTAGTACTATATAATACAGATTAAACCTCAGAATTATGTTCTCTATTACTTTGTATTCAATTCAATCACTTTATGACTTAACAGTCCTGTTTTTCATCTTTGTCAATTTCCTTCTGCAAAAGCTATGTGAGAAGCTCCCAAATCCCATTGGACAATCACTTATAAACTGCGATAGCATTGTATCTATGCCACAAATTACATTCACAATTGGGAACAAACCATTTCCCCTCTCTCCAGAACAGGTCTGATTTTCATGATCATTTGCCAAAGTTTACCATTGTTTATTGCAAATCAATATTTGGTTTCTATTTCTTAACAATTACATATATATGTCCTTTTTTTTCATATCAGTATGTATTGAGAGTTGAAGAAGGATGCTCTACTGTGTGCTATGGTGGGTTTGTTGCTCTGGATGTGCCTCCTCCACAAGGTCCCCTATGGTAATGAATAATAATTATCACATCATATGGTTAATATCATTATTCTTGGATCATTGCACAAAATGAAACTAGTGCCTAATTTTTTACTTTTGCTAAAAGAAATTCTTTTTATATATAGTGTATGACAATTGGTGGCATGAATGTAGGGTTCTTGGAGATCTTTTTCTGGGGGCATATCATACTGTGTTTGATTATGGCAATCTCCGTATTGGATTTGCTGAAGCTGCCTAGTCATAGTTTGATATCATAGTAATAATAGTATTATGTCAAATTGTTTAAATTTATAAAATAAGAAGAAAAAAAAACTTTACATGTATGTGAATTTGCATGCCATAGGTGTGTATCTCTTGTAAATGGCCATTGATGTATTTTTATTTTATGAATAAGAAATGTGAAACCTCCTTTCAAGGCAAACATCATTAGATATAATAAGAACAAAAAACAAAATGGAATGCACCAGCCGGGAATCGAACCCGGGTCTGTACCGTGGCAGGGTACTATTCTACCACTAGACCACTGGTGCAGATGAAACACATTTCCAACCACTGATATTTCTGCTATAAACAACCACCCAAACCAGAATTTTGTCCCATCTCGAAATGTTACACATGGTCACTACTTTATATATATATATATATAATTCATTTGACTCCATATTTTAAAGTCTATAATTTTTATTTTATAATAAAATCAAAAAATTATGAAATTTCACATTTTAAAGTACAATTTCTAATATATGTAAAAATTTCATTTAATTTACTATTTTATAGTCTATAGTCTTTATTTTATAATATAACCAAAAAAATTATAAATATTTTAAATTATATAGCTTTCAATTTCTATTATATTTCAAAAATTTATATGATTCAATATGTTTAACGCTATAGCCTTAATTTTATAAGACAAAAAAAAAATTGTAATATATCTCATATTTCAAAGTATATAGCATTCAATTTCTATAATTTGTAAAAACTTTATGTTATTCACTATTTTAAAGCCTATAGTCTTTATGTTATAGTGTATACAGAAAAAATTTATGAATTCTTACATTTCAAAGTATATAGCCTTCAATTTCTACTATATGTAAAACTTTCATGTAATTCATTATTTTAAAGCCTATTGCCTTTATTCTATAATGCAACCTAAAAATTTGTCATATCTCAAATTTTAAAGTATATAGCCTTCAATTTCTACTATATTTGAATAATTCATGTGACTCAATATTTTAAAGCCTATAATTTTATTTTTTAATGAAACAAAAAAATGTGAAATTTCATATTTTAAAGTATATAGTTTTCAATTTCTACTATATGTGAGAATTTCATGTCATTGGATTTTTTAAATGCTATAATCTTTATTTTGTACTATATACAACAAAATTAATGAAATCTCATATTTTAAAGTATATAGCCTTAAATTACTACTATATGTAAAAAATTCATGTGTTTCAATATTTTAAAGGCTCTAGTCTTTATTTTATAATATAAGTAAAAAAAACTGTAAAAACTCACATTTTAAAGTATATAGTTTTCAATTTTTATTATATGCTAAAAATTCATTTGACTCAATATTTTAAAGTCTATAGTCTTTATTTTATAATAAAAAAAAAGATATCTCACATTTTAAAATACAATTTCTACTGCATATAAAAATTTCATGTAATTCACTATTTTAAAGCCTACGGTCTTTATTTTATAAATCATCCAAAAAAAATTGTGAATTCTCTAATTTTAAAGTATATAGCCTTCAATTTCTACTGTATGTAAAAATTTCATGTAAATTACAATTTTAAAGCCTATAGTCTTTATTTTATAATACAACCAAAAAAATAGTGAATTCTCTCATTTTAAAGTATATAGCCTTCACTTTCTACTATATATAAAAAATTCATGTGATTCAATATTTTAAAGGCTATAGTCTTTATTTTTAATATAACCAAAAAAAATTGTAAGAACTCACATTTTAAAGTTTATAGCCTTCAATTTTTACTATTTGTGAAAAATTCATTTGACTCAATATTTTAAAGCCTATAGTCTTTATTTTGTAATAAAACAAAAAAAATTATGAAATCTCATATTTTAAAGTACAATTTCTACTATATATAAAAATTTCATATAATTCACTATTTTAAAGTTTATAGTCTTTATTTTATAATACAATCAAAAAATTGTAAATTATCTCATTTTGAACTATATAACTTTCAATTTCTACTATATTTAAAAAATTCATGTGATTCAATATTTTGAAAGCTATAGCCTTTATTGACAACCTTAAAAATTTTAATATATCTCACATTTCAAAGTATATAGCCTTCAATTTCTACTATATGTAAAAACTTAATGTGATTCAATATTTTAAAGGTTATAGTCTTTATTTTACAGTGTATAAAAAAATTGTGAATTCTCTCATTTTAAAGTATATAGCCTTTAAATTTTATTATATGTGAACCATTAATGTGGTTCAATATTTTTTAGGATATAGTCTTTATTCTAAATACAATAAAAAAATTGTGATATCTCAAATTTTAAAGTATATAGCCTTCAATTTCTACTATATGTGAAAAATTCATTTGACTCCATATTTTAAAGCTTATAGTCTTTATTTTATAATACAACAAAAAAATTGTGAATTCTCACATTTCAAAGTATATAGCCTTCAATTTCTACTATATGTGGAAAATTCATGTGATTCAATATTTCTAAGATTATGATCTTTATTTTATAATACAACTAAAAAAATTGTGATATCTCATATTTTAAAATATATAGTCCTCATTTTCAAGTGTTGAGTTGCATTTTCTAATCTTTCGATGAACTTTATTAATTAGAGATGGGTTGGAAGAAGATGATAATTTTTTTTAAAAATCACTACTCAAGAGTCAAGATGAAGACAATTAAGAATAGTAAAAAGTAGTTTTTTTTATGGATGATAAGGTGGTTAAGAAGAGAATAATATTTATTAATTTATTTTTAAATTTTTTAAACTTAGTGTTAGAGATAAAAACTTAACTAACTTTAGAAATTCTCGTATAGTAATAGACTAATCACATCTTGAGAGTTGAATTAACTGATTAGGCGTTGGTATCCTCAGATTTAGGGATATACAAAATCTGTTAGGATATAGAAAATCTGATAAGATCATATCTATTTAAATTTTAAAAAAGATATCTCAAGTTTTAATTTGATAATCTGTTACAAGATCAATGGCAGTAGCATCAAAACAACACTAGCAACTAATATATAAGAACCACAGCGTGTGTCATTCATCAAAGTGAAAAGCACTTATCTTGATATTGATCTTGATTACTTCATTCCCCTCGGATTCTAAGCAAATACAAGCAATATGGATGATTTGGCAGATGATTTGTTGGTCGAAATATTATGTCGGCTTCCATGCAAGTCTGCAGTGAAATGCAAGTCCATCTCCAAAAGATTCTTGGCTCTGATCTCACACCGGAGTTTCATAGAACGATACTTCCATCAGCACCACCACCAACTCATGAGCCAAGATCAACTCGAGAGGCAATGGCACTTCAACCCTCTCTCAAAACGCAGGATCCTCATGTCGTTCCAACCCAACAACATCACTCTTGGTCAATATGAATCATGGAGCCACCTCAAATCCTGTTTCATCGTGGGCTGTTCCAATGGCTTGCTTCTATACAGAACACACACAACCTACTTTGTCTGTAACCCTGTCACCAAGCAGTTCTTCCAACTCCCCCCTCCACCACCACCACCTTCTGCCAGAGACGACAGAGATTATGGTAATAAAGGGCTTGATGGGTTCATATGTGAACCTAATTACCTTCATCACATGGAAGGAAGAAACAGGTTCAGGGTGGTGCGGTTCTCTTTATATCATGGGAGATGGTATGAGTCAGATCAGTTTGAGATGATGGTGTTCTGTTCTGAAACAGGACAATGGAACACAAAGGTTGTCTCATGCATAAAGGGTTCGAGTTTCAAGCAAGAAGCGATGCGTGTGCCTGCTACGATTGCCCATGGAGGGAAGCTTTATTTTTGGGGGAAGGGGAGTGTTCTTGTGTATGACCCTTTTGACAAGGAAGAAGTTGAATGTGATTGCCATGTGATCGAATTTCCAAGTGGGTCATACCCTTTTGTTGCTTCAACTGGTCATGTTGGTGTGAGCTGTGGTAAGATTAGGCTATGTGTTGTGTTTCCTCTGCTAAGTGTGAGTGTTTGGGAGCTGGAGGCTGAGAGTAGGAGCTGGTGTTTGGTGCAGACTAGTGTTGTTGTTGCAGAGAAGGAAGTTGGCAGAGTTTTTGGTCATAGGGTGAGAGTGAGAGTGAGGGCCATTCATCCACATCATGGGGATGTTGTGTTGTTGCAATGGGCTCACAGATTGTTCTTTTGGAACTTGAAAACTAACCAAGTTCATACTGCTGGGGTTGGCCATCATGATTTGCAAGTCATCTCCCTTGACCTCCCATGCTGGCCTACTCCAATTCCATCCATAGTAGGATCATAGTTTTTTGCTTCTCTTTTAATTTATCTCCTAATTCTTAATTAATTACATTCACTCATGTTCTGGTTGTTCTGGTGTATCAGTTCTTCCCATATGAGTCATGTTATTAGTCTTTTATTGCCTGGACTACTTTGAATCATAATTTAATTGTGTCCGACTACTTTATTGAATTTCACTCGCTCGCATTTATAAAGTTAGGCAGCAAAATGACTTGATAGAAAATATAAAGACTCTTTGAGGATAAATAAACCCTGTAAAATTACTATCAAGTATCTTATCATATTCAAATTCTTAATTGTTCGTACATTTGATTTGAAATGTTAAAAATGATAGAATGGGATGGAAGGGAGTGAGATTTTTTAATGTTACATTGTTTGGATTTATTATAGAAAGATGGGATGAGATCAATTCCATCATTTTTAACCTTTCTCATCCCCTCTAAATTGGGAGGAATTGGATGGAATCACTCTCTCTCAAGCCAAAATTTTTAAAAAAATATATCATTCCATTCCATTTCGTTTTATTAAATATCCAAACAACAATATAAAATTTATATCTTATTCCGTCTCATACCATTCATCTATATTCCATCTCACACCATCCACCATCTATTATCCAAACAAAGCCTTCCTGTTCTGAGAACGAAAGTGTTGCCACAGTCAACTACATGATGTTTTTGTTAACATAGATATTATTCGAGGCACATGAAACGGAATTAACTCGATCAAGAACCTCCTAGTTTTGTTCTTGAATTTTCATTTCAAAGTAACAAAATCCTTGTGTTAAGATGGATATTCTCTCATAATACTTAACACTTCTATACATACATATATATAGTTGGCTATATATGCATGGTTATTGATTTATAATATTGTGAGTGGTTTGAGTGAGTGAGGAAAAAGCTGAAACTAATGCTGCCTTAAGAGAAGGATCCTTGGTTATGGCTGCAGTCACAAGATCCACCATGTCAAGGTTTGTCTCTGATGAGGGTAGTATCATATCTTGAAGCTTAGATGACAAGTAAAACCTCCCAATATCTAATGGCAGAGGAAATGCTGCTGATGTGGTGTTTGATGAAATGCCCCTTTGGGTTAAGTCGAGTGTTATGGTGGGACATGAAGCCAAGGCAGATGAAGAGATGGATAAAGGAGAGAAGAGGGCTGAATTATTATTAGAACTAGTGATGGAGCCAGAGAGGAACATGTTGAGTGCAGCTGATGTTGTGTTGGCTATGGCTCTGGCTGCTGCTGGGAGTGGATGGTTATGGTTCCCCTCATAGCTTGTGATCACAACTGTGTCATCCATAGAACACCTCTGAACCTTCTTACGAACTGGACATGATGTTCCCATGCTGCAACGGTAGTAGCCTCGGGGACAAGGGTTTCCCTTTGAAGTCTTTTGCCCATACTTCCTCCATTCACATCCATCACCCACCTTAATTAATTATATTAGAACCAATTATTTGCCAATTCTTCTCACTTATTAAATTCATTAAATATGATAGATGTAACCAACTTGTATCCAATATGTGATATAGGATGTGTGCTATACGTATACACATATATGTATACACATATACGTATGACACATATCCTGTAACATGGACAGCACACGTTGGATATAAGTTAGATGTATTTCTGTTACGTCAAATATTATTGGATATAAATACAATTTAATTATTGATTAATTAAATGCAGGCATGAATGCATATATATATATATACCAGAGAAAAATCTGATGTTGCCCTTATGGAGACTCTAGCTTTCCTGCAAGATGCTTGATCGGATTCTTGTGGTGCGGCCATTTGGTTACTGATGGTTTTAGGTTCAACGATATTATTGGAAGGACATGATGATGAAATTATGTTTCTGCCTTCTATGTTGATGTGATGAAGAATGTTGTTTCCAAGAGAACCAAATCCTAATTCTTTGATTCCATCAGAAGCAGCAGATGAATGATTTCGATGAGATAGTTGCTGCTGCTGCATCGCCAGCAATAACTGATTCTGAAGAGCAGCATAGTGTTCTGTTATCTGATTTAGCATCAATTTTAATTTCTCATTCTCTTTCTTCATTTCCTCTACCTTCTTTTGCAGCAATCCCAACTACAATCATCAATAACCACTCCATCCTCATCATCTATTAAATTAAATTAAATTAAATTAAACTGCTTATCATTTATAGTTATATTATTATATATATATATATATATGCTGCTGATGATATAAACACATACAAAGATTATTAATTAATTAGTTACTACTCACTTGAGTCGTCGTCATCATCAGGGGCTGATGTTCTTGATTTATTTGGAGAGGATTATTTTCTAAGCTATTATTCGTCAAGCTCAAACTCAGAAGAGCAGATCCTGGCTGATCCAACATACAATATATAATAACAAGTCAAATTATGATCATGAGATCTTTATTTATAGTTCATTCAAAGATTCGTCTGCTTCCAGCGCAGCTAGCCATATATAAATTAAAGGAGGATTGGAATTATATATGATAGAAACTTACAGGATTATTAGTGATCATGGAGGAATCCTCAGTAGTAGTGCCCTTCATCACTGGTTTTGTATGTATCACACAGCCTTTCTTCAACAACTTGAAATACTTCTTTATTTAATTAATTAATTGCAACTACTTTGTCTTCCAATATTTTGTATCTATATAACCTTATTTTCTTTTTTATTGCAACTCAGATATTATCACATATATATATATATCTGGGTAGCTAGTTAAGGTTTCACTCTCCAATAAAGTAACTAACTAGCTGTTTAAGCAGAAACCATGTAAACTAAAAGATGCATATCCAATATAATATATGCAGCCATATATGTCTATATACTCCCTCTCTTTCTCTTTCTCTCTCTTAATTAGCTTGTACACGACAATATTAATTAAAAATTGATTTAATTTTCACAAATAAATTTGACTTTGTCTACGTGGTGGGGGAAAAAGGAGTGAGACTAGAGAGAGGGATCGGAGGGAGAAGCTAGCTATATAAATAAATTAGAATCAGTTTCTGATGAGAATTTAATTAATTTGCATTATTCATTGCTGTACTAATTAAAGTTATTACGATCTCTAGAATATGCTCGAGGCTAGATAGATATATACAATACCTTTTTTTTGGGGCACAGCAGGTCTTAAGACTTGCTACGTTAACATATGGGCAAAGGTGGGTTTTTTATTAAAAGTCTAATAATGTTAATTTTATTTTTTTTGGTAAATATCTAATAATGTTAATTAATTAATTAAACATAGTGCTCTGGCCTAATAATAAAGGAAAAGTATATTGGGATCACATAAAAAAGTCCATGTAATGATGTATCAAAATACTAATTAACATGTTTTGTCCCGGAAAAAAAAATTTTACATCACAAAATTAGTTATCATGTCCAATTTTCAATAATGAAAAATTATTAATCCTACTTTTAATGTTATATATTAATCCAATATTTTAAAAGTTAAATTAATAGTTTTAAAAAATTAAATTATTATAAATAATGACTAATAATAATCATCAATTTTATAATGTACATGTAGTATTAATCTATGTTGCTACGTGTCAAGAAGATATGTTTGTTTCTAGAAGTGAATTAATTGATTAATTTGTATTTCCTTGTATGTAGAGAATTATATGAAGGAAGTGTTAATTGAAAAAGAGGGCGTGCTTCATGGCCTAGCTCCTTTAAATTGCATTTATTGAGATTGTGAGAACACTTTTCCTCTTATTTAGGTGATGGATGTATAGCTAGGTTGAGCCATACATACAATATTAGATATATATTTTTGGAGTTAATTCTAAGATGCAACTAATTATTAATGAATATTGCTAAAGGGCACAACAAAAAACCAGTCAAAACAGTCAATAAATAGGAATTTGGGTCATAATCACCCAACCCATTAAAAATATACTCATGATTAAGAGTGTTATTTGGGTCATAAAGTATTAAATGGGCTTTATTAGCTATTTTGACTTTTTTTTTGTTGTGCCCCAAGCATTTATGATTATTAATGAATAGCATTAAGACGATAATGCACCTTCACCTGCTTGGATCAAATTAAAGGTTTTGACTTTTGACTAAATTCATCTTAATTAATCATCATCTATACCATCACATAAATTTTTCAATTTTTATGCAATTAATAATGTCATATCTTTCTTCATGTCTTAGAGAATTACTAATCATCTTTGTTTATTCCAAACAAAGACATGATAAGCAACTATTTATTAGTTTTTGTCACAGAATTTAGTCATGGGACTGGATTATTTGAAAGCACATATATATTTTTATATACCCTAAGCTAGTCAGATAATAAACTATATATGTATGTGCGGTCGATTATTTTGATCATAGAGATAAACAAATAAAATGTATGTATTATTTTAGTTCCATCACATAACATTGATTATGTGAATATATATATATTCTCCCCAAGGATTTTAACAGAGTCATATATATCACAACCCTAGTCGTGATCAACGTGTATATATGTTACTAATTACAATTCAACTCGCCAACTGTTTCTTTATGTGATATATATATTCTATGGAGTAGCTATTTAGGAAGGAACCTTGAAACTTCCTACCAAAATTAATTAATAATAATGCTATGTACGTACTAACTTACAAATATCATCAGTTGTTGGTATATATATATTGTTCTAGTACGTGGATTGCAAGGAATTAATAATCTTATATATTCCAAAATAGTTTTCAAATTAGTATTTCAATAATCATACGCTATGTAACTAATAAGTTATTGACAAATAATTATATATTCTTATTCAACCAACTTATTATTATATTATATTGAAAGAGACTTCTTAGTAGGATTGATCGAGTAGTTTAGTTTCAATTCAAACGGTGTAGTGACAACTATCTAGTGTTGTATGTTGTTTATTTTTCTTTGATTTATAAGAAATTTTTTAATTCATTGAAAGATTAAGTTGGATTGGCTAGAAATAGTCAGGTTTGTAATAATGTAACGTGGATAGCAACGAAGAGTTGAAAAATTGTTGTATGTAAGTCTACTTTATATTTATGGAAATGTTGACTACCACATTGATAGTATATTGTAACTTGTTGATCACTATACTCACTAACATTCATCATTCAAATTTTGACATGTATGTATACAAAATTATATTTACAGATTTCAAAACAACTTGATCAAAATTTTAATATAAATATTACAATAATGCTAAGTGGACCATGAAAAATCAGCTCATACAGCCAATGAGCCTATTTTGACTTTGGTTTTGACCCAAATAATCATTGAGATTGTAATGAGCTAAGTAATTATGGTCCAAAATATCATTTATTGACTGGTTGAGTTAGTTTTGTATTGTTCATTTAGTATCACCCTAAATATTAATATTATGGGTGAAGGAAATAATACTAATAGAAAAACTAATTAATGGTTTCGGACTTTCGGCACTCCAAATTAAACCCACATTATAATAAAGTAAAAGTGGTTAGTTAATTTGGTGTGTAATATTAATTTCTTATTATTATTATTATTATTATTGTGGGATATATATGGATGTCCCTTTCTTCACGGCACAGTTATGTATGGTATATATGCATGGCATTGGAAGGAGAAATTAATTAATGAAAAGATAAAGTGTAATGAATGTTGACTGAGTCATGGGAGTAAATAAAGGCATAAAGCAACAACAGAAACAAAGAAAAGGAGAAGAAGGAAATGATGGATGGTCCCTCCAAATAAAGTCGCAAATTTCAACTATCTAGGACTCACTCACTCACTTTGAACAATTCCATCCCCTCCCTCATGTTTTTGTAGTTTGCTTGCTTGCTTGTACCATGCGCCACACATTCCATCCTATTATATATTTTATCTCTTTATTTATTTGAGTGCACCGTCATTTACACAATAAAAAATCAATCATGCAATATATAAATTTTGAAATATAATTATTCAGTCTGTTAAAAATTAATTTTTTAAATAGAATTTTTTCTGAATTAAAAAATTGTCAAATAAGTTTATTAACTACTATTTTTTTTTAATAAAGTATTATTATTTTTGAGAATAAGAAAGAAAGAAATTAAAGAATGAAGAGATACATCAGTTACGTTTACTTAGAAATTATAGTGATAGATAGATATAATGAATTAATTAATCAATAATGTTAAGTGGACAATGAAAAACTAGTCTATACCGCCAATGGGCCTATTTTTGCTTTGATTTTGGCCCAAATAATCATTGAGATTGTAATGGACTGAGTAATTATGGCCCAAAATCTTATTTATTGGCTGGTTGGGCTGATTTTGTATGGTTCATTTAGCATCACCCTTAATTAATAGTATGGTAGCTGTCTCAAGTCAGTGAAAGATAGAGACACAGAGACACAAATGGACAAAGACACAAAGGGACTGTGTCTCTATATGGTGTTTGGTAACAGTGGACATGACACAAAAAATATTTTTGTATTGTGTTTGATAATAGTGGAAATGATATAAAGATATGTAAAAATAACATTGAATATACATAATGTGAATTATGTGAAGTGATAGAAGGTATATTGGTCATAAAATTTCATTAAAAGGACCAGTCCATTCCAGTCCATCTCAGTCCATCTCAGTCCTTCACTTCTGGAGTAGACACATATTTTGTGTCTTTTCTGTCCATGGATACAAATTTTTGTCCATTTGTATCTCTGTCTCATAAACTAAACATATTTAGTCTCTCTCAGTCTCTGTCATTTGTATCCTAAGACAGCTACTTTAAAGTCGTGTATCCAAATGAATGATGGGCGAAAGGATGGATGGATGGAATGAAGAATAAATAAATAACAAGGTAAAAGAAAGCGGCGTTGGCCACCTTCATACCAAACAAAACAAAACAAGCTAAGGTCATCAGCCTAAATAAGTACTCTCTTCATTCTAAAATATTAGTCTTTTAAGGTTTTTACATGTAGATTAAGAAATTCAATAAATATTCTTAATTTTATAAAAAGATATATTGAAATGACTAAACTACCTAAAGCATTAATGAGAAAGAAAAATGGTTAGAAAGAAAGAGAAATGATATTAGGGGTATAATAGATATGAAAAAATTAAATTGACATTGAAAGTTGAAAACGAGTGGAATTTTTTTTTCTACCTTAAATGACTAATATTTTAGAGTGGAAGGAGTACTAAATAGTATTATTAGTTACAATGCATGGTACACTCACTACAGCCACACCCATTGATTGATTGACTCGTTCTTCATTTAAAAACAGAGTGAGAGAGAGAGAGCATGGAAACAAAATGGAAAAATAGATTTTTGTAATCAGTTTTTTTAGTATTTTCAAACACTATATATTATTGAATTAAGTGTAAAATTTATTTAAATAAATTACACACTTCATTTAAGAACAATATTATTTGTATATTATAAAAATCATTTAAATATTATACTCACAAAAAATATGTTGATCTCATATTTTTTTTCTTTATCATTTTTTTATCATATTTGTGATGTACAAACATTGTTTCTATTTATTTGTAGGTAGATGACATATTTCTCTGAAAATAAAATGTTTGGCTCAAAATAATTGGATAAAAAGAGGGTCCAGCAAGGGAATGGAATGGTCATGTGATCTGACTTTTATTACTTCTCCATTGAGTTTGAGTTGATAAACACTGCAGTAGCCGCAAAATCAAAACATTTTCACATAGGAAAAACCTATGCTGCCCCCCTTTGTACAGATTCATATACTATTAGCACAATCTTGAACAACTCTTGTTTCTGTGGATTCTTTTTTAATTGATAGATACACTCTCTTAACTCTTAACTAACCTCTTATTATCACAAGGTGTGCACTCATCACTTATTCGTATAATATTTTCTTTTATACCATCAATTATGTGATCATTAATTTATATTGTATACTTCAATTAAAATACAGTTTAAAGATAATCTATTTCATTTGGTGTGTGTGTGTATATATATATATATATATATCTTTTTGGGTCTTATGCTACTCTTGGTACTTATTTGAGGAAAGAATGATTTCATATTGTTTTTATTTTTGGTGAACATTTCATATTGTTGTTATGCGAGCCACAAAATATTTCATATTAGGCCCAACTAAGTTTTTGACCCAAATATGATATCAAATTGTCCACACCCTAAATGTTTTTGAAAAATAAAAAATAGGATCCCACTTTAGATATATTTTCTTTTGCAGAAAACATTGAAGCTTGTAGCAGAACTCAACTGACAATATTACAACTTGGAATCCAGCAGAGATAATATTCTATTCTATTTTAATTTTCTATGCATCTAGAAACCCCTAATGCCAAATTATTTAGGCATGTCTTCATCTTATCACAATCAAGATGTAGCATCAGGGAAAGAAAAACTTTGATGTCAATATCAGTGATAATGAAATCATAAGAGTAAAGAAAAGATAGCTTCAAGGAATCCAAAGGCCATCAGGTCAATATCAGTGACACTATAAAGAAATTGTATTTGATATGATATCTTCCTGTGTGAAGATTAGTACATTAGATCAACATGATCATGACAACCAGATAGTCATTATCTGATGATGCAATTTGGCATTGTAGCATATAACTTGTTTACATTCAGATGAACTCAATCCATTTATCAACAATTTCAATGAAGCCAAATTGTCATCACAAGTGAAAAGAATTACAGATCTAATACATTTTGAACTTTTCCTTTGTTTTCTCGAAGACTTCTTCAGCAATGATGGCCTCATTACCGTCAGCTCTTTTAATCTCCAACTGTGCTTTCTGATAGAATCCGGTACCTCGCAATGCATCTGCGATGAAGTCATCGAACCCAATGGCGATTGCTGCCTCAGCCTTCGCTCCGTAAACCAACCTCTGCTTGAAGAGCATAGTACATAAGTTATTATCAAAACAAGATAAAATTTCATAAACAGAGAAACATAGGGAAAGCAGGTCGTGTCAAACCTTAATTCGAGAGAGGTGGATTGCTCCAAAGCACATGGGGCATGGTTCACAAGAAGCATAAATTTCACAATCTGAAAGCTCTATCTTCTTAAGCTTTTTACAAGCCTGTAAAAGGAAAGCAATGCATCAACTCATTTTTATTTTGCTTAGAGAAGTGAAGTTTGTTGGGCCAGCATAAAAAAGAAAATAAAGAGACACACAATCTAATACAATCAGTATTTTTTTTTTCCGAATTTAGGAGGCTACCGCTTATCAACCGTCCGCTTACCTTTCTAGAATCTAGAGAGTGATCCTAGGTGTTAAATTGACATCTAATCATTAACCTATTGTTAAACAGAACAGTACCATAACTTTCTCTAGATCTAAAAGCACCTCAGAATTTCCCAAAAAGTGAGGCAACAATATGTAAATTCTGGAAAATAATTTCAGTTCTTCACAATGCTGCAGCACTCACAAGTCTCATCTGAACCATCATTCACATATTAAAATTTAAACAGACAACGGTGCCCTGAAGTGTGCACAGTCTTAGTATATCAAATGCATAACCAAAAATCTTGTCATATATTTCAGCAACATACCCTATCTAATAAAATCAAGAAACAATATTAACAGATATCTAGCCACCTTCCAAACCAAAACTGAAACCATAGGATAATGGTGCCAACCAGTTAGCGATTATGTTCGATGTGCTAAGAAAAATTGTGCATTTTTCATCTTTACCTCTCTTATTGCTGTCACCTCTGCATGAGCAGTTGGGTCCGTGTTACTCAGAACCATGTTGTGACAACTAGCAACTACTTCATCATTATAAACTATAACAGCACCAAAAGGACCTCCATCTTTACAATCTACCCCTTTATATGCCTCTTCAACTGCTTTTCTTAGAAATTTGTGGTCCCTATCCTGCACAGCTAATTAAGCGACCGCAACGCCCGAAGATAAGAAAGAAATTAGCGGTCGGTACAATAACAAGCAGCCAAAAGAAAATTTCATCAAAATAAAAACTGCACAGATAAAACGCCATCAAAATAATGAACATATCATATGATTATCAAGCCTAATAAATACCAATAAAATTAATTAAGTCACGTTTATACTGAATGAAATTATACGACAGAGGAGAGGGTAAGATTCTGAAATAATCAAACCTAAACACAACAGACTATAATGGAAGATGACAGGACATCATATCTCAAACGAATCAGCAAGTCAACCATGTACAACAAGAAGAAGATAGCTGAACTGTGAAGAAGCATTACCTTCCTGGTGACCAGCAAATGCAGAAGCTACTGAAACAGTTCCATCCTTAGTTTCCACCACTGGAACAAACAAGAATGCAAAGGAAACATAAATAAACATAAATTTAGTATACAGAACATTGTGGTCTACACAATACTTGTTCAATTCGGTAGGGAATTTCAAGGATGTCATGGAGCAAAATCAATCCTCTATGCAGGTCCATATTTTCTGGCAGCTTAGTACACTCTAATCACATCCAATATGAGACCCAGAAGAATTCTGTACATAATAAAGGCTCTACAGTTTGCAAATAAGACCAAATATACAATCCAACATGTTGCAGAACAATCCAAAAAGCAAGGAACTTTTCTCAGACTAATGAGACCTTGTACTTCAAAATTACAATTCATGCAAAGCGATGAAAAGGGTAAGCGAGGAAAAAATCAGAATCACGAAATTCCCCCAAAAAAGATAAAATCTTGAAATCAGGGAAAACTCAAAAACTATGTGCTGAAAACAGAATCAGGACCCACAAAATGGGAATGAAACAGAGATAGAGACAACAAAAGGGGTATATACTTACCGTTAACTTCCTCCATGACAGCGTCGATGTGATTAAGGAAGAGGCCTTGTCGGAGAAACGACGAAGAACGAAAAGCAAAGAATGGGAATGAAATGGTGATGGGTGAAAGAGAGAGAGAGAACGCGGTCCACGAAAAAACAGAATATGGTCGGTACATAAATTCAAGAAACTATATAAAGAAATAAAATTTGAATAAATAAAAATTAAAATCACATTGCAATACTATATGGCATAATATGCTATATCACATGATGATGTTGGCAATCATGAATTTGTGTGTTATGACGCAATGTTTAGGAAAATGAGTGATGGAGATGAAAATTATTGGAAAGAAGGAGGGCCCCAACGAAGCTTCCTTTGCTTTCTCTTTTTGACTTACCTCCTAACATGGACCTTGGAGAGACAAATTGCCTTATTTTAATCTTAGTATCATATTAGAGTTTATTCTTAATATATATCCTAATTCTTTTTAACTCAATTATTCACCGATAAATTGTCTTAGAGTTAATTTTATATTAATATTCAATTATGAATTAACATATAGCAGAAGTCTTTATAACTCAATCATCCACCGATTAAAAAGTCACACAAATTAATGAATTTGATATGTTGATAGTATAAAATTTTTTATATTGTTAGTGCATCATAATTAAACTCTACGTCTCTTTGTATTATTATATATATGCAAAATGTTAGGTAGCATGTTCATACCATACAAGAAAAAATGGATAATTAGGTAAGGTGAGATTCGTGTGAATGTGATGTGATTTAAATATTATTAGACTCATTTGATCTAATCTCATACCAAACACATTGCATATAGGAGTGTTAGTTATGAAATCTTGCTTTGGTAACATGGAAATAACAACAACTATAATTAATGGCTCTGGATTATCTTCCATCTTAGTAGGAAGAAAAAAATGAGCACATGGAAAAAGGTTCTACTTAGCGTTTGGTAGCTGTCCCAAGTCAGTGAAGACAGAGACACAGAGACGCAAAGGGACACAAAGGGACTGTGTCTCTATATGGTGTTTGGTAACAGTGGACATGACACAAAAAATATTTTTGTATTGTGTTTGATAATAGTGGAAATGATATAAAGACATGTAAAAATGACCTTGAGTATACATAATATGAATTATGTGAAGTGATGGAAGGTATATTGGTCATAAAATTTCATTAAAAGCACTAGTCCATTCCAGTCCATCTCAGTCCTTCACTTCTGGAGTGGATACAGATTTTGTGTCTTTTCTGTCCATGGACACAAATTTTTATCCATCTGTGTCTCTGTCTCATAAACCAAACAGGATTAGTCCCTCTCAGTCTCTGTCTTTTGTGTCCTGGGACAGCTACCAAACGCTTATATCTATCTAGATTTTAGTGGGTAAAAGTTAAATGTCCATTACCTTTATTTTTGTCATAATCATGCTTTTCTTGTAAAACTTCCAATTCCACGCTTATGAAAAGTCTTATAAGTCACGTATATTCGTCTTGGATTTGGATATAGCCCAACTTTTGAAACTACAACTTTTTTATTTTCACTTATTATAAGGATATGTTTGGTTAAGTAGTAAATTTTACTTGAATTTATCCTTAACAAAATTATATTCATTTTTACTTATCAACCGGACATATTTTAAATATTAATTTTTCTGTTGTTACTAGTGCACTTTTAGAGTGCTTTAATATTTTTTATCATCAAGTATTTTGTTTAGATATTTTATTGGAACATATTATAAAATTCAAGTGATTTTGAGAATGAAATTTATTCATCTAAATGAAAAATTATAATTTTCACTTAAAATAAGATGATTTTGAAAATACTAATGATATATTTAGCCTCTCTTATATTTAAAATTCTTTGGAATTATCAAAATATTTTATCCAAATACAATCTGAAAGATATTTAATCATTTTTTTGAAATACAGATAACTAGTGTATATTAGTCTTCCAATGAAAAAGAAAAATGATTATTGGGTTTGGAGTAGTATGGAGTTGAGATACATAGCCCAAAGCTTCATTTAGTTGAAAATTAAAGGATTAAAGAGACATAACCCAAAAGTACAGAATTTTTGTGTACCCAAAGCAATATCTAATATAACTAGACCAAAAGCAAAAAAGGTCCAAGTCCAACTGAAGTGAATTGTTAAAAGGCAAAAAAATGGCGATTCCATACACCATCCTACAAAAATATAGTAATATCTATATCTGAACATTATTGTATTATTATTACAATAATATTTGACGTACAATAAAAATACGTCCAATTTGTATCCAACGTGTGCTATCGATGTTATAGGATGTGTGCTATACGTATATCACACATCCTGTAATATGGATAACACACGTTGGATACAAGTTGGACGTATTTATGTTGTACGATCAAACATTATTGTTATTATTATTATTATTTGGAAATTTCAAGTTGTCAACACACACACATATTGCAAGAAGCAAGAGTAGCATAGCCAAAACTCAAGTAAGTAATTAACAAAATATATATATAGATACCTATGGGCAGAGGCACACAACATATGACACTAATCAGTGTTTTACTACCCTAAACATTGCATTGGTTACGTCATGTAATTGGAGTTTAACGTAATGGAAATTAATTAAGTGGCACCAATTATTAGTGTAAGATTACCAAATCGCCGCATGCAAGTTGCTCTTTATATTATACATCCTGCTTTTCAAATAGAGACACAAAAACGGTGCAACAAATGATATAAGATTCGTGATTACAACCAATTGTAATAAAGACTCTTTAAGAATGATCAATATAGAAGATATTATGCCTAATTAAAGTTTGAAATTGTATTTGTATACGTACAAGATAGATGTACTTATGCCCTATATGCCATACCAACCGTGCCTTCCTCTTAAGGGAATCCCTTAAGAATTAAGATCTCATAAAGTTAAGACAGCTTGAGGGCACTCTCTTGGGAGGACACCAATATCAATATATGTATGGATATATTATATATCGCAGCCTTATTATTATTATTATTAGTCACCACCACTCACTCACTCACCGTTAAGGTTATGACTATCTAGCTGCCTCTTCCTAAGAAAAAGATATCAATATTCAATATAACAATGCATATATACTAACCTGAAAGAAATACATATATAATATATTTAAATTATACTATAATAGCTAGTAGAGTAAATAAAGCTGAAAAGAAAGACTACAAAGGCATGCTTTGGAATTTCCTTTTCCACTTCTAAAATCTCCCTTTTTCTCATAAATAAATCTATACGGAACAAAGTACGCGGTCCAACTTTACATTCATAATATATGATAAAAGATTTGGTTTTAAGTATTAATTATAAGCTATATTTTAGTACTTCTTAGACATAGTTGCATTAATTCCTACCTAATTAACTAATTTAAGGGTAAAGTTGTGTTGGCTAGCTAAGTTTTTTTTCCCCTATTCGAACATCGATATTGTGTGAACAGAACAATTTAGGCCGAGGGGAGTTTGATGGAGGGCTGTACTCAACTATAATATATAATGCGATATCAATAATGCTTGTACAACAGAAATACGTCGAACGAGCATCAAACGTGTGCTATACATAAGAAATAACGTGTGCTATATGTATAGCACAAGTACGTATCGCACACATTACATCTTATGTATAACACACTTTAGATACTTGTTGGACGTATTTATATTGTACGACCAACATTATTGTTTTATTGTTTGTTATTATATTAATTAACCGAGACCTATTTATTACTAATTAGCTAGATAATGGGTTCATTACATATCAATCATATTATCAAAATCCATTCAAAGGTTAATAAATCGTCAAATTGAAATAATAATTTATAATTGTTGGATTAACGTGTGAAAAATAACATGCATGAAATGTAAGTCATGTATGTTGCGTTGATTCCACACCGTTCAAATATGCCTTCAACAAAGGTATCAAAAGAGTCTTGCCTTTGGAATAATTCTTTTTTGAATGGAAATTTTATTTTAGACTTAGAAAGCTATATATAAAGTTCATTGTTACTAGCTATCAAATACAATTTAATTTTTACGTGTTATAATTTTTTTATACAATCATGGTAGTTGATTTGTCTAGCTACTTACTACTTTAAAAATATGCTGATGGAAAATTTAGATTGGACAATAGTGCAAAATTACTTCATACTAATAAAATTAAACCCTATTAAATAAGCTTTTCAAATAAGGATCTAAAGTGCCAGCATATTCATGTCTAATTCAGAAAATTAAGTTTGTTGGTGAAGAAATTCCAACCAATTCCTAAACCTTCCTTAGCTTCCTATGACCAAAGACTTAATATTCTTCTACCTTCTAGTCGAAGTGCCTTATTATTCCCCGGGTTCCAAGAAAGAGGAAAAATATAAAGAAAAAAAAGTAAAGGTAGAAAAAACCCACTGAAATGGAAGGACAGAGGTAAAGTCACTACATATTCAACAAAGTTAGTTAATCTAATTCTTTAGGCACTATTTATTATACAAGAAAAAGATGAAATGAAGAAAGAAGAGCATCTTAATATTGTGCGGGGGTGGGGGAAGCAAGTAATAAATTAATAATATAGAGAATCATTAAAAAAATAATAATATATCTACATCATAAAATCAGTCTTTAACCGTTTAAAACTATTAATTCGACTTTTAAAATGTTGGATTAATCGTATAATATTAAAAGTTAGATTAATAATTTTAAAATATAATTTAAAAGAAAAATGCTCGTGAAAGCAAAAGTTTGACAATACTTATTGAACATATCTATTGGATTTAAAATGGAATTCATTTTTATATCTAAATTTTTGGATTCTGATAATTGAGATGAATGCTAAGTAAGCATTTTCAAATATTTTTGGTCCCCAAACATTACACATTTTGAAAAGCAGAGGACAATAAGGGTTATGCTTCTTTTTGTCCAAAGTTTGGGTTATATATAATATTTATGAAACTTTAATTTTTTCTCGTTAGTATATCAACTCTTTATTCACTGTTGAATAGAATGTGCATCATATTTTACTAAATTGTACACTTTATCCAATAATAAAATACTGTAATGCAAAAATAGAAAGTAATTTAGTACAAACATTATTTCTGACCTTGTTTTAGTCATTAGTCATTTTGTTGAATCCTCACGGTCCCTTTGCCTGGAGCAGTGATATTTATAGATAGCAAATAATAATACTTACAATGCACATATGTTTAGATTCAATATTATTGAAAAAAATATATACAGTGATATCATATCAAAATATAAAAGTAATAAATTAGTAGAGAAGATACGCAAAAAAATTTACAAATATTATTGTTTTGTTGGTCGTACAATAGAAATACATCAAACTAATATCAAACGTGTGTTGAACATAATATGAAATCAACAATACTTGTCATACAACAGAAATACGTCCAACTAGTATCCAATGTGTGCTATTACATAATACATAATACATAATGTGTGCTACATGTATAGCACACGTACTATAACACACATATGTATCATGTATAGCACACGTTGGATGCTAGTTGGATATATTTCTGTTGTACGACAAACATTATTGAATATGAAATATGTGCTATATGTACGAGTGCTATATATGTAACACATATTTCATATTATGTAACATACGTTGAATACTAGTGGGACGTATGTAACTTATGATAAGCAGCTTTGTGCATGTGAGTGTATGCCGTATCCATCCAGTGTAGTCTATATATAAATAGAGACACACCCCTCCCTCTGCTATTCCATTCTCCTATACCAACAAACAAAGAAAGAGAGAAAGCTTAGATACATAGATAGATAGATAGATAGATAGCTTAGAGCACAAGTAAGTATCCTTAATTTGCGAATCAAGAAAAAGAAATGGGAGGTGGTAAGAAATCATCATCATTTTGTGGGATACTGAAGTCGTGTTTCTCGAGTGGAAGGAGGAGGGAGTACGAGTACTACTACTCGGAGGAGAACAGCAGGAGCGGGAGGAGGATATTTGCAAGCGATGAGGACAGAGGGCGGTGGGTTGGAGAGCCTGGCATTGATAACAGAGCCTCTGCTTTCATCGCCACTTTCTATGCTACCCGTGTCTGTCACTCACCCTCCTGACCACCAATTTGCATCATCATCTTGATCCATTTTCTTAATTAATTACTATTTTATAATTTCTTTCCATATATACTACACTAGTATATATATACATATATAATTAACTGATCAGAATGAATGACCACCACTTAATTAGTAGTTGCACTTGGTTCCATATATTTCTAGTAGTGCATGCTTGTTCCATCATTTGGTTAGTTGTAGCGATTGATTCACTAGAGGTGTATGTGCTTCCAAACTTTATAAGCTAGCTGTAATAATAATGTGCGTGGTCTTCATTTCATAATGTAAAAAATAAAAACCAGATTCATTAATGTTGGAGTATTTATTAGAGTGTTTGATTTGATTTGATTTGATTTGTACTACTGTACTGTTTTTGCCATCTTTTCTATCCCTCTCCCTCACACCCCTACTTCGTTCTAATTACTACTTGTTTATTGAACTGAATTTTTTAATTCACATATATAGAGGTTAAAGTTTCTTTGTAATGCCATCTAACTAAGTATTTAGAGAGATTATTGTACGTGGAAGCACTAATTAACATGGTTTCTGATTTTTCAACAGAGAAAAATAATAATATTATTTGAGCATATATACTAACTACTTAAAAAGACATAATTTTGATGGGGTAATTAAAGATCAAGAAACACATGTATTGTGTATATTCAGAAAAGAAAAATGTTGTAATGTTGAAATTAAAAAAAAATAAAGTATTATGAGTGATATGATTGAAACTGTATTGAATGAATGAATAGAGATAGGTGAGAGTGATCTTGTATATAGAGTAGAGAAGATAGTTCATAACAGACTAGAGTTATCCTAACAGACATATGGAAACTGATACATAACTAACTACTAAGTCTGCTAACTAATTCTGTTGATCAGCATATATAGATGATGAGGAAGGGGCAATGGATCGATCGGATTGGAAAGGCTTCAATTAATCGAGCTAGGTTGTCCTGATTATAATTGAACGATTTTAATTTATACTTAAGTCACATAAATAATCTCTTAAGCACTTCATTTGAATTATTAATCCACCCACATAGTGTTGGAAAAAGATGGATTTGTGGAATTAGATAGCTTCAAATACCAATGGATAAAGTAGCATGTCGGTCAAATTGTATGAAATATTTAAAGCATAGTAAATCATGCTAGCTAGCTCAAGAGAGTGAGGATTCACAAATCTTTTACTGATGGAGGAGCAATGTTGGTTGCAGTAGTGTGATGAGTGCCAAACTTGCATAAAGGAACTTTGTTCTGCTGTGCTTATTCTGAGCTGAGGTTACACTTTGGAAAACCATCGGCAAGAGGGATTGAATGGAATCATCAATCAAAAAAGCCCTACCTCAGAATATGATAATTGATAAGATACCACATATATATATATAGATAGTTCATAATATATTAGAATATAATTATTCCAGCATCTGATCTTGCTTGCTGCATCAGCTAATTAGTGTCTCTAAACTCTGCCCTTGTTAAGTACAGAGCTACTTTTAATGTCGGGAATAGTACTCAATTTTATGTTTATGTTTTCACTTCTTTTAGTTCTTGCAACATTTATGTCAAAAATATATATAGTACTTATATACTATATGCTGAGGGACAGAACATATAGATATCTATCAACTCTCACATCACATGTATGTATGTTTCACTTTTTCTCCACATGGCATGAGTTTTTTCTACTAGTGTGTTGGAAACTTTGGAGGTGTATTTCTTCTATATTTGGCATTGAGATTTTTCTACCTTAGCTGCAAGTTACTTGGGTTGTTGCTGGAATTTGATTTGAAGTTATGTATCTGTTATAGAACAGATCAGATTACCAACCAACAATTACATTGAGGCAGGGCAGAGAGAATCTTTGATTTGTTTGGTAACTTACTCTAGTAGGAACTGATGATGCTGCTTACTTGCTTCCAAAAGGGGTAATAAAAGAATGCTGATGAGACTGATTATAACTAAAATATGTTTTTGTTTGAAGCACATTATATACACTTCACCCTCACATACTACACTATCCATCCCCTTAAAGTAACATGGTTCATACCATGAATTCAGATAGAGTTGAGTGAGTCCACTCATTTTTCATTATTCCACTTTTTCTTAAATACTAGTCATGCCTAACATAGCTTTTTGCTTGTATTATCTTCAGTTCTTCCTTGAACTTGGTAGAAAAAAAGAAAGAAAGAAATACATACAACAAATTAAACTCACTCTCAAGAATTGGGTGCTAGGAGGAATAACATGCTGTATTTATTTGTTTTTCATCTTCACCCTTATTATTATTGACATGTCCTTTAGATTTGGTTTGGTTGAGTTCAAACAGTTTTCTTTGACATGTCATCAGCTTGAAAATGAACACGTTTAAAATACCAATAGTTTACCCAAACGGTGGTTGCCAATTGATTTTTTCCAACTCTGAGTCATGCCTTTTAATCATGTCATTTTGTTTTTGTCTCCAATGACACAAAGTATCCTATTCACTATTTCAACTCAACTCAAAGTGAGAAAAATTGGGTTAATTATTAACACATGAGCAAAATAAAATAAATAGAAATGCCTAATGAGAGGGTAGGGTCACAAGAAGAAAAAAAGGTTAGAGGTGGGGATCAAAGTTCCCTACTTTTTAGAGACACAAGATAGACATCAGTATTTACTTGTGACCAAATAGTTCTGAGAAAAGATGATCCATTCAATAAATAATGGGATGGATTATGCAAGTGCATGTTATTGGTGAGTGCAAAATTCATTATTTAATGTCTATGGATCTTAGATTGTACCCCATTTTGCACCATGTACCTCCACCCTTCTTTCGTCTTCTTTGACCCAATAATAGGGTCCACTTGTTCACATATTCAAAATTGGGCCATCAAGGATAAATTACTCGACCCAAGTTGTTTTTCTTTCATCAAAACTCTTACTATTTTTCTACTCATTATCAAATACATTGTTTAATTAATTAGTGATGAGGTTGAAACTCTCAATACCTTAATAGAAATAAATAATAATGTTGAGGGAAAAATAAAATAAAATAAATTAAAAGTAGGACCGACCATTTAATACCAAAACAAGAAGTATGTTTAGATTTAAAAACCACGCATGAGGCACCAATCATCTATTTTTACATAGAAAAATGAAATTGATATATATATATATTTATGGTTTATAGATTATAGTAGTACAATAATAATGGTACCAGCAATAATTTGTTCACTGTTCAGTTGTCAGTCACATGGTACATTGCATGTGAAAAGGGAATAAACACGCTCTAATAATAAACTTAATCGAAAATAATAATTAAATAAATACGCAAAGATTAGAATAACGTCAAAGGGCACACAGCATCGTGTTATATAGTATAGAGGCATTTATTTGAGCCATATGTGATGTCCTAAAAGATTCATATACTACTACTAATAGGAGTACATTATTGATCTCAGAAAGCATCCAGCACAAAAGAATTAAATAAATTAATGTAAATGTATGTAGATGTGTCAGTGTCATAAGATTACATTGTTATATGGAGTTTCAGAAACCCAAAGATGAGGCGAGGCAACACTAATTTGATGTTACTCCCAATGTACTAACCATAGGAGTAGTACTTTAATTTGTCTAATATTGTAATGACCAGACACACTTTAAAGGGAAATGAAGATTTTGAAACCAAATTAAGGGGAAGCAAACGATGAAAATGTGTGTCTTTTTCAAGCCATAGTAATCAACGGCACCGTCACACTAGTGTTTTCAAATTGAATATGAAGAGATCTTTGAATTAAATAGTTTAGTCAAATTTTGTTTATGCAGGTTTTATGGGCATTTTGTGTCAAAGGGTTGAAAATGAATAGTTGAAAAATGAGAAAGGCAAGAAAGGGGGTTTGGTCTCTTGTGTTGTTGATTCTTCCACGTTCCTTCCTATTCCCCAAACCAATGTCAGTGTCACGTGCCATGGATGAAATTGAAGGAGGGGGTAACTAGTTACTAGTTACTACTTACTCCTCACTCAGTGCTAGTACACATTCACTACTAAAAAAGGACTCAGAATTTTTGCAGACCAGAAGAATTGCGGTCCCTATCCCCTCACACTCACAGAATCATCACCACTGTTTTCATTTGATGGATAAGATAAAAAATGTAGTAGTAATGTCATAAAAGACAATTCTAGATTTCATCTTTATCTACTATGTAACACATTACAATACAATAATGATTCTCAAACTATCTAACATGTGTTATACACATAACACATATTACATATGCCATATATTAGTTGTATGTATTTCTGTTGTACAACAATAAACATTACCAACCGCATTATTACTCTACTCACAGGATAGAAAACTTCAATGCAATCCCACATAAAATATGCATCTAAAAACATGTCACGAGCAAGATATATTTTTAATTATCTAATTATCCAGTGACATTTACCTAGTAAAAATGTTTCATGCAATGAATATACATTTTAAGAGAGTAGAGTACACTAAGCGCATCTTACAAGTAGATTAATACTAGTAAAAGTGAATTAGCAGTATACATTGAATCTGACAATAAATAAAACATGGAGTATATACTAGTAGTATAATTTATTGGATTACTAGTTTTGAATGTAGGAGCACGGTGGGTTATCCAAAAAGCAAGTGGTAGCTAGAGAGGAGAGGTGAAGTGAAAATGAAGGAGAAGAAGGCAAATTAAATAAAATAAAACGAGGGTAGAGTTTTATAGGGCCTTGGTGGAAAAAGGGTATAGGTTAACTTATTTGGAAGAGAAAGATGGGGTGGGGGTGGGGTGAGTGTGGGTCCACTGAATTAATAATAAAGAGAGTGAAAAAGAAATTCACATGTAAGGCTGTGTCTTTGTCTATCAAGGGAGGGGGCGTGCACCATGTGCCTTTGCTTCACTCGCCGACCCCTCCTCTCTTTCTTTCTTTATTTTACTTTCATTTCTTTCAGTTTTTATTTGTCACATAATTAATAAATAAGTAAGTAAGTAAGTAAGAGAGCTCAATAAAAAGGGGTGTTGTGTCCTTCCATCAATACCCTCATCTCACGGATCTTGCCTCTCTCTTCTTCTTCTCTCTCTCTCTCTATGTTTTGCTTTATATTTTAATTCCTCTTCCAAAGACATCCTCCTCTTCTCTGCATATTATTATTAATAGTATATATATATATATAAGTATAAGGTGTAGAGAACACATTCAATTGCAAAAGGGGCATTGGTTCATTTTAGAAACGAAAAGGGCTTATTTTCTCAGCACAAAAACAAAAGAGAAAAGAAAATGGCGTCTTGGAAGAAGACCATCGCAACACCATTCAAAAAGGCTTGCACTTTCTTTAACAACCAGCAGCAACCACCAAGGGATCATAACAATAAGAAGTCTCAAACAGGTTAGTTTCTACGACTATTACTACTACTACTACTACTACTTATTTTTATAAGCTAAGGTCTTATCTTAATAGTATGGTATGGGTATGGAATTGCAGTGCAAGAGAACGGTGTAATGGATCTACATGGAGAAGTGATGGCGTGTGGCTATGAAGATGTTCAAGTCATGTGGTCCATCCTCGACAAGTCCAAATCCAATCCCTGCAACATTACTTCTTCCTAGCACCAAATCCCAATTACTAGGCGGCAGCAGCAATTAGCAAGAGTTTTTGTTATGCTAATTATGTTCCCAACTCATCACTCATAATTGCATCCATGTTCTACACCTGCCTTTCAATCCTGTGTGATATGAATGTGATTGTGGTGTGTGTCAGTCAGTCATTGTAGAAATTGAAAATGAAGGTTTCAATTTAGGTGTTTGTTTGTTTGTTAGGGTTTGTGTGAATGAATGAGTGCCATTTTACTTTTTTTTTTCCTTTTGATGAGAGAGAGAGAGTGGTAGTAGTAGCTTCAGCTGGTTGCTGATATTAGCGACTCCAAATGTTGATTATAGGGAATCCCCGTGATTGGTGAAATTTAATCATGGCGAGATTTTAATCAAACCTTTACTTTTTTTTCTTTTTAAATATTGTTCTTATTCTCTTTGCTCACTATCTTCGTTTCCAATTTATCTTTTTGTATTCTTGGCTAGTTGACAACTAGTAGTATCTAGTTCCTATTCGTCAAGATTTGATTTGATTGGATTGGATTATGTGACCTGAAAAATAATGTAGACTTGATTACTTTGATTCGATTAGATCTAAATGTTAATGATCGTATCTGTTTAATTGGTTTGTAGATCATTTCATATTTATACTTTCTTTTATGCAAATTGGACACGTTAGATATTGAATGGAAGTTATGATACTTTATAAATTTGATTTCTCTCCTTGGTTAGATCTTGAAGATACATTGTCGAAAACTAGTACAACAAGAACTGTACTCTCAAACCGGATCAATTTGGTTTGGACTTGTAGGATTTTTCTGGTTACAACTTACAGTGTGTTTGGATTCCCCTCAAGACTCGAGGTGTTAGAATCGATTATAAAATTACATAGTTATTTTTTATACGTTTGGTTGTCAAAAATCAGAATTAATTCTAGCTTGTGGAATTGAATTTTATTATCTGAAATTAATTTTACAATTGCTGTGTTTGATAAATTTTGCATACTCACACAAAAAAGAGCAGAGCAGTACATCAGTCTATGATAATCATATTACAACCGACATGTTTAAAAGAAAGAAAATAATACGTTAAATGGGTAAATAACAACAATGAAGGATTCCCCTATTATGTTTAAGTCACCTAAATCAACTCAAACTCCCTTGAATTTGAGTAGACATACAAATTACTATTCTTCATTTGAATAGCAGACATGAAGAATTTCTTCCTTCTCGCTTATTTCTCCTCGTCCTAACAAAATATGAAAAAACTCAAAAAAGTAATCCTTACTTGTGGAGGTACTGTACATTACAATTCATGCTTCAGACCTTTCGCTTTCACCTCAGACGCAAAAAACAAGCTCACATCCTTTCTCTGTCTACAGCACTGCATGCCTTTCTCGAGAGATGAGTAAAAAGGTAAGAAAGGTAATAAATATCTTCAATTCTGTCTAATACCCCCAACAAAATATCTTCAATTCTCTATGACGTGTGGCTCTGTTTTTCCTCTGCATACAGTTAGATATTTTGGCTCCAGCAACCTATGTTGGGTCTAGACATAACCCCACACCCTTGTTTTATTCTTTGGACGTTCAATATACATGTCCCCATTTCATTCCTTCCATGTGGGAGTGATAACATTGGATTTCGATTCCTCAATTCATCATCACCACTGCATATTTTTTCTCTCTCTTTTTTATCTCTGTTACTAACTTATGATACCAGTATCACTTTAGATTGAAACCCTCCACCTCATTTGTTGCCTTTATTTCGTGGAGGGTTCAACACTCAAAAAAGTACTAGAGTAGTTAGATTAGAACCTATGGCTAGTAGTAGTATAAGGGAGTAGTATTCAATACTTAGAGATAGGGAGGGAGGGAGTAACGTGCCCATTTGAACAAATGAAAGTCAAAGAAGAGTTAATAATGATAATGAATTGGCTTCAAAAAGTTGATTTTGAAGGAGATTTATGCATGCAAATCAGAAAAGGAGGTAATTTGCTTTTTCTGTGGAGAGATAAAGTGCATGCAGATATAGAAACGCTACGAGACCTAATTAACAAAGCACATGGCAATGTATGCTGACTCATTAATTCATCCGGGTCCAATAAAAGAAAAAAAGCACCCTAGTATACAGTACAATACTAATTTGGAACTGTATCTATACCCCTACAACAAAGGCTCTCTCTAGTTGAAGCCATGGATGATTAAGGTGTCAATTCACCTGAAATTTCTTTCTTCCTTAGCTTCAAGGGCATCAACTTCTTCATTGGATAGAAGGTCCACGATGGGTTCATATACGTCCCACTCCTTTCTTTTCCTGATGCATTCAATTCAAGACAAAAACAAGGTTAAGCCTGTGAAGTTGTCATTTGGATTTACTGACTAAACTATAGAAGAATGAATATGCATACAAAACCAAAAGCTAATAACAAGGGTGGGTCTGACTGAACCAAAGCTTGCAAAAATAGAAACTTGGGATGAGGGATGGAGAGTGTCTACAGGAATCGAACCCTGCTTCGTCCTTTAGCTATTACCAACAAAGCTATTAACAGTTCAACACTAACCAGCAACCACCAATAGCTCCATTTTCTATTCCTAGCAGCCTTCTGAGGCTTACAAATTGATGCCATTGAAGCTAAGGAAGTAAGAAATATCATGTGAGCCACCTTACAGGTTACCATTACAACGAAGTTGTCACATTATGCCATGCCCAGAAGTATTTTAACACAACTATTCAGCAGTAAATTATTGAACTTCAGAAAACAAGAGTGATTCAAACAGACTCACCGAACTACGCTGGATTTCGGACCAAATAACTTGACCAAGTCCACTGCTACTGCACCTCCTTTGCTGTTAAGAATGATGGATTAGGGGCGCACATATACTCCCTGGGACTGATAAGAATAGAATGATTTTATCACATCTACTGAACCAGGACACAAGAAAGTAAAAGAACCTGATTGGAGTATACTCAGCTCCTCGACGACCTTTCTTACTCAATCTGCTTTCTCTTGTTGAAACCACACTCTGAATTGCAATCTAAATATGCAAACAAAATAACATTGAAGTGCATCATATATAGCACAAAACATGATATATCAATCAACAAATTGAATGACCGACCTCATAAAGTTGTTCTCTGATAGCAAATGCAATAGCTGGCTGCAAAAGAGAAAGCATTTTACAGTTTAGTTAGTATACTTTGATTTTTTTAAAAGGGTCTATGACTCTGTGTCTGTGTGTTTAGGCACAAGAGATAAGAAGTATTCAATGAATGAAACAAGAACCTAATATATATATTGACACAAAATATTCTTGCTATAACACAAACAAAATGGGAACTATGAACACAGTTTTGCTATCAACCAAAATGCTATCATGTAAGCAAGAGGAAAGATTAAAGAACATGGAAATCACCATAGCACTTTTCATTTGTTCTTTGCCTTTCTTGGGGAGCAGGGAATTCAAAAACATCCCCAACATGTCCACAATAATCGATACAATAACTAGCACGTGGAATGGAAACAATAACTTTTATTAGCACAATGATAATAATTAAATCAGATATACTTACTCCAACCTCAGGGTCTTCAATGCCCATATCTTTGCAGAAGATTTTGGAAAACTCTTCAGGATCGCTCTCGAAATTGTTCAAGTCCTAGAATTTCAACGAGTTTAGACTCATACAAGCCGAACCAACCAACCAACAAGTGCATAACATGAACAAATAAGGGTTCGAACTCTTACCCATAGAAACTGGTCCTTTACAAGAGTATGATTTACACGAAGATCAAGCTAGCAAAAAATGAAAATACAACGTAGTTTTACGTGAATAATCAAACAGTGAATACAAGCACGAGTAGTGAAAGTAAAAGGAGAGAGTGAATAGATGGTTGAACCTTGATAGG
Source organism: Aeschynomene evenia (assembly GCA_013621005.1). Lineage (NCBI taxonomy): Eukaryota > Viridiplantae > Streptophyta > Magnoliopsida > Fabales > Fabaceae > Aeschynomene > Aeschynomene evenia. Next base: position 30,400,866 of record CM024263.1, on the reverse strand, counting down.
AACAATCTTCTCGCCAGCGTACATATCTTGGCCTTCATAGGAACGAAATTCGGCGAGCTGAGACTGAATAGACTGAGCAATCTGGGTAACAAAAGCGGGAGGCAGCTTCAAATCTTTAACTGTCCTCTTTGCAAACACCACCACCTCTGAATCTGGATCTGTAAAAATATATATATAGCGGGAATAAGAGAATAATAGAGAAGAAAGAATCCAACACAGAAAGAAACATTTACATACCAGAAGGGTTCCAGGTGAAGACGTCCTTGTATCGCTGCCCATCGATTTCGATATCCAATCGAATGGGTACCAAATTCTCCGCAGTTGGCCTGCCACCATAATAACAATTTCAACGAAACGAAACACAATCAATGAATCAATGAACGAATGCTTCAACTTACATCCTGAACTTGACGGGGTTCCTGTAGAAAGCTGAAGCAGGGGTTTTCATCCTCAGCTACGCAAACTAGCTTCGGAATTGGACACTGATCGATTTCAGTCAGGTTCGTTCGTTGGTTTGTTCACTGATTCATCTAATCTAACCGCGAATTTCAGTTTCAGTTTACGCTCGATTTCATTTTACTCCTAAATCAGAATCAAAATTGCTTTGTGTCGTCTCGAACAATTTCTTTTTTTTTTTCTCTTCATTTGGTGATATGATCTGGTTTGGTGGATAAATTGGGCTAAAACCCAAGAAGAAAAAGATATAAGAAGCCTAAAATTCACTTTAGGCCTTCGGCCCAAAATTTATACGACTGAACCAATAAAGAAGACTATTGGTTTCAATTTATTTTTTGAGCGGCAATTTAACTCATTATTGTCTTTCATGAATGAACATATAAATTTATATGAATTTTTAAGTAATTATAATTACTAAAAAAAATTTAATTGTGACAGATCATATATATATATATATATATATATATATATATATTTTGATGGGTTTTCCGTTCGGGTATCCGTCGGATAGCTGACGACTAATCCTTAGCTCTTGTGGAGATCACCTTTCGGTGGGTAGGGAGCTAGCCACAAGATTTTCTGCATACACATCGTCCCAAAGATCGAACCCGGGACATGATGCTTAAGCAGCCCAAGTATCTACCACTTGTGCTAACCCACATGGTTTGTGACAGATCATATATAGTCATTAGGCATGATAAACTAATATTCTCACTTGATTATTATTATTATTATTATTATTATTATTATTATTATTATTCCCTAAACTTTTTCTTGTTTAGCATATTATTATATAATGCTCGTTTCGTTTCTTAATAAATAAGTATTCTTTTTTTTTTTTGACACATTAAAAAATTAATGAATCTGGATGTAATTTACATCTAGATACATTAATTTTCTAATATATCGAAAAAGTAATATGGACAGTTAATTAAGAGACAAAAAGATTATATTATAGTATATATAAAAATATATTCTTAATCTATATATTATACAGAGCATGTGGCTGTATCTAAAAAAAATGTGATCATTGTTTGAGATGTATGGTATGCTTGTAATGTAACTGTAATTTGGCTCCTTAGATAGATGGCTTGTGGAAGCTTGATTGTTGAAATTGAAGAGAGCTATGATACATAACAATGATTGTGTCAAGATGTAACATCCGTGTCAGTTGGTGAATGTTTGATGAACAAACAATCCAATGAGTGTTTCAATTCACATCTTCTTTGTTTGGACAGATGTGTCTTTGATTACTTAATTCAGTTAGAATCTTCCTCACTCATCATTCACCATAATGAAGGCAAAACCACTGTTCTTGACACGAGGCCTACCCAACAAAGCCAAGCAAATTATCAAAACTTTACCTCCTTTTTTTCATTTGTTTCACCATTACAGTACCTTTCATGATAATAATTATTATTATTATTTCTTTGTGCAACACATGGGGTTGTGTATCTTGAGTATTTCACAAGATTCTAAGAAATTAAAGGAAGATTCATCATACCAAATGACTAGAAAATTAATAATAATTGAACTAGCTAGCTAGCTCTCCAAGACAAGCTTGAAAATTGAGATGAAATTTTGAAAATGACTAGAAAAAACAACTAAGCTAGTTTAGTTCTAAACCAGGGTTGATATTTAGATAAAAAAACCACAGCAGCTATGATTGAATTGGCAATTAGGTAAGAACCTATACATCTATAATTTTTGGTGGTATATGGCTATATCATATATGATAATCATGGAAGGAAGGAAGCCATTGTTTTCTAGTGGAATTTCTACTTGGTTTTTCACCCACTCACTAATTAATTACTAGAACCAAAAAAATTCAAAAAATTTGTGTACAGCATTGTTAAATTAAATTAGCATCTGTCAGATCTTGTGATCTTCAGCCTCTTCACACTTGTCAAGAACATCCTGCATCAAAAAAATTAAATACAATGACAGAAATTGTCAAAATTGTTGCTAATTAATTAATAGCAGAGACAATGAAATTTAATCAAGAGTATAGTTCAACAATTCTGAGGTATGCATGTATGTGTTTAATTAGTACTAGTATTACTTACTCCCAAGGAACATCTCCAACCATCATCCAGTCTCCTTCCTGATCCTCATATGTTAGAACATGAAAATTCCCAGAATTCAGTGGTTGAGAGCTAGGGCCTGAAAAAGTAATCAAGTTCAATTTTATTTTATTTTTTTTGTATCACTAAATAATTAAAATGGTGGTCCAAACAGAAATTAATTAAGAGAAGCTGCAAAAGAGGAAAGAGGAGTTTGAATATATGGTGCTTACAGAGAATGGTGGTCCTGAACATATGGCAAAGAGCTTTAACAAGTCCATCATAACTATGGTGTGCCAGAAGATTCAATTTTCTGCCTATTGGGATTCCTTCCATGTACACCTTAACAAATAAAGAGGGTCTTTGATTTTGCTGGTTCTGTTTCTCAACAAGAGTGCACCTCAATATGGACTTAATTGGTGGCCAATCATAACTTTGCTCCCTGAATTCACAATACAGATCAATTAACATATATATATGATGCTAATTCATTATATGTATGTATGTATGTAATTATGTATGTACCTTGGTGTTGATGAATTGAATGGTAATTGAGATTGAGAAGGAGAGGAGATGCTAAGGCCAAGCCTGAGGTCAGTGCTCAAATCTGTTCTGTTGTTGCTGTTTCTGCATAAAGTTGAGAGGCAGAGTGATGAAGCAGAGGAATGAGAAGAGGTTAATGGTATTGTCCTAGAAGAAGAGGAGGAGGAAGGGTGGTTCTGGTTGTTGCTGCTGCTATCAATGGAAGAAGAAGAAGATGATGATGATTGTGTTTGATGTTCCTCCAATGTTCCCATATCTTCCAAATCTATGAAAACTAATCAAACTAGAAGCCACCACCTTAGCCCCCTTATATATATATAAGACAGCAAAAGCTAATATAAAACCAAAGAAATAGAAAGAGAAAAAAAGAAAATGAGAAGCAGAAGCAAAGGAAGCCAAGTCAGACATTCAGCAAACTCTAAATGGTTTTTGATTTGCCATGAGGGTGGGCGACATGTCCACAAGGACTAAGTTACACGGTCTTCAATTAAATACTTGTATTTTTTAAGCTATGGTCTTGGTTGGTTGGTATTTGTATCAATAATGATATTTGTACATACACTTTCTCTTACATACATTCTCCACCCACTTCATTACCTTTGAATTTTGACGTGACATCACTCCACCACTTACACTCCTTTTCTCCACCCTTGGATCAAAATATATGTATGTTATACATATCATTTGGTATGTACCAATAGCATCACTCTATTTGTATTGTATCGTGGAGTTAGCACGTAAAGAGGACTGCTATTAGTATATACATTTTGTTCATACATTCATTTCTCCATCCATGTATATGTTGTCAAATTCATCAAATTTGTCAACATATATACACGGATAGAGAAAGAGATGTATGGCCAAAATGTATGTATAAATAGCATTTTTCGGACGTAATATTTGGAGAAAGAGATAGATATAAAAATTTAACAAAAATGCTTTAATGATCTACCACCCATCCTCTTGCTTATTTTAATTTATTTTGGAAGGTTATTAGTTTATTTTTAAGTGGGGGAGGAGGAAATCATGTTTTGAAATATAAAATTGGGATAAGAGGGTAAAAAGGGTTTGGCTCAATGGGCATAGCCATGGACATGCACTCCATGTATAATAATATAATTAATAAAAGCACGAAAGAAATGAAACGTGGTGTGTGTCTGGATAAATATATCATGTCTTTTTCAATACTAGTATGTATACTATAATAATAATCCCTAATTTGTTGAATTTAGTGAGCTTTCATGCTTGTTTGAGGACTAAAAAAACTATTGCACTACAGAACATTGTTTCTTTGTCGTGTTGGAGTTTTCTCCATTTTTTAATTTAGGTAAACAAAATCATCATGGATAGTGGGGAAAAAGTTATTTAATTTTGTACTATATCTTTGAAGGGGGGCTTTGTGGCCATAACAATAATAATAATAATGTCTACTAAACTAATATCTTACAAAAGGACATTTGATATAGGAAAGAGTTCAAGTATCTAATTACACTAGTTTGTTGGCCCCATTAGGGTATATGCTTATTTTTGTTAATGGGGAAAAGTGGGATTGAACAATAGGTTCAGCCAAAATTAACAAAAGTTCTTACACAATGTCATGCCAGTGCATAAGTGTTGGAAGAGAATCATGATGGAGACTATATACTATATGTTAAGGCCATTCAATTCAAAATCTTTTGATACATTTATACATCACATCTCCCTAAGAGATTACAAAATATAAGTAGAAAAAAATTAAATTGACAGCTTGATCCATTCCATCACCAACCCTAGATTGGCAACTTCGAGTAACTATGATGTTCAGCCTTATGAAGCAAACTGGGATGCATTTATTCCATCTAATTTCATTTAAATTAATTCCACTCTTTGATTAGAAATATGTATGTATATCTTACACACCACTTTGCAATAATTTTATTTTAATTAAGATTTGTTAGTAATAATTTGATTAACAGGAGGTTGATCCATTTCGAATCATCATGTCACAAAAATATGCAATTGGATGAAAAAAGTTTTGGTTGGCTCTTTTTCCTTTTTTATTGTTGTCTTTTCATTGTATATGACGTAGTCTGATTTTATTTAGAAACATTATTCATTAGGTGGGAGGGTACCACTATCAACCATCATATACACAGGGTTTTGCTTTTCTTGAATTTCATCAAATTTTACTACTTTTTTTAAAAAAAAAAAAAATCCCCGAGTTTGATTTAGAATAAAAATTATAGCAGCTAGATATATATCAATAAAAAAGTTTATAAGATTAATAAATAATTTTGATAATTTTTTGTTGGCAGTTTTTTTGTTGAGTATAAAAAAAAGTTCGTAAAAGTTGATTCACATAATGTGTTAGGCTGGCTGCTCTTGCAAATTGAGTTAAATTAAAATTAATTTTATTTCTTGATATAAAATGTAAACTTTTGATATTCCTTGAAAAGGAGTAGTGTTTCTAATACTGTTGGCATATAAGAGTTAATCCATCCATGCACAAATTGGATTAAACATATTGATCTCATCATCCTTTAATTAATTAATAAAATAGTTAAGTATCAAAAGTATGAATTTAATCGTGCTATATCTGTGTCTTTCAGTTAAAAAAAACAACATTTGAACGAAAAGTATATGTTATATTATTAATTATATGATAATGATAACATAAATAAATGGTACTACATATATATGTATGTTGATGGCAATGACAACTAGGGTACAGCCATAACCATAAGTAGTGTGTTCTAACTTCTAAGGGCCCCAAGATGGATTTATTTATTATTTAATATTCAATATATAAGTATATAATGAACGTGTGTGGTGGGGCTATTAGGATCAAATTAAGATGGAATAAAGAGAGAAAGAAAAAAGGAAAAATGTATGAGAGACAAAGAAACATGAGTTAAAGTCACAGTGTCCTCTTTGGAATTTGCAGTGTAGACAATCTTCCTTCTCTCTGTTGTTTCATGTTTCTACGTTTTCCATCTTTTGATTTTCATCATTCCCATTTTGTTTATTTCTAATACTTCAACTTTTCACTTTTCGATTTTTTAAGACACACATTAATTTTTATTAGCCAAATAAATTGGGACCATGCAGAGAAATTTAATTCATGAATTAATGCATGCAGTTGCATCTTTTAGTAGAGTTACTTTTCATTTAAAAATTTCTGAAATGTACAAATTAAATATGTGCTTCATAATTGTTCAATTTTTTTATGATTGAATTAAACAATGCCACGTGGTCGTATTTATAAACAGAAGTTTAATTAATTACTGCGACAAATTTTGCTTATGTGGCCTTCTTAAACTATGATATGATGAGTCATCATCCCAAGCACATATGTACCAAGGAACTATTAGTATATACAAGCAATTGAATTGAATACTACAGTAATATTCACTTGTTTAAAATAATAGTTATTTTAATTTTTCAATATACAAACAAAATTAAAACAACTGTTACTTTAAAATGAGTATTGCTAGAGATACAAAAAAACCAGTAAAAATAATCAACAGATAGGAATTTGGGTCATAATTACCAAGATCATTAAAAATATACTCATGATTAAGAAGTTATTTGGATTATAAAATATTAAATGAGTTTTATTGACTATTACTGATTTTTGATTTTTTTGTTGTTCCGATCATTTGTGCTTTAAATTTGAGGTCTTTAAAATTTTTCTTTAATCCACTGCTCTGTGACCTAGCATGCTAGTGCACAGAATTAAAGGGTGATGTTTTACCTAATAGTACTACTCCTCCTCCTCAATTTATGATATATATTTAATTATCATGAATTTCTTTGGGGTGTCAACCAGAAGTTTATTTACTGTTTTAAATACTCGTGCCATGAATAATGGGATATAGTATATGGATCTTTAAAAGGTTTATAGGATCAAATTATTTTTTGATTAATATGTCAGCTGGAAAAGTAATTGTTGATAAAAACTCAAGAATTATATGGTTGGTCCTAATATAGAAGTGAATTGGATTTAAGTTGTTGTATATATAACAATAACCACCACATCTATAATTAATTATATTTCTAGCTAGAGAATACTAGTTTATCACTCATCAATTGAATAATAATAAGAATAATCACGTAACACTTGCATCATATGATGGAATAAATAATTTTCACTCTGGACCAGAAATTTGGTTCACAATTATTTTCACTTTTAACCTACTTAACCTTACAAAAACCTGTCAATTAGGGACGAAATAAAGTCCAAACTCTGAATTAATTTATCATCCAATTTTCAAAGGCACAAAGTGGTTTAATTAATAGTAATTAGGTTTGTCTCGCGCGCCCCACTTTTCCGGTATTCTATTTAATTTTCACCTTTGAATTACACTCGTGTTCACATATATAAAAATCTATGATAATAATATAACATCCTTTTGCTTTTTATCATTTATATATTATTTTATCCTATGATCCAAATATTATTATTATTGACTATTGATTAAAACAAAAGGGATAAGATTCCATATATAATAGTAAAAATGGCTTCACATAAAATAATATTATACTTATTTGAAGAAAATTGTGAAGTGAATAAATTAAATTACGTGTAGGCGTGGTGAACTTGTATGTGATAATTATTATTATTTTTAGTTACGCCCAAAAGTATATGAAGGAGAGCCATGAATATATATGATGATGATGAAAAGAGGGAAAAAAAAAGAACTGATTAAACAAATGGAAGTTGAAGGGAACACATAACACATAAAAAAGAACTGATGACGAATAGCATTATTGTAACATATATAATGGACACAGAATATAAATTTGAAGCTTGCAAGCAACAAAAATTAAACACTAATATTAAATGTACAATAAAAATTGTACAATATTTATACAATAATTATATCTATCATTGTATTGCATTAATTTGTAACTTCTTATTATAATCTAACAGTTGATATAATTATTGTACAAGTAATGTACATTTTTTATTCTACACGTAACATTCATCAAAATTAAATTATATATTCTCTACCACCCCCATCATCTTATTTGGGCAAGTTTTGGTATTTTGGAATATTTTTTCATCACTTTTTCTTCTTCTTTTTTTCTGAATTGAACTAAGCAATTGTTATTAGAAAAACGAGGGAATGAGGCCAACTTTAAGAAACATGCAGTCAACTACATAGTCTCATCTCAGCTATAAATTAAGCTAAGCATGTAATATATATATGATGCATGTGCCTAGCATGTGCAAAAGCCTTAGAACTCCTAATTCATTCCCTTCAATGGTAATTGCCACTATTAACACAACTCTGACCCTCAATTTTACAACCCATAATCAATAATCTTCCTCGATACCTAGAATGAATGCATTTGTAATTACTCCTTCCCTCCGTCCATCAATAAATGACATTTTAGACTTTTTATGGATATTAAGAATGTAATTAAAGCACACAACTTTATATGTAAAAATGATATATAATGACTAAATTATTCTTTTAGGCTTTGTTTGGGAGTTTGGAGGGAAGGAGAGTGGAAGGTTTTGAAGGGAAAGATAGGGAGAGAGAAGGGAGGAGGTTGAAGGAGATAACATCTCCTTATTTGTGAGTTTAAGATCCCCACATTGGGGGAACTTGAAAATGAGGAGTTTGAACGATTTTGGAGAATTTTCAAAATCCTTCAAACACCTCTCCTCCCCATCAATGCAACTCACAAATACAACCAAACTTCTCAAAGTTTTTCCCTCCCCTCTCGTGCAAAATTCAACTCACAAACACACCCTTAGTTTTTTGTGTAATAATTATTATAAGAGATATGTGAGAGAATGCATGTGAGGATAAAATTGAAAAAAGAATAATAAATGCTTTCTTAAAATTCTAAAATGACAAATAATATTGGACAAAAGAATTTTTTAAAAAGACAATTATTTATAGACGAAAGGAGAGTATTTTATAAAAAAAAAGAAACGACATCTTACTTCACAACTATGAGTTAAAATAATTTATTTATAACCAATTAATTAACACATGTTTGTGAAATGCCAATAGTATTTTCTGAAGAAGTAATATTTTTACTACTTTGAAAATAACTGCCTCCAATTCTATTTTTTAATTTTTACTTTTGAAATGGCATTGGCAGCTGGGGGTAATAACAGCTATTCTGACAAGCACATTTTGTAGGATGTGTAGATGAAATGGTGCCTAGCTAGCCATATAGATAGCTAGACCTAGCTAGAGAGAATGTAATGCATTAATTGATGGACACTTTCTTCCTTTTTGATTTTTCACTTTCCTCTTTTGGTTCCTTTTTCACATTACACCTCTTGTGAAGATGCCACTATGATGGACTCTGCCTAACTTTCTTGGTGCTTCATTCCTCTTCCTATTCTATTATTTTTATTATTATGTACTTCTTCTATAAGATGAACCTGTGTTGGAATACTTTCTCTGCTGTCACCAGTATCGTTGCATATGAAACAGCAATCAAGAACAAGGGGTGTGAGGTTAGAAGCCACAAGGGAGCAGAATTATTCCTCAAGAAAGGGTGAGAGATAGATATATAGATATTCAGATTTATTTGGTTTCTTCAAAACAAGGGGTGAAACAAAAGTTTGTTCCCCCCAATGTTGCTTTCCTTCAACATTTCCCTCTTTTTCTTTTAATGCCTTATTTATTATATATTCTTTATTCAATTCATCTAACTAAAATTCTCATAGCACTAAGCTAAAAATTATTATATTAAAAAAATACATTTTTCTGAGTTCAAAATTTAGGACCAATAATTAACATATGATCAGTTGAAATGATATACGTTTCTTTTCCGAAACTAGTAGTCTTGAATTCAAGCTCTGAGTATGGAAGGAGAGTCATTCTCTCTATGAAATCTCAAATGTTCGAACATGATTATCGGTATCACACATTAAGAAAACCTTTTTTATTTCATTATATATATACATATGTATATATATGTTTGTTACATTGCACTTTGTGTGTATTTGAAGCATATGGATATTGTATGTATCTCTAGCATATATTGTTCCTCTTTTCTTTCAAAAGTGACATAGCAAGCAAGAAGACAGGATAGGAGAATAAGAGGGTGGGTATGTGAAAGGGAGAAGTGGGCCTCGTGCATTGAGCCTCAAAGCCAATAGATGCAACTTTGTGTTGGCCCTAAAGATTAACCTACTTAACAATCTAATTAAAACTGTTCCCCTAAGTGACCAACATGGCCTTTTTTCCATACCAAATTTGTTTCCACCTTCAGATTTTTTATCAAACCCAATAAAGGTGACTTGTTTAACCTCTTTCTCTCTCACCCTTTAATTTGTGCACTTTAATATTTTTGGAACCATATTGGCAATGACTCTTCATTTACAACATAGAAACAAATCCATGCTTTGGCTCCCATTTAGAGCCTCAGTTCTTTGTGTCTTGGGGGAAAGCACTTGATTATAATCATATCATGTTAGCTTTTTCTTTGTGCCTGAGTTAGACAAATATTTTTTGTGTGAACAAATGTTGTTCTAGTAGGGGAAACTTGCAATGATGGTTTTTTGGGGATTGGTGGATTTTATGTCAGCAATTAATTAGTGGACAAAGATTTCACCTAAACTTGTGGACTGTAATTCCCACTACATCTACTGATAGGTTAGGTTCCTCAAATAACTGAATTGCTATTTATATTGTTTAGGTAATATCACTATATACATATATCATAATAAGATTTTATATATATATATATATATATATATATATATATATTTAAGTGAGAAGGTCTTGTGTTTTAATACCTGACTGTGATGTTCAAATAGTGAAATGCTGAAGTAGCAATATTAGTTCACAATTTGTGAATTATAACTTAGAAGGCAGATACTCATTTGGTGATATGCAAAGCTAAGTTTCAGATTTGTCTTAGCATATTTTAACTTTTATTAATGAACCATGAATTACATCTAAAAGATGAAACATTATTTCATCAATCAAATAAATGCAACGAAAGAGCATAATATGTAATGTTAGTTCAGAAGTTCCACAGGCAGGAACCTCAATGAAAAACTGAACAAATCACCTCATCAGTCAATAGTTTACACATGAATGAATATAATAACAATTTTATGGTAAAGATAAGCTGGTTCTATACTAGAGCTTTCTTTTCTTTTGAGATACCAACGAAGCCTTGGCACAGCAGAATAGAATTATTCAAAGAATGAATGATACTGTGGCAATCTATCAGTTGAAAACCAAGTTATGGCAGGTTCTGTCACAAGGGTAAGGACAACCGATAGCTTGGACTTGAGCTCGGTCAAAATACCAGTTTCCAACAGACTGTGCTATCCCCTGCATGTGTTTTTAGACGACCATTAGAGAGGATTTGATAGAATCTTATAACTACCATATCGCTGCGTCAAGGCTCACCTCATTCAATCTTATAACTACAAAGTGGAATATAAGATAACTGGAAACTAAACAGAAATGTTGTACTTGTACAATGAAATGTCTCTCACCAAATTGAGAAAAGCAACAAAATGAGCTATTTATAATGAATGAGTTAGACTTATACGTACTCTATTTCCGATATGGGGAGAGTCGCGAGCAAACCATGTATCCTGTCTTTCGGATTGGCAATGGGCGAAGCATGAATTTATGAATAACCCATTCTGATGTGACCTTGAGAAGCGTCTAACAACTCGCAGCATCTCATTCCGAAAACCTACAACGTTCTAGGTGAGTACTCTTGAAACTGACATCATGAAACTGCTACTCAAAACACAGATAAATTCACACAAAGGTGAAAGCTCTTGAAAACTGTAATTAATTACCTTGCAGATATTGCATCTGTGGCGAGCTGCAACGTGCATAATTCTTTCTGCAATCGTTCCAATTCCAATGATAATCAGTAGATGGTGGAGCAAGACTGGCTTGAATCTGATCAAAGTGGAAGTAACAGAATTCGTTAATTTTGAAAAGAGATTATTGAATTTGAAATCATGTTGAAACAATTAATCAACTGTGAGGGAAATGGTGGCAGGAATTCACCTGCCAAGTATCATAAGCTGCATTAAGAAGAAACAGCGGTGTCCTAACGCTGGCAATTGAGTACTGAGGGAAAAAGCACTGATAACAGAAATTAAAAAACAAAGGAAAAGGATGAGATGCCTGTATATTTTGAATATATAGCATTCAATTCACAGATTATGTTAATTTTAACAAGAAATACATATCTCCTCACAAATGACAAATAGATTTTGATTCTACCAGTTGTGTAATTTTACAATTTTGAATGACAGTAATGTTGGTTACCAAAATTGGGTTGAGGCGACTGGTACAACTCCTCGGAAGGTTCTTTTGGACGCCCTGCCATTCAAAGAAACATCTATTCGTTTGTTCAACTTATTCATATATGTCTGTCTAATATTTAAGCAATCATAAGAAACTACTGAAAACATCCAACCACCAAATTGAAATAAATCTCCACAAATTGCATAGAATCCTGATCTCAGTGTTGATTGTTCATTATAGATCAGTAAAGAAACTCAGATTTTGAAATGAGAAATTTACCTGCAAAGTGACCACACCTCCAAACAAATTTCTCAAACTGCGACGGCCAGATACATCAACACTGCATGATGCATGTCCAGACAAGTAACAATCAGAACTAAGCATCACTGTTTTCTTACTAAAAGTAACACTAATCAATCAGAACTAAGATGTATGAACAGATCAGATCAAATGAATAGATGTTTACGCATCAAGAAACAATCCAGCATCACTTAAGCACTTTACTCTTGTGGTTCTAGGGAACAATTCTCGAAATTCATCACAATGTAGTATAGTTGCTAAGCCTCCTGCTGAACATCCAGATAGAAGAGCCTACAAGAAAGGTGAAAAAAATATCAGAGAGAGTTCAGGAAATCAATAACACTGTTTCCCCTGAAATTATCAAAAGTAAACCTGTTTGGCATAGCGCATTCCTTTCGACATTAAATCTTCCATTGCAGCTTGCCAGATGCGTTGCCCTCTGAAAAACAACCCTGCTCTCTGTGGAACACAGATCAGTTCAGTACTAAGCTGAGGAAGTCATTGTTGAAGAAGATCTTCATCCCCTATTACCTGATTTTGACTGTCTCCACTAAATGATGCACCGTCACAATAACGGATTTTTATTCTGTTCCAATTGAAAAAATCTGCACAAATAAAATGAAAACTAAACATACAGAGGTGTCCATGTTCAAAGGGAAAAATAGTGATACTGTTGAGTCTGAGAGTTAGAACCTGGGTTTTCCTCAGGTTTGTTGCTCAATATCCCAACAAATGGTATCTGTTTCTCCATGAATGCTGATGAACCATGACGAGTTCTCTTACCGTAAATACAATTTCGAACATTTCCACACCATCCTCCTCCCTGTCATCAGAAGGTTTGCTCAAGTGATCATGGTCAAATAAATGTGGAGCATGTTAAAGGGAATTCAGAAATTTTTGGGAATGTTTCAAATACACTTTGCCCTTCCAATCAATATGTGAATGTTTTAAAGCCTTAAGTTTCATGTTCCATTCCATGCACCATTCAGTTATATAAGAATGATTATAACTCATAACAATAAAACAGCCACCATGTCCTGTTTCAGCTGAACCAGGTTCAAAGTTTTGGTATCTTACATACCTCCAATTGTATGAGCCAACTACTGGAACCTGAACCGTATCCCGGATGGAAGTGGTAACCTGGTGAAGATCCATCCAGACAGACTGCAATAAAAGAACACAACTCAATGTATATAATAAAGAACAAGTATCTGATTACTTTGATGAATTTTGCACATTTCATCTGCATAATGATTCTACAATTTGAAAATGGTTCAATATATCCGTAAAAGCAAACCATGCAATCTAAGAGAAAGTCTGATTACATAACATATATCCCTAGATCTCAACCAAAGTCAAGAAACATAACTAACAGATATGAACATCCACCATATATGAACAACATGCAACTAATGATGACCCCATTTATTTGATTGAGAAAAAGATAAATGTGGCATTAAAAAATAGAGTCCATTTGCAGGTAGATGAGGAAGATGAATGAATAGGTACCAGCTCCTTTGGCAGCAGCACCATTAATGAGAGTAAGACCAACCATCAATGGCCTGTTGTTGACATATTGCATATTTGTCACAGTGGCATTCTCAAATCCTTCAGACCATTTCACAAACACCAAGCCTACAAACCCAAACACCCAAACTAGCCTCATGCCCCCACAACTCTTGCTTGTTTTCAACATTGCAAAATGTTGTTTAAGACAATGACAACAACAAATGCCACTTTCCCAGTATCTCTCTCTAACTTCTGAGTAAGAAAACCAAGAGTTCAAGAGAAGTGGCCTTGGAGGGAAAAAAGAAAAACAAGTGATGGGGATAACAAGTAGATTCTTTTGGATAAAAAAAAACAAAACAAAGAAAAAAACCTAACTATTCCCAAGGCTATAGGGTTGGCAAAAGTACAGTCATAAAAAAGGAAAAAACTATTTAACAACCAAGTTTTTCCACTTGGTTATGAATGGTCATTCAATGCAGCATTAATAGCACATAACAGAACTCAACAGGGATACAGAAAGAAACAGAAGCGGTGCCTCACTTTTTTTTTTCTTTTCTTTTCAGTATAGAAAATAAATGCAAACGATGAAACAACAGCTTCAGAAATCAGAAATGAATCAAACTGCAAGCATGACAGGAATATGACAGTGAAATTAAGTGCTACAGTCACTACTTAATTAATAGTACTAGTTAATACTTAGTACTCTAATTGCTTCTTGACTGAAAAGAAGAAAATATGACAGTGAAAAAAATTGAAAATGTATGATAAAATGGGGTGGCAGAAACAAATTCATATAACAAAATGGTAATAATGGTTCATCCTAGAAAGAATGTGAATGACTAAGGTTGTTCTGTTTTGTTTTGGAAACAACAAATGTAAGGAAAAATGCCACCGACATGAAGCAAGCTAGTAGCTAGCAAGCAAGGGCAGAGCTGTAACACACCACACAATCTGAGTCTCACTCACTGACAGTGTTGAGAATCTGGGCCCTGTGTTCTGTTGTGCCAAAATATAATAGTAATGCTATATAGATGTCTATAAAGTGCATGTTTGTAAATATTTATTTAAATCTAAAGAGTAAAACAAATATTATGTAAGTGAGAGTCTCATAAAAATTAAATGTAATAAATTGAACAGGTAAAATAGTTTTTTTTGAAAATAAAAAGATGTACTGTGAGTGTGACCCACCCACTACTACTACTATATCATTTTGTCATTTTGTCTTGTTCCCTTTTATTTTGGGGGGGTACCATATTATGTAATGTAGTATAATCTATCTGATCTGATCTGCATTGCATTCTATATTCAATGGTTCAGAACAGCACGTACTTCTCTAGCAGAGAATACAACCCACATGATCTAAACGGAATCTAGATGGGATGAGACTCATCATATCAGTTCTTTTTCATTTTAGATGTGAGGGAAGGAGTGGCCTCAACACAATATTATTATAAATTGCAGTATATAGATAACCCACAATGTCATTTTTTAATATACCAAATATTTATTTTTTACTGATAACAATAATGCTTATTCTTGTGATAAATGTTTCCACTTAACACTAGAGTACCAATTCAAAATCTACTATAGACTTATAATTTGGTATAATGTATTTTGTTTTACTTAGATATATATTCTTGTTCTAATGTTTAACCCCCCAAAGAAAAAAAAAGAAACAAATTGTAATTGTGACCTTGCAGTTAATAGTAGTTTGGTTCTTGTTCTTGTTATTATTCCAACCATTGTAATTGTTGTTCGGTAAAAATTGATGATAATATCAACTGAGAGCTTAGGTCAAGCAGGGGTAGTGCTAGTACACATGGAAATATTCTTCAAATTTCAAAAGACACTTTTTAAACACTTTAGAATTTAACCAAAAATTCCAGAACAGAGAAAAAATGATGGGATTGGTAGGTACAGTAAAAAGGTCCTAGAATAAGTTATAATTGTTACACCCCTTTTACTATATCACTCAAAATCATGTTACATTTCATTCAGCCATGTTACACAGTGGCACATGATGAGATATTCCTCACTCACACCATTCTCCCTTGAAATCATTTGATATCTAGATGGGGCCAGAATTTCTCAATACATGGATTTTCAACCAGTATATATTACAACCAAATACATTATTATTGATGACAATTTCAACTTTAAGGGGGGAAGGAAAAAAAGAAAAGACTCTGGAAGCATCATGACAAAAGAACAATAATATGGAGATAGTTTAGTTTCACTAGTAGGGACTTTCTCTTCTTTCTTCATTCAGAGGAATGTCTTGGAATCTTGGCACTGAACTTGCAGTAACAGAGGACATGGTTTCATCTGCACCACCCTTTAGCAGCATTTCCCTATCTATTGGAACAGCATTCTGGTACTTGTACCATTTAGCACAAAAGAGGTATGTGAGGAAGTTAATCAAGCTTAGTATTGCCAAGAACCAATAGAACAATTCAACATGGATATTGTTCAAGTTATTCCCTTCAAGCCACCCTATTTTGCTCTTTGTGACCCTACTTGTCACTGAGTTTATGATCTCAACAAAAACTGAGCTCAAGAAGTAACCAATGGACAAAGAAAGGAAAGAGAATGAAGTTGAAAGAGATCTCATTCCTTCAGGTGCTTCTCTGTAGAAAAACTCCAACAACCCCACAAGTGTGAACATATCAGCTATACCAAAGATTGCATAGTGGAAAGAGAGCCAGAAGAGGCTAATGGGGTGGTTGTGATGAACTGATTCATGCTTCCTCTTAACCTCTACAAGACCTGCTACAACCATTGAGATTGCTGAGAGGACAAGGCCAACACCAACTCTTTGTAGCTCTGTGATTCCATTGGGGTGGCCAGTGAATTTTCTGACAAGTGGAACAAAGGCAAGTTCATAGACTGGTATCAGAAGGGTCATGAAAACAAGTGGGATCACAGGGATTGAAGCTGGTGGAATGTTGAAATTGCCAATATTTGTTTTCATTCTTATTCCTTGTTGGACTGAGAAAGTCTGTAGTTGGGCTAAACATGTGTTCATGATGATTGTGCTTAGCAGAATTGGCATCATCCTTGTGAGGATCTTCACTTCTTCAACCTGTGTCACTGTGCACACTTCCCATTCCTTTGCTTCTCTGCCTTCACCTAGAACTGCTGCTTTGTCTAGAATCCTGTTAGAAGACGAGGAGGGTTGTGTTAGATCATCGACAACCTTAATGCCAACAAAGCGACGCATTGTACAGTTACTAATATATACCATCAGAAATGATATATTGACATCCGTATAAGATGTATGGGATGAACATCCATAATTGATGCCAAAATATTAGTATCGTGATGCCAAAATAATGACCCCTTATGTCAAATTATGAGTGTCCAACCTATACATCCATATAGGATGTCAACCTAGCATTACTGCCATGCTTGTAAGTTGTAACATAAAACTATTATAAATAAATGTCACAACTTTTGGTCCAACCTGAATTGATTAGTATGAGGGATGAGTTTTTTCTGCATATTAGATTGGCGTTGTACTTCATATAACTCATCTGAATTTTGGGGTACTTGCACCCTCAAATTCTTCACTGTGACAACCAGCACCTGCAACAACAATTAACTGTAAAATGAACAAACAAGTATTGAATGACTTGTACAGCAAGAAACCATATGAAAAGACAGAGTATACCTGTAAGACCCTTGTCAAAGGACTCTGTCCTGGAACTCTAGTACGATAGAATTTCTTGCCCAAAGCAATGATTACAAGTCCAGCAGCAGAACAAGACAGAGATATGATGAAACCTTTGTACCATTGGATTTGTGTGCTAACATAAACCACAAAGGTGACACCAATGCTTGCTCCAATTGTAATGCTGAACAAGAACCAGTTGAAGAAGCTAGCTAGTTGCGCGCGCTCTTTCGGATTCTTGTCATCGAACTGATCAGCTCCAAGAGCAGGAACACACCCTCTGATTCCACCACCACCAAGTGCAAGCAAGTATATTGCAGAGTAAAAAAGCAAAGCTTTTGTGCCATGCACACAAGTTCTTTCCCCACATGGTCTAGAAGGCTGAAGTTTCTTGTCATGGGATTGAATCACCATCAAAGCATATCCCTAAAATTCAAAAGTACCTACATTAAGTCTTTCTTTTTAACTTAGTTACATGGTTCTAAATTGCGATTTGCAGCTGCACTTGCAGTCGTGCCGACAATGTTTTCCTGTAATTTTTCATACCACAGCACAATCACAACTGCAATTTAAAACGGTGTTTACTTATTTAAGGAAATTTTACCGTCATTTTTACTCCTTAATCATGCAGGTACACCCTTAGTGAGGTTAATTAAAAAATCAACTATGTTAATTGAATCATGTATAAATAAGTGAGGAAATCATGTTAATTAGTTGAACTCCATAAGTTGCTTTTTAAGTCTTTGGTGGTTTTTGTCATTTGTCTTACTTTTATACATGATAAATTGAAAAAGAAGTTAGTTTCAGTTTTCTCTTTTTCCATTATTATTGCTTTGTGCTTTACCAACAACTGAATGATGCCGAAGAGGATGCAAGTGTTGAGGCGATTCATATATGTATCAGAGATGAAGCCTCCAACAATAGTTAACAGAAATGCAGTGCCTAAGAAGTTTGTTGTGGCGGTTGCAGAGCCAGCAATGTCAAAATACATAACTGACCCGAAATACAAAACCAAGCTTGCCATGTTTGCCACAAATCCTATGTTATCCAGCAGCATCATTGCTGCAGTGAAACAACATAGTTAATTTGACTTTGTTAAAACAGAATCATTATCATTAGAAACAAATAATAGGAAAAGAGAGATAGAATTGGCACCATTTACCCACCAAAGATGAAATAGTTTGATCTATATCCTCCTTTTCTTGGATTCCTCACAAGTTGGTACTCAACATCTTCAACGTTTGCCTCATTTCTTGAGTCCTACGTTTCAAAAACACCCATAAACCATAATTAAACAAATGATCATTGAAAAGTCTCAAAATTTTTCAAAACTCCTCCCTTTTCCTCTGTTTCGTTCAAAGTGAAACTGAGACACATTACAACAAAAGAATATAGAATTTGAACATGAAGGGCATGCAGAACCATATTTGCATGCACCTAAGATAATAGGATAATTAATGTGATAGATGGTGATTTCCCTTTACTATGGAAAAGAATTATTAAGCATGATGAATGAATAGATGAACCCTCTTTTGTGGATAACTAAATAAAGTTATTCAATCAAAACACTGCATGCAGTTTGCACCGTGTGATGTACAGATAGATAGGGAGACTGTTATTTGTACATAGAACAGTATCATCCCCACCCATTCAAATGTTGACAACTTTGATGAATATGTTGGCAAGTTGCCAACATATTCATAAAAGTTGCCAACATTTGAATGTAGTAAAAAATAGGTGGAGAGTTAAAATGATATGTATATTTAGCATATTTTCTGATAGATAGTAGTTACCATGGTTGTGCAAAGCCAGAGAGTAGTAGTGACCTCTCTGAAATAAAAGGATATATAGAGAATAGAGTAGTAGAAAAGGAGGGTTTTGGTGTTAATCCTTA
The DNA here is from genome assembly GCA_013621005.1 of Aeschynomene evenia. NCBI lineage: Eukaryota > Viridiplantae > Streptophyta > Magnoliopsida > Fabales > Fabaceae > Aeschynomene > Aeschynomene evenia. The sequence goes on along the minus strand of CM024263.1, from coordinate 30,381,192 downwards.
GAAGAGATCGAAGAACTTAATTTATAAACTATCACTGCATGCATGACAGACAACTCGATCACAAGGATGAGCTGATGACAGTGAATGCATGTATGTTAGTTATTGAATGATATATATATACATATATATATGACAGATGATTGATTACAAGGATTTATATTGAAAGATATATGTAATGTTGAGCCAAGGAAAAAATTGAATGATATGATTAGGATGACAAAAACACTTAGTTTGGATTCAGTGATGAAGCCAAGAGAGATATTAGGGAGGAAAATCCAAAGTAGTCAACAACATAAACTAATTAAATGAATGTTACAATGGTGGGCTTTGCTTTAAGAGTATCTATTGTCCGTCCATGAACAGCACATCACATCACATCACATCGTTGAAATTGAACCTGGAAAATTAATGTTCATTTTCTTGGACAAGCTTCCATCAAAATGGTTTTTTCTACCTTTTATATGAGAGGAGCCAAGATAAGTATTTTATATTTAAATTGGCTGCTTGACATAAACTTGTTTGGATAGAAAGACAAAAGATACTTTTTTCATCAAAATTATATTACAAACAATACTTTAGTTGGTCCTTACAGATAACTTTTTAAAGAAATCTCTGAATATGACATGAAAAAAAAGGCTCTATGCCTCTATATATACTATTGTAGTATGCCATTTGTCATGAATAATCAATTAAGCAAATGAAATAGCCAACTAAACAATATCAAAAAGACTTTATCATAACTTCACTAGTAGTATTAATCACCCGATGTGGTTGATAGGGTAATTAACTATTTTGCGTGTTTGATTAACTAATAGAATTTTACTGAGTTAGGAAGTTTCCACTATCATCGTCTCCTTTATACCCTAATAAATTAGAATGAAGATTCAACCCACTCTGAGAGCTCTAATTTCAATCAAATTTGGAATGTTTTTACTATCATACAAGTTAACACCGGAAGAAAAAATAACTAATGAGTCATTAAAAAATAAAAATCAATAATAGTACAGGGCTATGGAATCTCAAAAAGTAAAAAATGATCACGGTATACATTTATCTTCAGCAACCTGATGAACTGAGCTATTGATCATCCTTTCCTTGACCAAAATAGTAAATTGAGGCAATACAAATCAATGCATCTGTCAGAATGAGACCAAACACATCGAAAACAAACTTTGGAGCAAACAAACCCCAAACCTGCAAAAAATTATCAAGCATTGAGTATATTGTACTAGCATCAAATATGCAGAAATAAAGGGTACATTGAAAAACATTGGATATAGCCATATACCATCAAGTGCCGGCGGTGAATTGTGACACACAATATTGTAAAAGTCGTCATAACTGTTGTAACAAGCCCGTATGTTGTATACATCTATATATAAAACATCAAATGGTCAACGGGTTGAGCAAGAAATGCATTGTGAAATCAACTAATGGATCTACTTTCAGGTAAAGGGAACTCACTTTTGTTAACTGTGTGAAAAGAAAATGTTCTCCTAAATCAGCCTTAAACTTGGTTGCTGCAAGAAGCGGGAGTCCAAATACCGGAAGGATGATAGAAAAACCGAAGGTGTCGATTGCAAGGAGGATTGCTTGGTGAACAAGTTTAAATTCTTCAAACCTGAAAACCAAATAGTGTTTGCATATTTAGAAGTGGGTAATATAGTAACTGAAGAAAAAAGATGCATAGGGTTTTTTCAAAAACCAACGAACTATCACTAAAGAGACACAAATTCAAGCTTGGGCAGATTGTATGGTAACATTTGTTTAATTATTATTGTTCCAATATCTGACTTCACTTGTATCTAAAAAACATGCATAGTCTTTAAGAGTAAGAAGCAAATTCAACTGATTATTTACCCTATAAATGCAGCACCATAGCGGAGACCATCAAAAGCACACCTGAAAAGATTGCAGGACCGACAAAGTTGCAGAGTTGCACAAAACCTAAAAAAGGGATAATATATAATTCTGAATCACAAACCATTAAAGTTGCACCATACCAGTGACCACTACAGAAAAAGAGACATGCGGCAAAGAGGCTCCACTGCATCACAGGAAAAGTACCGATGGGCAAACTCTTAGGTCCATCCTTACCAACCTCTTCTATATTGCACAACCTCATAATAAAATAACCTGGAAGGCCAATTCAGAGTCATTTATTCACGAATAAGCATGTAGATTGGTGCCTGTGAAACTGACCATAGATACTATTGCTAAATTACATATTTGCAGCATAAAAAGAACAATGCCAGAAATGTATTTGAATTATCGTAAAGCAAAACTTGGCAACTTTATACAACATATGAGAAAGGAAAAAGCACCTCCAACTATGGATGCAAAAGCAATTATGGGACCCTGTTTTCCTGAAAGAAGAATGACAGTTGAACTCCATGCGGATAGCATGGCCATTGTTTTTGCAACCATGTCTGTCTTGAAATCTGAGCATTTGTCCTTAAATAGTTGACCAAATGCCAATAGTAACAACTGTCCCAAAGAAATGGCATAAACAATTCGAGGAATGTAAGTTCTTCCAATGCTTTGAGGTACCATTGGTCCGACAAATCTATTACTATCTGTGATCCAATGTACTATTATTAGCAAATAACTCAAGATAGTGCCCAGTATGGCATACTTCCATGGCCAATCAAAGAAGCTGCCACTAGTGGCCTTGTATAGCCAGAATGCCAACAGAATCAGAACTAGAACTGGTACAACTTCAGCTGCATAGTTCCATACAGGTAAAGTGGAGGCTATCTTGAGGATCCATGAAGTGTAGTCTTTCATGAAAGCAGATGTGGCAGACTGCTTGGACAGCCCAACTTCAATTCCAAATCTGCAAAAGGTGCTCAAGATAAGGAAACCAACACTCTGCAGAAAATAGATGTTCAACAAATCAGGAGCCACTTAATCTGAAATTCAGTAACTATCTTGGGTAGATATATATGCCTTAGCAAGAAAGGAAGTTCATATAGAATACTTAGCTTCTAGATAAAGGAGAAAAGGACAAAATACATACTTCTATCATCAGTTTCTCCTTGATGACTGCTTGGCGTAATGCTACAATTCCAGATGTGCTCAACAGAAAATTTGCCACTTTCCCTTCCTCCACTGCCAACAAAGTTCACGTGAAAAACAAAACGGACATGAATTATAAACACCATGGTTAATCAGAGCTGAATGCATTTAAAAAACTTCACGGTTCATACTTACAAATAAAACTGTTTGAAAGGAAACTGCATGCACGTACTCCCAGTAAAAAAAATGCGAAAGTTGAGGCAGAGAAAAACCAAGAATATCCAGATGATGACAGCGGTACAACATGCTGCTCGTTCACCCTTAAGATGGTAAAAACTTGAAATACAAGCGATATTAACATGATTCCAATACCAGTTCCCATCATATGTAAATCAAACTCAGTCCACTTTGACCGAGCTAACTCAGCGACCGTTGTTAGAAAATTGAAGTATGCCTCAATTTGCCTCTTAAGTGCAGGCACTAATGCATCACTGTCACTGTTTCTATCAAGCAGCAGCTTTTTGGTAGAGTTCAACCAATGATTCTCTGCTTGAGCATAAACACTTGCCATTCGCGATAAGTCATCATCGGAAAATCCAACAGCTGAACCAGCTGAGTAAGCATCTATATATCTCTTCACCTGAACAAGCAGAAATTCTCATTGAAATGAGTAATGATCCCACTCTCTTTCTCTATGTACATACATATATTCCTCATTGAAATAAATACCTGCCAAGAATTAATGCACAGTGCATTAGCATAATTCTGCATCCAGGTATCTGAATCTGATTCTGACAGCTTTTGAAAAGCATCCAAATTCCAACTACCAGATCCTAAAGCATATAGTTCAGGATTGATGTGACCAATACTGAGGAATGAAAAAAGAAAATACTTATTAATTCTTCACACATTTTACATGAAGAAATTTCTAAAACAATGTCATACAACATGATGCCAGAAGAAAATGCAAAACTGATCGAGAAAATGATTCAAGAATTGGGATTCATAGGACAAAAAGCTGCAAAAAATTGATGAAACAGGCACTTGGCTTAGCACCAGAAATCTGGAGGCCTTTACACACGAGATTGAATGTTTTGTTGCACTGTAGATTTACTGGACTTCAGAAATTGCACAAGCTCATCATTTCATTAAGTCATTTTATATATGTCATGTATTTCAATCTAGACTAAATAGATGATAAGTTATACATATTCATTTCTATTGTTTAACATTTTTTGTATAAAACAAATTAGATTCCCCTTTCCATAGTGAACAGAAAAATTAGATTTCCCTTCAACATAAATAACTTGTAAAACTGATACTTCCAAACAATGACAGCCCTTTGCCCTTGCAAATCACCTCGAAACATCAACTACTAAATCAGAAGTTATGAGGCCAAAATAATCTTCCTTTTCACCCATAGCACATCCCAGAAACAGAAAGTTGTTGGGACGCTTAGAAAGTTAGCAGAGTCAATATATTACTAATACATTCAATTATTTGATTATAGAAATATCAGACACGAGTAGACAATAGTAACACTAGACAGGATTCTTACACTGCACCTTCCGTAAGGGAAAGGTATGCCAAGCAATGCTGACATTGTTACTGCAAAGTCAAGCTGCAAAGGATGATATGGAAAAAAATACAAGCATTAAAATCTTAAATTGCATACAGTGTGTTCACAATGCCATTACAACAGAAAGCTTTCCTAACCTGTTGCATAGTGCTGGTACAAACATTCTTCCCATCCTGGATATGAAAGACAAGACAGTAATTTACCCAAGAAAAAAAATGAAACATAGGCGCAGAATTGTAACATGGTTTTATGATCATGGGAATCAGAGTAGAGAAACAACAATCATAAATTCATAACTGTACATAATTCTTCTGGAAACAGTTCTTTAAAATTATCTATGTTTTCCACTTCTTTAGCTTTCTAGAATAACACCAGGGGGTACTAAGAATGTGGAACAGGAAGCAAGAGATTGGAATGATCAGCATGTTGATGTATATTTAAAGAGAAAGTAAATACCAGATCTAGTTGACAAGAAGAAGTATCAAATTCCAGTGGCACAGAAGAAGGAGGCTTCTTTGAACTCATAGCGAAAATGGCAGTTTCCACCTGCAAGATGTCACCACAAATATTCTAAGTATATTTGTGGGAGGGAAAATTTATATTAATCAAGAAAAAAATATATGAATGAACAGCATATGTGCTGTATGCACCTCTTCAGCACTCCCACCACCATGATCACCATTTAGGGTTTGTCCATGGTCACCCATTACCACAAGCAAAGTGTTCTCATGCAAGCTCCCAGGTCTGGACTCATTTTGCAGCACCTCAATAACTCTCTAAAGCAAAATTAGGTAATTTTGTTTAATAACTAGGCATGGGGACCATCAGAGAATAAACCAAGCAAACTGGATAAAAATTAGATAACAATATGACCATCACATGAATATGTCAGAGCAGGAAAAAACTGATTGGATCATCTAAGCAGTAAACAGAGCTTCACTGATTAACTCAAGAAGCGTCAATTAACAAATTGACAAGTCATCTGTTACAGAAACTTACCTCTAATATGCTATTGTATTGCTCCAACTTTTCTATCATTGGAGTGGAGTCAACACCAAATATATGTCCTGCGTGATCCTGAACCAAGAATAGCATGTACAGAACAAGTTGAAATTACTTATCCTAACAATGCAGAGTGACAATAAGAATAGCAGGGTACAGAGTATGGATAGTAGGAATATGCACAGATATCTAACATACCACACCGAGAAAATGTGAAATAAGAACATCCCAGTCTTCTTCATATAGGGATGGCAGTAGGTGGTCAATGCATCCATTGTCAACCTGGAAGATAAGCAGCATTATATCGGAGTCATCGAAATGATGTACCAGAGGAAAAGACCAAAGCTGCCACCACTCAATTAACATGTACTGAATGGCCTACCGTATCAAGATCCTTGACATTAAAAGAAGGGTATGGAAATGATCTTTCAAAATGACGGGGGAACAACTGAGTCCACGTATCATCCCCCATCATAACAACTTTCTTCCCATTCTGAACCAACTGTCAACAAACACATAAATTCAAATCCAACTGCCTTGTAAGGTGATAATGAAATCAGGAATTTGAAAATAATAACTTGTTATGACCTTGACATAAACCGATATTAGAAATGGTAACTATTGCAACCTGATTCACAAAGTTATCCTCAACAATTGCAGGTGCACCGAAGCTATTACCAACATCAACAAAAGTAGGAAGTCCACCAGTTGTCAAACCCTATCAAAATGGAGCTCGAAACAAAAACTATCAGTTTGAAATATAAACATACAAGTAATAGAATTGTTAATGAAGCTAAATATAGGAATACCTTCAAACGCTGCAAACTCGTGGTAGGTGGATCAGCAATGGCTTTGAAAATCCTAGCAGCGGATGGCCATTTAGACGCCACATCCTTAACGACTCGCAATTTATCCATCCATGGCTTTGATTCTGCAACATCACATTACACATTAACGAACTTCAAGTTCAAAAATAAAAAATAAAATAAAATAAAATAAAATAAATCGTTAAGAGTGAGTAAGATACATACCTGTAAAGAAGGTGCTGGGAGCAACGAAATCAAATCTGAAAGGCAATTACATAAATCACAGTATCAGTATAGTATAAGTATAGGTATATGTGTGTGTATGTATGTATGTATGTGAGTGTATATATACCTGAGAGCATCGAGAACGATGATGATGAGGCGGTTAACGGCGGGTTTGGTCCAATTGGATCCGTCAGTGAGGCAGGGAGATTGGGAGACGTCGGAGGCGTGGCTGAAATAGGGAAGCTCAGTTCTGGTGAGGAGAAAGCCTCTGGTGAAGAGAGCGATGGCAACCACGTGAAGAAACAGCGTCACCCACAGACTCCATATGTACCACCACTTCCCTCTGCTCTTCATCTTCTTCCTCTGTTTCTCTGCGCTTCCTCAACGACGTCGTTTTCGAGATTGAATCATGTCATTCTTTGCTTCTTCTTCTTTCACTGCTGTCTGTGTTCTTCTCTGATGTGGCGTTAACTTTTTTTTTATAATTTTTGGTCAAAATTTGAATTAACTTTTTTGTTTTTGCTTGTACTAGTTTTCTTGGGTCCTGCTTTAAAACCGTGACCCAAGCCCAAGCCCAAGCCCATGCTTTAAAAAATTATTATGTGCTCCCATTAATCATGGATCATGGATATTAATATATTATTAGATTAGATTATATAAAAAAAATTGACTTTGAGGAGCAGAAACGAGACGGAAGCGTCTGGAATTTTCGTTGCGCAACGCCTCCGCAAGAAATCTAGAAACGTTTCTTAGCGAGCAAGGCGCGGAGAAGCATCATCATCATCATCATCATCGTCAATTCGTCTCAATCTTTCTCCAACACAATCCAATTGCTGGTTTCATCTTTCAATTGAAAACAACAAAGAAAGAAAAAATGGAAGTGAGAATCGGAAGAAGGGTTTCGAGGGGAATGATCCCATTCCTTGCTCTACACACCTTCAGCGAGTACTACCGCTCCAACACTAAGCCACCAGTCACCGCCGCCCTCATCGCCGCCAACACCCTCATCTACCTCCGCCCCTCCTTCCTCGACTCCCGCATCCCTTCCATCGATGAAGTCTGGTTCAACCCTCACCTCATCCTCAAGGTTTCTTCCACACTGCATCCATTCTCATTCTCCCCAATTTCTTCTTATTTGATCTCTCATTTCATTTATTTATTTTATTTTGCAGCACAAGGACCTGAAGCGGTTTTTCCTTTCGGCGTTCTACCATGTCGGAGAACCACACTTGGTCTACAACATGCTCTCCCTTCTCTGGAAAGGGATTCAGTTGGAAACTTCCATGGGAAGCGTCGAATTCGCTTCCATGGTGGCTTCTTTGCTCGCTCTCTCACAGGGAATCACTCTCATGCTCTCCAAATCGCTGCTTCTGTTCTTCGATTACGACAGACCTTACTACAACGAATACGCCGTTGGATTTTCCGGCGTGCTCTTCGCAATGAAGGTCGTACTCAACTCCCGCTCCGAAGAGTACACCCAAGTCTACGGCGTCATCGTCCCCTCGAAGTACGCAGCTTGGGCGGAGCTCATCCTGATCCAGATGTTCGTGCCTGGTGTGTCGTTTTTGGGACACCTCGGTGGGATACTCGCCGGGATCCTGTACCTGAAATTGAGGAGACATTTTTCTGGATCGGATCCTGTGACGGTTGTTGCTCGAGGTCTTGCTGGTGTGTTGAATTTGCCGGTGAGGTTTTTGCGTAGGTTATTAGGGTTCCGGCAGGGGAGGATCTCCGGGAGGGGAACCGTGGGCGGAGGGAGGAGGGGTGTGTGGAGGTGCCAGGCGTGTACGTATGATAATCCGGGGTTGTTGAGTGTGTGTGAGATGTGTGGTTCGAGTAGAAGTGGTAGTGGATTGGCTTCTATTCCATGGAACGGTGCTTCCAATGGACTTCCGCTGGATGAATTGCGGCAACGGAGGATCGATAGATTCAGTGGTAGATGATGATGATGATGATGATTTCATAGGCATTAACAATTTAACATTCAGGAAATAAAGGTTGATTTGGAAGTATGAGAAAATCGGAACCCTCTTTGTACTCGACTACCACCATTCATGGCTACTAATTCAACAATTTGTATGAATTCAGCAAGTTACATTATTCACCAAAGAAATGGTGTTAAAAAGATCCTGTTAATTGTTGATTCTCATGCATTTTTCTGCTAGAACTTCATTTCACGCAAATGGATAAAGTAAAAAATTTAGTTTAATTCTTGAGGTGCAAAACAATTGAAGCATTACATGAGTTTCACTGTTAATTTTTCCTCATTCTCGTTCATTATCTTTGTATTCTGAAATTAAATTCGTAAGAGTACCGAATTTGCTTCCATCTCTCTGGACACACGAAATGCCGCTTGTCCATTTGTTGCAACTGCCTAAATTCATTCATTCATTGATTAATTTTTCATTAGCACAATTACAAGACTCATGACACTCGTGTGGATGCATTCATCAATCTCATGCGTGTGCGCCTATATAATACTATCAATAATGATATTCATACATATATTTTCTCTTACATATCTTCTCCACTCACTTTATTATCATTGGATTTTGATGTGACATCATTCCAACACTTCAACTTTTATTTCCCATCCTTAGATTTACATGTATGTTTATTGTACATACAAAAAAGTATATACAAATATCATACCTCTAATACTATTGTTTAAAACTTTTGTCACATTTTCTTTCTAGTTAATTTATTTATGGTCTTATCTTTTTGGTGCTGCTTGCCATTGCAAATGTGGTCTCGGGAACAAAGCTTTGTGTCTGATCAATTCTCAGATCAGATACCCTTTTACTAAACAAACAAACAAATCCAGTAAAATTCAACTTGGAGAAATAGTTTCCTCTGCTCTCTCTTCTATTATATTTGTAACCGAGTTGAGTCATGAACTTTATTACCACAGATAAATCATGAGAAGCATTGCATTTGTACCCAAAACAAAAATATTAAACAAGCAAATGAGAGGTCGAAAGACTGAATCTAGCTTTATTATTATTATAGTTATTAGAACAAATGATATTCCATTCCATGCATTGGCTCATTTAGGCCAATTGCACATGAACTCCCATAAGCCTGTTTGTCCATTTAAGCCATAAATGCCTTCAGCAGCTACCAGCCATGAACATCCATCCTCACATCGTTTGAAGTCCCTATGAAAATCATAGGCATCAAAGTCGTACTGCTGAACTCTTTCCCATCCCAAATTACAGAAAAACAGTGTGGTTCCAAAAATATTGTCATTGAAGTCCCACCCAAATTCATCACCATATGCTACATTCTGATTCCCAAGATCATCATCTTTGGATTGGCAATGCAGGCTCATGTTCTTCCCAGATCCTAAACTGTTCTTGATGCTCACATGTTTGCTCTCTACGACAATACCTGAGGAGCACAAGCACAAGCCTGTCACCACCACCAACAGGGTCACAAGATCACCTAGTTTTGCTGAACCTGCCATATAGAAACACTCTTATTGGTTCTGATTCAAATTTCAATAGGATTTGAAGCAAAAGAATAGAAGGAACAAGAGAAACAAATCTTTTGCTAATATGTTTATATATAAACTGCTACCTGACAAGGTTCTGGCATAGGTTTTGTTGTTAAGATAGATGTGTGAGACTGCTATGATACAAAACGCATTACTTTTAATTTGCTTACTCTTTTACATAGAAGATACATAACTAGAAAAGCTGTTTATAAAATTATTATATATTGAGAATGATGATTTTATACCATTTGAATTAATTTATTGAAAAGCAACTTTTTATTCTACAAGTTCATTATAGAAAATAAATCACTTAACAAATCAATTTGAATTCATTTACTTTTTGTTTCATATATACACCACCAAATAATTTTCTTTAATAGTTTTACTTAAAATGGGTTATTATGTACCAAGTATTAAAACTAAACACGTTATATTTGAAATAAAATAAAATCCATCAAATTCAATGAATGAATATTTGGGTACAAATAATAGGAAAGATTTTAAAATCAAAATTGAAAAGCTAAAATAATTTATGGGTAATTTTATGGGCCTTCTGAGCCAAAATTATCTTCGACCCAGAATATAATAATTATGTCAAATTTTCTTGCTAAACTAAAAAAAATTAATATAAATAACTGAACAGGGTTTTACAGTTTTAATAGGTGCTTGTTTGGATTTCATTATTTGTTTAAAATAAGATATTTTTTTGAGAAATTATAATTTTTATCTTCTGAAAAAAGACATTTTATATAACATAAAAAAGATGTTTATGATTAAATAAAGATCTTTCTATATTACATCCAAACATAAATTAATTTTGTATCCAAACATAAAATTACTTCTAATTTTTTAAAAGATCTTAATTAAAAAAATAAATTAAAAAAAGATTTTTTTTTGCTAGAATCACGTCGAAGCCCTAGGTTTACAATTTTTTTAATGCCAGCCTGTACGTCATCTGACAGCCACGTCGGCTACTCCGCCGCAATAGCGGCGGAGCCGCTTCTTCCGTCGTGTTGGAGCTCCGAGAAGCTGAGTCTGCCATCACTCCAATCAAAGATGAAGTGCGACCCGAAAGGGTACGAATCGGAGCTGATCCTCCTCCGCAACCAGTTCAACTCCTCCGTCGACCTCTTCCACCAGCAAGCCGCCTTGAACTTCGCCTCCATCACCGGCGTCGGCGGCGATCACACCGTCGCCAAAGAGCTCGGCGACAGGGCCTTATGCCTCGCACACGTCACTCCCTTCTATCCCAACCGCCTCGCAGATTTCCCCCAGAAACTCGCCGATTTGATACGCCGCGCCGCCCGCACTCTCCCCTCGGAGCTCCGCTGCTACCTCACCCAGGCTCTGATCCTCCTCGTCAATCGAAAGGTTTCTATTTCGATTTTCAAGTAATCTGATTCATTTGAACGGTTTCGATTTTGATTTTTTATTTTTATTTTCAGTAGTGAGAAAATGCGACGTTTTAGTGATTTGATTTTGACTTTTTATAGATTGTCGATATCGGCGAGACGCTGTCGTTGTTCATGGATCTTCAGACCATGGTAGACAACAAGCTGAAGAAGCTGGCGTTTGATCACGTCGTTCACAGCATTAAGCGCATGAACAAGAAGCGAAAGAACCAGACGAAGAACCTAGCGCTTCAGAATGCCTTGTTTGCGATGCTGCAGGTTTCGTGCATTTGAATCGAAAGTTTGTTGAAAGCGGTGAACTGAACAATTCGATTGAATTTGTGTCTTTGTTTGTTAACAGGAAAATGATGAAGCACGAGCTAAGAGAGCGCTCATGATACTGTGTAAGCTTTATAAGAGAAAAGTTTGGTTTGATGAGAGAACAGCAAATGCAATTTGCAGCGCTTCTTTCCATCCATCATCGAGGTTTCCTTTTTAATTTTTGTTTGTTTTCTTTTTTCTGTGGCTGAGCGCTTTTCGTAATTTTGATCATAATACTCAAGATTGTGATTTTGTGCTTGTGCGTTATCAGGATCTTGAAAGCAACTTTATCATTTCTACTTGATTGTGAAAAGATTGAAAATGATGAAGATAGTGATGATTCAGACAGTGATGATGAAATGACTGAATCATCTCAAGTTAACATCACTAGGGAGACAATTTATAAGGTGAAATGGTTTGATAACCATTGAATTAACCCTGCAACATACTAGAAAACTGTATATATATATAAGTTAATATACAATTTATTCTCTATATGATGGTTGGTGATTCTCATGAAATTTCAGGCAAGCCATCAGGGAACAGCTGCTAGCAAAAAGAAAAAGAATGCCAAACTACAACGTGCCATACGCAGCATGAAAAGGAAGCAATGCCTGTCATGTGAGAGGAACGACAAAGGTTATTATTCACCACTAAACCATCTTAAAGATGCACAGGTTTGTAATATTTTGTATCATGAACTCATCATTGTAGATATAAGATATGTTTTGGATTTGAACTTTGGTTTACTTGATCACCAACTCAAAGTCTCAAATGCAAATGGTCTGCAGGGTTTTGCTGAGGAGCTGTTCTCACGTCTTAAGAAATGTAATGAAAAACATGAGGTGCATAATCTAATTAAAATGCAAAAAGCATTCATATGATGTTGTAAAGGAAGAAGTGTGATTTGTCTTTATATTTTCTTATGGTTTTTCAAGATTATATATTTAATGGTTTCAATAATTACTCTCTGTAAATTTTAGGTTAAGTTGATGATGTTGAAATTGGTTGCTCGAACTGTTGGGCTTCACCAGTTAATTTTGTTAAAATTTTATGGATTTCTTCAAACACATATTAAGGTATCTTGTTCGGTTTAATTTTGATATCTGTATCTGATTTGATAAATTTGGTTAAATTTTGGTATCTATATATAATCGATGCATGAACTTTGTCTTAATGGACATCATTCAATCAGCCGCATCAACACAATATCCTGGATTTGCTTGCAGCAGTCGTTCTGGCTTGCCATGATGTGGTATAGTATGCTTGTGATTTTCGTGTCAAATCGTTATAATTAATAGTTTTTTTCTTCAAAATTTTAATTCTTTAGAAGGTTTATCATCTAGATTATGTTGTTCCCTTGTGCTTTTTATTGGATCTTATATTATTCAAGCTGTTATCTGGACACAGGTTCCTCCTGATGCTGTTAAGCCCTTGCTCAAAGACATTTTAAATAAATTTGTGTTTGTTGGCTCTCTCGTCCTGAGGTGACTATTTTGTCTGCTTAATGTGTGATACTAAATATATATACATATATGCTTATTTCCATGATATGTTGATTAATTTGATCAATATTATTTAGGCTATCACTGTTGGAATCCATGCGGCCAGGGACATATGTGAGCGGATGCCATTGGTAAGTACTGCAACATCCTCTTCTTCTCGACATTAATCTGGATTTTAATGGTTTAGTTTTGACAATTTATCGTGAGCCATCAACGAGGATCAACTTAACTAGTGGGATTTTAGATTTTACAATGTTGGCTAAATAAAAGGTCTTGGGTTCAATCCATACCGGTGGTTCTTCATTGGTAGCTTATTTGTAATCACTTGGAATGGGGCGGCCTCCTTTCGTCCTGAACTTCTGTTACATTCCTTTGTTAAGTTCCTAAATTGCTGCTTTTGTGCTCTTCTGATCTTTCTATTTTGGAACGTAGCTGATGGATGAAGATTTACTTCAAGACCTTGCTCGATATAAGAAATCACCTGACAAAGCAGTTTCATCAGCAGCTCGATCTCTGATTTCCTTATTCAGAGAGGTGGTTACCCTGGCTCCTTTTTACTTGGTTGTGTCCATGTGTGGTAAGCATAGTCACACATCCATAGCTGTATAAACCAAAATCCAATTAATGCTGTTCATTTGCAGATTTGCCCTCGACTGTTAGTTAAGAAAGACCGCGGACGTCCTATTGACCCTAATGCCAGACCAAAAGCCTATGGAGAAGTGAATTTTGTGACTGATGTTCCTGGTGCTGAGTTTTTGCATATTGGAGACAATGATGACAAGGAGGAGTATGGTGATTCTGATGGCTCTGACGGCTCTGACGACCATGACCAGGAAAATGATGCGATGAGTATCACTGATGATGATGAGAACCATCTACGCAGCAGTGATAATAGTGGAAGTGACAATGAAGAAAGTTAATGAGGATAATGTTGGATCCGAAGATGAAGATGAAGATGAGATGAGTTCTGATTGTGAAAGTTGTGCGAGTGATGCTGATGAAGAGGATGATTCGGTTGCAGAACATGAAGAAGATGATCTGCGTACTTCTAGTGATGATGAAATTGTGGGTACTAAAAGCGTGACAGACTCAGCAAAGAAGAGGAAATATAGGGACTTTAATGGTAAACTTGTAACTTGTGATACAAGTCTCCGTGCCTTGAAGAAATTGACAGGGACAACAATGGGGCATCATGCCCTGCCAGAATCTACAGATGGAATTCTCTCTAACGAGGACTTCCAGAAGATCAAGGAAAAAAAGGTCTGCTTCTTACTCAGTAAGCTCAATTTCTAAGGGTTTTATAGCATTCACTAACCACTCGGTTCAATTTTAGGCAGAACAAGATGCAACAAGAACATTGGCTCAGCATGGGCTGGCAAAGTCAGCAGCAATTAAGGTTCCAATTTCTATCATATTTGCTTCTATTTAATGTCTAATTCTTTTACACTTGTGATCATCAAATTGACCTATTTATTATTCTCTAAAGAAAAAGCTAAGCAAGGAGGAAAGGTTGACATTGGTGATAGCAGGGAGGGAGGATAGGGGAAAATATCAGTCTCGAACAGCTATCAAACAGAAGAAGGTATCTTTGTAAATTTGATGAAGCGCCCAAATTTCTTATCAACTTCAACAAATTAAATGATGAAAGTGTCTTTGATTATACATTCAAGTAAATTAATTTGATGTGAATTGCTTCTCGTGTAACAGACGGGTGGCCTAAGCAACCGTCAGAAGGAGCGGAGGAAGAAAATGCCGGTGGTTGCGAAGAGAGTCAAGGTGGCGAGATCTCAGGTTCAGAGAAAGAGAATGCAGCATGGCTCCCGCAAAGAGTTCCGAGGAAGAAAAGCGTGGAAATCATAAGGAGCCGTAGGAAAGAAAGCAAAGGAAACAACCCTTTGGAGAAAGGCAGTGTTGGGTGATTAAGGAAATATTTGAATTTTAGTATAAAATTTTTATATTAAGTAATAATACATGAACTTACAATTTTTATGATAGTTGGATTTAAACATCACTTTTTCTTTACATATATCATGCATCTAATTTAATATAAGAAATTGACATTGTATTAGATGGAATGTGGAGTAAATAATTTCTCAGTTATGCACCAGGAGACCAATCCAAGAAATGTATCAATTTAGTATTTTATTTTCGATCGACATAGAAGCTGATATTTAATATAAGACAACTTTTTTTTATCATATAATCAATCAATAAATAATAAACTATTTAAGCCTTATTAGTGATGGCACAGGTTTGCTAATAATTTTGAAAACTATAAAATATATCTTTCCTTACCTTTAAAAGGGATATACCTGGGAAGCAAATTTAGTAAAAGATTAAAAAAAAAGACACGTTTTGGCATAAACATTAAAAGTAAATAAAATAATAATAATAAGGTCAACTTTTCAGAGCAAAACATGGTCAGCAACAAACCAATGATAGAAAATTATTCATTCCATAGAATAGAATATACTCCATCCTCATACATAGTTTGTTCAAAATCCATAACCTTCTGTTAAATTAAATTCATTCTATTCAGTGTTCCACGTATACCAAATAAAGTTTTTGCTCTGATAAACAAATAATAAAAATAGTAATAAATAAATAAAAACATTCCCATAAAACAGGAATAGATTAACACCCTGGTTATAGCTGTAGCTGCAAAGCTTCAATCACAGATTTCAGTTGCACCCATATACTGTTAAAAAAAAATGCCATATTTAGAATACAGAATCAAACTCAAAGTTTTATTTATTTATTTATTCATTCTTTAACACCACATTCCATTTCCATAACTATTCCTTCAATGGTGTTGTAACCTCCCTCCTCTCTTATGCGTCTCCGTTCCACCTCTTCAACAACGAACGTTGAAGCAGTATCTGTTCTGATCTATTGTATGTATATATATATATATTGATCGGAGGGAAATACCCAGATAGATTGATAGATACATACATACATACATACATAGATATAGATAGATAGATAGAATGGAGACGCCAAAGGCAATAACATCATGTCCAGCACCAATGAAGGCAACGTCGAATGGGGCCTTCCAACATGAAAACCCACTTGACTATGCTCTTCCTTTGCTCATCCTTCAGATATGTGTCGTCGTTGCCTTCACTCGATTCCTTTCATTCCTCTGCAAACCCCTCAGACAACCCAGAGTCATTGCTGAGATCATTGTATGTATGCATGCCCTTCTTCCTTTTTCATTTTCTTTTCTTTCTTTCTTTATTTATTTGGATACAAGTTTTTTCTTTTTCGTGTGGGGTAGGGGTTGTTAGTTGCCTAAGGATTTGGCTCATATATATAGTTGAATCTCAAGATTCTCGCAAGAGACTGTGGGAGATATTCTGATCCTGATAGGACATCCTACGTAAACTTTTTGATCACAAAAAACAAAACTTTGAGAATCCCATATAGTTTTTTTAATTGGGGAATAAAAACAGAGACACATGAGTTATTTGTGAAAAGACCTCTGATGAAAGTGGACATATTTTACTTTTGTAGTGCATTTCATGGACATGTATTTTATGTGGGTTTTGGTTTCTTTCCCTTATTCTTCTTTGATATTGAAAATATTGTATGAATTTATGCAGGGAGGAATACTACTTGGACCATCTGCACTTGGAAGAAGTACCAAATTCCTTGACACATTGTTCCCAAAGAAGAGCCTAACAGTACTTGACACAGTAGCCAACATTGGCCTTTTGTTCTTCTTGTTCCTAGTTGGTCTTGAGCTTGACATGCGCACCCTCAAGCGAACTGGTGGCAAGGCCTTAGCCATTGCACTCTGTGGTATCACATTCCCTTTTGTTCTTGGCATTGGCACATCTTTTGTCCTCAGAGCAACAATATCTCAGAGTGTTGAGCTTGTCCCATTCTTTGTCTTCATGGGTGTTGCACTCTCAATCACTGCTTTCCCTGTCCTTGCTCGCATCCTAGCCGAGCTCAAGCTCCTAACAACCGATGTCGGCCGCATAGCCATGTCTGCTGCTGCTGTCAATGATGTTGCAGCATGGATACTTCTTGCTCTTGCCATAGCCTTATCTGGCACCAACACTTCCCCTGTTATTTCCCTTTGGGTATTGCTGTGTGGTACTGGTTTTGTTCTCTTTGCTGTGTTTGCAATTAGGCCTTTGCTTGCAGCAATCGCTAAGAGCTCCCTTGAGGGTGAGCCAGTGAAGGAGACGTACATATGCTTCACATTGTCACTGGTTTTGGCTTGTAGTTTTGTCACTGATACAATTGGGATCCATGCACTTTTTGGGGCCTTTGTTGTTGGCATAATTGTCCCTAAAGAAGGTCCTTTTGCTGGGGTGTTGATTGAGAAGATAGAAGATCTTGTGTCTGGGATTTTCCTGCCACTGTATTTTGTGTCAAGTGGTTTGAAGACAAATGTTGCAACTATTAGTGGATCAACTTCTTGGGGACTGCTAGTACTTGTTGTCTTCACTGCTTGCTTTGGAAAGATTGTTGGCACAGTTGTTGTGTCATTATTATGCAAGGTGCCGCCTAGAGAATCCTTGGCACTTGGATTTCTCATGAACACCAAGGGATTGGTAGAGCTCATTGTTCTCAACATTGGAAAGGATCGCAAGGTATACCTTTCATTATAACAAAAAATTGTGGATTATTGTGATATTAGTTAGTTGCATGATAGCCAAAAAGATTGTGGATAGAACATTTGGCAGAATAGTTAGATAAAATGAAATGATGAGGTTAGTTATTCGTTCAATAATCGATTATATATTATGTGACATCATTCTAAAGGTTGAGCTATGGCGAAATTTCTTGTGGATTCAGGTACTGAATGACCAAGCATTTGCCATTTGTGTTATGATGGCACTAATCACCACCTTCATGACCACCCCAATAGTGATGGCAGTGTACAAACCAGCTCGGAGGGGAGCGCCATACAAGCACAAGAGGATTCAGCGCAAGAACCGCGACACGGAGCTCAGGATCCTAGCATGCTTCCACAGCACACACAACATCCCAACCTTGATCAACCTCATAGAGTCATCACGCGGAATCCAAAAGAATGGAAAGCTCTGCATATATGCAATGCACTTGATGGAGCTCTCAGAAAGGTCCTCTGCCATCACCATGGCCCACAAGGCACGCAGGAATGGCCTACCCTTCTGGAACAAGAAGCATGAGAACAATGATCACATGGTCATTGCTTTTCAGGCTTATGGCAAACTCAACAGTGTCAATGTTCGCCCCATGACAGCAATCTCTGCACTCAACAACATCCATGAGGATATCTGCACTAGTGCACACCAAAAGAGAGCTGCAATGATCATTCTCCCTTTCCACAAGCACCAACGTGTCGATGGCTCTATGGAGTCACTAGGACACTCATTCCATCAAATGAATGAGCTTGTGTTGAGCCATGCTCCTTGCTCTGTGGGAATCTTGGTCGATCGCGGCCTTGGAGGAACAAGCCAGGTTCAAGCCAGTGATGTGTCCTATAATGTTGTTGTGCCTTTCTTTGGAGGGCGTGATGACCGCGAAGCACTCTCTTATGGCATGAGAATGGCAGTTCACCCCGGAATTTTGATCACTGTTGTTAAGTTTGTAGCACCACCAGGGAAAACATTGGCATTTGGTGCCAAGTTGGTTGGTGTGGCATCACTCAAAGACAATAACAACAACAAAGTTGTGACTGAGATTGATGGAACTTCAAGTGATGAAAAGAGCCTTGATGATCAAATGTGGACAGATTTCTTGAGTGCAAGGAGCCAGAATGAGGATTCAATTAAGTATGAGGTGAGGGTTGTGGATAGCAAAAGTGATATTGAGATAGCATTGAAGGAAATGAACAAGACCAACCTCATCATTGTTGGTAGAATGCCACATGTGGCTCCTTTGGTTACTAACAGTGATTGCCCTGAACTTGGACCTGTTGGTAGCTTCTTGGCTTCTTCAGAATTCTCAACTTCCACATCAGTTGTGGTGATTCAGCAGTACAATCCCTCTGCTGATATTCATCCATTGGTCATGGAAATTGCTGATTTCCCTGAAATTCCAGACACACCAAAAGTTTGAGATGTGTTGCTATTTCGATGAACATCTCAGTTGTACATCAACATGAGATATTATATCATCATTAAGAGTTTTTTTTCTTGTTTAAAAGAAAAGATATCCATAACTTTTCTATTGTATTGTATGTGTCTAAGCAAGTATACAACACTCTTGTAAAAAGTAATAACACATCTCATCAGGCTTTTATCAACAGATGCAGAAATGTGAACACTTTGTGGCCAAAAGTTTTTTTTTCAGTTGGCCAGAGAGACTAAGGGTATTGGAATTTGGATACTTCATTTGTGTTCCAATTTATCAGTGTTTTCTATTCTGCAGCATTTATATCCAAATGACCACATTTATGAAAAACATTTCAATCCTGTTAACCATTACCAAAGTATAAGGTATTTTATTTGTTCCATTTAGAGGATGACATATATGAAAGTTGTTAAAAAAAGAGAGAAGAAAATAAAAGAAAATAGTAGTAGATGATTCAGGAATTAAAGCAGAAAAGGAGAATTTTATCTTTTATTATCTCAAAGCATATAAATTCGTCTGTAGTAATTTAAGAGGAGGTCATTATATTCAATTTCTCCATACTTTTATACATACATATATATAATATATATATATATATATATATATTAATAAAATTCAACCAGTTAATAAGTGTCTAGAATTTTTTTCTCAAGATTTGATGTTGTGGTTATCGAAGTGATATTAAAAGGCCGAAGGAATATTGGGCTTGAGAAATAGTATGGGCTTGGGCTTTTTGTTTTCAGCATAAATAAATGAAAGTGGGACCCACAGACATTAAGCGCAAGAAGAATCAAAATTCAAAGAAGCTCTTTCTTTTCTCTGCAACAAAACAATAACAATGGCAGAGGCCGTGTTTGGCGTTTCAACATCATTTTCTCTACGGCCCACAACCGCTTCTTCTAGAACGTTCCACCACTCTCCAACGACCATTTCTCTCTTCCACACTCCTGCTTTCACCTACCTGAGACAAAGCTTGACTCACTCCAACAACGCTCGTTCTCCCTTGTACGCTGCTGTTGTCTCTTCCGATTCCAAGGCTACTTCCGTTGGTCTTCCAGATTTGGACGATTCTACTGGCGGTGGTGGTGGTTCCGCCGGAAACGGTTTCGGTGACCGAGGTGGTGGTGGCGGCGGCGGTGATAGTAACGGTGGTGGTGGAGGAGGTGAGAGCGACGACAAGGGCGAGGAAGGATCGGAGGGAGCTGATAAGAGGAAGATGGCTCTGTTGATGTCTCAGAAATTTACTCTTGCTTATGCTGCACTCGTTGGAGGTAGTTTAATTTCTCGCGCATAAATCCTTGTTGCTAAACCCTATAATGTTGAAGATACTCGTCCATTGCTAAAACCCTAGCTAGAATGTTTAGACTTAAAACACGAGGAAATTGAGTTAGGATTTTATGTTCGACCAATTGAATCAACCGAAAGCGTTTTGGTTAGTAATTGGAGTTTGATTAATTGGAAATTTGAATGGTTTGGTCTCGGATCTTCGATTTTCGTATCTAGCAGCTAGTTTTCAATGATTGTAGAGTATTATATAGATCTTGCGCCTATTGAAGATTGATTTTGTAATATTGAACACAGGATTAGATTTTTCACAAAATAATTTGTCTAATGGATTGGACCGTGTTTGTGCATCTGCATCTTGTTGAACTTCTGTTTCCCAGGAATACCTGCATGGAGAAAAGGCTAGACAATAATAAGTTTTACCATGAATTCATTTTCAGAATGATGTGACATGATTCTTAGCTTTTGGATGAACAAATGGGCAATACAACTTCATTTCATTAAAAAATCTCAATGATTTTTGTCAAAGATTTTGCAGTATTACTCTGTAACTATTTTTCTGCACTGCATGACAATGTTGTTGGTGGTGAATGTTTGTTGGCAGTGGGTGGTGTGATGGGGTATTTGAAGAGTGGGAGCCAGAAGTCACTTTTAGCTGGGGGTGTTTCCGCCGCACTGCTGTATTTTGTTTACACTGAGCTTCCTGCTAGGCCTGTTTTCGCATCATCTGTTGGCCTTGGTAAGTGATTACTCTTCCTTTCATGATATCTTAATTTGAATATGCTCTTGTTACAAAATTGGTTAAAGGCCAACATATGAAGCTATCTTATGTGTTAATATAGTACATAGGGTGCATTCCTTTCTTGAGCACCCATCCACACTCAAAAAAACATCCTCCTCTTCAAATTATGGAGCACTTTTAAAGATGAATTTGATCTGTGCTTTATTCCGAGTTGCTGCGATTAATTGTTGAAAGAAGTTAAATTGTTTTTGGGTAATCTCTGAGGGTTAACTCTTTCTTATTCAAACATTTAAACAACAACAGAAAAAAGCCTTTTCCTACCATGTCGGGTCGGCTAGATTAAACAACATCATTCTTAATATACTAAAGTTTTTCAATATTAACTTATTAAGGCGAATGAATATCTTGAGCTAAGTTTTATTTGAGTCTTGTTGTGTTCATGTCTGATTTTGCCTCTCGACATATAGGCATATCAGCTGCACTTCTTGGGGTGATGGGTTCTCGATTCAAGAAATCAGGGAAGGTGTTTCCGGCAGGGGTTGTTTCACTTGTGTCCCTTATAATGACCGGTGGCTACTTGCATGGAATCATGCGTAGCTCTCACTAGGAATCAATCAATGTTAAAAACAACCAAGGTGAGATTGCAGGATGAGATGAGTCTTGTAAACTGTGCTGAATACAACAATCTTTTTTTGTTTTGGATATTGTGTCTTGTTATCCTGTAGAAGAAACATGCATGTAGTACAACTTTGCTGTGAAATAATGAGGTCGAGCTTGAAGCTAACTTGTGTCTGCCAACTGCTTACAAGCATTACTGTTATTGAAGAGAAATAGAGAAAGGTTGTATTATACATATACTTGCATGCCTTTTTAAGATACAGGTTAAGGGAATTAAGATTAGGTCTTTTAATTATAAAACTTTAAAATGAGTTTTCAGTATTAGACAATTTGAAAATTGTTTTTAACTTATGCGAGGAGTCAATCTTTTTTAAATAGTGCAAATTTGAAAATTGTGTAGGATTTACTATCCAAATGTGAAAATACGAATTTCCAATTAACAGAACATGTAGTAAACTAATTGATATACAAAATCTGTTTTAAAGAGTCATACTTCTAGGAAAACTACTACATATAACTTTTTTTTTGAATGATTCGATGATCAAAATCAAGTTATTTTACTTTATTTATACTTGTCACAGTCCATACTCTTTATATGAATTATACAGTAATCTGCCAAAGTATTCAACAAATATGGCTATGCAGAAACTTTTCATTCATGTACATTATTATTAAATAAGCTCACTATAATTACATATTCTGATACACTTGCTATTTATTATTCTTGATAGTAGTATTTAATAGGATACAAAATTCTCTATAAGGCAGCGCAGCGGCTAGGCAATGGTGAACTGAAAATGATGGTTCTGAGTCTGACTTTACTTAATGACTTAACTTAAGCCCCAAACTTTAATCGCCTAATTAATGTTTTGGACAAAATTAAAGCGTGATGACAACTGACAAGTTGGAAACTAACCTCCACCTTTGCAATTGCATGCCAATTATTTTACTAGTTAGTTCTAATTGTCCATAGCCTAATCGATTAGACACTTCAACCGATGGAATTAAGTGGCCGAGGAGTAAATGGAGACTTCACTTTTTCATCAAAAGTCTATTATGGGTTGCATGTATAAGATATGTCTTTATCAACATATATATATATATATATATATACACATGTCTTATAAATGCTTTTAAAATGCATTGGAGCCAACGAATTATTCAACAAGTTATAAAATCAAATATACAAGTTTGAACAAAAAATGCAGATTTATTAGGATGAAGAATAATTCTATATGTTGCAGAACATCCAAAGGACGAAGGAAGTCACATTTAAGTTACCACAAAAATAGTTTAAGAGGCAGGTGTTACAATTACATACCAATGCAACTTTGAAGTCATATGCTTAAGGTTCAATCATGAGGTTAACACATAAAATATGGTCTCACAAACATAACACTGTTATACATTATATATATATATATATATATATATATGCTTCTATGCTTCTTCTACTTGAGTGCAAGTTATTGCAGACAGACAGTATTAGTCCACACAAAGTAGAACCAACACACATACATAAACCAGTTGCATGCCCTCAAGTGGCAGCAATATGAAATCCATCCTTTGATTGTTTGAAGGAACCCAAATCTGCTGCATTGTTTGCAAAGAAGTTGTTCTCTATGTTCCCATACATTTTCTTTGATGTAGCAGCATATGGGGCTTTGCTACACAACCTTTAACAAGCAAAAGCAAGCTCAGTCAGAAAACAGAAGTGCATAATGCAATAATGAAACACAATGTTGGAAAATCTAAACAGATTACAGATATCTATCTTTAAAACATAACGTACAAACTTGTTCTGTCTAGACTCTGTCCCAATTCCTGTCCATCCAATCAAACTTGGGTATGCTTTGAAATAGAAAAAAAATGTTATTTGTACATACTTTGCATTGAACACTGTGTCGACTCACTTCTTATTCACTATTGGGTAGAGTTTGAACCTCATTCAAATAGGGTCTAAATTTTATCCATTAGAGTGGATGAGATGCGAATCGACACGACATCTTATGCAAACTAAGTACAAACAAAATAAGAAAGACAGAGGATTTCAATCCATAACATAATAGGCTAATAATGCTAGTACCTGTCTCTTCGCTTCTCAAGGAACCTCTGAAGTGACTGTCTGCGTGCTAGTGGAAATTCTGAAGAGAGAAACCGAGCAAAAGCCATAAAAGTTACACCAAAAAATGGACAGCACAATTACTATATAGCAGTAAATGACAGAGAAGCAAAGAGTGCAGATGCAACATCAAAATGAGGAAGTTATAGCACCTTGCAGCCTGCAAATGGAACTCTTTTCTGGAGGGAAGCACACAGATTGCTGTGAAGCCAAATTGTTGTTAGAGTTTCTTTGCGGAGAAGAAGGGGTCGTCGGAATGAGTGGTGTGAAGGAGGATTGTGTCCCAACCTTCACTTCAGCAGACTTGGCATAGGCAGCAGCAATTAGCATTATCTCTTGCACCTGTTATTAGTAGATATGAGAATGAATTCATATACTATTAGTTGTATTAGAACTATAACATGTAAAGTGAATAGCATGAATGAAATCCCAACTTTTACTATATAAATTCTCATTTATCACAGCATGTTTCAACAAGGAGCTACCTTTTCTGCAGGAACTCCATCATAGACAAAAGTGCCTCCATTAAAGATGATGGTAAACTGAGTTGGAACCGCTGCATTATTCAGTCCAGATGCTAGCATTGGCCTAATAGAAGGACACATGTGTAAAAAATATCCTTAAGTTTGACACTGGTAGAAACTGCAGCTTGAATTTTCAAGGATTGTAAATGCTTTATAGACTAAAGCTTTAGCTTTCATATATTATCTAGCTTCTGAAGAATGGTAAACTTTGCATCATATTGAATATTTATGAAGTTAAATAACACTAAACAAAAAGTTTGGTCTTTAATTTACTATAATCTTCTTTATCAATTTTTGATTCTATCCCTTGCCCAATCAAAATCCTTGCTAAAGAGTAGAACCCAGAAATAGTACTACAAAAACAAATACCAACTAAGGTGAATTATTTTGGAAAACTATATCCTTACACATGAATCAACAACAAGCAGATGGAACTTAAAGGTGGTCCTTGAAGAAGATGGTTTCGCAGCCAATCGGCTAAGGGCAACACAGTGCTCGCGCTGCCACCTGATAGGGTCTAGGAGGGATAGATGTACGTAGAAACCTTACTTACTCCCGAACGAAGAGGTTGTTTTCGGGATTTGAACCCCTAGTCTCTGGAAGCAACCTTATTGTTGTCCCAAGGCTCACCCTCACGCGTCCGAAGTTTAGATTGATTGCTTCTTAATTAAACCATTTAAAAGAAGTTTCTTGTGTTCCTTTTCCTCTACTGAATCAGGATTAAGGGTTCAAAATGATGATTTATTAACTGGACTTGACAAGGTAGATCATGTACCATATCTGCCAAGGAAAAACCCTCAGATCTTTGAGTATTTAGTGAACAGAACAAAAAGTGTTTTGTAAAAGACTCAAAGCCTCATCTGCTTCTTTAAAATATTACTTTCATCTCAGAGAAGATGAATTAATTTCTGTGGCTCTTAAGTGAAGCAATCACAAAAAAGGTTCCAATAGAACAGAACTCTTTACAAAAAAAGCTGAATTCAAGTCCATTCCTTCTACTCAGTTGTTCTAATTCATCACCAAGTCTAATATACATAATTTATATATAATTCCTAAACCTATTATTTGACTTTTTCATCATCACTTAAATGCTCACAAAAGATACTAAATCCAAAACCTAACATAGAAGTTCCCATGTTTGGCATCCACAGAAGTTAGAAACATTTACCTTAATAGTACAAGTCTAACTAAGTGGAAACACATCATAGAACCAAAAAGAAAAAAAAAAACCAAAGAAAAGAATAAAAAGAAGATAACTTAAAAATGGAAAGAAAAACAAAGGGGTTATTGTGTGTGTGAGAATATATAGCATATATATATAATAGACATAAAAAGAGAGACATGTGAGTGAGTGAGTGATGAAGCACAAACCAGTTAGCATGGAAATGCATCAGAGAGGAATCATCACTAGTTTTATCAACATTACTATCACCAATACTTTCCATAACATGAGGAGAAGAAGAAGATTTATCTGTCCCAGCAAGAAGCTCTAACTCAGGGTGGTTCAAACAAGCCATGGTTGAGAAGATCCAACAGAGAATATTATTACTATTAAAGAAAAAGGGTCCTTTTTATATTGTATGGTTAAGGATGAACTGAGCTAAGATTTTGAAAAGTAATGCTGTTTGGTATCTGAATGGACAAGTTTCAAGTGGAAGAGGCTCCCATTCTGTGTAGTGGTCCCTTTTTCCAACCAAAACCATTAATCATTGTCCATTTTTCATAAGAAACACGAGGTTTTTGTGCTTCAATTCTTACCTCTTATACTTTTTTCTATGTTTATTACTAGGATGAGTGGCCAACAAATACTCATTAAATATATTTAAAATTATAATTTTTTTTAAAAAATATATAAAAATAGTATATCATGTTAAGTATATCTTAATAAGTGAAGCATTCATATCAAAAGCAATCTTTTCTAGTACAGATTGAGACTGTTCCTTCCTTACACGTCACACCCAAAGTGCCAATGGAAATTTCCACTTTGACCTTTTAATTAAACCCTCCCTTTTTTTTTCTTCAGTTTTTTCTTCTTTTAGTTTTTTTTTATACACTAAATATGTATGTTTGTTCTGGAAAGATGTGTGCAGTATCAACTTAAATCTTCAAAATTAAACTTGTTATTGATTTATTTTAAAATAATAAGCTTTTACTTATGATGAAAAGGTTTAAAAAAAATGTTTTCATCAGCTAATAAATAGAACATAATAGATTTCATAAGTAAATATATTGTTTTAAAAACTATTTTGTGTGGTTCACAAACCACACACTAAACTCATGCTCAGTAACAACTTGTAAAGGAGGAAATCGCATTTTCTTCGAAAGCATTAAGAAATCTCAACGTTTTTTTAATATAAATATGCTTAAGATAAATGCAAAATACCTTTTTTTTTTTATTGAGAAATGACTTGTGTACACCACAAAATTATCAGTCACCATCAATCATCATGTGTAATGATTTAATATTTTAAAACTAGTAATCTAACTTTTAAAAATGTTGAATTAATGTATAATAATAAAAGTTGAATTATTAGTTTCAAATTGTTGGATTATTATACTTAATTGATTTTAAGGTGTATATGTAACATTATTATTTTTTATTTGTGTTCACCAAAAGTTCCACATCATTGTAATTGAAAAAATATATATTGGGCCTACCGCGAGGCCCATTTAGTCTCGAGTAGTAATGAATTATTTTTTGGTCAAAAATATATAATGAACTTTTGACTTCCATTAAAATCTGCCAAATCTTGGATTCTTTACCCATTAAACCCAACAAAAAAATATATGACAAATATTTGACCAATTTGTGAATTTCATTTTTTTTATTCTTATTTTTGAGATCGTCGTCTCCATTAGCTCTGCAAACAAAAAAGAATGTCCGTCTCCATTGAAGAAACGAATTGATTCTTGGGGACACACAGAAACGAAAAAAGATTGAAACTTTTGTGGAATTGAGAGCTAAAGAAGAAACCCCATTTTCGGTGGAAGAGAAGAAGACAGAGAGAGAGAGATAGCGGATCATGGCAACCACAGAACCCCCACCTTTCCAAGAAGCAGCTCGATGTGTTGTCTGCAATTGCAGTTTCAACACCTTCAGGAGACGGGTCTGTTGATTTTTCACTCTGATTTATCATTTCTGTTATGTTGTGCTTGTCGATTCCAATTTGGGATTTTTTTTTTTTTTTTGGTTTCTCATTTTCCCAATTTGCATGTTATGGGGCTTCTTTGTTTCTTTTAGCTGTATTATAAAGTCCAAGACTTTGCTTTTGTGTTAGTGATTTGCGGATCTTTAACAATTCACGTGATCCTGTTATAATGATTACTTCACATCAATTTAATGTATTGATGTCTAGTAGATTGTGTTTGAATGTAGTATTGCAGTCTTCAGGAAGAGATTAGGATGCAAAATATTGACATTGATCAGTTGCTTTTCTTCTAGCTGGGAAAATCCAAATTTTATCAGTTAAGGATGTAATATTGGGTTTTTTAGTCCCAACAATAAATAATGAATCTAATGTAAACAGTCTTGATTAAATACTTGTTTAAGATGCACAGCCATTTTGCTTTTGAAATTGTCCAAAGTTTACAGTTCTTACAGTTGCTACTTATTTAATTTTACATACAGAATGAAATGAGCCATTGGTCAAACAATCAATGCATGTTAAAGGATCTTGGTTTGGTCTTCCCTTAAATTGTTGGCAAACTAATCCTCTTCAATGCATGGTGTTTTATGTGTGAGGCCGTTTGTAAATTCTGCTAGTCTCGCATAAGCTTTTATTTGCTACAGCTCCTGCTGCATGAACTTCAGATCATGACAAAAATCTCTTCCTGGCTTCCTGCATGGGTGACTGACTATTTACTTATTCGTGATGTGTATGCAGCATCACTGTCGATCATGCGGGAGAACTTTGTGCAATGAACATTCATCAAATCAAATGGTTTGCATTTTTCCTTTGGTTTGAAATATTGGTTGAAGTGTTATCCTTGACGAGCTTCACAGAGAAATACCTTTCTATGCAGGCTTTGCCTCAATTTGGCATTTACTCAAATGTCCGAGTATGTGCTGATTGTTTCAACATTGCACCGTAAATTTCTTCCTCATAAATTTCAATGATTTTTATTTTGAATTACCATGTGGCTACAAAATTAGATGTTTTCATCTGAAAATGTTAGGTAGTTATCACTTAGAGAAGGAAACGATGGTGAGGAGGGGCACTTGCAACTTGTGAGCTATTTTAAATCATAGAATACGTTAATATCTTGTTATATAGTGATTTATTTAACATGTCGGTTCATTGTATTCTACTCATTAAAGGGCTCTAGAGATTGTTTGAATTAGTTATCTGTAGGTTTTGCTGGCAGACATTTTATGTTTCCACTCCCTTATATTTTTCTCTGTATTTGTTGATGTGGCCACACTGTGATTGTATTTTCTTTTTCATTTCTTCATCTCGTGCAGTAATTTTGTTATTTTGTGAATGAGATTAATATTATCAAGTCATCATTTATACGTTACATCTTTTATTTGGCACAGATCTGGGAAGGATGTAACACAGGCTTCTTCAGATGGAGTAGGCAGAGTAACAGATGAAATTTCTAAATTAGATATTGATGCAACTGCTACTTCAAAAGCCATGCCTACTGTAGGGAATACCATTGTATCAAGTGTTAAGGAGTGTAAGTGTGGAATGCCTCTTTGCATTTGTGAGGCCCCTGCTCCTTCCTCTAATGCACTCCCTCAGCAGGTAATAATTCTTGTCATTATCATGTATCATTTTTTGTTGCAATCCACTAGCTAATGTTCTTCTATTTTCAATCCTTTTTGACAGACAAAATCCACCACTCCAGCTAGTACAGCTCAATCAAATCCTAAACCTAAGAAGGCAGATAATGTTTCGAAAAATAGAAGCTCTGGCTCATCTAGCAAATTTAGGTAGTGTTCGATTGACAAATGTCTGTGTTTTGCTGGCACTATGTATGTTTTGACTGTTTGTTTTGTAGTTCCAATATGTAGTTGTTTCTTTCTAACGTCAGTGATTGTTCTCCAGCATATGTCAATCAAAAATTGATGATGCAGAGTGACAGAAAGAAATTTGTTGTCTTGAAAACTTTTGAAATCACATTAACTTTGGGATAATAATGGGGAAAATTTAGTTTTTCCCACCCATCAGCTAAAACCCATAAGTAAGCAAAGAAAGTCTGAAGATTTGGGAGTTATGTTCCATCCAAAGTCACCTTTAAGCTTGATTGTAATCTTCTCATAATTTTTGTAAACAAGAGAAATTAGAAATGAAGTAACACCATATTTGCACCAGGAATACTTTGATTATAAATGTGGAGAAATTTGTTTGAGATATCGTGGTCCGTGGAAACAATTATGGTTCTCATTATGTCTAAGCTCATGAGCTGGTCATGGCTAATTCATTGCTTAATTTTCCTCTTAATGCTTTATGATATCTAATTGATAGTTTATGATGCAAACACTGCAGTTCTACGTTTAACCTTGGTCAGACAACCAATGGTGCATCAGACAGAAGCCAGACTGATTACGAAGCTAATGGAGAGGTAAATGTTTTTCATATCGATTCGACTTAAATAATCACTACTATTTCACTGTGCAAAATAGATCTTGAGTCTTGAAAGTCATATGTTGAATTGAATGTGATGCTCTAAGGGAATAAGAGAAGCTATAAAAAATGGCGATGCTGCTGCTGTCAAGAAACTTCTTGATCAGGTTTTTTGCTTTTTAATTTTCACACTTGCTGTTATAGTTCAATTTTTTGGAAGTACTACTCACAGATATCTGCAGGGTGTTGATGCAAATTACAAGGACAAGCAGGGACTATCTTTGCTGCATTTGGTACCTCTCTCACTTTCGGTGTCTGTGCTTGCACGCATATGCTTGTTTGTGCTTGCGCCTCTGCAAGCATGAGTGTATTGTGTTTTCTTTGATCATATATTAGAAACTAACTTCAACATTATCTTTAGGCTGCGGTCTTCAATCAAACTGATATAGTTTTCATTCTCATGGATTCTGGGGCAAGCGTGCAGTACAAAAACGCACAAGGTAATTGATCATCTCCCTTAACATTCCTCGAGTTAAAGTATTGTTAGCCTTGTTGTTCTAATGCAGTGGATAGAATATCCTAACCATCTGTTTACTTTTCTTCAGGAGAAACACCTTTAGATTGCGCTCCAGCTACCTTGCAATATAAAATGCGAAAGAAGATGCAAGAAGGTGGAAAGAACCAAAGAATTTGAATACTCCATTAGTAATTTACTTATGGAGTTCCCCAAAGAAAGCTTGAACCATTACCACTGTCAAAAAGTTATCTTTTAGCATAACAGAAGTTCATTTCATCCCTTTTTCTGAAATGGCAGGCTAAGGATGCATGCAGACCTATACAAGACTCATCTTTCAGTTTGTAAAATTGTTTGATCATGTATGACATAAAGGGCATCTTTCAGTATGCATCTCTCTGTTGTTGAATGTTCTAAATGGGTGAATCCTGATTCCTGTGTTTCTTACCCCCAACACTATTGGAGGATGGTATCAAGGACTAGAAAAATCTAATCAAAAGTGACTTTGTAATGATGCCATGCAAAAATCTTGTTTTGATAGCACTGTCATATCTTTTTGCCTCTCATATCTTTCTTTTCTTTACCACCTTTCTTCCTTTCCCTTGTATTGCAAGCGTTTGAAGTCACTTAAACTTTTTTTTTCGCCCCACCACAAACGTGCACCCATTCCTCCTTGTTTTGTTCATCGTACATCTTAAGGTTGTGGAAATAATGGAGCTAGCATAGGTTGGATCTGACTAGGATGTTAGGAATCAATACATGCAATGTGACGTTTCATGATCTTGTCTTGTGGAAAAAAAGCAAGGTGACCTGGTTCTATGACCTGAATGAAAACCTTTATCTCTCACCTAACAAATCTCATTATTCTAACAACTCTATCATGAACTCATAATCATTAATCATGCCCATAATTGATGGCATCCAACAGTTTATGTAGGAGTTTTTTATTTTAATACAAAATATTTATAGTTGATAGCAGTGAATAAATCCTATGAGATGAAAAAGCTTCTTTAAGAAGCTAATATGTGATTACAAAACTCTCTTGGTATACTTAAATATTTGTGTTAATAATTAATTGTACTATATTTTGTGATTATGAAGAATGGATTTTTGTTAAAATTAGAAAGTGTTCAATTATGCAGCTCAATAACACTACTTGAGTGCTTGTGATGTCTAAGAAGCATCACTTACAATTTGAGTGCACAAAAGTTCCAAGTGGCTTGCAAGTGACCTTTGTTTGATTTGCTGCTAAATTAAAATAAGTAGATACAGACAGGCACGCCACTTGCTGCATATTACGTTTTACTGCATAAAAAATAAATTGAATGGTTTGGTGGATTCGTTACAACAGAATATAACAGAATTTCAAGATACTACTACATATTTAACAATAACTTATTAGAAGAAAGTGATCATTATTTTTTACTACTAACTCAAAACATATAGAAAAAAATATTTCGCTAAAGTTATTATATGGAAAATTGTTTTTAATCTCAAATGACATCCATTTTATGATTATTATTGGACATCACTATTGTTACAATAATGTTTATTGTACAACAAAAATACATCAAACTAGTATCCAACGTGTATTATACATAATACATAATATATGTTATACGTATGTGTGACATTGTGTATTATGTAATAGCACACGTTAGATACTTGTTTAACGTATTTCTGTTGTACGTGAAGCATTATGTTGAGAAAGCATAACTCTTGTTTTAAATACAGAATCCATGCTAATCCAACTGTATTAGCAATGGCTGATGAAAATGATTTAATTGAATGGTTAGGCCCACCTTGTGACATAGACAATTGCATATACGCGGAGGAGTCTCAATGACTAGTCGGTGACCCCTTTTTCTTTTATACCTAATCACAAAAGGACGGTCCACAAACATTTTATATGTAATAAACATTACATTAATTAAAATAAATAAATAAGCTTAGTATTTAATTCATGTATAAAGGAAGACAAAAAGAAAGAGCATGGAAGAGAGTGAAAGCATAAAGAAAGAAAAGGCAAAGTAAATGATAGAAAAAAAGAAAGAAAAGCAGAATCACCCTTCCATCATCACCACCACCACCTTACCTTCTCCATTGTCTTTATAAGGAAGCCATAGAGCTCATCTGAACTTCCCCCCTTTTCCATTTCTTCTTCTTCTTCTTCTCTCTCAAAATCTCCATTTCTTCCTTCCTTTCAAACAAATGGGGTTCTATGTGGAGGACTCTTCTGCATCTCTTACAATAGGCCAAGCTATATATGAAGCAGCTCTTATAATTGCAGTTCTGAGATGGGTCTTGTGCTTTGTTTTCAAGGTGATCAAAGATAGAAGAAGCACCCCATCTGATGAATCACCATCATCATCATCTTGTTCTTCTCTGTCATTGGTGTCTTCACAGATTATAAGGGACAGCACTCTTGTTCTGACAACCTTTGGTGAGATCTTAGAGAGGCTTCCAGAAACAGAGGAGACCTGTGCTGTGTGCTTGAACCAGATCAAGGTTGAAGATGAGGTTAGGGAATTGATGAACTGCTACCATGTCTTCCACAAGGAATGCATAGATAGATGGTTGGATCATGAAGAAGACAACCCAACTTGCCCATTATGCAGGGCACCTCTGTTAACTTCTCCTAATTGCTGCTTTTCATCATCAGATCATAGCTCTTGCTGTGTCCCTCCTCCTCAGCCTCAGCCTAGTTGGGCTGTTGAGAGACTTCTCTACCTCTTTGGGGATGATCTTCTGCCTTATTAGCTTCTTTTGCTACAAACACACAGATTTTAGTCTTATTAGTTAGGGGAATGAATTCATTATCTGTTTGGGTGGTCCAAGAAATAAATAAGTAGAAACTAGCTAGGACACAAAATTGTTTGGACTTTTGTGTTATTATGTGTATAGATCTTATGTTTTTAACATTTAACTTATGTATATGTTAGTTATGATATTCTTATGTATACTTCATTCTTGAATTAGCTATTATAATATTGCTCTCTCTTTTAATTTATGAAAAATATCGATGCTCTTTGAAAAAAATCAATCAAAATAATTAATAGATTATGCACAATATATAATATATGTAATATGCACAATATATTACATAATATGCATACTATATATATGATATATTATACACAATATGTATCATATGTTATAATATTATTTTTCTTACAATATGTGATACATGTTGTACATAGTATGTAATATATGTTGTATACATTATATAATACTTGTTATGTTATTTTGACTATATTTCCATTCTAAGCATAGTCATGCTCATTTAATTTGTTAGGAAAAATAATAAGGTAGTGTATAGAAATAAGTAATTTGTACATTAAGAAATGATAAAAGGAATTATGACTCAGAAATAAAAAGTTTGTGTAATTTTTCTAATTCTTAAAATTAAACACAAAAAGTTAAGTGGAATTATAAAATCTATTTTCTTTAATTATACTAATTAAACGTAATATATACAGAGATTTTATATTTTATATCTTTCTCTATTGTTTTTATTTACTTTTTCTATACCAATAATGCTACATGTACACTATTTTTCAGCCACTTTCAGCCACCAACAACTTTTTAAGGTGGGGTCCACAAAAATATTAGTGACAAACTATATGCATTTATTATGAGTGGCTGATGGTGGCAGCATTTTAGTGTATAAGAAGCATTGTTGTTTCTATACATATGATTTTCATTCCGAAACAAAAATAAGGATACCAAAAGGGATAGGAAGGTGTTTGAAACAAACAAAAGCAAATGATTCATTTCTTCAAAGTATTGGGCAAGCTTACAACACAAAGCGGCATAAAAAGTGCCAAATATTATGAGTCATACTGCTTCAATTACAAGTTTAATGGCACACTAGACTGCAATAATAATATTTGTCGTACAACAAAAATATATTTAACTAATATTTAACATGTGCTATATATGAAATATAATATGTGTTATATATATGACACAAATTTTATTTTATATGTATATAGTAAACGTTGAATATTAGTTGAAGATGTACGAGAATGAAAATTGTGGCATCATACTCACAAAGAAGATGCATAGAAATGCGTGCTAGTTGGCACCTCTTATATTAATTAATATCTTTATATAATTCGGCAATAAAGTCAAGCGCAACTAGTCATGTGCAAGTCTTGAGCAACTAGAGGAAAAAAATGTGTCAGTGCATAACTGATGATAACATTAAGAAACCATATTTTGCTCTGCTTTTGGAGCAAAGCAAATGATTCACTAGCAAGCAACAATACAGAGTATATGTATTGGCAAAACAAAAGCATAAAAAGCTCTCACAGCCACTAAATCATCCATATTTAATCAATGATGATATGATTTCACAGGTTAGCGAAAATCAAGGCCATTACATACATAAAAGAGAATGTGGACTTATTTATTTTTATTAAAGAGATTGCGATATGATGTGTGTGGGGCTATATATATATATATATATATATATATATATAGCATAATGTTTGTTGTGTCCAACTAGTATGCAACGTGTGCTATATATAAGACGTAATGTGTACTATACGTACGTATGGTCGTGTACTATACATATAGCACACATCATGTCTTATGTATAGCACACGTTAGATTTTAGTTGTACGTATTTGTATTGTACGAGTAGCATTATTGTATATATATATATATAGTTTCTGCCCAGATGTCCACTGTATGTTACATCAATAATTGAACCATAATCACTTTCCAGTTTCCATATATCCCTCAACTTTTGGTCTCAACGTCAAATACCTATATCATTCATATATAAAAGTAATATTCTAAATAAATAATCAACCAATACTCTTTAGCTTTCGTAGGCCTCACTCACTTTAATGGTAGTAGTATACTGTATTGTTTATATTGTGTATCAAAGCATGTGAAGCACACACCAGATGATGTCATTTGATCGATTCATCAGATTCAGAAGTAAGGATGCGTTTGGATTCGAAGACTGAGACGGGAACATGTACAAATCTTCTTATATCATGTTTGGTTTGCAAATACTTTTTAAAAGTTTTAAAGCTTTTATGTCCACTCGTATTTTCAGTATCTCTATATAGTTGGAACAGAGAGATGGAGACGGAGACGGAAGACGTAAATATTTTTACAATAATACTCTTATTTGGTGGTGGTTCAATAGTGGTTCGGCAACAATCGCGATAATCCGGCGGTGGTCCAGTGAGAATCAACAATGTCCTTGTATTTTTATGTTCATTGTATCCATTTACATAAACAAACACGATACAAAAACGATTATTTCTTCTGTGTCTATATCTCTATGTCTCTCGTCTTTGTCTATTCTTGAATCCAAAAACATCTTTTTATTACTATTATTGCATTTGCTAAAGTTATTACATCTAGGGATACCGCAATATTTTTTAAATTAGAATATTCATTGAGATTATTATTAATTTTTCTTTTTTTTGGTTTACCTTTGAGATTAATTTTAATATATTGTCATTGCTAACAGTGTATGTCCATTTGTTTGGGTCAAATTGGAAAAAATGATGACAGAAAGCCCAAAATACAGATCCAAAACGAAACAAATGAGTCCAAAAGGCCCAAGATTATCTCTTATTAAACAAACTGAAAGCCCAGCCCAAACAAAGTTTGTCTACACATAAAAATTAAAAAATAAAAGTAAAAAATAGAATATTTGTAGGAAAAAAACAAAAAGAGTAATGCACAGTAGCATCCATTAGAATTCCAAAATTTGGGTGTGTTCTAAAATGAAATCTCATCTCAGGGAAGGAAAGGCAATGTAATGTCATAATTGTAATGGCTTGTGTGACCAAAACGGACACAAAAACATCTTATTAGATTATTACGCATAGACAAACAGATCTACACTCTTTCTTTCTTTCTTCTTCTTCTTTCATTTCTCAGATCTCTTTTACTTTTCTCACTCTTCATCCTCTCTTTCTCTCTCTTCCCCCTGCGTCATCGAATTTCTTCGCCGTCGGAGAAGAGTCACATTCAGATACATAGGAAGTTCTTCGAATCGCGTTTTGATTTCGCATGATCTGGAATTCCAGCTGCATTTCCTCGAATTCCGATTCCGAATTCAACGCTGCATGTGATCTGTGTCTGTAAGGAGTGATTCGTTCCCAGATAGTGAGTGCAAAATGGCAGGAGGTGCAGCCGGAGGTTTCGTCACTCGAGCATTCGATTCTATGCTCAAGGAGTGCTCCGGCAAGAAGTACCCTGACCTGCAGAAAGCTATTCAGAATTATACAGGTAAGCTTTTCTCATTCTCAGCCCTAGATCCCTGTTTCAATTGCTTTTCATGCTGTAATTTTCTTCCCTCTGATGTGAATCGACCTATCAATTCGCATTTGATTTTTTTTTTTCAATTTCTGTTTTCTACTTATATAGTACTAAGTTTAATCGTTTGAGTGTTCAATAAGTCACGTTGATCCTTGAAGTTCATGTAGTTATGGTGCTACTGATAATCGCATTGTTAATTTGATTATTATTTTTTTTTTTTGTTCTGTTATTGTTCCAGAAATTACGAAAGAGGCTAGTAAGAGAAAGCAGGAAATTCCGAGTGAGGCCAATCAAGCGGCACCCTCAGCTGAACCTGGGAGGTAAAATCCTTTTGGACGAAATATTGATCATTGATGTGTTTCGAGTGTTTGTTATTGAATGATTTTGAATCCGGTTAAGGTGACTGAATTGATGCCTTAAATGTTGAAAGTAAGAATGTAAGGTCATACATTTCTAAAAAAGGACCTAGATCCTTCTAATTTTAACATTTGATTTATTTTGGTGGTTGTTAGAACTAATGAAATTGAAGATGGGGCAGCGACTAGAACAGAAGCAGATCAGTCACAGAAGGCTGAACTTGCTTCTGAGCCGCCTAAGACTGGTAATATTAGTATTCTCCTAGCGAATGCCGGGCAGACACTTGATGGAGCTGATGCGGAGCATGTTTTAAATCCACTTCGACTTGCATTTGAGACGAAGAATTTGAAAATCCTAGAACCTGCGTTAGATTGTCTTCATGTATGTGCAACATTTATTAGCTGTACTCAATAAGTCGTTAAAGTAGTTCTTACAGCTTCTATGATGCGTAATCTTCTAAATTGGTGAAAGCTCACTTTTTCTGCCTAATTACTGTGAACACAGAAACTTATTGCTTATGACCATTTGGAAGGGGATCCTGGGTTAGATGGCGGTAAAAATGTCCCGTTGTTTACAGACATTCTAAACATGGCTTGCGGTTGTATTGATAACTCATCACCTGACAGGTATGCAAATCCCTATACACAGGAAGTGCTAACTGAATTTGAGTTTCTTGTTACAACTATTCATTTCTGTGAATCAACATGCAGTACTATTCTCCAAGTGTTGAAGGTACTACTTACTGCTGTGGCTTCCACAAAATTCAGAGGTGCGCTTATTCTAATTGAAATGAACCCATTCTTCTATTATATATGCCTGCTTATAATATGTTATAGCTGTGGTCATTTGGTATGTATATATTTTTGTATAATTTATCCTGCAAATACCGTAGTGTGTAGATGATATGTGAAATCAATTTAAATCACTGAAGGAAACTTTTGGTGAAAGGAGCTTAGGTTACATGGTTTAGTCTCACTGTCTTTTTTTAAATATTTGAGAATTTCACTCATTTTATGATTGTAGCATAAAATAGAAACAAGGGTTCGGAATTTCTATTGACAACTGCCATTATGACGTCATGCCACTCATGCTGATGTATC
This sequence comes from Aeschynomene evenia, assembly GCA_013621005.1. Taxonomy (NCBI): domain Eukaryota; kingdom Viridiplantae; phylum Streptophyta; class Magnoliopsida; order Fabales; family Fabaceae; genus Aeschynomene; species Aeschynomene evenia. The sequence continues at coordinate 30,342,652 of CM024263.1, read as the reverse complement.
ACATGAAATTCTTGGTGAAATGAATTTTTGGAAGTATGGGCATGGGTCATTTAATGTGTTGTGCCCCATTTGCTCATTAATGATGCTAGCCTAAGGGTTCTGCTGCTTAGTTTTAGGTCTTCATTCAAGTTGAGTCTTTGCATTTTATTGTAGATCCTTTTATCAAACTCAACTACCACGAGATTGTGAATCACTCGGTATGAGTGCTCCGATTAGGCATGTTTGGGAAATGCTTGCTGCTAAACTGTTGTGTTAAGAAAAACGGGAAAAAAGAAACTTCTTTAACAGAAAATACAAGTCTGCTGATATAGGCCCGACTTCCTTTCATCTGCTATAGCAATATGTACAGTTAGAGGCTTGAGTATTTGTTTAATTTAAAAACTAATTATGAAGTACTTCATGCATTTGTTCTGCTTTCTCTTCACTTTGTCAATCTGATCTCTTTTATTGGTCATTTGGTTAGCAAAGCGCTTCATGGTGCTATGGGCTGTGTTTTTTCTCATTATTCTCTATTTATTTATATATTTCTTTCTTTCTTCTTTTTGGTACAATTGTTGAATCCTTATTTATGTTTTCAGTACATGGCGAACCTTTGTTGGGAGTTATCAGAGTATGCTACAATATTGCTCTAAATAGGTATTACCATTTTTATTTTGTCATGGATAGTTGTAATTATTAATCTATGGTACTCAGATTCATTTGGTTGGATTTGTAGCAAGAGTCCTATAAACCAAGCAACATCAAAGGCAATGCTGACACAGATGATCAGCATCATTTTCAGGAGAATGGAAACTGATCCGGTAGGGATTATTTGAATTCCATATTGTCACACATTTTTGGTTTATTGCTTCTGTATTAATTTTTTCTGGTGTTGCCTATCAATTTCCAGGTTGAAGTTTCATCTGGTTCTAGTGGACATACAACTGCAGAGGCAGCTTCAGTAGAGAATTTAAACACAAAATCTGATGAAACTTCCGTCGGAGAGTCAAATGAAAAAGAAATGACTTTAGGTGATGCACTCAGCCAAGCCAAGGATGCATCTCCAGCATCTCTTGAGGAACTTCAGAATCTTGCTGGGGGTGCTGATATCAAGGTAAATAATTTGTTTAGTTATGCATCTAATCGTTTCCTCTGTATCATGTCCCTATTATGACAAGATTGTATCTTCTTGTAAAGGGATTAGAAGCTGTGCTGGACAAGGCTGTGCATACTGAGGATGGTAAAAAGATTACACGGTATGCATATGATATAGCACTTTGGGTTATCCGTTGTATTTTAACCAAGAATAGTTACTCAAACTTTTGATCTTCTATATAGTGGGATTGATTTGGAGAGCATGAGTATAGTACAACGTGATGCTTTGTTGGTATTTCGCACTCTTTGCAAGGTTGGTTCTCTCATTTAATGTTAGCATTGCAGTTAATTTATTACATAGTTGTCAATGGTGGATGGTGGCTCATGGCATTGGACAGAAAATCTGCCATTTAAGACTGCCATGATTCCTATAATGAACAAATCATCCATGGTGGTGAGGCCGAAATCTGCTATGCCATGGCTGCCATTTGACAACAATGATTTATTGTGAGTATTTCTTATATTCCTGGCCTTAAATTTGGCAGATGGGTATGAAGGAAGATAATGATGAAGTGACAACCAAGACAAGGATTTTGTCTCTTGAGCTTCTGCAGGTTACACAGTGAATTCAGCTTATAATATCTGTTAGTTAATAGGTGCAGCATTATACATCTATACATGATGTTGCTTGTAGTCATGCATAACTAATTATGTGATTTACCTTATTCACTATGGACCAACTTGCTGGTCCATTAGATTTTCTGTGATATACTGTGTTATTCAATGATATTGCCCTTGGTTGAGATCTGGAATCAGATAAATGTCAAGATGACATCTTATTATGTTATTATCTTGTGGAAGGTTGACATCTTATTGTCCTTTTAGTACTCTGCGAAGTTTGAACTCATTCAATCTCTTTAATAATATTCCTCTAGTAAATTAAGAAACATGCATATTAGATTATGGTTTACCCAATGTTGTAAACTTAGTAACCAGGCATGAAGTAATTAGGGATTGAAGTGGTATGTTGGAAGCAATAGCTATCTGCCACACATAAGTTTTTTATGATTAAGGTATAATTGTGTATGCAAACTGCTGTGCATTAATTCGAACAACTTCATTGAAGAGTTATTACCACTATCTTTGTGGCTGGAGGTTGATTTCCTTACCCAAACAATAGATAGATAATCATTTGAATTGGGAGTCAATAAATCCTTGTTCTTCTATGTTTGATATTCAAGCTTCTCCATCTTTCATACTTACTTTTCTTACTGTTCACAATTTAACTTTTTTTCCCCAGGGTTTGTTGGAGGGAGTCAGTCATTCATTTACAAAGAACTTCCATTTTATTGATTCAGTGAAGGCATATCTTTCATATGCATTGTTGAGAGCTTCAGTTTCACAATCCCCCGTCATATTTCAGGTTTTGTTTAACTGGATTATCTTTCTTTTTTGCATATCTTTATGGATCTATGTGTAAATTTGGTGATATCATTCTTCTTTATTGGCAGTATGCAACTGGAATATTCTTGGTGCTGTTGTTGCGATTCAGGGAAAGTCTCAAAGTATGAATGTCATTTTGCAAATCTCAGAAGTTTCTCAGCAGAGAAATACTTTGTTAATCTGATGTGTATGACCTATTTCTACATCACTCTTTTGTTTTCAGGGTGAAATAGGCATCTTCTTTCCATTGATAGTGCTTAGGCCACTCGACAGTTTAGATTTTCCTGTCAACCAAAAACTTAGTGTTCTTCGGTATAATGCTCTTCCTGGTTTATTTAAATTTCTTGTTTTATGGCTTTAAGATTCTTTTATTGAACCTTAATGTTATGTTATTTGCCATTTCTTTTCCTTGTGATTAATTTGGTTTATTGTTGGTTTGTAGGATGTTAGAGAAAGTATGTAAGGATCCGCAGATGCTTGTTGACATCTTTGTGAATTACGACTGTGATCTTGAAGCACCAAACTTGTTTGAACGAATGGTATCATCTTACATAGTGATTTTGTATGGCACAAACATCTTTTAAATTATTTATGTGCTCTTTGGTGCATATAATAATCTCTATCACCTTCCAATTTGATATGTAGGTTACAACTCTATCCAAAATAGCACAAGGGACTCAGAATACTGATCCAAATTCAGTTGCTGTTTCTCAAACAGCTTCAATTAAAGGTTCATCACTCCAGGTAGGTTTAGTTGTTGTCTTTTAGTATTGAAAGCCAATTATACATTGGATGATTGTTTCTTGATAAATTCCTGATTGATCACATTTTCTTTTTCTCATCAGGGTCTTGTGAGTGTGCTTAAATCATTGGTTGATTGGGAGCAATCACATAGGGAATTGGAAAAGTTAAAAAATAATCAGCAAGATGGGTCTTCTTCATCTGAGGATTCTTTCGAAGTAAGATCCAGGGAAGATATCACCAGTGATTTTGAGAAGGCTAAGGCGCATAAATCTACATTGGAGGCTGCCGTTGCTGAGGTATCTGATTATATGTTCTTTAAACGTTTTTAGATGCGTGGGAAGTTTGTCTGAACCTTCTCTTTGTATGGTGATCATGCTGTAGTCAGGGGCTGACTAATGATTTTTAATAATCTTTTAGTTCAACAGGAAACCAACGAAAGGGGTGAATTATCTAATATCAAATAAGTTGGTGGAAAACACACCTGCTTCAGTTGCTCAGTTCTTGAAAAACACTCCCAATCTTGATAAGGTTGAAACAGTCATAGTGTAATTTAGCTTTTGATCTACCATTAGATTCAAGTTTGTTCTGTAATATGGAAATGTTTGTTGGTTTCAGGCTGTAATTGGTGACTATTTAGGTCAACATGAAGATTTTCCCCTTGCTGTGATGCATGCTTACGTAGATTCCATGAAATTTTCTGGAATGAAATTTGATATTGCAATTCGGGAGTTTCTTAAAGGGTTCCGACTTCCAGGGGAAGCTCAAAAGATAGATAGAATCATGGAAAAGTTTGCAGAGAGGTAATGGCTACTTTCCTTTATTTCTCCTTTCCTAGGCAGGGGTCAATTGTCAGTCTCTAGAGTTGTGGTTGGGCATACAGTACAGTTAAATTTATTTTGGCCTGTGTCTTGGAATCTATTTTGGTCTTGAATTGTGATAGACACTAGATATATTGTTTTTGATTTTTGCTTAAATCTCCAATGACGGTTGATTGTCTTGTCGTAGTGATGAGTGATCAGTTTTGATTATTTCAAAGTTCTGGTTGGTGCATATAGTGTCTACTACTAATATCTTTTTCTTATTTCAAGGGAAGTCTATCTGTACTAATAGTTTATGCCTTTTATACTAATTATAGTTTCTTTTTGTCCATGTTGTTTATGACAGATACTGTGCCGATAATCCAGGCCTATTTAAAAATGCAGATACAGCATATGTTCTTGCTTATGCTGTTATCATGTTAAATACTGATGCTCATAACCCGATGGTGTGGCCTAAGATGTCCAAGTCCGATTTTGTTCGCATGAATGCCAGGGATGATGCTGAAGAATGTGCCCCTAGAGAGCTTCTAGAGGAGATCTATGATTCCATTGTCAAAGAAGAGATTAAAATGAAAGATGACACGACTTTTATTGGAAAAAGCAGCAGACAGAAACCAGAAGGTGAAGAAGGACGCCTTGTCAGTATTCTTAATTTGGCACTCCCTAGAAGAAAGCCATCAGGAGATGCCAAGTCTGAAAGTGAGACCATAATTAAGAAAACACAAGCTATATTCAGGAATAAGGGGGTGAAAAGAGGGGTTTTCTACACTGCCCAGCAGATTGACCTTGTAAGGCCCATGGTAGAAGCTGTTGGGTGGCCTTTGCTTGCTACTTTCTCTGTAACTATGGAGGAAGGTGAGAATAAGCCCCGCGTTGTTCTCTTGATGGAGGGTTTTAAAGCTGGCATACATATTACGTATGTGCTTGGAATGGATACCATGCGCTATGCATTTTTAACATCTCTGGTCAGGTATGATATTTTCCTGCATTCCCCTTTTTTGCCTTCTCTTTATTTTGACATTAGGGGAGTGTGATATTTTGTGCATGAGAATACAGGATGCCATCTCTCAACTTGATGTTTGGGACCGTTGACTATATACTTGTAGTTTCTTTGTTGAACCTCAGGTTTACTTTCTTGCATGCCCCCAAGGAAATGCGTAGCAAAAATGTGGAAGCTTTGCGTACACTTCTGGTTATTAGTGACTCAGACATGAATGCACTTCAAGACACATGGAATGCAGTTCTGGAATGTGTTTCTCGCCTCGAATTTATAACATCTACTCCTTCAATTTCTGCCACTGTCATGCATGGATCAAACCAAATCTCAAGGGATGCTGTTGTTCAGTCTCTAAGAGAGTTAGCTGGCAAACCCGCTGAACAAGTTTTCATGAATAGTGTTAAACTACCTAGTGATTCAGTTGTGGAATTCTTCACTGCTCTCTGTGGTGTGTCAGCTGAAGAGCTAAAACAAACTCCAGCTCGTGTTTTCAGCTTGCAAAAACTTGTTGAAATCAGTTATTATAATATGGCTCGTATACGTATGGTATATATTCTATCTACTGACCATTTTGATATTTCATGTCTTATAAATTGTATTTGTAACCTTTGATTATTGTGTATTTCAGGTCTGGGCTAGAATCTGGTCTGTTCTAGCAAATCACTTTATATCAGCTGGGAGTCATCATGATGAGAAAATTGCTATGTATGCCATAGATTCTCTAAGACAACTGGGTATGAAGTATTTGGAGCGTGACGAACTGGCCAATTTCACTTTCCAAAATGATATTCTCAAACCATTTGTTGTTCTTATGCGGAATAGTCAAAGTGAATCAAAAAGGAGGCTAATTGTTGATTGCATTGTTCAGGTGTAGTTGGCTTAAAGTTTGATTCTTTATCAATTTGTGCTTAATGCAATGGGATATAGTTTCTAAAATTTAGCTGGTACTTTTCCCTATTGCAGATGATAAAATCAAAGGTTGGAAGCATAAAGTCTGGGTGGCGTAGTGTATTTATGATTTTTACAGCTGCTGCAGATGATGAATTGGAATCAATTGTTGAGAGTGCATTTGAAAATGTTGAGCAGGGTAGGAATGACTTTCTTTGATCTTGTTGTAGTCTTCTGTTGCAACTGTTGTGTGGTGTATCTAACAGATGGAAATTTTGCAGTCATCTTAGAACACTTTGATCAAGTTGTGGGAGACTGTTTCATGGATTGCGTAAATTGTCTGATAAGGTTTGCCAACAACAAAACTTCACATCGTATTAGTTTGAAGGCTATTGCACTCCTGCGAATCTGTGAAGACCGTCTCGCAGAGGTTTGTTCAGTATTGTCAGTTGGAAGTTGCATTTTTACTTCAGAAAAGTATATTGTTCCTTAGAGTCTCTAAATTAATGAATGTGATTGTACAGATGCTACTTTTCTATCAACATTTAGTAATTTTTACCCGAGAAATATTTTTATATTATTTTATTCATACACATATCTTTCCCTTTTTGGGGATTATGCTATTTTGAATTTCAGAGATGACATGATGTAGGAAGCAAAACTGATTTGTTATGGGAAAACCAATGGAGCATGCTGGCTTTGCTTCTTATATAGAGTAGTTTATGTATAAATGTAGGCTGTTTCAAGATATTGATATTTTATTTGGTTTTTGCTGTCAAACCTCCTATTCTAACTGGTTTTATCTGTCAACTTTAGGGTCTTATTCCCGGAGGCGTTCTAATGCCTATTGATTCTAATTCGGATGCAACTTTGGATGTAACTGAGCATTATTGGTTCCCAATGCTGGCTGGGTTATCTGATCTAACATCAGATCAGAGACCTGAGGTCAGAAGTTGTGCACTTGAAGTCTTGTTTGATTTACTGAATGAAAGAGGTAGCAAGTTCTCTACATCATTTTGGGAGAGTATTTTTCATCGAGTTCTATTTCCAATTTTTGATCACGTAAGACATGCTGGAAAGGAGGGCTTTGTTTCTACTGATGATGATTGGTTTCGTGAAACAAGCATACATTCGCTTCAACTGCTATGCAACCTTTTCAACACATTCTATAAGGTAAAGAACTTAACAGGATTGTTTTCAATTAACAATATTGTTGCTTGCAATGTGGAGATAAATTCACACTCTAGATGTCCTGTCCTACGTGTGAGCAGTGTGTTAGAGTCCCACATTGCTTAAGAATATGACCTAGGTAGCTTTATAAGAGTTTGGGAATTCTTCCCCCATGAGCTAGCCTTTGGTTTGAGTTAGGTTCACTCAATTCCAAGAGGCTTTTTTTTTTTTATTTGGATTTAGTGCATCTATTATCTTTGATCATATTACATGAAATTTAGGATTGAGTATACTATATCTGTGGTGAATTATTATCTAATTATCTCATTTAGTTCTATGTTGTAATACGGAGGATTACTTATCCTCCACCCTTCTACCTCCATTCTTTTTCAATCTCAATGAAATTCTTCTTTTATAGAAAAAAAAATCTAATTATCCTTGAATCATAAAAATATCACTCATATCTTAACTTTCTACCAGGAGGTTTGTTTTATGCTTCCGCCACTGCTGAGTTTGCTGTTAGATTGTGCCAAAAAGACAGATCAAACGGTGGTCTCAATATCTCTTGGTGCTTTGGTGCATCTCATTGAAGTTGGTGGACATCAATTTAGTGACAGCGACTGGGACACATTACTTAAAAGCATAAGGTGCAAATTTTTGTCATTTTTTGAAGACTCGTTGTAATTATTCTGATATCAACTATGATCCAATTACTTAATCTTGACCCCAGGGATGCTTCATACACTACACAACCTCTTGAACTGCTTAATGCTTTGAGTATTGAAAATATGAGAAACCAAGGAGGCATTGTTAGAGATGCTGAGACCAATGCAGGTGACACTGTCACCATAAAGCAAAATGGCACTGAGTTAGGTGATCATCAACTTGATGTCAATGATAAGGGGAAATTATCCCCACTGGCATCCTCAAATACAAATGCTGATGGAGTAGAAGACTCGGTATCTCACACAAATGTAGGGCAGTCTGAAGGTTAGATTTTTCAAATTTTTTATTGAGTACATTTTAAGTATGTCCATGTCTTCAGTCAGATAACGGGGGAGCATTATCGATATCAAATATTAGTAAAACAAAAATGAAGTAAAAAAATAATTAACAATGAAATGGCTGATCTAAAATCCCCACCCCATGTTGGGATTCCAGAATCAGAAGGTACACTTAAAAGAAAAATGAACTGGAACCTGGGCATTAATTGAAACTGAATAATCAATAAACATGCTCGGAGACATCAAGGAATTGTTTTTTGTAGGCCTTCCATCTCCATCGGGAAGAACTCCCAAAGCTGCGGATGGCCTCAATAGGAGTCCAACATTAAGTCAACGGATTATGGGAAATATGATGGACAATATCTTCCTTAGGAATCTTACTGCAAAATCTAAAGGCCGTGCATCTGATGCTTCTCAACCATCTTCTCCAGTTAGGGTATTAAGCTATCTTATTTGGCAATGTAACATTTAGCTTTTTCATTATCACATTAATAATTCTCTTATTTTCCTCCATCTTGCTCCATTTTAGGTTGCTGACACTGTAGAGCCTGAAACCAAGAATGAGGAGAGTCCTTTGCTAGTAACTGTCAGGGGGAAGTGCATTACACAATTATTGCTTCTTGGTGCAATTGATGGTATTCAGGTGTGGATGTTATTTTCTATTTTCTATATACAGTAAACTGCAAAGTTATGGGTTTTCATTTGAAATAGATGTGAAATTTTTTATTGATTTTCCTGCAAATTATTTGTTTACTCAACTGTTTGTTTGGGATGAGGGCAAATGATTTTCCTCTTTTGTACCCTTTCCTCTAAAAGGCCTCAGAAAACCTTTACTGTGATGAACCGTCTTTTCACACTGCATGTGTGAGGAAAGAGATAGGATGTAATTTGTAACCCATCTTCTAGCCATAGCAAAAATTTTCTTGATGGGAGTTTGATGGTTAAATGAATTTTCATTGTTAACCTGGTTGTGATGGCCAATTCGTATGACGGTAACTGTGATGCGAAAGGGGTTATTTTTAATATCTTCTCCATTTAAATGTTTATAGTTATTGTTTGCAGAAGAAGTATTGGTCTAAGTTAAAAGCGGAACAGAAGATTGGTGTGATGGAGATTTTGTTATCTTTGTTGGAGTTTGCCTCTTCATATAATTCGTCCGCCAACCTTAGAACTCGCATGCACCAAATTCCTGATGAAAGGTATTAAAATTATCTGTATCTATGTCCTCATTTTTTGCTTTTGAGGGCTGAAACAATTGTTTAATTCTTGAACAGGCCACCAATAAATCTTCTTCGCCAGGAATTAGTTGGTACTGGCATATATCTGGACATCCTACAGAAATCAACTTATGGGCTTGATGTAAAGAATGAAAAAAGTCCACATTCTGATACGGAAGAGAAATTTGAAAGGGTAGCTGAGGAGAAACTGGTCTCTTTCTGTGAACAAGTGCTCAGGGAGGCATCTGATCTGCAGTCTAGTACTGGAGAAACTGCTAACATGGATATTCATCGTGTCCTGGAGCTTCGTGCTCCTATCATTGTTAAGGTACGGAGTTTATACAGCATTATATTTATAGTACAGGTTGAATTGGATTCTACTATGTATCTTGGTGTTGCCCGTCACTGTTTCAGAGGAGTTGCCATGTCCTATATGTAGAGATAGATTGGGTTGTCCTGCTACGTTCTTTTCTTGTTTCCCTTCTTGCCTTACCTGCCTTCTTTACTCATTAGTTCCTCTTTTTTTTTGTGAAAAAGCTGAGACCTAGCTTGAGTTTTTCTTTTTTAAGAAATTCATTGTCGCTTATGCTGAATTGTTTGCTTGGTTTCGCATCCTGTATTATAAACTAGTATTTTTTACCCTTCCTGTTCCAGGTTCTTCAAAGCATGCGACTTATGAACAATAAGATTTTCAGAAGACACCTAAGAGAATTGTATCCCTTGCTAACGAAGCTTGTTTGCTGTGACCAGGTAATTTCTTGTTTCTGCAATAACTGAATGCTGCATTTAATTTAATTGGTAAATTTTGCTATATATGTCTTTAGATAAAAATCAGGGTTCGACCATTTGCTTTTCAAACACCTCTTAATTATGAAGTTAGAAATTAAATATTAGCCTTAATTTTAAAGAGAGAAATGCTATGTGTAAATGAAAATTGTACATTACTAGTACAACAATTATATCCACCGTCAGATTGTATTAGTTTGTAAATCCATATTACAATCCAACTGTAGATATGATTGTTGTACAAGTATTGTACAATTTTCATTGTACACATAGCATTTGTGTTTTAAAGAATGTTATAAAATATTTGATTTCATTTGGAAAAGAAAAAAACTGGATATTTACATTTTTTTTGGGTATGCAATCCCTCCTTTGATAAACTAATAATCCTCTGGTTTGATCAGATGGACGTTCGCGGAGCTCTTGGTGATCTCTTTCAAGCGCAACTGAAACCTCTTTTACCATAGCTATCAAATTTGGCCAACTTGGACAGAAGAAATATTATAGTCTTTTGCTATTAATCTTTTCATGGAAAATTTTTCGCTGGCACTAACAGTTTTGTAGAAAGGCAATAGAAAAGTAATTTTGGCTATATTTGTTTGCACTTAAATCCATTTGTTTTGGGCAAAATAACCAAAAGTTCTGGTTGAGGTTGTTTCCGATCAGTGTCTTGTTGTATGATAATAGTTGTGTACTATGTGAAACCCTTATGTCTTTCATGAGGAGAAGTGTTATATATTTTATATTCTTAATGTATACAACAGAGTATATAAAAAACGCTGGGAGTTTTCATTCCCTTCTCCTTTCCCCGTTCTGTTTCCTTTAATTTTTTTTAAACATGCTCAAACCTTATATTACAATTTCATCACTTTTTACTTGTATTTGATTGACGGGGATATTTTTATGGACTTATCATTTCTAATTCAATTCATAGTGAAAAAGTAGTCGAGTTACTATGGTGGATGAAGTTTTAATAAACATAGAGTTTTAGAAATTTTTGTATAAATAACATTATTCAAAGAATGATGGATGGGTATTGTAGTGCTTAAGTAAATACATGTTGAATAGAGTTGATAAGATTGACCTATTTTATTGTGAGGTTGCTCAAATATAAGGTGTTGGAATTGCATCTCAATTTGAAACATATTATCTTATGTTTTATGTTATTAACCCATATTTTTCTCCCCAAAACGAAAAAACTGGGCGAATATTCTGAAGCTGTTAAACGTTATTCTATAACTGTCTGGGAAAGAAGAAAGCGAATAGTGATGAAACTCACGCAAGGGATATAATACATAAATTAAATTAAACTAAGCAAGAGCTTAATTCACTAAACACAATCTCACTTTTCAATTCTGTGGAATATGCACCATATATATATTGGCTTCCCAAAACTAAAAGGCGACGTCACCGAAGTTTTCGCCTTGTTTAATTTGGTCATTAAAAGGAATCCTAAATCCAGTAGAAGAAGATATAGCAATTAAAAAAGTGCACAAGAGAAAAAATAAATAAATGAAAAATTAAGAAAATGTGCATTTCTTCCTAATGAGGTTCTTGGGTCAAAGACTTCTTACAATTTTGCCTTTTAGTTTGATTCTACCTTTCTTTCCGACATTGTTCTCCCTCTCCTACCACGTACGCATTTTTTCAGCAAAAAGTTTATATGCTTTGGTATTGGAAGGTTTTTTCAAGAAAAAAGGGTTATGTGTTGGCTTCATCCAACGGGTTTTGGAATCCTGTACTTTGTTGAGTCTTCATTCAATTCTTTACGTAACTTTCTACTTCAAAAAAGGACCCCAATTTTTTTTTTAAATTTTCCCAACTTTTTTTTCTAATCATTCTCTAGTAAGAATAAATAACCTTCATATATGTGGGTGGGGTATTGGGTCAGAGTGAACTCGAAAAACAGAGTTTAAGACAACAACATAAGAAAACACATCATGGGATTCCATAATTTTACATCATGTTTTCTGTTAGCACTTTGCATACTAAGCCAAGGCATGGCAAAGGGTGCTCTTGGGTTTGCATTCAACTGGGGATTACGTTCTACACATCCTCTTACACCTGAGATTGTTGTGAGGTTAATGAAGGACAATGGAGTCAACAAGGTGAAGCTTTTTGAGGCTGATCCAGGAGCACTCAAGGCTCTTGGCAAATCTGGTATTCAGGTCATGGTTGGTATCCCCAATGACCTCTTGGATTCCCTTGCAAGCAATGTTAATGCAGCTATTGCATGGGTCACTCAAAATGTTTCCTCTTACATTTCCAAAAATGGGGTTGATATAAGGTAATATTTTTGTGTACTACCTATTTATATTCAAACATTGTACAAAGTTTCCAATGGTAATATATTTCTCATCGCAAAAAATTCTTAACCCTTAACTTAGTTTGACTCATTCCAAACTTTATAACAAACATACCTAATAATACATTCAGTGACTGAAATTAACTAATATGCTCTGTTTGAGCAAAAAGTTGCATGTGAATTGCAATTTTTATGACTAACATGTCTGTGAAATTCCAAGGTATGTTGCTGTGGGTAATGAAGCTTTTCTGAAAACATACAATGGTAGATTTGTGCACTCAACTTTCCCAGCCATCCAAAACATTCAAGCAGCACTCATAAAAGCCGGTTTAGGGAGGCAAGTGAAGGTGACAACACCTCTAAATGCAGATGTGTACCAAAGTGATAGTGGTCTTCCATCAGGTGGAAACTTCAGGCCTGATATCCAAGACCAAATGATCTCCATAATCAAGTTCCTTAGCCAAAATGGTGGACCTCTTACCTTCAACATCTACCCTTTCCTCAGCCTTGATGCTGATCCTAACTTCCCAAAAGAATTTGCATTCTTTGATGGCTCTGCTGCCCCTGTTGTAGATGGTTCCATATCCTACACCAATGTGTTTGATGCAAACTTTGACACCCTCATTTCAGCTCTAGAAAAGAATGGTTTTGGTTCAATGCCTATCATAGTTGGAGAAGTTGGATGGCCAACAGATGGAACAGCAAATGGCAACATCAAGAATGCTCAGAGATTCAACCAAGGCCTAATCAACAGAATTGTGAAAAGACTAGGAACACCAAAGAGATCAACCCCCCCAGATATCTACATTTTTGGACTGATTGATGAGGATGCAAAGAGCATTGAACCTGGCCCTTTTGAGAGGCATTGGGGTGTGTTCAACTTTGATGGATCCATAAAATACCCTTTGAATCTTGGTGGTGGGAAATCATTAGTTTCTGCAAAAGGGGTCAGGTACTTGCCAAAACAGTGGTGTGTGATGTCATCACAAGCAAATGCCGATCCTGCAAGTTTGGCAGATAGTATGAGCAAAGCTTGCACATATGCTGATTGCACTAGTCTTTCTCCAGGCTCATCTTGTAGTGGTTTAGACCTAAAATCAAACGCTTCATATGCATTCAACATGTACTATCAGACAATGGATCAGAGAAAAGATGCATGCCAATTCAATGGTATGTCTGTGATCACTAACATAAACCCTTCACCACCTCAAGGTACTTGCCAATTCAAGATCATGGTTGATTTGGGCAAGCATGAAAATAAGTCCACTTCTTTTGCTGCACCAAAAATGGACACAACAGGCTCAATGGTCATGCTGCTATCAAGCTTCATCTTCACTATCTTCTCTGTTCTGAGTATTTAATTTTATTTGTCTTGTGTTGTGCAGTGTCTCACAACCTCACAGCACCGATCATCCATTCAATCCTTTTTTTTTCTTATTTTTTTTTGGTGTAAATTCTCAATTCAATTTATGTTTTAGATCTCAAGCATAATAAATTGAATGTATAATATCTTATTCTTCAAGATTACTCTAATCTCTCGTTTTTACATTTAAGAAAACATCAAATCATTACTTAAATTAATTAACTATCATGATAGGTAATTATCTAGTATAGTTTATCAAACTAAAATTTATAATAAAATCATTCAATTATGTACTATTATCGGTTAATAATAATCATATAAATTGAAGTTACACTCAAATATAATAATGGGATGATATCTGATATAAATTCCAAACTTAAACTCAATATGTAATTAAATAAACTTTTCCAGCGATATTAAATTCATTAAGAAATAGGAAAAAGTAAAAAACAATGGAGGCGGAACCAAAGATTTCTTGTAGAAAATGGGGCGAATCGAAAATCGTGCCCCAATTCCCGCAATTACTTTCTCTTAACAACAAAAAGGATCAATTTTTATTGGATTAGGCTCAATGATTGTATAAATAATACGCAAAATGCCGTACGGTTCCACTTGAAGAGGGAAAACCACAATCCTAGACCTAGTAATAACATTACACTGTGGTGGAGAGAAAGGTTTCAAGCAAAAAAGATTCGTCCTTGTCCTTGTTTCTTATGCATATTCCGAATCTTCTGCAAATCCTTCTCAACCTCAACGAAAATTTCTCATCTTTTCCGTCATTTTCTTTTTTCTTGCTCACGGATTTTCCCTGTTAAACTTCCCTCGTACTTGGGTCTTTCTTTATCCGATCCATGCAAACATAGTTTTGATCTTTGTTTTAGGAAACTCCCATTCCCATTTTGCCGGTATCTTGGATTGGCTAGGGTTTCAATTTTTTGTCATTTAATTTCTAGGGTTTGCGTCTGTTGTGTTGGGTGGAGGTGATACCCTTTTGTCTCCGCATGAGATTGCCTGAGAAAAGGTTGGTCCTTGATGATTGCAGAGTATTCTGCCCCAATCGTCCCTCACTATTCTTTTCAAAGGGAATAATACCTTTTTCGCTGTCGATTTTATCTCTTTTTTTATTCTTTTTTTAATTTGCTACTATTTTTTAATGGTGATGCGAGAGTTTCAGGGCAAGAAGATTCTTGTGTTATATTATTATGTTTAGATTAAAGAACAGAGAAATCCCTGTGCGCTTCTTATTTCAGCAAACTCTGCATAATCATCGTAATCTTCTAATGGCTTATTTGGCAGGCTGTGATCCTTGTTCCCACTTAAACAAGGCCTTTTCCAATTACCATTTTCTTTCTTCTTCTTCTTCTGATCGTTCCACCTTCTTGTCTTTCCCATTTCTACATAATCTCGTCCATGACAATGTTCTTGGGGTTGGAAGAATTGGTGCTTTCAGCCTAAAAGGTTGTAGCTTTGACACTAGTGGTAGTTGTAGTGATAACAATAGGAATGATAAAATTGTTGTGAATGCAAAGGCAAAGCCACCACGGGGTTTTGCATCACGCCCTTGCCAACCTTTCTTAGCTGATTTTGAGCAAGGGAGTTCTGTGAAGGGTGATGCCACTCTCATTGATGTTGATGCTGGAAGGGTTAATGGAAATCCCACTAAGCTTCTCTCTTTCTGTGATCACCGTGTGAATCAGAAAGTTGTCGTTGCTGTTGATGTTGATGAGGGTATGTCACTAATGTATACATACATGCATGTGCCAATTATTCTATATTTTAGCATATCTTCAAAAATTGTGGTGTTTTGACTATGTTTCTTTTTAAATATGTACATAAACATGCAAGGTTGGATTTCAATTTCTCTTCCTTTTTAATTTGTCTCAAAAGATAGGATCAGGGAACTAAAGTCTAAGTACCTTTTCTGGGTGCATAAAATGGCAGATTATTCTGCATAGTTCAAAGTTTCATGCAACTTACTTTTATATTTGCCTGAATGATGCTTTGGTCAATGTATTAGTTGAAGCATTGTTTTCAGTATTTGACTGGGATAAAAGTCTTTCTGCATTTCCATTTTATTGAAAGTCAATTCATGAAGTTCAGATCAAGTTAACATTAGCAATTCTGATCTCCTTGTTATGTTTTTTATTTGGCAGTTTGACTTTTTTGTTGTCCTTGCCAGTGTGAATATAACCTTCCTCGTTTTATTAAATGATTGTCAGCTCTATGTGTGCATAATTAATTGATAAATAATCCATTACATTTTACAATTGATACAACAACACTTCTGAATCATTTGTTGACATACTTTAATTATATAACTATCCTGTTTTAATATTCTCTGATGTGTATTATTTTATTATCTGCTTATTATAAGCAGTATTAGGAAACTTTGTGTCGGCTCTCAACAAGTTCATTGCTGATCGATATTCATCAAATTATTCAGTTTCTGAGTATCATGTGTACGAGTTCTTTAAGGTATGATATGTTGGTTGCTTTGGAAAGTCTGTATATTCATGAGAAGTACTTAGAATGAGGATCATTAGTTGTTTTAACTTGTAATTCAGTTATTTGATGGCCTTATCGTTTTAGGTTTTATGCATTTTCCTAACTAACTTTATGGAGTCTGATGCACCCTTCATTTCTGTTGCAGATATGGAACTGTTCGCGTGATGAAGGTATGACACTCTTGTACTCACATGATGAAAATTAATCTTTCATTAAGTTTTCACCGTGCTAATGTTGAAGTCTCTCTTGTTTGAAATCTGGGCAGTCTGTCTTGAGATCAAGTCTCTCTTGTTTGAAATCTGGGCAGTCTGTCTTGAGATCAGATCCCATGCAAATCTAATTCTTAATTGAGTCAATTTCCTTTACTTATGGATTCTCATTTTACATATTAATGTCCTGGTGAGGCAAGGCTAATTTTCTACATGTATCATGACGTATTGACTGATTGTAAATCAATATTTTGTTTTGCAGCTGATCACCGTGTTCATGAATTTTTTAAGACACCATATTTCAAGTCGGGGATCCACCCTCTTCCAGGTGCTCAGATGGCTCTTCAGAAGTTATCAAGATTTTGTAACCTATCAATTGTAACGTATGCTTTTGGTATTGGACTTTGTTCAACCCGTGAAGGAATCTTGTCAGCATCGTCTAACTGGTGCTTTTATTTTCTATGTCCATGTTCAGATCTCGGCAGAATGCAATTAAGGATCACACGATTGAGTGGATAGAGGAGAATTATCCAGGACTGTTTCATGAGATTCACTTTGGTAATCACTTTGCTCTTGATGGGGTATCAAGACCAAAGTCAGAGATTTGTAGGTATGCCCTTAATCTTGTTCACCTGAACTTATGTGATTTGCTCGGCATAAAAGCTTTTGGTGCTCTAACTTCTGGAACCCTTAGCAGTGCAATCTTACCGTCCATTTCCCACTCCCCATTATTTTTTATTTTAATACTCGGATCACGTCCTTCTCATGCCGCCTTTTTGTTGATAGACTCCTTGTATACTGCCATTGACAGGTCTTTAAATGCTAAGGTTCTTATTGATGATAACCCACGATATGCCATAGAGTGCGCCGAGGTTGGAATTAGAGTCCTACTTTTTGATTATGAAAACTCATATCCTTGGTGCAAGAATGAGTCTGCTGATCAGCATCCTCTGGTGACCAAAGTCAAGAACTGGGAAGAAGTGGAACAACAATTGATGTCATTGGTATCTTCATATAGCATCTAGATCCCAAGTCAAGGATTTCAGGCAACCACTCTTTCTTACTTATGAAGTGCCTGACAAATTATCATGCTTAAAATATTTAATATATATTCTTGAAGAAGTGGAATCACTTGAAGCAGCTCACCCAGGATCATGGCCGTAGTGTAGGTCGAGGTTGAACTGATAATATAAATGAGCAATTACATTCTTGTTCTCATTTTGATTGACATCAATGAAGTTTAGAATAGGCAGTTGTTCATTAGGGTGGAAATTCTCTTGATTATGACTAGGTAACGCTCTCTCCAGGATGAATGTAGAAATGGACTTTCAATTATAGGGTTGTACCATTTGATGGTTCAATTTCAACCATCAAAATGTACGAGTTCTGTTGGAATAAAACCCAGCCATGCCTTCTGGTTAGAAGGCTGAAACAAAATCTATTGCAGTGCTTCTATTTTTGAGGTTTTGAACATTTATTAGTTCTATTAATGGTCGAACATATAGGTACTCAGTTGCTTTAATCATTGAACTGGCCTAAAATGTTAGTTGATTAATGGTCAATGCATTGTCTAGACTTATAATACATGACTAGATTGTAAATGTTCATAAATTAATATTGATGGTGTTGAAATTGGAATCTGCATATACAAAGATTGTTTGCTCTCAGGGAGTTTTTCAAGCCATAATAATGCTTTTCATATCATTCATTTCTGACACAATATAGACAATGCTAGTAGTAAATGTTCCAGAAATGCAGTGATTGTTATTAGAGTTGAAGTTTATTCAAATCAAGGACCTGCTCCAGAATTGCAAATTATTCATTCTTCTCAATCAAGTTGATGCCATAAGCTTGTATAATATCCAACGCTGCAAAGGCCAAGGCACAAGTAAGCATTGTCAAACACAATCCACAAATACATACCAGCTACTGATAATATAATATCATGGTTTTAGCATTATGCTCTAAGTAATTAACACTAAATAAATATAGCAATCATCATCACCTGGGGTGTATACTTCAGGTTCCATAGGCCTTAAGACACCTCTTGTCTGAATCTTGTTAGTAAGTAGAAGCTGCAAAACCAGATATGATTAGTTTCACTTACAGAATTTGTTTGGAAAACACAGTATGAAAGAATAGGAACAGAAGGAGAGTACCAGAGCTCCGATGGCAGCCGGAATACCAACAGTAAGGGCCATGGCACTGGTGGTTTTTCCATTTACAGTCTTCCCAAATTCAAGCAAAGTTGCTCTCTGTTTCTCTGTAACTTTGCTGTCCGGGTATTCTACCTCCACTTCATGGTACAAAAGCACCATATCCTGATCACAAATCAGGTTATTAATTAAATGCATACTTTAATAACCTACTCTCTGCACATTCTTGTTTTGTTTCATATTGGAGAAGAAAATCATAGGAAGCAGAGGAGCATGGGAAATTCAAATGTTGAAGGGATCCATTATGAATTAACAGAGGAGTGTAGTGTACCTTTTCTGTACTGGAGTAGGATAACCTTTCCTCCATTCTTAAACAGACAACTTCAAAAGCACTTTGGCAAGAAGCAGGGATTTCTGCTTGATCAACAAGTCCCAAGAATCTATTATAAAAGAAGATAATCAGGTTAAAACAATTAATAACCTTCTAAAAGAAGAGAAAAATAGAAATAGGCTTACATGATTGTTTTAGCTGTGTTCATTGCAGTACTTTGCTCTTTGCAGTGTCCTAGTGTCAATATCCTATCCATAATTGCCTTCTCTTCCAGCATCAATGATCCATCATCACTTTCAACATTGAGAAGTTCAAACAAGAATTCTCTGAAAGTTGGCCTCTTTTCATCAGTCTTAAGCAATAATGAATGAGCTTCATTGTTAAAAAAACCAATCCTAGAAAGTGTCCCCATTATCTCACTAAACCCTGCACCACCAAGTTAAACAACACTTAATCACATACTTAAACACACAATCTAGATCGATGATGATATATATATATTATTACAGCATGCCTTGATATCGGAGAGTTCCACGAAAAATGGTGGATGCTTCAGAAGCAATGCCGTATAAATCTGCATAGAGTAATGAGTTGCGATTTGGAAGACATTCCAAAGCAAATGCAGGAAAATCTGGTATTCTTAGTCTTGTAGCTGAATCATATAGAGATTCCCCTGTCACAAAAACAAAAGTACGATCAAAATATATATTTTTTTCCGAGCTGATATATGATCAAATAAGTGTACACGTGAACAAATACTAATATATTGAAATTAATTTTTTATTTATTTAATTTTCTGTATTGGAAGAAATTATTTGCATTTAAATCGATTAATCTGCCGTTGATTTAATAGTAACATTGAATTGTCAATCAGTGATCACAAGCATGTGCACTATGCAGGGACGTTTTCGTCATTTGACATTTAGTGAAGCGAATTCCCGTTTCCCAATTTCAGCCCCAACTTGAACCGCGAAATTCCATAAAATTAAGGATTTCGGGGTTTGTGCAAGGGGTACTTTTGGGATTTCAACTGCAAACTGTTTGCTTGCTAATAATCCACGTGTCCAATGACGATTGACTATTTTACCCATAACTTGAGCCGCGAATTCCCGTAAAAGTATGAATTTCGGGGTTTGTGCACGGGGTATTTTTGGGATTTCGAAACGCACTCTGCTGGCTTACCAATTAATCCACGTGTCCTGTCACGATTTACCATTTTTACCCATCACTTGAACCGCGAATTTCCATAAAAGTATTAATTTCGGGGTTTTCTCAAGGGGTATTATTGGAATTTCAAACCAAAAAAACAGAAGTGCCTATATTTCCTTCTTTTCCAATTTTGCCCCCAATTCAAACAGCGAAATTCCACTTAAATTGGGTTTTCGGGGTTCTCCTGAGGGACACCACTGGAATTGCGCACTGCCCCCGACAAATACAACTATACCCTTCTCTTTAACAGCAAACAGAGAAGAAGAAGGAACACCAATTCGTTCTTCTCCTTCACCGAAAAAGAAAAATTGATGAAATTGGTGCCCAATTAACTAAAGTTTTACCGCGAACGTGAACAATTTCATCGCAGTATTTGTAGGTTGCAGGATTACGTCCAGCTCTGATAGCGCCTATAGGGCTCCAGCTGAAAAAAATTTGTAACCAGTGAGTTCTTCTTTATTATTATGAATTTATGATAGCGAAAAACCCATCAAAAATTGGGGGAAAATACAAGTGTGTTATTCCAAAAATGGTACCTGAATTTATAAGCTAATGGATTGTTAGCAGCTTCAGGAGATGGAAGTCCACCACAGTATGAAGTGAAAGACTTAATTTTCCCATTCTTCATATGTGCTTCATCAATCATCTTCATTGCCATCATGTGATCTGCATTGATTCAAAAAGTGATTTTTTGCAAAAGTAGTAGCTAGAGCCTAGAGGTGGAGGTGTTATGTATGTTACCTATGCCTGGATCTAAGCCCATCTCACCAAGAATGGTTATACCAGCATCTTTAGCCTTATCATCTAGCATTGACATGGTGCTATCAACATAGCTAGCAGTGACAAGATGCTTCTTCAGCTGCATCAAGAAATTTAACTTGGTTTAGTCCAAAACTTGATCTTAATGGCATTTTAGTTCCTTTTCTTTTCTGAATGCACATCACATCATATCATTTCATTTCAGTTCAGTTCAATATTGAATGATAATCATCACAGAATAATACTGCAAAATACCTCAATGCAAGCATTTGCTACTATAGTGTGACAACTTGCAGGTAGCAAACTTATAACAACATCAACCTGCAGACAAGGAAAACAAAAAAGATAACTTGATAAAGGTCATTGTAAGATGCTTTGTATTTGAAGAATCAATTAAGATAACTGCAGAAATTACTTCACAAAAAGACAGTTATATATACCTGTGAAATGTACTTATGAAGACTCTCATGATCCATCACATCAAGCTGAATTCCAGTAACATTTGGGATGCCCTCAACAATCTGCATTGATTTTCTAATATCAAATCAAGGTATCTATGCAAAAACCAGTTCTGCTTCCATAAAAGAAAAGTGATGCATGTACCAAAAATACTTTAGTCTAAATATACCTGCTCGGCATCCTTCAGGTACAGAGATCCCACAATGACTTCAACATCAATTTGATCTTCAAAATCATCTTCCAGCAATGTCTTATACCATTGGCTGGATGACAACTTACCAATTGATGATAACATCTCAGCAGCTGGTTGACAGACCCGACCGGCACCGAGAATCAAAACTGCTGCCTTATTTTTTGGGTCAGGTAACTTATTTGCTGTGCCATTCTCTTTGACTTTACCAAGCTTAAGTGAAATTTTACTTGAATCTTGATTTGAAATCCCATAACTTTCAGTTGGATTAGCTAGAGAAGTTAATGAATCAATGATAGTATCCAGAACAGCCCTATCATCTGCACCAACCTGTTGAAAACCAAGAATATAATGTTAAGGCACCATTAATCACCCAATATGTAAAGAAACAGAAAAATAAATAAAATAAACACCACTTCTGTTCATTTCAGTTTGAAAGTCACTTACTTCAAGTTCCGAGTATGATATAGAATCAACACTCTGACCCACATGGCAGTTACCTAAGTGGAACGAGCCTCCTGCAGCTTCAATAATATCTAAGGCCTCGTTTATCAGAAACTGATCAAATAAGTGACCGCTCAGAGATACCTGTAAGTAAGTTATATTCAGTGATCTTCATCAGAAGACTGCTTACTTTAGCAACTAGTTGGATTACCTTGACTATCAATTACACAAGTTAACCTGGCATGTAGAGTACAACCAATAGATAATAATAATAATAATAATGAAACTGAGGAACTCACCAATATATTGTATGTCTTCTTGTTAGATAAAGAATTTGTTGAGTTGTCTGATACTTCCCTGCAAGCCAAGAGACAGAGAGTGGGAAAATCACACTAAGAATACAAAAATGGACATAAAACTCAACAGAATGAATGAAAGGGGTGGTTTTTACGAGTTTAAAACAGACATCAAAGAATGATATAGAGATCGGAAACATACTCTAATGATTCAGACTTCCGCATTCGTGGGATATATTCATATAAGGAGGTTAGCACACCTCCATTGACTATGCAAGCTCTTCTTAGATGAGGAGGCAACTTTGTAATGTCTTTAGTAGAAGCCAAATTTACGACAAATTGGGACAGTATGTTTCCAAAATGTTGGGAAGCCTAGCCATAATGAAAGTCGAAATTTTATCATCTCTCAAGAGTAAAGTATGATGATACTCAGTGCAAATTAAGGAACAAGAAACTGAGAAGTAGGTACCTACCTCTTTTGCAAATTCTGTTGGAAGAATGTCAACAGCTAAACATATCACACCATTCCCCTCCATGTCATCATGGTAAGAATCCGTTATGGGATCATACCTAACATTAATATTTTACTCATCAACTAGGGTTACCATTGTGGAAAAATCTGTACATGAGACTAAAACAAGTGATTTAATTTGCCTTCAACTAGTGACTTGATTCTAACAATGGTATGTATACCTGAAGAAGGGTGAATCAATGTAAGTGGTTCGGTTAACAAACTCCAATGAACCCCCTATGTCACATGTTATGTCTGCTACTCCAATAAGTGGGCATCCCTTTCTCATTAAATCTTGAATCTGCTTAGTGCTCAACAACTGAGGAAATCTTTGCTCCCAATACATGCAATTGACTAAGATGAGTAAATGTGAGTAATAGTGCTTATTTGTTTAAGGAAAAAAAAAATCAGTTTACCAAGAAGTATTGCATGCCAACACAAAATTACTAGCTAACCATAACTCTGCAGTTTCATGACAAAAAGTTTATAGTTTGATTCAATATCTGCAGTAAGCATGATGGGACCTACCAATGACAGATGCATATGGTGCAACTTTCTCATGGAAAATGGGATTGTAATGTTCAGGATGTGCATAGTAGTCTACCTGAAATTAGCACGAGGTTAGGATACAAGATATAAATCTCAACCCCTGCTTAACATATAAAAGTTGACAAGAGAGTGAAAAAAGAACTTTGTCAAACACAAGATCAACTAAACTCACTTTGTCAAATACTTTTGTGGGGTCTTTGTGTTCAACCATGTCTTGTGCAGTCACAACACAGCCATAAACTTGAAAAACTCTTTTTGATGGACGGTGTGAGTGATCAGCATCCTAATTTAAATGAGAAAAGGAGAAGATAATATATTTAAGTAATAAGATTCTGAATAATGATCAGTTATAATGAAATATATAGGTCAAGCACAAGTAGTACAATTGGTACTAGCCAACCAATAAAACTCTTAGCAGGATCATACTCCCAAAACTCTAACCAAAACTTACCACTTTATGTAGGTCGCTTAGTCTACTTGGATCGACAAAGGTATGAGGAAGAAGCGTAAAGATCTCTTGTGCACCAGAACAAACTACAGTAAAGGAAGAGTTCGATAGTTACAGTAAGAATCAGTTTTCCACATTAACTGGCAAAAATAAAGTAGATACTGGAAACCATGAGTCCATGAATACAATAACAACCAAGTCTTGCCTCACTAGATAGGATCGGCTATATGCCAAGAAAGACTGTATCGCCATACCATTTCCTGAACCAGTAAACACAAAAACCAGGGGACAAATTCCCAATGGCAACCCCTGAGTTGCAATTTCTTCACCGACAGCAATCACGGCAGCCTTAGCAGCAGCCAAAGAAGGGTACATGTAGGATGATCCAAGTGATAGAAAGGGTGTAGAGTATCCAAGACTTAAGTACCCTGCAATACAATTAAGCAGAGATAAGATGGCCATGTTTAATTTGAAGATCATTAGCTAGATAAAGTCATGGAATTTCGAAACAAGATAACATACTCTGTCCTAATCCGCGTAAGAAGTCGATCATTCCAGCTCTACCAGCAAAATTCCCAAATGCGAGCAACCTCTTCCCATTGTCCCCAACAATTAACTCATAGTCATATAAAGATGCCCTCTCAGCTAGGATCTACAAAAATTGCAAGGGGAAAATAACAAGAATAAGCTAGAAGCAGCAAGAAACTAAACCACCACAGATTTGAAGTCAAATTCAGTTCACTTCAAACATGAAGAGTCAATCAAATAGACCTTATCCAGCAAAGGCATGTTTTCTTTCTGTGCTTTATGGGTATGGGAGAAGAAAGCATAAGCCCTGTCTGGCAAAATCATCTCTAGCTGCACAGGACAACAGGATCATATAAAAATTTGAGCACATGAATTCTGAGTTTCTGATGAGTTAATAACACAAGCAGCTGGACAAGACCCATAACAACAATAATAATAAAAATGGGAACTTTTGGTACCTTAGGTTGCTTAATGCCGAGGATGAGGCCACATTGTGACAAGTCATGGGAAATGTCACAACCAACTTCCTCATAGAGAGCATCATGATGGATTCGCTTGGTGGATGGCTGAACGATGATTCTGGAGACAGGAGCACCGCCATGAAGCAATCGAGCACAGTGTGAAGGGGTTAAAGGAGCCCTTCTTTCCCATTTGTTCACAGACTCAGCAAGGATCCCAACAACACCGTTCCCAAGCATGCTAGCTCCTTGTTATATGCTATATTAATATAACATGCAAGTCAATTGAAATAAACAATGAGAGCAGCAAAGAATTAGAGTGATCCTTGGTTAGAACCTTGAGTTTGTTGTGATTTGTGAATGTAAGAAGAAGAAGCTAATAAGTGAGCAGAAAAAGAGAGTGGAGAGTGGGCCAATAAGGTGGTGATGAAATGACAAGTTTTGCTCTGCAGCAGCTATTCCTTCTCACGAATGAATGTTATTGGAAGGGGGTGCCTGTATTTGCCTACTCTTCCAAATCATCTTAATATTTATTATAATTTAAAAGGAAGGGGGGGTTTGAAAATTGACTAGTTTGGCTTGAAATGAAATGTAATGTGAGTGATGATGAGGTGTAAGATAAGTACAAAAGGTGGCAATGCCATTGCATGATCGCTAATATGAATATCATCTAAGGCAAAACGACGACGGGGAGGTGGGACCTATTCAAAGGAAATTAAAGTAGTAGTAATAAAATACAAACATGGTAGTTTAAATTAGCTAGTATATAGTATATATATTAGTATAAAAGTGGTATGTATTAAATTAGTTTAGTGGAGGTGGGGCTTTGAATTGAGGCCGCGTGTTATAGGCAATGTAACAAGTGCACGTAAGTAAGTGAGAGAGATTAGATTATGGTGTCACCTATGTTTGGGGCACAACAAAAAACCAGTCAACAAATCTCATTTAATATTTTATGGTCTAGCATTTTTAATCATGAGTATATTTTTAATGAATTAGGTAATTATGATCCAAATTTCTATTTGTTTACTGACCGATTTTTCTGATGGGTCTCAATGCTATTATCGAACTGAAAATGAATGATTTTGATGGAAAGATCGTAGCCAAATCGGATAAGAAGCATTTCGTTCGTGCTATCTGTCTTTAGGCACTTACGGTGTCGTGACGTAACTCATTCATAAAGTTTAATATCCATTTATTTCAACATTCATTCATGTGATCAGATCGTGTGACCTTCTTCCTTTTTTTTTTTTCTTTTTAGTTTCCATTTCCATTTTATCGCTTCATGCCGAATTTTTAAGAAAAGGAAATAATTTCTAGTTAACTTTTTTGTCGATCTTTTACCAATTTTATAATCTTTTTTAACTTTTATATTATATTTAGATAAATGAAATTATCAAGAAGATTGATGTTGACTTAAGATTATTATTTTTAAAAAGATACAACTAAAAAAATTATAAGATCTTCATTTTAAAGTATATAGCCTTCAATTTTTACCATAGGTAAAAATTTAGGTTATTCAATATTTTAAAGTCTATAGTCTTTATTTTATAATACAACAAAAAAATTGTAAAATTACACATTTTAAAGTATATAGCCTTAATTTCAACTATATGTGAAAATTTTCATATTATTCAATATTTTATAGTCTATAGTATTTATTTTATAATACAAATAAAAAATTGTGGAATCTCTCATATTAAAGTATATAGCATTTTACTATATGTAAAAAATTCATGTTAGTCGACATTTTAAAGTCTTTATTTTATATAAAATAAAAAAAAATTGTGAAATCAGACATTTAAAAGTAAATAGCCTTCAATTTCTACCATATCTGAAAAATTCATGTGATTTAATATTTTATAGTCTATAATCTTTATTTTCTCATACAACTAAAAAACTTGTGAAATCTCACATTTTAAAATATATAGCCTTCAATTTCTACTATGTGTGAAAATTTCATGTGATTCAATATTTTAAAGACTATAGTCTTTATTTTATCATACAACTAAAAAAATTGTGAAATCTCAAACTTTAAAGTATATAGCCTTAAAATTCTACTATAAATAAAAAATAATTCAGCTTATTCAATATTTTAAAGGTTATAGTCTTTATTTTACATTACATAAAAAAAAAACTGTGAAATCACATATTTTAAAGTATATAGCCTTCAATTTATACTATATCTAAAAAATTCATGTTGTTCAATAATTTATAGGCTATAGTCTTTGTAATATATAAAACCAAAAAAATTGTGAAATCACACATTTTAAAGTATATAGCCTTTAATTTCTACTATATCGAAAAATTCATCTGATTCAATATTTTATAGATTGTAATCTTTATTATATCAAACAACCAAAAAAAAAAATTGAAATCTCACATTTTAAAATATATAACCTTAAATTTCTACTATATGTAAAATTTCACGTTATTCAATATTTTAAAGACTATAGTCTTTATTTTATAATAGAACCAAAAAAATTGTGAAATTACATATTTTAAATGATATAGCCTTAAATTTCTACTATATGTGAAAAATTTCATGTTATTCAATATTTTTAAGGTTATAGTCTTTATTTTATAATAGAACCAAAAAAATTGTAAAATCTCTCATTTTAAAGTATATAGCCTTCAATTTTTACTATAATTGAAAAATCTATGTGATTCAATACTTTATAATCTATAGTATTTATTTTATAATACAACTAAAAAAATTGTGAAATTACACATTTTAAAGTATATAGCCTTCAATTTCTACTATATGTGAAAATTTTCATGTTATTCAATATTTTAAAGGCTATAGTCTTTATTTTATAATACAACCAAAAAAATTGTGAAATTTTAGCTTTCAATTTTTATTATATGTAAAAAATTCAGATTATTCGATATTTTAAAGATTATACTCTTTATTTTATATAAAACAAAAAAATTGTGAAATCACACATTTTAAAGTATATAGTATTCTATTTCTACTATATCTGAAAAATGAATGTGATTCAATATTTTATATTTTATAGTCTTTATTTTATCATATAACTAAAAAACTTGTAAAATCTCAATTTTAAAGTATATAACTTTTAATTTATAGTGTACATCAAAAATTCATATAATTAAATATTTTAAAAATTATAATTTTTTTTTTATCATACAACCAAAATTAGATAGTTAGTTACTCGATACAGTGCTCGCCCGGGAGAGCTCGATCTTCTTCTGAGTCACAAAATCAGTAGTGTTCCCTTCAACAATAACGACAATAAAACAAAAACACATCAGAACCCTAAAAAACTCACTCACGAACTCAAATTGAAGAAATAGCGAGAGCTAGTATTGGATTGTTGGTATTAGGATTGGTTGTTAATTGTTACATTATAACTAAAACCAAACAGTCAAGCGCAACAAAAATAGGGTTTTGGGCTTTGGAATTTGGGCTGAGATTAACACCCCTAGTATTATACCAGTTACCTATTTTCTAAATAGGGCCCAATTACAAATACCTACGAGAAAAATCCAACTAGGTGTCGCCAAAGCTAAGCTAACTTCTTCATCATCAAATGCGGATAGGTCTAAGCTATTTTGGTATTGACTAATTAGGTTTATACTTTTTACAAAACATAAGGTTCTGGTGTTGAAATTATTTTACTCCTGATGGTAAATATTATAGTGAATAATTATTTTGTCAATAATTAGTAAACACTCAAAATTCTCTGAGAGAAATGAGTAAACCAGAAACACAAAAACTCACGGCACACATCATTTGTTTAAGATATCAATTAAATTGGAAAAAAATTCAAAGTTTGGATTGCCATAGATGTAGATGAAAGGCCACCAAAAGAGTTTTTCTTTTTTGGTATTTTAGTTTTCGTTTAAGATGGCACAATATAGTGGATAGATAGGTGCTTCTGGTTCACAATCGAAATGGAAAAGGCCTAATAAAATTGACCAATTGATATTTGATTTAGAGAGGAAAGTCAGTATATGTGGCGTATAAAAAGGAAGCAGGCTCAACCACGAACAATAGAGAATAGAATACATATACATATGATATGGCGGATCCACAAATAGACCACCGATTCTCTAATTCCGCGTTTTTCATCTTTTATTTCCCAAAACCTCAACCTTCTTTTTCTGCTTTAGCATATACTCGTATAAATAATTAAATATAATAATACTAGTATTTATGAGAATATAGTACATATTTATACAATAATATCTGTCGTATAACAGAAATACGTCCAACTAGTATCCAACGTGTGTTATACAATAGGACGTAATGTGTGTTATATGTATAGCACATATACATATAACACGCATTACGTCTTATCGTATAACACACGTTAGATGCTAGTTGAACGTATTTATGTTGTAAAACAAACATTATGGCATATTTATATATACACAGTACAGTACACAAGGGGAGGGAGAGGAGAGATTAGATCCTCCTAAAGCAATTAAAACGGCATAGTATAGTATATAGCAAGCTGTAAACGCGTTCATCTTCTTCTTCTTCTTCGAAATAAAGCAGGTCGCTTTTGGCTTTATTGCTTTTGAGAAAGACACATTTGTAGCCTTTACCCTTTCACTATGCATGTGTGCTCAGAATCAAAGCTAAGATCGATGTTGATCTTTTCGTTATGTATTCCATGGGTCGACACAACGTGTCCTCTTTATATTTATTACCTTAATTCATACACTAAGCATCTATTACTACCTTTCAATAAAGCTTACATTATTTGAGTTTGTTACTCTAGCCACAAAGATATTAATTAATTAAAACATCAATAATATATCTAGAACTTAATTACAGGCTGATGATTTTACAAGGATTATTGTTGTACATGAATTATTAACTATGCTAGGAATTTGACACACACTATCGTACTTATGTCAAAATGTCAAATAATGAAATCATTTTTTTTATTTAACCCCATCAAAGCCGTTAATTGTTTTTTATAAACTCCGGGGCTAACAAGCCCAAAACAGAACAAATACTTTATAAAGATTAAAAAAATAGAATATAAAAATCACAAATGCTTGGGGCACAACAAAAAATCAATTAAAATAGCTAATAAAACTCATTTAACACTTTAGAGCCCAAATAGTACTTTTAATCATGAGTATCTTTTTAATGGGTTTGGTGATTGTGACCCAAATTCCTATTTATTGACTGTGTTGGCTGGTTTTTTGTTATGCCTCCAGCATTACTCTATAAAAATTGGACACCAGATCAAATTTATCCGCTAGTGAAAGACTTGGAAAATAATGTATTATTTAGATTTTCTTTTAGCTTTTTCTTTTACCTTAATATCCGGTGGTTGATTTAACTGTTTATGATTCTAACCTCTGACCTTTGGGAAGTTGCTGTGGAGCATTAACAAGACTTATTGACTGCCTACTGTGTGAGAATTATGTACCCTATACCTTGGAAGTTCTATATATCTGGTTTAATTAATTGCACAAATGTTCGGGAATAATAAAATAAATCAGTCAACAAAGCTCATTTAACATTTTATGACCCAAATAGTATTTTAATCATGAGTATATTTTTAATGGACTGGGTAATTGTGGTCCAAATTCCTATTTATTGACTGTTTTGACTGGTTTTTTGTTGTGTCTCTAGCAATGCTCAATTATTTACTCTCTTATGTCCGATTTAAATATCTCTTTTTATTTATATACATTAATTAAGATTATTATTAAATTTCATTAAAAATCTAAATAGAAGTAGAACTAAAATGATAAAACAGCCCCATTATCATCAATTATATTATAATTTCTCTATCTTTTAACAAATATATAAAAGAATATATTAAAAAAATAAATACTTTATAAAATTGTAAAAAAGAGACAAATAAAATAGACTAAATAAAAAAAGACATTTAAAAGGAATTGAGGAGAATATTATTAAATATATTAATTAACCATTCCTTTATTTATTTATTTTTAAATGGAGTGCAAAAGATTCACCAATTGAAGATTTACTACACAACTTAATTGTTAATTGCGAGAAAAAAATGTCTCCAAAAAACACACAATAGAAGCCTCTGCATGATTAAACATACATCAATTATGTTTTTCTTCTTCTTATTATTTGGACGGCAAGTCTTTGACTTTTTCTTTCTACAAGACTATGACACCTTATTACAAGTTTTATTTTGGAAATGCAGAAAGATTATGTGGGCATGCATGTAGTTTTTTACTTTTTCGTAAACTACAAATCTAATACTTATAGTGGTATACTTGTACAAATTGTTCACGACAAAAATTCACTTCCATTTCCACACCACGTCACAACATTTTTGCTAATTTTTTATGTATAACAAAATAAGGTGTCTCAATCCAACAGGCACTAGTGTAATTTCCATTATAATTTCATAGGAAATAGTTGTTAAAAGAGTATGTAGTATTAATTTTTTAGTTAGTCAGAATGAAATTAATTATACAATGATATCTGCATATGTAAGATAGATAGATGGACTTATTGATTAATTTTAACTTTTATTTGCATGACATAGTATCATCTACTATATTATACTACAATTTATGGAAAACAAAGAAATCAAAAGTTACTGTGGCGTGGCTAAGTGGATACATATCCAACGCTAATGCTATGTGTATGTACAATAAAAATTATATAATACTTGTACAATAATCATATCCATAATTAAATTGTAATATAAATTTATAAATTAATGTAATTTAATGATAAATATGATAATTATTGTACTACAATTTTTATTGTGCACGTAAGATTTGTCGGATTGGGCTCGGAAAAGGATGCAAAAAGAAAGAAATTCATGGGGCTGCCATACTAGTTTGTCTAACAGTGAGGAACATGGGGCTCACATTAAAATATAAAAATATTTATAAGAGCTTCTTTTCTTTTCTTATTTATAGAAAGCTAAGATAGAAAATGAGACCATCATGTCATGTATGTTGATGGATGTAGATTTGGTGGAAGGTGTAGTATTCATTAGTCAGTAATCACAGTGGGTATGGTATAGATTTACATCTGGATTCGGTACACCTTCCAGAGTGACACACTGACATGCATAGTTACCGCCGACACATCCAACTTACACATATTCCTCTATCTTGTTCTTTACCTTCTTCCACAATTAAATATTTAAGATAAAATATCACTGAGTTATGTTCTTGGGTTGAAGCCATTTCAATTTCCATAAGTTACTCTCTGTCATTGGTTTCACATACATCGTACTTGAGCAGATCATGTTACAACATTTTATCTTAAAAATTGCTTTATCCTTTTGGGATTCAGGCTGACACTGTCACATTTCTTACCTCCCAACTCTTAAATTCCCTCACCTCACCTCACCTCATCTGTTCTCTCAATCAATACATGCACTATGCTATATATGCCTATATCTTTCTCTTTTGCCTTTTTTCTTTTGCATAAATATAATACAATATTTATATGTATAGCCACATATTCATTATAACCTACGTTATTTAGTAAGAATTTAAAATGAATAAATGAATTATCAGGTGTGATATAATAATAACTATTTTATTTTTTAATAATATGTTATCAAATGATTAAATCCTTACTCATGAGAATGAGAATAACTAATCTGTACCAGTAGTAATACAATACAATACATGCTATTATTTCTTACTCTTTTATTTCTTCTCTTGAATAAATATATACAAGAAAACACTTTATATATATATATATATATATATATATATATGCACATATTAATTATAAAGTTATTAGTAAGAATTAGAAATAGAGCATTATTTTAGGTAAATAAAAAATCAGCCAACGTGATGTGC
The DNA here is from genome assembly GCA_013621005.1 of Aeschynomene evenia. Classification (NCBI taxonomy): domain Eukaryota; kingdom Viridiplantae; phylum Streptophyta; class Magnoliopsida; order Fabales; family Fabaceae; genus Aeschynomene; species Aeschynomene evenia. The sequence goes on along the minus strand of CM024263.1, from coordinate 30,309,997 downwards.
ATAAGATATATGATATAAATTGCACAATAAATATTACATATTGTTCATGTTATATATCACATGATGTGTACAATATATATTACATGTTACAAAGAGAGATGATGTTGTAATATGTGATATATGTTGTGCATCGCATAAAATATACAATAATGCTCGACGTACAACTGAAATACGTCCAATTTGTATCTAACGTGTGTTATTCATGTTACATGATGTGTGCTGTACATATATGTGATATACGTATAACACACATCTTGTAACATAGATAGCACACGTTGGATACAAGTTGGACGTATTTCAGTTGTACGTGAAACATTACTATAAAATCTATGTTATGTATTTTATATTATGTGAAAATAAGTAGATCCTTCGTATAAAAAAACTCCAACCAAATTAATTTGATTGTAAGCGCGTAGTTAGTTAATATTTGCAGCATCACATGGAATCTTTCTTTCTTTCTTTCTCTCTTTCCCTTATAAATATTCATCATCTCTCAGTCTCACTCACTCAATTCATTGGCTACAAAACAAAAGAAAGTAGATACACAACCACCATTTCTTCCAATGGCTCTGTCTTCCACAAAAGAGCCATCAAGAAGACACAGCATAGCGTTCACCTTCTTGTTCATGCTATTACTGGGACACTACACACCATTAGGCTCAGGCAGTGCTCCCACAGATTTCGTGGGATCAGCATGCCTCAAAGTTACCCCTTCAGAATTCATTTCCGCTCTCAGGGAAGTTCTTGGAGTCGTACAAGGTGTCGCTTCCATCTTGTCCAAGTTCAGCGGTCGATTCGGCAGTTTTCGCCTCGCCACCGCCATTCTTGACTGCATCGATTTGCTTGACATGTCCTCTGATGAGCTCAACTGGTCTCTCTCTGCCACTCAGAATCCTCAAGGTACATACATACCCAAAACAGAACAAAACAAAAGAAAAACAGAGTATCACACATCCTTGTTTCAAATTCAAACAAAAAACTTACACTGATAAAACAGTGATCTACATACCCTCTAGGTTCCGGTAAATATTTTTCAATTCTACTTCTAATAACATGTGTCTCTCTGTGCTATGTCCCCATTAATTATGCTAATTCACAAGTTTCTATTTTCTATTAGTGCTTCCTCTGTTTTGAAACAGGGGAGTTATAACTTATGAGTTATGACTGTTTGTTATAATTAAGTTATTCATTCATCTCTAATTACAATACCATTTGCTATTAATTAGGTTGATTAGTAAATAATATGAATATGATAAATGTGTTGCAGGGAAGCATAACAGTAGTGGGAATCTAGGGTCAGATTTGAAGACATGGCTAAGTGCAGTCCTATCGAACCCAGACACGTGTCTTGAGGGATTGGAAGGAACAAACAGCGTTGTGAAAGGTCTAGTTTCCACCGGCCTTGGACAAGTGATGTCTCTGGCCAAGAAGCTCCTGACAAAAATCGATATTCCTCACCATGTCAGCAGCGTCTCCGACAGCAAGGGAGGGAAGTTTCCGCCGTGGGTGAGGGAAGATGATAGGAAGCTTCTGGAAGCGAATGGGGCAGCGGTGGATGCAGTGGTGGCTTCAGATGGGACGGGGAACTTCACGAAGATAATGGATGCGGTGATGGCGGCACCGGATTATAGCATGAAGAGGTTCGTGATATACGTCAAGAGAGGGGTTTATAATGAGTACGTTGAGATTAAGAAGAAGAAGTGGAATATTATGATGATTGGGGATGGTATCGGCGCCACCGTTATCACCGGTAACCGGAATGTTGTCGACGGCTGGACCACCTTCCGATCAGCAACCTTCGGTAACAATAATAACCTTCATTTTTTTCAATTTCTTCTCTTACTTGTACCATTCAAATTTATTTCTCTATTTATAAATTTTTATTATTTAAAAGGTATCTTAGATGGCGAAAGTCGGAAGAAATTGAATTATTTAAAAGTACAAATTTTTTAAATATCTAAATAATGAATTTTATCACCTTTATTAGTATTTTTCAATTCATCTTCTTTTTCATACTTTAAACTCTCATAATTTAAATGTGGACATTCAAATAATGGATGTGAAAGTATCATTTTTTAAATTGAAACAATGCCTTGGGTATTGGGTTACTATTTAGTAGAATATTCTAGTTGACTCCTAAAGTTGATTGGGTACCTTCTTATTAATCTTATATATAATAATTAAAATGGGTAAGAAAATAATTTGAGAAGTGTGATTATTGCTACTTTCCTAGAAGTATTACAAAAAATCAGTTAAAATAGTCTATAATAGGAAATTGGGACTAAATCACTCAGCCCAATTAAAAAATACATATGGCTAATAATGTTATTTGAGAAAAAATGTTAAAATGGGCTTTGTTGGCCGTTTTGGCTGGACAAATGTTGTTCCCCAAGCATTTATGATTATGAATTTATGATTAGTCATATGATTTTTTTTCATATAAATTAAATTCAGTTTTATTTTTATAAGGTATCATATATTTTTATTGGTTGAGACATTTCATGATAAATAGTTGAGAATTTTACGAAGTGTGAATAACTGTTCACATTTTTTCAACTAATCAAGGTATTTATATGGGAAGAAAGATGTTAAGATAATGAATTTATCCCTTCACTGTGCAGTACTAGTGGGCCTTATTACAAACCTCAGAACGAAGAATGATGATAGTACTAAGATTCATCATTAATTAAAGCTAGGAAGTCCTTAAATTAAATATACTTTCAACTTTCAACCAGTCTTAAGGCAGTAGGTCCTCATAATCTTAAGCATTAAAATACACAATCCATGCCCACAACCAACCGATAATTAAAATTAAATGACCATGTGCTGCCATTAAAATTCTCAAATGCCTCGTAGCCCCTTGTCTCCTTCAACATACTAGTATCTAACATATGCTCTGACCAAATTCTCACTTTCAATTATTTCATTATTTTTATCAAATAGTAACATATATGAAAGTTTTGTATTTAACATACACGTCTTTTCATAACCTTGATTATTTGACTATAGTGGTTATTGTATATCACATTATGGAATTATCTCTAATGAAAGTTTAAACACATACTAATTTCATATCTAACAATTTCAATTCTTTATGTATGTTAATGTGTGTAGCTGTAAGTGGGAGAGGATTCATAGCAAGAGACATTACTTTCCAAAACACAGCAGGCCCTGAGAAGCACCAAGCAGTTGCACTAAGATCCGACTCAGACCTCTCAGTCTTCTACCGATGTGGGATCTTCGGCTACCAAGACAGTCTCTACACTCACACCATGCGCCAATTCTACAGAGAATGCACCATTACCGGCACCGTCGACTTCATCTTCGGCGACGCCACCGCAGTCTTTCAGAACTGTCGAATCCTCGCCAAGAAAGGCCTTCCAAACCAGAAGAACACAATCACAGCACAAGGCAGAAAGGACCCTAACCAACCAACAGGGTATTCAATCCAATTTTGTAACATAACCGCAGATTCAGACCTTATCGCTTCGATCAACACGACAGAGACATACTTGGGAAGGCCATGGAAGACATATTCAAGGACAATTGTAATGCAGAGTTACATAAGTGAGATGATAAGGCCACAAGGGTGGCTAGAGTGGAATGGTAACTTTGCACTGGACACATTGTACTATGCAGAGTACATGAACACAGGGGCAGGTGCTGGTGTGGCAAACAGAGTTACATGGCCAGGGTACCATGTTTTGAATAGTTCTAGCCAAGCTAGTAACTTCACTGTGGCTCAATTTATTGAAGGGAATCTTTGGTTGCCTGCAACTGGTGTAGCTTTCACTGCTGGATTAACTGTTTTGACCGGTAAATCTTAATTGCTCATGTTAATTTGGACAATAATGTTTGTCGTACAACAGAAATATGTCTAATAAATATCCAACGTGTGCTATACATGATATAGAATGTGTATTATTTGTATAGCACACGTATGTATAACACACATCACATATCATGTATAGTATATGTTGGATACTTGTTTGACGTATTTTTATTATAAGATAAATATTGTAATTTGGAGGTGCATGTCCTTAGCCTGTACTTATAATTAAAGTAATTAATTGTTTAAGTGGTTCTTTGTAATTTATATCAAAGGAAAGTTAGGGGGTGGGGTGGGGGGATTATTTATATATTTATATAATATTGAAGAATTAATTGTGTTGATGTTGAGTCCAATTAGTTAGTTAGTAATTGATTGTTAAAGATTTTCCCTATTTTTGGTGTGGTGCATATTGGGTCAATGGGTATTGTTCATTTTGGAGAGTGGATCATTAGTGTACTGCATAGTGCTTACCTAGTTCAACTGTGTCATGTGGAGGTAAAGCATTTGCAGTTAATTACTTTGACATCGGATTTAATTACTTTAACATTTGCAGTTAATTGTATTTTAAAAGTCTCATAAAAAAATGTATATAATTGGAACATTTAAATTCTCTCTTTAAAGAACATGGTGATAACGTCAATAATTTTCAATGTACAATTATATCATTAATTATTATTTATGTCGTTTTTAAACATTCCCTTTCGTCTACAGCATTATCTTATGCAGGGCTCTGCATTAAAGAGTTAAACTGTTAGCATTAATAAGGTTCAACAACATTATTCCACATCAGTTTGGCTACAACTTCTCTGTGGGGCAAGTTTGTTTAGTCACTTTGGTGAACTCGTAGCAAATCACTACTATGCTATAATTTATCATCATGAGTCGGTGTTGCTAATCAATTAATTAGCCCCAACTAACTACATGGTTTGCTGTCACTGATTATTACTACTACCATATTTGGTTTTGTTTTCGATACTTATAAAATATTTGAACAAACTATATATATAAACAGAAAAAACCTATTCAATAATCTATAGTTTGGGAATTGGCTAAGAGTTAATTAAACCGAACACATGATATATATATATATATATATATATATATATATATATATGTAACTTCAGGTCCCAGCTAGGAAGGACTGAAACTAGGTAGATTAGGGGCCAGGGGCTTATGTCTCGTATTAAAACAAACAAACATATATGCCAATTTGGGAAATGTTGCACATGTCCACCACAATTCCAACTACCTAACTCCCTCCACCTCCCTCTTAATTAAGCTAGCTAATGTAGTTTGCTTTTTAGTCAATGTATTTGATGTATTACATACATACGTCTAAATAGTATCCCTAATATATTATATATATATATAATATATAATATGTACAATAAATATATATTTTATACTATGATATATATTATGTATTATGTATAACTAATGTTGAACTATGTTATAAAACTAAAAAATCAATGTGTATGATTATTGATCAGTTTATCACCACCGGCCCAACAAATAACGTGTATGATATGCTATCTGTTTTCTTTTTCTCTGTCTCTGATCAAACTTCAAAGTATTCCCAAGGGATAATCATCTTTATTACTGCTTCAAATTGACTTGTCGTCATCCTCATATATTTAATATCTTTTAATTCTGTTATGATAATAATAATAATAATAGAGTGGAAATTTTAGTTTAGTCTTTCATATTAATATAATAATATGAGTGATAAAATATTCTTTTAAAATACAAAAATAACAATATGATCACTTAAAATTAACATGATGGACAAAATATTACAATCTATCAATATATAAAAATAATAACACGATATTTTAAGATTTAAATTTTAGGATAATGTAATCCTTTTAAAATTGAAAATTTAAGATAAGTTAAAGAATAATGTTGTCTTAAATTTTTAATTTTAAAGGACAATATAATATTATCACTTTTATATTTTAATGAATTGTTTTATTTATTACATCGTATACTATGTGATCATTTTTATATATTAAAAAATTATTTTATCTCTTAAATTAATCTTGAGAAACTAAATATTTATTCTAATTAATATGATAAAATATATCAATGGTTAATATGATATGATCAAAACTCTTGTCAACTCCTTCTTTATACATAAATAAATAAAAAATCTTCTTGATTTTTTTTAAAAAGGGACAAATATTAGTAAAATAAGAAAATGGGAATCTGAACGTACTCGATAAAATTTGGCAGGAGGCTCGTGGACCTGAGTGACAAATGCATATTCTGACTTGTCTCGTGATTTCACCATCCATAGCTCTAGCTGCCCATAGATTTTTTGCACCGAATTCTTTACTTATTAATTAAATAATGAACCATATATGCATGCATCTTTTCTTGAAAATTATTAGACGCATATTCTTTCATTTTTATAATAAGGTTTTTAATCTTAGGATATTATTAACTAATGAACATGTTTTCTTCTCTCAAAGCATTGTTCGTTCGCTAAAATACATACAGTAAACAAGTTTTAATAAGTTTTCTTTATATTTCAAAGTGTGCATGTTAACTTAATCCCAATCAATCATCATGTGATCCCATTGATCTCTGGAGTTGCAGCCATAAAGTCATCACCCATTATTCTTGCAAGTTGAAACAATAATAGTTTCATGAATAATGAGATCGCCTGCCATTTCAATTAATTAATTAATATGTGATTAATTTTAATTGAAAGAAAAATGCTAAATGTATCCATTTTTCACATCATTCAAATGTTGACAATTTTGATGAATATGTTGACAACTGGCCAACATATTTATCAAAGTTATCAACATTTGAATGAGTTGAAAATGGATGGAGGGGCACTGTACTATGTTCCGATAGCACTATGCTAATCGAAAAGATATTAACCTTCATTTTAATAAAAATTATAAATAAATACAATAGAGTAAAAAGATCTCATTCAACTTGATAAATTTTCATCCACAAGACATAATAATAATGATAATGGGGACAATAACCTAAGATCGACAAGATATTGCACAAGTAGGTTTGCACCCCCAAATTGCTTGCATAATTATTTTCACTGCTAGCTAAAGAAGCCAAAGCAGAGAAGAGGCAAATTGGCTTCGTGTCTCAAAAATCATAAATCTATTTATTTCACCGACAAACATACATGATATTACTGAATAGCAACTTCTCACCATATTTTTATTATCAGTCACAACCTCCCATTCTTCTAGCCAGTACTATGCAATAATAATAAAAAGTTCAAAATATTTTTCAACATTTTAGAATCTCAATTACCATATGTTTTGATAAATTTTCTCTCTCATTATTCCTATACTTTTTTTTATCACATTTAACAATACTGAGACATTTACTCTTATATGAGTAAAATAATACTGCTTTTAAAAGTTGGCTGTTCAAGTATAGACAGAACATGTGACCCAACCCTAAGCCGAAAACTAGGAAATCTCATATTATTTTTTCTGCCACCAAACATCCCCCATAGGCTGCATTTCAGGTTCCCAATGTAAAAGTTAGCCAGCCAGTGCAATTGTCCCCTTCACTCACTAGAAAAGGTTAAAACACTAAATAATTTTATTATAAATTCTAATATATTCCTTAATGATATTTAATATTTTTATAAATAAATGATGGGCAAATGGATTCACCACTTTGAGATGAAGTTATAAACGACACTCATCTAAGGTCGACCCTAATCTCTCGTTTTTTTACGTAATTGAGGGGACCGAGATCTACTTTTCATCGGATCAAATCATAATTGGAAAATCACATTTAATATTTACCATATAAGTATGCATAATCACTTATTATTCAGAAATATTTGTTGTACAACAATAATATATCTAATTAGTATTCAACATATAACATCATAAATAAAAAAATGATACACATTACGTATTTTAGTAATGACAAACATGTATGATATATTTTTTGTTTTTGTTCAACCAATTTCACATATGTACAATACACGTTATATATAACACACGTTAGATAGTTGTTGAATAATATTTTTGTTGTAATATGATATTACTTGTTATTATTTCGAGTATTAGTATTTAGAGATTAATTGAGAAAATAACAATAAGTTATTATACAAGTTAATGAAACAACCTATTAAATATACTAGGAGAGTATGAAAGAATTTCTATATTATATCCAAAGTGCATTATTTAAGGGATTCAAATGCTGAAGCTCTGCATCAAGACTTCAACATGTGATCACATTATCACAGATTTTTGTTTTCCCTTCAAATTTTTACTTTTCATGGCTTCTTTATCTCCCAAAGTACTCTTCCTCCTTCTCTTAGCAATACTCTTGTCACATTCTTGTGCTGCCAATCCTTCCAATGGTTCCACAACACCACTTCATGCAAACCTCTCTTCCTTGAAATCATTCTGCAGAACCACACCATACCCTGAAGAATGCTTCAACTCACTGAAACTATCAATCTCTATAAACATAAATCCAAACATCATCAATATCCTCCTTCAGTCCCTCCATGTAGCAATATCAGAAACCACAAAACTTTCTGATCTGTTCAACAATGCAGGACAACACTCATCAAACATCAAAGAGAACAAAAGAGGAGCAGTTCAAGACTGCAAAGAGCTCCACCAAATAACCTTGTCCTCATTGAAAAGATCATTTTCAGGGATTCATTCAAAAGAATCAAGGAAACTGATTGATGCAAGAGCTTACTTAAGTGCATCACTCACAAACAAAGAAACATGCTTAGAAAGCCTTGAATCAGCTTCTGGTACCCTTAAGCCAGTTCTTGTCGATTCTGTTATCAACACTTACAAGCATGTCAGCAACACTCTCTCAATCCTGTCTTCTAAGCCTGGGATTATTAAGGCACCAAGAAATGGAATCAAGAATAGGCGTTTGATGAGTGTTGTTCCAAAGTGGTTTTCATCAAGATTAGATGATGAAGGGTATGACCCTAATGAAGTGCTTGTTGTGGCTGCAGATGGAAGTGGGAACTTTAGCACAATTTCTGAAGCTATTGATTTTGCTCCAAATAACAGCTTTGATAGGACAGTGATCTATGTCAAAGAAGGGGTGTATGAGGAGAATGTGGAAATTCCAAGTTATAAGACCAATATTGTTCTGCTTGGAGATGGAAGTGATGTCACTGTCATCACTGGTAACAGAAGTGTTGTAGATGGCTGGACCACTTTCAGATCTGCCACTCTAGGTAAAACCCCTTTAATTTCATTTATGGAACTATTGATGAATCATCATCATTATATAATGATTATATTATGAAGAACTATTTATGAAACTATTCTAAGTTGGTCATTTTGATTTTGTGTGTTAATTCTGGCTATATACCTTTATTTGTTCTGTCTCATTAATCTGTTTTTGTTTCAGCCCATCTTATATTAGGAAGAAAGAAAAAGTAATGCTAAATTAGCACAGAATTTTGTCATTTTTTTAACAAATAGTAATTATAAGATAAAATACTCTTTAACACACAACAATTTGTCCTGCATTTCTGAGTGAAGCCCTGAGTATGGTAATTGAATTTCATTACCAAGCTGATAATAATATATTTTTGTTCTGTTTTTGTCTTTTTCAGCTGTGTCTGGTGAGGGATTTTTGGCCCGTGACATAGCCTTTGAGAACAAGGCAGGGCCAGAGAAGCACCAAGCAGTAGCAGTGAGAGTAAATGCAGATTTAACTGCATTTTACAGATGTGCAATTTATGGCTACCAAGACACTCTTTATGTTCACTCATTCAGACAATTCTATAGAGAGTGTGACATTTATGGTACCATAGATTACATATTTGGCAATGCAGCTGTGATTTTACAAGCATGTAATATTGTGTCTAGAATGCCATTATATGGCCAATTCACTGTCATAACTGCACAATCCAGAGATAGCCCTGATGAGGACACTGGAATTTCATTCCTAAACTGTTCAATTATTGCCACCACTGATTTGTATTCCAACTCTAGCAGATTCAAGAGCTACCTTGGAAGGCCTTGGAGGGACTATTCTAGAACAGTCTATATTGAGTCTTATATTGATGGCTTTATTGATCCATTGGGGTGGACAAAATGGTCTAATGATGAGGATAAGAGGTTGGAAACTCTGTATTATGGAGAGTATGGGAATTATGGGCCTGGTTCTGGAACAGATAATAGGGTTGATTGGTTAGGCTATAATTTGATGGATTATAATGATGCTTATAACTTCACAGTTTCAGAGTTTATTGCTGGTGATGCTTGGCTTGATTCTACTTCATTTCCTTATGATGATGGGATTTGATCACAGAATTATATAGCTTTTGCTTCTTTGTTCCACTTAATTTGTCTTCACAAATGTAAAATAAAAATTGTGTATGGCAAATTAGATGAAGTGACATGAAAAAAAAAAAGAGTTGAGATCTTGTGTTTCCATATTTGTATTTGTATTGTAACAAGAGCTTTGCTAGCTATATATATATGACTCATATAAACTCGAATAATTACATCAATATGTGCGAATTTGAAGTTGTAAGTATTTCAATCAAATATAGTTTATAAAATAATTATTGTTCAAAAATTCATTCATAGCCATTTCTAAATTTAATTATTTATTTATATAAATGGGTACATTGATTAATTAAGGTCCCAAGGGTGGTTTCTATTCTACATATACTATGCCAAACCATTTGTATTAGTCTTCAAATTTTTGAAAATGCATGCATGCATGCATAAACTTGCTCTTCCAAAAGAAAGTAAGTACACGCAATAATAATCTCAGTGGCACAAATAATTTTAGAAATAAGCCTTTCTTATTTATTTGTTGATGACTCAATGGATGGCTATATATGGCTTATGCCTTTTTCCATTTGAACAATTTGACCAAAATTCATGTTTACTCATAAAAGACTAAAATGTATAATCTTTAATTGGACAAGCAACATATTTTTAGGAGCAATGTTATGCAAATGTTTGGCTTAATCGTTCTGTCTACACGTAATTTTCTACTTCTATATATAAATTGAAATTCTATTTTTGGGCTCTACCAAGTTGGAAAAAGGAGAGACTGATATTCATTTTCAAAGTTTGTGTGGATTAAGGAGGCATGCATGCATCATCACAAAACTTGGCGGGAAACAAGGTTAGAATCAGTTGTATGTCACCCCCTCATCCATTCATTCACACTAAAATAAGTAACAACCTTAAAATTCTCTGCTCCACCAATCCTTGAACAAGCAACATTATTTTTGAGTACAAATTAAACGATGAAGCCACCATTATAAAAAAAGAGAGAATTGAAGAACTATCACCATCCTCGGTCTAATCTCCTCATTATAATTGGTTCCTAAGGCAGAGACCCTTCTCTCTGCCTTAGCAATCCTCTCTAAGCAATGGCATTTCAGGACTTTGATGTCATTTCGGAACGACGCAGAAATGAGCAGAAGCAGAAGATGAAGAAGATGATCATCATCGGTGTTGTTTCCACCATTCTCCTCGCCGGCCTCATCGCCGCCGCGTTCTTCATCGTGACCGGCGTTGCCAATAAGGACAAGAAATCACCACCACCATCGTCATCATCATCAAATGGCGGCAAAAACATAGCACACTCTGAGAGACTTGTTCAGTTGGTTTGCAGCAATGCAAACTACAAGGAAAAATGTGAAGGCCCATTGAGAGAGGCGGCGAGTCAGGACCCTGAGATCGCCAAGAATCCCAAGGAATTCATCAAGGTCTATGTGAAGCATGCTCAGGATGAGGTTGACAAGGCTTTTAACCATACAATGTCAATCAAATTCGAGAGCGAGGCAGAGCAAGGAGCCTTTGATGATTGCAAGAAGTTGTTCGATAATGCAAAAACTGACTTGGACTCATCAATCACTGAGCTCACAAACAATGACTTCAAGGTGCTCGCAAGGAAGGTCCCTGACTTCAACAGCTGGCTCAGTGCTGTGATCTCCTATCAGCAAACTTGCATCGATGGCTTCCCTGAAGGACAAACCAAGACCGATCTTCAGAACATGATGACCAACTCGAGGGAGATTGTTAGCAACTCCCTCGCCGTTGTGTCTCAGATTGGCACATTGGTCACTGCATTCACCGCTCTTGCCGGTGGCCGTTTGCTGGAGGAGAAGAAATCTGATTACTCGCCGCTCGATTTCTTGGACAAGGTTGATGGACTCCCTTCTTGGGTTGACGCTAAGGACAGGAGGGTCCTTAAGGCTGCAGATAACAGACCTACACCTAATGTCACTGTGGCTAAGGATGGCAGTGGAGACTTCAAAACCATCTCTGAGGCTTTGGAGAAAATCCCTCCAAAATTTGAGGGAAGGTATGTGGTCTATGTTAAAGAAGGAGTTTACGAAGAGATAGTGACAATTACAACCAAAATGCAAAACGTAACCATGTATGGTGACGGATCACAGAAGAGTATCATTACTGGCAGCAAAAACTTCAGGGATGGAACCAGAACCTTCCAAACTGCCACATTTGGTACGTGATTAATTCTATGATCTTATATATCTAATTAACACTCCCAATTCATGTCAATAGAATATTCTGACTAATTGAGTTGATTTTGTGGTGCAGTGGTGGAAGGAGATGGCTTCATTGGCAAGGCAATGGGGTTCAGGAACACTGCTGGGCCAGAAGGACACCAAGCAGTGGCAACCAGAGTCCAAGCTGACCGTGTCGTGTTTGTTAATTGCCGCTTCGAAGGCTACCAAGACACATTGTACGTCCAAGCTCACAGGCAGTTCTACAGAAGCTGCATTGTTTCTGGAACCATCGACTTCATCTTCGGCGATGCGGCGGCCGTGTTCCAGAACTGCATAATGCAGGTCAGGAGACCAATGGACAACCAGCAGAACATGGTGACAGCACAGGGGAGAATGGACCCTAAACAGACAACAGGAATAGTCCTCCAGAAATGCATCATCAGGGCTGATGAATCACTTGTTCCAGTCAAGGGCAAAATTAGAAGCTACCTTGGTAGGCCATGGAAGGAGTACTCAAGAACAATTGTGATGGAGTCTGAGATTGGTGACTTGATTGACCCTGAGGGATGGACTGCTTGGGCTGGTACTTTTGCACTCGACACACTTTACTATGCTGAGTACAACAACAATGGAGCTGGTGCTAAGACTGATCAGAGGATCAAGTGGGCTGGTTACCGAGGTGTTATCAGCAAGCAAGAGGCTAGCAAGTTCACTGTAGGGATATTCTTGAAGGGAACTTGGGTCCAAGGAACTGGTGTCCCATCTGTTCAAGGATTCTACTCTAATTAAAAAAAAAAAGAATTGGGTTGGGTTGGTTTTGTCAATCCAATTTCAAATTATTTAACCTATTGTTGTTGATGATGATGATGAGATTGAGGAGAGGAAAATTAATGCATGCTTGCTTGAGGGACAAGGATTTTTCTAAGTGGGGAAATATCCATGTACTAAAGGCGGTTATTGGTGCTGCTCATTTTGATGATAATTTTTTGCCTATACCATTTATTATACACAACAAACAACTGTTTGTCTATCATCAAGTGCTAAAGTGAATAGAAAAAACTATACAAGCAATTATCTGTTCCTAGCCTGATAAAAAAAAAAGGGGGTCCTGAAATGTACATAAAAATCTCATCTTTTGTGATTCTTGTAGGGAAGATGAAGGGGAAGGAAACTAATATCATTCTTTAATTATTTTTTTCTTTCCAAAAGTATAAACATATGCTCAAAATCTTTTTCTCAATATATACTTCTTCTTCAATGAATAATGTTAAAAATCAGCAAGTCATAAGGATTTTTGCCCACTGTTTCTTGAAATCAAAGCACAAGCCAGCAACTTGATTTAATAATCAGATACATATGTTATATATGGTTATTAGTTCAAGTTACATTTTTCTTCCCAGCAACAATGTTAACAAGGCTCCATTATCATATATATATAGGTATAGAGGACTAAATCTAAGTCATTAAATATCAAATTAAAAATATAAAGTTTAATTTGTGACTAAGTGATCATGTTGATTCATATAAGGTTATACCAAACAAAAATAAAAGTTACTCATAGTTGCCACTTGCCATGAACAAGAGGCATATATGCTCTTAGGAACAACACAAGGTAAATACTAAATACTAGTGGCAGAAAGGTAGATATTATTTTACACCAAAAGATTAAAAGAAAATAAAAATGCACCGTCATGATCTGATCCATAAACCACACACCCATTAATTCTGACAGTAAAAAATAAAAGAAAGCCACTGACTTAATTGAGAGGTTACAATACCTCAAACAAATTAAATATTATTATCTTTGCAATCAAAACTGGCATCCACTTTCCTTTCTAATTAATAAATAAATAAACTCAATAGCTGACAACCATTTGTTTATTTGTGTATATATATATTTGTCTATATCTATCAGTGAAATCTGTCTAACTTAGCTTTTATATATATAATACAACAACACATGCACGGGTCCTAAACAAACAATCACAGGCCTATCTATAGATGGCATCAAGAAAATCATCTTCTACTCAAATCTTGCTCATAGTGAATTGCATTGTTCTGCTTGGACAAATACAATGTGCTAGGCTTCAGAACACAGAAGAAAAGGGACAAGATTTGATCACAGAAACATGCAAGCACACACTTCATTATGAACTATGTGTTTCTTCCTTAAGATCAGTTCCTAGTAGCAAGAGATGTGGTGATGTGAAAGGGCTTGCTAAGATTGCAATGAATCTGAGCACACAAGATGCTACAAAGACTCTGTCTTATGTCTATGATCTCAAATCATCTTCTGCTTCCAGTGGCAACAACAACAACACCAACACTTATATGTCAAGTTGCTTAAGTGATTGTGCAGATGAGTATTTGGAAGCAATTGGGAATTTGCAAGATGCAGCAAAAGTATTTGACTATGGAGATTATGACCAAGTTGATAATTTGGTCTCTGCTGCTATGTCAGATGCTGAGACATGTGAGGATGGATTAAGGGATTCTCAGAGCTATAACAATGGTTCATCATCACCTTCTCCTCTTACTGAGAGAAACAGATACTTTTGTGATTTGTGCAGTAATGTTCTAGCCATTGTGAAACTACTAGCTTATTAATTAATTGAACCTCCAATATTGGCTTGTTATGTTATGTTTGTTCATCTATATGAAATCATTAGGATTCAGATGTTTGTTTGTTTGTTTTTGGTGGATTACCTGTTCAGTGCTGTCATCCATACATACATGTTTCTTTCTTTAAATTCTAGACAATAATGTTGATCATGAATTATTGATGCCTTAGCTAGCTATTTCATTATGATGGCTCCTTCAATGAGATGGGTTTTCCGCATTGACAACAGACAGAAATTATATAATTTGTTTTTTGGGTAAATATATGATTTGTTTTGGTTCAGAAAACTATATCTAAAGGAAGCAAGACCTAACAAAATGAAAAAATTAAGTTCATTTTGGCGCAACTATATAAAGATAAATACTATTTTTATATTAACTTTCTTATATTTCATATTAATATTCATCCTATCATCTTTAAATTTTAAAGATCCACTATTATTGATGTCTGGGAATGTCCATTACCCGAAATTTTAAAGTTTTTTCATATTCAAGGCGAGGATCGAACCCTCGACATTTGGTTAAGGGAGGATGAGCCCCTACTGCTCAACCACACTCCCCATCAACCACACTCCCCGGGTTGAATGTCCATTAACATTTAATTTTGGTTTTGGACGTTACTTAGTACTACTCATATATAATGTGGGTTTTCTGACCAAAAATATAAACAAAATGGGCTTATTTTCCATAGCCTACCATCGCTTCATGTTTTAAAAATAAAGAAAAAGTCCACATTGATCTACGGGTTTTTAATTATTGTCGACCCAAAAACACTTTTTTTTTTAAATTTTGGGTTCCATTTTGTTCCCCTAAGCTTCTCGAGGAAGCTTGCTTACTCATATTATTTTGGCGCCCCTCTATCGCTTTTTGAATTCCCGCACTTTCTTCGTCGTCGTCGTTTTCTTGTTCTTCTTGTTCTGTCGGTGTAGAATTCACTTTCTTCTTCCCCCTCATTACCCCACCTCACTATCTCCCCCCAAAGCTTCGCAAAGATTATATTTTTTCTTTTGGGAGGGCAAGGTTCAGACTCAGATCAGAAATGTCAGCAAGCGTAGAGCAGCAGCGTAATCAGAGAGCAGTCCAACAAAACAATGAAGAAGCTGAAGAGATTCAACACGGCCCTTTCCCCGTTGAACAACTTCAGGTTTTCATATATCTATCAACACCCTTCCTTTCCAATTTCAGTTTCTCTTCACATCGATTCCGCTCTGCAACCCAATTGCGCATTTTGCCCTAATTTCTAATTGGGTCGGATACCGCTCCCTAAACAAAGTTTTACTGAAGAAAAATTCTCTCTTTTCTATGATTTCGGTGACCCATTTCCTTTAATTTCATACTTATGATGGCTCCTTCACCGAGATGGGTTTTCTGCATTGACACCCATATAGCGAAAAATTTCTCCTTTTATTCTTGGGTTTTCTGTTGTAGTATTGATAATCTTTGGGTAACTACAATTGTGGTTGGTTCGAGTCCCTAATGCTCCTTCTTTTCCTTGATTAATCATGATTTCAGGCATCAGGCATAGCCGCCTTAGACGTTAAGAAGCTTAAAGATGCAGGTATTTGCACAGTTGAATCTGTTGCTTACACTCCTAGGAAGGACCTTTTGCAAATCAAAGGCATCAGTGAAGCTAAAGTTGACAAGATTATTGAAGCTGGTATGCAACTCCCCAATGCATTTCTTTCATAGTTTCATATTACTTATGGAAGTGTACTGAGCATGTTATGCTTGTTTATTTTCAGCTTCTAAGTTGGTTCCTATGGGATTTACTAGTGCTGGCCAGCTCCATGCTCAACGGATGGAGATCATTCAGATAACAACAGGATCAAGGGAGCTTGACAAGATATTGGAAGGTGAGGCTCAACTTATGAAGACATTGTGCGTATTTGGTTTTCATGCACCATAATTTTCACAGTTGTAGTGTCTTGACTTGATATCACTGCTTCTAACAGGAGGTGTTGAGACTGGTTCAATCACCGAGTTATATGGTGAATTTCGATCTGGGAAGACTCAGTTGTGTCACACACTGTGTGTCACATGCCAAGTATGTAGTTTCCTTTTTATGGCATAAGCATCACCTGTTGTTGTAGTGCTTTGGTATAAAATATAAAGTGTTAACTGAGCCTAGCCCAGGAGAGCACAGATAGACAAAATGATCCCATTTTTACTTCGTTTGCAGCAGTTAGAGTATATTCATGGAGACTAAATGTCTCCTAGTTCATTTAATTTAATATTCTGTCGTAGTTGGCATAGAAACTGAGTTAGTAAATGTTGGTTCTTGGCTTGAACTTTTAGTTCCTATTCTATGTTTCATTCCATTGTGTCATTTTCTAATATTTATGTTTGCTTTTCATATTGTAGTTGCCCCTAGATCAAGGAGGTGGTGAGGGAAAAGCTATGTACATAGATGCTGAGGGCACATTTAGGCCTCAGCGACTCTTACAGATAGCAGATAGGTATAATGGTTGTTAATTGTTAATATGAATTTGCTTCCTTTTGATGTCTGTATTTAATATTTTAATGTTGCTGAATGCTACAGGTTTGGACTGAATGGAGCTGATGTATTGGAAAATGTCGCATATGCTAGAGCTTATAACACTGATCATCAATCACGGCTTCTGATTGAAGCAGCTTCAATGATGGTGGAAACAAGGTGTGACATCTGCTGGTTCCCTCTATGCAATACCTTTAAGATCAGCCAAAGTTTAGTAACCGATAATGATGCACAAATGCAAACTGCCTTATTTCCTGTCATCTGGATTTATCATAGGCTAGCTTCATTACCTTCCAAAGGGGCTTTCTCTTCTTCTTCTTCTCTTCATGCCTTTGATAATGCTTATTGGTTTTTGCTAAATAAACTTGCTTTCAAGGCTTACAGTTTGATGGTATGTTAGGTTTGCCGTAATGATAGTAGACAGCGCCACTGCCCTCTATAGGACTGATTTCTCTGGAAGGGGTGAGCTTTCAGCTCGGCAAATGCATCTAGCAAAGTTCCTTAGGAGTCTTCAGAAGATAGCCGATGAGGTAAGAGTCCCTGACAAGCTGACAGGACATATACTATGCTTGATTTTTCTTAATAAAGCAGCAGTAGTAGTACAAACTTTGATATTGTAGTAGTACAAACTCATAATCAGTTTGGAGCTAATAGATTGCTTTGATATTGTAATTGTAGTTTGGTGTTGCTGTTGTCATAACAAACCAAGTAGTTTCACAAGTAGATGGTTCTGCAGTCTTTGCTGGACCTCAAATCAAACCTATTGGAGGCAACATTATGGCTCATGCCACAACCACAAGGTCCAAACTCTAAAATACCAGGTGTTCACTCTTTGGCTTTGTTCTTACCCTGCTTGATGTTGATTAATCTGTTGTTTTGACAGGCTGGCTCTGAGGAAAGGAAGAGGGGAAGAGAGAATATGTAAAGTGATAAGTTCTCCTTGTTTAGCAGAAGCTGAAGCAAGGTTTCAGATTTGTGGGGAAGGAGTTTCTGATGTGAAAGACTGACACCGATGCTGTAATACTTGATTTTCAAGGATGGATTCAGTGTCAAATATTTTCTTTTTTGACAGCTTTCTTTTGGTTTCTCTATCCATTTTGTAACTGTTACAATGAACTGAAGATCCACTTTAT
The DNA here is from genome assembly GCA_013621005.1 of Aeschynomene evenia. Taxonomy (NCBI): domain Eukaryota; kingdom Viridiplantae; phylum Streptophyta; class Magnoliopsida; order Fabales; family Fabaceae; genus Aeschynomene; species Aeschynomene evenia. The sequence continues at coordinate 30,291,443 of CM024263.1, read as the reverse complement.
TGAAGAATATTATGCATAAATAATGCTTCCTGCGCGTGACGTATTGTCTCATATCTCTCAAAAAGTAATATATATATATTCCAAAGAGAATTTTCAGAAAAATAGTTATTTTTGTTTTTGAAAAATAAGTTTAAAAAATTTAAAAATAAATTAAGAAATATTATTTTTTTCATAACTATCTTACTTTTTAAAGTCTATAGCTTTCAATTTTTAATGAGGTTTAAAAATTATGTAATTTAATATTTTAAAGGTTATAGTTTTTACTTTTATAGTGTTTTTAGAAAAATAGTGAAATCTTACTTTTTAAAGTCTATATCCTTCAATTTCTAATTATGCTTACAAAAAATTTTAATTCAATATTATAAAGTTTATTGTCTTTACATTTATAGTGTTTCTAGAAAAGTAATGAAATCTTAATTTTTAAAGTCTATAATCTTCAATTTCTAATTAGGTTTAAAAATTATGTAATTCAATATTTTAAATACTATAGTCTTTATTTTTATAATGTTCTTAGAAAAATATTGAAAACTCATTTTTTAAAATCTATAGTCTTCAATTTCTTATTAAGTTTAAAAATTATGTAATTCAATATATTTAAGACTATAGCCTTTATTTTTATAATGTTTTTAGAAAAATTATAAAATCTCACTTTTTAAAGTCTATAGTCTTCAATTTCTACTTTGTTTAAAAAATTATGTAATTCAATATTTTAAAGATTATAGTCTTTACTTTTATAGTGTTTATAGAAAAATAGAGAAATATCATTTTTTAAAGTCTATAGCCTTTAATTTCTAATTAAATTTAAAAATTATGTAATTCAATATTTTAAAGACTATAATCTTTACTTTATAGTGATTCTAGAAAACTAGTGAAATCTCACTTTTTAAAGGCTATAGTCTTCAATTTCTATTTAGGTTTAAAAAATTATATAATTTATATTTTCAAGACTATAGTCTTTACTTTTATAGTATTTCTAGAAAAATTGTGAAATCTCACTTTTTAAAGTTTATAGCCTTCAATTTCTAATTATGTTTAAAAAATGATGTCATTCAATATTTAAAAGACTATAGTCTTAAGTATTATAGTGTTTCTAGAAAAATAGTGAAATATCACTTTTTAAAGTCAATAGTCTTCAATTTCTAATTAGGTTTAAAAATTATGTAATTCAATATTGTAAAGACCATAGTCTTTACTTTTATAACGTTTCTAGAAAAATAGTAAAATCTCACCTTTTAAACTCTATAGCCTTCAATTTCTAATTAGGTTTAAAAATTATGTAATTCAATATTTTCAAGACTATAGTCTTTACTTGTATAGTATTCCTAGAAAAATTGTGAAATCTCACTTTTTAAAGTCTATAGCCTTCAATTTCTAATTATGTTAAAAAAATGATATAATTCAATATTTTAAAGACTATAGTCTTCACTATTATAGTTTTTCTAGAAAAATAGTGAAATATCACTTTTTGAACTCTATAGTCTTCAATTTCTAATTAGGTTTAAAATTTATATAATTCAATATTTTAAAGACTATAGTCTTCACTGTTATTGTCTTCGTAGAAAAATGATGAAATCTCACTTTTTAAAGTCTATAATCTTCAATTTCTAATTAGGTTTAAAAATTATGTAATTCAATATTTTAAAGACTACAGTCTTTAATTTTATAGTGTTTTATAGAAGAATTGTGAAATCTAACTTTTTAAAGACTATAGTCTTCAATTTCTAATTAGGTTTAAAAATGATGTAATTCAATATTTCAAGACTATAGTCTTTACTTTTATAGTATTTCTAGAAAAATTTGGAAATATCACTTTTTCAAATCTATAGACTTTGATTTCTAATTATGTTTAAAAAATTAAGTAATTCAATATTTTAAAGATAATAGTCTTCACTGTTATAGTATTTCTAGAAAAATAGTGAAATATCACTTTTTAAAGTCTATAGTCTTCAATTTCTAATTAGGTTTAAAATTTATGTAATTCAATATTTTAAAAACTATAGTCTTTACTTTTATAGTGTTTCTAGAAAAATAGTGAAATCTCACTTTTTAAAGTCTATAGCATTCAATTTCTAATTAGATTTAAAAATTATGTAATTCAATATTTTCAAGATTATAGTCTTTACTTTTATAGTATTTCTAGAAAAATTGTGAAATATCACTTTTTAAAGTCTATAGCTTTCTATTTCTAATTATGTTTAAATAATGATGTAATTCAATATTTTAAAGACTATAGTCTTTACTTTTATAGTGTTTTTAGAAAAATAGTGAAATATCACTTTTTAAAGTCTATAGCCTTAAATTTCTAATTAGGTTTAAAAATTATGTAATTGAATATTTTAAAGACTATAGTCTTTACATTCATCGTCTTTTAGAAAAATAGTAAAATCTCACTTTTTAAAGTCTATAGCCTTCAATTTTTACTTTGTCTAAAAAAATGATTTAATTCAATATTTTAAAAACTATAGTCTTTACTTTTTTAGTGTTTCTAGAAAAATAGTGAAATCTCACTTTTTAAAGTCTGTAGACTTCAATTTCTAATTAGGCTTAAAAATTACATAATTCAATATTATAAAGACTATAGTCTTTACATTTATAGTGTTTCTAGAAAAATATTGTCTTCAATTTTTAATTAGGTTTAAAAATTATGTAATTCAATATTTTCTAGACTATAGTCTTTACTTTTATAGTGTTTCTAGAAAAAGAGTGAAATCTCACTTTTTAAAGTTTATAGTTTTCAATTTCTAATTAGGTTTAAAATTATGTAATTTAATATTTTAAAGGCTATAATCTTTACTTTTATAGTGTTTTATAGAAAAGTAGTGAAATGTCACTTTTTAAAGTCTATAGCTTTCAATTTCTAATTAGGTTTAAAAATTATGCAATTTAATATTTTAAAGACTATAGTCTTTACTCTAATAGTGTTTATAGAAAAATATTAAAATCTCACTTTTTAAAGTCTATAGCCTTTAATTTCTAATTAGGTTGAAAACTTATATAATTCAATATTATAAAAACTATAGTCTTTATATTTATAGTGTTTCTAGAAAAATAGTGAAATCTCAATTTTTAAAGTCTATAGCCTTCAATTTCTAATTAGACTTAAAAATTATTTAATTCAATATTTTAAAGACTATAGTCTTTACTTTTAAAGTGTTTCTAGAAAAATAGTGAAATATCACTTTTTAAAGTTTATAGTCTTCAATTTCTAATTAGATTTAAAAATTATGTAATTTAATATTTTAAAGGCTATAAAAATCTTTAATTTTATATAGTTTCTAGAAAATAGTGAAATCTCACTTTTTAAAGCTATAGCCTTTAATTTCTAATTAGGTTTAAAAATTATGTAATTTAATATTTTAAAGACTATAGTCTTTAATTTAATAGTATTTCTAGAAAAATATTAAAATCTCACTTTTTAAAGTCTATAGCCTTCAATTTCTAATTAGGTTTAAAAATTATGTAATTCAATATTTTAAAGACTATAGTCTTTACTTTTATATTGTTTCTAGAAAAATTGTGAAATTCCACTTTTTAAAGTGTATAGTCTTCAATTTATAATTTGTTTAAAAAATGATGTAATTCAATATTTTAAAGACTATAATCTTTACTTTTATAGTGTTTCTAAAAAAATAGTGAAATCTCACTTTTTAAAGTCTATAGCCTTCAATTTATAATTAGATTTAAAAATTATATAATTTAATTTTTAAAGACTATAGTTTTACTTTTATAGTATTTCTAGAAAAATAGTGATATCTCTATTATTATTATTCAATAGTGTTTCTAGACTATAGCTATTTATTATTATTATTATTATTTTGTTAAATGAGATATTCACTAAGTAGATAAAGGCCAAAACTAAGTTCCACATAACAACAACGTGATGGGCTAGTGCTTCTCTTTTTTTTGGTAAAGTAGGTTTTTGTGCTTCTATCATGGGTTGTTAACATATTTTTATTTTGGGTTTAGCCCAATTTATCTCCCTTACAAAAACAAAAAAGGATAACTTGTAGCCAGAAACATTAAAAGGATAACCAAAAAAAAAAAAAAAGGATAAACAAAACGCAGCGTTGCGTTGGGAGCACAAGAGAAAGAAGGTGGGTGGTATGTTTGTTGAAGTGAGGAAGCAGAAAGCAAAGCGAGGTTAGAAGGAAGACGAAAATGGGAAGCAGAGGTCCACCCCAATCTCTTCCCAATTCCGCTGCTATTTCCAGAGGTTACAACTTCGCTTCCACTTGGGAACAGGTTCTCTTCTCTCTCTGATCCATTCCCATTTTCTAGATCTCGTCTTTTCCAGCTCCTATTTTCTCAGATCTGCGCTCTGATCTGATTCCTTTTCTAATGTTGAAGTGAATCAATCATCTTTGTGCGTTTTGCAGAATGCGCCTTTGACAGAGCACCAGCAAGCCGCGATTGTATCCCTCTCTCATTCCGTTTCTGAGCGACCTTTGCCTCTCAAGTTGGTATGCCTTCTTCTTCTTCCATTATCCTTCAATTGCTATTGTTCTGATGATGATCATGGCGGTGGTGAAGCATCTGTTAATTCGCAATACTTAATTGCATTTTGTAGGCTCAGGAGAATGCGTCAGTGCAGGACAAGTCGCTGTCGGTTAAGACCAAGGATAGCTCCTTCGATGATTCTGGAGCTATTCAGGCTGTTATGGTCAATACCAATCAGGTACGTACATTGGTATCGTCTGATTTTGTGGTTTTAATTGTAAGCCATGAGTTTGTTACTCAATTGCTGTACTTTTTGGTGCAGTTCTACAAATGGTTTACGGATCTCGAATCTGCGATGAAATCAGAGGTTAGTGATGTCTTGTTGTGGTGTGGGTTGATAATTGAGACTTTGATAATTTTGATTGCCAAAGTCTTAATCTAGTCTTTTCTCCTTTTGTAGACAGAAGAGAAATATCAGCATTATGTGAACACGCTAACAGAGCGCATACAAACATGTGATGATATTCTCCAACAGGTGATTGGTTATAGCGGATTAGTTTTTGGCGGCAATCTGATTTGGTGTGTTCTTTTCTCATAATGCTTTCCATTTGGACCTCTTGATCTTGTGCAGGTTGATGACACCCTAGACTTATTCAATGAACTACAGTTGCAGCATCAGGCAGTTGCTACAAAGACCAAAACGCTTCATGATGCATGTGACAGACTGGTATGGTTTTGTTACTCTTCACTCTAATCTGGTTTTAATTTTTCGACAAGTGCTGGGCTTGCTGGAATGATTCCATAAGTCATATTGAGGGTAATGGTTGCCATTTTCTCTGATTCGTTTAATAATAGGGCCAGAGGAGGGGCATAGGTTCATGTATTTGTTATTGTTAAACTAACAAATAAGAAATTCAAGTTAATGGGGAGGCATGAAAGTGGATATATTAGGTTGCTTTACTGCATTTCTTTATTCATTTGGGTGTAAAAATTTTCTGCCGAGTATAGATGAGTTGTTGTATCTATTATTTTTATTGTTATTGTTATTGGGAGGTTGAAAGGTCATCATATTTTTAATTTAACTTAAAGACTGATTTTCTCATGCTTGTTTTCCTATTACAGCTGCAAGAGAAGCAAAGACTTATTGATTTCGCAGAAGCACTTCGTAGTAAACTCAATTACTTTGATGAACTGGAGAATGTAAGGTTTGACTGCTGGCTTGACTGTAGCTTTTTGTAGATTCATTTTTCTGACATATTTTTTTTTGTATTTATTGATATAATAGCATATTACTTTTTGAAAAATGTCAACATGTTAATAGGATATAAAAAATCAATGCTAATTAGTGATTTTTTTTTAATTGATCTATGTGGCTTGTTCTAAATTCTTCTCTGCAGGTTTCTACTAATTTTTATTCTCCAAACATGAATGTTGGAAATGAAAACTTCCTCCCACTTCTCAAAAGGCTTGATGAATGCATCTCGTGAGTAAATATCCAGTTTCATTCTTGTATTTTGTTCCATTAGCAGGCTCATTTTACTCAATGTCACCAAGTGAAATCACTGCAGTTGCTGCTTTATGTTCCTTTCCTAATTGAACATTGAATGTGATCGTTGATGTTTTTAACTCTTATTTAAGGTATGTTGAAAGCAATCCACAGTATGCAGAATCAAGTGTTTACTTGCTTAAATTTCGACAACTCCAGGTATATAAATTTATTAATAAGAATTTTAATTAATTTTAGCTAGCAGTATGTGCCACTTTGGCGTTCTGTCTATGGTTGAACGACCAAATTTTATCTCCTGTTTGGCAATTTTTTAGCCTTTAATAATTTGGATAATTGTTGTGTTTGATAGTCTCGAGCACTTGGAATGATGCGTTCTTATGTACTTGCTGTTCTTAAAGGCGCTTCTTCTCAGGTGAAGTTAATTTTGGATAATATATATGCATGCATGCATGCATTCTTCAAGGATATAAATATTTAGAATTTTACAGTAAAGTAATTTGGTTTATACTATACCTTTACATTAGGTCCAGGAAGCAATCCGTGGAAGTGGGGGTGGCAAAGCATCTATATCTGAGGGAGTAGAGGCATCTGTAATATATGTTCGCTTCAAGGCAGCAGCAAGTGAGGTAGACCTCTCTTTTTTAATTCAAAACAATTCTTCGGATTTGATGGTTTGTCACAGAGAGAAAACACAATGGCCAGCTTTGATAAATATGCATTTATGCAGCAGACCTCTGCTTCTTCTCTGTACAGTTGATTAAGATTTGTAACTTTTGCAGCTTAAGCCACTTCTTGAAGAAATTGAGAGCAGGTCTTCAAGGAAAGAATATGGTCAAATCCTTGCAGAATGCCACAAATTATACTGTGAACAACGCCTCTCTTTGGTGAGACTATACAAGCTTGGTCATTGTAAATTGTCTGTACTTTTCCCTTTTCTGTAGCAATTAGGTCAACTAATTGCAAGATTTTTTGCTTTATTCCATTCAGATAAAAGGTATTGTTCAGCGAAGAATATCAGAGTTTTCCAAGAAAGAGTCCTTGCCATCATTGACTAGATCTGGATGTGCATATCTCATACAGGTGCCGTTATTTTTAATGTTCTGATGTCTTCCTCTGGCTTTCTCTCTTCGGTGTTTGTTTTGTATATAGAGTGAAGGCCATTTTTTTACATGATACTTTATCACTTAGATTGGCTCTAGACACTGCTAGAAAGTGATGCACACACACACAGAACATAAGAAATTAAGTGGATAAATGGTTGGCAACTTGGCATAAGGGTGGAGAAAACACCTCAGGGATTCAAGAAGCAAATGGACAAAATCTAGGAGATCCTAAAGGATTAATAATTCTGAGGTTTCCTATCATTTAAATTCTGAGTAAAGTACATTTAAGATTGCAAATTGTCTGATGTTCTGTTCAGAACGACCAATATTATTCAGAGCATACATGTTGTCAGCAGAAGAAATGAAATTGAATCTTGTAATTATTCTTTTTATATTTTGTGACGAAAGTGAATTTCTTAGTGACATTACTTGCGTGATATTCTTATGGTGAAAAGGCTTATTATTGTCTGTAATTTGAAGTGCAGGTCTGTCAACTAGAACACCAACTCTTTGACCACTTTTTTCCTGCTTCTTCGAAGGATGTTTCAAGTTTAGCTCCATTGATGGATCCTCTGTAAGTTTGTATTTCTGTTCCGTAAGAATAGTGTAAGTACAGGAAATCTTTGTGCAGTGTCCTAGGAAATGTACATATCTATGTCCATAAAAAAACTTTTGGTGTTGAATGCATGTCCAACTTGCAATTTGGAACCTTGCTTGGGTTGTCGGTACTTCCCAGCTTATAACCCCGTCTTTCTTTTTACAGTTATTCTTCAAAAGAAAAATTTCCATACATTCTCAACATATGTTTATAGTGCCTGTCATTCAATCATTCTCATGATTTGATCAACTTTGCCTGCAGGTCAACATATTTGTATGACACACTTCGTCCAAAACTTGTTCACGAGACAAATATTGATTTTCTTTGTGAACTTGTTGATATACTTAAAGTGGAAGTCCTGGGGGAACAGCCTAATAGAAGGAATGAATCACTAGCTGGTCTTCGTCCTACATTTGAGAGAATTTTAGCAGACGTTCATGAGCGGCTGACATTTCGTGCTCGAACTCATATCCGTGATGAGGTATGCTTTTTATGTTCACTTTTTATTTTTATTCTTTTGTTTATTTTATTGTTGATTTTAATTTTTAATATAACATTTAGTTTCTGTTGCTTGTCAATAACTTTGTGACTCAATATTTTACCCTTGTGAACACTGCACTGTGATTTATAGTGTTTCTAGAAAAATTAGAGAAATCTCACATTTTAAAGCTTATAGCCTTCAATTTGTTGTATATGTAAAAAAATAATGTAATTTCATAATTTAAAGTCTATAGTCTTTGTTTTATAGTGTTTCTAGAAAAATTAGAAAATCTCAAATTTTAAAACCTATAACCTTCAGGTTGTAGTATATATAAAAAATCATGTAATTTCATAATTTAAAGTTCATAGTCTTTGTTTTCTAGTGTTTCTAGAAAAATTAGAGAAATCTCACACTTTAAAGCCTATAGCCTTCAATTTGTAGTATATTTAAAAAATTCATGTAATTTCATAATATAAAGTCTATAGTCTTTGTTTTATAGTGTTTCTAGAAAAATTAGAGAAATCTCACATTTTAAAGCCTATAGCCTTCAATTTCTACTATATGTAATTTTTTTTTTGAAATTACATAATTTGAAACCTATAGTCTTTGTTTTATAGTATTTCTAGAAAAATTAGAGAAATCTCACATTTTAAAGCCTATAGCCTTCAATTTGTAGTATATGTAAAAAAATCATGTAATTTCATAATATAAAGTCTATAGTCTTTGTTTTATAGTGTTTCTAGAAAAATAGATAAATCTCACATTTTAAAGTATATAGCATTCAATTTCTACAAAAAATCATGAAATTACATAATTTGAAGCCTATAATCTTTGTTTTATAGTGTTTCTAGAAAACTTAGAGAAATCTCAAATTTTAAAGCCTATAGTCTTCAATTTGTGTATATGTAAAAAAATCATGCAATTTCATAATTTAAAGCCTATAGTCTTTGTTTTTTAGTGTTTCTAGAAAAATTAGAGAAATCTCACATTTTAAAGTCTAGCCTTCAATTTGTAGTATATGTAAAAAAATCATGTAATTTCATAATTTAAAGTCTATAGTATTTGTTTTCTAGTGTTTCTAGAAAAATTAGAAAATCTCACATTTTAAAGTATATAGTCTTCAATTTCTAATATATGTCAAAAATCATGAAATTACATAATTTGAAGTTTATAGTCTTTGTTTTACAGTGTTTCTAGAAAAATTAGTGAAATCTTACATTTTAAAGCTATAGCCTTCAATTTGTAATATATGTAAAAAAATCATGTAATATCATAATTTGAAGTCTATAGTCTTTGTTTTATAGCGTTTCTAAAAAAATTAGTGAAATCTTATATTTTAAAGTATATAGCCTTCAATTTCTACTATATGTTAAAAAATCATTAAATTTCATAATTTGAAGTCTATAATCTTTGTTTTATACTGTTTATAGAAAATTCAGTGAAATCTTACATTTTAAAGCCTACAACCTTCAATTTGTAGTATATGTTAAAAAATCATGTAATTTCATAATATAAAGTCAATAGTCTTTGTTTTATAGTGTTTCTAAAAAAATTAGAGAAATCTCACATTTTAAAGCCTATAGCCTTCAATTTCTACTATATGTAAAAATATCATGAAATTACATAATTTGAAGTCTATAGTCTTTATTTTATAGTGTTTCTAGAAAAATTAGATAAATTTCACATTTTAAAGCCTATAGCCTTCAATTTGTAGTATATGTAAAAATATAATGTAATTTCATAATATAAAGTCTATAGTCTTTGTTTTATAGTGTTTCTAGAAAAATAGAGAAATCTCATATTACTTTGAAATTAAAGATTATTCATTTTTTATACAATATTCTATTTAAGACTATATACTTAAAAATATGATATATTATAATTATTTTAATGAGTATAAAACTAAAGACTACAGACTTGAAATTTTAAATTTTTAGGATTTTTTACATTAAGAATAAATTTAAGGCTAAATACTTTAAAATGTGAGATTACATTAATTTTTGGATACATTATAAAAATAAGGGTGAAGTACCAATTTCACCCACAAAAGATTTTGTCGCTGACAAAATCATCCACGAAAGATTTTAACGACAAAAAAGCCCCTCAAAGATGCATTTAATTTGACAAAAAACACCGGCCGTGAACTTCTCATAACAGACGTTAATAAAAGTGTTGAGCTGGACTTTAATTTACCAATGTGAACATTGTTATTCATCCAAATCCCTAACCCCTCACTTCCACCCATTTTCATCCCTTATTTCCCCATCTTTGAACCCTAAATCTTTCTACCTCTCTCTAATTTCTCCTTACTGATTTCGAATTTAACTTATCAACATCACAATGAAGACTAACAATGGATCAAGTCAGAGAGGAGGAGATGGTGGAGCTACTTCAATGATTTTTTTATTTGGACCCTTCTTTGCAATACTACCACCATCATTAGTAATAAAAAGGAAGAAAAAAATGTTGTTTAAGATCCCAACAATAATGAAGAAGAAGATGAAGAAGAAGAAGATCACAACACAAATATTCTTTTGCAGCATTTTAAATTATATTTTTTATTTTTTCTCTCTTTTTTCATTTCATTAGCTACAAAGAGAAGTACTTTCATACTTTTTTCTTCTTTGTTTCTCATAAGTAATTAATGTTCTTAATATCATCTTTTGAACTTTTGCTACGTTTTGAAAAATTTGGAATCAGGGATGGTTGTTTTGGGAAGTTTGGAATCAGTAAATGGAAATCAAAGAGATAGAAAGATTTAGGATTCAGATATTGGGGGAAATGAGGGATGAAAATTGGGGGAAATGAGGAATTAGGGATTTGTATGAATAACAATGTCCACATTGGTAAAATTAAAGTCCAGATCAATACTTTTGTTAACGTCCGTGATGAGAAGTTCACGGCGGGTGTCTTTTGTCAAACTAAATACATCTTCTGGGGGCTCTTTTGTCGTTAAAATCTTTCGTGGGTAATTTTGTCAGCGACGAAATCTTTTGTGGGTGAAATTGGTACTTCACCCTAAAAATAGTCACTACACTTATTTTTGTTAAAACAATAGAAATGCGACTTGATTGACACAGTAATGTCTGTTAAGTCGCTAGTTATAATAAATTTCTTTTCTAATATCTTAATTCCTTGGAAACTTTTTTCTTGATCTTTTTACAGATTGCAAATTACATACCATCTAATGAAGACTTGGATTACCCTGAAAAGCTGAAGAGATCTGCTGAAAGTACATCTGAGATCAATCCTGTAAAGTGTCTTTCCCTTTGTTTCTTGTTTTAGCTTAAAGATAGATGAATTCATGCTGGTTTTCCTCTAGTGTTGCTCATTAGACTTATGTAATATTCTGACTTTTTAGGCATTTTTGTCTTATTGAGTTATATGAACTTGCTGATTACTGCAGAATGAGATTTTGTTTTTTGTTATCTACTCTTCCAAAAAATTATTTTTCTGAATCTGAACTGCAAAACCAACATGGCTTATGGCATATTGAAATATGAATCAGTTATTCTTCCCCCAATTTCATCTTGCTTTTGCCTCTTGTTTCCTTAAAAAGATGTGGGTTCATTCAGGAACGTGTCAAGACCTTGCAGCACATGCACATGCATGCTCAATGCTGTGTGATATGTAGCGTATCATTGCTTTCTTCGTGTGTGCTAATTACAGCCAGACTTCTATCTGTTGTGGTTATTGCTAGTGTTTTCTGTGGTCAATCTTCGACAAATTTCTATTCGAAATAGCATTCTATTTATATGACTTTCATCTTTTATAATTTGTGAATTGCTTTAATTTTCAGGGTGATGACAACCCAGACATATTTAAGACATGGTATCCGCCCCTAGAGAAAACCCTATCATGTCTTTCAAAGTTGTATCGTTGTTTAGAGCCAGCAGTCTTTACAGGTTTAGCACAGGTATAGTGGTTTTACTTTAACTATGTTTAGCCTCTTGTCCTTTTCTTTAAATATTTAACTTACTATCCATTTTTGTTATTTCAATCAGGAAGCAGTTGAAGTTTGCTCAACATCTATTCAGGTAAGGCAAAAATTAGCTATTCAGGCTGTGAAATATCATGATCATGGTTAAATAATGTAATATAAATAATATTATGAAGAAATTTCTGAATGTCTACATAGGGGCATGCTTTCTTTTTATCAAGGATTATTTGGATATGATGAACTGTCCTTGACATGATTCTCTTGTCTGCCACAGAAAGCAAGTAAATTAATTGTGAAGAGGTCATCCCAAATGGATGGACAGCTCTTCCTTATAAAGCATCTTTTAATTTTAAGGGAGCAGGTAATCCTGCGTGTCAGACTGTCCCCTAGAAACCATTTAGAGCCTGTTTGGTTGAGATTTTGTATAATGCAGCACACATTCCAATGTACTTTTTGTGAAAGGAAGTAGAAAATGGATTTTTTGAAACGTGCATTGGGACGTGCAATTGACTTTAAACAAACAAGCTATTAGTAGGTTGTATATTTTGAGTAACCTTTTCTTGCTCTTCCAGATTGCTCCCTTCAATATTGAATTTTCAGTCACACAAAAGGAGCTTGATTTCTCTCATTTGCTGGTTAGTGTTTCTTAGCCTAATAGTATGCTTTGTCAGCAGAGTACAATATATCGTTCTTCGTTAAAGTTGTTTTCTGTGAGTTTGCTGATTTTAGTATCACTTATATAATATGCCAAAGGATATTCTATTTTCACGTCTGAATATGAATACATTGAATATGGTTCAGGAGCATCTACGCAGACTTCTGAGAGGTCAAGCCTCCCTATTTGAGTGGTCAAGGTCAACTTCATTGGCAAGGACATTGTCTCCTAGAGTTTTGGAAAACCAAATTGACACCAAAAAGGTTCGTAACTCTCTGGGATTAATGTTGTTTGTTCAATGACTTGCAGTTCAAACCCCTCGTTGACGTTTTGGTCATACATCCATGGTTTGGTGCTATCATCGTTATGTCAAATTATATAACAAACTATGAAACATTAATTAGAATTAACCATCATTCCCAACGTATTTTGCTGAATGTATCTAAACCAACAATAATTGATTGAAGAATTATTAAAATGGAATTGTTGGCAAAAATGAGGACTTGAAGGGAAATATAAACCATTGAAAATAGAGAGTACACACATGAACCACATATTGACTACTCCATTCTCCATATCTTTATTAACCTTAAGTGATTCTCTTATAATTGTTTTATTTCATGCTGCATGATGAAATTTAGAGTTTTAGACCACTATCAAGTGCCTTTTGACATATATTTCATTTCAGGAGCTGGAGAAAAGCCTTAAAGCCACTTGTGAGGAGTTCATCATGTCAGTTACCAAGCAAGTTGTGGATCCTTTGCTCTCATTTGTTACAAAGGTTTGTGTTTGGAGCAATTTGTAATATAACTGGTTCTTAGAACAACCTTTTGTTTTTTCTTTTCTGTTTTGATTCACATCTTGCAAATCTCAAGTCTTAATTGAACTCTAAACATTGGTTTAGCTATTTCAGTTACCTATTAAAAGAAAAAAGACATTTACCAGATTTTCCATATTGTTTTTGTAGGTTACAGCAGTCAAAGTTGCATTATCTTCAGGTGCTCAGAATCAAAAGCTAGAGTCAGCTATGGCCAAACCTTTAAAGGATCAGGCTTTTGCTACGCCAGATAAGGTTGCTGAACTAGCTCAGAAGGTGGGTCATTAGAATTATGTATTGGACAAACGAAACACTACTCTTAAATAATGTCTATGACGAATTCGTGGTTAATCAAAAATAATTTTGGCTGAATAATTTCTCATGCATTGCCAAGGAACCAGTTTCTTATGCTACCCATGGAAAGTTGCTTACTATCTTCGATGCTTACTTTCTATTTCTTCTATTTTTTGACTAGCACTTCCATTCCTACCTTCGAAATAAGTAACACATGTCTTTCTTTAGTTATCTTGCTTATTGAATTATCTGTCGTTGCTCAACTTAGTAATTTATGGACTGATGATGTTTTGAATATTAAGTTTCTATATACTGTTTCTTTATCAGGACTAATTGTCGCTCTTTGATCGTTTATAGGTCAGGACAGCTATTCAGGAGCAACTACCAGTAGTAATAGAAAAGATGAAGCTTTATTTACAGAATTCATCAACGAGAACAATACTTTTCAAACCAATAAAGTAAGGTTACAAGCAATCTTGATTATTATTTCCCATTATATAATTATAATTATATCTCCTCTTTCTGCATGCAAGCAAATGCTTGATATTGTTATTCACATCTCGATTTCAGTTTCAGAATTTGTTTCTAATCTTCAAATGCTGTTTTTTCCTCTTAAATAGGACAAATATTATTGAAGCACATACCCAAGTACAATCCCTATTACAAGCAGAATACACCAGCGAAGACATCCAAATTATTAATCTGAAATCCACACAGGATCTACAAACTGAGCTTGATAATCTCCTCTAATCTATCTGTATGTAAAGCCCACTGAATAACATCATATCCATTTCCTTTTTGTTCTCAGCTTGCACAAACGGAGACTATGTTACGTTACCATATTGCATCGTCATAGATAATTTTGTAGAATTAGCGAGAGATGGCGGAGTTATATCGCAGAGGATCAATATATATATGCATTTGATTTTTTGAAAACATTGGTGGAACATTGTATTGTACATTTTATTCATTAGTCAGCAACCAATCATATATATTGCGCTGCCATTGTTTGTTATGCTGGTGTTTTTGTTGTATGACACTTGGGGTCGCTGCTGTGTGTTCGTTAATGCCACCAACGAGCTATTCTACGTTTAAGAGAACAATATAAGGAACTTTATGGGAAAATTAAAACATGTTTCTTCAATTTCAATGCTTTTCCTCTTTGCTGTTCCTAGTGATTTATTGTTTTTTCTGTTTTTTCATATTACCCCTTTCTTGTTGCGAGAGATACTGTGCTTCGTTCTCACCTAAAGTAATTCCGCATTTCAAGTCCCGTGTAAATTTTACTTCAAGAAAAATGTTATATTCTACAAATACTTCAGAAAAATGTATTTTTAATTTTTCTATAAACAAAAAATAAAACAACCAAGAAATTTGAAAACGCAATCTTATTAATTTGCTCGCCGTTTTTGTGTTTCATAGGCAGACTTTGGTGCCTTAATATTGTATATGGATTACCGTAATTTGTGTACGAAATATGACAAGCTACTATTACACACGGGGTGAAAGTTTATACACAAGCTTGGTGCGATACAAAAAATCCTTCAGAAGGTTACAACAAAGTTTGTAAACCAAAATTTGAGACATGCTAATGGAGAATACATGACATAAAAATACACAATATGACAATAGTGTCAAAAATATATAAAAAAAAAACAAAGAAAGAAAGAAAGAAGCAAATTCACTGTACAGTTGACCTTGACGGATGGATATGATCTGATCCGCCATACCCATTTAAACAATCTCCAAAAATTGGAGATAAACCTAATTGTCTTTTTATGGTACACAAGAGAACAACTCACATCACAGTGTACACAAATAAAACAGCTGCATTTATCAGGATAATAACAATGCAGCAGCAGACAATATTGCGTATAAGAAGGAAGAGATAGAGAGCTGACACAGTATGATAAGAAATAAACTGTGTCAGTGCAAGCAGGAATCTTAACACATTTACATGCTTCAAAATCTGTCACATGGTGGGGTCCCACCTTCATGAATTTTCATCGCAGAGATCAGATTGGGACCCACTGGGTTGCAAGTCTGGAGTGGACCATTGATCTGGCACCATCAGAAAATATGCACTCATGGCTTTCCTGAACCTCTTCTTGTATTGCTGAGGTGATATTACAGTTGGAGTAGTGTTCTTGGGTCCACCAAGAATACCTGAGGTTTTCACCCATGTCTCAAGGTGTTTGTCCCATGTATATTGCCTCATGAAATCAATGATACCTAAAACCAGCTCATGATTTTCCTCATCCACCCCAACCAGCAATGAGTAGTCCATCACATATATTGACTGCAACAACATACAAAATAATATTAATTATATCAGCAGAAGAATGTATACATAGCTAACATAATTAAGCTGATGTAAATAAAATGTACATTATATTCGTACAGTCAAAAAGATGAAAATTGAGAAGGGCAATTAGACGACTTACTGCAAGGAATGCGGTATCATTCCACACGGCTCTCTCAAGCAACCGTTTCGCCTTGTTCCCAACAAATATTGGAGAGGTTGGCATGGATTCAATGAGATTCTGATCCAGAAGAACTTTATTGCTTCCACTTGTATCTGGATTGTATCGCGATCGAGAAGAGCCTTTGAGGTCATAGAGCCGTCTAATGTTACGCCTGTAAAGAAGATTTTCCATGACCAGAACATCCATTTTAGTTTCCCTCCCTCCTTTGACGTGCTTTGATGTTACCTTCAAAGACACACAAGCACACCCAATGAGAACTCAAAAGGCACTATTGATTTGTACTAGGAAAAAATGGTTGTCATATAGACAAATATGATAGTCTAGCCAAATCTATGATAATGCAACCACTTGTTTGGTTGCATTGGCATGACTGTTCATGTGACAGTTTCTAGAATAATGGATTGATCGTGAATCTGACAAAAATATTTCAAGAATACAACAATGCAGAAACTGCACCTAATGTTTGCATCATAGACTGTCATCTATATATAATATGAAAACATGTTCTACATTGAGATTGATATAATTATGCTTATATAAATACATAAAAATGGGCATGAGAGGCAAACCGAACTGGTGATTTCAAATGGGTAAATATAATTAATTACTAAGCATTGGTCAACAGCTCAAGAAACTAGAAATACATTACTAATGAAATTCTAATCGCAATCAGAACAGAAGCTAATTTAACAAAATGTACCTGATAAATGCCCAAGATCTTTGCTAGACAAGTTGGGCTTCCTGTACTGATTGAATCAGACAAGTACTTAAAATAAGCAGGTGCAAACTTGATGAATGACTCAAGTTCTGTCTTTGTAACCTGCTTGATGATAAATCTATCATCCAGGGTTTTTGCAAAGAAAACATTGCTCTTTCCTCCCTGGGCTCCCCACTTCTTACAACGACTAAGGGACCGCACAAAATCTACCTCGGACGGGCAACAAGTTTTTCTAAGAGTCTCAAACCTCTTCGCATAGTAGCACGTTACTGTATATTTCACCTTTCCGAGGGAGCTACTATCATCATTTAAAGAAACCCTTGCATGAAAATCCTTTGTGTATGAGAGTGGGTCACCAACCAGCAAACCCCGAGATCCAGAAGTTGATAATATGCTCTCATCAGAAGAGCCAAAACTCCTGTAGGTACCAGCAATTGACTCATCGAAAGAGCTAAGAGAAAGCAGACTTGTTGAATCAAAGAGTGGCAATGAAACTGAACTCTCAATGCTGTCTTTAGGTCTATCAGATTCGGACATCTGGTTATGATAATCTGCTGACATAAGCACATGTGCTATAACACTAGTGGGTTCATCATCGTAGACGGGCACTATAGTATCATTTATACCAGCAGGCAGAAGCAGTCTAGCACCAGTCTGGCGCTCCAACTCTCGAAATGATGAAATGTGGACTGGGTTGTACTCAACAAGCTTCTGAGTATTCAAGGCAGAAGTTTTTATGAATGAGCTGAACAAGTTAGCAAAAGGCATCCCAGTCCATCTAGTATCAAGCCCTTTGGAAAGCAATTTAGAGTCATTAGTGGATCCCGTCTCAGTCCCACCTACATTAGCAGTATAAGTATCAGAATTTGGTTTTGCTGTTCCTAAACTTGCTGAAGGTGAATGAACCATCACAGCTGCATCAGGAGATAGCAAACCATTTTCTTTGTGCGACAAATTTATTGGGTGACTTTCACCGGTCCATGCTGCGTCCAGAGTATCAGATAAACTAGCCATGCTAGGAAATTCCCCCTCTGACAAAGCCCTCCGTACAGCGCCTCCAAGCTCCGGAGAGTTAGATTTATCATCGACATTTGCACCACCAGAGAGAGAAAGATCAACATTTTCATGATTTGTGACTTCATCCTTGTCCTCATGTTTAATCACTTCACCAGCCAGGCTAAGGTGGCTGGCATTTTCCGGATTATAGCTTCCATCGGGTTTTGTTTCCGAAACAGATGAATCAGAACTGCTATGGCTTCTTGCTGGCCTTGCAGCCACATCTGCCTCCACAACCTTTTCCCTAGAACCAATTGACTTCTCTCTCTGATAGGAATTCCTTGAATCTTCTTGAAAAACTATTTTACTTTGGTTGGATGCATATATCAGGCGCTGGTCCCAAACATAAGAATGGAGAAGAATACACCTGCACAATTTATTGAGCTCTAGAATATCAACCATAGGTTTGCCAGATTTGACCTCTTTATGCAGCAGCTTTTGTATCAAGTCCTGAGTAATGAAGCGTTGTAAATGAGAAATCCAGGATCAGTAAAGTAACATCTTTCAGTCAAACAAGGAAAACTAAGAAGAGTTATATGGACTGATTCCTTTATCACTTAATCTGGAAAGCAAGGGAACAGTTGGTAACAGCTTAACTCTGGGAAATAATCATTTCTTTTATAGAAGAAACAAATAGTGTTGAAGATAGTTTTGACTACAAGCTATTTTGAATACAAAATAAGATTTATTCAAACAGGTGGAGGCATGGATTAAAAACACTAACCTCAAATTCTTCTTTCTCTTTCTGCTGCATCTCTTTAAGTTCAAGAATTAGATCCCTAAAATCTGACACTTTATTTCCTCCCTCCTGCAGCACTGGACCTAATACCTTCTCTGACATATGATGTAATGTGTGGCACACTTCACTAAACAGTACTTCACCCCTGTTATGCACCTGGTGGACAAGATCAATAATCTCATAAATACAGAAGCACTCAGAAGTGGATGCAATATCTCAACTAAGATTAGCTTATCAACCTCAACTGCTTCTTTCTGTAGCCAGTCCTGAGAATCATAGTTGAATTCAAGTTTAGGTGGGGGAAGATAAACAGAATTAAGGTCAATGGAAGCATAGCGAAAGCAGGCAACCATCTTCCCAAAACTGCATTAGAAAACAATGATTCAGTAAGACTGCCGAAATAAATTAAATATAAGTTCCCAAAACTGCATTATTGGGCACAAAAATAAATTATTTGACAACAGGCAATTATGTTTTCAGTTTTGAGTTGAAAAATAACAGGCAATTTATCATACATTCAATTCAGGTGGATAAAAGCTTACCCATAGAATCTTAAACAGTCTCTGTGAAGTGAATGACCACAACTTGCAACCCTGCTTGCTGCTGCATGATTTGAAAAACTCAGCTCCAAAAATTTCCCAAAGGATAAGCCCCAAGCAGCATCAGACATAACTACTCTCCGAGTAGCAGGAGGGAAACCATTTACACGTGGACATTTCAGGCACCTGTGCCACATCCAGATTTTACCTTCCCGTTCACCTGGCAAAGGAGACTCCAATAGTTTCTTAACAGAAATTGTCAGGCTGCCTTGGCGGTGAGTATAACAATGAACATGAGCTTCAGATGGCAACTCACATGAGCGGCAAGTGTAACTCTACAAGAGAATGTTAAACTCATTTGAGTTCAAGATCTTGAGGTTGCAACTGATGATAAAATTGATTTAAGAAAAAAAAGAAATACGTAAGAACAGATACCGGATCAAGTAGTTGATCTCTCAAAAATCGTCCCAAAGGCTTATCAGAGCTTCCATAGTATTTAATTCGTACAAGATGGGACCTATCACAAACAGTTCCTTTCCACACACAACGTGTCGACAAAAAGACCAAGATACTCTGATGGTCTGAAGTTGAGGGAGGAAAATCCTCTTTTGTAATTGTTGAGTCATCATAATTATTATTATTATTATCATGTTTCACATCAATTGGCTCAAGGTTACCTCCTTGATTTCCAGCTAATGTTGGGGCTCTGATCTGGTCATTGCCAACTTGGCCTGAAGGCTCCAAGGTCCCAAAAGAATCTGAAATATTGTTCAACATGGTTTCTCTTCTGTTATCTTGTCTGTCTTGAAATAAATCCTTAGGGCATTTCTTGTCATCCTCCTTAGAAGCACTATTGGAGAGCAAACCATTGGAAAGGGAAGATGGAATATTCTGAGCTGGTTGGGTAGCACCTCCAGCGACTTCATGCATGTGGATTGAGTCACCCACCAGTGATTTTTCAGTTGAATCACTGCAGCTAGATGAGGTTTTTTCTGTCTTGTGGGTAAAATTATATTTTGGTACATCTTTAATGGGTTCAGCATCCAGATTCTCTTTAGCAGCAAGAACAGAAAATCCAGAGATAGTAGAAATGGATCTTTCAATACCAGATGGTTTATCAGGTAATGCCACAGTTATCGGAGATTTCAAAGGAAACTCTAGAGGTGATGCACCTTCATCAGCCAGAAAAGATGTCTCTAATGCCAGATGATAGGCTGCAAACACTCCATATTGGACCACATGTTTCACCACCTTCAACTCATCCCCATTGCCACCCTTGAGCAAGATCTTTAAAACACAAAATAAACGAATAAATAAACAGAAAAAGAGAAGGAGAAAAAGCAAAACAGCTGATTAGTCCATATTTTGAGAAGGCAATAATTCAGGCCTGATTAGTTATATAAATTATACAGAAGTTTCCTTACTACGATTGTCACCTATGTTTTCTACTTCTCTTTAGTTTAAGATTATGTGGAAGTATTGGTAAGGGTTCAATCAGCCAAAAGTTTGGGATATGGGACTGTCACAGAATTGCAAAGCTTAATGTATGTAGTGATACTGATTTTCATGTCCCAAAATATTTCAGGTTATAGAACTTACAGTGCAACCCAAAGGTTTTGGGCAACCCTCAAAGAACATCAAAGTTTTTGTTGATTTTTTCCCACACTGCCCAGCGCTGCCATGCTCCTCAAAAAGTTTGTCCACATGGAATGTGTCACAGTACCCCAGTTTTTGGGAAGTCAGATGATCAATCGAAGGAACAATCTGCGCCCCAGTACAACGGGCAATACGCTCCAAAAGTGGCTTTTTAATATTCAGAACAAGTGATATGTCTTTAGCAAGAAGGTATTCTTGCGCATATCGAGATACTGACTTCTCTACCAAAAGAACATTTGGGTGATGAGCATCAATCTTTGCAACTGCCATCTTCAAATGGTCCATCTCCTGGGGAAGAGTTAAAAGATCATGAAACACAGAACTATTGTAATATAAATAAGACAAAAACAACCAAGCCTTATTGAACTAGGCGTAGATAATAGAAATCAGACCCAAGGGAAAATTATTCAGATACAAGCAGTTGATCACCAATAACAGCATACACACATTTGGTTTATAAATTATCAAGTCTCAAGAGATGGGTTGTGTGGAGGGAACCTGCTGTAACAAAGTATCAACACTTGATAACTGGTTAGAAACACGCTGATACTCCAAAGCTCCTCCAAGTATAAGAAAGCGCGGCTTATCAATTTTTGATGTCATTCGCCGATGAGCTACATTCTTCTTACAAACAACTCCTTTAACCACCATGCTGGAAAGAGAAAACTAGAGCATTAAAAACATACAGAAACAGATATAAGAAACAGTTAGAGAACTACTAAGTCTTTACCATTCAGAAGCATGAAGGTTGGTTAATATATTAGTCCTTATTTTTTTTCCCTTAGTCCACTATCATTACCTTTCATTCCGATGCCCAGAAGCTATGCATTTAACCTTCACATATCCACCAGGATCCATACCTCCACCCCTGCTCATATCAGGCTTCAGGAGGGTAGCAGCTTCCCAAGACAAAGCTGTAATTATATCCAACCAACTCTCTTTGCCATCTTCATCACAAATTGTTAGATTTTCCACCTGCAAAAGCTGAGCTACCAGAGCTCTAAAATGTCCTTCCACTACATTCTTCATGGCCTTTCTATGCTCCTCATTTGATTTATCTCTACTACGGTATTCTCCAGAGCCAAAGCTGGGGGAGGATTGTAGATATCCCCATTCTCCAGTAGTACCTTCATCTTCATCGTCATCAAAAAGGACAGCTTCTCTTTCATCCTCTTCATCTTCTGGCTCAGGAGGGAGCCACAGCAGCCCATTACTCTCAAAATCCACAGGTTCAGCATTATTACTCACCTCATTGTAAGGTGATGCATCTACATGATCATGCTCATCAGCTTCCTTGCCAAGTTCTTGACTTGCATCTACACCTTCGAGATCAAGATTGGTAGAAGGCTTTAGGCAACTCAAATCTTTTGCCTGAATGTTATCTCCATCAGGATGCATTTCATGTGGTCCATACACATGGCCAATCTCATGAATATTGACTGGATCATGATAGTCATTGTCATGAGAGTAATGCCTTGATTCTGTATCAGAATGATAAACACCATAATCATCATCCTCATCATCACTCCTGGTTCAGAAGAATAGACATTAAATATCAGTAAGAATAGAAACAATAAAACATCAGATGAAACAACAGAATTTACCATCATAGATTGATGCACTAGTCAAATATTCTTTTCAGGAAGCCAATGAACAAAAAGACCTAATGTGAAAAAAAAAAGTCCTATTGACACAAACTTTTTTGTTAAAAAAAAAAACTCAAAATACAACACATTGGAACTACCCAGCGCATCCAATAAGATCCACAGACCACAGCTCAGTAAACATACAAAATTGCATCTCTGTAAGATGACCACTCCTTTATATAAAATCAGATTCATTATGTCTCAATAGACAAGAACTCCAGTTCACTTTCAACCTTGTGGTTTCATCTTTAGTTAATTTTACTATTAAATCAGCATGAGAAAAGTGAGAAATGAATGAAACAGGATATTTAGGAGAACAGAAAAAAATGAACCATTAAAGAGAAAGATACCTGTTGAAGCAATAGCCAAATTGATTAGAAGCCAATTCTCCTACAACCCCAGAGGGATTTGTACTCCTCTCAGAGTTCAAATTTTCTTGCTCATCCATAATCAGATCCATTTGGGAAGATTGATGTGGACTATAAGGCACGCGTTGATAAGGTCCAGTTGAGTAAGGAGCTGAACCAACAGTGCTGCTGCTACTATGACAGGTGCAACTAGACTTAGTGCTGACCAAGCTTGTCGCAGATGGTGATGGGCTGAGACAAGGGGTGGGTGAAAGAGTGCCATTATTGACTGTTGCTAAGCCCTGCTCCCATTGTTTAAAGCAATAGTTACATACCCTAATCCTCTCCCAGTCTTCACGACTGCTATTTGGCTCATGCGATGGTGCAGGAACAGAATTAGCGGTACACTTAGCACAGAAAACTCGACCACATAATCTACAATGATGCCGGCGGTTGAGTATTGTGAACTGTGAATCACACTCATAGCATACCCTACAACTCTGATCGGGCATCCAGAAGTCCCTTGACACATTTGGCGGCTCCACCCTCCGAGGGATCCAAGACCTAACTACATCAACAAGATCAGATATTTTCTTGTCAGGGGTGCCCATCGACTGTGATTCTTCCCAAGCCCACTCATTATGAGTCCTTCATTGGCCAGCTTTGTCAACATTCCACAACCTCGTATCTTGACCCATGATGCTGGAGACAAGCATATGCAAGCCAACAAACACAATTCTTCAGAAAATTGAAAAGAGGAGTAAACCACCACCTACTTTCAAATAATATGTCCAGCAATCAATGAATTCTAAAAGGAAGGATAACCATTTGATAGCCAAAGATATTCATTAGATACTACAACAAAGGAAAACGATTTATTCAGACGGGACAACCAAGTCAAAACCAAATCAAATAGAGACATTAACACTAGTAACTAGACTTCAAAGTGATAAAATTCAACATTGGTCAGAGAAGAATTGAATAGCAATCAACATATAACAGTATTGGTCATTTAAGTAGCACTGGTACAGCAAAATTTTATCTGATAAGCAAATAAAAGTGAAGACCCTTAATTCATCAAATTCATTTCTTTCATGTTGCCTGAACTACGCCAAACCCTAATTCCCCAAAAGTACTTAACTTCATTAAACCCAAAACCTTAACATCACTTCCAAAATAGATGACACTAAACTAAAACTTGCATCTTCTTAATTCACAATTAAATTGAACAGATACTAAATAATTACCGTAAAAAACTTGCTTGAGGTTCAGTTCTAGATCAAAAGGCAGAGGTCAATGGCCACCGCCATGGGAGAAAATAAAACCCCCAAAATCCTCTGCTCAGAGATGATCTTAGTCACTTCAATGCCTCAATTCCAATCACACCCAGAAAGCTAGCTCAATGCAAAACGGTGACCCAGATGCAAAAACACCAACCAATCAAGCAAACAAATCAAAACCACCACCCCCTAGAAGTTACTCCTCAAAAAAAAAAAAAAAAACAAGCTCTTCCACCAACCCACTAAACAATCAACCATTAACCTCTGAACATGCATGTAAAGACAACAACTTTTTTTATTTTTTTTAGGAACTGAAACCTCAGAAAAATCAGTGTGTTGGGCTCTCTGAAGTCCCCCAAGCAGGAGAAAAACCACAATCAGATCTCAAACCTTCTCCTGAAACCCCAGAGAGTAATAATAATTACAAGAGAAAAAAATAGTTTATTAATTAATTAATGAGAAAAACAATTATAAAAACAGTGTGAGAATACACCAAATAGAAAAATGAAAAATACCCATTCGCTTGGCGCCACACCTTATCACGTGTGTATCCAACGCTTACTACCTCATGTTATTTTTTATTATTATTATTATTTTCTGTAATTTAAGGTTAATTTTTTAATGTTTTGTTGTATGAAGAAATGTCAATCAACAGCCACGCAAATCTAACCAGCTTTTACAATTACACGTGGCTTCTGTAATAAATGTCCAAAAAATATGGTTTCTTTCTTTTTTTTATTAATTATTATTTTTTTCTCTCTTAGTCACGATTATTATTTGTATTATTTTTTATTTTTCTCCTTTCATTGTCACGAGAAATTTGACCTACTTTCTCATAAATAGCATGCCATTTAGATTACCAAATTGTAAAAGAAATTGTATATAAGTAGAAACTTCAATAACTTTATTGACATCAATTTTTTTACCCATACAATTATTGTACTATATTTTTCCTATAAATAGAACATAAAATGAAGAGGATTTATTCATCCACTACCAGATTTACATAATTCACAAAAAAAATAAAAAAGGAAGGCAAATAATAACATCAATTTATTTTTGAATTATTATTATATATAAATACAAAAAAAAATTCTCTATTAAAGACGCGTTTTTTTTTTCTTACGGGAAAGGTCCAAGTCACATGACAACTCATAGTTCAAAAAGTTGGAAGGATTATGATGAGAAAAAGATTTGCTCATGCTCATGCTGGATCAACCTTGTAGTTGACAATTTGCCAAATTTCCGATTCATTCAATATATATACCTGACAAGGATAAATTTATTTCCTTCGAATAATAATAATAATAATTCAAGTAAGTCTTTATATTATTTAGAATCCATTATTGAGTTATAAATTTATTGACTCAGTGGGAAACATAACCGTCATTCATAATTAGCATCACAAGTAGTAATCTCTATCTATCTAACTGTGAAAGTTTAAAGCTACCAATCAGAACACGTAAGTTAGCATGGACCGGCAGAACAACCTAAAATCGTGGATTATAATTCACTGTTGTTGTGTCAAACATCAATATCAATAACAAGAGTTATCTATTCATTTTAAAGAAAAAAATAAAAAAGAACCATAAATAAATATATATAAAATGCATAATGAGAGTCCCACAAGTAGCTACTCTTTGACGAGGTCCATCATCAAAGTAAAGGAATTCAGAAGATGAATATAACTTGTAACTGTATATGCACAATTATGTACAATAAAATAAAATATTCACATTACAACTTTGTGTATTGAAACATTTTCATCATCTGTGATGTAAAAAAAGTACAATGCATGGCCGAAATATAAGCACATAGAATAATCATCACTGTATTTCAGAGTTTCCATGCATGAGTTAGAATAACAGAATGAGTTACAAATGTACATACACCATGCAATATTGGCATTGAATGCAGCTAAGAGAATTTAAGGTGCAATCTGCAAGGCCTAGTAGCCTAAACTCGAATAAAGGTCTTGAAGACTGGAGTACAATGGTTCAGCAGCCTTTGGTCTGTCCACCATTCCTAGTAGGATGTCGGATGTAGTGAGATAAGGATCGCCATAAAATCGCAGATTGGTATCAATCCTCGTCGCGACTATATTCCCTTCCAATGACACGCCAACAAATGCACCTACAGTTTGGCGAGATATATGGGGTAACAAAATAAGAAATTGTGGCAGATATTGTTTCGTGCAACAAGAAGATCTAGAGTGCGGAAAACAACAAAAGTAATTAAAACTACCTTTACTGCAACTGTAAGTATAACACATGCCAGAACCCCTGTCACCAGCACGAAGATCTGCCTCAAGCACCCTTCCAAGAGGCCCTGCTGCAGCACTACAACCAGCACCAAGAGAGAAATGCATGCGGCTGCAGAATGTCTTCACAGTTTTCAAATCATGAAGAACAACTATGAAATCCATAAGTTCGCCACCAATCTGGGGATACAAGATAAGTATATATTCTTCAGTCAAAAATGAATACATAATCAAGTCAACACATGAACTAAACCAGCATATATTAACCTTACCTGAGCCCCCCACCCTAAACCGAGGGAGAATACAGCTGATGGTGCAGACCATGATCCATCTGATCTTCGAGCAACAACCAAACCAGTACCTAGTTTGTAAGAGATTAAGGCACCAGCTTTCGCAACTGTTAGAATTGCTAGGCCTTTGGCACTTCTAAGAACAGCCGAAGGGATGGAATTCTCAGGATTGGATTTGGCCACCTGCACATTTAAAAAAAGTTATTACACAAAAAAGCAAGGTACTCATGTCAAGAAAATTTCATCTGGTAGCTTGATGAATACATTAATAAAATGGTCAATGAACAAATTTTAGTCTAAACTAATAAACTATTATTCACATCTATCAATTATTCAATTATTTGTTGGAACTTAATGGCTCTAGCAAACATCATTCAAAAAGATTACATAAAAAATTAGTGTTATAATTGGAATAAGATAATAACTAATAAGTCGCTTGCTCAATGAATACATAAAAGGAATTAAAAGGAAAAGGGACAACAAACAAACCTGACAGTAGTTTCTCAATGTGTTAGTTGCCTTATATATATCATGCTCCATAGATAAACCGATAGGAAGATTAAGCCACCCTCTAGCACAAGTCCAATCCATCACATCATGCTTAGCTACCTGCACAGCATTGCTTATGGTGTTGATGAGAACACCCTGCAAAGGATCAAGCCTATCATAGCAGGCATCGCACACCCGTTGAGGATTCCTTTCCCTGAACCTAACAGGCATCAAACACCTCCCCTTCGTACAATTTCGACAGAAAATCCCTCCACAAAACCGGCAATGATGTCTGCCACGGGTAAGCGCAGTAAATGGGGCAGTACACTGCATACAAACAGTAGTAGAACTATCAGGGAGCCACTCAGGGGGTTCAGCCTCCAAAACCTCTTTGTATGAAGTATAATCAATCCCAGTCGGCTCACAAAGGGGCGGCGCACTAGGCGTGTACACCGTAGAGTCAAGGAAAATATCTCCATTCTTTTCAGAGTCAATAAATGACACATCTGAACTAGGTAACTGCGGGTTTACTGTGTTCACTGGAACCTTGTTTCGTCCAGTCACAATAGCTAACAGCCCAGAGAGTACATTCCTCAAGTTCACCTCTGGAGGCATGCTAGAGGGCATGATTTTGCCACCAGCTTCATCACTTGAGTCATAATCCCCATCAAACAAGTCATCATCCTCAGAAGGGAACTGATACAAGAACTCTTGCTTTGAGGACTTTGAGCCTAATGGGGATCCACATGTGGTGGCGCCAGACTTAGGCTGAGACCATGAAGAGTCACCATAACGATTCATAGCATCGTAGCTGAACTGGGTGTTCTCCTTTTCTAGCTTAGAAAGGGAAGAGTATGTTACTCTACCATCAGTAGATGCCATTCACAAAACCAAACTAGCATGCATGAAACTTTAGAGAAAACCTCCAAACTGCAATTGAATTTTGAATAGAAATCTCCAAGTTACAAACTTTATATATTGAAGGGGCAAGAGGACGATAAAACAAAATCAGTCACGCAAGGGAAATACGAAAATGAATCAAGGGAGAAGCTCGCGAGAAATGTGACATTAGGGTTTTGATGGGTGGGGTAACCAAAAGATAATTTAGGTTGAAAGGAGGATGATTAAATGAAAGCGAACAACAAATATAATCTCTAATAATAATAATAATACCTTCTAATTGGAGCTAGAGCTGAAGAATCGAATCGCTGTTGCACCAAACGACGAGGGAATGAATGCCAAAGATAAAAGAAAGAGAAAGAACGAAGAACTACGGAAGGAGACAACCTCTCAGAGATTTTATGTTATTATTTATTATTATTACGTGGCTATTGTATTGTGTGTGGAAATTGATTATTCGATAAGTTAGTTTAACTTACCGGTAATGCAAAACTACACAGGAAGAGAGAGCAGCGCGTTTTCTCTCACTACACGACGTCGTTTGATGCACCGAGATTGTGATTTCTTATTTCTCGTTTGCGTGGCTCGCAGTTAACAATATAATCCCCTAATCCAGCACAAAACATGTTTCTGCCTTGTACATTTCAGATCACGTAAATGAAGCGATCCAATTAGGTTTTTCTTTTTTAAGCTACAAAAATGGGGATAAGTTAGTCGTTTAATCAACCCGGCAGGCAAATTTTGCTGTGTCTTTTTTGCAGACAATGTTCTATGTTTATGCCATTTTTATCTTCGTTCCGTGGAGAAGATAAAAACCTGAATAAGATTTTTCTACTCTACGGCAGGAATACAAAAATAGATGATGAAGATGCATCACCGTCTTTGGGTACAAATGGAATTCTCATTCTATAAAATAATATTAATAATATTATTACAGGGGCGGCTAAGGCTAAGGCTAAGACTCATATTCGGAGCTTCTTTCCAGGCTGTACCTCATCATCATAATGGTGGCCACCATCACCACCACCATCCACATCCTTCTCCATCTTCTTTCTGGCAAGAATCTTATTGATCTTGTGCAACTCATTGGTCAGCTTCTGGTCCTTGTTCTGCTTTCGCGTCTTCCGGCCGTCCTGCATCTTCACGCCAAACTGGAACGCGGCCTTAGGCATTGCTTCCTTCTGCTCATTGTAGGTGGCCCATTCCTCTTCGGTTTCAAAGTCCCATCGATGAAGACGACCCTTTGCCTGTTCAGTGCACATTTCGTTGTTGTCACTTTCATCAGTTACAATTTTAAAAAGGACAACACTATGAAGTAAAACAAAACAACAAATGTATCTGTCAATGAAAACTACTTACTCTTCCACCCATATCCATTTTGGACAAGTCATCTTCATCATCACTATCCACTATTTCACGGTTATATTCTTGATAGCCCGGGTAACATTCGGAATAACTCTCTGAGATGAAATTGGGATCTTTTTCACGAGCATCTTTCTCCCTCAGTTGTTGAAGTCTCTGATCATCTCGCTTGAACACTGATCCTAAACCTCGATCTTTCTCTTCTTGTGTCATAAACCGAGGATCTTGTGGAATATTTAAACCTGCTTGCATATCATAGGCCTGCATATCTGGCTGAAGGTATTGATCAGGGTACGCAAGTTGTTCAGCATACTGGTACTCCTGCCACTCTCCTTGGTAGCCACCAGCCAAGGCTTGTGTTTGCATTACATCATATCCATTCTGAGACAACACAATCAAATCAAATCGGATAGAAACTCTATAAAACATGAGATGTAGAAATATAGAGTTTGTAGGTGTCTATTTTGTTTTTTTTTGGCTACCTCTTATGTTTTTCTAAAAATTTAGGGAGAAGAAAAGGAAACAGGAAACTTTCCAGTAATACTCCACCAGCACTAACTTACCGATTCTTGCCATCCCTGAGGCACCACAGCGGGTGGAACAGGACCATAGGTAGGTTCAGCAAAATATGAAGGTTTTTCCTTGTTCCTAGGAGACTCTTCCATGTCCTCAGAGAGAGGGCTTTGGCTCAAATCTTTGCCAGGTATTTCATACTCAACACCTTCACCAACAAAAATGTCATCTTCTTCTGCTCTAGCAACAGCTGGGCCTTGTTTCTCTCTTGAATTAGAATGATTTTTCTTTGATGGAGGAGGAGGAGGAGGGGGCAGCATTTCAGTTTGATTCTTTGGCCTCCCACCTTCAACCTTTGATGGTTTATCGTCTTCATCATAACCATTACCAACAGCCAAAATTTTTCCTGCGTTCAAAATAGACAAAGCCAAGGACACATTAACTAAAAATTTCCATAAAAATAACCAGAGAAGTGATAGATAAAAGTATAAAAATAATATTATCACCCGATATCTCATTGGATGTTTCTTTAACAACGATAATGAACAAGGATGAAAGTAAGGATAGAAAAGTGCTCCACCCCATTGACATATGCTATAACTTGTAACAAACTAAGTTAAGTAACCCCCTTTTAATAATAATATATATATATATAGTACACAAATGTTGTTTTACACACAATAATTAAGCCAAAAATGCATGAGAATCACAAAATTTAGAACCAAATAATGCAAGCACATTTCACATTAAAATTACATGCATACACAAGATAACATCCAAAGCTCCAAGTGATATGCTCAGTGAAGTAACTACCTTTTGCATCTTTTTCCTTCTTTTTCTTCTTTAGAACTTTCCCAGAAGAACCAAGACGGAGATAAGACATTATTTTAGTGATCCGATCTAGAACAGACCCATCAACATTAACCGTAACCATTTCCTGTGTAAAATAAGAGCAAAGCACATCGGTCATAATATATCAGGCAAACTATACAATGTAGAAAACAAATGTCATCAAGGTCAGCAAGATTATAAACCTCTGGTACTGGACAATCAGCCTTACTGCGGTGCAAGGTAGTTGGAATATCATGGAAATGTCCACTCTCCTAACATATAAAAATTGGAATCTATGTTAAGGATAATTGAGAATGACATACATCCCTGAGACTCGTATAAACACTAAAACCATGCCAAGGATATGGGAATTCTCACCATGTTAAAAATAAATGTCATTCGACCAGGGAGGAACATTTCATTTGTCTTAATGATGGTCTGAGGCTTCACTATCCACTGATAAACTGACTGAAAAAAGAAAAAAGAAGAAGAAAAGTTACTGATACCAGCCACCTAAATATTTCTTATATTTGCAGCTTTAATTTAACACTTAAAATTGCAAAAATATGATCAAGTTCAAACTGTATGTAAATCTTCGAAGAACCTTTGCAGTTGCAGTGCGAATTGAGACTTGTTGGTCTTCCTTAGATGCCCTGTCACCAAATCACAAGCAGCTAATCGAACTTATGTACATTAAAGAATTCCTAAAATGCTTCAATTTGATGTCCATCAAAATGACCAATATCACAGACAATTCTGACTTAGAAGTTACCTAGACTTCCCATCAACCTCATCCCCAGCATCTGGTTTCTTGTCAATCTCACTTCTTACTTTGTTTAGCAATGCATAATCTAAACCTTTGACCAAATGTGTGTGCTCCACATCACCTGCTCAAAATCAATAAGGCCAACATGCTCCATTAGTACCAAAATAAATTCAATAAGCAATCAAATTCAAGCTACATCAAAGATTATTCATCTAACTATTGACTAAACAGGTATGCCCGCATTTACAGAGGCAAGGACTCTATTCTGAAGCAAGTGAGTCATATGATCAGAAACAAAATAACACTACAAATCCGTACCTCCTAGGTACTTGCTCTTCTCAATGGATAATTTGTGTGCATCAGCTGACCTGTAAAACATTATCAGATTGCTATAAGACTGAAAAACACAAGTTTTTTTTTTTTTCTTACATCTATTTCTATCTTAAGCAAGGATCAAATGGGAATCAAGAGCCTAAATCAAAAGATGAATAATGTGATATCTAACCACACATATAACAGAAAGTGATATGTAAAACTCACCGTAAGTCCACGGTGCCAGGAGGAGCAACAGCATGAAATGCCAGTTCCGTCGGTTCATAATCAGGATTTTGATCTTCTCTACGCTCTTTAGCACGATCTCTATACTTTGGTGTTTCTGGTTCTTCAGGTTTCTCTTCCCTGTACAAATTCAAATATCAGAAGACTGTACTAGCTCATCATATAAGCGATGCAAAAACTTAAGCACCCATCCACCAAACATTTTTTCTTTCACAAATAAATATAACCCAAACTTCACAGGTATAAATGCATAACTACATGAGATTTTTTTTCCTCGTCTTTTATTCGCGTCATTAAAATAGAAAACTGCAAAACCAGTTAAAGAATGAGCTTGAATTAAGTGAAAAATCAAATCACGCATGAAAAAATCACCCTTAAAATCCAAAAGGTGTATATAGGAATAGCTAAATTCCCATGTCGTGGCCTAGATTTTTGAGTGCCAAAATATTAACCAATTTATGCAAGAGAACGTCGTATTGTATTGATGGAAATGATGCATGAAATCAGGAAGAGCCCATTCCGTTGTAGCATAATCACGGTGCAGGAATTGCTTAGATTTACGATGAACGTGAATTGGATAGAACTTACTTGCGGCGAATGGGTTTCTCTTTGTAATTTCTCTTCGTCGCAGTCATTGCTGAAGTGCTGTTATGAAATCGAAGCTAGATTTTCCCAAATCGAAGTAAACTTTTGTGATTAGGGTTTTACGCTACGCACAAAGAGATAGAACGAGAAGCAGGGGAGGAACTGGGTGAAAGCTGAACCAAAGGGAATTGGGAATTTTGGAGCAAATTTCAAATTACGGAAAAGTCCTTCCCTAAGCTAACCAAAGAAAATATTCAATTAGTACAAAAGTTTTATTTTAATGCAATGGCAAATTAGAATTTGTTTCAGGACACCTAATAAGATATTCTCTTATCAAAAATTTATATTTGAAATCTAACAATTAATTAAAAGGGAAACAAAATTTATAAGAAATATACAATTTCCTCACAAATCCATTAACTTTTTTAAAGTGATATTTTCTTGGATAGCACTTAAATTGAACATAATAATATAATTATTTGATACTGATAATTACAATTAAAATTTTTGCATTTATACACTATTTAAGAAAGCCTATAAACCCAAACAAAGATTGATGTGGCTCAAATTAAAGCATGATTTTATAAAGCAATATTATTTGTACATTACTGTATTTATTTTTAATGTTTAATTTTAATGCACTGACAGTATAAAGATATTTTACATTGTTATTCAATTAAAACACTCTGTTTTTATGACTTTTCGAGTAGTGAGAAAAAAAAAACACAATTATAGTTGACGTATCAATATATGATTGGATGACTGTATAAAAAAAATTACATTGTGAGTGGATGACTGTATATATAAAAATTTTACACTATGATTAAATCTTTATTTTTATTAACATAAAATATTAATAAAATGTATGAATCACATTATTTTCACTATATTTTTTTTCAACTCTTTTGTCATGATTTCTCACGCATTTTTTAAAATATTTTCTGTAAATATTTTCCTTTTTCACATGAGCCTCGAAGTCAAATGGGTTAAAGTATTATTTTGGGCCTATGCTAGCAATGCAATCCATTAATTTCTCTAAGTTAGCAATATATATCAATCAATCACTAGGCAAGCGTAATCATCAATAAATGTTCGGAGTTGATGTTATGTAATTGTAGGCCATAGCATACATACTAGGCATTTATTTTTATTCACATAGTCAAAATACAACTAATGTGAACAATAGTTGTGATTGTAATAATATATATGTGTGAGAATGTGTGGTGTTCGATTATTTGCACCCAACCAACGTGCGTGTTTGGTTTTTGTTAAAATTAAAATTACTCAAAAGTGTATAGTCTATAGTTTGTTTTTTTTTCGATGTATAAAAAAAAATTTATAGTTTGTTTAGAATCATAACTCATTTTCACTCTAATATCAACCACATGATGACCATGAAGAAGTGTTATCCAAATGAAAAGTATTTTTCAAACATTTATGAAAAAAGTTACAATTAAGACCTCACATACATTTACATCTTGAATATACTTCTCGCTAGTTCAACTCGACATAATTTTTAAGTAAAATGAAACATCATTTTTTGGCATATATATATAATATTTCATGTCAATTATGTACCTAGATGGAAAAAAAATACCATTTATATTTTCAAGATATTAGAAACTTCATTATAGAATAAAAAACACTTTAAACATGTTTCACGAATCTAAGCAAAACAAAGATTAATAATACAACTATAAATATTTTATTATCTTTCGAGTCAAACTAATTTTTTTATGCAAAGTTAAGTAATTTCAATGTGTAGGCATAAAACGTGCGAATATTTGATTTAACATGCTAACCAATAAATTCAGTTGGTGAATATATGATCATGATAGTTTAGAGTTTTGATTAAGGAGACTAATTCCAATACATTAGCATTGTAGTAATTTTTTACTATGAACTAATTACATGTCACTATATGCAAAACTTTTTAAATAATTAATATAAAAGTCAATCACATTCAATAATGTAACAATATTAAACCAATCTTATTTTTACACCGCAGATGGTAATAAGTAATAACACTCTTGATAAATAAATAACACAATTATAATAGTGCCGTCCTAGGATAATTAAATTTATAAAGTTTTAACGTGTAACAAATTTAATTAATTAATTAATTATCCTCCTTGATCACAATGAGTAGTCGTCGCCGAGAAATATAGATGACACGTAAAGTTCACATTTACGTCGGTCGTTGAATATAAATAAAAATTTATATCTCCACAAAGAAAATTCAAATATAACCATTACATATCCTATAATTAAATACCTTCGCAATACACATGATTCTTATATAAAGAAATTTCACATAGCTGTTTATTATATTTTTTTATACGATTTCACGTTGCTGTTTTAGTTACACGTATTTTTTTTTATTTTTTTATTATTTTTTATGTGGACGGAACATACGCGCAATAAGATCGATTTTTTCTCTTTCTTTTAATATTTTTAAAATTTATGAATTTGATGTGGTTTTGATTTGTTCTTCGGATCTGAGCTTTCTTCTTCCCCTCTTCCATCATTGAGAGACAAATTAATTCTTCTTTAAATGAAATTAAAATTATAAAAAAGATATAGAAAAAAACATTGAATCAATAATTAGAAGCTCTTGTTTGTGCACCCGTGGTTTCAACCCTTTTTGTTCTCGAACCTCCCAAATCTTCTCCCTTTTCAATTCTCTCCCAGTTTCTTTGCTTGATCTTCTCCTCGTACCTTGTTCTCTTCCATAAAAAGATTCCATCTTCAAAACACCCACAAGCTGTTTCCCTTTTTCTAAGCTAGCGTACCAATACATATTCCAATCATTAGCTCAACCAAAAATCTTCAATTCTTCTTTCTGTGGTGCTTGTTTTTCGATCTGGGTGTGTTGAAGCTGGAGTGAGGAATATTGGGTCGTTGTTGGTCTTTGGAGATAGGTGGTGTAGTTTGTAGAGGCGTTGTGAGGGATGGTATTGTTGTTTAATGGTTGGGGAAGGTGGTGGAGCTGAAATTATGAAGAAAGCTCAATAATTTCGGATCAGTTTTGACATATAATGCTGTATCTGAAGCAGCCTAGAGTTCAGGATATGGGTTTGTGTTTTTGGGTTGTGAGTGTTTTCCAATGTGCTGGTTCTGAATTTTGGTAAATTATTATTATTATTAGGCATTGTTTGCATGCCATTTTGATATTTTCCCTGAGCCTGAGGCTCGGGGGGATCTGAGTATTTGACATAGAAAGAGTCATGGCATCGTCAGAGAAGAATGAGCCTTGTCACTCTCCTTCTGCCTCTGACGAAGTTCCTCCTCCTCCTCCTTCACACCTTTGTATGCAGAAATTCAGGCTCTATGAGACTCGATCGGTAATGCCCCTTTTCTTCTTATTCCCAAGGACTTGCTAATTGTTCGATTGTGGTATGGTCTATGCTATTGTCGTGGTGAGATCTCTATGATTTTGTCATGTGATTAGCTTGTTGTGTGTTGTGGAATAATATGTATCAGTTATTTTTATTTCACTGCAGGTCAAAAGTATTATCAGTGTTCTAGTTTCTTTGTTATTCAGTGATAAATACATGCTTGTTCTAAGGATCTTATCATTTCAGTGCATTTATTTTACTTGTCATACACCACTCATCAGTTAGTCATTCAGTGCATCTGATTTCTTGCATGGTAGACTGCAATATGTGCTTTGAGATTCCCTACATTCGTTGTTTTACAATATAAGAATCAAACAATTTGGCAAAGTAGAAAGTACTGCAAAACTGCATGACCTCATCCCATGTTTCGATTGAGTGCTAAGTGTTTTCCTGCTTTAATCTTCTTTTATGTATGTGGATTTTGTTTTTTTTCTTTTTTTTAATTATTTAGAGGATTAGTATTGTGAACTGTGATCCTTGTGTTGTTTGATGGGTATATCAAACTTGTGATATCCCATCGGATAAATATTGAGTTAAAAGATTGAACACTTTGTTGATATTGCAGTGTTTATTGTCCATTTCTTTTCTTTAAAAATATTTTACCTATTTCCATTTGTTTTATGTTTTATGCCACAGAACTTCTACATGATAGGAAGGGACAAGAGCAGGACCTATTGGAGAGTTTTAAAGATTGACCGTCTGGATCCTACTGAGCTAAACTTGCGTGAAGATTCCACCACATATACAGAAAGTGAATGTTCTGACCTGTTGAGGCGGATACATGAGGGGAACAAGGCCACGGGTGGACTGAAATTTGTTACAACTTGTTATGGAATTGTTGGTATGTACATTCATAATGTATTGTCCAGTTGCTTGTTGACATGGTGTCAGTCCTTATATTGATATATTATTCTGCTTTTAGGGTTCATCAAATTTTTGGGGCCTTACTACATGCTGCTTATCACAAAAAGAAGGCAGATTGGTGCAATCTGTGGTCATACAGTATATGCTGTCTCCAAGACTCAGATGATTCCACTGCCAAATGCTTCGGTTCGGACTAGCATCATCAACTCTAAAACTGAAAACAGGTGTTTACATTCTCGGATGTCATATCATTTTCTGCCCAAAAAAAAAGAACTTCAGTTTTATTCTTATTTCCATGCATTTCTGATGATCTCCCTCTATCTAATGTTTGAATTACATCCATTCTCCTCTGCTCATAATTCTTTTGAGTTGATATAATTATGAATGGAAATCTCATGTAAATATTTGTTGATTACATCCCTTTTGTCTGACTCATATATAAAATTACATGTGAAAGAAGCACAAGTATATGTTGAAGAGAACTTATTTTTCATTGAAGTTTGTCTATGATGAAATATATTAAATTAATTTTTCTAAATATTGTCAAGTTTTGAATTAATTATATTCTCTTTCATTGATTTGTTAGATACAAGAAGCTCCTGTGCACAGTCGACCTTACAAAGGACTTCTTTTTCAGCTACTCATACCATATTATGCGTAGTCTTCAAAGGAACATGTGTGATAACGAGACAGGCCATGTCCTTTATGAGACCATGTTTGTCTGGAATGAGTTCTTGACTCGGGGAATAAGGAACCACCTCCAAAATACTCTTTGGACAGTTGCACTAGTGTATGGCTTTTTTAAACAGGTATGGATCTTAAAAATCCATTGGATACTATGTTCACCTATTGTGTAATCTTGTTAAATATTTGGCTTGTTTACATTATTAGTGTTTCCTGCTATTGAGTATCTGATTTCTATCTGGTGGCTTCACCAGGACACATTTACGATATCTGGAAGGGAGTTCATACTTACACTCATTGCGAGGCGATCACGTCACTATGCTGGAACTAGGTCTGTAAATTTCATCATGTTTTCTTTCATAACACACCATGTGCTTTGAGCTATTTTCCAATGTGATTATGTGCTGTATATACTCCACTTGGTTGTACATTTGATGTTGATGAATCTCTGTTTTCCATTTGGGTGCTTATAGAAAACAGAAAAGTTAGACAAAGCATATGCTTTTAGTTTATAAAATGGTTATTAGCTTCACAAAGTCGAACATGAGTAAAAACTTGAAAGCAATCATCATGCAAGATCAGAAGTTAGGAATTGCAAGAAAAAAATGCAGAATGCTTGCGATATAATCTTCAAAATTTGAAGGATGGGTATGGTAGAAAATGTTTAAAATTAGATGACTTATGCTTAAAGGCTTCATTTATTTTATTGTTTTGCACAGGTATTTGAGGCGAGGTGTTAATGAGAAGGGCAGAGTAGCTAATGATGTTGAGACAGAACAAATTGTGTTTGAGGATGTTTCAGAAGGTTCACCCATCGAAATAAGCTCTGTTGTCCAGAACCGTGGTTCAATACCTCTTTTCTGGTCACAGGAAACTTCACGTCTAAATATTAAACCGGATATTATATGTATGTATTCCATCTCACGAATATTGTTATACTTGCAGTGATATATATATATATATGTTTGTGTGTGTGTGTTCTTTTCCTTTTCTTCTCTACTTTTTTGTGTTTGTGTCCACAAGCTTGCTAATATTATCACTTGTTCCTCCCAGTGTCGAAGAAGGATCAGAATTATCAAGCCACCAGACTTCATTTTGAAAATCTAGTGAAAAGATATGGAAATCCCATAATAATTTTGAATTTAATAAAGGTAACTTCCTTTTTCCGTAGAAAGTTATGAAGTTATCCTCCCCCATTTGCTACTTACCATCATCTAATTTCCTCAATATTAAGCTTTCTTGCACCTTGGCATATAGTTATGTTATATCTGCTTTGTCTTGACTAGTTTTATGGTATATTTTCTAAAACAAATAAAGAACAGATATCATAGTGACAAAGTGGAAATTCTACTATTAGACTCACTGTCTTATGTTGATTTATTTACTTTTTGATAAGAGTATTGGAGTCACT
This sequence comes from Aeschynomene evenia, assembly GCA_013621005.1. Classification (NCBI taxonomy): domain Eukaryota; kingdom Viridiplantae; phylum Streptophyta; class Magnoliopsida; order Fabales; family Fabaceae; genus Aeschynomene; species Aeschynomene evenia. The sequence goes on along the minus strand of CM024263.1, from coordinate 30,252,233 downwards.
GAAATTGTGTTTTTAATCAACAGACCCATGAGAAGAAGCCTCGTGAGTCCATACTTCGTTCAGAGTTTGCTAATGCCATAGACTTCATTAATAAGGATTTATCTGAGGAGAACAGGCTTAGGTTCCTTCATTGGGATCTGCATAAACATTTTCAGAGGTTAATGTCTTTCATTATATAACTTATCCTTCATTAGAAATTACATTGTTTGTTCTGAGTAAACTGATTCAAAAGTGTGTCTTTTTTGTTAATATTCCAGCAAAGCCACAAATGTCTTGCAGCTTTTGGGCAAAGTAGCTTCATATGCCTTGGCATTAACAGGTTTTTTCTATTGCCAAGTGCCACCAACCTTGAGGCCAGAAGACTTTCTAAAATGGCCATCAACAGAGTAAGTTTTCATTATTCTTACATATTTTCAACTTTTTTTAAAATTTGTTTTATGCTCTTAGCCTTGTGTTGTGGCTTGAGGACAAAAGATTAGAACAATTATATCTATACTTTTCCATAAAATAAAATGAACAGATTTCACATAAAAGCAATTAATACTTTATGGAGAAATGTAATACCTAAAGTTCTTTCACTGGCATTATTTGTGCACTGATGTTAAATTTTGCATTCAGCCATGTTGATAAGGAAAGCTTTTCACCTACTGGATATGCTGGTGATGACAGTGAGGATGCTAGTAATTTAGAGAGGAAATCTAGTGAAGAAAGCAATGTTGATGGAAATCATTCCGTCAAACCAACCATGTTGCAGAAGGGGGTGCTCAGGACCAATTGCATAGACTGCCTAGATCGTACAAATGTTGCACAATATGCATATGGGTTGGCTGCTCTTGGCCGCCAGCTCCATGCACTGGGAGTTATTGATCACCCAAGAATTGAAATTGATGATCCCGTAGCTGATGATCTGATGGGGTTTTATGAGCGGATGGGTGATACACTTGCACATCAGTACGGTGGTTCTGCTGCACACAACAAGGTAATTTGTAGTTGCGAAGCTTTCTCAATTGATTCTTTGCAGATTGTCAAGGTAGCTTGTGAATTGATATTTTTCTGGCTTAATTACCTTTGAAGGCATTTAAATATTTAATTTTTTCTAAATTTTATTCTTGGGTTCAAACCTTGCAATTGGTCAGATAATCATCAACCTGAATAAACTATTTTTTGGGATTAAGAAAGAATACTTATTCAATAATCACCTCCTTTACTTATGTAGTCAGTGCTGGGTGCCATACAATTGCCTTGTTAGCTTTCTTGCATTTCATGTGTCATGTTTAGAGAACATTGACAAATTTGGCATCATAAGTGACTATCACTATTTAATGCCATGCATAATGTAGAGTATTGAAGTTAATTTTTGCTTTCATGAGAATGGAGTTACCCTCTGATGAGCTGGTCAATATTTGGTATTTCTTTATTTCTTGCCTCTAATGCCAAATGGCCAGAATAGCAGTGGTCATGGGATTTTCTTAGTTGAATATTTTTTTACTTTGGCTTAACATAACTGTTCTTTATCATTGTCTGATTCTTTTTTATTTTCTTTGACTACTGCTTCTATGTAGATATTTTCTGAAAGAAGGGGCCAATGGAGAGCTGCAACACAATCGCAGGAGTTTTTTAGGACTCTTCAACGCTATTACAGCAATGCATACATGGATGCTGAGAAACAAGATGCAATTAATGTGTATGTACTGCAGTCATGCATTCTCCCCATGTTCCTTCCAAGTTATATCTCCAGTGGTTGGAGTTATTATTTATAAAATTTATGCTATCTTGTTTTGTGTTGTTTAGGTGCTCTGTTTTTATCTCTCTTAGTGAGTTTTTGTTTTGGATAAAAGTAATTTCTTTAGATGGAAAAAGGGTTATGCAATATGACTAGGAATCCCCCTCCTATGTTTGTCTAACTATTGTTGGCAGCTCATAGTTGTGATATAAATTTTGTTTGTAAAATTTTCTCCATTCTTAGCTGATTATTCTTTTCTACAAATCGTGAGATGAACTTGTTCTATTTTATTGGGGCAGATTCCTTGGGCATTTTCAGCCGCAACAGGGTAAGCCTGCTCTATGGGAGTTGGGTTCAGATCAACACTTTGATGCTGGGAGATATGCTGATGATGATTCAAGGTATTTAGATGTTATTTTTGATACTACATAGTCAATGGACTTGTTGCAAATATCCTGATAACTTGAAGCATTTACATTGAAAATGCCGTTAACTTTCAAATTTGGTTTCTTAGGTCACTTATGAAGAGATCCTTCTCAGATGGAAACATTCTTCGTGATAGTTCTACACCCATGTCAGCCTCAGATACCAAGCATGAAAAATTCTCAAACACAGATTTGGCAGCCCGATCTGAAGAAGGAAGCAAGGCCTTTTGTGAATCATCTCCTGAAATATCTACTACTGACAGTGACATGTCATTTTCAAGGTTTGAGCTTTGTATTAATGTGAACTTTAATGTTAATCCTTTTCGAAGTATACTGGAAACTTAAGTTTTCTGCTTGCTTTATGAGGTTTTGCCATTTGCTGCTTCATTTTTCCATATGGTCCACATGTGAATGATGTGCATTTCTTTTTGTGTGTGTAGATATACTCCGTCAATGCCTCGTAGACAGCTTTTTGGAGACATGCAAAGAGAGCGCTGCCTTGAAAGCGAACATATTTACTATTCTGAGCATGGGGATTCCTTCAGCTGCTCCAACTTTGTTGACCTTGATTGGCTATCTTCTTCAGGAAATTCATGTGAAGAAGATCCATACGAGAGGTAATGCTTTCTAGCAAAGCTATTCTAAGCCTCCTATCATTGTAGGAATATTTTATTGGGAGAGAATCCAAGGCAACACAATAGGGTATGGATTAGCAGATGAGGAATATAAGGAGTATCACTGCCTGGGGCATACGGTCACCAAATTTGTCTGTATTTATTTCCTTCTTTCAGTTGATACATCCTTAGTTTATCCAAAAACAGCTGTTTATTTCCGAGGCCTATGAATGCAGGTCATCAATTACCAACTCTCCAGTTGCTGGCCTTTCCTCAGAAAATATTATCAATGGAGTGATGGTAGGAGAAACAACTCCCTCCACTAGTGATTTGGGCGGCTCCAGCCACAAGGTATCACCCTTTGATACAGTATAATAATATCAGATTCACAACTTCCAAATTCCTTAGATTTACTATGTAGTAATAGATTGAATTCTTAAACTATCCACAACTGCAATGTGTATAGTCTTGTAGCATGAATCTGAAGTTATAAATTTTAAAAAAAAAACAGTTTAGTCTTTATACCTGAACACAACTAATTCTTTGTGATAACAGGGAAGGGAGCGAACTGAATCCGAGTTATCGTACAGCAATGCACAAGGTGATGAACAGTCCAACGTGCCGGAGGAATTCCCGGATACTTTTGTACAATGGGTGACTTATGGACAGACACTTTGCCATTGAACTATCGCACGCGCCAGATGCGTAATGGACATTTTTTCCCAATTGACTTGGCTTGGTCTACTGATTAGAAGAAACTAGAGAGAGCTTTTGTGACAAGGAAGCAGGAACATGCATTTGAGTAGGCTTCTCCATAAGATGATGCATGCTAAGAAGGAAAATCCTAAGGCCTTTCTTGGTATTGACATGCAAACAGCATTAGTTATGTTGTGAAAAATCCCCATCATGTCCTGAAAAAAGCTTAGTATAAAAGAGTATATAGCAAAAACGATTGTAAAATTCTTCTGTCTTCCTTTCTTCTCCTCTCTTACCTTTGTTGTTGTTGTTCGTTGTGTTTCACTGCAGATTCTATTATTCATCTTTTGCCAGTTAAAAAGATCATAGTAGGTGCTCTTGTAAATATTGTTACCCTCTGCTTTGTGGGAGCTTCACTTTTAGAATTGCAGTTAAAATTGATTCTTTTAAATAACTTTGCTTCTTGTTGTGATGTATAACTCGCCCATAATAACCCCCAACACTTGCTATGCCTAAAGTGGTGATTTTTTCGTGTTGGGATTAAGAGAAGTAATAAATTTCATTTTGATACTAGTTATTAAAAGAAAAGGTTCAAATACGAGATCCACAACAGTGCTTTTTGTCTTTGGATAAAAAAACGTTTCCAATCGTTATGTAGCACATTATTATCTCTTGAGTTGATGAACGAGTAAATTAGAAAAACACAATAAAATAAATGGATCATCTATTCATCCAATTAGTTGCAGTGAATAATACTAAAACATAGTAAACAAAATTAATTTTCAGACTAATGCTCAAATTGAGGCATCCAAGAGAAAGGAGGGGCAATGCAAGATTTTGTTGCAACTAGTCTCAAGTTTGCATAATATCTCTTCAAAGAACACGAACACTCCTCAGAAAATCAGCTAAGAATAGGGAAGATGCGAGTAATGTGCTCCAATGGTACACTATCTGCAGAGTTTTTCTTCAAAGCTGGATCATTGAATTCATTTCTAGGAAGGACAATGAGTTGACCTTTGCCTTGGCTCTTCTCGATAGCCCAGCCGCTGTTCGCCACTTGGTGTTCGAGGAATTTGTCCAACGATAAACCCTCTATGTTGATTGCCTGGGAGTTTCACATACAAGAGATTAGATGGTCTTAGAATTCCAAGGTAACATGAGAAACCTAAATTGCTTTAACAATCATACAAGTACATCTGAAAAGCCACGAAAAAAAAAAAACTTCCATATAACCAAATGCTTCAATAGCACAAAACTACAACCATACCTCAGCAAGCACAGTTCTAGGAACCTTTTGGTACGCCAAGGAAAGGACGTGAATGGCATAGCCTCGGATTGCCTGCTCAAATCCTGCAATTTATTTCCATTTGAGCCACCAAATTAGCACGCGTCAACTATAATTATACCATAAATCACAATGTATATTACTTCCGGTCCACTTGTCACAATAGATGTTCTCATGCATCAATAAAGATTTTATTTTTAACTTTCAAGATTTACCCCCTCACATCTTAAGATTAACAGGAAACCATGGTGTGACATTGATATAGTAAGGTTAGGATATTGAAAATTGAGTTAACAGTATAAATGAGCCTTGAAGTTTCATAATTCCCATACTGATGCACACCTAGCTAAACTGGTAGTAATTAAAATGGACATGAGGGAGCATTACCTGGAACAGATTCAACGATATGACGACTTTTCAATGCTTCATCCCAGAACTGCCGAAATCTTCCTGTCTGAAGAAGATAATTGGATCAATACCTAATTTCAAACAAGTGTTTGAGCCTTGAGTAACTAAAGCTAATGCATACCTCCAAATAGTGCGACAGAACAATCAGTGTCTTAAACTGCTCCTCCATTTGCTAAAAATCATCACAGATAAAATTTAAAATCAATAAAAAAAACAAACATATCTTTAAAATTCAGATAGCTATCCCTTAACAAGTGCAAGAAGAAGAAACTACTTCAAAGAAAGGAATGATCTGATGTAAACATACCACTCGTTCAGGAATCAGAAAGAGGTAAAGGCTGAAATCTGGAGCTGGCATTGCCATAAGTGCCTGTTCAAAAACACGAAAATTTTAACATGTGCTACAACTATTCACGAGAATTAATAAATCCAAAAAGTATGCTTTAACCAAACCTTAATCAATATGCGAGCCACAATCTGAGAACTCATTTTCTCTGGTTCAAACTGCCATTAAAAAAAAACATATATTACTCGAAACATACTAATCACTATGCGAGTTGCATTAAGCCATTGATCTTTAAAAAAAATTACCTGGTAGAGGCGAAGAAGGCAGAGATTTGCGTCGAGACTGTAAGTTCCCTCTGTAACCTGATGATAAAAAACGAAAAAAAAAACATCGTTAAAAAATTTAATCATGTTAACATTGTACATAATCGTGTAACTAAACCACGATTAGATTTCAAATTATCAATTCAACAATCTATCAAATAAAAAAAAAAAAGCTTCTAGGTTTAAGAAAACCCCAAAAAAAACAATTGAGGAAGGGAAGATGTAAAAGCAAAAATGAAAGATTAAAAAAAAAGATATATATGAAAGGAGGAAGAAGGAACCTGGTCATTGACATAGTTTTCGAGATCGGGAAGAATATCGGGATTGTATCGGTTAAGAGCAACGAGCTGTTCCACTGTGTAAGGAACTTGTTGCTGTGGCTGTTTTGCGCCGTTACTTTCTCTTGCCATGCTCGCTTCCTCTGTTCTGCTCTGCTCTCACGCGATGATGCGCAAACCCTACCTCAACACAAATTAGTGTTACACAGATATATAAGGCTCTGTTTGGTTCGGCCTCTTGAGCCAGTGTTATATGCAAACACCTTTCTTTTCCCCCTTTTCTTTATAGACGCTCTAGTAAATTATATTTTATTATTTTTTTCGGAGAGTACAAATTTAATGACTTTTGGGATAAAAGTTTGTAATTTAAATTATAATACTACAAAATGAAAGGGATATTTGTGTAATTATTGTTTACCTACCATCAATTGCTAGAACCGAAATAGTTTTTGGAAATAATGGACCGTACAAAAATAATGAAAACATAGGAACATGACATAGTAGTTAAAATTACTTTATTTCATATAATTCGTTATTGGACATAAGAACAATGCAATCGGGTTTAGGTTTCGATAATGGAATCATTGGTGTTGAGACAAATGCGTTCTTTTGAAATCTTAAAATGCTTGAACATAAATCTCTCTGATAGGATGATACTCGTGAAAAAATATAATAATTGGACATAAGATTATGAATTTCCTTGAAGCATTTGTACAAAGAGTAACTATTATTAAGCAATAATTGAGATACAAATAACATTTGAGAATAATAAAATAGAGTTAAAAAGAAATATAGTTTTATGAGTAAAATGTTTAGATATTGAGATTATGTGATGTAGAAATAACATTGTTGATAGTTTTTTCACTATTTTTTTCGAAAAATAATGCATTTCGCATGCAATTGGCAAATTAACTCAAATATATATATATATATTTTTGTGTTTACAAATTCAAAAGATTTGAGATGAAGTTCCAGCCAGCCCATGTTTTCTTATTGAAAGGGCTTGCAAAGTTTAACTGAAACATGTCCTTGCTGTTTTCATCAGATACAGAGAAATCAGTGAGTTTTGCTACAATTTCAGCGCTTTCTTGAACATGCTTCATGTTATAAGGGTCAGTCCACAATTTATTCACAAGCTGCAGCCTCCTCTGTTTTCCTACAGGAGGAACTTCCCATTTTGCATAAAGCAGTTCCCTCTCCTCTGCACTAAGTTTAGTGCTCACCCTCTTTGCTAGGTACTCTCTTTCTTGCTTTAAAGCTTTGATGCTGCATCATTTGACAATCATTCAATCAACCAACACCAAAAAATAAATACCATTTTCTGTGCCTTTACCAACTGTGTGAACCCTCATTGGCCAGAAGGCAACAATTTGGAAGACACCAAGTCATTACATGTAAAAGGGATAGTCAAAGAGACTACATACCTTGCCGAAACTGAGCCGGCAGGTTCATCACCAAGAAGTGCAGGACTAGCATTCCCAAGTTCTGCGAGGTGCTGCTCCAACCATGTCAATCTTCTGAGTTCAACTTCCATATATATCTGATCAGAAGGATCTCCCCTTAACAAAAGATAAAACTGTGTCCGGTGCACAATAGAAATGTGGCATAAATGCCATAGCATGATAATTTGTTGTCTCTGCTGGTCAAATAGTATGTCCCATGGCAAAGGAGATCCACCAGGTGTGTTTGTTTCTTCATTTGCAGACTTGTTAGCCTCAAGCTCCAAAACCTAAAACAAAGGAATTGCTGTTGAAGTAAGATGAAGAAAACAAACACGGGCGCCATAGTAAAGATAATTAGTGGAAATCAGTGAAATTATTTACCTGGCAAACAAGAAGCTGCTTCTGATAATGCAGTTTTGCCACTAGCTCTTTTAACTCGGTAACATAAACTCTGAAGCTCCGAATGTTCTCCTCAGCTGCATTCTTGAACATCTTCTGAATTTTCTTCACATCTACTGATTTCGATTGCCGTGTAGCTGGGCTTCCATCCCTTGATAGAATACTTTCATCACCCTTTCTGGGAGTACCTTTATGTAACCTCGCAAATGTATCACTGCCAGAGGAGGCAATATTATTGTTGGCCGGTACCCTGTTCTCGATTTCATTTTCCATTGCTTTACAAGAAGAGGAGAGAGGTGAGCAAGGAGCTCGTATTATATGTTGCATGTTGGGGCTGTTGCTTAAAGTGAAAGGAAGAATTTTTTTCTTTCTCTGCTGAGTCTTGCTGTCTGGTGTCTCCTCTGTACCGAAAGCAGAGACTAGCTTGTCTATAGATTTCTGAACATTCTCCAGTTTCCTTTCTAAAGATGCAATGGTGTTTCCTTGACTTTTCAACTGACTTATCTTTTCCATCAGGTCTGCCTTATCTGCAGTCACAATTTCTTCTGGAGTAGAACCAGCTACTACCAAGTCTTTTATTTCAGACAGTACTTTTGACATTGTTTCCGCAGTTTCTTGATTCCCAAGATTGTGCGTCACAAAATCCTTGTGCAGAACTTCGAGTGCTCGATTCGCATCCTCACAAAGTTGAAGCTGCCGATTTTCAAGCTTCTGAATTTCACCAACCAGTATGGATGGATCAGGGGAAGCCAATAAGTTCTTCAGCATTGCCTGTCTGCCCACCGCCTTTCTTCGCTCGGGAGTATGTTTACCAATAGCAGCTGGTTCATTGTCTTCAGAAAAAGAAAGACATCTAGCAACATGACTAGAGGGCCCATGATCAATTGATCCCTACAAGAATTATGTAATTTGAGTCAGAAGAATAAATTATGGATAAACTAATGCGAATGATGTGATAATTCCCAATACCTTCCGAACTTTATTTGACCTTTCAACCTCAAGTTGAGATTGTGCAAGATCTCTTTGTCGCCTCAGGTCTTCCATATCCCTTTCCATCTGCAAATTTGTGATTGTCAAGAAAGTTTAGCCTTTTTATGTTGTTTTTCAAAGTTCACTATTGTCTTTGATTGCAGCCAATGCTCAGGATTTGATCCATTATGCAATGTGAAAGTCATAAATGCATTGATTATACATAGACAAGAATAACAAGCTGGGTAAGCTTTATTCAAATGTATTGCGATAGAGAAATCAACAAAATCATCGACCACATCTTGAGAACCAATAGATAATGCAAGAATCCAGATCGCTTAAAAACTTTAACTAGGCAAAGTCACATTTAAAATGAAATTTAAGACCAATAAAAGAAATTTATACCTGTCGAATTCTCAACTCCTTTTCAGCTAGCAATGACCTTAGAGATGAAGATGAAGAAAGATCAGGGCTTCGTAACTCCCCTTCAAGCCGGGCAACTTCCTTTTGCAACTGTCTAACTAGTGTCTTTTCTGAAACAACCTGTTGAAAAACCACCATCAGCTTATTGGTCACGCTTTTTAAAATAAGATCAAATCATATTTAAGCAATTAGTCATACCATATTTACTCGGGCATTGTTAACGACTTCCTTTGCACTGATAGCAAATGTTAGCGTATTTTTTGTTTGCTCCACATGACTTAAGGATGGGCTTATGGTACATATTATTGCTGTTCGAGCATTGCCTCCAAGGGAAGATTGCAATATTCGTGTCAGTTTTGAATCTCTGTATGGTACATGACCACGCTTTCCACCACTGCAAACCAAATCAAGTCGAGAAGCATAATCAGACTTCTGCTTATTGACCAATTGAATAGCAACAAAAGGCCCTTTTTTTCCTTTGGCAGGGAGCACTAAAGATCTTTAATAACTTGTAAATCATAATAATCAACTCTCATTTCAAATTATGCCTTCCTCAAATTAAAACTACCATATAACTATAAATAATCAACTGAATGGATTCATCAATAAACACAAAGACCTTTTAATGCTCACGGATGTTAAAAGGCTTGCTTGTGAATTGTGATCATGTTTCTTTTGTACAAGAAGAACGATAAGAAACAATAGCCACATTATATTTTTTTCAAAAATCTATAAATGCTTTACCTTAGCTTCCTAATGACCGTGGCAAGTGTCAATAAACTTCGGTTGATGTGGTTGCCTTCCTTCAATCTTGTTCCACATGTATTTGTTTGCGAGATGCGCTCACTTCCAGCAAGATCCACAAAGTTCTATTAAGTTACAGAACACTCATTAATATGACTAGCGCATTATCAAGAATTTCTGGTCAAAATATGCAGATATAACATACCAAACTGGCGACATAAGACTTCACATGGCCTGAACTTTCACGAAGGCTGCTCTCTACAGTCTGAAATGTTAAGGAAATGCAAATAAATACTGATTACAGAGCAGTAAACAGTCTTATCTCTAACCTCCGTATAAATTAGCTAAAGAAGAAACATGAGGAGGTTAATAACCAAGAGGAAACGCTGTAATTTGGATGCATCGTCTACTGAAAAGATGACAATGAAAACTTAAATTTAATTCGTTAGGCTTACCAGCCTGATTATTTGATGTGATCTGGAGCTTTTATCATTTAAAGCAGTTTCCCCCACTTGCCTTTGCGCTGCAGATACAATATTTTATATATGATCAGAAATAGCGAAGTAGTGAGTGTCATTTTATATGCAGATAACATAAATAAAGTTTTTCTTATTGAGTGCAAAGTGCACAGAAGTGCTATATAATTACTTCAATTCTGTTACATGTTTTGTCTAGCGAGTACCGAAGGGAAACCTAGTTCAAACATTAGCAATGGGGAAATATAACGAAATTATCTGAAGAACAACAACACTGTGACACCAGATGTCCGAAACAAAAAGAAGCCTATATGCCATGCCTCATAAAATAAAGCAAACCAGATTATAAAACTACCTTCACAGATTCCAATTAAATGCCTTAGATGTTGACCATCTTTAGCTACTTCTTCATTCAGCTTTTCAACAATAGTCCCTTTCTGTACCCAAATAAGATATAAAATAATATCAAAGAAAATGACGATAGTCCTTTATTTAATTAAAGTATAAGATTTATACTAGAGCTATACCTCAGGATCATCCAAAAGCCGAAGAGGACCAGATTCTCGATTAAGAAGGTCTATGACAGTCTCATTATAGATTTCCAAAGCAGCTATTCTCAAGATAAAATCCCTTTCTGGCGTCTGTGAATTGAAATGAACACAAAATGTCCATAAATGCAGAAATTGGTACATACTTACATAGAACTCAAATCATGAATATCCTTTCTCATTTTTTTTTTTGAAACTAATGTATAAATATGGTCATGTGTTCATCATCATATCCACCTTCTCATTCCACAAAGATAGCTAAAATAATGTTTGGCATCAATAGTAACTCACATTCTTGATGTACTCGTAGATATCCCTAATAGCATTCTCAGTGATGCCTCTCATTGTGAACGTCTTCCCGCTGCTAGTCTGCCCATATGCAAATATTGTTGCTGCAAGATAAGACAATGCAATTGTTGAAATGATTCAAAAGAGCCCTAAAGAACAAAAAGTGTCTTGAAATATGGTTTAACTCAAAATAAGTTACCATTGATCCCAGAGAGTGCCGATAGGGCCACGTCCCTAGCCCCTTCTTCATAAACCTTCTGCGTTGAGCATGAAGGAGCAAACACTTTATCTGTGCCATAACAATTAATGAAGACATTATATCAAAAAGGAAATAGACACTTATCAAACAGATGTCCTAGTCCGCATTAAGAAACATAATAAAAGCAGTAAATGCGATAAGAATCAATAATCAATGATATGAATACAATTACAATATCCCGTGGTTGCCAACAAAGTTTATTCTCTCATTGATTTCCATTTATGACAAATTTAAATTCCTAAATCTCCATTTATGAGAAAAGTTCAGTTACAAAAAAGGAAAATCAAATCAAAATGTAGAACAAGTCACGTGCAAAGCACATGAGGAGGAGGTTGATGCACAGTTACCGAAGGTGTATGGAGTTGGAGGCCTGTCTTGAATAGGATTCTTGAAGACAATGGAGTGGTCATCCAAGCAATCCCAAGCAATTAGGTCGTACATGGCTTGTTCCTTGCGGTTGAGTGGCCTCATCCGAACCGTCACCAGAATCTTCTCCTCACGAACCCTGGCACTACCTCCAGGTGTACATGCCAGCTGGTTCCTCCTTACCTTAGACGACAACGGCGTTACCGATCCAAGTGTCTCCGCCATATATACTGCTCCTCTGTCAATTTCTGCAAATTGATTCAAGATTTAATTTAATTTAACTTACACATCAGAAATAGCAATACACTCTCCAACACTTACTTCATTCCGGAAAGAGAAAGAAAAAAAAACAGTTGAAAACTGAAATTCTGAAGATCAACATTTATACATGAACAATAACAAAGCTAGTTTCTAAATTTTACAGCTCAATGTGTTGGCCGAAACCGATTTTTTTCCGTTTCTTTTTATGTTCTTGATTTTCAATTTTCCAAATTGAAACACATTTTATTCAAGAAGGAACATTACTCGTCATCGTGAAAAGGAAAGAGAGAAGAATTACTTACTTGGAGGCTAAGAAGCGAAGATCGAAGATGGTAGGTGGTTGGGAACTGCAGGAGAGGTGGATTCGCCGTGGAAATGCAAATGCAAATGCGGAACGACGTAGTTTGGAAGAATGTTGTGAAGAGCAAAGTCTGTGTAAGGATGCAATGCTTAGAGTCAGAGAGAGATAGAGATGAACAGGGAAATGGAGAGAGAGGGAGAGAGAGAATAGTAACGGCTACTTAGTGGTGGCTCTTTCCGTTCAGTGCGCGCATCGCCCACGAGGAGAAACAGTAAACGGACTTTTTAAATTCCTGGGTCCCACTCCTTTTTTGGGCCGCCATACTGGGTAGGCCCATTGATGGAGCCCGTTAGTTTATTCGGGCCATTCCCTTGTTCCTAAAGCCCTGTTTAAGTTACTCTACTCCACATTCCTTTCTTATGCGTTGACAAAAATAAAAAAAGATGCAAAATAATAATAATGATAATAATAAACTACATTTGTATTTATAATAGCAGTATAGTCTCATCAATCACTCTTGGGTAAATAATAATAATAATAATAATAATAGTAATAGTCCATAAATGGATGAAAATATATTAAGTAGTATATATGCTATGGAGAATCATGAAGTCATGGTGAGCAAATATAGCTCCGGGAACCTATCCTGTTTCTGTCATCAAAAGATTTAGATTAGCTTTGAAAGTCGTTTTCATGCTTTCTTTATTCAAACTATAGAAACGGAACTATAAGAAGTCTTTTGTGTGTGATAGCAACTGTTTACTGTTTAGGAGGAGAAGCCTTTCAAAAAATTAGTTTTTTACTTTTAAAATATGAATGAAATTAAAAAGAAATATGGCGTAATTGAATTTACGTGATAGAATATTGGTGGCATGAAAGGGTCGTCACTTATCACGCCTATTTTTCATGTGCGTGGCACTCATGAGGTTGCAATTTCACTTGCCCAATTGCCAATCGCCTATGTCTCTTTATATTATAAATATTAATATTGCCAATATAAAACGACCGCATCCATATAGTTTTAAATAATTTTTTACATCAATATGCCCCAAATATAGATGCATGAACCACAATAATGTTCCAAAGAATTTTGATATTTACTAATAATGATAATATTCTATTTTAAGTTAAATAATATTTTAATAATAATAATAATAAATAAATAAATAAATAAACACAAATACTTGGGGCACAACAAAAAACCAACCAAAACAGCCAACAAAGCCCATTTTAACACTTTTGACCCAAATAGCATTATTAACCATATGTATTTTTTGTAATGGATTAAGTGATTTAGACCCAATTTCTTATTGTTGACTGTTTTGATTGTTTTTTTGTTGTGCCTCTAATCATGCTCAAGATACCTAACCCATAACGTACAAGTAGCTGAGACGACATTCAACATTTCTCCTCTTTTTTAACTTTCCAAATTATAATAAATAAATAATATTTGGGAGGTTAAAAGAAACCAATGGTAGCAAGTCCAATATTATGGGCCAACATTGTTATATAGCCCTAATCAATTATAGCTAATTCTCTATATATATTTAATGGCTTTGAGGCCATAAAACAAATTGACAAAACAAAAAGGTCAAAAGTTTCTATTACAATCCTTAATTTGCCTCTAAACTATACATGCCAAAGCATTAAGTACAAATTCTTTTATATTTATGTTTCACATGACATTGTCATATGTAATTTATTACTATTAATTTTAAAAGTGAAATTCATACATAATATTAGATTCAAGATAATTAATGATAATAAATTATATATGATGTTATCATATAAAAAATTAATAATATTTGGTGTACAATATAAATATACTCAACTAGTATTTAAAGTTTGTTATACATAATACATGATATGTGTTATATGTATAGCACACGTACGTATAACACACGTTCTGTATTATATATAACACACGTTAAATACTAGTTAATCATTATTTTATTGTACCACAAGTATTATTGTATAAAAAATTAACGTGAGAAGATTACTCATTTTGATGCACCTTGTGAGCCTTCAAATCATTGAGAGTTAACAATAAAAAGAGAGAGTGCTTAGGAGTCGGGAGTAGCTTTCGAAGAGCAACATGCATCAACGTGGAACTCATCGAAATTGGAGTAGTCCACAACATATGCAACAAAGCCATTATTATTGAAATCTTAATGATCGTATTTTTAAAGCCTTTTCTTAAAAGATGACAACCTCCTAAAATGCTTTCCACTTTCTTATTTCTTATTTAATATTTTAAAAGTTAGTTAATGGGCGTATTAGAAATGGCCTAACTTGACTCATTTCACTCCTGAATTTTATATGCATTTTAAAGATTTTTTATAAAGTAAGTAATACAAGTTTGTTATTTGTCACACTGTAATAAGACTGGTGATGAATGACAGAAGATGGCATCACTCATTTTTTATTATAATTTGATTAATCATTACTTGTCAATTACTAAATAATTTAGCTCCAACGAAGTAGTTTCTGTATGAGGTATATTTTCAATCTTATTTTACATATCTAATAAACAAAATTATTTAAATTTAGTACTTACTCCCCACTATTATGGTCACTCACTCACTCTTTACTTACTAACTAGTACTGTGGGCTGCAAAATATCTCCTAAAGCAAAATGATAGAGCGAGATGGTTGACAGCTATATATATATATAATATGTGAAAGCTCATTACCAACTTGACTATGAATGAATTATGAAACAAGATACACCAACATTTGGGTTGGTAACTTTCAGTGCTGCAGTGCACATTCCCAATATATATATATATATATATATATGAATAAAGCAGAGCAATGATATATATGTTATCCTAATAATTCTCTTAATTTAAAATCTCACTTACAATAATATTAGTATACAACATATATATATATATATATATATATATACATATATATATATATATATATATATATAAAAGTTATCCTATCTATATATGAATGTAAATGAAACTTTAAATATTAAATAGAATAGAGCATCGGTAGAGTTACAACATAAAAATCAGTCAAAACAGCCAACAAATAGAAATTCAGCTCATTAAAAATATACTCATGATTAAAATGTTATTTAGGGTATAAAATGTTAAATGGACTTTGTTGATTGTTTTGCCCGAAAAAATGTTATTCCCCAAGCATCTGTGAATAAAATATAGAGGTATATAATGTAGGAGAATATATCATTATTCTTCACATATAAGTAAGAGTTACATTCACTTCTCCTTTGATTGAAAACTTAATAATCCGATAACAAAATTGTATAATTTGCAATTAAATTAGGGGTTGGTTAGGTTGGGCAATCAAGCTCCTAACAAAGGGGGAACCACAATTATATAAATAGTACAGGATTAATTAGAGTAATGAGTAATAATAAGTGACGCTTTGAGTGTAAGAGAAGTCATTTTATTTTGGCAAATGAAAAGCCAATATATGAGATCTGTGTCCCTACAAAAACCATCTAAGTAACCCACTGATTTTTCATTACGGCAATCTATTATTATTATAATTATAAATTTATGCATATATTATAAATTACATTATTATTATTATAGAATGGGACTAATTGCAACTTGGTGGTCAAGTGTCAACGACCCAATCACCACAGATTTTATTTCGGAATTTGAGGTTTTCTTTCGTTGTAATTATTTATTTATTTATTTATAATTTATAATAATTTCTCACTCCCCTCTCTCGCTTGAAATGTACGCAGGAACATAATAAGTGAATCATTCATTCCAGTACTTATCTTTTATTTATTTAATTTTTGAAGATCAACACTTACATATATAAATAAATCATAGTTGACATTTTAAACATTTGTATGATGTTATTAAAGATATTAAACTCTGGTCTCTGGCCAGTACGTACGCATAGGCCTATTTTAAATCATATGATGTTATATATTTTCTCGAAGTAATACTATATATATATACATAAAATTAGTCATTATTTATAATAATTTAATTTTTTAAAATTATTAATTTAACTTTTAAATATATTAAGTTAATTTATAATATTAAAATTTGAATTAATAATTATAAAAATTAAATTATTTTATATGATGACTGATTTTATTATGTATACAAATTATTCCTCATTTTCATATTGTCTTGCATAGATAGATATTCAGATCTAGTTTAAGGAGACAATATTAATTAAGTGTTCAGCTTTAATTATAACGGGGATTATTTGATATCACCCCTGATTAAATCTCATGAAATTATTTTTATTAAAGTTAATTTCATACATGAATTGTTTATTAATAACATGTAAAGAAGTGATAAATCAATTTAAATAATTAGTTACTAATCCCACCTACTCCGCATCCTATTATTTTTTAATTAGTATATATGTTGCAATTATAATATCATAGTGCATTAGTGCTTTCTTTTCAGGACTCACCTTTGTATAGTCAAGACAAATAGTTCGGTTTTCACCAATTGAAAGATACAAGACCAAGAGAGCACATATATATATATCTATATATATACAAACAAATGATATATCCTCATTGATGACGATGGAGAACAAAGGCACACATATTTTCCACGATGATGCCATAGCTTAATTATATTAGCTTATTATTATAATATAAATAATTAAGCTAAGTTGAAGTCCATATATGTTTTAATTAGTCATACTTATTAATCAATGTTAGCCATAAATCAAATCAATAAATAATTAAAGAGTAAACGACAAATTAGTCCCTATCGATTTTTGTCGTGGACAAATAAGTCCTTAATAAAAATAAATATAGTAAAATTGTCTCTAATCAATACAAATATTAGACTTATAGGCCCCTCGGTTATTTTCACCATTTGACTTAAAGGTCCCTAACCAATACAACCGAGAGACCTATGAGTCTAACATTTGTATTAGTTAGGGACAATTTTACTATTTATTTTAATTAGAGACCTATGTGTTCACGTCAAAAATTGATAGGGACTTATTTATCTTTTACTCATAATTAAATTATGAACACTATTTTTAATATCATGACAGAAAACATCAAGAATTATGAGATTATTTTTGGTACTACATTTTATTGGACTAGGATCACGCGTTTCATTAATTCAAAAGTTTTAAAAAATTTTAATTCATTAACCCAGCGATCAAATTATTATCATCGATAATAAATAAAAAATTATAATTAATAATTTTCTGTCAGCTCCTTCTCGGAGTCCCTACACAAAATATATAAATCAAGTTATAGAGTATATTAGGTTTGTGTTTGTGTTTGTGTTTAGATGAACGTGTCAATCAAGTGTTGACTACTCATACTAATATGTTGGGTGTTAGGCAAACCAAACTACTCCACTTAGTTACTAGTATTACAACTAAAAGGCAATTAAGGGATTTAACGTGCATAAATATCGCTTTTTCCAAGCGAATTGGGAACTAATTATTAGTTAATTAAAGAAAATATAAGGCAAAGCTAAGGGATAGTTAGTCCTACCGAATTTGTTGGTGTACACTACCCTTATTTCTTTCTAAGCTTGACATAAATTGAGACAACCTTTTTTTTATTTAATTTCTTAATCCAAACCCACTCTACACTCTACATACATTCTAAACTAGAATTATATATTATCGTCCGTAATCATCCTGTTTAGTTGGAATTATAATATATATAACATGATATGCTTTTACTTAATTAATTAAAAGACCGATCCAATGTAACATCATTAGTTTTAAATATATATATTAACATTAATGTAATTAGTTGATATGTAAGAGAAGTTCGTTAGTGAAATTGACAAATTTATAATTAAATGATATGTATACATATATTTAATATATGAATTTAATTTTTATACAATGACAACGTAAAATTCTTTTATACGATCATTCAATTAGAATATTTAATTTGTATAATTTTTAAGTAGTAAATGATTAAATAAACAATTATGACTGATGTGATAATGCACAATTGAATGAGTGTCCAAAAAATTTTTACATTTTCATAATATATAAATTAAATGTTAAAAGAAAAAGACATTTTACATTAAATATAAATTAAAAGTACAATCCAAGAAATTAAAAGAAGCAAAAAAATCAGACTTTTTTAGATTGTAACTTTTTAATTCATATAGCTAAATGTCATTTTACTTTATTATATCAAATCGAGTGTTAAAGTTGGCTCATATAAATGGATAAAAGGCTATCGGAATTTTGCATGCGAAAAAGATTGAAAGAAGAAAACAGAAAACTGATGAGACCTCCTCGGCCTGATGGCTGATGGTACATGCTTCACGTGTTGGATGTATGGATGCAGATTTTCAGAATTTTCTGTTTTTTTCTCCTTATATATTGTTTCAATAATATTTATTATTGCTAATCATGAAATTCAAATGATCGATATCATTTTTTTTTCGATTGGAAAATGGGATTATCGAAAACCCTACTGCTGATGATTATGCAGTTTCTCTACTGATAATTATTAAAATTTGTTTAGAAAATTATAGAATTAAAAATCATTTTAATAATTGGTCATAAAAAATATTTTTTTTATAATTGGTATGATGAGCTACGAGAGAAAGTAGAATTGTGTCTCTAGAAACAACCTGGTACACAATGACGTGCGCATTATGAAATTGAATGGAGTCAGCATTTCCCTATATATAGTTCATTTTAGAAATTTTGACATTAATTAAATTTTAGAGCAAAAAAGAAAAATAAAAACAAGGGAATATATCAAGAACCAAACAATTAAGAGTTTTTTTTTCTTTCATAAATTTAAATACAACTTATTATTTCAATACCTCACAATTCAATATTTATGTAACACTTTTTTTTTTTTGGTAGGGTATATTTATGTAACACTTTATTATTTCATTTTCATCTTTATTGAGCAACGGTACACAGAGGAATATCCTAATGGATAGGCCAAGATCCAAAGCAAAAATCTCGGTCCCACATGTACCAGAAAAAAAAATATAATTTATTTAATTACAGTGGCTACTTTAATAAGAATGATGATCGTCTTATAACACAAATGCGTTTAATTAATTTCAATGTGTATTATATATATGATATAATATTTTTATACGTATAATATATGTATATATAGCATACATTATATTATATATATAGTACATGTTGAATACTAATTGAACATATTTATATTATATTACAATATTATTCCTTTAATAAAGATGAGCTGCCAAAACATGCTGGCCAAACTGGACTATAACATTATTATGAGAATTGAGAAATAAAAGAAGAAACACAATCAAAAACAGCAGGAGCAGAGTCACAGATCAGAAACAAACACATACAATTTATCCGTTTTTGGACCGAAAACCAGGTCGGAATTCAACGTCTTAACCCCCACCACTAGTTTACATAATGCTATATATCCAAACATATACGTCTATTTATTAGTTCAATTTTAATCAATCTCTTTGTAAAATATGGATTATATTTTACCATTACACAAAATTATTAAAAGTACACTGCCGTTATTTTCAACCCATCTTTTAACTTTCTATCAATGATTAATGAATAACCCTAACGTGTTTGAGAATTCTAAAAAAGATGTTCATACTTTAGGAAATTAAGAAAGAAAATGAGGTTAAAGAAATTAAAATTAACTTTGGGGGTACCGTCCCCACGTGACAGCGCGTCTGTTAAGCCAGCGATTGGTGATTTATCTTACCGTATATTAAGTCAGAAACTGTGTTCTCCCTCGGTTTCTTGTATTTTACTATTTTATATCATTATGAACTTTTATTTCATCCTTTTCGGTTTAATTGAATAATTTCATTTACGATTTGACAATAAGATAATATTTAAATGAAAATATATTAATATGTTTTCTCCCTAGGCATTTCCTTTAATTTATGCATGTATTTGTGATAAGAAATCTATTCTAATTTCTTTTTAATCTCACCAATTTGAAGAATTCATGAGCATAGTTTTTTAATATCAATGTTAAACCTTTAACAAATTTCCAGAGAATTATATTCCAATTAAAAGAAACTCATATTAATTGGTACATGCATCATTTAACATTTTGTCAAAATAAATGAAAAAGGAAGATTAAAACTTGTACGTAGTTGTCGGTGTTTATTGCCACGTTAGACATGAAAAACTAAGCCACGGTGTCCTTCATTTATGAGTATGTGGGGCCCATTATTGACGCATCGGTTAAATTTGGACGCACTAGAGGGGTACGTGTCACGTGGGGACCATGCAAAATTATCTAGAAATCTCACTCTCATTTCATATACGAGAAATTGGAGGCCCTCTTACGTCAATGTCTAGTGGATCCTCCAATAAAAACCTGACACGTAACCGTATAAGTATCCGTAGCATTTCGATTTTCCGACACAACGAAATCTAATCTAACATCCACCACCGCACCCACGATCGTATTTCGTACCGTAATTGGCGTAGCTCCGACTTTCAGGTGGCATCTTTTATTTTTCTAAGCTCCAACTATATTCATTAATGTAATTAATCTTTTTTTAATAATACTTATAAATGACAAAACCTAGGAGCAGTTTTGTGGATGAGACAACAGTATTGAGTCAAAGACTACAGGAACCGTAGAAAAACCAGGCCAGCTAAAACGAATTGCATAGTTTAATAAAATAATGTTTATCGTACAACAGAAATACGTTCAATGAACATTTTACGTGTGCTATATATAAAACATAATGTATGCTATATATATATAACACATATGTATAGTATATATTATTCCTTATATATAACACACATTGAATGTTCGTTGAACGTATTTATGTTATACGATAAATATTATAATAGTAAACATTTATTATTTTAATGAATTAGGAATGGACAGAAGGGCAGGAATACTATAAAATAATAGAGTACTGGGCTTTGATACAAAAGAGCAAGAGTAAAGTGGATAAGGAAACGAGTATAAAAATAGGAGTGATGAGTAGGAGAGAGAACGGGGTTGTTGTGTGATGGATCGGTGAGAAAAGTGGTTTTGTGAAAACAACAAACAAACCACAGGAAGGTTGGCAGTAATAATGGAGCCACTCCTTTTCTGGGAAAAAGCTGCATGCAAAATTATGTAAATAAATTATTATTTCTCAATTTATAATTTCCTTTATCAAATTATATTACCAACCATACTAAATGTGATCAGGTCTTGCATGGTTATATAGTACTATATTAATAATCTGTGTCTTATAAATATTTATGATCGTATATTTAGTATGGTTGTAAAAATCTTAAATATGTTTCAGAACTACAGTATATGATAAAATTTTATACTAAATGAAACATATTCTATGTAAATTTATGATTATTTATTTCGATTTTCAATATTTAAAAATTATATTAAACTTTTAAAACACACATTAGATGTGTGCCAAGAAGCAGGACCATATAATACTTCCACATAACTAATTAAGTAGTATATAACCAACCAAACTACATGGAGGGTAAATTGGACTTTATAATCTTATCTTTCAACTCCTAATCAAATTTAGGTGTACATGTAATAATTAATATACACTCCTACCACTATTATAAAAGGACAACCAAGGTCCCCAATATACAGCACCATTCACTCTTGTTTTTTTCATTCTTTTGAGATATTCCCATAAACCTCATTACATTGTTTTGGCCTTTTGCCACCCCTCTTTTTCCTGTTCTTGCCTCATTCATTTGCTTTGTATTCTCCTCCGGGTTCTGGCATTTCAAATTTGAGGTATGCAACTTGATGATTTTATAAATGGCAAAAGTTTAAATATAGATATATAAATAATTTACAACGTCAAATCATGGTGTTTTTCCGATATTTTCTTTGGGGGGGTAATTGTCACTTAATCATCATCACTTAGCCAGTAAATTGATTTGTTTAGTTCGGAGCATATTCTTTATAAGGTCTCCTCCACCGTTGCAATATCTAATTATTGATACTTCCTTGTTTTCTAGTGATATATATTAAATATCATATATTATATATTATCTATACATTACTTCATAGTACATAAATTAATTTAAGTACTAGCTAGCAAGGGTCTACCCAATTAATCTTTTATTAGTGTAAACTCCAATAACTAGGCATGAATAGGGTTTAGTAGGTAAAATTACACCAAAGTCCATGCTTAATTAGTGACGAACACCACATTGCACCCACCACTAAGCTCACTAGAAACTTATTTTTGCTTAAAAGAAAAAGAAAAAGAGAAATTGAAAATTTCTACTAGTAAAAAGTTAAACACACTTTAAAGTTATGATAGTTAATTATCTGTCACATGCATTACTGTACAGCATTTCAGAATTAATCACTTCAAATAATTTCATACGGTAAATAGTAAATGATAAAGTTTATACTATAGTTTTAATATAAATGGATTGTCATTGATGACAAGACTAATATAATGTGTTTTTTATACAATGTATAATAATCATTTGACATAAAGAACTAACATTTTTAAAACCAAAGATTAAAATAATTTAATTTTATTTTGCTATAAGAATATGATTATCTTACCATTGAGCAAAATAAATGAAACTATCATTCGAAAGAAATAATTTTTACAATAAGAGAAAACTAATTTCACTAAAATCAAACATAGATAAATATAAATGAAACATAATGATAACATCTATTCTATAAATGATGTGTGATGTATTTATTAAAAGAGAAATATTGATTTATAACAAAAAAAAAAAAAAAGTAATAGACTGTGCACAGTATATAATATGTAATATATACAACATATATTACATATTATGCACGTCATATAGGACATGTTGTACACAATATATTACATATTGTAACATAATATTTTTTTATAACATGTGATAATATTGTACATAATATATTATATATAACATATAATATATATTGTACACATTATATAGTATTTATTGAGCATAATATATTGCATGTTTTAATTATTTTTAATCGTACTTATATAGTAATATATAATAATGTTTTTATTAAAATAGATATACATATTCTAATTGAAGCTACTTGCAGAATATACTCATACATTATGAATTTACAAAAGTACCCTTGTCCTCTAATCCTTCGGTGGGGTAAGTAAGAAGAAAGCGAAAGATTATTGACCTTTGGTGAATCTCTTAATATCACTCCTTAAAATAAAAAAAAAAATATTAGTAATATAACTTTATTATTATTATTTTTCTATGATGAACATCTTGTGAAATTCCCATTTAGTGTTGGCGCTCCATGTCTATAAATGGAGGCAGCTACCACCTCAGTTTCCATTCATTCATTCATCTTCTCATTATATCCCCTCTCTATTTTGCGTTTACTCTGTTTTTTCATAGGTATTCTTTTTTCTTTTCTTTCTTCTTTTGTTTTTCTCTTTTAGTCTTTTCTCGTTGCTCTGTTTCTCTGCCGTTTTTCACCACCTTCCCCTGTTTTTGTGCTCTGTTCACGGAATCCACCCCAGAACGATCTAGACACTCTTGCATGTACATTTTGATCGCTAGATCAGGCACCATGCTGTGATCATGAGCCTCTATAGTGGTCATTTTGATCCATCTCCATCTCTGATCATGAAATGGGGTGCTCATGCTCGATCTTAGTCTAGCTCTGTTTCTGGGGTGGTTCTGTCTCTGCTGAATTTTACTCTGAATTTTTCACTCCACTCGGTTTCTGGGAACGAGGTTCGGTCGGTTTTGTTTGTTTTTTTCTCTCCGCTAATTCTGTGCTGGTTGTGAGAACTTGATGGCCAAAAAAAAAATGCATGTCTTAGGTTAAAGAAAAACAAAAGAAGGAAAAAGGCTCTTACACAGCCTGGCCTTGAACAAAGAGCTACTTTGTTGGCTTCTCATTATTAAATAAATAATTAATTGATTTTAAATAAATAGTTAATTAATTTTTGTTTAATGAATAGTGTTCTAAGTTTAACATGTGGTTTTATGAGGTTTAAGCCTGAACTCCAATACTCAATTAATCAATTTAAATTACATAAAGCTCAAGAATTTTTTTTTCCTTACAACCACTTTGGATGCTATTGGTGTTTTAATTAATTGAACAATAAATAAAAGTGGTTACACTGAAAAAAGAAAGTGCGTCCTGCAATTATTCTCCTGCACTGTTTAAGGTTGAAATCATAGCTGAACAAAGATTGAAGATCTGTTGAAAAATTAAATTTTTTTTGTTGGACAGGTGGTTGGTAAGGTTGGGTGGGTGGGTCTAGATTGAAATCCAATCCAATTTTCCAAAATAATTAATTTTTTTATTTTATTTTATTTTTTTCACTTGTTTTGTCTATTGACTTTGTGAAGACAGTTTGATCACCCTCCTCTTTCCATGGTGATTTGTTGTCTAGAATATTGATCTGTTTGTTACAGTTTTTTTTTTTTTTAATTTTACTTTTATATTTAATTTTAATTACAAGTATAATTTTTTTGATTTGATTTGTGAAATGTTGTTGCAGGAAATGGCCTCCGATCGTCTGACCCGTGTTCACAGCCTCCGTGAGAGGCTTGATGAAACCCTCACTGCCAACAGGAATGAAATTCTGGCCCTTCTCTCTAGGTATCTCTCATCAAAATCACTTTTTTATTTGGTGGAATTTGTGATCATTCTGTGGGTTTAGGCTAATAATAGAACTAGTACTAATTGAATTTTGCTGAAGCATGTCTCTGTCTGTCTAACACTTGAAATGTTTTGATTTTTTTATTTAAAAGGATTGAAGCCAAGGGAAAGGGGATCCTGCAACACCACCAAGTCATTGCTGAGTTTGAGGAAATCCCTGAGGAGAACAGGCAGAAGCTTATTGATGGTGCTTTTGGAGAAGTTCTTAGATCTACTCAGGTTGGTTACTATAAAACTCCTTTATGATTATGATCACACTATTTGATGGGGTTTATCTGGGGTTTTGTTGAATTTATTCTTTTTGTGTTGACTATATATATATAGGAAGCTATAGTTTTGCCACCATGGGTTGCTCTTGCTGTGCGTCCAAGGCCTGGTGTCTGGGAGTACCTTCGTGTGAATGTTCATGCTCTTGTTGTTGAGGAGTTGCAAGCTGCTGAGTACCTTCGCTTCAAGGAGGAGCTTGTTGATGGAAGGTAAGTTATTCAGTCAAGGCATACTCTGCTCTGATTTCAGTTCTTAGTGCACACAACTTGTTTGATAATAGTACTCTGTTATGTTGTGCAGCTCTAATGGCAACTTTGTGCTTGAGTTGGACTTTGAGCCATTCACAGCATCGTTCCCTCGCCCAACTCTCAACAAGTCAATTGGAAATGGTGTTCAGTTCCTCAACCGTCACCTTTCTGCTAAACTCTTCCATGACAAGGAGAGCTTGCACCCACTCTTGGAATTCCTCAGGCTCCACAGCTACAAGGGCAAGGTATATTAACTATCTTAGTAAACCAGATTTGTGTTATTCATTCAATGATTTGTGTTGCTGATGAAGATTTGTTGCATGTGCAGACATTGATGTTGAATGACAGGATCCAGAACCCTGATGCCCTCCAACATGTTCTGAGGAAGGCTGAGGAGTACCTTGGCACACTCCCTGCTGAGACACCATACTCCGAATTCGAGCACAAGTTCCAGGAGATTGGCTTGGAGAGGGGTTGGGGTGACACCGCCGAGCGCGTCCTCGAGTCCATCCAGCTCCTCTTGGACCTTCTTGAGGCCCCTGACCCTTGCACCCTTGAGACCTTCCTTGGAAGAATCCCTATGGTCTTCAATGTTGTGATCCTCTCCCCACACGGTTACTTTGCTCAAGACAATGTCTTGGGGTACCCTGACACTGGAGGCCAGGTTAGTTAGATCACATGAAAAATTCTTCAATCTGTGATATTTCTCATATCATTTGATGTTTGAAGTTTAACATGATTCATGTGTGTTTCTTGTGATCTTGTAATATATATAGGTTGTTTACATCTTGGATCAAGTTCGTGCTTTGGAGAATGAGATGCTCCATCGCATCAAGCAACAAGGCTTGGATATTGTTCCTCGCATTCTCATTGTAAGTTAGTCTTTGTGAGGACTATCTTCCTCAGCTTTGGTTGTGGTGTGGATATTTGTCTAATTGGTGGTGTTGGATGCAGATCACTCGTCTTCTCCCCGATGCTGTGGGAACCACTTGCGGGCAACGCCTGGAGAAGGTGTTCGGAACAGAGCATTCCCACATTCTTCGTGTTCCCTTCAGAAACGAGAAGGGAATGGTTCGCAAGTGGATCTCAAGATTCGAAGTCTGGCCCTACCTGGAAACCTACACCGAGGTAAACTAAACTAAACTCTCGATTCATTCGTGAAACAAGTTGGAAGATCTCATCAGAATTTAACTGAATATTTTCATTTCATTTGATTAGGATGTTGCACATGAACTTGCCAAGGAGTTGCAAGGCAAGCCAGATCTGATTGTTGGAAACTACAGTGATGGAAACATCGTTGCTTCTTTGCTGGCACACAAATTGGGTGTCACTCAGGTTCGTGTCCAAATAGCATTGCATTGCATTGCTTCAGTTAAATTTGTAACGAACAAAATCATAACTTAACTTGAGTCCATTGCTGCAGTGTACCATTGCTCATGCACTTGAGAAGACCAAGTACCCCGAATCCGACATTTACTGGAAGAAATTCGAAGAGAAGTATCACTTCTCATGCCAATTCACAGCTGATCTTTTTGCCATGAACCACACCGACTTCATCATCACCAGTACCTTCCAAGAGATTGCGGGAAGGTGAACCACCCATTTCATCATCATTCACTATGCTGCCTGCTTTGCTTTTCTTCCCTTTTTATGTATTGATTGATTGATGATCATACTTACTGAGTTTGTTTGTATTTGCATAAACTGAACAGCAAGGACACCGTTGGACAGTACGAGAGCCACACAGCATTCACCCTTCCAGGGCTGTACCGTGTTGTTCACGGTATCGACGTCTTCGATCCCAAGTTCAACATTGTCTCCCCTGGTGCTGATCAAACCATCTACTTCCCATACACCGATACCAGCCGCCGCTTGACGGCCTTCCACCCGGAAATCGAGGAGCTTCTCTACAGCTCCGTTGAGAATGAAGAACACATGTTAGTTTGTTAACACTCCCTCCCTCCCTCCCTCACATGATCAGTTTTGTCATATGTGTGTACTAATGCAATGCAATGTGATTGCTGTTTTTACAGTTGTGTGTTGAAGGACCGCAGCAAGCCAATCATCTTCACCATGGCAAGGCTGGACCGTGTGAAGAACATCACCGGCCTTGTCGAGTGGTACGGCAAGAACGCCCGCCTCCGTGAGCTCGTGAACCTCGTGGTGGTGGCCGGAGACAGGCGCAAGGAGTCCAAGGACTTGGAAGAGAAGGCAGAGATGAAGAAGATGTACGGCCTCATCGAGACCTACAAGCTAAACGGCCAGTTCCGGTGGATCTCGTCGCAGATGAACCGTGTCAGGAACGGAGAGCTCTACCGTGTGATCTGCGACACCAAGGGAGCGTTCGTGCAGCCCGCCGTGTACGAGGCATTCGGTTTGACAGTTGTTGAGGCCATGACTTGTGGGCTGCCCACATTTGCCACCTGCAATGGTGGTCCTGCTGAGATCATTGTCCATGGAAAATCAGGGTTCCACATTGACCCCTACCATGGTGACCGTGCTGCTGAGCTCCTTGTTGAGTTCTTTGAGAAGTGCAAGGTTGATCCTTCTCACTGGGACAACATCTCCCAAGGTGGTCTCCAGCGTATTGAAGAGAAGTAAGAATTGTCTCTCTGTGGTTCTGCTTTTTCTCTTGTCTTGTGTTCTTGCTGCTTAGCCTTTTTCTGGTTTTTGGTTAAACAGGTACACATGGCAAATTTACTCCCAGAGGCTTCTGACTCTGACCGGCGTCTATGGATTCTGGAAGCACGTGTCCAACCTCGACCGCCTCGAGAGCCGCCGTTATCTCGAGATGTTCTATGCTCTCAAGTACCGCAAATTGGTATGTTACTAACTCTCTGTCCATTTTACTAACGTATCTCTGTATAATATCATCATCATTAGGAGTTAGGTTATAATATCATCATCATTAGGAGTTAGGTTATATGTATGAAATGTTAGGTTATATGTATGAAATGTGTTTCAAGTTCAAGTTAGTAATGAATGATGTGTGTTTTTGTTGTGATATTAGGCCGAGTCTGTGCCCCTTGCTGTTGAGGAGTAAATCTGAGGCTGAAGAGATAGAGATGATGATAAAATGGGGAATATGGAGGAACCGGCTTTTCTTCTCTCAATTTGGAGTCTTTTCTTTTTTTAAATATAAATAATGTCAATGATTTTGATTTGTGATTAGGCTTTTGGGATAAATGGGGAGAAAAAGAATGTCCTTCTTGTTTTTGTACTTGTATTTCTGTGTTTGAATTGAAATGAAGCTTTGAATGGTGGGTGGTTTTACCCATCAATTCCAATTTTAAGCCGTTCCTTCTTTACTTTGCTCTCCATATTCTTCTTATATCTTCAGTTTTCAACTTGGTAGTTTCATATTATCCTTATCCTTAGAAGTTTAAAAACAAATAGAACAAAAAAGAGATAAAGGACTAGATGAAGTTGTCGTTGTCAAATTTCTATATTCGATTCAATTCACAAACTGCAATTGGCAAAAACCTTTTCAGCGTGGCTTATTATGCACGTCGTCTTGTGTTTGGGCTGAATTCAATTCCAACTGAATAAACGTTCTTTGGTAGTCAAGAATTGCTGCTCTCTAATCCTTCTTATAAAGTGGGAGGAGCATCTTCTTCTGAACTGTGTATATATCATCATCCAAGTGAATCCATCTGGAGAAGAAGCTATGAACCAAATTGCAGTTACGTAAGAAGATTCCATATATATAGCCATAAAATCATTTCCGTATATTTCTTTTATTTTCCAAAATTACATATAATTATATTATATATACACACATGAGAGCTTCTTTCAGTTAAAAGCATGAAAGAGACATCTTAGGATCTCCATCGCATCCCATCCCATGATGCTTCCCGAACTTGTTGGCTTATTTGAAGCCCTTCCTTGCATCAGTGTGATTTCCACCTGTTTGCCAAATTTCCAGTGGGCCCTATCAGCATTAGTTCTTCCCCATTTCTTTTCGCTTGTCATTTTCTGAATTAAAGAATGAAGAGATTTTTTGATTAAAAATAAAATAGAAAAGAGGAAATATCCAATTTCAGAGGATAACATTATATGATGAACTTCATCAAGTTGTGGTCGTGATTGATTCCACATCCACCGACTAGTAGTAACTCTGGTGATATGCATGTGTGGGGGTGCACTTATCAGTTTACATATATATATTTCAAAACGACAGCGTCCAAACCCACAAACAAAAGCTATGATTCGGAGTGCTCTTTCATTTGTGGGCAGCCTAGCCTAATCTTGAGCAACTTGGATCGTTCATGCCTTCCCTCTTTTCATCGATTTTGTTTGTTGATTGCGAAATGAAAGTATGTATACGGCTGAAAATGAACAACAGAGGGGGAAAAATGACAAATGACAATGGGATAAATCAACCTTTTCTTTTTTCTTTTCCTTTTGTAGGTTTCTTCTCTTGCGATTTAATCTGAGAAATATATATATTATTCATTTTTACTGAGAAAAGATGGGCATACGTGGCATTATATTACATACAATACTCCCATGGGCCTTGCTACTTAGGTTCCATTTTGAAAGTTGTCAGATTCTTGTGCTTATTATAGTTGTGGGTAACAAGCCACTTACGTTTGAAAGCTGTGTGTGTATGTGTGCTGATCATCCTGGCTTTTAGAATATTCTTCATGATGTTTGGAGTTTATATTGGTGCGGTATTCAAAGAAAGAATCCATACATTACAATAATTTTCAACTTGGAAGTAATTGTATGAGTGTTGTTTGTTCTCAGCCACAGAGAACAATCATCGTGGATTCATATTGCTTTGTAAAAATTATATATTGGAGTAACTCGTGAATGTTACAATGAAAACATGACAGGGAAAAAAAGGAGTACACCAAAATTGTAAACCCACCAAGGATGCTGCTGTATCCTAATTCCTATCACATTGCATCACATGATCTCATCGGGTTCTGATATGTGATAAATGATTGGTGACAACTGCAAAAATTTACAATAACCCCTCTATACATTTCGATGAGATGATGAACTACAACAACAAAAACATAAATAAAACTTTGTACAAACCTATAGCCTTTTTACTTACAAAAATTGACCCCTGTATGTACATCATACCCAAAATCTAAAACCCACACCATGATTGGTGCTTGCCACTAGGCTCCAGGTGAGAATTTAGCATGATACTCCAATAAATGAAGCCTTCAATTTTCCCATGTTTTTAATCTCTCTCTTAGTATGCCCCTCATTGCTGCTGTCTTTTTTCCATTTCTGTATTCGAGAAAATCTGGTACTTGGTTGGTATTCGTAGTAGGAATCAAAATGCCTCAGTCAACCACTTTCCAATGTTTTTTCCATTGATGAATTAGCTTCCTTTTCTTGTGGAGTCTGTCTGGGGTAGAGAAGTAAGGCCAGCAATAAAGAAAATGCCAAACCAACTACACCACTAAATGGTTGAAATGGATGAGTGCCAGTTACCCAGAGAGGAATGTTGCTCTTACTACTATTGTATGTTAAAAGAGCACTCTTTTGTAAGACAAAAGTGGAAGCCATCATCCCAGTGCGTATCCCTATAGGGATGGCGAGGCTGCCTCCATTTCGATATTGCACACCTGACATAGACAAAGATAAAAGCCAGAGTCCTGGTATTGCTGGCAAAGACCTGAAAACCCCATCAAAAGAAAGATAAGATAACATATCCCATGTTAAAAGTAGGAAAGAAACACTATATAAAGATGAAACTATGTAAAAGGGACATATAAAGAACAGTACGCTTTAACCTTTAGCCACATAAATGGTACAGATATAGTAAATTTTTGTCAAGCATGAAGCATGGACCCACACACTTAGAGAATGTGTATAATTCTCAGAATATAAAGGACTTCAGATTTATAGCCCTAGTAAGGTTTGCTTTATGTTTGCTAACTTTCTTCTGTGTTTTTCTGATTTGGTGTTAACTTTGTGACATGAAGAGACTTGTGAGAAGGGGAAAAAGAAACCAGATATTTGTCCTGTGAAATCCAGTGTAATGCATGAATTATATATCCAAAAATATGACTCCAGAAAAAAAACAAACCTCTGCAAGATAGAAAACACTAGCCCTGCAATGATAATTCCATGATGATATCCCAGATCAACTGCGATTTCTTGGGGCAACCATGACCTAAAAAGCAATTCTTCTACCAGGGCAATCCCACTTGCCATTATTGTTCCTTGAAGAACCACCAGAATCATTTGTCCATACACTTTGAAACAAGTCATGGCATCAAAAGGTGTAGTACGAGGCCAAGAGAAACTTGCACAACCAAGAAACGCATTCACAGCATGGATTGAAAAAAGGAGGACAACTCCACCAAAGAAGCCTTTCAAGAATTCAAATTTCTGCAGGAAGGATGGAAAATTTTAACACATTCTTCATTCTCATTGGCCTATACATTTTCATAGATGTTATCTATGATAGTTATTATTGCAATTTCAGCTTTTATTATAGATGTTTCAAGGGAAATAAAAGATAAAAACATGCTATTGACAGCACTCTCCAGCACTTTCTTGTAAACTATTCCCAGACTTGTCCATTGATTTTTGTCTAGAACATGTACCTGCAGCGACGATCTTAAGTCCAGTCCATACTGCTCAAATGCATTTTCGTACCCACGGATTCTTTTCCCCCATAACATGATAAGTATCATCGTAGCAATGTACAGGCCAAAAATGCAAGCAAACTCAGCAAATCTGGAAGGAGTCTTTGTTGTCCAGCCCTGAAGCAATGTTGGAAGCAACGGAATAGCAACAGGAGACCATAGAACAAGGATCATGCCAATAAATCCAAAAATCCTAAAGGAGTAAAAAGTAGTGAAATTTGAGAGTTATGTAAAGATATGAATGAATTCAATCAGAGTGTCAGACTCATGCACGATTGATGAATAGTAAAAGAGGGAAGGTATATACATTCACAGTCAGGTTGAAAGCTAGATTGCTAACAAAGTAATGAACACCGATCAGTTCAATTACCTATGAAACAAGGGGCGTTCAGCTATACGCAAGAATGAGATCAGCCTGTCTGTCAAACTCATTGCACCCCTTATACCACCCCATAGCAGAGCAACCTTTCCAACTAGCCTCAACAAGCCACCTTTCTGTCCTAAATCAGCAAGCATTGAAACCAGTCTGTTCATGCAGGGAAGTCGTGTCAAATTATTATGAAAAAGGAAAACCAGTGTTGTGTTTACATATTGGTATATAATATCCCTTCTGACCTCTCTTGATCCACTTCACCATCTTCTTTAGTAGGTACAACTGGACCAGCAACTGACATCGCTCTCTCAGCAAGGCTTGTAACTAGGTTATTCTGATTCTTAACTTCATCCCCAAGCCCTTTTGGACCCTTTTGAAAGTGTTCTTTTATTTTCAATAAAGATGACGATCTTTCCGCAGTTCCATCCCCTTGTTGAGCACCCTGCCACAGAGCAATACGAAACTAAGACTACTTTGTTTTGCATACATGGCACCACCAGTTTAATTCTAACGTTGTAAACTACTATTCATTTTCTCTGTTTCACCACTTTCTGTTTTATTCACTTATGTGGCAAATACACAACGTAAGTGAGTCCAATAGCATGTTAACTATTTCAAGTTTAGTAATGCAATAAGAAACATCACACGTCAGGTCAACTTTAGGAAAAAGTAAATTGCATGCATGGAAAAGAGAGAACAAAGGAAACGTAAATGAGTGAGTGAACATACAACCAATTAATGTCTGAGAGAAATATATGGAACCTCAGACATTAAGGCATTTTTAACACCATTTTTTTTCTGGAGAAACAGTGAGTGGACACTGACAATACCTGAATGCTATAGCTATATCTAGAACGATAGTCAAGCAGATCAAATACGGAGTTTGAACTTCAACCTATCTTCATGTGTAGATGTTTGAAGAGACAGTCAAGAGCACAGAAAACATGAAGAGATTGAACTAATACCTTCTGTTCCATGAGGAAAGCAGAAGCCCCAAGAGCAGCTGTGACAGCACCAACCATGACAGTATTCTTGTTTGAATCTCCTTCTCCTGATTCACTTTCTGGCATATCTCCCTTCATGGGACGCTCCAGATTAGTCCTCTCTTCAGGTACTTGATCTATCTCAGTTACAGTAACATTGCCGCAATTCTTTAGTCCAGGTTTTTCCTCAGTTTCGTAAGTCCGAGATACTCTCTGGCCAGTCTTCTCTTCAGGTACTTGATCTATCTGAGTTACACTGACATTGCCACAGTTGAATTTACCAGGTTTTTCCTTGTCATCATGAGTGTGAGATCCTCTCTGGTCATTATCTTGAAGTTTAGCTACATTAAAATATTTCCTCAAAGCAGCTAAGATGGTTCCTACAATAACACCAACAGGCATCACTCGTCTCAGGTAGCCTGTTTCCTGAACAGTGGATGAAATTACCCTAACAATATGCTCCCCGTCAAGAGTACCAACTTTTTCTAAATCCCCCTTGACATTAGGAACTTGACTTTCGGTATATAGTTCCATCTTACTATGTACAACAGCCAGCGAAATCTCATTTGCCACGTGTTCCAGATCTACAGCAAGCTTAGATTTTATTTCATTCATTTCTGCTGCATTCAGCTTGCGACCAACTTCAATCTTCAAAGAATCTAATACTCTCTTTTTCACGAATTGGATCAATTCACCTGACTCATCACTTGTATCAATTGTTTTGTTCATAGTGTCTGTTGTAATGAACCCTTCTTTTACAGGTTCTTGTTGCTTTTCAGTTTCTAATATTACATATGGTGGTTCAATATATTGCTGTGCATCAGAAGATTTTGCTGATGAACAGGCCTTCATCTTGCACCCAGCCTCCCCACTTGTTTCAATGTTACCAGAAGCATTTTCCATGTTTTGTGGTTGCTCAAGGAGCTTCCACTGACCTTCTTCTGGAAAATAATCAAGAAATAAGGCAGTAGTTGTGTCTAAATCAAGTGATTTGGTAGGAACCTTTGAAACAAGACGTTTATGATGGTACACATCATAAGGAGAGTCTCCGTATGAACTCACACCACTGTACTGGGGCATCCCATTTACGTGATTGTGTCCATCAAATCTATCAGAAAGATATCTCTTCTCAATCAATTGACTATTCACATTGCTCTGGTTCTGAACTATGCAATCATTAGAGTTACTATCTTGAGAATTGAATACACTGCTCCCATCAGTTGTGATGAGGCTTTGAGTTAGCTCTCCTTCTGTATGACAGGTTTCACTCTCCAAGCACTCAGCAATTTGGAGATCATCAGCAGAAGGACCCCCAGATGTGTTGGAATCCATGCTTTGGCTATCATATTTTTGTTTTTCTCTTAACTCGTGTTCAACGTCTTCTCCATCCTTGTCTCCACCTTTGTTGTTTGAACTCTGCTCAAGCTGAGATAGCATATTTTCTATTACACCAAACACGCTGTTAACAGCCACTTGGGTGGAATCATCCATCCCTGTTAAGGCATCCAATGCTTGAGAAACACTAAAGGCAGTGGTACTAGCATCAAAATTAGTAGAGTTAGTCTGCTGTGAATTTTGCTGTGTGGTTTTGTTATCTTTCTTCTCATTATCATTACCATCCCTTTCTACTGTTTGGTTCTCAGAGGATATAGGAGGCGAAGATGGTGGTTCTTTTGCATCAGTTGTTGACATTTTGCTTTGATCACTAGATAGCTCCTGACTTTTCTGCTCAACCTTTTGGATATTATTTTCTTCCTTTGTGTCTGCTTGAGCTATTCCACTGTCTGGGTTTTTCTGCTCAGCAACAGCTTCAATGCTACCCGACCCATCAGGATGGCTGGGAGGATCTGGTTTTGAACCTGTTTCAAATCCTTTCAAACTATGATCAATATCAGGAGTGGTTTTTCCTTTTGAATCTTCATTTGTGTTATTATTATCTCTAGACTCGCCAGTTCCCTTCCTAGAAGAACCAACTTCATCGCTTAACTCTTGAGATTGGGCTAAGTTTGCCAAATTTGGTGATTTCTTCTCCAAAGAAGAAACTTCAGTTTCTGCTCTTTCAGCAGGCTCACCCATTCCATTTGGAGCATTATCAGCACCATCAACAGAACTGTTAGTCTTTTTCATCTGGTTCAAAGAGGAATGATCTTCAGACATACCTTCTGTACCTGTTGATCCTCTGGATTTTTCTTGGTTCTTTTTCCCAAATGATGCTTCAGGAACCTGAGGAATACGAAGAACCCTATCAAACTTCAAGTCAGAACCCCGTGCATTCAAAATTCCAGTCACAGCATTAGTTAACTTCCCACGAACATCTTCTGGCACAGCATCTTCCAAAGCTTTCATGAGTGTCTCCCCTTGACCCACAGCAGTTAACACCTGGACATTAGTAGCAAATGTCAGCCCCTGCAAGACCAACAAACACAGAAATGACACCTAGCCAAAAAACACATTAAGGTCTACCTTTTTCTTCTTCTCTACGTTTAGAGCACCAGGCATGGTAACATCAAGCATATTTATCACCACTTGGGCGGTCTGTAGAACTTGACCTTTTTCACTATCTACAGAGCTAACACTCCCATCTTCAACCAAGTTTGCATCAGTGGAGTTTGTCTGCTGCAATGGACCATTTTTTACTGGCAGGTTCGTACCTTCATGCTGAAGGTTCCTTTCCGAATCTTGTTTGGACCTAAAGTGGAGGCTGGCATCATTCCTACTTTCTTCAAGCAAATCTTGAGTAGGATCAACAGAGTATCCATTAAATTCATTCGATCGAGTAAGATCCAACAATTTTCTCCCTTTGTCATTCTTATCTGATCTTATTTCCTCTACAACAGCTAATCCTTTAGAAGGATTTATGGCAACATCTATATCTGTCAGAAGAGGGTGACGGCCCTTTAAGAGTCCAAGCTCTACTGCCGTGAGCCACTGCACATAAAATACATAGCAGAATATCACTTGCAAGAATAGAATAGGAAAGATATGACTACAAGAATTCCAAGCATGAGGAATGTCACATAAATAAGATATACATACTTATCATTAATCAGATAGCAAGAGAGAGTTACCTCAATTGTTAGAAGCTGGCACCAAGACATAGCAGATCTGTCGGTATCAATTGCAGTAGATGGCAAACAAGAACACAGGAGCAGGCTTGTGAATGGATTTTCTGCGATCAGATTGCGAGGAACTGAGAAAACTGGAACCATCCCATTATCACTCTGACAAAATTAACCACAGGTTAACTTTTGTACATTAGCATACATCCGTAGGGAAGTTAATACTTGAAAAATAAGAAACCATACTGTAAATGTCATTGCCTAATCAAATCAATGTAGTCACACATAGAACATTTATCCATATTAGATTTAGAACATGTAATTAACTGAGATTTATAGGGTATTTGATATTTCCTTTAGTGCTGTCCAAGCCTACAGTGAAGAGGAATGGAGAACAAAGATATAAGTAATAAAATCTTTTCTATACAGATTTAAGTAAGTTGTAATGGTTCAACTATCTTAGCTGCCATGAAGCATATAAAGACAATTGCATACACTTCTTCAGCCTGTAAAGGGGAATCGCGTATATTCTACTTTCTCCCATAATAGTTCCATCAAAACAGTAGAACACACGGCAAATTAATATTTAGCGAAGGGGTAAATGATCGTTCAAAGAATGAATCTGAGTGAGATGGTGGCATAGAGTATAGCAGGGTTACCTGTATAAAGAGAACAGGAATCTTAATATCCCTAATTACATTTCTTGAGCTCGACTTTGAATAAAAATCCTCAATAGCCCCAAAGCCATAAGATACCATGGAAATTGCTTCTTCGAATTCACGTAAGGATTTTGCCGACATGGCCTTTTCGACATCAAAACCTTTTGTTTTTCCTTGGAACAGTGCCTGCAGATTGATGAGCATTTAGTGAAATTATGATCAATGTCATCAAGAGATATTTGACATATAATAAAATTTTAAAAAAAATGTTTGGTAAATCAGGAAGTGGGAGGATAAATCGATGCAGGCCAGGCAAAAATCTAGAAGGAGGAGAGTGAAGATCAAAAGTAACTAAGTAACTAATTTACCTTATTGGTTTGTAGAATATCTATCAGTCCA
This sequence comes from Aeschynomene evenia, assembly GCA_013621005.1. Classification (NCBI taxonomy): domain Eukaryota; kingdom Viridiplantae; phylum Streptophyta; class Magnoliopsida; order Fabales; family Fabaceae; genus Aeschynomene; species Aeschynomene evenia. The sequence goes on along the minus strand of CM024263.1, from coordinate 30,214,534 downwards.
CCAGTGAGTTTCCGATCAGTAACAACATGATAAGGAGAGGTCCTTGTAGCCTCATCCAAATCAAAAGGATTGTCTATACATGTGGCAGCTGTCAGTGGTGTTCTTTCCCCAACCTCAGCCAGGTATTTTGTCAGCATGTTTGCACCGTAGCCCCAGCCAACACCCATCAACGTTGTCCATGGCCTCGCCTTGGTGATATAGTTTATAGCTGTGCAGACATCATCGCTGTCAGCGGCTGTAAATAACCTACATGAAATGAAGTAGTTGAGAAGTCCTTACCATTTTACCTATCTTTGTCATAAATCTCTAAAGACAAGAACAAGTAAGTTACTCCCAAATCCCAATCCAATATAATGAATAGCCAAATTCACAGGATTGAGGAAAAAAAGAAGACAAACAAATAGAAAGAAGAGAGAGTGAAGCACATAATCAACCCTTTTGTTGGTTCTCTGTCCCTCACCCACAACCTCCATTCGAAGAACACCATATCCTCCTATTGCTTACCCCAAATGTCAGAACTCGCAAATAAGATACCCCAAGCACTACTCTACACTTTTTTCTGACGAGAACTACTAAAGAATTCTGCAACCAAGACATGCAGAGAAGAGAAAACAAGTAGAAGGGCTCAAAATTGAAACAGAGTTTCTATATTTGGTGAATCCGCTATCATCAGCACACATCTCTAACCACCACAGTCGATACCAACTAAATACAAGAACCATAATTAACTAACAAATATAGCATAGCATAACAGCATTAAAGAGGATAATCGAGTAAGATACCGTGGAGTGGTGAGAGGAGAATGGGCACATCCTCTGGGATTCATGACAACAGGGAAAAACCCTCTCCTAAGAGCTTCAACCACAAACGACCTAACATTCTTATCCATGCTACCTTGAGTGGTGCCAGGAACAAGCAAGAGAGTGGAGTCCAATCCACGCTCCTCTTCCAAGTCCAAGTTAGAAGGCCAATCCAAAGACACAACACCCCCATCTTCTCCACTCACACACACTCTCTGATAACTCAACCCCTCAAAACCCTCACCTTCGTCTTCATCTTCCTCCTTTACCTCAATCCTCCCGCTATTGATGCTAACATAATGCCTCTCCTCCGTCACCAGCCTCTCGCTCACGTCACCGTCCCCACCTCGAAACGACACCGTAGGGCACCGCAGAAGCACGAACCTGTTAAACGGCGTCGGGCTCGAGAACAGGATCCACTCCCCTATGTCGGTAACCGCGGCCGGTTTCTCCTGAGATTTGAATCGCGAGAGGTAAAGCGCAACTCCTGAGGCGAATCCGAGAGCAGGAGTGATCAAATCGAGCGAGTTGACGGAAGGATATTGCGTTATTAAGCTCTGAAACAGATTCTCGAAAGGCGATGACGATGGTGATGGTAAGCAGGCGAATAATCTATGGTTGCGCTTCTTGAACCTTCGGCGCCTGAAGACGCGAAATTCGCGTGGGCGGAAGGGTTTAGAGGAAGAAGGTGGAAAAGGGAGGTTGGGATTAAGGGTATAATTGGAAGAGGAGGTGAAGCTCATGGTTTTCGGTTAGTTAGTTAGTTATGCGGAGGTGGTTGTTTACCCGCCAAATTGGGGGAAGAAGGATATGAATGAATATGAATATGGTTTTGTTGCTCCGGTGAACCGCCATAAGGAGGGAGGGAGGGAGCGTAACCTCTTTCGTACGGTCGAAATTGAATTGTCTGTCCATTAGTTGCAGGCGTCGTCGACTTGACTCGACGGTGCCATGCCAGCCATTCATGATGTCGTGTCACGTCTTCAATCCCTGCATGTTACTGTCGCCCTAGATTGCTCCTTCACTTTATTCATTTATTATTGATTAATGGAAAATGATTGGCATAACAAAATTTTACACAAAATAAACAATATTCATGACACATATATAATATAAAATACATAGAATATTACATACAATGTATAATATATATCACTTATTATGTACATATATCATATACTGCAACATCATTTAACATATTATATATATTATACATAATTTATTAGGTATTTTAGCTAATTTTTTTATTGTACTCTAGTATTACTCTTAATTAATTTCCCCTTTCATTCATCGATCTGGTGCGTGCAATAGGAACACAAATATAAAATAACAATTATTATTGGATTGTTCAATTGAAAGGGATCCAAGTGCTAGAACACAAGAATTTGTCGTGTTGTTATGTTATGAATGTGCGATCCGATTAGAAAGAATGGTCCTCCGTTCTAGAATTATGTAGGGAAGATAAACAAACACTGAAAGGCCCAATATTATCTTCTATATTGGACCAAGCGGCAATGCCAATCCTTTTGATTGTCTTTTTGGTCAACACATAAACCATAAGCGAGGGAGGTCTTGAAAATATCCTTCCTTGCAAATTGTTCAAGCCCATTATAAAATGGCTTTTCTAGTCATACACGCCGTCTTACTGATTTTTGGTTAAAAACAAAAATTATGTCAGTTCAAGAATTAGTATGATCGAAATTTATCTGATTTAGTTAAGCCTAATGTCTTAGAGAAGCACCTGCTCTGTTTCACCTTGAATGAATCATATTAAAAAAAAATGTTTCTCCAAACATGTGCCTAGGCACTGTTTAAGTTACGAAGAATGGAAATATTAAGTTTAAAAAGATACAAATAATTCACTATATCATTTTTAATACTATTAAAAAATGTTTGTTTATAAGCAAAACAAAAAAAGACACTACATTCTGATATTTGCGAATGCTTTTTGTCTCAATTTGAAAATTTGACATGTGGTACAAATGCATGAAATGTTTTGGCTTGAATGTTAAATCACGCTGGAACTATCGTTATCAATGAAATGAGAATATTGTAATAGCTACCCAAATGAAGAAAAAAATAAAGTGATAGAAGCTAAGAGTGGGGAAAGCTAAAAACTAGCTATGGTTGAGCAATTTGACATAGATGCTATGGTTGACATAAAATAAATAGATGGGAGCTAGCTAGCTTGCTATTTTCATATGGTCTATGCACATGATCAGCTATTTGCTCCCTCCAATTGGGGAATCAACTAGCATCTCACTCCAAATTCCTGATTTTGACACTATTTATTGTCTTCCATTTTCACTCTGTCTATGATTCTCCCTATAAAAAGTGAAACAAATAAAATATATAAAACCAATTACAGAATCTTACTGCAAAGTTGTATGCTAATAGAAATACAGAGAAAGGGAGGATTTATTATACATTATTAATGTTAATAGTTTATGTAAAATTTATTAATTACTCAATTTTTTTTATCTATTCACTTTTAAATGTTAAAATGAATTAAAACCATGATTGAGAAAATTTCTTAAATTAAAAAAGCATACAGAAAATGTTTAATTTATTCATGTCTAGAACTTTCATCAAGTTAAGCAGCTATTACTAATAAAGACATGAAATGCATGACTCATCATTGAAATGATGATGATAATTAGGAATCCGAAGAAAAGATTTGTCTACAATCTGACATTATTAATATTATTATTGGATTAACATTGTAGCAACGACGCTGATTGATCACCAGCAAACATTAATCACATGGAAAAGAATACTAATCCAACAATTATCTGACCAATCTCCCCCTATCGATATATTATATGCATATTAATTCATCATTCTACATTTTGAAACCATCCAAGATTTTGTCAACATTAATTATCGCCTCCAAAACCCATACAATGATTAATTTTATAATAATTAATGCTAAATATGTGCAATCAATATATCTATATGCCGTTTAATCACCAACAGTAACATCAACCACATGGGAAAGAGACTTCATGCTAATCCAACAATAATTTTACTAATCATTTTTTTCTTTATAGTTGTTCGGTACATGCTTCCCTCGCTTTATAATGAATACACAAATCTTACTACTATTTGTTATTCCGGCTCGCTTGTCTCTTTATACAAGTTCAATGTTTAGAAAAGTCATTAAGAGGAATTTAAATAAAGTAATTAATTATTAAAAACGAACTCATGATACTAAATATAGAGAATTAGCTTAAACTATTATTAGTAGACTATAGGTGCCGCTAATTAACATATCTTGAAAAATGATAAGGTATTGTGTCTCCAATTGGAGAATCAAATTGCATTGTATAGTCCAAAAGCACTTCTGTTCACTGATTCTGACCAAAACCAATTTGTCCCTCATGGAGTCCTATAGTCTTACAATAATTTTATATCAAGTAGATTGCCTTCAATTATTTTTATGATAATAATTATGTGCGCTTATTCTCATACATAATTATGTGAAGTTTAATAAAAAAAATTATATTGAGAATCTTTAGTACACACATTAAGAACCTAATTAAGTTTCTGAACGTGCGGATTATGATGATTTTTGACCTTGGTGCCATGCTTAATTAGTTTTATTTTCATTCACTAGCAAAATACCGGCATAACTGAAAAACTATACTCTATATATCAATTGTATGACTTGTATTAACCACTATAATTAATCTACGCTTAGAACGTAACTTAATCATATATATATATATATGATGTTTAATCCTTTTTTCCCCTTTACATGACGAATTATCTGCGAGTTAGAAATTATAAGTATTAAGTCATGAGTGAGTATTGCAAATTGAAAATTTATTAGGTGAAGAGAATTTTTTGCTCTGCACTATTTATTGGATGACACATAATTCAAAAGGTCAACTATAGTGGGGAAGGAAGGGGTTAAGTTTTCAATAAGGGGATAAAATTGTTGATGTGTCATGCAATAAATGGTGCAGAGCAAAAAAATTCTCTTACTCTTAATGCACCTAGTAATTTCTCTTGCAAATTTCAGTTAAAAAAATTAAGTTCGATACTCTTGCATTTTTACTCCTATAATATTTATATGAAGCAAGATTTTGCATAAAAATTGTTACATGTACAATAAAAAATCAATCAAAATAGTATGTATGTATGATATGCTCAATATATTGATTATATTGTCTGATTTTTATTATAAATCACGTATTTATCTTTTTTGCATATAGAAAGCTGAACATGACGACATTTTATCATGCATGTAAAAACTGAAAATGATCTAATTAATTATATGACATCTTATCATTGATCATTTTTTTTATTCTTTATATTATTTTCAAGATAACCTGATAACTTTGAAAATGTGTATATATGACCAAATAATGAATGTTTTTCTTATATTTTCTGTGGATTACATGATTCACTTACATACGCGAACCTCAAAAAAACATACATACCTGTATAGAATGGTATATATGGTCACAAATTCTGTTTCAAGTTCACATAACATAGATATTGCAATTTGTACGAGATTCACATGGATGGGTATGCATTAGCCATAATTTTATTAATTAATCATATCATATTATATTATCATATGTATTATCTACGAAGGTTACAAATTTAAGTGTTCAACCATTTATATGAGACATGCTGAGCCCATGTGTTGCTCACATGGCTCTGCCCCCAGCATGCCGCGTGTCTCTATCAACTCTTATATTTCCCTTCTACCCATAACTTTTTCACTAAAATTCTTTAATTTTATATAATTTTAATATTTAAATTTAACATTAATTAATTTAGTCTTAAAATATCCACATTAATTTAATTTTAATATTTTCAAGTTTAATATCAACATTATATTTCACTGATATGAAATTTACCATAAAAAAGATAAAACAGTACATGGTACGTGTAATAATTAAACAGAGTATATAAATTAACTCGTCTTCATGAAGAATCTTTCAATCATGTACAATAGCTTTCTTAATTAGATTAATAATATAGATATTGACAGTCCATATATTATAATTTGCCGGATAACATATTTTTTAAATTTTTAGAAATCTTACCTATAAAATATTCTGAATATATATTATTATTATTAATGCTTCCTTTTTCAACAACAATAAAATAAAAGGTGATTTCTTTGGTATTCTTGCTAAGTTAATTAATTTAGAAAAACGAGGGTAGTTAGCGCCGGTTAGTTGGTGCCACTCCTAAACAAAGCAAGGTAGTGTATTTGTTTTTGTAACCCAAGTTATAAAATCAAATGCAAATAAAAAGGGGATGGAGGAAGAAGGAAAAAAACAAATTGAACAGTATGGTCGTGTATTTGGAAATATATATGTATAACAGAGAGAAATTAAAAACCCAATTAATTAGCAAGTCGAATAATAATTGATTAGGAAAGATAATATAGGTTAGTAGGTTGGAGACCTTGGCAACATAGTTGCACATGTCTGTCGCTTTCGGTGCCAATTAAGAAATTAACAATAAAAAAGAATAGTCCACTAATTTCCAGTAGGAAGTTCAGTGTCATTGATAATTAATAAAAAGACAAATAGTAAAACAATGAAGTTGAAAGTTGAAACTACTCTGAGGATATTCTCACACAAACGGACACAGAAACTTGGATTAAAAAAATGGTGGTTTAAGAACTATTTATGCCTTTTTATCCATTTACTGGTATAAAAATATAGTTCTTTTAATATATTAATCTAGAACAATAATACTGTATGCACAATGAAAAACCAGCCAATATAGACAATGAGTTCATTTTAACTTTAATTTGGGCCAAAATAATCATTGAAATTGTAATGGGCTGAGTAATTGTGGCCCATAATCTCATTTATTGGCTGATTGTGCTGATTTTTTATTGTGCATTTAGCATTATTCAATTTAAAATGACTCAAATATAGTTATTTCTTTCTTAATAGTGATGAAGCAACAAACGCTATATAAATTTCCATCAGACGATGATATGTGATAAAGAGTCTGTATGATGAGATAGATAGAATGAGCTTAATCAACATTACAAAATTAAAATTTCCCCTAAAATTAAACACTATACCATTATTACCCGCCATAGGATTTGATTTGGATATATTTTGAAGGTGAATAAATTGGATGAGAATCCTTTAATATGTAACATATATAATATATATAATGCACACCATATATTATACGTTGTGCACAACATATATTACTTGTTGTAATATCATATTTATTTATAATATGTAATACATGTTGTGCAACATCATATGATATATAGTATGCACAATATATTATATACATTATACATATTATATTATATATGTTGTATATAATATGTTGATTGTTTTAATTGATTTTTTGTTATATGTGTAGTAATATATAGCAATGTTCTAAGAGCAATGTTAGATGAATATACAAATATCATCCACTCTTTAACCTGTATTGATAAATGAGATAAATTAGAGATCACAATTATTTCATCCAGAAGTTAAAAACTAGGACATATATATATATATAATGTAGCATTTTTATGGCAATAGTCTTGATGACAAGCACACAAGAATCGGCCCTTTGGTTTTGCTTTAGACTCTGAATTTGTTTGGTCAAGAGTCTTCTTACTTTAGAACTTAGGTTTCACGTCGCACGTGTGTGGGCCTAACAGGTAAAGGCAGAGATAAAACAACATAATCATGTACCAAAAATTTTGCATAATATACATTGCATGTTAGAAAGATTGCGTGCTCTACTTTTAGACTTAGTCTGCATATATATTTCACTTGATAAAGACACTCATTCCAATTCATAGTAAAGGGCATCCATATTAATTTTTAAATTCATAAGAGTACTTGCAAATATATATATAATTTATTAATAAGTATATTGGTGTGACAAAAAATAAAAAACAAAATTAACTTCAATTTTAATCCTTCCACATACATTTGTTTTGTCTTTGCGGCTTTATCAATCAATTCCTAGTGATGATGATGATATTTTAGATGGCGCAAACCCTTATCTTATTCTTTATACTACTTACGTAGGCACATTTATTCTCAATCCTCAAATACATCCATTTCACAGAGGGGCCCCACTATTTGCATCCGCAACCCTTTTCTTTCCGCATTGACCGCTTTGACCATTTTACCCCTTTCCCCCTCCTTTATATATATGCGAACCTTCCTTCCCCTTTCCATGTGTAGCTCTAAGCTAGCTCCTTCAGTTCATTCTCTCTCTTCCCTTTTCAAATTCAATTATCGTTCAAACAGAAGAAACCTAAATAAATGGCAAAAGGAGGGAAGCTAACGAAGCTCACAAAATCAGTTCTGAAGAAATGGAACTCATTCGGCAGCAACAGCAGCAAACACAGCCGGCACAGCATCAGCGCCGTGGTCGCCGACGATAACGACGACGGCGAGTCCTTCTCCTGCTCCGCCAGATCGGACCTCCACCCTGTCTACGTCGGCAAATCCCGCCGGCTCTACCGCGTCTCCTCCGACGTGGTAGACCACCCTGTGTTCCGCGAACTGGTAGAGAGGTCACGTGAGGAGCACCAGCACAACAGTACCAGCACCAGCACAATCAATGTGGCGTGTGAGGTCGTCCTGTTCGAACACCTCCTCTGGATGCTCGAGAATGCCGATCCTCAGCCAGAGTCACTCGATGAACTCGTCGATTTCTACGCTTGCTAATGCTAATGCTAATGCTAATAATTGCATAGCACACCATTTTAATAGCCATATATAATTTATTTCATGATTCAAAACAAATTTTATATATATGAGAACATATATACGTAATAATAATTAATAACTATATGTTAATCAGGGGAGAGCAGAGCAGAGCAGAGTGATGAGTGATTTCATTCTTAATCTTAATTAGTTGACGGCGCGGTTCTTCTTTATTTCCCACTTCAATGTTGTTGTACATTTTTTCCAAATTTTAATTTTCAATAACCTTGATTATTGATTAATTAGTTTTAATTTAATTAATTAGAAACGGTAGTAGCACATTGGTTGGTTTAGATTTTCGTAGAGTTGAGAGTTGGAGACTGACTCTCCAATGTTTGAACTCCCTCAGAAACAAGTAAGTATCAAGTGTGCAGGGTCAATTAAATTAATAATAATATATAGGATTGCCTTTTACTAGTCTTTAGATCAATTATGATGTTAGTACGTACTGATCGTCGGAATCATGCAGTGAAATTAAGCTTCAATTTCAGAGCTTTTCTTTTGTCAGATTCCCAATTTGGTGCGTTGTATGGTTACTACAAATTTTACATATACAGCACAAAATTAAAGCATCGTTAATTACCTTAGGTTGTTGGTCCAGATCAGAGAGCACTTAACTAAGAAATGAAAATTGCCCTGATGAATGATGAGGGTATATTATATATACTCTACAAATTAAATTTTGATTGATTATATTCATGACACATACACGTTGCCTCACTACTGTATTAATTGATCACTTGTTACATCACACGCTCACTGTTATTGGAGACAAGGTAACATGTCTTGTGTCCAAAGTACATTCAGAGCCAGCAAGTGTTTTCTACTGCTTTTAAATTAAATTTCTAGTCTCTGCTTGCTTCTGTTATATATATAGTACTAGTGTACTACTACACTATTCACAAGTTTCACTAAATCAATCAACTCAATTATATTACTTCTCCTATTAATTTAACATTCTGAATTCATCTTTTAATTTGATAAGTCCATTTTCCCTAGCTAGCCTCATCATTTCTGCTTGACACTGATGAATCACACATATATATATTCATGGGTTGGTCGTGTAATTAAATTAAAATTTATTAATCTTGGTTGTTGGATGGGGCGGAGAACACGCTAGCTAGCTGATGTATCTCAGCCACATACAGTACTAAGAAATTAATATACTAAAATAATGAAACTATATATCTATATATATATATACAGAGCAAACCTGTATTCAGGGTTAGCTACAATTAAAAGTTCATATTGGGAGACAGCAATGAAGTCAACAGAAAGTATAGTAAAGCTTCTGATTCCTACAAGAAAAAAGAGGTACATAGATGGGAATAATTATTATAACATTGGGGTCTTAAATTAATATTAGTTAATTGTTTTATATGGTTACAGGGGAAGATATGTATATAATAAATACTATGTGCCAAAGATACGCATAAATATTTTGAATACTAATGATTAGGTAGTTAGAGAAGCGTTTGTTTAGTCGATCACACGATGGACTATATATTCCCTTACTCCTTCCTTAGGCTTTGTTGGTTAGTATGGGAAAGAAAAAAAGAAATTAAAGAAGAAGAAACAGAGCTTTTGGTTAAGCTGATTGAAGACTTTAGATTTGATTTTAATTTGGGTGAGGATTAAGTGGATGACACGAAATTAAAGTCGTTCAGTACACGCATGAGTATCTGTAAGCTGTGTGCAACGCGTTGCCAAGCTGCCATAACTTTGTTTTTAATTTGTTGAATTTCGTCCACAATATTCATTTGTGTCCGATAATCACGATTTAGATTTTTCATTAGTAGAGGCCGTGTGTGTGTGTATCTATACATATGTATAGTTTGTGCCTTAAAATTTTGTCCTTTTGCTTTGCTTTTTTTATAATTAATTGGGGGGTGCATATCGATATATGAAAATGGAAAATGTATATCGTACAACTAAAATTGATCCAACTATCATCCAACTTATTAAATACAATTGTAGAGTTTGTTTGTTAATAGATCCCATTAACAATATCGTATAAAAATTTGCAATAGAACATAACAATATAGATAGGTGGCAGAGTCTTTGATTTGTTTTATATTGAAAGAGGGTGGGATTGAATTTGGAACATAAAAAGGATCGGAGTTGAACAGCCTGCCAGCTATAGTATATTAGTTTATATCTAATCTAATAAATGATCTTTAGCATATATGTCTGTCTTGATGAGAATTTAGAAGCACCCACCCACCTCCAACCATTAGAATGATACTCAATTACTCAAAGCTAAGGGAACAAAAGAATAAAAGGAAGGTGAACATTCATACATTAAGATATTCGTTAAAGAGAGAGTAGGAAAACGAGGAAAGAGGGGATGGTAATGGAAGTGATGATGAATTGAAATTAGTTTAATGGAATGAAGACATGTTTCCTGGAGTGGGGTCACAGTACTTTAATGTATCAATAATACTAAGTGGACAGTGAAAAATCAGCCCATACAGTCAATGGGTCTATTTTGGCTTTGGTTTTGGCCCAAATAATCATTGAGATTGTAATGAGCTGAGTAATTATGACAAAAAATCTCATTTATTGACTGGTTGGGTTGGTTTTGTATTGTTCATTTAGCATCACCCTTAATGTATATATTACTCTCCATTCCAAAATAATATTCATTTTGATTTTTTTGATTCATTGAAAAACTAATGTACCTAGATGAAATTTGTGTCTAGGTACATTAGTTTTCCAATGAAACGAATATTATTTTAGAAGGAGGAAGTATACAAATAAAGTAAATGCCACTTGATAATATTATTAGATTTTGAAGATAAATGTAATAGGTCGAATTAGTAAAATTTAATCAAAAATGGTCAGGGAACAACATTTTTTCAGTCAAAACAGTCAATAAAGTTCATTTAACATTTTATGGCCTAAATAACATTTTAATCATGAGTATATTTTTAATGAGCTGAGTGATTGTAACCCAAATTCCTATTTGTTGGCTGTTTTGACTGATTTTTGTTGTTAATAGTATTCGAGTAAATATCCTAATGAAACGTCTAAATTTAAATGTTAATATAGCAATTTTTATTTAAAACAAAGGCCTTAGTTAGTTAGTTCTATATATTGTGACAAAATTAACACTTTGATATATTTGTGAGAAGATTATTCTTTCATTCATATATTTTACTTTTACTTGGAGATTTTGAAACTAAAACGCAGGCTGAAGTCATGACTTCCAGAAGGTTATGTTATGAAGTCAAATAATGGCGTGCCTTCATTTTCACTAGAGTCAAATGCACATTCTATATATTTAAAGTTTTCTAGCTTACACATTTAACTTTAAGCCTAATTGCATGTATGTTATGAGAGAGTGGACATTTTTCTTTCTTTTTACCACTTTTATTTGTTACCTTTTTTAACCAATAATTTCTTTTCTCCTTTTTATTTTGGATGTCTACTTCTAGTTTGATACACAAACATCAGTATCCTTTGTCGAAAGCGCTAAAAGAATGATTTAATTAAAAAAACTAAAAAAAAGAGTGAAAAGAAACTAATGCAGAAAAGAGGCAAGCTGGTGAGTTTAGAGCTGGCAATATAATGAACAAATTCATGCATCCAACTTTTGGACCAATTATAATTATAATTATAATGATAGTGCTAGCTAGATTCATTGGTCGACTACTAGCTACTTTCCTTTATTTCCTTGGGTCAACGTAACCATTCCATGCAGAAAGAGGAAATTAATTAAAATAGGAATCTACTTTTCTAGAACGTATGTAACTAGAAGAACAATTAAGTTAATTGCGGGAGAAAAAACAAACAAATTAAATTGCAAACGGCGGCCACACAAAACCAATTAAATGTAGTAGCTATAGCTAGGGATTGACATGATTAAATGTGGTACCCTTATTACAGAAGAAATGAATTAATGCCAAAGACTTGCAGATCAGCAAGCTGAATAGAAACTGAAATTTAACTACATGTAACTAGAGTTAGAGCTAACTGAAGTTAATTAAATATTCGACAATTATATTGTAATAACCCTCCGTTCAATCACACTAAAATCATATAATAATGTTAAGTGGAAAATGAAAAATCAGTCAATACAGTCAATGGACCTATTTTGACTTTGGTTTTGATCAAAATAATCTTTGAGATTGTAATGGACTGAGTAATTATAACAAAAATCTCATTTATTGGCTGATTTTATATTGTTCATTTAGCATCCCAAAATCATATCAACAATTTCCTATACAATTTTTTGTATCGCAACTCTCACCATAGCTATATATATATATATAAAGCCGGTTCAAAAGCATATGAATCTAGCAATTGCCGCTATATGTTAGGAGATGTAATATTCATCAAAAGTAAAATAATAGAAACAGTTAATGATCATGCATGCATGTTGGTGTATCCTTTTCCTATGGAAAGTAAGGGATCAAGCCTATAGCTAGCTAGGGTACCTGCTGAAAATAATCCTAGCTACCCGTACCTATTCTCTTTTTTTGCTGGATTATATATTTTTTTTGCTGGATCCCGTACCTATTCTCTAACACACTAATAACTATATTTATAGAAAAATGCTATATTAATATTAAAAAAATACATCCATCAACTTTAAGTTTTATAATGATTCACACTTATTTATCTACAAAATCCACATATGGTATTTTGAACATTCATTTTCAGATATTAATATAGGAAAATATTCGGAGAATAATGGATAATCACCCGGACCATTTAATGGACCCATTGAATAATTTTTAACTCAAAAAAAATATGTCTAAATAGTTAGCTTTTAGTGGATTGCGATATTTGTGGTCCAAATTTTCTATATAAAAATATTAAGTGTACAATAAAAAATCAGCCAATACAGCTCATGAGCCTATAATGTCATTAGTTTTGGCCCAAATAATAATTGAGATTGTAATGGGCTGAGTAATTATGGCAAAAAATCTCATTTATTGGCTGATTTTTTATTGTATATTTAGCATTACCATTTTCTATATGAGTTGATTTTGACTGATTTTTAATTGTGCAAATAGCAACACTATTAATATAATATTACTATATTATTTTTATTATTTATTTTTTGTTTTAACTAATCATTTCTTTATATTTCTTTTCAGTTGAGTTCGATATCTACCTCCAAAATAAATATACAATCATCATTTAAATGTCCCCAAAAGGGCCTTTAATTTGTCTTGTCCAAGTTATTAGCCAAAACCTATCGATCCTTATGAGATATTGGAGTTCACATGATGATATTTGCCACCACCCAGGCACCCACCCCATGTGATCCCGATCAGCACAATGGTTAATTATAAACCATACATTCATTACTGAACGGTGCGTGCCTTGCCTTGCATTGCATTGGATTCATACATCTAAGGGACAATGCTAGTACGGGAGGCCACAACTTGTATCTATATCAACAATTTATTATTCTTAATTTTTACATTATATACATGAACCAAATAAATAGGTGACCTCTAATTTGGACTCTAGATTGATGTTGCCTTCCATACTCTGCCACCAAAATTTATGTTATATGCATAATGAGTTATTGGCACTTCATATAGCCAGCCACCTATAGAAGATTTTTTTATATATATGTCCAAATTCTAATCCTATATTTTAGGTTATAATGTACGTATATATATTATATATTCCATACTGATCGATCATGCAGTTGCAAAATTAATTAAAATAAAATAAAAAAGCCCCACTAAAAGGCTTGCCATTTGAAAAAAAACGTAACAGACTATTGGTAGATAACCAATCTCGTGCTTGTCTTGTTGTCTCATACCATAGTTGGATAGAAGTTAAAAAGGCGTGTCAGTAGAATATGAACATTTAAAGTAAAAGGTAATATAGATACAACGTAATTAAGCTTTATATATGACAGTTACCGGCCTTATCTATCATTTCAATCATATATAGTGAGTGAAAAGCAAAAATAACAAAATTGTTTGAGAGGGCACCAACACAAAGTTTGAAAGTGGGTTAGTTTAAGTGATATAGTATATATAAAGACTTCAGTTTGATTCCTATAGTTATTGCGAGAACTCCTTTAATAAAGGATTTCTTGGAAGTACTCTGAATTCAAGGATCGGATCATAACTTAACCTTAGTTTAGTGAAGTGAATAATGTTAAATTAAAATACTAATTAGTTAGAAGAATAAAAAGAGATTTTTATAGCAGTGAAGGTTAAAGAAAGAGATGAAAAGACGATGAGGGACAGTGACTTGTCAGAAGCGAAAACGACGAAGGCAGATCCATCACACGCATAATAAGTGAGGGCCGCATTTTGCGGGTTTTGGTGGAGATGCTCCCCACCAATCACTACACCACACACTACAGTAGCAACTAGTAATTTATTAATTCCGATTATAAATCGAAAATACATTACTCGAATATTTAACGTTTCTATGCTATAAATATTATATATTACGTTTAGCTCACATTACGTATAGTATATAACACACATTGAATATTCGTTGGATGTATTTTCAGTTTACAACAAGCATTACTGTTAATTTTATTAAGTGTATAATGAAAATTGTATAATATTTATACAATAATTATATTAATACGAGTAAATTCATATTACAATCTAACAATAAATATAATTATTATACAATTTTAATTATACACATAATATTAGTATTTTCATTATATACATATTATTTTTCGTAATTTATTTTACAATAATACTAAACTAACATATTAAAGTAAATTTTCTGATGAGTTGAATTTTATAATAATCCTCATATTTATTTATAAAGGTCAAAATGGCATTATTTATTTATTTAAAGGAGTATAGTTATTGTGTTTGTTTTTAGTGAAGAGGGGAGGGGGGCATTTGAGGAGTCACATGGGGTGCGTGGAAGGGGTGAATGAATCGGATTGAGGGGCCATTTTCCTTCCTTACGCACGAGTCATTACCCTTACCTTACCCCATGTTAGTGCAGGAATTTTTGTCTCCTCTTTTCTAGCTAAAAACCATTACACCTCCCCCCCTTACCCTATTAATAACATCATTCTTATTCATCCTATGTGTCTCTCTATTCATCAATCCTTCACCACTCCTTTCATATCTTCTTTTTTCCCCTTTCTCCCCAACTATTATATATAGTATAATAGTATTAGACGACTTATTTTGTCTACCAGTAAACGTTCTAAAATATGAAAATACAGTAACAAATTGTTATCAAACTAGATACCTCCGAAAAGTCTAATTATTCCTTTTTCATGGCGAATCTTATTATATTTGCTTGTATACTCAATAATTGAAATTTGAATGATTCGATAGATGATCTTCGCTGCTCATTATTAGGAGCTGAGATTTTTGGTTTTATAATGTTGGCTTCTTGTCCAATATAGTAATACTCTCATCATTTATAAACATTAATTAAAAGAAATATCAATTAATTGCCGATCCCATACATAGCTAGTGTTTTGTGAACCGATACAACCATTCATTGCCTGGATTCTGTTACGATGAAAATAATGTGTGTAATGTTAATTAACGGCCTGAATCGGGAAGACGCAGATTTTTTTGTTTGGACAAGAAAATGTTACGTCCACTCACTACAGGATCTGTTTAATTGCAATAAAAGTCGTTAGGTTAAAATATTAAATTCAATATATTATTTGATAAATTATAAATTAAATAGAGAAACCAATATATATACTCCACTAATAGTGTGAGTATATTTTATAACCAATAGTAATTTGACATCCTATATAAATGGTGGTTTTTTAATATCTAAAGTGGATTTGGGTTTAAAACTAGAGTTTAATTTTGATTTATCCAATTAAAATATTTAGTTTGTATAACTTTTCAGATAATGAGAAAAAAGAAAATATAATCATGAATGACATAACAGAACATGATGATTGGATGACTATATAAAAAAATTATACACGTTTAGTGGATGAAAATTAAATTCTTAAAACTAAAAGATGTGATAATTTTATATTGATTGAAAAATAAGTAAATATTTATGTTATGTGCATGGCAACTATATCTCTATAATTTTTTTAAAGACAGAAATATAACTTTAAAATTTAGTCGGAATTGTAGGTGTGGAGGCAACTAGTTTTTGGTTCAGTAAAAATATTAAATATCCCTTTTTTTTCTTTTAAAAAATGGTGAGAAACAAAGTGATATGAGTAAGATGAATCCAAATAAGATACATGTGCATATAGACTAATGAAATAAGGGTTGGGCAACAACCATATATATGCTGCGCAAGTGAGAATGAGGTGTGGCTAGCAAAGACTAACTATATATTATATATAGAGACAATACAAACAAAACAATTTAATTTGCCGATAGTTGTAAAATAAACAGTGAATAATTAAAGCAATAATTGACAAGCAAACTGGATATTTGGTGCCATGACATTGACTCTTGTCTCCATTTTGATGAAACCATTGCTTCTTCTGAGTTCACATACACGCGATAACTAATAATCATCATAATTGTCTTATTAATGTGTTCGAATAATATATATGTTATATAATAATGGACAAATTGTAAAAGTAATTATTATACAACTCATCAATCATCCCTAATGTAGAGTGGATATGATCATTGATCAACATTATCTACTACTAATAAATATAAAATAAAATAAATACTTATAAAGTGTTAGGGTACGATATGACTACACTATCTCTACCACATGAAAAAGGGAACTTACTTAACAAAGGTATAATCTCAAATCAAATATCTATACTTATGTGAAGAGATTTAGAATAGAGGTTGAGTCGCTATTATAAATAACATTAATGGTAAGTGAATAATGAGAAACCTGACAATGAGTCTATTTTGGTTTTAATTTTGGCACAAATAATCATTAATGAGTTAAGTAATTACGACTCAAAATTTCATTTATTGAATGATTTGACTGATTTTTTATTGTACATTTAACATTATCCTATAAATAATGAACATATTAAAGAAAATTAAAAAAAAAAAACAAAACAAGAAAAGAGCATGAAATGTTCCATTTACCAAACCAACATTTTTCCCAGATAAAAAAAATGAAAACCCAGCAACATAATCTTATTGTAAGAAGTTGTAGCCACAAAAATCCAAAAAGGTTCAGCCAGGGAAACAATTCCATGTGAAGTAGCCTAATGAGATTGGAAGTACATTATATTCTCACGAGCCAATTAAAAATCAAGATATATGTTCTTCTTGAGTCGTTTCTAAAGGAGAGAAAAGCATAATATCTCATCATCATTTCAATCTCACTGAAGATCATAGGAGTCACAAAAGCATTTTTCCTTTTCTTTTTTCTGTCTGTTTTCTCCTTTTTTATCTCAGCCAAACAATACTATTCCATCAAGAGTATATATTATTAGAGATATAATAAAAAATCAGTCAAAACAGTTAATAAATAGAAATTTAGGCTACAATCACCCAGCCCAGTAAAAATATACTCATGATTAAAAGTGATATTTGGACCATAAAGTGTTAAATGAACTTTATTGACTGTTTTGACTGATTTTTTTATTGTACCCCAAGCATTTGTGTTCCATAAATTCAAAATAATATTCACTTTATTTTTTACACATTAAAAAATTAATATATCTAACCAAAATGAATTGAAGTACACTAATTTTTCAATTAAAAAATAAATAAAAAAGTCATTGTTTTAAAACGGATAAGTACTAAAGTAATATTTATTTCAGAGATATAATATAATATAAAAATAATACATGTACAGTACAATATAATACAATAAATTTATATATTTTATTTTGTATTTGTTTTAATGCATAAATAATAAATTTGTATCTATATTCATGCAAAATTTTATTTTGAGACTGTGATAAAAAAATGAGAAGAACAAATGATAGAATTATGGATTAATAATAGAAATTATTTTGGAATAAAATTTTTGTACCAGCATTGTATTTTGTATACCTACTTTAAATATGAACATAAAATACAAAAATATATAAATACAGTCTATTTTCTATGTATATGTATAAAATAAATATATCATCTTATACACATAAATAAACACTAATGGGTTAAACAATAATTTTTTATGTACACTAAAAATATTTATTCTTATATATTCTATACATACATGTGTAAGTAAGTAATTAACTAATTAATTAAATATTTTTTATTTTGTTTTTTTCTCCATCTCCATTTTTTAATGAGAATAAACTTAATATATGTATTGTTGGAGAACAAGATGATGGTATGGATTAAGATTAAAATATACTACAGGCAAGTGACGCACCCAAAGGTTTTCTGGCTCTTGAGTTAATGGTTTTCTGAGCATTTTGTCTGGCTGTCTCTTAAATTTGGTCGCTGAGATGTGACTGCTGAACAGTGCAATAAATGTGAAGTACCCCCTCCCGAATTTTGCTGTCTGCTTCTGGTTTAAGGGATCTTTGTCGTCCAACGCATAATTAATTAAGCCTCCATATATCATCCATTTTTGCTCTACATTTTCAGCTGAGGGAGGATTCTGTCATGTCACGCTATGTTGTTGCAGGCCAGCCTATGTGAAATCTACACCCAATTGAACTGCCAATTTAGGGAAACAACACATATAAATGAATATATTGGATGACATTTACATACATGACCACGAAAGTTCCTTCCTTTTTGGCTAGAATAGAATCAATGTCTATGCCTTAGAATATTGGGCATTTTTAATTTGTTCCCTATATATATATATATATAGTCATTAAACTCACAATGATTGGGGTAAGTCTTCTTCCCTGATAAAGTGCTTAAATGGAATTTTAGCTGATACACTTAACACAAACTGTATATATAATTGGTGAAGCTGCAAGCTAAGTAATTCGTTGGTCAACCTACATTCTTGCTTCTTATAAATGACAAGATACAACTAATTATAATTAATTGGTCAGAATACTGACACTAGTGGTATAGTTTCTGTTTAAGGATATGCTCTCTGCACTTTTAATTAACTCATTATTCAACAATTCTTTTAAAATGTATATAAACTTATTTTTATAATAATCATAATAGTTTAAGGATTTAATTTTCATCTACTAACAATGTACATTTTTTTTTCACAGTCATCTAATCATATGCTGTCACGTCAACTATAATTGTATTTTTTCTCTCGCATTACCTGAAAAGTCATACAAATTGAATGTTTTGATTAGATGACAGTATAAAATATCTTTACACTGTCGGTATATCAAAATAAACTCATAGTTTAATGATTATAAAAGAGTTTTACATTAACATTTTGTGCCGGTATAAAACTTTTTTATATTGACAATATATACAAATTGAACTATCTAATTATGTAGAAGTAAATAAGAAGTAAGAATATTACCAAAAAAAAAAAAAAAAGAAGTAAGAACAAATAATGTTCCAAAGTAGCTTATGTACTTTTTTTTTTTGGTAAAAGTAGCTTATGTACTTTATTGTGTAAGGTTGACCCACTTTATTTTTTTCGGTGAGTCGGTTGACCCACTTTATGTTGTTACGTAAAGTTGATTCCACTTTCTGATACACAATAATCCATGAACTTTTAGAACTGGGCCACTTAAAATAGATGGTAATCTTCAAAATATTATTTTAGCCCACAAACTAGGGAACATGGATATGAAATACTAGCCCACTTCCTAAAGTCTAGAGAGAGAAGCTTAGCTCAGCCCAAATGAAGTGCCAAGGCCTGGTGGTTCTCACAACCTCGCACAGCACTGGTCAATGGAAATTTCCAAGGAAGGGAACCATGGAACTGGAATTGACCTTATTGGACAATTCATTAATTTAGGGTTAGAAGAATTTTGTACGAACATGACTCCAACACGTTACAAGATTGATAGATGCAGCGAAAAACATGGATGGGGTAAAAGTGCGTGAAATGTATCATGTATGTATGTGCTTCAAAGACATACATGAGATTAGTTATGATATTTTTACACCAATAAATAACAAATCATCAATCAAAAAGGCTGTTCTAACTATGGATGTTTAGTTTGGACAATCAATTCACGGTCATTGGATTTGATGATTGCCTTTATTTATTCCACATAACTATCACGTCTATAATAAGAAAGGTGATGTGGTGGGAACTTGAGTCACTCTTGAGGAACAGATGTGGATGCATGCATGCATGGCTTGTATATATGGCAAGAGTGAAGGAACACATGTGGCTCTATATATATATATATATGTGTGTGTGTGTGAGATATATAAATTAAAGTGCTGGGCTCTCTAAATCACTTTGAGAGGCTGGGTGGGTTAAAGCCTATCAACACTGACTGGGCAAAGGATAAAGCAAAGTATTCGTGATTCAATTACCGACACCAAAAGCCATAACAAAGAAATTAATTCTAAATTATTACAGATTTTTAAGTCTAAAAATTTATTTATTTTATATCACTTCTATTTTAACATATCAATTATTTTATACCCCGTACCGTACGTGTTTAAAGCTTAATATTTTCCTCTCATTACAATTAATCTATTGAATTATATATATGAATAATATACAATATCTCTTTTCTCTCTATACACACGTATAAATTGTTTTTGTAAAGGATGCTACTTGTTGCTGAATTATTGAGTTTGATACATTGTATTATTGTAATGCATTATTTTACACGTGAGATGTTAAGTCTATATCTTGTACTCACACCGGTTGCCTTGATACTTTTTTGCTTCTTCTAAGATTAGTAGTTTTTTCTATGAAATCTCTCATATTTTAAGAATCTCTATTATTTATGGGAAAAAAAGAAACAGTATAGTTACTTGCAAGTGTTGGAATGGAAGTTGATGTGAATAATTTGGCTCCCAATGATGGAGGTAGCTAGCTATATATATATATATATATATAAGAAATGAGAAAAACAAGGGAGAAAAACCACCCACTTCTACCCCATACTACTCATTCATCACCACTCTCTCTCTCTCTCTCCCTCTCCCAAAAAATGATGGCTCCGAAGAAACTCGCAACGTTTTTTGCCGCTCTCACATCGCTCGCTGTCCACTTCTTCTTCGCCCTTCCAACGGTGCGTGAAGGCTTCTTCTTAGACCAACAGCTGGCGGGTGCAGAAGACGGCGCCGTTAGGATCGTGAGAGTTCGAGGAGGCGGAGGCGGGGACTTCAGGACGGTGGGGGAAGCCGTGAAGAGCATTCCGTCGGGGAACAAGCGGCGCGTGGTTGTGTGGATCGGGATTGGGGAGTATAGGGAGAAGGTAACGGTTGATAGGTGGAAGCCGTTCGTAACGTTCTATGGAGAGATGAATGGAAAGGGTGAAATGCCTACCATAACCTATAACGCCACCGCCTTCAAGTATGGCACCGTCGATAGTGCCACTGTTGCCGTTGATTCTGACTACTTCGTCGCTGTTAATTTGCGCTTCGTGGTAATCCATCCCCACTCATTAACTAACATTTTCATTTCTTCTTTTTATGTTTTAAATGAATTGAATTTTACACTGTCATTTAATCAGTTAAAAGCTTTGGTTAATATGTCAATTAATGATCGAATATATGTATGTGTAAAATTATTTTATTGAAATTAAACTCTAAATATTATCGGCATGAATATAATAAATTACTTTATTTATTTAAGAAAGTGAGAAGCAAGGTTTGTGTGAGAGTTGCTCCTGCTCAAGTTTTCGGAGTCATTAATTATTCTCAATTGTGAATTGCTTCTTTAGCAGTTTACCTAGCTGCGTACGAAATTGAACCATGAAATTCAACTACTAGTAATAATAGTTATTGATTGGTGTGTGTATGATGTATGTGAGGCCAGAAATTCAGTGCTCAAAAGTGATCACTACTGACGTATGCATTCTACATATATCATTTTAAAAGTCATACAACTTATAGTTGGTTGTGGCTCCATATATAGGTGATTGCTATGGTGCCCTACGCAATTTTAAGGGTAACTTGTCTAATAACACTTGCAAGTCTGATATTGGAGAATTGGGGTGGTCTTGGTCCCACAAAATTAAATTTTAATGCATTTATAGTCTCACCCAATTGATTAATATTAATTGTGATTGCATGTAAAAAGTACTTTAATTTTATAAATTTGACCCATTTTTCTCTCTCCTCAAATACTGCTATCACTTCCTTCTTCAATTTCTCCCCAAAAAGTTGAATCGTTACTTACAGAAAAATGAAAATGGATGATAACAAAAGAAAGTATGGCACAACTATTGCCTAATCAATGTCACCACCTCAAATTTTAGTTGATCTTCTTCAAAATTTAGCAAACTCTAGATGAGAGGGCATATAGTTAATAATTTGGATTTCTTTGAATCTTCTCCTTTAGGTGTAGGTGTTGTTCAAGGGTGTGACCCTTTAATTTCTGCCATGGGTATGTGTAGAAAATTACTAAGAATAAGAGGTGAAATGGATTATATACTTGTTGAAGTTGGAGATTAAATCTTCTTTAAAATAAATGATCAAACTACTCTTAATGATACCCTCCTCATATGTCTTTTGAAGGAAGCCAACAAATGTGAATTTTGGATTGATATGGCACTGCAGTGTTCTTGTTTTAGTTGTCTGCTACCTCTGGTATTTGATATCTTTTTGAGTTCTTAACATTTGATTTTTAGTGAAATGAGACTTTGAAAAATCCCCCATTTTTTTGAGTTTTGAGCATCTTTACATATTAAAAAGAAACAGTAGGGAAGATTGAAGAACGGAGTGAGCGCCATTAAAGGACTGGAAGCAAGCTTCACACCTTCCACAACGGCAGGAATTTATAAATTAAAATATTTTGTAGGATGTGTTTATAATTAATACTAATAAGTTGGATAAGACTATAAATTCATTAAAATATAGCTTTATTGGACCCAGACCACCATAACCCTTCAATAGCATAATGACAAATCATCTTGGGTAAACTACCCTTAAAATTGCCTAGGGCATTGTAGCATGCACCCCATATATATATATATATATATATATATATATATATATGGACAATATAGTACTTTAAATAGACCAATCTATCTTAAGAGAGTAAATTGTATAGCAACAACAAAATTATAGATAGCTGATAGAAGGTAATATACCAAAAAAACACACACATATTAAACTCCTGTAAATTAACGAATTTATCTTTGATTTAATGCATGGATCAATTGATGACGTAGGATTTGTTTAATTTGTGATGGGTTAAATGAATGGAGGCAGAATTCGGCTGCAAGGCCAGATGAGGAAAGTGTAGGAGGGCAGGCGGTAGCGATGAGGATATCAGGGGACAAGGCTGCATTCTACAACTGCAAGTTCATTGGGTTTCAGGACACCTTGTGCGACGACAGAGGCACCCATTTCTTCAACCACTGCTTCATCCAAGGCACCTACGATTTCATCTTCGGAAATGCCAAATCCCTCTACTTGGTACATACGCCATACTATATTATTTATTCATTTATTTATATGTATGAT
Source organism: Aeschynomene evenia (assembly GCA_013621005.1). Lineage (NCBI taxonomy): Eukaryota > Viridiplantae > Streptophyta > Magnoliopsida > Fabales > Fabaceae > Aeschynomene > Aeschynomene evenia. The sequence continues at coordinate 30,190,615 of CM024263.1, read as the reverse complement.
GATATATATGCATGCATGCATGCGTGTGTATTTACATGCAGAGATGTACGATAAAATCGGTTGTGGAGGGGGGTTTGAGCGTAATAACGGCACAAGGTAGGGAAAGCGTGAGAGAGGACACGGGATTCACTTTTGTGCACTGCTACATAACGGGGAAAGGCAAGGGGAACACGTACCTAGGGCGTGCTTGGAAGGAAAGCCCTAGGGTGGTCTTTGCCTACACCTACATGGGCTCTCTCATCAATACCCGAGGCTGGTTCCACCCCCAACCCAATTCTACTACATCAATCTTTTTTGGAGAATACAGGTGCATGGGACCAGGAGCTGGGTCCTCTGGCCGAGTCCAATTTGACAGGATTCTCTCTGATCAAGAGGCAAAGCCTTTCTTGACCCTTTCTTATATTCACGGACGAAACTGGGTTTCCCCCCCTCCCAACCTACTCTGATCTTCTCATCCATCATAACTAACTAACTGACTAACTACGCATGCACACTTGTGTATGTTTACTAGCTAGTGTTTGTGTATGTCACAAATTGAAAACTTTGTCTACTTTATTGCTGTAATATCTAGCAACGTCATCAAGGATGGATCTTGTACATGTTCATTTCCTTTCTTTATTTCACATCAGATCCCACGCATATCATTATGACAATCTTTTTTCTTTCTTTTTTGGCCTTGATGGGCCGATAGGCCCATCGAAGGCAAACAAAAGGGAGCTGGGCTGGCCGCTGAAGACAATGTCACACTTTTCAGACCAAAACCACAAAGGACATTGTTTTGTTCAAGTTGTACGGGAAATAGTTAGAGTTCAACAACTTCATCATAGTCAATTAATTAATTAATGAATGAGTGAATATAAAAGGAATAATAATTTATCAGATCTTATCTACCTCATATTCCTACTGTCTCCTCTCTATCATGTGCACAGATGAGAGATACAGAGAATAATGGATGCTTTATTTTCAGGAAATCATCAACACTTTAATTTAGGTATTGTTTACTAAATAATGATCATGCACTACAACTCAAAACAGGATTTGATTGAAGATTGTGTTACAGAGGGCACATGGTGATGATCATATATTTTATTGCATTTTTCCTTCTATAGGAGAAAATGAAACAACCTTTCCTGCAAGAAAAACTCAGCAGCACCCCACAATGAAAACCACATAACAGGTGAATCAAAAGCCTTAATCAAGAAAACACTACTCAAAACAAAATAGAAACACTAATTATTGAAATTGTTCCATTGGAATATGCTGACATATTTTTGTTAGAAAAGTACTGAATTATGAGAACATAATTGGATGAAGTTCTTAATTAAAATACCAATCCAAAAAAAAGATTACATGCTAATTGTTGAAAAGGAACCAGAGAAGTCTTCAATGTCTAATTAACTAGGGAATTCCTATCATTCTTCACATAAGAATCCAAAACAAAAAAAGATGGAACGTATGGAAAACCTCCTTGACAGTACACTTCAAACCAGCACTATATATAAATCTGCACCTCTCTAAATCTCAGAGTGATTCTCCTATAGCTCCTGAGTCTCTAGCTGCAATAATTCCACCACAGAGTAATCAGTGAAACAGAAAAAGAACAAACAACAAACACTACAAGTCACTGATCAACATTAACTATGATATTAGTGAATATTCAGATCAACAAATTGGATTCGCTCATATGCTAATGACTATCAATTAGTGTGAACCTATCTATCTGCAATGATTTAAAATAATGAAATAAACTTACATGAGCTTTGATCATGGTTCTGTTTCTGATGGATCTCCTTCTCCATGCAATTAAGGAGGAATTTGAAGGTCTCAATCTCACATGGGATGGTGAGTCCACCAGTATGGTCAAACCCGAACTCCTCTGCAGTCTTCTCCAGCAGCACATTGAACAAAGAGTGGCTAAGGTAGCTGGTGGGAATGATGAACCTCCTAAGCTCCGGGCCGACATAGACCGCCAAGTATCCTTTTGGAACATCGTGCGGCGGTTCAGGGCTGTGGCAGCTATCCTCATCGGAATCACAATACACAACATTTTTTAGCCTTTTGTTGATTATAGGTGATATCCCCCCATGACTATGATTCACATCAGAATTGTCATCGTTAGACAATTTTGATCCAAGTGTGACAGTTTGCCATTTCTGAAACATTTCCTTTAGTCTCACTATTTGCCTGATTCCAGACAATTTGGGGGCTCCACCTGCATCCTCCATTGATAAACTTTTAGCACCTCAGGATCAAAATCAGATCTTGCACTAAATGAAGAGATACGCAATAAAAATTAAGTTAGGTTTATGAATTCTTCAATAACTAGCAAAAGGTAGAGGTAATTATTAGCTATGTGCATAAAATGTAGTAAAAAATTAAAATTGAAAAAGAGAACTAACTAAAATTAGTATGAGTACGTGATTAAGATGAATTATCAGCAACCAGAAAACATTCATTAGATACTACTCCTAAGTCCTAAGCAATGATCCAGAACACCAAAGATGAAACATGAAGAGATTAGTATCTCGTGTAGAATAGGGCATTAGCTGTGGAACGCTAGAAAGGTTGTTTAATTTGTGGCTATTATTTTTTTCAAAAGCAGAATCTAATGCTCCGATCGAAGAGAGAATCGAGACAGTGAGATGAAGTTATTTATGGTGAGATGAATTGTCGGAAGAAACAAAATCTTTCGACGCTTATTGTTCGGTTTGGTTGTTTGTTTAGCTTCTCGCTCTCTTCCTAAACCGCCGTTCTCGGTGGCTCTGTTTTTCAGCTCTGTCTCGCAACGAGCCACAACCGTTTTATATAACAACCCCGCATTTTTTATTTATTTTATTTAAAATTTAGTTATAAATAACAAAAATAACATTTTATAGTTTACATTACAAATGAGTTAAATCTTGCGAATACATTAGTTAGTTGAAGTATGTGACCAAGTAGGATTAAATAGTAATAACGTTTCATTGAGTAAAATTGAAGTACTCCTCCTCCGCATCAGTTCTGTTTAAACAATTTCTCATCCTTTGATTTATGAATTAAAAAGAGTGATATATTGAGAGGTGCCAAAAGTCAAAGGTAAGCAAAAAAGAAAAGTAATAAATTAATGAGGACGTTGTTACTAGAAAAACAAAGACCACTATGTCTACGTGGACAAGGAATTAGCCAAAACAGTCAACAAATAGAAATTTGGGCCACAATCATCCAGCCCATTAAAAATATACTCATGATCAAAAAAGTTACTTAGGCCATAAAATGTTAAATGGGTTTTGTTGGCTGGTTTTTTATTGTGCCATAAGCATTTATGTATAATAATAGACCCCTTACATAAAAAATATAAAAATATATATTTCAAGATAAATATTCCTATTTTTAATTTTCTAAGGACACTTGTTAGGAAAACTCTTTTAAAATTAAGAAAGTACAAGATGGCAAGTAATGATGGTGGTGTGTGTTTTGATCTTGTTTGCCCGCTCCCCTTTACATTACGGCTACGCAAGAGAGAGTACTTTGCTTGCTTTAATAGGGTGGAGGGACGGTGCAACATGATTACGAGAAGTGGAGCATTATGCCATTATTATTACTATACATATGCATTTATACATGGTTTTTAAGGGGACCACTTCACTTACTTTTTAATTTTCTTTTCTTACAAACCAGGTTGTTTGGAATGATAGCAAGGAACCAACAGAAGCCATTTACAGGATGGAATGGATTATATATTCGTACCAATTTTTTATTTTTTTTTTTGGTTTACAAGGAGCTCCTAGTGGAGCTAAGGGGAATTGGAAAAGGGGTGGACATATAGGGATAGAACTCTTGATTCTAGAATAACAAACCCCTTAGTCACTTGGACCAAGGGAGGTGCCATTTGAGCTAATGCTTATTGTCATATTCGTCCCAATTTTGGCAGAGAGATAATATATATGAATATCTCACTAGTTAATTAAGATGCGTATTAATATTTGTTAGGCCGAAGCCCAACGAATACATAGTCTGTCTGTCTCACTTGGATACTTTCTCTAAGGCTATGTTGGGCTTCACCTACCATGCTTATATTGGGCTTTAGGCTTTTAGATCAGTGGGCTTTTCATCTCAAGTTTCTCTCTCTTTCCCTCTTTCTCTCTCTACTGGTTCTGGAGCTTCTTTGTGGTTTAGCGTCACCTTGGTCTAGTTGTTGTTGTGTGTCGCTCGCACGCCACGCTTCGCTTTCTCGTTGTGGTGGTGCCTTGGCGGCTTTTTCGTGTCTCTCTTCCTCTACTGTTAGAGCTACTTTCTCAGCTTCCCAAATTTTCTGGTTATTTTGATTCCGATTTTAGGGTTTCTGAAGCCCCTTCTATACTCACTATGCTAAATCGAAGACTACCGAGACTCGGAGCTTCTATCGCCAAACACCTCTTCCTAAGTACATCTCTTTGTTTGGGTTTCACTATTTTCCTATGCTTCCGTTTAAATTCCCAATTTAATGCTTACTTCCGTTACAGGGAATAACTCTACATCCATTTGTAGAGCTGGGTACATTCAAAGTGCCATCAGTCATCACCTTCAACCCCCGGTTAGTATTATACTTTTCTAGCACAATGCTTCTTCTGCGAATATAATTGAAGAATTCAATTTCTGTGGAGGTTGATAAATACAGCTAAATGTGTTCTTATGTTCTTTACCATTTACTTATCGTATTGGTATTTATATCCTCAATATGCCTAAGAACATGGATAATAATCTGTTTATGTTTATCAAGCTAATGATGCCTTTGTATGAAAAGCGAGTGTCCATGTTTTTTAAGTAGGATGCATTCCGCATTGAACTATATTGATAATTATGAATGCCTATGGATATCATGCGTGATGATTCATGCTTATCTCAGTTTATGATGTGTAGCTTTTTGCTTCTCTGTTTTTTGGAACAGCTTCAGAAGCTTTCATTTACAAAGTTATACAATGGAGCCATGATTAAAAATCATAATTTCCTTTCAACAACGTCTGCTAGCAACACTTCTGAGGAAGGGAGTGAACAAAAGGAAACGTAAGTTATTTCTCTTTGGAGATGACATTTTCTGTGGCAGGATGCTGTTTTCTTAAAACATGTCACGGCATTCAGAACATGGTAGTATTGTTCTGTTACAAATTTGGATGCAGATGTAACTCTGATGATCTAGATCACTTTACGTCTTCTTTGTTGAGATTTTTAGCACTAGCTAGAAAAAGTTATTGCTCTGCATAACTCCCATGAAAAAGTTATGATTCTTTTGAGTGTTAATGCTATATTGACACACAACATGGATGCACTTTACAGACTTGTCGTAAAGTGCTGATTTCATGGCATGATACGGTCATTGAACAAGGATCCTCCAGTGTTGTAAAGTGAACCTTTTCCCATATAGTATAGTTTTTACTAAGATAATGTGGATGATGAGAGGATAAATCTAATATCAGCAGCTATGTGGATACTCTATCGTAGGGCATAATCAATTCCTCGAAGAAAAAATGACCTAAGGACTACCATTTTGAAGTTCAATATGTTTCCTAATGAAGGTCTGGGGGATTAAATATTTTGTTAAAACTCTGTTTTTCCAGATTATTCTGTAGCATAATGGAGCTAACATAAAGCAAAATCTGAGGCTTCACCTTCCCCAAAATTGACTGAGAAATAGTTGGAGCTAGATAATGCTGTGGTTATGCTTTCAAATTCCATGGTGAGGTGACTGTGTTGCCTGGTGGAGAAGGGCATTGTGATGGAATGAAGCACCATGGCTGGAGGTAAATGTATGTGATTTTGGGTAAGAAATAGTTTCAGTCAATTTGAGTGGGAAGGTTGGAGAAAGTGGAGTTATGAACTTGTTGAAATTCATCAATTTTTTCTTATAGCTAATTTTCAAAGGCATTTTAGAACTTGATAACGCAGGTATGACTAGACTAGATGACAATAATGCATCGTATGTGTCATTAGCTTTGACTAATTGAATGATAGAATGTGTGTGACATCCTCGTTGACATCTGTGCCATATATCTCCAATTCTCCATAAAAGTTTAGGAGAAAAATACTCATTTGTAACTTCTCCTTACACCTTCATACGGCTTTACCCAGGATATCTGTAACTTTTGTTGATAAGGATGGTGAGGAAAAGCATATTAAAGTCCCTGTTGGAATGTCTATGTTAGAAGCTGCTCATGAAAACGACATTGAACTTGAAGGTAGTAAGACCTTTGACATTCACATGAGTGGTAGCCTTGTTTCCTCTGATGCCTGTTGCTGAAGTCTCATTGTGTATTTTTTTGGTGATTTGATTTACGTTTGCTTTTACCAATTGTAGGAGCATGCGAAGGGTCTCTTGCATGTTCAACTTGTCATGTTATAATCATGGTACATCATGGGTTTCCTGAAATACTGCAATACATTTGTAACTTGTAAGAGAGAAAAGTTACTGAAAGTCTGAACTTTTGTGCAGGACGTAGAACATTACAATAAATTGGAAGATCCAACTGATGAGGAAAATGACATGTTGGATCTAGCTTTTGGGCTCACCGAAACGTGCGTTTCTTTAACATAAACTAAGGGCTAGAATAAAGAATAGTTTCCTATCCTTTAACCCCAAATTCTTCCAAGACTAATCTTGTTTGTTATGCAGATCGCGTCTGGGTTGCCAAGTGATTGCTAGGCCTGAACTTGATGGAATTCGGTTAGCTATTCCCGCCGCCACCAGGAACTTTGCCGTTGATGGCTATGTGCCAAAACCACACTAGAGATGATATGTTGATATTAGCCAAAAATTTTATGGGTGCAAAACAATGCAGCTAACGCAGTTTTGTAGCTTCATACTGAGTCAGATAAATGAGGCCTTGTTGATTTTAGGCATTATTATTGTGTTAATTATTTCGTGGTTAACTAACACCTCAATATGCCGAACCGGAGAGATCACTATCACCTTGTTGGAAACTACCAGAGTTCTGTTGCTGGCCAATAAATTACTTGAACTGTACTATTTTATTATTATAGACACAAATTTTGGCGAAACACTTCCATCTCTATGCTTGTTGGATGCAACATTATTAAGAGTCAATATACAGACAAATGGTTCGAGCAAACCACGATGGTTTGGTTTCAGTTTAAAGTTTTACATGTTCTAGATTAGCATTTTTATATGCTTTATTTCTACATGCTACCATAGAAATAATTGTTACTATACATATATTCTTGTAACACTTGCGTAATGCCTACAATTTTAGTTTGGCTTTTTCCTACACTATCAAGTTTGAGATCTTTGGCAGAGGCGAAACATTTTAGCCACCCCAGCACAGCGTATTTTTAATTTTTGAGTCCACTTTGCCAAATTTATGCCTAATACCATCATGATTACATACAAAGTGACAGCAAATTTGCAGGTAAGTTAGAAGTTTACGAAAACCGAGAAGTGGAGTCTGGTAACAGACTAACAGGTAAAAGTATCATCTGGAAAATAATCAAGATTCAGGTATTCTGGAAAAGCTTAAGCCATCAAAATCTGCTGTCAAATTAAGGTTGATTATAGAACATCTTGAGCAGCGGCAGAATCAGAAAAACATGCAACGAAGATCAGATGCTAGTCCACATTGTAATGGAGAATCTATTTTCTAAAAATAAATAAAAGCACAGTTGGTGAATGGTAAGATCAATATGTAAGATCAATATGAAGCACAATCAAAAGATGAAGCAAAATTGATCCATTTTCCCAAGGCAAATACTTGTCTGAAACATTGAAAATGAACTCTAAGCAAATCAGATTCACTCATTCATGTGTTAACAGCTAAGACATCTATCAACTGAGCTTCTTGAGAATTTTGGAAGCCCAACGTCTAACACGTCCTCTGAGTGTGTAGCCAAAAACCACTCCAGCAACGAAGAAAATTGCACAAAGCTTCGAGCATGTCAAGTAAGACACTCCTTCTCTGTAACAAATCACACAATTGATCTCATGTTTAGGAGGCTAAACTCAAACCTAAAATCCTACTCAAAAAGACAAACCAACACTAAAAGCATCAATTTAGAAAGGAATTAAGACAAGGTAAGGTAAGAAGAGAGAGACCTGGAAGGTCTAGTAGCCAAGACAAGGGAAGAATCAGTTGGCGTTGGTTTCTCATTGAGATGAAAGCTCGACGACGACGAAGAATTGTGGCCGCCGGAACCCTTAACGAGAGCTTCTCGCGCGCCGCCCTCCATCGCTGCTTGCCTGCCTGCTTCCAATAGGTCCCCAAACGGCGCCTCAACCACGTCGCTTTATCTATCAGGTATCACCCACTTCGCTTGTTTTACTTTTTTTCATTATTTATTCCTTTTTTGTTTTTTTCTCTCTCTATAAATTAAATGTTAATTTTGATTCCTGAAGTTATATTTGTGTTTGATGTTAATCTCTAAAATTTATAAATTAATAATTTAATTTTTAAAATCGTTTAAAAAGATAAGTCAAATTAATCTTTTAAATGCTATCTGCAGAAGAACTATTTTTGATAATTTGAAGAACTAAAATAAAGAATGCATATAATTTCAAGGATTAAAATAAATTTAAATCTTTTGAAAAATGAATTAGAAACAACAGAAGCTCATTCTTTCTTTCTAATTGAAGAATCAATGTTCCTGTTGTTAAATATTAGGACATCTTCATTTCTAATTGAAGTAAAATTAGTCCCCATTTTTACAAGAAGTTGAATGTAAAAATATCATTTTTGAGGTTAAAAACATGTAATGGTCCACGCTAGTGTCCAATCCCATCGTCTTCTGTCTCTGATTTGCAGCCACTGAGGGTTTCCCTTATCTGAACTTCACTTCACTTCACTTCATTTATTTTTTGTTAATCATTCATTGCAACCTGGTTTAGCATTGTGACCACTCACTCAGTCTCAGACCCTTATGGCTTCCATCACTATCATCAAGCACTCCCTTCCCACGTTGCTCCAAACTCAAACTCAAACTCACAACCACCTTCCTCGTCAAAACCTCCCACTCCTGAGGCCATCAACTTCTCAATTTTGTGGCCTCAAATTATCTCACACTCCCTCTTTGACTTCCGCTGCTTCTCCATCCAAACCCTCCATTTTCGCCAAGGTACATTTACTCATCTCATAACCAAGTTTGAATTCTGTGCCTATCTTTTCAGAAAAGTAAAAGTAGTATTTGGTTACAAGTTTACTTGTTTGTTCTGTGACAGGTGAGCAAAGGTTCAAAGCCACCACAATTCACTCTGAAAGATCAAGATGGAAAGACTGTGAGCCTTTCCAAATTCAAAGGAAAACCTGTGGTTCTCTATTTCTACCCTGCTGATGACAACCCAGGCTGTACCAAGCAGGTTTAATTGCATCAAAAAATACTAGTTGTACATCCAATTATAGTACATCGTGTTGAGACTCAACATTTCACCTTTGATTTAATATGTATTCTCTATCTAGAATTTTTAATTGTTCTTATCTACCATTGATCTATGTCTTATAAATATCCAATTTTTTATATCAAAATAACATTACTCTAACTGCATAAAGGTTTAAAAATTTTGAATTAGGTTCTATTATTTTAATCTTTTATAATTGGATCCAATCCATAACACTAATTTTTCTGTAATGTTTGACGTACAACAGAAATACGTCCAACTTGTATCCAACGTGTGCTATCCATGTTACAGGATATACGTATAGCACACATCCTGTAACATGGATAGCACACGTTGGATACAAGTTGGACGTATTTCTGTTGTACGTCAAGCATTATTGCTAATTTTTTGTTAAAAAAATTCAGTTAACTACATTTTATAGATGTTGTCAAAGACAAAAGAAAACAAAAAAATATATTACTGGACTTCAATTATATACTATTTATATTTTTCTTTTATTTGATTTCATATTATATTAAAATTAAAATTAAAATTAAAATTTATTTTTTATTTAATTAATTTTATCATATTTATAGAGTTAGTTAGATTCTACATGCTAGTATAATAAATACTCCCCAACAACAAATCATTACCACTTATGCTACATTAATGACTCAAAGAGCATAATTAGAAGTACAACAAAAAAAAATCACTAAAAACAGTTAATAATAGGAAATTTGGCCTAAATCATTCAGTTCATTTAAAAAAATACACATAGTTAATAATGTTATTTGGTCCAAAAGTGTTAAAATGAGTTTTGTGGCTGTTTTAGCTAGAAAAATGTTGTTGTTCGAGCATACATGTGACTCAAAAGTGCCTATTTTTTTTTTTACTTTTCTATTGCAGGCTTGCGCTTTCAGGGATTCCTATGAGAAATTCAAGAAAGCAGGAGCAGCAGTAGTTGGGATCAGTGGTTGATGATCCATCATCTCACAAGGTAAAGAAAAAAACAGAGAAGTTTCATTTCAATCTGTTAGCAATTAACCATCTTGTCTTAGTACTGAAAGCCTTGCATTGCATGGAATGCAGGCATTTGCCAGGAAGTACAGCCTTCCATTTACCTTGCTGAGTGATGATGGTCACAGGGTGAGGAAAGAGTGGGGTGTGCCTGCTGATTTCTTTGGAGCATTTCCTGGGAGAGAGACTTATGTTCTTGACAAAAATGGGGTGGTTCAGCTTGTTTACAACAACCAGTTCCAGCCAGAAAAGCACATTGATGAGACCTTGAAATTGCTTCAGAGCCTTTGATTTCGTTAATTTCCCCTCTCTACCATGAATTGTAGCTGATTCTGTACCCTTTGATCCCCAAGGAGGTGATAATAACTACTCTCCTATAGAGAGAGTAAACATCTATAAACTATAGCCTCTCTGGATGGAAATAAATAACAGATTCAGCTGTCAAATATTCAGCAATCTATGGTTTATCCAAACAACATTGTCATAACATTGAAGAGTTATAACTGCAATTCTTAAACCTAAAACCATAACTCTGCTTGGCTGAAACTACTTATCCAACCAGATTTTTATCAAAATATAAACCTAAAACCTTATCCCTCAATTTTTCTGCACATCTGCAAGGACATGCAATTATTTTTCTTATCTCTTAGTCTTCACTGCTATAATGGCCAAATACTTCTGATATTCAGTTCTTCTTCCTCCAGGAATTCCACCCCATAAAAGGACAGTTTTAAGATAAATAAAACCTGGAAGGTGTAGTAGCCAAGACAAGGGAAGAATGAGTTGGTGTTGTTTTGCCATTGAGATGGAAGCTCGACGACGAATAATTGCGGTGGCCATCGGAACCCTTCAACGAGAGCTTCTCGAGCGCCGCTCTCCCTCCATCGCTGCTTTGGCATTAAGCAAGCTTAAATCTTATCTCGTTTCCGGAGATCCTCAATTCTACTCCAAATCTATCTTATCCTTAATTTTCCTGCTATCACTGCCTCTTGTAATTCCAGCCTCACAATCATATTCAACAATTAATTCCCTTACTCCCATATCCCAAATTCAACCCCCTCGCTTTATCACCGGTTTCCTTTGTTTTTTTCATTATTCCCTCACTCCGTCAGTCCACTTTTAATTGTTTTAGAGTATTGCACACTTATTAAGAAGATGATTAAAATACATAAGTTTCTATAAAAGTAAATGTACAATGACAAAATTATACTTATAATTTTTTATGCAATAATAATTGTAAGAGATAAAAAGAGAGTGTATGTAGGGATAAAATTGGAAAAAGATTGTAAATGTTTCATTGAAAATATAAAATGACAAATAATAGTGAACAAATAAATTTCCTAAAAAGACAAATAAAAATGGACGGAGGAAGTATTTTTTATTGTTTATTCCCTTTTTTTCTTTAAATTAAATGTTAATTTTGATTCCTGAAGTTATATTTCAAGGATTAATATCGAGAAAAGTCCATATTATTCAACGATTGACCTTTTTTTTGTCAATGATGATGGGCTTTCCCTCACAAATTAAAATTAAATTTAAATATTCTAGAATCCCCATTTTTACTGGCAGAATTTGTGACCATGGAAAGAAGGAAGAATGTGAAGTAGTAGGTTGAGGTGAGTAGTGGTCCACGCCAGTGTCCAATCCCATCCTCTTCTCTCTCAATTCCCTTATCTTAGCTCATCACTTCATTTCTTTTTTGTGATTCATTCATTGCAATCTTGTTTATTTATCATTGTGACCTTTCACTCACTCACTCACTCACTCAGACCCTTATGGCTTCCATCGCTGTACCAAAGCACTCCCTTCCCACATTGCTCCACTCTCAAACTCACAACCACCTTCCTCATCAAAACCTCCCACTCCTTTCAAGGCCATCAACTTCTCAATTCTGTGGCCTCAGATTGTCTCACACTCCCTCTCTCACTTCTCCTCCTGCTGCTCCATTCAAACCCTCCATCTTTGCCAAGGTACATTTACTCAATTCTGTGCCTCTCTTTCAGAAAAGTAAAAGCAGTATTTGGTCACATGTTTCCCTGTTTGTTCTGTGACAGGTGAGCAAAGGTTCAAAGCCACCACAATTCACTCTGAAAGATCAAGATGGAAAGACTGTGAGCCTCGCCAAATTCAAAGGAAAACCTGTGGTTGTCTATTTCTACCCTGCTGATGAGACCCCTGGCTGCACCAAACAGGTTTAGTTGCAAAATTGTTCCTTGCTTGTTACTTATTTGGGGTTACTTACTGTGGACCAATTTTGCTTGTTCCTTGCAAAATTGAGTGCTTTTTCAGTTTTGGTAGGACTTCTATGACTTCATATTTCAGAATTCAGCATTGGTTAACTACCACAAATTATCAATCCAAGCATAGAAAGGAATTGTAATTACAGAAAATGGAAATTAACTGCTACTATAGAGGGGGTATGGAATGAGATTATGTATTATTCAACTATTCATATTGCATAAGAAGGAATAACAATGGAATAGTTAATACTTCCTTATGATAGGGTTCAGAGTCAGGCTTTATCTGCTAAGATTTATTTAATGGAAGCAGCAGTGCAGTACTTAAGGCATTGCTGTTGTGATGATAATGAATGGGAGAGGGGTTGTGTTTGTTTATGCAAATGAAGGATTACTATTGAATTTTCAAAAGGGGTAAATGTTAAGGCATGGAGTTAGATTTCTACAATGCTAGTATAATAAATACGCCCCTGCAACAAATCATTACCACTTTTGCTACTGATACAGTGATGACTCAAGGTGCCTATTTTATTTGATTTTTATTGCAGGCCTGTGCTTTCAGGGATTCATATGAGAAATTCAAGAAAGCAGGAGCAGAGGTAGTTGGGATCAGTGGTGATGATCCTTCATCACACAAGGTAAAAAACAAACACAGAAGTTTCATTTCAATTTGTTAGCAATTAACCATGTTGTCTTTGTACTGAATGCCTTGTATTGCATTGCATTGCATGGAATGTAGGCATTTGCCAGGAAGTACAGGCTTCCATTTACTTTGCTGAGTGATGAGGGTAATAGGGTGAGGAAAGAGTGGGGTGTGCCTGGTGATTTCTTCGGAGCATTGCCTGGGAGAGAGACTTATGTTCTTGACAAAAATGGGGTGGTTCAGCTTGTTTACAACAACCAGTTCCAACCAGAAAAGCACATTGGTGAGACCTTGAAACTACTTCAGAGCCTTTGATTTTTTAATTTCCCATCTCAACCATGAATTGTAACCACTGTAATTACGATAGCCGTAGCCCGTAGCTGATTTTGTACCCTTTGATCCCTAAGGAGGTGATAATAACTATTCTCCTACAGAGAGCAAACATCTATAAACTATAGCCTCTCTGGATGGAAATCACACATTCAATTGTCACAGATATCAGTGTCTTGAAATGAAAATATTCAGCAATTTATGGTTTATCCAAACAACATTGCCATAACTTAAGAAGGAGTTATAACTATGTTTTTCATACATATCTCTGCCTGGCTGAAGAGTATTTATCCAACCAGTTTCATATAAAAATATAAACCTAAAATCTTATCCCTCAATTTTTCTGCACATCTCTGCAAGGACATGCAATTATTTTTCTTATCATCATAATATATTATATTATTATCATCATCGCTATAACTAATAGAGTTGTTTATAAGGCATATTCAATCTTCCTTCTCATAGTCTTCACTGCTATAATGGCCAAATGCTTCTGATATCCAGTTCTTCTTCCTCCAGGAACTCCACCCCATATCTTCACATATCTCATCACCGTGGTTGATGCTATAAGTTGAAATGCAGTGCCTCTTATAGAACCTAGTTGACCTTTTCATTACCTCCACCTCCTGAAGAGTCTGTGCAAGCATGTTCTCAACACTTGGGAGCTTGAACTTATCATCCACCAATGCAGAAAGCCACATGGAGCGTAGCTCAGAAGAGTGAAGATTCGAAACACTCTCAACATAGCCGACAAAAGCCATGTTCGGAATCAATGGATGGATAGTTCCCCTGCCAATAACAGAATGAATTAACCATTACTTCTTACTTACTTTTTCCATGAAAGCAAAGCAGCAAAAAATTGGTATGAAACAGTTTCTTTCTTTACCTGTACAAAGGCATAACACCAGAAGGGTGCTCCAACAAGCTACAAAAAGGCTCTGGCAAAATGGTTTTGACCTTCTTCTTTCCATCAAAACCAGTTGCAAGAATGACCACATCAGCCTCAAGTTTAGTGTTGTCATCAAATTCAATCCCTCCATTCCAAAACCACCACTTTGATGCCCTTTTGAAGGCAATTTTGCCTTTGTCAGCCTCAGAGAAGAATTGTTCTGGCAATATGGCCATTTGACAAGATGCATAATCTTCCTCAAAGGGGTGTTCTGGTTTTAATCCATACTTCTCCAGAGGAAGTTTCCACAGAAGGTAGGATTCAATGAACTTTGAAATTCCTTGCCTCTGCCACAACAAGAAATCATTATTAGTAACATTTTTTATGGCAACCATGTGAATATTAATGTGTGATTGAGTTATATAGTGAAAAAAATGTTGATACCATTGGAGATAAGAGGAGGCAGAGAAGGGTTCTGAGTAAGCCCTGGTTGGGTCTTTCATGGAGGAACTGAGATGATCTTGTTGAGTAGAACATGGAAAATGGTAATCCCCAAATCCAGTAATGAGGAACTGCCCAATGCAAAGTCCTTACCACCATAGTGCATGTTTGGCCTTCAGGTCCTTCATAACAATTTAGCACCAACTTTGTTATTCATGTTTGAAACTTTATGAGAAACCGAATGAATGAATGAATTGCACAGGTGTAAATTGTACAACCCCTTCAACCCTCGAATATTGAAAAAGTGTATACATAACATTTTTGTTGACAAATTAATGACTAATTGAGATGAACAAAATCAAATACTTTTTTATTTTAAGAAAGAATTAAATATTAAATTCCAATGTATTTATTAAAAAAAAATAAAAGAGAAGTTTCTCTTATTTTTCTTGCATGTATTATTGATCATAGTTAGTCAATTACATGCGGTATTGAAAATTCAGTTTTTATATTTTAGTACAGCTAGACTTTCAGAGGTTGCTTTCATTTTTGTGGGTGAAGATGAACGTTGGAACCCGTCATTGTGAATCATTTGGGAGTAGTCAAAAGTGATGTGTGGAATTGTATGAACATGTGAGCTATAGCCTATAGAATCGTCCCACATCATCATCATTTCTCAATAATTATATAATATGAAAAGAATGAAAAAGAACGTACAGTCCATAAGTCAAAACATCTTTTTATTCGGAGTGTGCAATCAAACCATGCAAAGAGCAACTTGGAAAATAAATCCCCAAACTTAACCACTGCTAACGAGTAGTATTTAATAATAAATAATTTTTATCGTACAACATAAATACATCCAAATAGTATTCAATATATCTTATATATATTGTGGAATGTGTGTTATATGTATAACATATGTACGCAAAGCACACATTCCGTATTATGTATAGTACACGTTAGATATTGGTTGGGCGTATTTATGTTGTACGACAAACATTATTGATTTAATAAAAAAAACTAATAAATTATGGGGAACCAACCATTTGAATAAAAATGTTATGGAAAATTAATGTCGTCGCTGCTGGTGCTTATGTAATCATGTGAGAACTGAGACCACTTTCATACATCGATCGCAATCCAGAAAGAAATTTGTCTTGATTTCGCAAAACACAACAACAAACACATGCCAACGTGTTTTATTATGGTAATTTAAGGCAACTTTTGTCACAAGCTAAATTTGACAATAAAATGGTTGAGAAAGGATTGAACAAAAAAAATAATCATGAAATTAATTATAAATTTAATAAATATTAACATTTTAAATTAGTAAAATATGTAATAATTTTTTAGTCACAATTTAACTTAAAAATACTGATACTTTGAAACTTTATAGGATATCCCACCTCATCTCTCTCTACCTTTCAACTAAATCATCTTAATATAAAAAACAAGGTGAAATTTTATTAAAAAAAAGGTTGAGTAATTATTAATTATTAGATGAGTATGGGTTGTTATGCATGTATACATACCTTGATTTGCTAGAGCGCACTCCATGGCCAAATCAATAGCTGACTTTTTGAAACCAACAACAATAACCTTTTTCCCCTTGAGAAGTTGAGTGGCAGCTTCGTGGTCAAGCTTACAATAATCAATCGTGTGCATCACCTTTCCCCTGAATGCCTCTGGCCCTTTACTGCCTCCGAATCCTGCTGGAATCCTTGCTATGTCCCCATATTTCCCAGTGCACACCACAACTAACTCAAACCCGTACCACTGAAATTAATTCCATCAAGTACCACCAGTTCATTACTACCTACTATTCATTCATTCATTCTTTACATACAATAATTATTAATTAAGTACTGAATGAATCTTAATAATTTATCACCTCTTACTTAGAGTTGTAATAGTACATACGGAATAATGTTATATTTTGTCCCAATATGTTGTTTTAAATCAATCAAGTTGAGATGAAGATGAAAATGATGGATGGGATGACGTGCGCACCTGAATGGTGTCTGATCCATGGGTCTGGACGGCAACTTCCCAGACAGTGTGACCAGGAAGCAAGGTTCCATAGCCATCATGACGGATGTTATTGGGCGCCCCAGAAGCAGTGAAGCGGATTTGGAGGACCTTAGAGTTGAACCTAATGTTGGTGAGGACATCAAAATGGTCAGCGTAGGAGTGCAAGTAATCCAAAATCTCCAAGTGGGTTGGGAACTCAGGGCTGTCCCTGTGAGGCCAGTGGAAGTCGGTGAACTCGTAATCGCGACGGTGAGACTGCAGCCTCGTGGAGTTGTAGGAGCAATGCCTCCAAACTCCGCCGATTGAGTCGGAGGCCTCAAACACTATTGGGTTGTGGTGGGCTAGCTGTTTTGCTGCTGCTATGCCACTCACCCCTGCTCCTATTATTCCTATCTTTGACTCTCTTATTATGCCTCCTTCCTTCTCCTTCTCATTCTCATGCTGCTCCCTACCCATACCCTTACCCATACCCATTAATTAATATATAATGAATATTATTAGTTACTAATTAATTGATTAATATACAATGAATAGGTGGTTTGTGAAATGTGTGTGTGTGTGTAGGAGTAGTGTGTGCGATGAAATGCGAGGCTATGAGGTTGCTATTTATAGATAGATAGATGGCTCGCTGGAAATTGAGTTGAGTTGCATGTCGTCAATCCAAGAGAGTAGAGCCAGCACGTGATGCGGACTTTATTTAATTAACACCGCACCAGATGAACGAAGCACATACATACATACAGAAAAGAAAAGATAAAATGTAACAATTTTTGGATTCAATAATCTTATTTCACCCTTCATATAATCTTTTATTTTTCTGATAAATGTATTCATATAATAATATTTAAACAACTAAAAGTAAGTATCTCATTGAAATATTTATTTTATTGTGAATTTATGTGATAGATGAGTGAAATAAATGAGCTCACTATCACATCAAATTAACCATTCGTTTTTTAGTATTAAAATATACTTTAAGATTTGGTTTTTATCTTTTAACCTTTTGTTTTTCTTTATAATATGAATTTACATTTACATACATGTATCTTAATCTATAATCTATAGGTGAGAAATAAAAGTTAAAATATTATTAAAGTAAAGTTATATTAAAATTGAAAGATAATAAAATACACGTAGAAATAGAGATATATACATATAACATTATTGATATAAATTATTGTACACATATATTTAAGGATAATAAAATAAATGTCTTGCTATAATGTCCATTTAAGGTCTATAAATATTATTATATTATTGAAAAATATATATATTAAGGCTCGCTCGTACAATAAATTAAAGTATAGAAAAGATGAGTAAATATAATAACTTACATGCATAACTAATGAATTAATTATTGTCTCCATTCAATAATTATTTTTTAATGTATTTTAGTGTACATTGTTCAAATATAATTGAGAATAGTTATCATTGGATAAGAAAATAATAAATGAAACAAGGGAAATATTTGTCTTTGCTCCAAGCTCACAACAATCCAAGAAATTTTCTAATACTCTTGATAATATTAATAATAATGTTGATGGGATTACTAAAAAAAATAGTGTTTACGGGTTTACATGACCATTTCTGATGGCTAATTTTATGGTATTATTGTATTTTCTTATTGTGAAGGGAAATTCATCGGACATGTATGAGAAGTTTCGTGCCATATACGGAGTATTCTTTCATGACATTCAATTTAAATAACAATAATGCTAACTGAACCATGAAAATCAGTCCATACAGTAAATGAGCCTATTTTAATTTTGCCCCAAATAATCATTGAGATTGTAATGGGCTGAGTAATTATGGCCCAAAATCTCATTTATTGGCTGGTTAGGCTGGTTTTGTATTGTTCATTTAGCATCACCCTTTAAATAATCTCTATAACTGTTCTAAAAGCATTATTTTATAACAAAAGGGTACGGGTTTTGTAGCTATTATTCCTTATTAACCACATTTATAATTATTGTTTGTATTTTTATCTCCGATAATATTAATTTCTTAGTTAGGAATTTTTTGACTAAATACTTAAAAGAGATTATCAGTTACAAATTATACTAGGTCTTGTAATTATTCATTAAATCTTGATATTTGTCTGAAATACCATCCATATATTATTTATCAATGTATTTATTCGATTGAAATTGCAAGAAATCGGATATTATCAACTAAAAAATGTCATGTTATTGTTTAAGAAGTTGTTTTTACATCTATTAATACTATTTACATTTTTTCTCTTAACAAATTAAAGATTGATTACGAAAGGTTAAAGGTTCAAAATATCTTACTTATTGAAGCGGCTATTTTATATTAATTAATTGGTACTGAGATACATTAATAATTGATTACAAAATCAAAGGAAATAAAAAGTATATTTGAGTGGATAAACATGATTTAAAACGCATAAACAAGAGAGTTTCCCATCTGATCTGCACAACATAGAGGAAAAGTTGGGAAAATTAGAGATGTTGCGTGGTAAGTCGTTAATTTGAAAAGGTACGTGATGCATTAATTTTTGGTAAAAGTAATGCATTAATTAATTATTTACAAAATACTCCATCCATTCTAAAATATTAGTGTTATAAGGTTTTTACACGTAAATTAAAAAATTCAATAAATATTCTTAATTTTGTAAAAAGATATATTAAAATTACTAAATTACCTAAAACATTAATGAGAAAGAAATATGACTAGTGGTCCCTTGAAGTAATATTCAAGAAAGAAAGAGAAATGACACTAGGGGTATAATAGGTATGAAAAAATTAAATTGGCATTGGAAGTTAAAAACAACTATCATTATGAAAAAAAAATTTCACCTTAAAACGACTAATATTTTAAAATGGAGGGAGTATTAATTACACATTTAAAAGGACATATTCTATTTAGACCTTTACTTTTTATCTTTGAATGTAATAGCAATATAATTCTCATTTATTAATTATACTTATCCATTACATTATATTAAAAAGTAAATCTCCAAATATCATTGGTGTTAATTATTTTACAAATATTATGTTTACAATAAAAATTGTATAATATTTATAATATAAATTTATTGTTCTATCCAAATTAATACAAAAATAACGGTAGATATAACTATTCTATAAATATTGTACAATTTTTCATCATGCATGTAGCATTTCTCTAGTTATTTAAATAGTGCATATAACTGTTACACATAACAATATATATACTAGCAGGGTATGAACAATAAGACTATAACTCCCTTGCATTAATGACCGGAAAAATTAATAAATGTTATTTTTCGTCGACTCGGTTGTCCAAACACTAAGCAAAGTTGGTAGAACCAGTAAATTCAACCTGAAAATTTCTTAAGGTAGTCTTTAAATATATTTAATATGTATTTTGAAGATATTTTTAACTATGTATTTTTTGTTTTATATATAAATTAAAAATATTATAAAGATCATGAAAGAATTTCCCATTTAGCTTAGTTAGATATAGATACAACGCCTCTCCTTAAATTATGTACATTTTACACTTAAGTCAATTTCACTGTCTATATTGATATCGTACAACAGAAATACACTCAATTAGTATTCAACGTATACTATACATAATATAGAATATGTGTTATATGTATAGCACATATACGTATAAGACATATTTCATATTAATTTAATGTATTTATGTTGCACGATCAACATTATTGGTTTCACTGCAATTATTCAACTGCAAACGTATATGCATTCTTTATAATTTATAAGACTAATAATAGTTAGTATACAATTAAAAGTCGATTAATATTTTATTAATATTTATCATTATCATTATATTTTAATATGAATCTTAGCTTTAGATTCAAATTCTTAAGATTTAATAGTGAAAATAAATATTGACTAAACGTTTATTATATTTGAGTTATAAACTAAGCATTTTCCTTAAAGAATAATTTACGATAAAATATGATCTAATATCTATCTTTACTATTGAATTTAAAAAGTTTGTATGAAAATAATTTATTATGATCGAATTCAATAATAATTACTTGAATATGTGATCCATGCAGTGTCATTGTTATTAATAGATTAAATATAATTTAAAATCTGTTTAAAACAATGGGTATCGGAAATTGGAGGGAAGTGGTTTTCTTTTTTGTTGACCATGCAAATACATACATACCTAGCTAGCTATAGCTATGTTCAAGTTTTAGGACTTTATACCAAACCAAGCGAACAATTCAATATTAAACATTGAATTGAAGTCAACCCAAACTAAGAAGCATTACATAATAAGAAGACTTTTGACGACAACAGACATATTTGCATCTTTATTACTATAACTAACAAGCCAGAGTTTTTTCATGGAAATTAGCGTCCTTAATTATATAATTATTAATTCAAATCATAATAATTAATCAATTAAGGGGAAAACTTGATGGTGAATTATTTGAGCAAAATTTTTTAAAAAAAAAGGACGTTAGTTTGATGTCACATCTATCTAGTTATCTAGAGATCGATTCAAAAAGTAGAAAACGTATACATGCGTGCATGTATGTATCTCTCGATCACATTCAAGCATCCATATATATATATATATGGCTGGCACAGATTGATGGAGGAGGTGGCTTAGCTAGTTAGCTTGGATTTGGCATTATTTTTGGAAAACTGAGAGTTAGGGGAAGTTCGGAAGAAACATCGAGGAATCTTTGAAGGACGTTTGGAATTGAAGAATAAACAGGCTGCTCTTGGAAATCAAGTTAGCATTATTGTTCACATTTTAGCCTCATGCATGTGGAATTTTGGAACCCAAGAAAATATTACACGCCTCTATTGTTATATACAACAAAAATGCACAACAAATATAATAGCAGCCAAGTTGTACACACCATATATATATTATATTATATACACAACATATTAACTATTTTGACTAATTTTTTTTACTTTGTAATAAGTATTTGTTATTTGATAATTGATATAAATAACCCGTATCATCATATATCTATATATATATATATATATATATATGCGACGACCAATATATTAATTAGTCCTACCTAACTATTTTTTTATATCTTTTAATATTCATATGTATATATATATATAGTGTACATGCATATATATAATTTATAGTTTAATTGTTCATTCGGTATATGACCCATTTAATTTGACTAATCTTATGAAAACACTTTTCTTAAAAATTATTGCACAATTATAAACGCACAGGAATAATTATAAATTTATTTTATACTTTGATTTAATTGTAATCATACTTTTTACACAAATACTTGGGGAACAACATATTTTCAACCAAAACAGCCAACAAAGCTCATTTAACATTTTATGGCCCAAATAACATTTTAATCATGAGTATATTTTTAATGGGCTGGGTGATTGTGGCCCAAATTCTCATTTAACAGCTGTTTTGACTGATTTTTATTGTACCTCTAACAATACTCTACTTTTTACGATAAATATATAGGAATTGTTAACTTGTCTGAAATAAAATTCTTTTTCTTATAAAGTTATACTCCCTCCGTCCACTTTTAATTGACGTTTTAGAGTATTGCACACTTATTAAGAAGGTGATGAAAACACAAAAATTTCTATAGAAGTAAATATACAATGACAAAATTATCCTTATAGTTTTTTTATGCAATAATAATTGTAAGAGATAAAAAGAGAATATATGTAGGGATAAAACTGGAAAAAGATTGTAAATGTTTCATTGAAAATCTAAAATGACAAATAATAGTGGACAAATAAATTTTCTAGAAAGACAAATAAAAGTGGACGGAGAGAGTAATTGAGAATATGAAAATTCAATTCTTAACATGGCTACATAAAACGCACCGGTATTAACAAAATTGAGGGTTTTCTCCTGAGGAATGTCAGTATATTAGTACAACAAAAGGTTGTACATTACGTATCTAATATATATTGATACAGCCTTTTATTACAACATTTTTTATTTTTTATAATTTTTAAATTATAGTTTTAGAATTCAATTTGTAACTATTTTTTAATTCTCTTTATATAAAATATAGATTTATCAATATTATTGAATTTTAACAGTGACATGTTCTTATATTAAACTCTTAGAAATTCAATAATAAAAATAAATATTATATTATATAATTTTTTATTATACACATATTATTTTATGTTAGTTTTGTCATTCATGCATGAATTATACTGTAACAACATTTTAAAAAATGGACTTTGAAAAAGGCTAAATGAAATTTCGTAAATTAAACAAAAGAAAATATGGACTTCAAATATAATGGACTAATTTTAATAAACAACTTTGTGTTACATGTTGACAATCTTATGATTCAACGACGGCTTAAAAAGTATCGTAAATTAGTCAGAAGACTTATAACTTTGGCAAACAATTAAGCATAAAATATAATGCTAATAGCATAATGTACGAGTACATATTTTATTATGTGATTCTGTACACACATTTAGTTTCCAACCTATATAGTCAATTTTCAAAGAGATTGGTTACACTTTTAATGATATGTTTAGAACATATACAAATGTAGATAGAATATGTAACCTCTGGGGCTGATTGATGCTAATTATACTGCTAACAAGTTTTTTGTTTGGTAAATAATTGCTAATAACAAGACACTTACTAGTAAGAACACAAACGGTAAGAATCGAATTTAAGAGTTTAGCTATGATAAAATTTCAATTTATTTAATTTAACAAAATTCACTCCATCTATTTTTAAATATGTATTACCAAAAAAAAACATTTAGTACTTATGTGAACGTTTTAAAGCTTAGAAAATTTTATATATAAATTTTACAATATTATTTTAAATACCAATTATTTTTTCCTTTTTAATAATTTTTTCATCATGATTATACTTTATTTTCTGCTAATAAAGGATATATCCAATAAACTAATAAATATTGACTAAAACTTTAAATAATAAATTTAAAAAGTTAACGATTATTTTAAAATGATGAAAGTAACTGGTAAAGTTCAATTTTCCAAGTACCTAACAAAAGAAATTTGGCTTATGCATGCATGGTGCGCTGGATTGCACACCAGTTCAGATATGTCACTTGTCCATCACAAATCACAATAATTAATGGTTTCATTGAGAAATATAGAAGAAATTTATTGAGTTAATACTTAAATTAGTCCTCCATATTAAATATTTATTTTAGTTTAATTCTCAATTTTAATTTTGTTCAAACCAGTCTCCAAAATTATATGTATTAGAAATATCGTAACAAATATAACTCTTATTGACATGCATATCCTATTAACCTCCATCATCACAAGGGTTTTGTGGATAGTACAACACATTAGTATTGATGAGTTATAGAAAATTTTATATTTTTATGTATATATATATTTCTATTAAATTTTACTTTGTACATCTCATCAATCTTAACATTGAAAAACTATATATAAAATTAAAAAAACCAACTTAGAACCTATATTGTTTAAAAAATATTAAAAATATTATCTGAATGCCAAAAAATAAATATTTTATTAGAACTTTAATTTTATCACTAGTGAATGAGATGATGGTTTCACTCATTTAAACTATTAATGAGATCGAATAATGATAGAGTTGACTATGTTATATGGTATACTCACCTCTTAATATACATTAGAATAATATTGCTCTTTTTAAGATATGGATTCAGAACTTGAATACTATAATACTAGTATTTTTGTATTTATCCTATGATATATTAAATAAGTCAATATTGTGTCAACTAGTTCTAATAATTTTGTTTAGTTATGTGTAGAAATTATGATATATATATATTATATCATGTCTCGTCTGCTCCCTCGATCCCTCTCAGGACGATTTAATTTTGGTGGTGGTTGAAATAATGATGAGTGAGAATTAACATAAATCGCTTTCCATAGTCAAATCCATATGGAATAAGGGAAATGGAATTGAAGTTCGATCCTGTCGCTGTCAAAAGAATTTTAACGTGTAGCTTGAGGGATAATGGAGATAATGTAGCTGCCAGGAATGAACACAATCAATGAACCACCTCTTTAGGCATATGCATACATAGTATTAATAGGGTTTGGTTTGGTTTGAATGGTAGTCTTGTTCCTAGTGGAGACAGGAATTTCTGCAGTGGAGACACTCAGAGGAAGTTTGGAGGAAACTAAGCCCTCTTAATAATTCATTTATAGTATAGTATGAATGAATTTGTGCACCTACTTTCCCACGTCATTGCTTTCCTTTTCACTTTCATCTCGCGGTACCCATACATCACTGCAAAATTTTTATAATTAATGGTAACATTTTTCTCCAATTCTAAGGTCAAAGTTAAGGGAGTCATAGAGTCAGAGTCACAATAACTTTAAAATTAATTCCGAACACACCTTTACATATAACTCTTAACTCATCGTTGTTTCATTGTTTTGTTGGTTCCACATGTGAACTTACCCCTAGCAAATAACTTAGCTCATCATTTTGTTGGTTCCACATGTGAACTCTGAACTATCACGTCATAATTGAGGAGTGCATGCAACGCAGCTTCACTCCATTTGAATGCTAGTTCCACTCACTCATATATGCTCCTTTACTCTCATTAATATACACGATTTTTGCTCCTTGACTCATGGTGTTGTTTTTATTTACGTGCCCACACTTTTGTTCCTCATGGAGTGGATGAAGTCATGCATCATCGGTGATTGTATGGTTGGGAATACCGACACCGCCATGAGTCATCAGTCATTATTTAGTATTTTATAATGGGTGGTGGATGATGTATTTTTTTGTATGTGTTTTGGGGCTTTCATGCTATTTGGTATAGCTCACTATATGTGTTTGATCCCACTGTTTTATTACACCCTGGTACTCTTTTTCCTCAATAGGTTAGTTTTTA
The DNA here is from genome assembly GCA_013621005.1 of Aeschynomene evenia. Taxonomy (NCBI): domain Eukaryota; kingdom Viridiplantae; phylum Streptophyta; class Magnoliopsida; order Fabales; family Fabaceae; genus Aeschynomene; species Aeschynomene evenia. The sequence continues at coordinate 30,164,845 of CM024263.1, read as the reverse complement.
ATATTAGGTTAGGAGGTTTTTTAATGAGACTAGAGGGTTCTAAAACTTGGGTGCCCAAACTACATAGTGTTTATGTGCAAATAGTGTTGAGCCCTGGTGTGTGATAGATGGTGATAGAAATGCGCATTTAGGTGGTGATGGTGGAGCCTTTGATGTGAATTGATGAAAAAGTAGGCGCATTTAGGAGGTGATGATGGAGCCATTAGTTGTGAATTAATGGAAATGTATTACTGTTTGATGAAATGCATTCTGGTATGGGTTTTTATCCTTTATGGAGGCTCATACTGTAATTATCTAAAAAAAACGATTTTTGCATGTTATTTATTTTATCATCAACATGCACTGTGTTTAATTTGTTAGAGGTGTTTCTTTTTTTGTATAATCAGGAGGTGTCCATTGCCGACAGCAATGCCTAATCCCCTCGTCCCGGGAACTCGCACTAAGCGGTAAAGGGCTGGCCACAAGAAGTTTTTCATTTCCATAAGTTGAGGATCAAATTATATTTATCCAATCACAAATGCTTGGGGCACAACAAAAAACCAGCCAACACCCAACAAAGCTCATTTAACACTTTATGATCCAAATAACACTTTTAATCATGAGTATATTTTTAATGGGCTTGGTAATTGTGGCCCAAATTTCTATTTGTTGGCTTTTTGACTAGTTTTTTGTTGTGCCTCTAGCAATGCTCTTATCGAATGAATAATACTTTTTAATGGTTCGGAGTACATCAGTTACATTGATTTTCTATAAAAAAAATTAGTAAGTAAAAGTTTAGATATATTATAAAATAAACAAAATTAAGTCAATAAATGGAATGAATTAAATATCTCGTCGCTTGAATAAAGAATTATGGGCTACAATTGTTCGATCGTACTTCTCAAAAAATAAAAAATAAAACATTTACCCTTAAGAATATTTTCTTTTTAATTTTGTAGACAATGGACTAAGTTCTCCTTTTAAGTTTTATCAAATCTTTTTATTTTAAGTATCTTTATCTCTTAGGGGACTTATTAATTATTTTTTTTTTTTTTGTCGTCCACGGTGTCCGGAGCTTCGCCCCGACTAATTGTCGTCCACGGTGTCCGGAGCTTCGCCCCGACTAATCCGTCGCCCCGGGTCGCGTACCTGGGAATGGCAGGTGAGGCTCCCAACTAGGATTTTTTCCATCCACAAGACTCGAACCCGAGACCTTGCTTAAGGGACAACAAGCCGCTTACCACTTGTGCCAACCCTTGTTGGTATTAATTTTTCTTTTTTAATGGCGTATGGTACTTCTTTATTTCTTGGAGTTGGAGATAGAGCATCTGGGCCCATTGGATTATGAATTGATTGCCAAACGATGAATTTAGAGCCAAAGGCCCAACCCATTCAGAAGATGAAGACATAATAAATCATAAAGGCTTGGGGCTTGGGTAGCAGCTCCATGGGCCTACAAGGTGTTGGCCTGCCTCCTAGTTTTGTTTCAGGAAATTCCACTTTTGCCCAATAACAGAAGAAAGGCTGAATCCAGTATTTAAAAAAAAAAAGAATAGTGCTAAATAATTACTCCCTCTACTTTTTTAATTATCCATTTTTAATTTTTTTATATATAATTATTCATTTATAAATTTTAGATCATATTTATTATTTTTTCATTTATACATTTTATTGGTGAAAGAGAAAAAAATATGTATAAAAATTAAAAAATAATTAAGAAAAAAGATAATTAATACCAAAGATAGTATTATAAAATAAAATTAACTTCTCTAAAATTGAAACTTTTTTTATTTATTTGTTAACGGTTGATAATATTAAAGTATGCAATGTGTCAAAATCATGATTGCATATTCAAATATTCTAGTATATAAGTCAATTATCTAAGGTAATTGGATATTGTACCAAAATTTCATAAAAAAATAGGGTGCCAACAAAAAGTCTTTATTAACAATATTAGTGTAAGTGTCCAGTTTATGGTTGGGTCAAATATTTAATTTAGTTGAAGTATGAACAGCTTGATCAGAAAACCACTAAACATATGATATTAATAATAATAAAATTGAGCATCATATATAAGTTCATAATATATCTTGGTATAGCTTGACCTTCATGTTCTTGCAATTGGAAGAACACGCGTGGTGGATATAGAGTTAGTTTATGAATAATGGGAAAAGAAAACCAATGTGAAACCAAAACATCAGAGGCTAAAACGTTTATCATGTTAATATTATGAGAATACATAGTCCATGTTTTTAATGCAATCTAGAATACAATATGTGTCTACGCCTCTGTTTCTCTCTACTCATCAATGTGGTCTATACGACCTGACAAGTGTGAAATGTTAGAGCCACTCATTATTTTCTTACTAGCTAACTGTGGGAACTCAGAACCGAATTATATGTTAACCATTATTTGATGACGAGTTTATCTTTCAAACAGTTGATTATGCGAATTTTTTATAAATAAATTTATTTATTTAGTCTAGTATAAATTATTTTAGAGTATGACCAGAGGCATAACAAAAAAAATCAGCCAAAACAGTCAATATATATGAATTTGGGCCACAATCACCCAGCCCATTACAAATATACTCATCATTAAAAATGTTATTTGGGTCATAAAGTGTTAAATGAGTTTTTTTTGCTGTTTTGACTAATTTTTTTACAATAATGTTAGGTGAACCATGAAAAACCAGCTCATATAGCCAATGGGTCTATTTTGGTTTTGATTTTGGCCCAAATAATCATTGAGATTGTAATGGGCTGAGTAATTATGACCCAAAATCTCATTTATTAGCTGGTTGAACTGGTTTTGTATTGTTCATTTAACATCACTCTTTTTTTTATTATACTCCAAACATTTGTGAATATTTTATATCCACCACTTATAATAATAATTAATTTTCTGACCGTACCGAATGATTAAGAGATAAATAGTTAAGTATGAAATGTATTTAATTTTTTTTTATGAGTGATGTTCAACTCCATACATCACATTGTTAAAAAGATGAGATGGACTATTATTACATCACAATTCATGGTTACGTAGTTTTTTTTTTTCCATTATAAATGGGAAAAGTAGATATGTGAATCTCGTGGGAGCCTTAGCTTTTATTAAGTATATTTAGATCTTTTTTTGTCAAAATAGCCGTTCATCATATGTTTGACTCAATAAATATAAATTCATATTTATGATTTATTAACGTTTTATATTTAAGTATTTTATTCAAGATAAATGACATTATATTACTTAATAAAATATATTTATATTGTTAATTTATATACTTGAATTCTTTAACAAGATACTAGGCGTGCACAAATATGTATTACAAGTGAAAATATGCATTATTTAATTATAAGACTATCATTTTGGGCTTTTTTACAAGATAAATCATCCTGATTTCCACTAACAATATACTATTAATTGCTACAATAATATGATATGGTTTCATCAATTTTCAACAAGGTACACCAACCAACACAATTACCCTACCTAATCCTCAAACTACTAATTAAATCAATTGGTTCCCATAGTCTGTGATATTTGAATATTTAAAAAATAATAATATGGGAAAATACAATAACAAAACTTTCTTTAAGATAATGACGACCGCTTGAAGGTTAGTGGTCCTCAGTCTCACATATCCACCAAAACCACAGACTAGTTCTTACTATCACTTCTAATATGCCCCTAGCCAGGTCACTAACCTATATACATACAATCCAAGTAAGAATGAAATTAAATTATTACACCCTATAAGCATTTCACGTTTCTGTTTCAATATTGAGATATTTGTGTATGAGTTTAATAACTATTATTTACAAACATATGATAAAAATATATTTCATAATTTTTTCTAGCACAATCATTTATATGTACAATTTATCAATCAATCCTCTTATGAGTGTGCTATACTTCAATAAATTTAACTTGTCAAATATACATATATAAGTCTAAACAGGATTCCTCGATACTTCATTTATTCACTTTTTTTAATAGTGATTATCCATCACGTTTCTATTCTAGACATTTCATTATTTTTGTGTTTCAAACGATGTTAGTTACGATGAAACGTCAAATTTCAACAGTAAACCTTCAATATTATATTCGAGTTTTTCCCCTGCATGCCACATGCGTAATGTAAGAACATAAACAAAAAATTTAACAGTGGGCGTAATGCCATTATTTTATTAAAATTTATTTTGATATTTTTCTTGGCATGAAGCAGGGTATAAATATGGGATCTACCATAGTGTTGAAGCATCTTAGGTAACGATTCTAAGCATATTATTTAAAGATCCCATTCACCACCGCAACTAGTGTATCATTCTACGGTCCTCGCTTCCTCATCAAAATATAAATTCTACTCTCTCAATTCCCCCACACTCACTATTAGTAATTCATTTCAATTCCTAGAGAGAGAGAGATACACACACGAAAATTATGAACTTCTTGGAGGATTCTAATTTGGAAGCTCTTACTTTCAATTACCTGAGCTTCGGCTTCATCACAGTTATCAACAATTTATGGACTTGGCTTGCCGTTATAACTGCCACCCTCGGGTACTGGAAGATTCGGGCCTCGGGTTGCCCCAAACCCGACTTCCAGTCTCCGTGTGATGACCGGGTTTCCGATACACCCGACCCGGTCGCGGAGGTGGCGGAGCCTGACGCCGTGAGTGAGCCAGCGTGTGTCCCGATAATCCCAAGGGTGGTTGTTGGTAACAGCGGTGCTGACGTTGACGGCGTGACGAAACGGAAGTTTACCGTGTATTACGAGGATGACGTGGCACACGAGAGCGACGAGGCGTTGACGGTGACGGAGGAGTGCGAAACGAGAGACGGAAGATTGGACGGCTCCGATGATTTGTTGCAGTGGTGGGAGAGGTTGTTGAGGATGAGAGTGGGAGAGAGCGAGAACGGTTGGTACACGTGTCAGGATTTGACGGCGCTTAACGGCAACGTTGTGAGATTATGGGACGGTGGGTTCAGGAGGGAATCAAGGACAGCTCAAGATGCGTTAATGTATGGTAATATGATAATAGGATGAAAAAATATAATTAAAATGGTTAGGTAGAGTATTATAGTGTATATGTAGATATGTCTGGTGCTATTGGATTATAAATTAGACTCTCCAACAAGAGTGAGAGAGATTTAATTTATTATTGAGAATGTATATAGTATGCAGTATGCTAATAATAAGGGTAGTGGATTTGGATGATATTGATGATGAATCATCCATGCTTCTGATGAAGAATGTTAAATTTTAAACGCAAATGTTTAAAGTAAGCTTTGCGTACGGTTATTGATCCCTTAATTTGTTGATTACTTGTTCTTTATACTTTATCCACATCACCATTATCAACTTAGAATTTACATACGATTGGAAAATAAAGAGTTCATATAATTATATAGGACTGATAAGTAATACTATTATGGAAGAGTATGGTAATAGATTTCGATTAAGGCTGGCTTATAAAAAATAAAAGAAAAGCAAAAACAGTAGTAGTAGCTGAATGTTGATGTGTGTACATATCTGAGCTGGGAAAGGCTTTAAATGAATGAATGATTGTCTTATGTTTGGTGGCCACATTCACGTTTCAATGGCGCTGTCTGTCAAGTGGGACGGTGCTGAAATCCCATCTACTAAAAACTCAATGGTTAATTTATCTGCGCAGCGTTAAAGTCACGATAAAAAATCAGTCAAAATAGTCACGATAAAAAATCAGTCAAAATAGTCAAAAATAAGAATTTAGGTAAAATCAGTCAAAATAGTCAAAAATAAGAATTTAGGTCACAATCATTCAATCCATTAAAAAATATACTCATGATTAAAAGTGTTATTTGGACCATAAAGTATTAAATAAGTTTTGTTGGTTGTTTTAGTTGAAAAACTGTTATTCCCCAAACATATGTGTTTATCTACAGTTGAATTGTAATATAAATATACAAATTAATATAATTTAACAATGAATGTCATTATTGTATAAATATGATATAATTTTTATTATACGTATAACAGGTTAGAAATAAACAAAAAAGGACGATAAGTTTAAATTTTAATGCTGGTGATGGGATTGCCACAGCCCACACAGCTTTTAATTTTGTGGTGAAGGGGAAATTTTGATCAGTAATAATATTCTTAGTCTCTTGAGAATATGCCAATATGCACAATAATTGCTCTTAAGCACACCAGAACGAAAAATGACAACCCCTATTTTAAAATAGTTTTATCGTGTGTTACCTTTCATGGGTCGCTTTTCGTGCCTAATTTTATTTGTCTTTTTAATAAATTTATTTGTCTATTATTATTTATTATTTTAAATTTTTAAAAAAATATTTACAATTTTTTTTTCAGTTTTATCTATACATACACTCTTTTTTTTTATCTCTTACAATTATTATTGCATAAAAAATTATAAGGATAATTTTATTGTTGTATATTTACTTTATAGAAATTTATATATTTTAATCACCTTTTTAATAAATGTGCAATACTCTAAAATGTCAATTAAAATTAGACGGAGGATTACTTCTGTATTTGGTGATTGTGATCAGCTTGAAATAAACTGATGTTATTCGATTAATTAGTTTGCTAAATTTCTACACTATGCGAAATTCAGAAAAACGAAGAAGAAAAATCAAGGCAAATATACATGGGGCTAATCATTAATCAACTTTGACATCTGAACTGATTAATTAATGTATATAGTGCCATTGAAAAGAAAAACAAATAAAAAATAGACACTCTTTCTTTTTTATATTTATCCAATTTTAACATAACATTTGTTATTTCTCTTACTCATTACATTTAGAATTTCTGAATAGATAATAAAAAATAATAATTTTCAGATGAGATAAATTAAAAAAGAAATATGGAAAGATTAATATTCTAGAGTCATACCAGCCACATGACAAATCCCACAATATCAGGCAAACATCAATAACATTACTAATTTAATTGGTAAGGTTAGAGAGTTGGATTATTATGTTGTCGTCTTTGCACTTACAAATACACACATATCTCGAACAATCTCGTCGTGTAACCATCACGTCAACATATATTTATGAGGCAATTATAAGGTTAAGGCCAAATTCTTGTTATAGGTAGTGAATGCACAATTCAGTAGCCGCCACGAAAAGTATGAGCAGTTCAACATTCAATGACGTTCACGATGCATTATCTTCCTCTCAATCATTTATTACCTTCATCACTGGCAGCTCGCATCACACTGGCTCCATCGTCCTCGTCATCTTAAATACAAAGTCCTTTTCTTTTATGAATGAATTGTATGACTTCAATTTTAATACATCAAAAATGAAAAATTGTTATTGTTTCATTTGCATAACTTTTAAAATCGCACGTATAAAAAAATTTACATGTGAACTATATACTTATAACTGTGAACATATATATACATACCATTTGATGACAATTTGACAATGTTATTATTTGAAGTGGTTAACGAAAGTTGATGATGAATAATTGATGAGATAACTACTCTCTTACTTTTTTATTTGTCTGCCATATATATGAATAAAAAATGTAAATATATTTGGATACCCACTTTACTTTAATCTTTAGACCCGGCACGATATGAGAATATTCCTTTATGGTATGCCGAACTAGAATGATTGCTAGTTGGTGGTGATGAAGAGAAGGAAACCATCGATACACTGTCACTGCCACATCCTTTGTATATTGGAAGGATAGAGTGAGTCACTCATTTGAGTTTGTCCTTTTCCTCGCAATTGCGTATTGGACTTGTGCATTTGTTATAACACCATTCCTAGTGATATCGGCAGGCGACATAAACAAAGAAGAGAGAAAACAATATGCGTATAATAAAAAGATAGTTAATATAATATGCATAACATATATTTTATTTTTATGCTCAATATATATTATATATTGTAAAAAGAAATGATATTATCACATGTGATATATGTTATGTATATTATAGGCATGACCATTACAATGAAATGATTCTTAAAGAGATGATGAAGTTTAATATTCCTCTCTTGATTTTGAGGGGAATAATATGGAGTACGAATTAGTTAAATCTTAAGAATGATTTATGTTATTTAATTTTTTTTTATTTTTTTTGGATCCCTCTAGGGTATCCATCGGAAGATTAATCCCCCGCCAGTTTATGCGTGCACCTCAAGGATGGGATAGCTGACCAAGGTCCTCTCTACATACACACCGTCCCTGGGATCGAACCCAGAGGAAGTTCATGGCTTTTGTGGAAGTTCACATTGGATCAGAACTATTCAGATTTTTGAAAAAAAAAACACTAGATTAATTTAATGTTATTGGGTCATAAATTTTGCGTTTTTGGTCCAATAATTATATTGAATCATTCTTACAATAACCAGCTTCCGTGGACTCTCGTTGGATTGGGCCTCTCGGCCCAAAACTTTCCCGGTTTACATATACTCATAGTTAACCGCCTTAACGAATAGTTAGATGACCCAAAAATCTCAGTCTCCTTCTTCAACATAAACCTCTGCTGCCCTTGCCGCCGGAGCTAGGGTTTTACTGCACTTTCTGGCTGCTCCATCTCCTCCAGCATCAGCAATGGAAGAATTTGGAATGGGCGCACCTTCATTCTCCGGCGAAGAATCGAAACCAGATTTCTGCGATTTAGTCCTCTCCCGCTTCGCAGACTCCGTCGACGAGAGACACCAGCACCTGCGCGCCATCGTTGGCGCCATGTCTCAGGAGATCAAGGACAACAACCTCCCTTCTTCCCCCGTCTCGTACTTCGGCGCCACATGCTCATCACTCGACCGAATCACATCGGAAATAAACCCTCCCAGCCACGTCGTCGACGTCCTTATCACCTTTCTCTCTTTCCTAATTCCGGAAGTTCCTGTTGCAGTTTTGAAGAAGCAGAGGGACTTCTTGTCGGAGCTGGTGATGCGAGTTATCCGGTCGCCGTCGGCGTCGGCGTCGGAGGGTGCAATTGTCTCAGGATTGAAGTGCCTCTCGCATTTGTTGATCAACATGGACAGTATTAACTGGTCTGATGTGTCTTTGTTGTTCAACATGTTGTTGGGATTCCTTACTGATTCACGGCCAAAGGTTTCACGAGATACACTTCATTGACATAGGAAATTAGCATATCATAGCATAGCTGGGCATAATTAATAGATTGAATTTAATAGATTAAATTTTAATAAGATTTGGCCTTATTCATTGGCCCTGGCTTTGTGTGTGTGTGTGTGTGTACGGGCCGTTTTTCTTTCATGCGTCCATAATGTTTTGAATTAGAGTTAAGGATTGTTCCTACATGGTATGTTTTACTGAAACAGTGCTCTTTAGGAAGGTTTTATTGCTTCTGGTCTGCTTTTTACATGAGTATTTGTCCCCTGATTAATGTCGCAAACGGCTTGCTAAATTATGGTGCATACTTGGATCTTGTGTGACAGGTTAGAAGGCAATCTCATTTGTGTCTTCGTGATATCTTGTTAAACTTTCAAAAAACTTCGCTACTGGCGTCAGCAAGTGAGGGTGTCACAAGTCTTCTTGAAAGATCTCTCCTGCTTGCTGGTGGAGCAAATGCTAATGCTGGTGAAGGAACTGCAGGAGCCCAGCAGGTGCTCTTCATTCTTGATGCTTTGAAAGAATGCCTTCCATACATGTCGATGAAGTACAAGACCAGTATTCTTAAGTACTACAAAACTCTCTTGGATCTGCATCAACCCCTAGTCACAAGACGCATAACAGATGGCTTGAGTTTTCTATGTCTTTATCCAACATTAGAAGTTTCCCCTGAACCACTACTTGAGTTGTTAAGCTCGTTGGCTCTTTCTATCTCATCAAATGAGACGTCTGGAGATGGAATGACATTTACTGCTTGCTTGCTTGGTACTGGAATGAATAAAGTTTATTCTCTTAACAGGCAAATATGCGTAATTAAGCTCCCTGTTGTATTTAATGCTCTCAAAGGTGAGTTATGCTACACACTTTAACTTTTTCAATGTATGTGTTATATTGATAATCTTAAAGTAGGGACTTCTGTGAATTCCGTGTATGTGAGTGTGCACATGCATATGCACACCTGTCTGGAAAAGGTAATTATGTTTTTTTCTATTTTTACTTTTAATATACAGATATTCTGGCATCCGAACATGAAGAGGCAATATATGCTGCTACTGATGCTATGAAGAGCATGATAAATTCTTGTATTGATGAAAGTTTGATTAAGCAAGGAGTGGATCAGATCACTTTGAATGGTGATAAAGAGCCAAGGAGGTCAGGGCCAACCATCATTGAAAAAATCTGTGCAACTATTGAGAGCTTATTTGATTATCACTATACTGCAGTCTGGGACAGAGTATTTCAAGTTGTTTCAGCTGTGTTTCATAAATTAGGTACTTGTATTGCTGTTAAGAGTTGTTCTTTCTTGCACTGACTGATATAGTTTGTAAGTCATTAGATTAAGAATGCTAAAACCTATTGTTCCTTATATTATGATTAATTTATCCAAATTATGGATTCTGTGGTACTTCTCCTGATTTTGTAATTTATTCTGCTCTTACTAACAGTCATCTTGCAATCTCATTCTTCAAATGGTAGCATGGTGTGTGCTGCTTGTTACTAATATTTGGGACTTCACTGTTTATAATCATAGGAAACTATTCTCCTTATCTTATGAGAGGAATTCTCAAAAACTTGGAAGATGTGCAGAAGCTTCCCGAGGGAGAAAAGTTTAAGAAACAGGTCTACTTATATTTCTTAGCCAATGTCATCTACATGTGGTTGTTGGCGGATGAAACTTTGTGTGATCTTATCATTTGCATTTATATCTGCAGCTAATTACTGATGTATTATGCATTCTATGACTTGCAGCTACATGAATGCCTTGGATCTGCTCTTGTTGCAATGGGACCTGAACAATTGTTGTCCCTTATACCTCTGAATTTGGAAGCTGAAGACCTATCTGATGCAAATATTTGGCTTTTTCCAATTCTGAAACAGTATACTGCTGGTGCACGTTTAAACTATTTTCAGGAAGAAATTTTGAGTATGATTGAACGTGTAAGAGAGAAAGCTCGAAAGGTAGGAAAGCTTATATTATTGATGAGTTGTAGTATTACTCATCTGTACAGTATTTGTTTCTTACGTTGTACATTTTGCAGCTTGAGAAACAAGGTCTGATTGTTTCATCAAGGAATGCAGATGCTCTTGCTTACTCCCTGTGGTCTTTGCTGCCCTCGTTTTGCAACTATCCGGTGGACACTGCTGAATGTTTCATGATGCTTCAGAGACATTTATGCAAAAAGCTAAAAGAAGAACCTGACATTTGTGGAATAATATGCAATAGTTTGCAGCTTCTGATTCAGCAAAACAAGAATGTTGTAGATGACAGTGACAAGGGCTGTACTGGGCAAGATGTGGAAAAAGAACAAGAAGAACAAGGCTTATTCTGTTATTCACAACAGGTTGCAACAGACAATTTGAAGGTGCTGAAGTCATCTGCTAAGAGCATATTAGATGCTCTGTCAGATGTATTCCTTAAATCTACAAAAGACGATGGTGGCTGTTTACAGGTACTAAACTAAATAAATTGGGAATTGTTTCTTTGATGTTTAGTAGCTATACAGAGCACATGTCACCCAAAGGTTATTATAGTATTTTGACAAGCAAGTAAAGTTAGTGTTGGCATTCTGTATGTGGTTGGTCTGCAATAGTTCCTTCTTCATTGCTGCATACATATTTGGTATTCATCATTTTATTATCCTGAGCATGTGTCATTTTCTTTAACAGATTAAGTGTATTTTTGCAGAGAAAACAACCATTCAGGTCCTAATATTTTCAATTTGACATTAATTTGGTCCTAACAATATTTTTTTACATCAATTTGAGTATAACAATTGTTTTTACATCAATTTAATCCTAAAGCTTTTATGTTCTACATCAATTCAGTCCTAACATTTTTTACTTTGATATCAATTTAGTCATATTTGAGTGGGAATCCAACAAAATGACTAGATCGATGTTGGAAATAAAAATATTAGGATAAATTTGATTTCAGAAAAGACTGCTTAGGACCAAAATTGATGCCAAATGAAATGCCAGGACTAAAATGGTTATTTACATATTTTTTGAGTTTCTACAGTACTTGTGAATTTACAGAAATAGTTTGTTACATTACTTTGTGCAAGTATATAGTGATGATTTTGGTCCATTTGCAGCGCACACTTGGTGATATTGCATCCATAGCAGATAAAGCAATGGTAGGCAATTTGCTCATTCGTAGAATGCGCGAGCTTAATCGTAATCTTAGTGCCATGCAGATTGACGGGGCATCAAATTCGTCTCCATCAGCTATTAGGTGTTTATAGTCATCAATTTCTCAACTTGGTTTATGTTTTTTTTTTGGTGAAGTTGTAACATTTCTTTAGTGTCTCACTTCTGTATTCTGATGAGATTATCTTATTTTTTTTGTTGAGTGTTACCATTTCTCTAATGGCTATTCTTTCTGCCCCAGGGCAAAGTATCTTGATTTTGCCGTTGCACTATTGCCTGGTTTAACAGCTGAAGGGATTAATGCATTATATCAGTCAATAGAGCCAGCATTAGAGGTTTGACTAAGATACACACCATGTTTAACTTGGTTCCCAACAACATATTCCCCCAGCCCTTTTTCATGGTGGAATTTAGGATGATTATTGTGTTTGTTATTTTCAGGATGCTGAAGGTATCATGCAGAAGAAGGCATACAAAGCACTCTCAATCATGCTTAAGGTAGTTATAAACCCAGCTAACAAAGATGTTGTCATTTGCTTCGCCAAAATTTTAGATAGTCATGTTGATCACGTTGAAACTTTCTAGCTACAGTGCATCAATCATTGTTGTCATTGTGAGGACTTGAGGAGTATGCATATTAAAGAACCATAGTTTTTTTTTCCCTTGCCTGGGTTAGATTCCCTGTATGGCAGTTAAGTTGGAGTTGTTCTCAAAGATTTTGCTAGTATATGTTATCATTCTTGGAGCCCACATAAGATATTAGCTTGTAATTGGTGCTTTTACTAATGATATAGTTTCATGTTGCTGAAACTTTTTTCTCTTTGATACAACATGTTGGTTATACGTAAATAATTTGGCTTATGCTTTTTTGCTTTGGATTGTTCTTGACAGAGCTCAGATAGTTTTGTTTCTTCAAAGTGTGAGGAACTGTTCAGGCTCATGGTTAAAATTCTTCCTTCATGCCATTTTTCTGCCAAACGTCACAGACTTGATTGCCTTTACTTCTTAATAGTTCATGTCTCTAAGTCAAAGGTATCAAATGCTGGGTTTTTGCTTCCTTGTTTTCCTTAGGCATTTTTCATCATAATGCGAAATATCACTCAGTGAGAGCTTAAATAATGTGAAATTATGCATTACCTACAGGATGACCTGGAGAACATGTGGGGGCAAAATATTGGTCTTTTCCTTACCGAAATAATAGTTGCTGTTAAGGAGGTAATGTCATTTTAATTGTGGAAACTTTTCTAACATTAGAAATTTTTGGTATTTATATTCAACTCTTCTGTTTCATCGTTATACTAGCTTTTTCTGTAAATTCATTTTGGTATCTTCATTATGGTCTCTGGATGTACTCATCAAAACTCCACTGTCTGTCTGGTGTTTATGGTGTTGGTATGCTGTTCTTGTGTTTGTGTTAGAGATCGCATTCCCTCTGGTGGTCTCAAGGTGTATAGACGTAGGAAGTTCAGGGGTAGGATTGGAAATATAGGAGAGAATGTTGAGGTGGGCAGCATAGTGGGCCCACAGGATCCTAACAGAATTGTAGGAGAGTGAGGAGAGCAATTCGGTTAGAATATGCTTATAGTGAGGGGTGGAAGGGAGTGAGAATTATCTTGGTGAAAAGATCATTTGGTTAGGGAAATTGAGCTGCCTAGTGCTCTGACTCTTGTATTGCTGGGTTGTCACTGATTCAATATACCTCATACTACTTTCTATCACTATCAATTGGTATTCAGAGCCCTTTCCCGGGAACTCTGTACGCTGCGTTGACTGTGCCGATGGAAGGAAGAATGGCGGAGTTGGAACGGAAGCTTGACCGAGTGGTACGTTTAGTGGGGGAACCACGCCGACGACGTGACCGGGGCCGTTCACCGCCCCGTTCTCAACGTCCTGTGGCGCCGGAGGGTCGATGGAATGAGGGTTCTCGGCAGGGAGACGGGTCACGACGATCCCGTTCTCCCTCCCGCAGCGACCACCGTGACTCGAGATCTCGCGACCGAGATGATCGGAGCTCCCCTCGTTCATGAGTGGAGCCACCACACCACTGGGAGGAGCACACACCGTGGAACCGTCGACCACCGCCTCGTCATCGCGAGGAGTCGAGGGGCAGCGATGGCGGTAGAGAGCGATATCGGGAGGATTCCAGGGGTCGATATCGTGACAGGGTGGAACGCAAGTTGGACTTGCCGATCTTTGCCGGCGAGGATGTGATGGGGTGGTTGGTGAAGATCGAGCGGTACTTCACCGTGAATGGAGTGTATGGCGATGACCGGTTTCGAGATGTGTTGGTGGCGTTGGAGGGGAGAGCCTTGCACTGGTATCAAACGTGGGCGAGACACTTGGAGTATCCGTCGTGGCGGAGATTCAGGGAGGCCGTGACGCGGCGCTTCCAGCCGGGGACGGCGAACGATCGTCTTGGACCCCTGTTCCGTCTCCGGCAGAAGGGGACGGTGATGGAGTACATCGATGAGTATGAAAAGCTAACCAGTCAGTTCCTCGACGCGGACCCTGAAGTTTTGATGAGTGGGTTCCTAAATGGGCTCCGTGGGGCAATTCGGGCTGAGTTGAAGAGCTCCGGATTGGGCTCTTTGGACGCGTTGAAAGACAAGGCCCTATTGCTTGAGGAGCGAAATAATGCATGGAAGGCTGAAGGTACTGGCCCAATAGAGAGATCCACGAAACCCTACGTCAGCCCTCGCATTACCAGCCTTCCTTTACGTTCGGCGGCGCTGAAGGAGAATGGGGGAGCTCGTGACCGCGGCAGCGTCGGGAAGTCGCTGTCCCAGGGGGAGATAAGGGAGCGCAGCCGCAAGGGCCTCTGTTTTAAGTGCGGCGAGCGTTGGGGCTTGGACCATATTTGCAAGCTTAAGCATTACAAGCTTATGCTTGTAGAAGAGTCCGAGGAGGAACAACAGAGTGAGGCGAGCGAGGGGGAAGAGGTAGTACCCGACTCGGCGGAGGAGACAGAGGTGGCTCTGAGGTCGGTGAAGGTGGCCAACACTCATACGCTTAAAGGATTAGTGACTGTGAATAAATCCTTTAAGGTTAGAGGCACCGTCAAGGGCACCGAGGTGCTGGTACTGGTGGATACGGGAGCGGATTGCAATTTCATTGATGGCAGGATGGCCGAGTTGCTTGGGGTGCGAACAACCCCAATTCCTTTCCAAGTGGAATTGGGGTCAGGGCAAGTGGATCATGGTGAAGGGCTTTGTGAGAATTTGCAGTTGGTTGTCCAAGGCCATGCAATTGTGCAGCCATTTTTTAAACTAAGTCTGGGCAGTGCGGATGTTGTTCTGGGGTACGGGTGGATAGCTGGCCTTGGAGATATCAAGGCAACTTTGGGAAACACCGTATTGAGTGGAAGATGGAGCTGAGTGGAAGTGCATCCAAGGAGACCCTTCCTTGTGCACCTCCAAGGCCCAAATTAAAAAGGTTTTTAAAGCTCTGAGAGCTGAGGAGGAGGCTTATTACATTACGGTGAAGGATAAGGGTTCGCAGGCTGAGTCAGCTCGGGGGAGGTAATACCAGAGGGGATCCAGGAGCTATTGATTGAGTTTAATGATGTTGGGCAGCTGCCTGACGGGTTGCCTCCGCCGAGGGAGCGTGACCATGCAATCAATTTGAGGGAGGGAGCAGCCATTCCTCACTGTCGTCCCTACAGGTATCCTTTCACGCAGAAAAATGAAATTGAGAGGATAATAAATGAGATGCTTGCTGCTGGTATTATAAGGAACAACATCAGTCCTTCTCAAGCCTGTCATATTAGTCAAGAAAAAGGATGGAAGCTGGAGGTTCTGTGTTGATTATAGGGGGTTAAACCGGATCACAATACCGGATAAATTCCCCATCCCCATCATTGACGAGCTGTTGGACGAGTTAGGAGGTGCAAAGGTCTTTTCGAAACTGGACCTTAAATCTGGTTATCACCAGATTAGGATGCGAGAGGAGGATGTGGAGAAGACTGCTTTTAGAACTCATGAGGGGCATTATGAGTTCTTAGTTATGCCTTTTGGGTTGATGAATGCACCGTCCACTTTTCAGGCCTTGATGAATCGAGTACTGAGACCTAATTTGAGGAGGTTTGTATTGGTGTTTTTCGATGACATTTTGGTATTTAGCAAGGGGATGGAGGAACACCAGGAGCATTTGAGGAAGGTGCTGGAATTGTTGAGACAACACAAACTCTTCATCAACAGGAAGAAGTGCCAATTTGCTCAGTCGCGGATCGAGTACTTAGGCCATTTGATTTCGGGGCAAGGTGTGGAGGCTGACCCAGCCAAGATTGAGGCTATGTTCCAGTGGCCAGTACCTACTGATTTGAAGGGGTTGCGGGGATTCCTAGGTATTACAGGAGGTTTGTGAAGGGGTATGGAAAAATTGCTTGGCCACTCACCCAATGTTTGAAGGAGGGGTTTAAATGGGATGAAAAAGCTCAAACAACATTTGAAGAGCTCAAGAAGATTATGACCAGCCTCCCTGTTTTGGCAGTACCCGATTTCACCAAGCCCTTTATTGTGGAGACAGATGCATCCGGGAAGGGGTTAGGCGCAGTTCTGATGCAGGATGGGCGGCCTTTGGCTTTTCTTAGCCAAAAACTCTCAGACAGAGCTCAGCAAAAGTCGATTTATGAGAGAGAGCTTATGGCCATTGTGATGGCGGTTCAAAAATGGAAGCATTATTTACTGGGGCGGCGGTTCATTGTGCATTCAGATCAGAAAAGCTTGAAGTTTCTGGTGGACCAGAAACTGATGGGAGAGGGACAACAGAGACTTGTAGCCAAACTATTGGGGTTTGATTTTGAAATTAAATACAAAGCAGGAAAAGAAAATGGGGCTGCTGATGCACTTTCCAGGCAGCAACTTGCAGCAATATCTGCTGTCACGTTTCAAGATTGGGGAGGCCTAGAGGAGGAGGTGCAAACCGATGAAAAGCTGAAAGGCATTTTGCAAGATTTAATCCAAGGAGATGGGGAGAAGCATCAGGGGTATGAGGTCAAAAAAGGGCGCTTGTATTTTGAAGGAAGGATCGTAGTTCCAAAGAATTCCCCTAGAATTCCAATTCTTCTACATGAGTTTCACGATTCTGTTGTGGGGGGGCATTCGGGCTTCTTTCGTACCTATAAACGGTTGGGTGGGCTGGTCTGGTGGGAAGGGATGAGGAAGATGATTCACAAGTATGTCCAAGAATGTGAGGTGTGTTGTAGGAGCAAATACCAAACTCTTTCTCCGGCAGGGCTGCTGCAGCCATTACCGATTCCGTCCCAAGTTTGGGAAGACATAACCATGGATTTCGTGGGGGGGCTCCCTAAGGCACAAGGAGTTGATACAGTGCTGGTTGTGGTGGACAGATTGTCAAAATATGCTCATTTCTTGAGTTTGTGTCATCCCTACACTGCTAAGGAGGTGGCTGCTGTGTTTGTGAAAGAGGTGGTGCGTTTGCATGGGTTTCCCGCCACCATTGTTACCGATAGGGACCGAGTGTTTATGAGTCATTTTTGGACGGAAATCTTCAAACAAGCGGGTACCAAGCTGAAATACACTTCAGCCTACCATCCTCAAACGGATGGGCAAACAGAGGTGGTGAATAGATGTTTGGAGACATATCTGAGATGTTTTGTTGGTACTAAAACCAAGTCTTGGCCTAGGTATCTCAGTTGGGCGGAGTTTTGGTTTAATACCAAGTACAGTGCCTCTAGTAATACTACGCCTTTTAAGGTGCTGTATGGCCGCGATCCACCCATTCTGTTAAGGGGAGAACCCGTGGCCTCTGCTGTGGAGGAAGTGGGCAGGCTGCTAGAAGATAGAAATGCCATTATTGATGAGCTGAAATGGTATTTGAATCGGGCACAGGAAAGAATGCAAAAGCAAGCTAATAAGAAGCGGAGGGACGTTGAGTTTGAGGTTGGGGACAAGGTCTATGTCAAAATACAGCCGTACAGGATGAAGACCTTGGCGTCTCGGGTGAATCAGAAACTCAGCCCGAGGTATTATGGACCATACGAGGTGCTTGAGAAGATCGGGAAGGTTGCTTACAGGTTACTGCTGCCTCTGGAATCCATGGTGCATCCGGTGTTCCACGTGTCACTGCTCAAAAAATGCCTCACACCAGGAGCAATCTGTCAGCCGCTGCCATCGGGACTATCCGCTGACTGGGAGTTAAAGTTGCTGCCTGCAGAAGTCCTTGCTGTCAGGATGAATAAGCAAGAGGAAATGGAGATATTGATCAAGTGGAAGGGGGTTCCAGAGTTCGAAAATTCCTGGGAACTTGCAGCAGATATCAAGTTAGCTTTTCCGGAGTTTCACCTTGAGGACAAGGTGGTAGTTCAAGAGGGGGGAAATGTTAGAGATCGCATTCCCTCTGGTGGTCTCAAGGTGTATAGACGTAGGAAGTTCAGGGGTAGGATTGGAAATATAGGAGAGAATGTTGAGGTGGGCAGCATAGTGGGCCCACAGGATCCTAACAGAATTGTAGGAGAGTGAGGAGAGCAATTCGGTTAGAATATGCTTATAGTGAGGGGTGGAAGGGAGTGAGAATTATCTTGGTGAAAAGATCATTTGGTTAGGGAAATTGAGCTGCCTAGTGCTCTGACTCTTGTATTGCTGGGTTGTCACTGATTCAATATACCTCATACTACTTTCTATCACTATCAGTTTGCTATAGCAATAAACAGTTGGTGATTATTCTTTGATGTGGTTTTAAATGAGGGGAATTGGGAGCAGATGTTGTCGTGGATATTAATTTTGTCTGTCAATTGTTTCTAAATTCACTTCATAAGGTTGCTGTGGCACTAAATTTGAAAGAATATCCTTGCAGGCTAATAAAAAGACCAGGAACCGGGCTTACGAAATTCTTGTTCAAATTGGCCATGCACTTGGGGATGAGGAAAGAGGTGGGAACAGAGAAAATTTACATCAATTTTTTAACAAGGTAAATATCTAATTCTGAGTCTGCTTTTAATTATCCTTAGTTATTTGAGGTAAAACAATCAATATAACCTACTTCTTTTATCTGACATGACTTAGTATAATATCGAACTTATCCCTTTTGAACCGGTATGGTTTATAGTTTTCCTCGTCATGGGATGATTTTGTGATGTTTTTGTGAGCTCAGATTGCTGGGGGCCTGGCTGGACAAACTCCACATATGATAAGCGCCTCAGCCAAAAGTTTAGCTCGTTTGGCATACGAGTTTTCTGATCTTGTTTTACCTGCTTTCAACTGGCTGCAGTCAACATATCTACTTCTCCCAACAGAAAATAGAGAGATAATTAAGGTCTGTTTAATTTTTATGTTTTGTTGTTTAAATATAGATGACTGAAGCAAATGTTTTTTAATCTCAAACTTCACTGTTAAGTGTTTTTTGCTTCGTGCTACAGGCTAATCTGGGTTTATTAAAGGTATTAGTAGTCAAATCACAAGCAGAATGGCTGCAAATGCACCTACAGAGCATGGTCGAGGGTTTGTTGAAGTGGCAAAATAACACCAAAAATCATTTTAAAGCAAAGGTTGCTGTTCTGCTTGTTTATGTGATTTGTTTTTTTGGGAAGAATTAATGCAGTTCATTGATTTTCTTTACAAGGCATGACTATTGTAATTGATGTTGCCTTTTCTTATTCTAAAGCTTAAACATGAATTCAAATGCTTTTCAGGCTAAGCTTCTTTTGGGAATGCTTGTCACGAAGTGTGGACTTGGGGCTGTTAAAGCTGTCATACCTGAAGAACATATGAAACTTCTTACCAACATCCGTAAGGTTTGTTGAACAGCACTCAACTAGATAATCTTTTTAGAATTTTACAAAAGTGTTTCTCGGAGTTTCAATCAATCTTTTGGAACAGATCCAGGAGCGAAAAGAGAGAAAACGTGGTGCTAAATCTGAGGAAACTAGATCTCATTTCTCGAAAGCAACTTCCAGGTAACAAAGTGTTTATTTGCATTAGTAGACAGAAAGACAATGGTTTAAACCTCTGAACTTGTGCGTGAGAATCAGAATCTTAATATCTAGCCACTTGAACACCGTTGTAGTATTGTTTTACATATACAAGCCCTGTATCTAAGAAATTAAAAGTGAACTTCTAATCTTAGTATGCTCCACCAACTGTCTTCTTGATAGGACACACATGAACATCTTAAAATGACATTTTATTCCAGAAACTTTGCTTATGATGGGGTATTCTAGTATTGTTATTGGTCTTATGATTTTTCCATATTAACCATATTGTGCCGTAACCACCTTATGTTGTGTCATGTTGAAATTACTAGCTATATCTTATATGGCCATCTGACAAGTATACCTTTATTTTCAGACAAAGCGCATGGAATCATACAAAAATCTTTTCTGATTTTGATGAAGATAGCTGCGGTAGTGACGCAGAATACCTAAATGGCAAGGCAATTTCTAGAGGGGGCAGGTCATCCTTGCATCTCAAATCTGCAGCACCTTCGCTTAGGTATGCTGTAACTTTTATTTGTTAATTCTTTTCATGACTGCTGGATTCTTTTGCTGTAATGCTTGCTTCAATGAGATAACTATAGTCTAATTTGGAGACTGAACTAGTTCGTATTTGTAAAATTTATGCTTGGTTTCCACTTATTTAATTTTTTAAGATTTGGTGCGAGTAGAATTGAAAGAGATTAAACATTTTGTAATATCTGAATTATCATAATGACCCTAATGTATTTCATTGAATAATCGTCCACGAATATCCTAGCAAGTAGTGTTTGTTCTGAAATTCAGTTGTGCTGTGTAGGTCCAATACGAGGTTAAAGAAGAATTTGCCTGAACATTTGTCAGACGAATCAGATGATGAGCCACTTGATTTGCTTGATCGCCAAAGAACAAGGTCGGCTCTGAGATCGTCTGAGCATCTCAAAAGAAAGTCAAGCTCAGATGACGAGGTGGAGCTAGATTCTGAAGGACGCTTGATTATCCGCGAGGAAGGGAAAAAGAGGAAGGAAAAGCCTACTGAATCTGAGTATGATGAAAGGAGTGAGCCTGATAGTCACTTGTCAGGGAAGTCTGGAACTAAAGCCCAGAAGCGGAGGAAAACATCAGACTCTGGGTGGGCTTACACTGGGAAGGAATATTCTAGCAAGAAAGCTGGTGGAGATGTGAAGAGAAAGGACAAGCTGGAACCTTACGCGTATTGGCCACTTGACCGGAAAATGATGAGTCGGCGACCGCAGCAGCGTGCTGCCGCAAGAAAAGGATTGGCAAGTGTTGTTAAAATGACAAAAAAGCTTGAAGGTAAGAGTGCTTCTGGTGTGCTGTCCATGAAGAGTGTCAAACGTAAAAAGACTCAAAAGAAGGGCGGAAAGTAAAAGAAAATGTGAGTAGTGACACTGCAGATTATTATTGTAACTTGATATGATATTCATCATGCCTTGTGCATTGCAATTTTGTTTTCTTTATATATGAAATTGTTTGTACTGTTCTCTCTTTAAGTTATTTATGACTGTAAATAAACTTCATTTATCTTTTAAGTTAAACTACATGTACTATTAACTCAAGTTTTTTAATTAGTACATCACATCAATAATTAAGTCACAACTATTATTTATGCAAGGATACCGGTATTGCTAAGATATTGAAGAAAACCCCTAAATAACCATAAAAAAAAGAAGAAAGGATTTGTTAGATATTTGCATCTCTTTTGAAATGAGCAATTTAACAGAGATTGATTGATATACATTGATCGTTGGAGTCTAAAAGACAATACGCTGATGGCACACAAAGACGTTGATATGTTGGCTTTGCTATGACCCTTCGATTTGCTGATTCATCAATTTGTCAATAGTAGTAATATAGTTTTCAATTTGCTGGTTCATCAGAATTTCAAAGAAGTAACTTTTAGAAGCCATTTCTTGGGTCAGCACTCAGTATTTTCTATTAAGAAGAAATGATACTGTAGTTGACGCATTTAACGCATCTTAGTTCCCCATGTTGGATTTGACTTAAGTCATGCAAGTTGAGGTTTTCAGTGTCGGCAATCACTTGGATTTGTAATTAAGCTTTTTTTCCGGTACTTTTTGTATACTTTAGAAGTAAGAATGCTTTCAAATAATTAACAAAGTATTTAATTAATATTTAACTGTACGTACTAATCATATATTAAAATATAAATGAGATGGAGGGCAATTATTTAGCTCTAATCATCCTTGTAAAAGTAAGACATCGGAAAAATCTCTCGAACTTTCCTTAATGAAGTTGTAACATGCAATAAGAAAGATTTTTATCAAATATAACAAACTTAAATAGGATCAAATTTAACATTGATAGGTCTTTGAAGATTTTTTATTTGGATATAATTTGAATAATCGTTATATATATATATATATATATATACATTAAGGTTGTAATACACGATTATATACGTATATTTCGTTGACTAATGATCAATCCTTAGAGTTATAAAATTGCTTTTATTATTGTTTTCACATCCAGATAAAAAGTATAAATAAGTAATACGCATGCGGTATACCGTATACGCCGACCAATGGTAATGAATATATATAGCATTCCAATCTCTCATATAATGCTTAGCCAAAGTAGTTCATGTTTATCTACTTCGCATCGTCCGGATTTCACTCTAGATTTTGATAATGAATATCGCAAGAAGCAAGTTGTTTTGTCAAACTTTGTTTCCCCTCTTGTGCTAACATGTTATCTTTCCTCTGATAAATTTAATAGGTGGATCATTAAAATATGTCTACATATATAGATGATTTATTCTTTGTGTCTAATTAGTGGGATTTGTTTAACTAGATATTTTTAATAGGAGTATAGTTTATAATATGTGTACCTAACATTTTGTGTTACGTAGCAGTCAAGCATAAGAATTGATCTCTCACTTTAGAGTGATTAACAAGTATATAATCAAAGGCCACTGGTCTGGCCACTAGCTGGCATATATACAGTGCATTTACTTCTTTGAAACTCTGTCTATGACCACTTGTTCTTTTTGCTTTTGTTTTTGCACACAAAGGCTCGGAGCTCAGACCAATAGAATCTTTATTTTAAACTATATGATAAAATAACGAGGTATCATTCCTGTTGGCTACATATAAATCTTTAGTATCATTTTGTTTGACGTGCTATAATATTTATTTGAACAAAGTCTATATATATATATATTGATGAGATCCGGTAAAATAATGTATCATATTTTCTCTTAGTATTTGTTTAAGTGACAATAATTTATCTTAGTGTATTATTTGTTGTGTGATAAAACATACGATGATAATAACTTAACCATACTAATATTATGTGTAAATAAAAATTATATAATATTTATACAACAATCATATATATTATTAGACTGTAATTAAAGTAATTTACTCTATTTATATTTTAGCCAACACAATTCTCCTTAGTATAAATCATATTTAATTAAATACTTATATATTTAAATACAATAATGTTTGTCGTACAACAGAAATACGTCCAACAAATATCCAACGTGTGCTATGCATGATGTAGAATGTGTGTTATTTGTACCGCACAAGTACATATAACACACATCCTATGTAATGTATAACACATTTTGAACACTTGTTGAATAATAAATATTTTGATAAACTTAGACATACAACAAAAAAAATAAAGAAAAGAAAAGAGCAAAGAATTTCTTCCCCTATAAAACCAGCGCGTTTGCCTTACCCTACCTCATCTTAGCTTGCACCATTCCAAACACTCTCCACACACACACACACTTTCCCTAACATATCTCTTTCCCAAAAAACAAACAATGCAAACACATAAGCACAACTACACTTTGATCATCATTTTCTATGTCTCACTCTTCTCCTCCGCCATAGCATCACAAGATCTCCTCCGTTCATCATGCATCCACGCCAGATACCCCACCCTCTGCGTCCAGACCCTCTCCGCCGCTCCTTCCGCCACCCCCTTGGACCTCGCCCAAGCCGCCGTTAAGGTCAGCCTCTCCCACGCCACCGCACTCTCCGCCTACCTCAAGTCCCCCTCCCTCGGCTCCACCTCCACCAGGCGCCAGCGAGTCGCGGTGAGCGACTGCGCTACTCAGGTGTCGGACTCGGTGGACGAGTTGAGCCGCACACTGGCCGAGTTGAACCACATGGGGATCGGAACGGCATCGTTCGAGTGGCACATGAGCAACGCTCAAACGTGGACAAGCGCGGCCCTGAGCAACGGGCAGTCGTGCCTGGATGGATTCAGGGAGAGCGGAGACGACGGCGGGAAGGTGGCGTTGGATGTGAAGCGTAGGGTGAATGGTGTGGCCATGCTCACCAGCAACGCCTTGTACCTTATCACTCGACTCGCTGGTGATAGTAATAATGGCGTTGGAGGGAA
This sequence comes from Aeschynomene evenia, assembly GCA_013621005.1. Lineage (NCBI taxonomy): Eukaryota > Viridiplantae > Streptophyta > Magnoliopsida > Fabales > Fabaceae > Aeschynomene > Aeschynomene evenia. The sequence goes on along the minus strand of CM024263.1, from coordinate 30,140,280 downwards.
GCAGCCTCCTCATCATCGCTCCAATAACAAAAACTGATGAATGAATGAATTGAATTTTGTCGCTTGCTTGCATGTGACTGTGTATGTAGAATGATGTGTCTTAATCTCAACTTACTAGTGCGTTGATGTAAGCTTTTTTTTGTGGTTTTTGCTACAAAGAGTGTAAAATTATGTCTTTGTATGTTCTACCTAGTATATTATATTTTAATCATATAGTTTAATTTTGATTCACCACTCTCATTCAATTAAAATTTTTTATTTATATGACTTTAAAAGTATGAAGAAAAAAAATGTTATCACGCCATAATTAAATGAATGTGCCTCAGTGACTAAAAAATAAATCCTTAAACCTGAACTATATGCACAAATATCAGTTAGTGCCTCCGATCTTTTTCTTTTTAATCTCAATTTGCTTCAAACTGCTCAACTTATAGATATAATTCATTGTAGATATAGTTTCCTTTAACAAATATACTTTTTATATGCAACAAAAAATTATATCCAACACCAATCTTCACTATTTAATTTTAAGAATTTTGACGTAAGAGTAAATCAATGTAAAAATTAAAGGATATTAATAAATGTTGGAGAAGTGTTAGTTTTTTTTAAAATATGTAGCATTGCTATTTTTTTCAATTTTGTTTTGAGGTAACTTTATAATAGATAATACGACTAATCTCATAGTAAAATAAAAATGTACCTTCTAGCTAATAATGTTAAACCATACAATATGCAAACTAGTATATAAATAAATAAAATCTACCATAAGATGGCGATAAGAGTTGGGTCTGTTTTCTCATTAAATTAAATTAAAGCACTAGTCAAATTACCTCTCCGTTTGAATCATTAATTAAATTCATCAATGTAATTTTCATAGTGTTCGGGTGTTTCTATACACATTACTTTCGTCTGAAGCATCTACGATAGACTAGTAGTAACATTCAATGGAGTAATTAATAGAATCGTTTTGGGGAAATACAAATTTTTTTAGTTCTTATCTTTCTACGTTTATAATAGGGTGATACTAAATGAAAAATACAAAACCAGTCCAACCAGTCAATAAATGAGATTTTGGACCATAATTACTCAGCCCATTACAATTTCAATGATTATTTTGGTCAAAACCAAAGCCAAAATAGACCCATTGGCTAAATGAGCTGGTTTTTCATTGTTCACTTAGCATTATTGTTTATAATAATACTTACACACGTGCTCTTGACTTTCTTTTTTGTCATTTGCATATGATTTTGTCGCTTTCTTTTGGTCTACCTAAAATAATCTAGGGGTTTACTAAATTAAAAAAAAACTAAACACAACTTGGGCAAAGTCTATAGAAAAATGAAATCAAATGAGAAGCATAAATTCAGTCACATGACATGAGCTTGTATAACTGGATTTTGTCACTCTTAATAGTCCTCCCACATGACTCGTAATTAATCCAAAGTTTTGACTGTACAACTTAGGGACTGTTTGGTCACCATTTTTATTTTCTATTTTCTCTGTTTTCAAATTTTTGTGAAAGAAATACTGAAAACGAGATTTTATTGTTTTCTCTATTTTCAATATTTCCTTCACCAAATTTTGAAAACAGAGAAAATAAAAAATAAAAATAGTAACCAAACAGCCCCTTAGCAAGCCCCTTAGCAAATACTATTGAACTCGCTCGACATTTATGGTGTGTATGAGCAACATTATATAAGCTTCTATAATTCTACGACCAAGTTGTGATATTATTACATACCTGCCTTTAATAGTAGAACCGACAAGGAGGTATATGTATATAACACTTAAAAAGTATAATGTAAAGCTATCATGTATACATGATATTTGATTTTAAAAAATCAAAATTTTTTCTATAAATTAAGGAATATTTTTCTTACAGCCAACATATAAGGGATATTATAGTATATTGGGATGAGAGTCGAAATCATGTTCTATAACTTATTGATACATGTAGAATTCAGGATAATCACAGCGGATGATAACTTAAAACAAAAAATAAATTAATAAAAAAATATCACGTTAAAGTGCACATTGGATCAGAAATATTGTTTTTTCAACATTGGGCCGATTGTTTTGGTCCAATTATGATCATATTAGGTCATAATATGATTGGACTTGGGCCTCTCGACCCAAATGTTTTCCCGCGCATGAAGATATATTATTAGTTACACTCTCCTTTGCACTTCTTGTATAAACCTCCCCTGCAGCGCCGACTCCTCCGATTCCGTTACCGTAATGGGCGCACCCTCATTTTCCGGCGATGAATCGGACCAAGATTTTTGCGATTCAGTCCTGGCTCGCTTCGCCGGCTCCGGCGACGAGAGCGACCAGCTCCTCTGCGCTATCGTCGTCGCCATGTATCACGAGCGCGAGGAAAGGAAAGTCTCCTCCCCCTACGCGTATTTCGACGTCGCATGCTCTTTCCTGGACCACATGACATTGGTGGAACCAAACCCTCCCTGACACATCATCGACGCGGTTCTCACCGTTTTCTCCCTCCTAGCCCCGTCACTTCCCGTGGCGGTGTTGAAGGGCCAGACGGAGTTCTTGGCAGAGATGGTCCTGCACCTTCTCCGATCTCCGTCGCTGTCTCCATCAAAGATTTCCGTTGTCCCTGACAATTCTGTTGATCACTGGGTACATTGTCTTGATTTTGCAGTTTCGGTATTTCCCGGTTTAAAAGCTGAACCGATCAACGAATTATATGAGGCAATAAAGCTAGCATTGCAGGTTTGACTAAGATACACACTATGTTTAACTTCCTTTGTTCCTGACAGCAAATTAGGATCACTATAGGGGCTGTGTGGTTGACGGAGTCATTACACATTCCCGTGAATGTGGAGTTGGGAATGAAAGATTCCTACATTTGGATCATGGAATGAAAAAATAGTGTTTATCGTTTGCTTGCAGGATGCTGATGGTATCATACAGATGGAAACGTACAATGCACTTTCAGACATTCTGAAGGTAGTTTCGTGATGCTGATTTCGTTTTTCTTTGATATAATATGTTTGTTCAAATAGTTTTTCTTACACTTTTTTCTTTGCTCTGCTCTTGACAGAGACCTGATAGTTTTGATCATTGGAAGTGTGAAGAAATGTCCAAACTCATCGCTGATACTTTTAATTCATGCCATGTTTCTGCCAAAAGTCACAGACTTGATTGCATTTCCTTCTTTATAGTTCGCGCCTCTAAGACTAAGCCAAATGTATTGAAAGCTAGACTTTTGCTTCCTTGAGTAATTTTTCGACATTGTTGAATGTTTGGCATTATATCTATCATCTAAAGAGAGCATAACTAATCTGAATCATGCATTGCCTACAGGATGAAGTGAACAGCTTCTTTTGGGGAACTGTTGGTTGTTCCTTTATCGAAATAATGCTTGCCCTCAATGAGGTAATGTGATGTTTGTTGTGGAAACCTCTTTGTCATTCCTTCTTTACATGATTGCCGTATGTAAAGACCTTTAGAATAATTAACTTCATAATGTTGCTGTGGTACTGAATTGGAACGACCATCCTTGCAGGATGATATAGAAATCAGGAGCCAGAGTTGCGATATTCTTCTCGAACTCGGCAATGAACTTGGGGGTGAGAAGAGGTCGGGGGGAAGAAAAGTTTAATGGAATTGTTGACATGGTAGGTATCTAATTTTAGCCTGCCTTTCATCTTCATTAGTTATATATGGTAAAACCATCAACATGACCTGCCTCCTCCTTTATCTGAGGTGGCTTGGTATCACATTGAACTCATCACTCTTGAAACATATGTGATTTTTGTGATCTCAGGTTGGTGAGGGCATGGTTTTAGATACTCCATTCGCGAGAAGTGCTTTAATGAAAGGTATGGTTTGTGTGGCAGACAACTTATTTTCACAGCTCGACGATGGACACCTGATTAAGGTCTGTTTCGTTCTCTATTTTGCTTGTTAAATGCTGATGGCCGAAGCAAATGTTATTTTTCTTATGCTCCATAATTAAGTGCTTGTCACTTCATGCTGCAGGCTAATCTTCGTTTAGTAGAGGTAATAATTGACAAATTACAAGAAGAAACTCTGCAAATTCGCCTACAGAGCTTGGTGGAGTGCTTGTTGTTGTGGCAAAGTAACAGCTACTATCATTTTAAAGAAAAGGTGTTTGCTTTGCTAATTTTAAGTGATTTTTCTTTTGGAAAAGAATTTGATGCAATTCATTGTCTTTCATAATTGACGCAGCTTCTACATATTGTAAAGTGTAAGCATGTATTCAACATTTTTCAGGTCGAACTTCTCTTGGAAATGCTTGTCACCAAGTGTGGATTTAAGGCTGTTGAAGCTGTCATGCCTAAAGAACACATGGAACTTCTTCCTAACATACGCAAGGTTCGTCGAACACCATTATACAGTATAGTCCTTTTTATATTTTTATTTTTACACAAGTGTTTATGGTATTTTCAATTCATTTTTTGGAACAGAGAATATTAGGTGCTAAGTCTGAGGAAACTGCATCTGATCATTTCTCGGAAGCAACGTCCAGTCCAGGTATAACAATCAAACTAGTTACTTATTGGCATTATTAGGATTCTCAAAAACATAGCAATGAGTGTTTGTTCTAAAATTCAGTTTTGCTGCTGTGTTTGTCCAATATGAAGCTGGTAAAGAAGAATTTGCGTGAGCCACATGGTCGCCGGGTAACAAGGTGGAGCTAGATTCTGAAGGGAAACAGAGAAAGGAACAATACCCTACTGAATGCAGAGGTACTAGAGCGCATAAGCGGAGAAAAACATCTAAGACTGTAAAGAGCAAGGACAAGGTCGAACGATAGGCATATTAATATATTATCACTACTACCGAGTTGACACGAACTACCGTGCGGCAAGTAGTAAAATAGCATTTCTATTACTTTTATTAAAACTAGCGTTTTGTCGGGCACTTCTTGCCCGTGCCCGCCAAGTCGCATTTTTATTTTTTATTTGAGTCATATTATTTATTTTTTAATTTTTTTATAAAATAGAGAAACTAAAAGAAATAAAATGAAAATAGAGGTGGTTTTCTTTTACTTTTATTTTATTTTTATAATTTTAATTTTAGAATTCAAAAAATAACTACTCAAATGAGTGTGGACACCAAAAGGTAGTTAGTTTTTGTATCCTCTTTATATATAGTATAGATATAGTGTAAACTTTTTATTTTTATAATCTATTCCTACTTATAATAAGAATTTAAAAAAAAAGTTAATTACTTTTAGTCTCTAAAAATGGAATAAATAAATAAAAAATAAAAATAATAAAAATAAAAAATAATTATTTTTTTTTAACTTCTATTATTCAAATTCTTTCTTTTTTTTAAAGATACATATATATGTAATTCAGTTATTTCTGCTAGGTTTTGTATTTTAGCCGTTGGATATCAGTTCTTATCTTTCTTTGCTGCTGCATATATATATATATATATGCAGGTGCTCTTTTGTATATTTAGTCAAGATATCTTTCAATCAATATAATCTTCTTTCATCTTTTATATATTTGTTCTCTCTCTTTTCTGTTTCTTTGGCATCCTTCTTACATGGTACCATTCCCATTCTTGATCCATGGCTGCCTCGTCTGTATCTACAACTTCTCCATCCACCTCCTTTGCTTCCGTCTCATCTGCGATCTCTAGTGCTTTCTCAACCCCAGTCTCTATCAAGCTTGACGACACCAATTATCTCCCATGGGAATTAGAGGCTCTCGCAACTATAGAAGATATGCTCTTGAATATCATATTTTTCCCTAATTCTACTCCTACTCGCTATGACAATGAAACATGTATTATCAAGATTGAAACTGCAACATATAAACAATGGCGATGCCAAAATCGGCTAATCTTCTCTTGGCTTCCCTTTCTTCCTCCCTCAAAACTATTTTTCTAGAAATACTGTGAAAGTAAAGACTATAATCTTTAAAATAGTGAATTACATCAATTGAAGGCTATAGTCTGTACAAAATGAGATTTCACCATTTTTCTAAAATCACTCGAAAATTAAAGACTACAGCCTTTAAATAGTGAATTGCATAATTTTTTAAACTAGGTAGAAATTGAAGGCTATAGATTTTAAAAAGTGAGATTTTACTATTTTTCGAGAAACACAATAAAAGCAAAGACTTTAGTCTTTAAAATGCTGAATTACGTAATTTTTACAAATTAGTAGAAATTGAAGGCTATAAACTTTAAAAATTGAGATTTCACTATTTTTCTAAAAACACTCGAAAAGTAAAGATTATAGCCTTGAAAATAGTGAATTGCAAAATTTTTTAAACTAATTAGAAATTGAGGGCTATAGACTTTAAAAAGTGAGATTTCACTATTTTTCGACAAACACTATAAAAATAAAGATTGTAGTCATTAAAATACCGAATTTCATAATTCTTAAAAATTAGTAGAAATCGAAGGCTATAGACTTTAAAAAGTGAGATTTATATATTTTTTAAAAACACTCGAAAAATAAATACTATAGTCTTTAAAATAGTGAATTGCATAATTTTTTAAAAAAAGTAGAAATTGAAGGCTATAGACTTTAAAAAATGAAATTTCACTATTTTTCGAGAAACACTATAAAAGTAAAGACTATAGTCTTTAAAATACTGAAATACATAATTTTTAAAATTTAGAAGAAATTGAAGGCTTAGACTTTAAAAAGTGAGATTTCCCTATTTTACTAAAAACACTCGAAAAGTAAAAATTATAGTATTTAAAATAGTGAATTACATAATTTTTAAAAGTGAGTAGAAGTTGAAGGCTATAGACTTTAAAAAGTGAGATTTCACTATTTTTTTTAAAACACCCGAAAAGTAAAGACTATAGCCTTTAAAATAGTGAATTGCATAATTTTTTAAACAAAGTATAAATTGAAGGCTATAAACTTTAAAAAGTGAGATTTAACTATTTTTCTAAAAACACTCTAAAAGTAAAGATTGTATCCTTTAACAAAATAATGAATTACATAATTTTTTAAACTAGTAGAAATTGAAGGCTATAGACTTTAAAAAGCGACAATTCACTATTGTTCGAGAAACTCTATAAAAGTAAAGACTATAATCTTTCAAATACTGAATTACGTAGTTTTTAAAAGTTAATAGAAATTGAAGGTTGTAGTATTTAAAAAGTGAGATTTCACTATTTTTTAAAAAACACTCGAAAAGTAAAGACTATATCCTTTAAAATAGTGAATTGCATAATTTTTTAAACTAAGTAGAAATTGAACTATAAACTATAAAAAGTAATATTTCACTATTTTTCGAGAAACACTATAAAAGTGAAGACTATAGACTTTAAAATAATGAATTTCATAATTTTTGAAAGTTAGTAGAAATTGAAGAAGGCCATCAATTTTAAAAAGTGAGATTTCTATATTTTTTAAAAACACTCAAAAAATAAAGACTATAGTCTTTAAAATAGTGAATTGCATAGTTTTTTAAAAGAAGTAGAAATTGAAGGCTATAGACTTTAAAAAGTGAGATATCATTAATTTTCGAGAAACACTATAAAAGTAAAGATTATAGTCTTTAAAATACTGAATTACATAATTTTTAAAATTTAGAAGAAATTGAAGGTTATAGGCTCTAAAAGATGAGATTTCACAATTTTTCTAAAAACACTCGAAAAAAAAAGATTATAGCCTTTAAAATAGTGAATTACATAATTTTTAAAAGTTAGTAGAAATTGAAGGCTATAGACTTTTAAAAGTGAGATTTCACTTTCTTTTTTTCTAAAAACACTCTAAAACTCAAGAATATAGCCTTTAAAATAGTGAATTGCATAATTTTTTAAACTGAGTAGAAATTGAAGGCTATAGATTTAAAAATTGAGATTTCACTATTTTTCGAGAAACATAATAAAAGCAAAGACTTTTGTCTTTAAAATACTGAATTACGTAATTTTTAAAAATTAGTAGAAATTGAATACTACAGACTTTGAAAATTGATATTCACTATTTTTCTAAAAACACTCGAAAAATAAAGACTATAGTTTTTAAAATAGTGAATTGCATAATTTTTTAAACTAAGTAGAAATTGAAGGTTGTAAACTATAAAAAGTAATATTTCACAATTTTTCGAGAAACACAATAAAAGTAAAGACTATAGTCTTTAAAATATTGAATTTTATAATTTTTGAAAGTTAATAGAAATTGAAAGCTATAGATTTTAAAATTGAGATTTCTACATTTTTTAAAAACACTCAAAAATAAAGATTATAGTCCTTAAAAAAATGAATTGGATAATTTTTTTTTAAAAAAAAAGTAGAAATTGAAGCTATAGACTTTTAAAAGTAAGATATCACTATTTTTCGAGTAAAACTATAAAAGTAAAGACTATAGTCTTTGAAATAATGAATTGCATAATATTTAAAATTTAGAAGAAATTGAAGGCTATAGACTTTAAAAAGTGACATTTCACTATTTTTCTAAAAACTCTCAAAAAGTAAAGACCATAGTCTTTAAAATAGTGAATTATATAATTTTTGAAAGTTAGTAGAAATTGAAGGCTATAGACTTCAAAATGTGAGATTTCACTATTTTTCTAAAAACACTATAAAAATAAAGACTATAGCCTTTAAAATAGTGAATTGCATAATTTTTTAAATTAAGTACAAATTGAAGGCTATAGACTTTAAAAAGTGAGATTTCACTATTTTTCTAGAAACACTATAAAAGTAAAGACTATAGTCTTAAAAATACTGAATTACATAAATTTCAAAAGTTAGTAGAAATTGAAGGCTATAGTCTCTAAAAAGTGAGATTTCACTATTTTTCTAAAAACACTCGAAAAGTAAAGACTATAGACTTTAAAATAGTGAATTGCATAATTTTTTAAACAAATAGAAATTGAATGCTATAGATTTTAAAAAGTGAGATTTCTCTATTTTTCGAGAAACAATATAAAAGTAAAGACAATAGTCATTTAAATACAATGTTACATATTTTTTAAAAGTCAGTAGAAATGAAAGACTATAGACTTTAAAAAATGAGATTTTCCTATTTTTCTGAAAACACTCGAAAATTAAAAATTGTAGTCTTTAAAATAGTGAATTACATAATTTTATAAAAGTTAGTAGAAATTGAAGGCTATAGACTTTAAAAAGTGAGATTTCACTATTTTTCTATAAACACTCGAAAAGTAAAGACTATAGCATTTAAAATAGTGAATTGCATAATTTTTTTAAACTAAATAAAAATTGAAAGCTATAGACTTTAAAATGTCATATTTCACTATTTTTCGAGAAACACTATAAAATTAAAGATTATATAGTCTTTAAAATACGGAATTACATAATTTTTAAAATTTTGTAGAAAGTGATGACTATAGATTTTAAAAAGTGAGATTTCACTATTTTACTAAAAACTATCGAAAAGAAAAGGCTATAGTCTTTAAAATAGTGAATTACATAATTTTTAAAAGTTAGTAAAAATTGAAGGCTATAGACTTGAAAATGTGAGATTTCACTATTTTTCTAAAAACACTCTAAAAGTAAAGACTATATAGCCTTTAAAATAGTGAATTAAATAATTTTTTAAACTAAGTATAAATTGAAGGCTATAGACTTTAAAAAGTAAGATTTCACTATTTTTCTAGAAACACTATAAAAGTATAGATTATAGTCTTTAAAATACTGAATTACATAAATTTTAAAAGTTAGTAGAAATTAAAGGCTATAGTCTCTAAAAAGTTAGATTTCACTATTTTTCTAAAAACACTCGAAAAGTAAAGACCATAGCCTTTAAAATAGTGAATTGCATAATTTTTTAAACAAGTAGAAATTGAAGGTTATAGACTTTAAAAAGTGAAATTTCACTATTTTTCGAGAAACACTTTAAAAGTAAAGAAAATAGTCTTTAATATACTGAATTACATAATTTTTAAAATTTAGTAGAAATTGAAGACTATAGACTTTAAATAGTGAGATTTCATTATTTTTCTAAAAACTCTCAAAATGAAAAGACTATAGTCTATAAAATAGTGAATTACATAATTTTTAAAAGTAAGTAGAAATTAAAGGCTACAGACTTTAAAAAGTGAGATTTCACTATTTTTCTAAAAACACTCTAAAAATAAAAGACTATAGCCTTGAGTAAAATAGTGAATTGCATAAATTTTTAAACTAAATAGAAATTGAAGGCTATAGACTTTAAAAAGTGATATTTCACTATTTTTTTAGAAACACTATAAAAGTAAAGACTATAGTTTTTAAAATACCGAATTACGTAATTTTTAAAAGTTAGTAGAAATTGAAGGCTATAGACTTTAAAAATTGAGATATCACTATTTTTCTAAAAACACTCGAAAAGTAAAGACTATTATAGTCTTTAAAATAGTGAATTGCATAATTTTTTAAACTAATTAGAAATTGAAGGCTATAGACTTTATAAAGTAATATTCACTATTTTTCGAGAAACACTATAAAAGTAAAGATAATATAGTATTTAAAATAGTGAATTGCATAATTTTTAAAAGTTAGTAGAAATTGAAGGCTATTGACATTAAAAAGTGAGATTTTACTATTTTTCTAAAAACACACGTAAAGTAAAAACTATAGCCTTTAAAATAGTGAATTGCATAATTTTTTAAACAAATAGAAATTGAATGTTATAGACTTTAAAATGTGAGATTTCACTATTTTTCTAAAAACACTCTAAAAGTAAAGACTGTAGCCTTTAATAAAATAGTGAATTGCATAATTTTTTAAATTAAGTAAAAATTGAAGGCTATAGACTTTAAAAAATGAGATTCCACTATTTTTCGAGAAACACTATAAAAGTAAAGACTATAGTCTTTAAAATACTGAATTACGTAATTTTTAAAAGTTAACAGAAATTGAATGATGTAGTCTTTAAAAAGTGAGATTTCACTATTTTTTTAATAACACTCGAAAAGCAAAGACTATAGCCTTTAAAATAGTGAATTGGATAATTTTTTAAACTAAGTAGAAATTGAAGGCTATAGACTTTAAAAAGTAATATTTCACTATTTTTCGAGAAACTCTATAAAAGTAAAGACTATAGTTTTTAAAATACTTAATTACATAATTTTTAAAATTTAGTAGAAATTGAAGGTTATAGACTTTAAAAAGTGAAATTTCACTATTTTTCTAAAAACTCTCAAAAAGTAAAGACTATAGTCTTTAAAATAGTGAATTACATAAATTTTAAAAGTTAGTAGAAATTGAAGGCTGCAGAATTTAAAATGTAAAATTTCACTATTTTTCTAAAAACACTCTAAAAGTAAAGACTATAACCTTTAATAAAATAGTGAATTGCATAATTTTTTAAGCTAAGTAGAAATTAAAGGCAATAGACTTTAAAAAGTGATATTTCACTATTTTTCGAGAAACACTATAAAAGTTTAAGACTATAGTCTTTAAAATACTGAATTACGTAATTTTTAAAAGTTAGCAGAAATTGAAGGCTATAGACTTAAAAAAGTGAGATTCCACCATTTTTCGAGAAACAGTATAAAACTAAAGACTATAATCTTTAAAAAACTGAATTACATCATTTTAAAAAATTAGTATAAATTGAAGATTACATATTTTAAAATGAGATTTCAATACTTTTCTAAAAAAATCAGTAGAAAATGAAGGCTATAAAAGTAACCCACTATTGTCATAAAAATCACTCCCTCTTTTTTAAATTATCAGTTTCTTTTCACTTATCCTCACTTAGTAAGATAATGTTTAGATTATATAAAAAATAAAAATAATAAAAGTAAAAATATTTCTTATTTTATCGTAATTATGTTTTCTATTTACATTAACTTAAAAAGATGTACGAATGGGTATTTTAAAATAACATTTTTGAATTGCAATCAACCTTGAGAATATAAGTTTCAGTAAAAAGTGTAATCCTATTCAAAGGAGTCAGCTCAAAAATCACTGCAATTTGTTATTTTGCACAAACTATTTTGGTACATTGGAAATAAAAACAAAGACTGTATATCCTGTGAAGTGGTTGTTTAAAGGTTACATCAAAGTGGGGTTATCATTTCCTACTCTGTACCCAATAGCCAATAGCCATTCATGGTTTTCAGCAGTGGATAGACTCAACCTCTATCTCACCAGGAGCACCAGACAATTTCTGAACATTCTGATCCTATAAGCTTAGGATATCTCAACATTGTTTGTCAACAGTTACTATGGTATGATTGGTCCAAACATACCATGTATTTTTCATCCAAGTGAAGACTTGATTAAGTATGCAAATACATTGCCTGGGTACTTAGCAACTGCAAAACAAAAATTTGGAAACACCACTTAAAATGGAGCAGAAAAAGGGGTGAGGAAAATGTAGCCTCCTTTTAACAGACATATATACCTTGAATACAATGATAGGATAGGGAAGTAATATTCTGAAATCTGCTTTCACTTGTATGGAGCAAATATGATTGAAGAATTGTGGCCCCCAAAGCCAAATGAATTAGATAAGGCAGCCTTGATATCTAGTCTTTCTTTCTTTGGTCCCACAAGTACTTTAGCATCCTGTTTTTGGTTCAGTTGAACAAATTAGATAATTTTTATGAATGATATAACAGGACACAACACAACACAGTTTGAAACAAACAGCAATAGGTAACATACCACTCCTTCATCTGGGTTTTCTAGATTGATATTTGGATGAACCCACCCTGTCTTAATTGCCTGCATAAAGCAAAAACAAAAGTTAGGACCTTTTATGTCAAGAACATAGGCTATTAAACCAATGCCATGGACAAAGTGATCTGTTGTGTTTCATCACCTGTATTGTTGCTACAGCTTCCACACCACCAGCTGCTCCAAGTAGGTGGCCAATCATAGATTTTGTGGAGTTCACTTTTAGCTGAAAAAACAAGACAAAATGAAAATCAGCAGCATGATTACCATAGAATTGACAATCAAAAGAAACAATATGAGAAAATGTGCCTCATGATTTTGGCCAAAACAATGAATCAGAGCCTGGTACTCCTTAAGATCCCCAGCTGGTGTGGATGTGGCATGTGCATTTATGTAATTCACATCCTCTTTCGATACCCCAGAATGAGCTAATGCCTTTTCAATGCAAAGTATAACACCAGCTCCTGTTTGAGATAGAATAAAGAAACATAAGAGAGAGAGAGAGATTTCAGTTATGCTCATTTGAGGGCAAGACTACTGTTGAAGCTTTAAAGAATATGAATCATTGTATTTATACATAATGGCAGTAAAACTGCATCCATGGGAAACCATGGCAAAGTATCATGGAGAGTTAGACTAAAGATATGCAGCATTAGGCCGTTAAAATTTTATATAAAAATATATAAGAACTGCGACAAGAAAGATACTAAATATAAACAAATAAGAAGATGCTACAAATAATCCTAAATAAATAAATAAAATTCAGTAGTAACACTAATACTATAAATCATCTTTCCCACTTGAGATCCTAAAGACCTAAACACGGTAATTAGCCCACTTCTCCATGATTTATGTTTCATTGTTTTGGGCCTTGAAGATTAAAAAGTTTTACCATCAGGACGTGGTTCAGTCACATGATATGCATCGCATGTGAAGCTTCCACCAAGGAATTCGGCATATATGCGTGCACCTCTTTTCTGCGATGTAAAACCAATAGATCAGGTGCATTTGAATCAATGATTATATAAATGTTTGGACATGAGAAGTGATAGGTAGTTCTAATGACAAAAGGAAGTATGGAGAACAATGCTAACATGAGATAGAACAGATGTATCAAGTCTCTTGATACCCTGGAAGATACTAAAGGATATGTGGTAAATGCAATGAATTATAAGCACAACTATGCAGTAATATTAAAGCAAAATGCAAGTCCTTGTCTAGAGACGTTTTTGTTCTCAAATAATTAGATCAGATTAGATGTACCTTTGCATGCTCCAATTCTTCTAAAAGCAGAACTCCAGCCCCTTCTCCCATCACAAATCCATCACGATTCTGCAATATCATAAACACGTATCAAGATGGTTAGAAATTCAAGTTCATGACAAGACAAAGGAAAGCATGCATCATGCACAGACCAAAATTGCATGTGCTATAAGATTGTAGAGTTCTTTGACAATTGCAATTCATGCATCTATTACTGTGTCACACTTGTTCAAGTTTAATGCATTTCAGAAGTTCAAAACTAACGTGGCAGGTCAGTTCAAGGATTTAATCACACTTTCTCATTGGCCTTTGCTCCCTTCACAGTTTCTTATTGTTGTGTTGTTTTCTAAACCTTTTGTTTGTTTCCTAGTTGTATGCAAATAATATGCAACACAAGGTGTTTCCTATTGTTATATTATTGCTCCTAACCATAGAAGATAAGAAAAAATTGGATTTATGTACCTAAAAAATGTTACAAAGGTTTTGGTAAAATAAGATCTCTAGATTACTAGATAAGACAAGACATACTCATTCAGTTTCATTATAATTATAATATATAGATTGTTCCCAAAAAAAACTTGGGTGTGGCAGAGGGAATCAACAGGAATTCTGTAGCCTTACAGTATCCCAAGGGCGTGAAGCTTTGGTAGGATCCGTATTCCTCTGCGAGAGTGCTCTGCAGGCCACAAAGCCTCCTAAACCTGCACCAACGATTGTACGGTTGATATCGAATCATGGCATGATAACTATGTGCAAACCAAAAAGAAAAATGAGTAACCAAACTTGCCAATTGGTATAATAGCAGCATCAGAACCACCAGAAAGCATTACGTCCTGCAGATAGATTTCATATTTATTAATTAAAGCACTTTGATGAAATTACAATATCATTAAACCACACTTCTTCTCAGAAAATTTGAGAAAGCATGTAGTGGTAATATGATAAATTCACCATCCTCAGAGCAATCAGCAATATCAAAGCAAATACTTACAGCTTCACCTCTAATGATATGGTTTGCTGCATTCAATATACAAAAGTTGCTAGTAGCACAAGCTGTAGAGATAGAATAATTAGGGCCCATCCATCCCTGCAATCCATAAAAGATAACACATTTCAGAAGCTTAAGACAATATGGCCAGAACTAAAGCTTCGATACAAAATGCTAAACACCCAATTAAGGTGTCCATAGAATGCAACAACAGACCAGATCCATTGCAAGCATTGCAGATCCCATATTTGTTGTTGCAAAAGGTACACAAAAAGGATTCATCTTCCTGTATGAGATTCTTAAAGCTTCAACAGCATCATTGAAGACCTGTACAATAGAAGAAAAGAAAAGAAAAAAAGTAATTAAATCAATGGCATAAGGTTGCAGAGTATAACAAAGTTTTGGCTCCATCTGGTAATACAACATCCTAAACATGTTATGCTGCTTCTAAATATAAAATTGAAATGCCAAATGTGACAAAAGTTTATATTTTCTCAGGTGTTGTATCTCAACATGAAAGAAAATAAAGATTACCTTCATGCCTCCCATTGCTGAGCCAATCAGAACTCCACATTTATCCTTATTTAATTCATCCATCACATCTTCAGTAATTCCACCATCAACCAAGGCCTTTTTGCCCGCTGTTAGCATGTAAAGCATAAATTTATCCATTCTCTTTGATAGTTTTGGTGCTACCCAGCCATCAGTCGAGAAAGACTTGATCTCACCCGCAATCCTCTGGAGATAGAGAATATTAAGGACAAAAGCTAACAGCAGGCAACAACCAAAAAATACAATTTGAATTAAGTATAACTTGCCGTAGGAAACTCAGCACAATCAAAAGTCTCGATCTCGCTTATGCCACTAACACCATCAAGTAAATTATTGTAGAAAACATCTGGCTCATGCCCAAGTGGTGTGACGACACCCAAACCGGTTACAACTACTCGCCTTTGCTTTGTAGGAGGCTTTTTCATCGTTGTGACTTCTTGGGCAGGTTCCACAGCTACAGCCATCGTTTTACCTTGTGATTTTACAATTCCAAAGCATAGGTCAACAGTGATCAAAATCGCAGGCAAATGCCAAGCGTTCAAGAAAGTAAACCAGGAGCATAGCGAGAAAGAAAAGGCCCACAGCTTAGAAAGAATTCAAAAATGCAATTCATGAGGATATTTTTGTATTCAGCACAATATACTACTAAAGGTGCACATTAATGTTAAGCAGCAATACAACCCCAAGTCCCCAACCAACAAAAAATATGCTTAGCCTTAATAAACTAGGTTACTGCAAGCTAACAACAACAAAAATGCTATGAAAACTAGCCACATGGCAGCAGGCCTAAACTTCTATCCCTGTTTTACAATCAAAGCAATCAAGGCTTCTGAACAAGCGTACCAGAACCTACCAAGCTTGCACATGCATGCGGCATTAGTATAGACATGCCCAGAGGATTACAAAACACAGAAGAACTACGAGCAAAACAACTAGTTATGTAGCTTCAGCCAGAAAATTATCTAATTTTGCATCCATAATAAATAAAAAAAAGAGACCCCTCCTCTTTTGTTTTAACATGCCACCAGGATTATGAAGACCTAAATATTTTACACACAGAATAATGAAAGAACAAAAAAAAGGGGGGGGAGAGAGAGATAAGCCCACGTGTGGCGATATTTACAATTTAGCTTCCAGGAACACTCAAGTGGTAATGTAGGATTTTCATCTCAGGAAAAATAAAGCTCACAAGAGTTTCATGTCATGTTGTTTAAGGTAGCTCCATGACCATGAGATTGCAAGAAAAACAAATAGATGATGAGAAGATTAATCAATAATTAATGAAAACTTTATGTAGATACCTGACAGTACGTTAAATACTATGAAGTAGTATACCCGTATATCCTACAATCCTAGTCAAATGACACATGGGTACCATCACCACGGAACTAACTACCCCCCAACCATATTAATTCGAACATTCAAGCAAACGATGTTAGCCAATGATGCAACAGACCAGAGCAGGTAAAACAACTCTCAAAATTATTAAAACAACAACCAAGCAAATGAACAACCCCATTTTGAAAAAACAAACCAAAAGACAAAGATCCAAACTTAAAAAAAAAAAAAAAGAAAGAAAGAAAACACAAGCTTTAACTAAACAACACAGAAAAAATCACCCTTCATTACCAGAGATAGTAGAGCCCAGATTTCATAATCGGATAGAAAAACATGAAATACCCAATAAAGAGTAAAAATTAGAACAAGAGGAAGCACCAGAAAAAAACTCAACTTGGGAGGATTTGACTATAGAAGACGAACACAAAAATTGAAATAAAGATAAAATAAATGAAAGTTAAAGTTACCAACCAGAATGTGGAACTCGATTGAGACGCCTCTGCCTTCGATTCAAATTCCCAGTTTTGGGTCCAAAGAGTGAGGAGAACCCATTGTCACCGAAGAACCCCAAAGATGAAAGGCTCCGTGAACTGTAGTACTCATCGCAAGGCTCGAATGAGCTCATAAGACCCTGAATGCTGGATCCATACAGAGATGAAATCAATCCCATGTTCGATTTTGAACTCAAGCACGCGAATTTCGACACCAACTTCGACCTTCTCGAACTCTTCGAGGAACGAAACGGAGCGTTTGGAGTCCTGCCACGGTCGGAGTCGCACGTGACTGACATGCAAGCAGCCACGAGCCACGTGCAGAGGGGTGAGGCCATTGAAGCAGAGGTAGCCATCGAAGCTGCCAAAACAAGAAAAACAAAAACAAGAAATCGAAGACCCAGGTGAAGAAAAATAGCAAGAAAGGTTTTTTATGTGTTCTATTAGAAACCCAGAAGAAGAAAAAGAAGGAGCAGAAGAAGAAAGATTGGTGGGAATGAAAAATGGAGATACATATACAGATGAAGAGAAATAAAGGTGGTGTGAGCGAGGGAATGGAAGAAAAGTGAAGTGTAAAAGAGTGATTATGAAGAAGGTTTAGAAATGTATTTGATCTGTGTTTATATATTGAGAAGAAAAAGCGTTCCCAAGTCGCTGCTTTTCTTTCTGCAATCTGAGTCGTGACTGCTCACTCACCCTCTCTCTTGCTTGCTCTTAGTGAGAGAGACAATGGTAGTCAAAAAAACTCAGAATAAAATATTTAATTAATGTTATTTATTATTCCTAACAAGTGGATATGAAAGCCACAATGTATATTTGTGGTGGTAATTGTGAGAGGGGTTATAACTTTACCAATAGAAGGCTTAAATGCAAAATTTATTATATTAAATATACTACTATAGAGTAAAAAGTTTTTAAACTTACATAATTTACACAAGGTTACAGCTTCACATCAAGTGGTGGAATGTGATTTAAAATAGATTGTATTTAGATTAATTGATAAGCGGTTAAACAGCTATCTTTATTTATTATTAATAGACGTTGATCTTTAATCTCTATTAAATTATATATTTACCTTATCACTAATGCTACATGTAACGAAAATTGCACAATATTTGTATAACAATCATATACAACGTTGAATTATAATATTAGTTTATAAACTAGTTTAATATAATGACGGATATGATAATTGTATAAGTATTGTACAATTTTTATTGTACACATAGCATTTTTTTTGTTTTATAGTGATACTAAATATCTTTGACTGTATTTTGAGCATTGCTACATTGAAAAAATAGTTAAAACAGTTAATATATTATGTATAATAAATATTATATAATGTGCACAATGTATATCATATATTATGTACAACAGTATCACATATTATAAAAAAATATGATTTTATAACGTATAATATATATCGTATGCAACATATTATATATATATATATATAGTGTATAATATATAATCATAACTATATTTTGGTTGTAATTTTTTTTATTGTCCACAAATATTTTACTTGTATTTTATGTTTTCAACTTCATATATTTGAATTCAAGTTATTTTATCTATAACATGTGGATCTTGGACTCATATGGGCCATAATGGACGAATACCTCTTAGTCTCAGACTTTGGACTCTGATCACCGTCATCTTCGACTTGGGCAATTATGCAATTCATTTTGTCTGATCTTGCTTAGCTTTAATAAGCTTATAATCAGTGACGGATTAATAAGAAGAATAATTTGAAGTGAATTTATTAAGATTGAAAAATGGATTGAAACAATTGAAATAAATTGTTTTGAATTTTTTTTATTTAATGGAAATTGATCAATTCGGTTCAATATTTGATAATTCTAAACCGATAATGAAGTGTTTGACAAAAGATGTAATATGAACCAAGCGATAATATCTTTAATAGTTATACTGCATGTTAGGATTGATTGATAAGTGTTAAATCATGCTTTTAAATCATACTTATACTGCATGTTAGGATTAATACAAATATTTTATCCTAATTAATAGTACATAAAAAATAAATCAATTATAAATTTCGATCAGAACGATAATTTCAACGAGATTTGCATATTCCATTCCTAAAATTAATATCAATATTTATAAAATTTTGAAATGCTAAAAATTATGCAGTTTCTCTCAAAAATAATTTCCTAATAATTTAACATACATCAATTTATCTTTTTATATTGCTTATATTACAAGCAGGCATTTGACTCTCATATTAAATATCTAAAAAATTATTACCAAAAAAAATATCTCAAAATTCACTGGTATAATATAACATATATATTAATTAGGAATTGTCATGTGATGATTTGGTTTCCATTGATCATGAAGATGATGTTTAACTAGAAACTGTCATGTGATAATTTGGTTTCTATTAATTAATTAGGAATTATCATGTGATAATTATAGATTATAATTTGATTTATAATTTTGATAAAGATGACTGTATAAAATATTTATAATAATTATACAAATATTACCTTAAATAAAAATATACAATAAGAAGTTTTAAATTTTAATAACAAAATTTTATATTTTTGTATATTTAAATTATATATATCCGCACTGATGAGGTCAGGGTCCACTCTCGGTTTGATGACCTCGGCACTATTAAGGATGAAGAAGAAGCATTAGACTCTCAATGGGATTTTGAAAATGATAAATTTGAATATATATATATATATAATCATTCTTCTTTTGACTATATATATAATCGACAAGAAGTAATGCATTATTAAATGTTAATTATCTCTTCAGCACTATGCATAGCACGCACCTGTGTACAAATAAACTTGAAATGAAAAAACACGTAGGAAAGATAAGCCAATAGTATGTAATTGGAGAAAGAAATTTTTTTGGAAATGTCAAGTTGACTGGAAAAAATAATAAGAAGTTTATATATAAATTTAAACATGAAATTCAATAACTGAATTTTCCTATTATTAATCTCGCACTAAACACACTCTTATTAATTTTTTTTTTTTTATTAAAAAAGAGTTGTCAAACTAGTAAGAGAATTGAAGTTAAAACCATTTCATTTTGTTCTAAAGTTGCTAAATCTTGATATTATCTTTGTTCTAAATCAATAAATTTGAACAGATAAAACAATATTATTAAAATAGTAAATACAGACATTTTCATGTGTTTTTAGAATAATATTGTCTTAACTATTTTTTTTTTAAAAAAAGGTTATAGATATATATAGTATTAAGAGTCAATTTAAATAGCAATGTTTCTAACATTTTTTAAAATTCTGATTTATTGGATGTTATGTTCGTACTATTTGACTATATAATTTATAATTTGTCTAAAAATTATTTCAATATTTTTAAAAAAGTCATAATAAAAAATATAACAAGAATACATTAATACTATGTGTACAATTTTCATTATACACGGTTGCTCGAGAAATAATGATAAAGTAGTGAGTAGTGAGTTGGATGGACGGAAAGTGAGAATAGGTAAGCCAAAGTTGATTGTATTCGATCGCATGCAGCATTTCTTCCCATCTCACAGGAATAGCACTTGCTCATAATAATGCCTGCCTGCCGCATGCAACCAATTCTATCACAAATCTATACGAAAACAACAAGCAACTACCCATTCTACCCACAAACCTTTGTCTCAACCAATTTGAACTTGTTACAAAGTTGTTGCTTTATTTTAAATCTTAAGGTTATACCTTCTCTCTGCTTCAAAAGCGAACCCAATAGCAATCTCAATCAACAAGATTTAAATTTCGACATTATTAAATATAAAATAAAATTTCATCAAAACAGTAAAATATTATGCATATCATATACCGTATAATGTGCATACTATATGTTATATATATACTACGCACATGATATGTCACATAATATACATAACATATAATATATAATATATATGCACAATATCTTGACTGCTTTGTTTGAAATTTTACAATAAATCAAGAGTTTTTGTTTAAAAATAAATAAATAAATAAATGACTACATCCCTAATTAATATAACAATGGACAACAACACACATGACCCTAAACCTAAAGAATGGGCAAAATATGATACACGATTCCTTTCTCCAAATATATGCATTACATGTGCATTTTTTCGCTTACAGGTATTTTAATACTATTGTGAAAAATTATTATTTAAAAAGTGAATGTTCAAATAAGATACTTATTTTATTATTATTAGATATGATGAATTGAATAAATGAAAATCTTCTTTTGATATTGAGTTTGACGTATATATTCAACATGAGATGAGATCAAGTGGAGAGATAATAGAGAGAATAAATTAAATGAAAAAATAAATAATAAATATGGTGAGTCTCGTATATTTTTATTTGTGAATAGTATATTTAGATGTGTAAAGAATTGAATGTTCAAATAGTACTGTTGTTGAATAAATATGTGTGAATCATCATCATCATCACATAATAAAGTTGAAATATATTTGATTTGATGAAATAACACTACTCTAATTAATTAGTAAGAGTCAGCTCATGCGATATGGATGATGGCATAAAATAGAGGGTACGGTGTTGCGTGCTTATTGGCCTTATTCCTTTTGCAGTTTCGTTTTTTTTCTTTTATGTATGAGTAATTTTTTTAAGTGATAGATACATCAGTTAGTATATATATCATCTTAATTATTAGTAATGAAAATCAAAGTTTGACAAATATATAGGAGTATATATATAGCACCCAATCATAATCAAGCCAAATTAAAGACTCGAACAACATTGTGGTTAAATTGATATGGTTGTCCACTTGTCCTTGCTGCCAAAATAATTGATGAATGGTACGATAAGCAATTACTCCTCCAAAAATAATACTAGAATTTTAAGGAGTTTTTATAAACATAGTATAAGGGTTTTGCTAAATATAATGGCACTGTTAGTGTATAGTTAGTCCCTAGCACTCATAGTAAACAGCAGAGAATTCTGGACCTAGTTAGTTACACGTGATTATCACCATACTCTTGTATAAATAGCAATAGTTTTCACTGTACAATTAATTCAATCAATAATATGAATATTCAGCTCTATTCTGTTTCTCAAAGGTATTTTAAATGATAAATTTAATTCAAATTTAAAATATTATGATGGATCTCTTATATAAAAGTATCAAAATACTTAGATTCATTTTTACTACAATAACAAGTATTTAGAAAATAATAAATCTCTTAACAAATAAATATGCACAAAAATTATTTTAATTCAAAATTATTATTATAGAGTATGTACTAAGAAGTACATTGTGACTGAATTAATAATTTATTATGTACTAAAAATTATTATTAAATACTAAAAATTTTCACTATCCGTCATGCCTCTATATGATATGTTATCAAATCTCGCATGAAGCATGAACCTCTTTCTTTTTCGATTTTCTCTCTTTTCTAGTCAAAGGTTCGGTAATGAACATTTTTGAAAAGTGAAAACCCGTTTAACACATGTCATCACGCACCGGCCAACTAGATCAGTCTTTTCTTAGCCCATTAATTTTAGACAATATTACGTATACAATAAAAAATTATAGCCTAATATTTATCCAACATTTATTTTTATAGTTGTATTGTAGTATAAGTTAACTTTTTTCATTCAAATTATTGCAATTCAATGATAAAAATTATTGTTGTATATTGTATATTTTTTTATTAAACATGTAGCATTTTGCTTAATTTCACCTGCCTATCTTAATAGTTAATACTAGTACTATTGAAATTGGCTTTCATTTAATTAAACGCCAATTATATTCCAACGGTTCCTAATGACAGAGTTAAAGCGCATGAGGTTGGGACTTAAAGTTGTCAAATCTTCTCAGTAACTACTTTGGTTATTGTTTCCATCGAATTATATTTTATGTAGAGAGTAAATTAAACAGGGACTTAATTAAGGGTTCATGCGCTCAATAACGTTAATTAAGTTTGTGTCATTGACTCAGGTCTTTTGGAAATGTGTGGCTAAGTAGTGCTTTCTTTATTACTACTAATATTATTTTTGAAATTTGTGTATGTATATTAAAAAATCACTAATATTATACATTTATTATTAAATACACATCAAGATGACTAAATTATGTTTCACACTATCATGTCCTCGAACAAATATATTTGAAACTGCATGGGTAGGATCGTTACGCTCAATATATCACCTTAAATTTTCATTATTGTACTTTAGCAAAGACAGTTTTTTTCTTTTTTTTATGTATTTTCTTGTCCAATAATACAAGTGTTTGATTGAATAATGGATTCTAAGAAGACAAAGATAAGCAAGTTATGCATGATCTTACACATATATAGACGTACGTGTGCTTCCTTTTTAATTTGTGTTTAAAGGATGAAACTTAAGATTATAACTCAAAGGTAAGATCATATGGAAGGGCTGTGTATTTTCCCCTTTTGTTGCTGTATTTTCGAATCATATGGAAGATTCATTTATCAACTCCTAAACTAACTTGATATGGATAACACCTTCAAATTAAAGGCTTGGTTCTTCCGTATGGGACTAGTTTTTTCAGATATTTGGGAATTCCAAGTCCATACTCCAAACGTACACGAAACCAATCATAGCATTCAAATGAAGGCATAAAGTTTTACGTTAATGTTTGAACAAATTTAAAAATGGCACTTAAGATAATTAAAGATATGCTTGTGATAGAATCGTTTGGCGTAACATTAGTAATGGGTTTAAGATAAACAACATAATAATATATATGTTTAATCACAGTCTTTTCTCTTGTTGGTAAATCTCATGCACTTGTTTATTATGTTTCAAAAAACTTTAACTGGAGTTTCAGATCATAATTTGATTAGGGCAATCGATTAAATTAGTAGTTAAATAATTTTAAAACCAAACAATGAAATAAATAATTGAGTTAATTAACTAAAGAGTATAAATGAAGTGATCTATGTGTCTAATTAATAAAACCAACCGGTGTTAAAATTAAAACCTCATGCAATCGATGGGCCACAAGAGCCCACTGTTGTGTTTCGGTGTTTAGTTAGACATTATACAATTAGGATTTAAGAGATACAGGGTCACAATTGTGGTCTTGTGAATATTATTGGGCTTGACAGACCCATATATATGATTTGAAGACCAAAAACTATTCAGAGTTCAGACCTTTGTTGACCCACGGCCACATAAAAACTTAAACGGGAGTTCGGATGTACATACATTGGTGCGAAGTAGTTCTGTATTCACATTGCCAGATCTTTCTCTCTATCTGCATACTCTTGAGCAATTGTTGCTGCCTCTCTCTCGCTATACTTGGCCTTTGAGTCTTTGGCTTTGCTGATCTCGGACGTCTTGATGAAGCAGATTGCGACTCGAAAGAGGAGGAAGTCGACCTAAAATTTTTCTTCTTGGACTTCTTAGGAATATAAGATTTGGGAATTAGAGTTCTTAGTGATTTTTGAGAGAGTGGGGGAGATTAATTTAGATTGAGGGAGAGAATGAGTTAAATTTTATATTTTAGGTGAATAAAAGAAAAATCAATTTAAAACTGTTAAATTGATTGTAAAAACTAGTTTTTAATATATAGTTCAGTTTAGTTATAGAAATAATTCAGATTAAATCTATTTTAAAAAATCAGCCTTTTGAACGAAAGACTCACCACCTCCCCACTCATTTTGTTACTATTCATCTTTTCGCACTTATTTGTTTGATCTTTGGCTAACTTGAGCATCGGATTGGAGACCTTTCAGATATATTATCATCTGGGTTTGGAAAGACTCAGACACTCACGACCATCACCAGGACTACGGTGCGGTCAGGTGTTCAAATAGGACGACGGTCAGATGTTCAAATAGGACGAGAAAAGTATTATATAAAGATCTAAGTAAATGTACGTACATGCATGTAAGAGAGAGAGATATGAAAATGTGCTAGTAATGAATGAAAATGGGCGCATTGATGAGGAGGTTTTTAATTTGTAGTTAGTTAGTTATGTATGTTATGGGTGCTAGCTGGTCTGGTCTGTCTGTTCAATCAAGTTTTTATAAATATATATGTATATAGCACACAAGACAAGAGATGCATGGGTATGATGGAGTGGTAGCGGCTGCTGGAACTACCTTGGCTTCAATTTGGATTGATTTATTATATCAAGCTAGCTAGCTAGCTGGCTCATCCTCCAGGATTCGTGTTGTGCTTACTAGAAGAAAGGAATGCAGTGGCGGCGTGTTAATATATACAATTTTGGCGTCTTGTATTGTATGTGCTTACTAGCTAGCAAACAGTATGTCATTACATACATACATACAGATATACTATACTGTGGTGGACTGAGATTGACTGGACTGCACAGCGAGCTAGCACCACTGGATTCTGCACATAGTAATTAATGGCTTTACAGTTTGCAAATTAATTTTGATGGGCTGCATGCATGCATGCACTTTAATTTTAATTTTGTAGTCTTGTGCAAATAAATAACCTTATATACATGTATATTAATTAACGCACGCCAACTAGCTAGCTAGCTATATATCTTTCTTTAACTACGTATGTATCTACTCTTGGACTATTCTTCTATATATATATACATACATATATATGTAACTACGTATGTACTCATGCACCATGTGTGTATGTGTGGCATCGCATGCATAATGCAGACCATGGAAAAGAAAGATTAGGACAAGAGATATTGTTCCCACCAGTTGGCAGTTAGTTTTAATTATGGGAGGACCAGAATTAGATCTTCGATCCTCCGTATGTAGCGATATACATATGTGTGTGTATATATATATCATGATTCATGCATGGTATGTACTGGTGTTGTATTGTATCTGTTGTTAAGAGAAGCAATTAAGTTGGGATGGATATATATGATGCGACTGTTAAAAAAGGGGACTGTATGTATGTTCTCAAGAAAATGACTTTGTGGCTACCTGACCCCGACCCCTCTCTCTTTGTATCCCATCCCATCCGTGCACGTAATTCAACTACCTACCTACATTAACATTATTATTGCTTCATCTATGTATGTATGTATGTATAGCTTAGCTTGCATGCATGCATGCATGCATCTCTAGATACATAGATAGATTATATATAGCAGACATATATAGTGTATATATATATATGTACACCATTTTCAGCTCGCTCGCTCAGCCTAATTCTATTGTCTCTCTCTCCGATCCATACCACATGGTTCTGTGTGCTGCCAATAATTCAACTTCAACCTAACACCTTCTTCTTTCTCACTATTCTAAACCAATTATATTCATTCCATCGGATGGATTCTGGTATATATATCATCAAGTGTCGCTATGTATGTATCTATGTGCTACAGAATTATTATTTATTTATCACTATTATTTTCATTTTTATTCCTTAATCAATGAATGCTTTTACTAGAGAGTCATTGTTGAGCGTTGACAAATATAAATGATCGTACAGATGAGCGAGGTGTACATAGCATCATCTTATCTGAGATAGATGGGCCCACTCTATAGGACCAGATTTCAGGCCCATACAGGGCCCACTTCACCTCCTTCCTGTCGTAGCAGATCCCTTCTCCCAATTTCTGTCCCACATCTTCTTTTTCATTCGATAGATGCTGACTTTCCCTTCTCATCATATCTAACTCCTCTTTCATTTTCTCGGAGGACACCCATTGCATACATCACCTAAACTACCAAGACCTACCAACAATTTAATTTTTTTAGGTCTTCCTCTTACAAAATTAAAAATAAAACCTCAAAATTAAAATTATTAATTTTTTTGACTGTAATAATATATATAAAATAATTATATATTCAATTAATATCGAACGTGTGCTATGTGTCATACGTAAGAGTTTTTTCTTATATATATAATTATTATTGTCTTTAATTACCTTCGGTTCAACTTAATCAACAGAATTGATCAATTATCAATTCCTATTTTTTTTTTCACATACGCACATTTTGTACTAAATACCACTTAGCACTTATAAATGATAAATAACATTATATGTTAAAATTTTACTACTGCTAGTTTTGTTTATTACTACAACGCAAACTGTGATGTAATAATCTTGCTGGTTTGTCCGTCAATAAAGGGTTTCATTATTCCAAGATGACCGATGATGTTTCATTCATGATGTGTCTCATAATTGCTAATGATTTAGGTTGTTTTCCACTGAAAGTAGCAAGGATATGAGTAAACATCATTAACAAGTAGACACGAGTGCTAATTAACAGTATTAAATGTCTCTTAATGGCATTAAGTTATATGACCCAAAAGGGATAATGACATCATATATACTTAGCAAGAAAAAGGGGGGTTATTACTTATTATTATATGATGAACTCTGTAGAGAGTATCAGTTACTAACTATCACTGTCAATGGGAATTGCAATACACGGTGTAGTGTGTAGTCTCAATGAAATTAATTAAGCATATATATATAATTCGGTATCATCACTTAAATGTTTCTTGGGCACTGGTTGGTTTTTGCAACATTTATTTGAACTTGAAGTAATAACTAGTAGTAGCAGATAGGGGATGTATGTGTGGCCTTAAAAACAACAAAGAGCAGAGTAGACAGTAGAGTAGTATATATACTTGATGATGTTATTATTATGGTATCTACTAGTTTGATGCCACGCACCACCTACGCCTAACCACAAACAATAAATAAATTAGTCAACGTCACCTATACCTGATGAGTTAACTTAAAAGTATTACTTGGATATATATACTAATAATAATTTGATTATACCAATTGCCTAGCTATTGTAAATCAAGTTCCGTCGAAGATGATGAATAGTTGATTACTACTTATGGTATGGATTTAATTTCGGTTGGGTTGGGTTTTGATGCTAACTACTGTCGCATTCATGTATTCACATTATTGTAGCTAGCTAGCTAGCTAGCATAGTCTTGGCAGCTACTGCGTGCATTCATTGGCATTTGAGTAGTATGATATATCATATATGTAGATGAGGAATTATTGACTACTATAATTAGTTTTCATTCCATATATGTCGATGGAAATATATTAAGTATTAACCAATTACATATATATTGTCAAATAATATAAATTTTATCTAAAAGTAAGAAATAGTGATCCGATGATCAGTGTTCTGCAACAACAACAGTAATGAGGTGAAGGCGAGCAATATCATATAAAAGTGTGCCATAGCATGCATTAATTAAAAACTCACCAATCATCACAACTCCACGTGAACTTCAATAATAGCATCACATTGCTTTACTGCATATACATATGGCGGAGCTAGCAAATTGAAGCAAAGCACTTAGCTTGTCGGTGTTAATATAACAAATAACAATCAATAATTCCGTAAAACAAATCAAATCTAATTTTGTTGTAGAGAACGATGATGAAAACATGTATGTATGTATGTATGTATGTAGTATACTAGTATAGCAGTCTGAGATTATTATATATTTTAAGGACACAGAATCGTGGGAATGTGGCAAATGCAGGGGACAAAAAACGGAGGACACATATTACGGCCTTCCAAAGATTTTATATAATATATAATAATAATAACTTGGAAATGAGGAAGCTAAGCCGGGAATCAAGAAGGTTCCCTCCATACCAGCAATTGTCTGTGAGACTCCATACCTTAATTTGTACTATTCCAAATTAACTCTACAAACTAATTTAGGGACTGAAATTACGTATCCTGTTGCAGCTATATATATTTCTGTAAGTGTAGATTGACAGATAGATATATATTATATTGTATATCAGATTGTGAAAATTGGCACTATCCGGCTTCATTTGTCATGTTCTGCTTGACGGAGTATGTATGTAACATTATATTAATATTATTATTTGTTTGAAAAGGCAGATATATGGGTTTTCTCTGATTGGTCCTTTTACAGCATAAATATCATTGAACAAGTGATGGTCAAGTTTAAAGACAAGGGCTAACATATTGGGTTCAATCTAACATACATTAGGTAAGTTCATATCTTAGTCAAAATGAAAAATGAAAAATGTGAAATTTCAATGTCGATTCCGCAAGTTTGACTCCACCCATTTTACACTTCCTCTGTTGTAGTATGTGTGTCTGTTCTTTTTAACAAAAGTGCAGAGCATAACTAACAAATAGAAGCTTATATAAATGGATAGAATGATGAAACGTTTAAAACTAAAACAATCGTATGAATATAACAGATTTTACTAAAACCACTAGCAGATTGTGTATAGTTTATTTTATTAGCTTCCATACACTATATATCTACTTGTGTAATATAAGGCCAGCTCATATGTATAAATAAATAATATTTCCATTTGTAGTTTCGTCAATAAATGTTGTTTCTGTTTTGAATTCTTGCACAGATACACAACCGTGTAAAAGGATTGTGGTTGTCGCTGCATGAAAAGGGTGCCCCAGATAGAGAGGTAGGGTGTCACATTGCAAAACCTTTCTGGGTCTCACACGATTACACAAATCCATCCATTTTTGTATCTAAATGAATGAATTGATCCAAACCTAGTCTTTATCTTCAAGTTGTTGGAGAGAGGGAATTGATTGATTGAACCCCACCTTTTTTAATTGTGCCATTAAAGTGCTTGCTGAAGATTGGACCCACCGGAGGAAAAATAGTGTGGCTACTCTTTCCTTTAATTTCCTAAGTGGATAATAGCAAAACACCTAAGATTTTGCCTTGTTGAATCACCTGGGGCTGGCTGGATGGTGACCTTAGTTCCTCAATCTTCTAACAGTAACCCTCTCTTTCACTGTTTTCTTTCTCTGCTCATAACTCTGCCCACATACAAATTCATTCTCTCAAATCTCACTCATATCAATTTACTTTTTTAAAAAAATTAAAAGGCATTGGTTAATTAATATTCCAGGCTGGTGCATCAATGTGTTGCCACGCTAATAAATAATCTGAGAAAGAAAAGAAAAGAAACTCTATCGATCGATCTCTCTCTGAATCCTAAGCCAATGCTAAATTCAGCAGTGTACCTTACCTTGTATTGTATGTATCTATGTAGGGACAACTAACTAAAATAAAAGACTCGTGTGTGTGTATGTTTAACGGTGATGGGTTAGCTAGCCCTGTGTTATGTGGATGGATGTGGATCCATCAATGAGATATCCCATGTCGTGTCATGTCACTCTCCACTCAAATTCACTCACACATAATAATAATAATAATAATTTCCTGCATATATCTATATATTTTATTTGTTTAATTAATTCCTTCGTCTTACATATATCAGACCTAGTCACTTGATAGATGATCAAAACTATTTACCGGAGAATGACCCTTATATTATTAAAGGTAATCAAGTAATTCTATATTCAATTCTGCAACACACTAGTTTTAATTTACTATTGCCGTCACTGATCATGATATGATTAAGTATTCCTATTATTATATGGACAAACCCATGTGCATATACATATATAATATGTACCTAATAACATGCATATGGATCATTCCAATGGCAGAGGCCACGCAAATTTAATATATTGAAATACTAATAATTTTATGGCCTCATCCAGTTTGCTTCCATTCCTAAATTCTGAAAGGGTTTGTAGAAGAATAAATTAAGTTTCTTGGCTAAGCATTAATAATTACATTTCAAGATATGATAAACGAACGCAATATACATAGATATGTCATCAAGGATCTTGTACTATCGTCATATAACACACAAAGATTATTGATGGTTATTGCAATATATGTATATACTGTAAAAGTGCTTCTGATCAAAAGTTTGGTCGGTCTCCAAAATATCAAAATAGCTACCACGAGACGAAGCCCATGTCTTGTTCACTAGTTTCTTCTTTTTTCATTTTTTTTTTGGTATTGACTAGTTATTTCCATGCCTTTGCAAATTTTCCACGTGCCAATTTGTGCTTTTATGTTACAATAATGTTAAGAGAATCATGAAAAAACCAGCTCATATAGCCAATGAGTCTATTTTGGCTTTGATTTGGCCCAAATAATCATTGAGATTGTAATGAGCTGAGTAATTATGACCCAAAATATCATTTATTGATTGGTTGAGCTGATTTTGTATTGTTCATTTAGCATCACTCTTTATGTTAAGTTCACTTTCTTATTGTTTTTTTTTTATTAATTATCCAATAATTGAAGGAAATGAGAATAAAAATTAAAAAAAAAAAAAAAACTGGAGGGATAGTTATTAGATAGATTATTTTCATCATCAGTTTGGTATTTGAAATTTAAAAGGATTAATTTCACATTGAAAATAAGATACATCAAGAAGGAAAAAGTTCATCAATTAGGAAGAGTTTATACGCTGACGGAAGATATATAGATTTGTTCTACTTTATTTTTTCCCATCCTATAGCCTTATCTTGTTATCTGGTTATAGATTCTTCCCTTTTGATATTCAATTTAATCTGAATTTGTCCCTAATTAAACTATATTAAATTTGAAGTTAAATTTGCTGACCGTTTTAACCAAATCGCATATGAAATAAACATTTGCGTATATTTAATTTAATTAGATAATTAATTAAGATGAAGTGATTAATGTAAAATCTTACTTTATATGTTGGTCTAATGGTCTTACTTCATCAATAGATACACTTTCTTCAGCAATAGTGCTCCTTCTCCTTTCTCTCTCACTTTACCCATATTCTCCGCTGCTGAGTGCTGGCTCCTGCTTCCATGCCAGCCACCTATCTATTTTACATTTTACTAGTATTTTCCTTTTCTATTGTTATTATTATCCTATTTATTTTTATTATAATAAATACTTGATATATAATAAAAAAATTAGGATATAATCTTTATTTTCTAACTAAGAATGTATAATTTTTTTATACAATCAGTCAATTACTAACATGTTAGTTATGATAATGTTTTCTCTTTTTCACTATCTAAACAAGTCATACAGAGTGTTTTGATCGGATAACAGTGTAAAATACATTTAAATGGTCAATGCATCAAAATTAAACTAAAAAAAAATCATTTAAAACAATTAATATATTAAGCATAATATGTCAATTATTTTAGCTGATTTTTTGTTTAACATGTAACCATGCTTTATTAAGAAAAATAATTTCTAACTCCTTAAATAGTTTTTATTTTATTAAAGTATAAATATTATTAAAAAATTATGTGTCTCAGATCACTGTCCTATTCAAATATTAGGTCATGATAACCCTAGACGCGATGGCCATGGGGCCAAGGTCTGGTGACATTAATACGGTTCTTGTTAGGTTGTGTTGAATTTTCGTACAATAGCCTGGACTTTATCCCCCAATAATTTACGCTCAAACATTAAAACTTTGAAAGCAGGATTAATATAGAAGTAAAATTTATTCAAATGAGAAAAGGATTATGTTATCACACTTTCGAATATAATAGGATGGAGCAGTATTATTATAAATTAAAGAATTGTTAATTTATTAGCTTAATTAGGGAGTAATGATCTCTCAAAGAGAGGAGCCAGAGCTATGGCATGTGAAGATCTCCTACTTTGGCGGATAGTGACTTTTGTAGCTTGTATATAATGCAATAATGTTTGTTGTACAATAGAAATACGTTCAATAAATATCTAACGTTATATATTATAGGATGTGTGCTATACATATGTATGCTATATAAATAGCACACATCCCATAATATGTATAGTACACTTTGAATAATTGTTGGACGTATTTGTTATACGATCCGCATTATTGTATATAATAGGCCTCGTTCGTTTTCTTTTCTCTTTTGTTACTTTTTTAATCAAACACTAATTATCATCAATGACATGGAGAAAGGTTCAACCTTTTTCTTTTACTTTAAATTTTTAAGATATGAAGAAAGGTGGATTGAAACTTAAAAATCTCCATGAGAATGATTACAGCATATGGTGATGATAAATATAATAGACCATGAGCAATCACAAAAACTCCTTTCAATTTTTTTGATGCTGATAATATAGATGAAAGAGTAAAACTGAAAAAAAAAAAAATTGAAACTCCTTGTTTAGATGGAAGAAAGAAATATGATGAACTTAGTTTAGAAGGGTTTAGGCCTAGAGAATGGTCAATATCATGTTTCATAAATGGCTTTTATGGTCCTGTGGGTCCAAGCATCCAAGAAGAATCCCAAAAACGAGGCAATACAATAATAATACTATACTTATAAGATTTTTACTAACAAGAAGGCGGCACTTTTTAAGAAAATAAAAAAAAAAAATTTTTATCTTAAAAATATATATTTTTATATTTTTATGTAATGAATTCATCATTATATTTAATTTTTTTTCTAAACTTACTATTTTAAATATTTTTAACAAGTGCCCTAAGAACAATGGTTAACAAAACTCTACTTATAATAAATCATAAAATAATAAAGCTTTTTTCATGACATTAATAAATCTACACAACATCAAGTGGAGAGCCACGTCACCGGCCATACTAAAAAAAAAATATAATCTACACAAGTTCATGTACCAGATCCCTGAACATTTTTGCCAAAAAAGGTAGTTTCTTCATTACTATTACACAATTCACCTCCCTAAATATTTTTCAAAAAATATTTCATTTCAGACTCTAAAATTGTTAACAAATTTCGACATAAACTTACTTGAGTTGCTGAAAAATTGTTAACAAAACTATAGATGAGAGTCTTGGATGTTATGCACAGAAGCAAGAAAAGAGAATTAAGCACCACAAAATGCGAATATATATATGAAGTGAAATTGGGGCCACAAGTTTTATAATCACGAGGAATATTGTGCAATAAAACACCAGTGGGTAATTAAGCAACTCGTTAAATAGTATTAGTAGCAGTACTATAATAATTACCGTACCTTAGACTGATTATTGGTTATTGCCTTTGCTTTGGTTTGGTCTATATTCCATGTCGGCTTGTTGAGTTCACACAACCAAAAAAATAAAGTTGTGTTGCTTTTGTTTTGATTTTGTTTTTGTTTTTGTTTATGTTCAGCTTCTGTTTTCTCTCTGCGACAAGTCAGTTCCTATCTCTGAGCTTTGATCCCAGTTTGCATCACCCCCTCTGCCTGATAATACCTCAATCCCCAGAAAGAAAGAAAAAACCAAACACTAATAGCCCATTTTATGCCTTTTTTCCCATTTTGTTTACTTCTCCATGCTCCTCTGTCTCTCCACTCCGTTCTGCTCTTGAATTTGGTATTGGTGGCCACAAGGTGGTTGATGAGCTCATGATTCTACACCTCATCTTCTTTATATTGGGGAGGCTACCTTTTTGAGCTGCTTCTTCTGGTTCTGTTTTGTCTCTTATAATGTTTGGTGTGTGGGGATATTGAAACGGGTTCTGCTGAATTGATTTTGGCTTCTTGAACACCATCAGCCTCATCAGTTCTTCTCCATTCTCTGCTGATGTGGATTTGTTTTGGCTGAAAAAAGTTTTGGTTTTGAAGGTTTTGATTCTTCCAACCAGAGGGATTAATTCCATTGCTGGGATTTGGCTTGGCATCATGGCATTTGAGCTTTGTGGCTTGAATCCCTGAGGGAGTACTTGTTGAATTTGGAACACTTGTGTACTTTCTGGGGGTCAAAGCTAGCTTGCAATCGGTTGCATTCCTGTGGAAAAGGTTCATCTTTTTTTATATTGTAGGACAAATTGGAGGTTCTCAAGTCCATGTTTGTTTCTGGGGCAGTTCCTGCTGCTTCTATTGGAAGATGAGTTGCAGTAAGGATTGATTGTCCTGTTGTGAAAAATTTTGGAAGCAAGGTTGAATCTTGCTGCTGGGAAAGGCCAGGTGTTGAATTTTTCATTTTTGGGGGGTCATCATTCTTGTTGGCCATAATGAAGGCTCCATCCAATGGTTTCTTGCCTAATTCTGGCGAAGGTGGGTTTTTGTACCCTCCTCTCTAAGGTTTATTGCTTGTTTTGGTTCTCTGTTTGTCTCTCCTCCACTTTATGGGCTTGAGTTTTTATGTTACTTCAAATGCTAACCCTGCTAAGTGATTCCAAGGATGGATGTTTTCAAGGAAAATGCTGCTTTTAAGTTAATTGAGTTAATTAATGGAGTTGTAGATTGAATACATATATAAGCATACCACATGTTTGTGTCTAAGGAATAATTGGCCGATTTGTAGAAAACGGTTTTTGTTTTTCATCTCACTTTCAAGTTGTTGATCTTCTGGTTAGTTTTCTTGAGCTTGCTTTATTTTGCAAAATTGTTAAAGGATCAATTGTTGGTTGCAAGAAGGACAATGATGGACATGTATGTATGAGTCTTCTATGTGAAGCTGATTCTTATGCACTAAAGAAAGAACTTTCAAAGATAAGGATTATTATAAGATGATTATTAACTTCTAAGTATATTCTTTATGGGTAATGGAGTCCACTAATAACAAAAGTCAGAAGAATATGCAAGATCTGTTCCTTTGCTTCTGGCTCTAAAACTGTTTTTTAGCAATATGCAACTAATCTATATTCTGTAATATATCTTTCTGAACTTCTGCATCTCTTCTTCAGTAGCAAGCTTGAAGAAAGTTTTCCCCTAATAAACATTGTTATACCTGTTTTGATAGCAGGCGAAAGGAAGGCCATAAATTCAGAGTTATGGCATGCTTGTGCTGGACCTTTGGTTTCTTTGCCTCCTGTTGGAAGTCTTGTGGTTTACTTCCCTCAAGGACACAGCGAGCAAGTCTGTATCCTGCACCATAATTTGTTATCTTTTCTCTTATATTTCGGCTATTGATGGAGTTTCTTTTATATCAGGTTGCTGCATCCATGCAAAAGGAGACTGACTTTATACCAAGTTACCCTAACCTTCCATCCAAGTTGATTTGTATGCTTCACAATGTTGCCCTCCATGTATGTCCACTTTCCTGTAATGACATATCTGTTCTTCAACAATGAAAACTTGTCGAGAAACTATCGATGCAACAATATAATGAGCCTCGCCTTCTTTCTCATGTGGAAGTATATGAAATTTTCATTAATAGTCTTTTGTATTTTGGATCAGGCTGATCCCGAAACTGATGAGGTCTATGCACAGATGACCCTCCAACCTGTAAACAAGGTAGGTTGGGTTTTGATGTATCAGGAATTCATTTCCCATCTTTCCTTTAACATCCATTGAAGCCAATAATTCAAAGATTGTTTGATTTGCCTGTTGTACAGTATGAGAAGGAAGCAATACTAGCATCAGATATGGGTCTCAAACAAAGCCGACAACCTACTGAGTTTTTTTGCAAAACTCTTACAGCTAGTGACACAAGCACTCATGGTGGGTTTTCTGTGCCTCGTAGAGCAGCAGAGAAAATATTTCCTCCTTTGGTGAGTGTACAACATTTTCATCCTTCATACTGCTTTGTAGTAAGAATTGGAAGAGCTGTATATGATATTTCTGAGTTTTCTTGTTGATAGGATTATTCAATGCAACCACCTGCTCAGGAACTTGTTGCCAAAGATTTGCATGACAATACATGGACATTTAGACATATTTATCGGGGTATTTCCACTTTTACTTGGTCTTCATTTTCCATCTTCCTTTACTATGATATGCTTTATTGATGCAGAATTAAAGTCCAGTATTTTCTAAACCAACAAGTAATATATGGAGTTGTTTTTTGGCCAAATTGTGAAAATTGAAGTTGTGTAATTGATGTTTGACAAAATTCGGATGCTAAAAATTTCTAGCACACCGGTTACAGGACAACCAAAGAGGCATCTATTGACTACTGGTTGGAGTATATTTGTTAGCACAAAAAGACTGTTTGCAGGAGATTCTGTTCTCTTTATCAGGTACGAGTTATATACTTTTTATGGAAAGTTCAGGAACAATTTGACCCCTTTTTATGCTGAGCCATTTTTTTGGGTTGTTTTTAGAGATGAAAAGCAGCAACTTCTTTTAGGTTTGAGGCGTGCTAACAGACAGCAGCCAGCACTTTCTTCATCAGTAATATCCAGTGACAGCATGCACATTGGCATTCTTGCTGCTGCAGCTCATGCTGCTGCAAATAACAGCCCCTTTACTATATTCTACAATCCAAGGTACTATCTTGCTTGTTTTATTTTCATAACAAGGAATAGCATTGGCTAAATATTTGTGAGTTGATGCAAATTTGTTCGATTTAACAGGGCAAGCCCCTCTGAATTTGTTATTCCACTGGCCAAGTATAACAAAGCCATGTACACTCAAGTTTCGCTTGGAATGAGATTTAGAATGATGTTTGAGACAGAGGAGTCTGGAGTTCGTCGATATATGGGTACAGTCACTGGGATCAGTGACTTGGACCCTGTCAGATGGAAAAATTCACAATGGCGAAATCTCCAGGTATTGCTAAGCATTTAATTTGAAGCAAGAAACGCCCTATTTGGACAACAAACATATGACTATAGAAAATTTTCTTTCTTCTATTTCCTATTTTATGTATTTGTAAGATCTTTTGAACTGTTGATAGGTTGGATGGGATGAATCAACAGCCGGAGAACGCCCGAGTAGAGTTTCAATGTGGGATATTGAACCAGTTGTGACTCCTTTCTACATATGTCCTCCTCCATTTTTTAGGCCCAAGTTCCCCAGGCAACCAGGAATGCCAGGTAGCAAGAGTTTCCATACGAAGATTTCGTACTCTCTGGTTCACTTATTGGCATGTTATGTATGATAAGTGGTGACTTATGGTTTCCATTGGTTTTGCAGATGATGAGTCTGACATAGAAAATGCTTTCAAGAGAGTTATGCCCTGGATGGGAGATGACTTTGGCATGAAAGATGCTTCAAGTTCTATCTTTCCTGGTTTGAGTTTAGTGCAGTGGATGAGCATGCAGCAGAATAATCAGCTGTCTGCTTCTCAATCTGGATTTTTTCCATCCATGCTTCCATCTAATACTCTTCACAGTAACCTTGGCACTGATGATCCGTCCAAGTTGTTGAGCTTTCAATCTCCAACTGTCCTTTCCGCACCAAGCCTTCAATTTAACAAACCCAATTTGCCAAATCAAATCAACCAGTTGCAACAGCCACTGGTGTCATGGCCTCAGCAGCAACAACAGTTGCAGCAACAGCAGCAGCAGCAGCAACAGTTGCAGCAACAGCAACAGCAGCAGTTGCACCAGCAGCAGCAGTTGCACCAGCAACAGCAGCTACAGCAGCAACAACAACAGCAACTACAGCAGCAGCAACACCAACACCAGCAGCTACAGTCATTGCTGCCAATAAACCAGCTCCAGCAGCAGAGGCAACAGCAGATGCCTGAACCACAAAACACACCGTTATTGCAGCAACAACAGCAGCCCCAACTGTCACAGCAGCTAGGACAGCAGCCACAGAAACAGCAACAGTCATGTCAAAATGCTATCATGAATAATGGTGTGGTTGCTTCGAACCAGATTACTAATCAATTGGCGCAGCAACCTGTAGCCTATTCCCAGCTTCAGCAGCAGCAGCAGTTACTCTCAGGAGGTATACCACCCCAGCAAAGTATCCAAATGGCTAGTAAGAATACATTCACATTGACATCCTTACCACAAGACTCACAATTTCATCAACAGATAGACCAACAAGCTAGTCTCCTACAGAGGCAACAGCAACAGACACAGTTGCAACAATCTCCAATGCAGTTATTGCAGCAAAGCCTGTCACAGAGAGCGCCACAGCAACCACCAGTGACACAAATGTCACAACAGAACCCCTCAGAACAACAACTACAGCTACAATTGCTACAGAAATTGCAGCAGCAACAGCAGCAGCAACAACTTCTTTCCACGTCAAACCCACTTTTACAGTCTCAGCTTCTACAGCAACAAAATACTCACCAACAGAACCAGCAATTATCTCAGCTTCCTGTATCTCAGCAACAGCTTAGCAATAATGCAATCTCAACTGAGAAGCTTCTGAATGGAAACAACTTCTCTTCTTCACCTCTAATGCAATCACAACAGCTTCCTGTGAGCCAACCCCAGAATACACAGAAATCACATACACTAACTAGAGCTCCCTCTACTCTTACCGATGGAGATGCTCCATCATGCTCGACCTCGCCATCTACTAATAATTGTCAGATATCTCCACCAAACCTCCTGAAAAGAAATCATCAAGTACCAGCCACATTAGCGGGGAGTTTGGTGGTTGAGCCCACTAGTAATCTGATCCAGGACCTTCAGAGTAAGTCTGATATCCAGATCAAACATGAGTTCCCCAGTGTAAAAGGACCTGACCAACTGAAGTATAAAGGTACAATTATTGATCAGCTGGAAGCTTCTTCGTCTGGAACATCTTACTGTCTTGATCCTGGTACTGTCCAGCAGAACATACCACTTTCCAACTTCTGCATGGATGGGGATGTCCAATCACATCCTAGAACCAGTCTTCCATTTGACTCTAATCTTGATGGAATAACACCTGATACTATGCTTTTAAGAGGGTATGACTCTCAAAAAGATCTACAAAATTTGTTGGCTAATTATGGCAGTGCTCCAAGAGACATTGAAACTGAACTGTCCACTGCTGATATCAGTTCACAGTCATTTGGAGTGCCGAACATACCTCTTAAGCCTGGTTGCTCGGGTGATGTTGGCATCAATGATACTGGGGTGTTGAGTAGTGGCTTGCGGACAAACCAGACTCAAAGAATGCGAACATATACTAAGGTTTGTCACTCGTGGCACAAATGAAAATCTATTTATTATTATGTTTGCGATGTGTTCAAATGCTTAGTACTGCTTAAAAATTTTGTAGGTTCAAAAGCGTGGCTCAGTTGGAAGATGTATTGATGTCACACGCTACAAGGGATACGATGAACTCCGGCACGATTTGGCTCGTATGTTTGGGATTGAAGGGCAGCTAGAAGATCCTCATAGAACTGAGTGGAAACTAGTATATGTAGATCATGAAAATGACATTCTTCTTGTTGGTGATGACCCTTGGGAGTAAGTAGTAGTCAATTCCTTGTAGCTTATAGGCCTACCACTTCTGTCATTCTGGTTCATTTTCTTGACCTCCAAGTTATAATTCCTTGCAGAGAATTTGTAAGCTGTGTCCAGAGCATAAAGATCTTGTCATCTGCTGAGGTGCAGCAAATGAGCTTGGATGGGGATTTAGGAAATGTTCCAATTCCCAATCAAGCTTGCAGTGGGACAGACAGCGGCAATGCATGGAGGGGACAGTATGACGATAACTCTGCAGCTTCATTTAATAGGTGAGGATGTCAAAGACTGGCATTTTGGAGCAGTCAAACTTGTTCATTCATCTGAGTGATAAATTATGGTTGGTGCTTCTCCTCTACAATCATAAATGGAAAGGAGACATATTCATTGCAAATGATACGGTTGATGGGGGTATTGTACAAGAAGTGCACTGC
Organism: Aeschynomene evenia; assembly: GCA_013621005.1. Classification (NCBI taxonomy): domain Eukaryota; kingdom Viridiplantae; phylum Streptophyta; class Magnoliopsida; order Fabales; family Fabaceae; genus Aeschynomene; species Aeschynomene evenia. The sequence goes on along the minus strand of CM024263.1, from coordinate 30,099,790 downwards.
ACCCCAGTTCTTTGTATGCCACACCACTTTTAATGGTCAGAGGTTTAGATGTACTAATCAGCTTTCATTGTCTCATTTTTTACATGGTATAGCCGCATACGCCAGTTAGTGTAGTAACATGATGGTCCTTCCATATGAATAATTATTTTTTGCTTGCTTCCCTGTAAATGCTGTGATGGTTAAAGTAGCATAAAGAAGTAAGATGATTAAGTTATGACAGGGACAATTAAGAATGCATGCCTCTGCTGGCAATGTATCAAGAAAAGCCTCAGTTCTGTTTAACCCTGTTGGGCTTAGCGTGATTCGTACTGTACTCATTTTTTAGTATTTAGATTGATTTTTCTCTCCATGGCGATCAATTAGTTAGCACATGTGAAAATGCCCCATAGGGAACAAAAACCCAAAGGGAATGAAGATCCTCTCAAGATCGGAAGTTGCAGTCAACTATATTTCAACCGTTATTGCAGCTAACAAAAATAATAATAATCTTCCTCAGTCATGGAACATAATAATCTAGGTTACAAGACAAAAACAATGCCTTACTAGGAGAGGACAGCCATGACATCGGAGACCCTCAAGGTAATGTAGTCCGAACCATCTTTGCCCTTGAAGTCGTTCCCCGCATATTTCGAGTACATAACTGTGTTTCCGGGCGTAACGGACAGTGGTTTTCTGTTGCCTTCCTCATCCAGAGTGCCTGGACCAACTGCTATCACCTGTAACATCCAAAGCAGAGAAGTTTGTGGACTTCATCAGAAACTGAACAAGCAAGATTTATTTGAAAACATTATTCGGGCAAGCATAAACCGTCTTGAGCGTATTCTTCTGTATGACAAAGCAATAAATCGTCGTCACGTGTTATTATTATTGACCATACCATCTTTCCAAATACAAAAGATGAATTGGAGAACTCACTGTTCCAATAGATGGTTTCTCCTTGGTTGCCTCAGTGAGCAATAAACCCCCAGCAGTTTTTTCCTCGGCTTCTGCAACCTGCAGTTAATGTTTAAACAATCAATAGATGCCATCATCACTTAATCCACTTAATGGAAATATGGCAGACAGAATCACAAAGGGAGCAGAACCTAAATCCACCTTGAGAATCAAACATAAATATATGATTGACTATCATACAGAGTCAATTCTCCATGACACACCCAATATCAAAATAAACAAAGCTATAAAGAGTAGCACACCTTAATCAAGACTCTATCATTCAAGGGTTTAAGATCCTTGACCTCGTCAGTCTCAAGGATACCAATTATGTCATCGTCCTTCAATATAAGATGCTTTGTACCATTGAATTCCACCTCTGTCCCTGCATACTTCGAATACACAACTCGTGCTCCTGTCTGCACAAAGAAAAAAATGCACCACAATTAGAGAGAGCGCACAACCCCTGGGCCAGGAAAATATTTGATAGTAACATTACCTTAACACTAATTTCCACCTTGCTATTCCCAAATGACTTCCCTTCTCCAACGGCAACCACCTCACCCCCTTGAGGCTTTGTTTGGGCAGTTGTTGGGAGTAGAATCCCACCCTCCGTCTTCTCTTCTGCATCCTTAATCTTTACAAGCACTCTATCACCCAGAGGCTTAATTACAGTGTGCTGCTGCATAATGGAAATTGGAGTTACCAATCAGGCACAGTGGCACACATAGCATCAAAGAACCCAAAATATTATGAACAATCCCAGGACTTCTATACTTCTATATTAATATTGGATGCAAATTATTTTGTTTGACAACTGCAAACAGCAATTCTTCCAAAACCAACGGGCTCTCAAATACATCAAACAGGACAATGCAGTAAAAAAAGTTGAACTTTGACAGTGTACAAGCTTAATATGCAACTCCTAAAATAATTTCACCAATGCTAATAATAATAATTATACTTCCATAAAAGCAAATCCAAAATAGTATTATGAGAAGACTATCAGTCAGCACTCCTGGTGCACCTTCTTGGGAAAAGGAACCAAGTAGCAATGCCATTGCCATGAACAAAACAAAGCCAATGCAGAACATTAGGGAACAAAAGGCAGATGAAATGAACAATCAGAGGATATACCTTGGGGGCGACAAGAGTGGCAGCGCCAGCTTTGACAACAAGAGAGGGGTAAGACCTTTGAATGAGAGAGCCAACTCTGACGGAAGGAAATTGAGGCGGCGATGGTCGGAACCCTTCAAATGAGCGCAAGTTCCTGGTGGAAATCGATGATGCTGTCAGCTGAGAGGTGGCCATTGCTGCCTGTTATTCAGAATGGGAGACATAGCAGAAGATTGAGGGGTCATCTAATCCAATTGAATTGTGCCGAATTTCCAGAAAAGGATAGAGCTTTATCATCAAACAAAGAAAGTGAGTATAGAAGTAGGGGAATGTACCTGAATGAATCAAATGTGCCCGAAGCTTGGGAGTGGGAAGAACTGTGAGAAGATAAAAACCCTAGACAAAAAGAAGATTAGGGGGTTTATTTATCTGATTGAGAAACCATACAGCCTTCTATAGCTCTCAAACTCATGAGATTGAGACCACTTTGAGAGTGCACGTCACGCGCTTATTCCGACAATATTTTAAAACAATTTTCATAAATTATTTATATTGGAAAGTTTCATATTTTAAGTTATAAAAAAAGTACTAACAAAAAAAGTATATAGCTAAATTGGAGAATAAAGGAAACTATAAGTAAGTTTTAGCTTCTAAAAAGTGGATAAAATGCAGTCTTATCCAAAAGATTCGTTACTAAAATATTGAAAATCATTGTCATCTTTATCCACCAAAATGAGCATATGGTTTATTTCTTAAACATATCAATTCAGCTACAGCATTTCTTCATGGATTAACAACTAGCTAGATAAAAATGATAATGTAACAGAACATGATAAAATATAATTTAGACCAAGTTGGTGGAAAGAAAAAGAAGCCTGGGCTTCATCCAAGCACTTAGACCAAGTTAGGGGTCCAAAAGTGTGGTGTAATAAAGTATACACAAGCCCAATGAATAGATCGCAAGCGAAGTCACGTTCATCACCTCTATGATGATGGTTGGACACTCTATATTTTGTTATGTGTAGTTTTTGTTTGGTAACTCATTCAATCTCATTCCAAAAAAAAGAGAGATAAATAAATGTGATAGATAGAAGAAAGATAGAGCAGATGGATGGATGGAGACACTAAAGTTTGTTTGACACGGTAGCTTTTTGAGCTCATCCACGACGAAAAGCTGCCCACGTAGACATGTCTACGGTCACCCCCCACTTGGACGGATATGTTTTTGTCGGAAAATGTTAATAATAATATCACGTAAGAAATCTATATAATATTGTAAAAGAGGTTGATTATCAATTTGCCCATTAATTGAGTCTCTATATATGTGACACGTGTGCAATTTTGGGTATTCTTTATTTTTATTCTTTCAAGATATTTACAAATCTTGAATGTATCTTTTAAATATTAATATCCAATATGATTCTTTTATTTTATTTAGAATAATTGATTTTATGCATAAAATATTTGGAAATGATAATATTTGATTTGGAAATGTCTATTCACATTTTATAATATAAATTTGGAAAATCTTATTTCGAAATATATATGATAAAATCTTCTTTATATAAATTTTCTATTTAAATTCACATTATAAAAAAATCTTCTTTCGGATTCTTTTCTTTGTTTATAGCATTTGATGTTAAATTATGGTCAAATCATCTATATTTATATATATATTTATATATCTTTCCAACTTCTCAACCCTTTCAACTTCATTTTTTTTCTCTTTCTCTCTTATTTTGTCATCTCTATTTCTTGCTCTCTTTTTTTTCTCTATCTTATTTCATTTTTTTCATCTACCTTCTCAGTCATCCTTCATTTTTTTTTCTATTTTTTAATTTATTTTTAATTCTTCTTCTTTCATTTTCTATTCTTCATCTTTCTTCTATATTTTTTATTATTTTATTCTTCTCCTCATTTTCTATTCTTCATAATTTAATATTTGACATGATTGATTAACTATCTCACGAGAAATGTAAAACATAAATAATGAATATGTTTTTTTAAAAGAGAATAATTACGAATTATTAGTAATTATCATGGTTGATAATTAGTGATATTTGAATATTTTACCTGTAATTTAATGATTTTTAGTGATTGATAATTAGTGAATATTTTAGAGAATTTTAGTGATTGATATTACATATTTTTAATATTTTTTGTTAATTAGGAATAATTATGAACATGAATAAGTAATTTTTAATATTTTTATTGGTTGTTGGACGGGAATAGATATGAATAGTTAGTAATTATTAATGATTGATGATTATTAGTTTTGAAATATTTTCTATGATTTCGGTAGTTTTTAGTGATTGATAATCTGTAAATTATGATTATTTTTTGTTAATTGTTGAAAGAGAATAATTATAAATATTTTATTAATACAAATTTGATATTGAAAAAGATGAAAACTAATTATGTGATTGAATAATTTTATTTACATCCACTAATATAATAATAATTTCATTATGTATTTTTATTGTTATATTTACAAAATAAATTTATAAATAACATATTTTCATTTAACTTCATTTTATACAAATGTTTTTTTATTAATTATTTAATATCTTACACGTAAAATTTGATATAATTCCCGTGCATCGCATGGGTCCCAGACTAGTTATACTAAAACGAGAGTACAATAACAATAATTTAGATTAAGGCTTTATATTTTAAATAACGCAGCCAAAAATAAATTGTGAAATTTAATATTTTGAAGTATATATCCTTTAATTTTTATTATATATAAAAAATTTCATGTGATTTAATACTTTAAAAGTTATAATCTTTATTTTATAATACAATAAAGAAAATTGTAAAATCTCACAATTTAAAGTATATAGCTTTCAATTTATACTATATGTGAAAAATTCATTTGATCAATATTTTAAAGTCTATAGTATTTATTTTATAAGACACAACATAAAAAATGGTGAAATCTCATATTTTAAAATATATAGCCTTCAATTTATACCATATATTGAAAAATTCATGTGATCCAATATTTAAAAATTATATAGTCTTTATTTTATAATACAACTAAGAAAATTGCGAAATCTCACAATTTAAAGTATATAGCCTTCAATTTATATTATATGTAAAAAAGTCATGTGATTTAATAGTTTAAAGACTATAGTCTTTATTTTATAAAGCAACCAAGAAAATTGTGAAATCTCACAATTTAAAGTAGCCTTCAATTTTTAGTATATGTGAAAAATTCATGTGATTCAATATTTTTAAAGGCTATAGTCTTTATTTTATAATACAATAAAGAAAATTGTGAAATCTCACAATTTAAAGTATATTGCATTCAATTATACTATTTGTGAAAAATTCATGTGATTTAATATTTAAAATCTATAGTCTTTATTTTATAAGACACAACAAAAAAAATTGTGAATTCTCAAATTTTAAAATATATAACCTTCAATTTCTAGCATATTTAAAAAATTATGTGATTCAATATTTTAAAGTCTATAGTCTTTATTTTATAAAATAACCTATAGTGAGATTTTACATTTAAAGTATATAGCCTTCAATTTTTACTATATAAAAAATTTCACATGATTCAATATTTTAAAGACTATATTCTTTATTTTATAATAGAACACAAAATTGTGAAATCTCACATTTTGAAATATATAGCCTTCAATTTCTTTTTACTATATGTGAAAAATTCAGGTGATTCAATATTTTAAAATCTATAGTCTTTATTTTATAAGACAATAAAAAATTGTGAAATCTCATATTTTAAAATATATAGTCTTTAAGTTCTACTATATGTGAAAAATTAATGTGATTCAATATTTTAAAGTTTATAGTCTTTATTTTATAAGACAACAAAAAAATTGTGAAATCTCACATTATAAAGTATAATGCCTTCAATTTCTACTATATGTGAAATATTCATGTGATTCAATATTTAAAGGTTATAGTCTTTATTTTATAATACAAACAAAAAAAATTGTGAAATCTCACAATTTAAAATAGATAGCCTACAATTTCTACTATATGTTAAAAATTCATGTAATTTAATATTTTAAAAGTTATAGTATTTATTTTACAATACAACAAAGAAAATTATGAAATATCACAATTTAAAGTATATAGCCTTCAATTTATACTATATGTGAAAAATTCATGTGATTCAATATTTTAAAAACTATAGTCTTTATTTTATAATACAATCAAGAAAATATGAAATCTTACATTTTGAAGTATATAACATTCAATTTCTAATATATAAAAAAATTTCATATGAATTATATGACATGATATTTTCTATGTACACATGACATTATTTTAATAATTGAACCATAATTCTAAGTCACGGTCTAATTACATAAAAAAAAATTAATGTATACTAAATGTCAAGCATTAGTTCTTTTCACGAGGATGCTAATGGATGCATACTCCATACATGTAAAGCATTTTCTCGGTTACGTTCACTGAATTTTAATTAGATTGATTGACTATAGACTTAAAAAGAAAAAGAGATTAGAAATTCAGTAAATTTGGTTTGTTATAGTAAGTGATAATATATCAAAATAAAATATTTAAAGAAAGAAAATAAATATCAAAGATGAATCTCTTAATCTGAGGGGAGCATTTAAAGTTTATCTGGAATAGAAGAGGCACGTGGTCCAAGAATGCCATCGGGTACGCGTAGGATGAAGCCGGTACTGCCACGTGTAAGAGCCGCATTGGGTTAGATAGGGGTTGGACGCGCCTTGGGAGTGTTGACCATCAACGCTGAGTCAAAGTTCTAGACTTGCCTCAGACTCTGATGCGTTGCATTGCACCCAACTCACACATATAAATACGGAGCCGCAAATCCAATCTGATCCAGCAGCAACACAACAGAACAGAACAACAACAATGACAAATACATTTCTCGCCCCCAACCACAAACATCAAGTCAAACAAAACAATTCCCTTTCTTTCTGGGCCTGTTCCTACGACTGCGACTCTCTCAACTCAAACGACATAACAAACAGTAGTACAGCAAAAATGGTGAATCCTAACATAGTCGACAAGGCCGAGGAGCAAAACGATTCGAGTCCAAAGTACAGAGGTGTCCGGAAGAGGAAGTGGGGCAAATGGGTGTCCGAAATAAGGCTTCCCAACAGCCGCCAGAGGATTTGGTTGGGTTCCTATGACTCCGCCGAGAAGGCGGCGCGTGCGTTCGACGCTGCCATGTTCTGCTTACGTGGCCGCAACGGCAGGTTCAATTTCCCCGACAATCCTCCCGACATCGCTGGCGGAAGGAACATGACGCCATCTCAGATTCAGGCCGCTGCTGCCCGATTCGCCAATCCGGATCCTCAAGAGGGTCTCTCGGGTCAACCCGAGTCCATGGAGTGTTCGATGGAAGGGACTGTGTCGCGTGTGGAGCCTGAGTCCCCATCAAATTCTGTGTCAGAGGTGACGGTCCAAATGGACAGTGACGTCACACTCAATGCCGGTCTGGTTCCCGATTTGTCTGCCCCGATTGGGTCGGGTAATTTTTACGCTAATTACGGGTATTTTCCGGGTTTCGATGATTTTGGAGCTGGATTCTACATGCCCGGTGTGCCTAATGTTGATTACGTAGAAGAAAACATGGATGGTTTAATAGTGGATGAATCGTTTCTGTGGAATTTCTAAGGAGTAGGAAGAAAAATGGGTTATTCGATCCAGCAGCAAGTCGGGTTAGGGTTGCGGATAGTTTTTTTGTTTCCGGAACTGTGACAACTGACAATAACACCTAGGATTGGTCAATTTTGAGAGGACCAAACATTTATGATCTATTATCTGCTGGTCAAATTTTTTTTTAAGACTTGAAATTAACTTGTCCAGGATAAAATACCAGTTTAAAGTGATGAAATTATTTTGGTCGCTGTAAAGTTCTTTATAGGTATTATAATTACTATAAAGATAAAAAAAAAAATATAACATTTAGAGATAATTATCTTTTATATTTATTTTATTTTTGTATTTTTAATTTTAATTTTAAAATTCACAAAATTACTATCCAAATGAGCATGGACGACTAAAATGATAGTTATTATTTGTAATCCCTTTATATATAGTATAGCTAATTAAAATATTATATTCTATTGTTTGTTCTTTACTTAAAAATAAGTTTATATTCAATATATACATGTAAATATGCATCCAAAAATTGAATTATAAATTACTTAACAAATGACTTGTACCAAGTAGTAACTTCTTTGCAGAAGCAGAGACACACTGCGCTGCATCTGTAACTTAAGCCTCTCTAAGTCTGTTTTGGTAGAGTCGGATCGGAGAAGTGAGGAAAAATAAAAGGTAAAAAAAGGAAGAAAATGAAGTATCGTTTCTAAAGTATTTATGCAGTATGTAGATCATAATAGTAGTTTTAAATAAGAGCTTTATCGTTAATTATAGTCAAAATAGAAAATATTCAAAAACAGGAAAATCAATACTCTAATAAAGTACTTCCAAATAACAAGACGATAATTATCACACACTTAATAATAATAAGAAAAACATAAAAGAGAAAAAGGCCTTATTAAACTTATATAATCTACTTACACTTCAACTGGCCTTTTTATTTTCTAAATGCCTAAAAATTGCTACCTCTAAAAAAATAAAACACTCAAGAGTCCTAACTCCTAACAGAGTGCCTCCACTGCAAGCCTCTTAGCAATATTATCTCCACTGCAAGTTGTTGGGCCAAATGTCTTCTCTGAAACGTCAATGGAACATGATTCTTTCCCAACACATGCCTACAAAATCCAATTCATGTCAACAATTTTAGAACATAACAAAAATATAAAAAAAAGAAGAAAGAAGGCAATGAGTTCAGAGCGTGTTAATTACATTTTGGAGAATGGAGAGAGCATCATTTTTGGTTTCACAAGTGCCCTTGGTGAATGAGCCACATTGACCTTGTGGATCACCAAAACTTGCAAACTTGATAGCAGAGATTGGTCGACCTTGGCAAGACAGCTCCAATGTCTTGTTCTCATGTGCGTTCCCGCATGCTGTTCCAACTGTCACTGTTTGGAACTTCACCAATGATGGGTTCCCACCAATCTCCTCAAACAGCACCAATGTGTTAACACCATCTTCAACAAAGAAATCCCGAGGAACATGGTACCTTCACATCATAATAATTACAATAATAATGTCATTATAAATACATTAACATACAAAAAGAAAAAATAAAATACTCCCAAGTTAAATCAAATTAAACCAACCATCTCTGCGAAGGTTTGCCACAATTGTAGACACATTTTTTGTCATCATAGTCACCACGGTAATCACAAGGGTCAGGACTACAACCATCTTCATCAGCTATGTAACTAGGCCATGTGCGACCAATGTTGTTACCGTTCACCCAAGCATACCCTTTGCCCATTCCTTGCAAATCAACCACAACAGGGTCCTTTCCCAATGGAGCTTTGAAAGTAGTCTGATAAATTATTATTATTATTATAAGAGAAGATTTTCACAACAAAAACTTGGAAGAGAAGATGAAGAGATTACTTAGTAGTTTATATTTAAATATTACCTTGTACCAAGTGAACATTCTATTTATGGGTAGCTCCTCAGATCCCCATTTGGAAGGAGAAGCATAGAGTGAGTCTTGGCTGAAGAATTTATGATCCCAACCATGCAACCCAACCTTGTATGACCATTTGTGTGAGGATATATCCTTAATAATGGTCTCATCATCTTTTTTGCCAATCAACTTAATAGGTCCTACAAGACCGGCATGCCATTTATCGTAGTTCATGCCATAGTTCTGTTCCGCAAAATTAAAAATGTTAGCAAACATTAAAATCAGAACAATAATAATGTAAATACTATACTATAGTGTATATATATATACCTGAAGTCCAACAGTGACACTGAGTAGGCTAATAGTGTTCATTCCAGGCTTCAACTTAATCTTTGTCTCAAATTTATCATTGTGAATGCCATATGTGGCCCAATGGGAGCCTATACATTGAAATTAATGATGATAATAACCATGTCAAATTGAAGTTCTATGACAAATATATTTCACAATTTCACATACATGAAATGTAAATTAGCATGTCAAATTGAGGCTTACCAATATGTTGTCCATTGACGAATGCATGGATCACATGACCACTGCCGTTAATTCTAAGAGACATATCATCACTCCAAACTGGATCATTTGGATCAAGCTGAAGTCTGTAAAATAACATATAAAGTTTTATTAGCACTTGCTGTGAGGGAAAAAATAAAAAAGAGAAACAGAAGAAAGAAAAAACAGAGGAGGTATGTAATATGTATGTATGAGAATGATGATATTACCTTGTAATGTACCAGAGATAGTCGCTAGCATCATTAGCAGCGTCTTTTTGGTCAATGAGTTTGTGAAGAGAGGGAAAGGCATTATGAGAATGAAGTTTACCAAGAAGAGCAGCATCGACGTTCTCAGGCCTCCAAGTCCAGTTCAAAGAGGAAGGCTCCTCTTCGGCTTGGTTTTCAACTTTGACCATAACAGAGGTTTGCACATTCACCTTGGCTGTGTTATACTCTTCATTCTCACCATCGGCCAGAATGCTCACAGACCAAGCAGGAATTGTGTAGCTCCTTCCTTTGAATGTAACTGTGGCATCGCTGCTGCTGTTGGCGTTGGTTAAGAAGCAACTTGATGTCTCATTTGTCGCATACACAGTGGCCGTCACAGAGTTGCCAAAGTCAGTTCTTGTGACGTTCCCATTTGTAAGAGTATCCTCCATTGACTTGAGAACCCTGTGAAGCTCTTTGAGGTGCCCATATTTGGGTTGGGCTAGGTTGCCTGCAAATTTCAAATAAATCACAAGTTTTTATTTGCATGTGGATCCTTTATGAAGGTAGTATTTAGATGAATTTAATTACCATATTCATCAAGAGGAGCATCGTAATCGTATGAGGTGGTAATGTATGGACCACCCGCAGTTCTACCAAAGTTAGTGCCACCGTGATACTAAAGGAAGAAACGAAAATGCACTTTTTGTTAGAAACATGAAACAATCTTAATTGCAATATGAATATGAATATGAAGTGAAAATTGTTTAGCACCATGTAATAGTTCTGGAATGTGCCTCCGGTTTGGAAAAATCTAGCAACAGAATAGGCAACATCTTCAGCAGTTCTATGAGGATCTTTGCCACCCCAGTTCTTGAACCTTAATTTAGAAAAAAATAAAAATAAAAAGGTAAGGTCTAATATTAGGAGCTTTAATTTGCTTTTGTAGACAGAAAGTAATTAAGAATAGTATATCAAATGTTGTAAAGACTTTTTTAGCCATTAGTGTATAGTAATTTAGACGTACCAGCCTACCCAATTTTCAGTCCACATCTTAGGACTGTTTGGATTGTTGGGCTCGAAATCGTGGCAATACCAACCGTTGCAAGTATTGATCTAACCAAACAAACAAAAAGAATATCAGCTCCATATATATATATATATTAATTATGTGACAATATCATATAAAAATATGAAAACATAATATATATATATATATACCATTGGTTGAGGAGCATCATCTTGCTGGCACATGATCCATGGAACTCCAATGTGCAATGAGTCGGCCATGTTTGCACACCAATCGATATAAGCTTTTCCAGCATCTCCATAGTTTGACATCACATTCCCATATTCATTTTCAATCTAATAATATCATTCATAACAAATCAATCTCCATAGCTATAGATTGAATTGAATATATAATTAATCTCATCATTTAATAAGTTTGTGAGGGAAGACAAGGAAGTACGTACCTGGGCAAGAATTATGGGACCACCTTGAGAAGCAAACAGTTTCTCCTTCATGACCATGTCAACGATCAAAGTAGTGAAGTTTTGCATTTCATTCTTAAAATAATCCAATTTCAAAAAAAATGTGTCAGCAAAATATGTTTTGGATTAAAAAAAAAACAAAAGAATAACTCAGTAGTAGAATAGTATTCTTTATTTATTAGAACAGAGAAAGCACCATACCATATATACAGGATTTTCAGTCCGAATCTCAACACCCGGTAGATTGTGAACCCATACGGGGATCCCACTAAAAATCGTTAAAATTATAATTAAAAACCTCACAATTTATATAAGTAGAATATGACAATTAATTATGATAATAATTATATTATATTATATTATATTATATTATAGGTAGTTACCCATAGTTCCATTCAGCGCAGACATATGGACCAATGCGAAGAACAGAGTAGAGTCCAGCTTCTTGGATAGTCTTGAGAAATCTAATGAGATCATTCTTTCCAGTGAAATCATATGATCGACGAGCTGGCTCATGTGCATTCCAAAACACATAAGTCTCTATGGCATCTAACCCTCCTTCTTTAGCTTTCTCTATTAAATCTGGCCACATCTATATATCATCAAAATAAAACATTATATTAGTCAGTACTATATAATATATGCAACGAACCAACATTACACAATTTAATAAGAAATGATGTGAGTAAATAATAGAATTACTTGAGGTGTGCTTCTAGGATAATGGATGGAGCCAGATATCAAGACTCTACGCTTGCCATCAATTTTGATGGCCCTGCCATCATGAGACACTTGAACCGCATTGCCAACGGATGAAAGGCTAAGAATTATGATGAAACAACACAGAATAACACTCTTGGAAGAAGCCATATTGGCTTTGATTTGCTTAAGTTGTTTGTGATATGAGTAACTAGTGGCTTATTTTTCTTTATTTATAGAGCAGAAGAAGGCTAAAATTAAAAATTTGTTACACTCAAAGTGGGAAAAACAAAATATCTTCTTCTATCCAATTCAAAATGCGTTGTTAAGATTTGTGTTTATCTTTATCTTTTTATCTCTATTAACTAAAAAGATTTGTTAAGATTCTTTTCCATATCCAAATTCAGCGGAGTAAATTCTAACTAGATATATATATAATAATTAGTCACCAGTTAATCTCACAGAATCTAATTAATTTTATCTACTAATGCCATGCTCATGACTGGATCTAAATTACACGATATAAGATTAATATTAATGTTTTTAGATATATCAATAATCAATAATACATCGTTGATTAATTAGACAATGGTTATCCAAAAAGTAAGTTTAAATTCCCCCACAAAATTAATGATATTAATGCTCTAATGCATTTTGAAAATAAAAAAAGGCACTGTTCTAAATAACTAAACCTTTCAAAACTTAATCGTCAAGAAGAATTAATTTTTAGTTTGCTTTATTTAATCATTTTCTCTCCCTATCAATTATCTGATCCTTAAATTTTTCAACAATTAGTAAAACCAACTAAACTAATTTTTAGTTAGTTTTGATCCAAACACTATTTTATAAACTAGTTTAATTTGATATAACATATCATAAGTATTTAGTCTTTAATTATATTAAATAGTAATATTTTATATTCATTATGTTTTAAAATAATAGTTATTTTTATTTTTTTGGTACATTGAAAAGTTAATGTATTTAAATATAAAATGCATCTAAATATATTGGTTTGTCAATTTACTAAAAAGTAAAAGTGATCGTTATTTTAAAATAGGAGAGTAAATAAATTCATCAATAAGATTAAATTCAATTATATCAATTTATAAAACATTTACCAAAAACTAAAAAAGTGAGTTATTTTAAAAAATTATTTAATTCAATATTTTGAAGACTATAGTCTTTACTTTTATAGTGTTTATAGAAAAATAGTGAAATCTCATTTTTTTTAAAATTTTATAGCCTTCAATTTCTACTTTATTTAAAAAATTATGTCATTCAATATTTTAAAGACTATAGTCTTTACTTTTATAATTTTATAGAAAAATTATGAAATATCACTTTTTAAAGTCTATAGCCTTCAATTATTACCTATTTTTGAAAAATTATGTATTTCAGTATTTTAAAGACTATAGTCTTTATTTTTATATTGATTATAGAAAAATACTGAAATCTTACTTTCTAAAGTCTATAGTCTTCAATTTTTTTAAAAATTATGTATTTCAATTTTTAAAAGACTATAGTCTTTTCTTTTTTAGTGTTTCTAGAAAAATAGAAAAATCTCATTTTTTAAGTCTATAGTCTTCAATTTCTACTTTGTTTGAAAAATTATATAATTCAATATTTTAAAAACTACTGTCTTTACTTTTTTAGTGTTTCTATAAAAATAGTGAAATCTCATTTTTAAAGCCTATTGTGTTCAGTTTCTACTTTACTTAAAAAATTATGTAATTCAATTTTTTAAAGTCTACTTTGCTTCAACTTTTACTTTTTTTTAAAAAAAAATTATATATTTCAATATTTTAAAAACTATAATCCTTACCTTCCATAATTTCTTTAGAAATGTTCTCTATCTGAATTTTGAATTCTTACCATCATCTTTATCTTTGTTGTTGTTTTGTTTTGAAGGCTCCTATACTCTAATTCTTACCATCATCATTATTTCTTTGTTTTTATTTTTATTGGTCATCCGTTAGGTTTCATCTGTAAAGTTATCACAATATTAGTACGGGGATCCTCATGGCCACTTTTCTTTTGGTCACAAGTTATTTTTTAGTTTTCATAAAACTTGTTTTTGTAAAAACAGTAGCGATCTCTGGCCCAAACCGGCCCAATAATCTAATCCTTCCATAAAAGTTAATTGGGTGTTGAAATAGATCTATTAGTTTGATATGTGTTTTTTGGGTTTGTGTTTTGGATAATGTACAATGCTTTATAATTCACGAAAATAAACTCTTTAAAATTTATGTTATCCAATTTGCATTATAAATTTTGTTACACAAATGTTTGGGAAACAATAATTTTTCAATCAAAACAGTCAATAAAGTCCATTTAATATTTTATGACCCAAATAACATTTTAATCATGAATATATTTTTAATGGATTTAGTGATTGTGGTCCAAAATCCTATTTATTAACTGTTTTGACTGGTCTTTTGTTGTGCCTCTAGCAATGCTCTTTTTGTTATTGTTTGTTAGACTTCAGTTCAAGATCAAATATTTGGTTACGATCTTGAAATTAGTTTCGTTGAATCAATTACGATTATATCTTGTCACTGTGTAAATAAAATGACTCCAAACAAAATAAGCTGATAGAAAACTTCCCAAATAGCTTGTTTCACACAAGATATCTCTCTAATTCTAACTATAGCAAGTCCTTACTTAATCTATCTATATTATTATTAAGCTTGTATATATTATAAATATGCATTTTCTATACTCATATTACCTTAATATTGAACTCTTTGTCCAACAAACAGAGATTCTTTTATGTCTCTTAGTAAAGATAGTGTACTCAAAAGAAAAAAGAGAAGAAAACCAAAAAGCACTAGAATGGAGCCAGGGATATAAATGTAATTTAATAGTGAAAGGTACATGCATCATGTATGTGTGGGCGTGGGGTAGAGGAAGTCGCTTTCCATATCTAAAACAGAGTGGGCCCTATGATGTGATGTGGGGTCCTTGTAGTAATCAGTGTCCAAGTACACTGTACACGTGGTCCTCCATCCAACGGTTCAAATGCCTCGGAATCTTTTCTCCACGCTAGACAACGACCGTTTAGTGTAACCTCACGAGATTATTCATCATTATTTTTATTAGTAAAAGCATTAAGAACTCATTACTCTTTCTTTTCACCAATTGTATCTGTATTAACTAATATTACTGATAAGCTTAATTATATGGTCGTTTTAGAAAAAAATCATTTTCTTATTAAGAAATTATGAAAAGTATATGCTAAGACACCAGAAAATATTCTAACAACTTGTATCTCTATTAGGACATTTTAAGAACTTAAGAATCAATAACAATATAACATTAGAATAAATACGATTGAAACAGATATCTACTTACGCTAATAAGTTTATTTTATTTTGGACCATCTTATTATAATTCTAATTATTAAATTTTAATCTGTCCAACATACCAAACCACAATATTTTCCACATATTTGACCACACAATTACGTACAATATATCAAACTAGCGTTTATATTTTCAATTATCTGACCCACAGTCCACATACAAATGACCGCGATAACTTATAATAATACTAAACTTTTTTATAAGATTAATGCAATAATACACACATAAAAAATAAAAAAATATTATTTTCGAATTCACTCACTCATTCTTGAAATGTGATGGTAAAAATGACTATTTTTATTTTTCAATGATATCTATAGATGATAAGATGAATGTCTTGGACATTTAGGGCCAGTTTGGGTAAACAACTTATTTAAGTCCTTATATAAAAGTAACTTCTGAAAAGTAACTTATGAATAAGTTATTTTGTATATGAATATGATATAACAAAAAAATTTATTTCAATAATTTTAAGAAGTGCTTATAGAGAAGTCAAATATTCTAACTTCTTCAAAAGCACTGAAATAACTTCCGGAGAAGTCATAAATTATATAGTCAAACGGAAAAGATATAACTTCTGATAAGTCAGAAGTTAAAATAAGTCAGAAGCACTATCATCCAAACTGGCCCTTAATATCAAAATAGTACAATTTTATATGAAAGAAGTTGGTCTATTTACATTGAAATTGATCAACTTTAGCACTTTATACGCAAATAATATTTTTAATTATGAGTATGTTTTTAATGGGCTGAATAATTGTAGTTTAAATTTTTATTTTTGACTATTTTGATTAGTATTATTTTATACCCCTAGCAAAACTTTTATAATAATAACAATAAAATATTTTACAGCTTAAAATCTATATTTTATTTTTCTTCTTTGATTATTGTGCGTCTAATCCTACTATAATTAACCAATAAATAATTGCAGAAGCTGTTCAATTAAATAAGGAAGGAGGATGAATGAATTAAAATAAATAATAAAAATAATAAGTGTAGGGTAATATGTATAGCAATGAATAATGATGAGGCATATAATTCCAAAGAAAACCAGGGGCCTAATCCAACCACTCCAATCAATGGTATTGGTATTGCTATTGCTATTGCTACGCTTTATACACTATGCCTTCTTCTTATAAAACACACCCACAACACTCACTTTTCTACTCTTCTCCTTCTAACAGAGTAACAACAAAACACATTTCCTTCATACACATCATTCTCCAAATTCCGGTCATGTTGGGGAAGAGGCCCGGCCCTATGATCGGCAAGCTGTCGGAATTATTGGTCTCCGGTGGCGGCCGAGCGGTGGCGCTTATGGACACAACGGCGAGCCCAAGAGGCCCATTAGACATGAAGAAGGCTCAGCAGCAACAATCAGCAAGAGGATTCAAAAGCTATGATCTTGGGGGTGTTGGTCTTGGAATTGTGGTGGCTCTTGATAAACCCTGTAAACTTGGGCGCGAGGTTTTGCCAAAATACGCTGTTTGTGCCCCCAATTTGAACCGATCGGGACCGATCCCGATTCATTCCACAAGAATCCCTGATGGGTTTCAGAGCATGAACGAACAAGATGTTGTTGATGTTGGAAGCTTGGAGGATTACACTTATGTGACATGTCATTTACCTAACAAAACCTTCACCAAGGTTTACTATGATGGTGTTCTTAGAAGAACCGCACAACCTGCTCTAGTTGAAACAGAGCCATCGTTTTTTCCCACCTCCAATTTCCTCAGTTCGTGTCACTTGTGCAGAAAGAAACTCCATGGCAAGGACATATACATGTACAGGTAACGATGATCAAAACTGATTCTTGCTCAAAATCTGTTATGGGATTAGGAGTATCAAATTTCTGATTCTGTGTTTGTTGTTTGGTGTGTACAGAGGAGAGAAAGCGTTCTGTAGCACAGAGTGTCGTTCAAGTCAGATAATGATGGACGAGCGCAAGGAGCGGTGTAGGTCAGAAGCTTCAAGGTCTGTGGAATTGTCAAGCTCACCTTACACAACAAGAACAAGGGATCAAATATTTTCAACCGGAATTCTTGCGCTTTAGCGTTTCATTCATATCTATCTGACTTTGGCACCGGAGAAATAAAATCAAGTCTATAAGCATTAGCATATCCATCTACGTACATAATATACGGCTATATACTATTATTATTGACTGTCTCAAGTATATGAGATGAGAACTGAGGCATCTTGATCTTAACCAAAAGAAATTTTTGATCGGAAAATAATGCTAGAGGATTCTATTGTACTTCTATGTAAACAGAGATGAATAAAAGAATATCTATTAAGTTGAGATCTCAACTGCACTACACTACACTACCAATTGAGCCTGTTTGGTGATGAATTAATTATTTTATTTTCTCTGGTTTCTTGCCCCTGTTTTGTTCGTTGCAGCCCATAAATGATGCAAAAGTCATGTAAGATGAGATGAGAAGAGGGGAAGGGAGTTGAGGGAGGTGGAAATGGGCATAGTAGTATAAAGGGTGAACGTATTGGGACCCTTTTTTGAACATAACAAGAAGCTGTCTCATAAATGTGATGTTTCGTCGTTTACGTGGATGCCATTGCCATTGAGTTGAGTGGGGACTGAAGAAAAGAATGGACCCACCCCCCGTTGGAAAATTGATAGCACCACTAGTACTAGTAAGTGGAACTATGACAAGGGCATCCAAATATCAGTGTGCCGATCTTATCCCCTCCATTACCAACGATCTTATTATTGTTCCCAGCTACTTTATACGGGAACCCTTTTTATTGTTCGTGCGAATATGCCCCCACTACCATGCTTCTGATTTTGCACCAATGTTTTTCCCTAAAAGCAAACACCATTTTTATCGCTACTCTCAACAAGACCACTCTGGAGTATTTCTCATGCTGTGAGCCGAAGCAGGCAATGATTTCACGTGCAAAGTTCATGAAGAAGTTGAAAGACGGGAGCATCTTAACTATAACGCATTAAAACACTACACAATAAGAAGATCGAATTGAAATATAGGTACCATGTAAGTATTATTATGCTGCAGAAAAGTAGGGCTCTATGCCTCTATCTATAAGATCTTGATAATTCAACAGAACCATGCAATCTCTCTTAATAGAAAATAGTAGACATACCATACGCGCACACAATGGCCAATAATTTGTAGTAATACAAATGTACAAAAGCATAAATAAGACTTAAAGGCATGCAAAAGTTAAGGGGGAAAAAAAATAAACTAGGGAATGAGAAAAGGAGAAAAAGGCGGAAGAAGAAAGTTAACAAGTACAATAGGAGCATGATGCTGGAGGTTCAAATGGGTTCTAATCCTCCTCCTCCAATGTTTAACGTGGGGAGTTGCAAAATATATTTTACTGATAGTACATGAGGTGCTGATTAGTCCCAACACCCTGGAATCCTGCATCATAGCCACCACCAGGAGCACCCATTCCCATGGCTGCCGCCTGCTTCAAGGCATGTTGACTCTGTTGATGCATAAGGGCATGCGCACCACTCATTTTGCTCAAAGCAATCTGGCGTTCATATGCTGCGAGGCCAGCGAGTGAAACACCTGGCAAATGTGCGGAAGCAGGTGGGGGAAGAGGAGTAGAGGCGGTTCCCGGAGGTGTAGGCTTGCTACCCCATGAACACTGCAACATAACAATTATCTAGATTAAATATAACTGAAATAAAATGATGTTTTAGAATTACACGAGCTATCATTTTTGCCTAACAAAGTCAACAAACTAGTTAGCATTTTACTTGAAATCATAAAAGGAAGGGGGAGGGGGAAGGTGGAAGACCTCCACTTGACAACAAAATCCAATTTAATAAATCGGTACAGATAAAAAAAAAAATATGCAGATTACACACTTCTTTGATAGTGTCCAACTAATATAACATGAACACTTGATTAGATAATATGCACAGCTACAAAAATAACCAATAGGACAAAAGATATTAGTAACAACAAATAAATATCCTGCAAATGACAATATACCTTGATAGGTTTTCCAAACAAAATCCGTGCGTTACCCATCTGTATAGCAAGAGCTGCTTCAGCATGTGTACTGTATCTCACAAACCCAAAACCTTTGTCTCGTTGCACCCTAACATCTTCAATAGTTCCAGCACCAAGGGCATGGAAATGTTGATGGAGATCAGCAGAAGTAACCTGCAATTGTTCATTGTTTATGAGAACGAGCACAAAGCAATTTTAGAACAAAGTGAATAAAAGGAGTCGGCCACATTTTACACAGCTCACAAGATCTAACTGGCTAATATAGTACTACTACTGACAACAGAAGGATTCCGTTAACTGTACGACTCATTTACACTTTATAGTACTATGCACAAGAAAAATAATAGAGATTAACTACTTGGCTAAAAACAGACAGAAGGGGGAAAGAAAGTATCCTTGCCTCTGGAGCAAGATTGCCCACATAAACGGTGGTATACTGAGAATTCTTCTCTGGTGCGTCTTCGTTGGTTGTTTCCTGCACTTCTTCTGCAATAAAATAACCAGCTAACCAGATCATTCACAAAGCAAAATCTACTAGACCACAATGACCAAATCAATTGATGGACCAGATACCCATAAGAGTAAAAAAGAAAAAAGAAGCAAACATTTGAAAAAAAAAAAATCAAGTATGATGTTCATACAAAAGTTAAACAAAAATACAACATATCGCAGCATGAAAAGCTAAGACATTGCAGTCACTTTTAAAAACAGTAAACTTTCAAGTAAGACAGCAAAAGGGTTAGAAGTCACTTCTGGTTCAGATATTTTTTAAAAACACTGATATCGCAACCATGGCCATAAAAATTTACAACAGAGCACATAGAGGATTTCAAGAAACAAACAATGAAAGCTAGAAGTCAATGATCTCTAGTCAACAGAAAAACACAAAAATAAATAGAGAAAAAATAAGCATCCCTAAATAGAACTTTAGAACCATAAACTTGTCATCTCACCAGATGTTCCATTAGTTAACTCCACAACAGTTTTGGAATCTGAACTCTGCTTTTCATCATTGGAAGTAGCTCCTTTAGTAGCCCAATTACAGCGTATCTGTCGACTTCCAAGCCACTTTCCTACAGTGTAACGTTAAAACATTAGATATTCTTTATAAAATAAGGGAACTAATGTCAAGAATGAACTATAAACGAAGAATTATGAAAACAAGAATTCAATGAACCAGACATCCCATAAAAATTATCAACATTGATGATGAGGGCTCAATTACCCAAAAATTTTCTCCTCAATAACCAAATAAATAGTCAAAGTAGGAGGATGGTGAAAGTAGTCAAAAGTCAAATGCACCTTTAAGGCACTATTGGCTTCTAACCCCTTGAGGTAAGATGGTCTCATGGTAGAAAGGTGTAATAAATGGTAGAACATTTAACTAGCACATAGACATATAAGTTAAATTTTTCACAGTAATAATAAACCATTTTAATTCTTGGTAAAACATGATGGTGATAAGTTTAAAAGAGTAGCTTATAAACAACATAGGTGTATCACAACTCGAAGGGAGAATGTTGAAGATGAAATCTAACATATGAATGAAAATATCTTACCAGTTAAATCATTAATTGCACTTTGGGCATCCTGATCAAGTGAACAACAAAACCAATACACCCTTAAATTAGCAAAGCAAACACAAAAAATATACAAAAAAGATCCTAAGTTTGGAAAACAAAAGGAACAAGTAAAAGATTTTATGCCTGCTGATTCCGAAAAGACACAAATCCAAATCCCCTGGAACGGCCTGTTTTCTGATCCCACATTACCCTTGCATCTCTGTAATCAATGTACAACAAATGTCATGATACAATGAACCACAAGTGTCTGATACACACGGTGTAAGTACTACTAACAAAATATCACTAGTAAACTGTTAAGCAAACCCAAGGAAAGTGGGGAACCACACCTTAACCGCTAGCTGTTAAGGGGGAAGAACCACTCTCCTTAAATACAACATCAAGTATCTCATAATACTCCATGTGGGACTTTGGGTATCCCATAATACCCAAGTCCCTAACATAAACTAAGATAACAAAATATCAATCAGAAAAGAAAAGGACAAGGCATGGGAAAAACTTACGAACAACTAGGATATACAGAGAAGCAAGCAAACAGTGTCGCATCTGTAACCTCAGGGCTAAGGTCGCCAACAAAAATATTAAAATGACCTGAATCCAAACAAAAATAGAAAGGATAAAGTTGCCATTCGACAGAAAGACTGTTGATAGTGAATGGTCAGTAAATATATAAAAATATAACCTGATGTATCCTCTCTCTGACTGCTAGCATATGCCCAGTTAACTTTGATAGGCTGCCCAAAACTGCAAAGAACATATTAAAATAAGAAATTAGTAAAAGTTGTTCCATAGTTGTTGCATAGCACAAATCAAGAGTTCACATACATGTGCCTCCCATTGAGTGTTACAATAGCAAATGCAGCTGAACTGCGATCAAAGTAGTCAACAAAGCCATAGGATGACTGCAGATCACAACATAAAGCGAACCATCAGTATTGAGATGAGACAGGACTATATAATTAGCATGAAATAAAATACCAAATACCAACCTGTAGATTTATTGGTTCAATAAATAACTTATGATTTACAAGAGCTAACAGTAATCAGGAACTCTTTCTATAACTCATTTTATTTTCTGCTTAAAGATACCATTATTTATAAAACTGACCTTCTCTTTCCTGATGAGCTTGCATCCTTCAAGGGCACCAGCGCCTGCAAAAAGCTCTTGGAGAAGGGATTCTGAAACCTGAGGATGAATGTTGCCGACATAGCTGCATTTCCTCAAAATGATTAGCAATTTAAACCACTGAATACAAAGCAAAACTTAACAAGCCTACAAAACAAAAGGGTTCAAACCCACTAACAACAAAAACAGAAACCAAAAGAAAATTTCGACGGCAAATCATACTGAAAATTATCTTGAAAGAAGTGAACAACTAGCCACTTAAGGTAGCTAAATTAGAACAAAAAAAAAGAAGATATTAAAAAAAACAAAAGCTAAAAATAAAAAATGTCTATTAACACTCACACACTGCGGCATGTACTTGAATCAAAGCCAGGAGGCAGATTTCCACTCAAGATAGGCTCTATCTGCAAAATAAAAATGTAAAAAACAAAGAAAAACAAAACAAAACCCTAAAAGCAAAATTAACTACTCTCCTCGCAACTAATCTAAGAAAACAAAAACGCACAAAACAAATAAAAAACGCAAACCAACGTTTCACCTAAGTATTTCATTTCTTCGATCATAAAGGTGAAAAAAACTGATCTAATACAAATTTTAAACAAAAAACTTCTGGTTTGACCAAATAGCTGGAAATTAAGGAGCTAACAGTAATCGCGAAGAAAACATGAAAAATTGAAAGAAGAGAGGAGAGGAACCTGAGGTGGAGTGAGGAGAGCAGGGTGGTGGTAGAGAGAGTGCTGCATCATGGCATGCTGCTGCTGCTGCTGCTGCCTCAACCTCTGTTGCTGCATCTTCGATTCTAGGGTTAGGGTTGAAGAAGACGATGAAATGGATAGAACCCAAAACCAAAATTAAAAAAACAAGCGAAGAGAAAAAAATACAAGAGAAAACAAAAAACAAAAAACAAAAAAAAAACCAAAAAAAAGGAAAAAGAAAAACCCTCGAAAGGGAGGGAGAGAGAACAGAGACAAAACAAAGACGAAGAAGATGATATTGGAGGGACTCAGTCTCAGACAGACTTTACTCCTCCTTAAATCTTATAAATAAATAAATAAATAATATTAAAAAAACAACAGAGGAAAAAGGGTTTTATTTAAGCTAGTCGAAGGACGACACTTGGATACATTTTTCACTTTATTTATTGGACGGCACATAGATTTTTGTTTTCATTATTTTTTTTTTATTACTCTTTTTGTTTTCATTATTTTTTTTTTTGTATAACCAGGAGGTGTCCATTGTCGACAGCAATGTCTACTCCCCCTCGCCCCGGGAGCTCACACTAAACGGTAAAGGGCTGGCCACAAGAAGCTTTCCATTCCCATGAATTGGGGATCGAACCCCCGACCACATAGTTAAGGGATAAGGTGAGCTACCCCAACCACAATTTTTTTGTTTTCATTATTACACTGAACTAAACACAGCTAGCTAGCTGGTCCAACAATGAAATCAAGATTATGTATGCTTTTAAATAAATGGGCCTTACAGAAAGGGCCCAAATAAAATTGTTGTAGCGACGCCTAGTAGCGAATTTTTTGTTTTTTCAGCGAATTCAAAGTTTGAAACCATAGCACTAACCTGACAAAAACATAAACACCAAAATTATATTTACCTTTTGAATTTTCAGCTTTGTACAGAAGAAAAATAGTTCTACTTCACTGAATGGTAAATGCCTAAAAAGTGTCAGTCTATTGAAGAAGGATCAAAGGAAATTTCCTTTATATTGAGTCCTCACATATAACATGCTTTTGACTAAACAAGATTTTTGTGTGCACATAACTCAATTCACTTCACTATTTGTATTATTAATTTATTAGGATAATCTTCAATATTTTTCTATACATAAATTTCATTTGTTAGATACCCCATATTGATTTGCGTATGTTAATTTCTTGAGTTATTGAGTTTGTCATCATACCCATTAAAAAAAATAATGTTGACGCTGAGAAAAATACTTCATAATAAAACCTATGCTAATCTGTCAATTTTTTTTGTTTTTGGTAATGTGCTAATCTGTCAATTTATTGAGTATCTTTTTTCTTTCTTTCTTCGGTCAAGGGTAATACACAAACTATTGAGCAATCTATTTTTGTGTCAACTATTTGTATGATTGGGCCAACTACCAAAATAAGTTAGGCCCAAAAGTAACAGGAAGCTGCAGTTAAAAGTTGACTTCCTACTTTGACCAAAAAAGTAGTTGACTCTATACGCGTTAACATTAATAAATATCTTCATAGAAATCACGAGTACAGTTGAACGTTTCTTTATATAAGGGGTAGTACTAGTCCCTATCAATTACAGTATTATTCAATAATACTATGTGTACAATAAAAATTGTACAATACTAATATAATAATTAGTTGGAATATAATATAGATTTACAAACTATTGTAATCCAATAGTAAATATATGATTGTTGTATAATTATATGATTGTTGTATAATTAATACAATTCAACGATAATATGATTGTAGTACAATTTTCGTTGTAGACGATAACATTTCCATTATTAATTAATACAATTTAAATCCAACCTTATGGGGACACAGTTGTTATGCTTTGATGGGATCATTTCTGTTGTTAAGGTCGATACCATTTGAGCATTGATTTTCATCCGTAGCGGCAAATGAATGAAACTCACAGAATGAACGTGAAGAATGAAATATTAATTGAATCCAAAAGTTTGAGATACTAATTACAAGAAATATTTCGAACAATAATAATAATTAGAGCAGCAGCAGCAGCTAATAGGGCTGAAGTTAGATCTACCATAGTCTTAGTAGTGCAGAAGTTAAAAAATGAAGGGAAAACAAAAAAGAAAAAGAAGAAAGAGCTAAATCCCCCAAAATATAAACAAAACCGGCTAAAACTACTTAATGAAGAATACTTCAAATGCGCTAAAGCGTTGGTTTAGCTCCTAGCCCAAGCCATGCCATGGATTCTGCTGCTTTATTAGGGCCTGACATGGGATTGCTGGTTTGATATGGTGCTTTGGCAGCAATTCTGCAAAATAACAGCATAACAACATTAGAACAACCTTATTTGGAGGATTATATACTTCTTTTCATCACTTTCCTATCCTGATTCACATGCCTCCCAAACTCAGTACTATTCAATTGGTATTAAGATCGTTTCAAAGCTACCCAATTGAGAGATACCGAACACCTAGTCTACTTTTGAATCAATTTACTTTTATGCTTACACAGTACTTATAAAGGACACAGACAAAAAAGAAGCACCAAGCAAATCTAATCCACTGTCTGAGAAAGCCTACCTATCCTTTCTCTTCTCCAGGAAGCGATGGAGTGAAGCTTTCCTAGCAATTGGCAGATCTGCATGAAAATGAGAAATTTGTGATGAGAACAAAACATTACCCATAACACATAAAAAAAACAAAACAAAAAGTAAATGAAGGAAATTAATTACCACAAACAATAGGTGTGGATGGTGCTGCAGAGTTGTTTTGAAGCAAGTAACGGTTTTGATTGTGAGTATAAGCGCGTGCAGAGTCGTTGCTGCTGATGCTGTTGCCTTGGGATACTCCATTTTTGGCAAAGGACATTATCTCCTCCACTTTCTCAGCAGGAAAATCATCAAACACCATAACTTGACCACCATAGAAGATTGTCATTTGTGCAGCTTTACCCTCTTTGCCCATAGACTTAAATGCACTGCAAATCAAACAATTTATTGTTTTGTTAACATACATAAAACATGAAAATTAATTGCAAAAGCAGTTAAACACAAAAACAAAAAACGCACCTCGGGTTCACCATGGTTGGAACCTCCTCTGCAGAGTGGCGAGCATGTGAGCAGAGCAGATCCATAGTAGTCAGGTTTTGTGGCTTAACGCTGTTTTCCTTGGTAGGAAACAGGTCCATGGTTGTTGCAGAGAGACAAGATGTCTCAGGTGATCCTGTTACATAAACAGATTCAGAGAATCTCAGAAGGAAATCACTCAATTCCATAGCAGTTATTTTGTTTTTGTTGGTTTGGACTTGGGAGTAAAATCAATTCAGCGTTGGTGTTTATATATTATTACTAAGCTTCTATCCACACAATACGGTTAATAGTTGAAGAATCTTATCCTAAAGCAATACGAACCCTCTATCCTCTAACAGATTAGCGAGAAAAATCAGGGAGAATTTACATGCATGTGCAAAATGAGAAATGAAAAAAGTTGACGAAAAATTTAAAAAAAAAAAAAAAAATAGGGCGATTTGGGGAATAAAATTGGTACCGTTTGTTTCGGTAGGGGTGCGCGTAATTCCGAGTGTGAGATCACCGAAACTACCCTTTTCCTTTAGGTATTGGCTCAGAAGACTGCAAGTCTGAGAAAACGTAGACTTCTCCGGCGACTTGGACGGTTTCTGGCCTGAAATTGCAGAATATTCCGTTGAGCTCGACATTTTCTTCTCGTGTACTTGAATAGAGAAAGGGAATTTGGTTTTGCTTATGCGAAGAAAGGTGGTTTTATGAGATGCTCTAGTATAATGGTTATTGTTGTTGTGTGAGACTTTATAATAAAATTGAAACTGTATATCATTTTAAATTGGGAGAGGGAGAGAGGAGAAGGAGAGGGGGAAAATGAAATTGTGGCACGAGGAATATGTGGCTGTACTGTTCTTCTTTTTTTAAATGTTGGGTTTTGGGGGTTTCTTTATTTTTGTTGCCTTCTATGACCTTTCCAAGTCCACTCTCCTATTACTTTATTATTAATACTCTATTTAATGTCTTTAAATACAGGATAATACAGTCAAATCTTCCTAATAACGCGACGTTTTTTTAAAAAATTAATTAGAATCTTTTGTATCCTAAAAGGCGATTAGCTCTCTAATTTGCTTAACACTGTGCCTGTTTTTTATTTTCTGAAATGGAACATGTGTTGTTTTGCGTCGGTTGAACGGAAGCGGCAAACTTTGTCGTTGCCTTTTGTTTTCTCTCTCTCTCTCTCCATTTATGCAATTACGTAATTGCCTCTGCTTTCGTCAGTGCCATAAATTCGGGGGGCGTTACCGTTTTCTAATTTCTAGGGATGATGATCCAGTTTCGGCAAGGATTACATGAACAATTAGCATCAATTAATAATGAGTACTAATCAAGTATTTTATTTACTATGTCAAATGAAGAAATAGAAACACAATTCTAAATGAGATATATATATATATATATTCCACTTAGGACTAATTGAAAGGAGCCATAATAATACAGTATAATTAAAAATGAGAGAGTAAAATGAAAATTGGAAAATTGTTTAAGGTTGGCTAATAGGGTTAGGTAAGTCGTAAGTGAAAGAACGTGGTCCGTGTGGGGGAGTCAGGTCAGGTGTGCAGTGCAGGATAGGATAGAATGCAGGTGAGCAAATAAGGTAAGTACTACGATACAACCAAGGTCCGAACCTGTGATGTGGCTACCCACCACACTCTTACAAATAAGAAACAAATTTATGACATTAATCAATAGGGAAATACTTGGTGCACAGAAAAAACCAATCAACAAATTGTGCATAATATATATAATATAAAATAAATAATATATATTATATGTAATGCACAACATATATTATTTATTGTGCACAATATATATCACATATTGCAACATCATCTTTCTTTGCAACATGTTATATATGTTGTGCACATCATGTGCTATATGGTGTGCACAACATGTAATGTTCGTTGTGCAATTTATGTTATATACGTTGTGCACAATTTATTGGCTGTGTTGGCTGTTTTTTTTGTGCCTCTAGCATTGCTCTAATAAAAAATAGGATCAACTATCAATTTGATCCAGAAAAATTTTACTACCGGTAAAATTATCTATAAAATATCTTAATAATAAAATAACCCATAAAAATTTATTATTTATGATAAATTATATTATTCATGAAGTTTTAACGTTAAGAAAAATCTGAATTTGATTAAATAGTGTTAATGTAGATATCGTGATATTAATTAAATTATTAATCTTTTATTTTTCCCTGTTTTTATCACTTGAACCTTAAATTTTCTATTGTTCTACATTCTTATCCTTCCTAGATTTCAAATTTTCTACCCAAAATTGTCTCGATTTCGTTCTCTTTTGTTAAGCATTTGTCTTATGCAAGAGTAAGTAATAATGTGTCCAATTATGGCTCTTTGGAAGAAATATGTAAGATCAATTTAGGAATTTTCGAAAATTTTAGGGGATTTAGAGATTAAAACACACACACTTCTTCATAGTGGTACAGTTAAGTCCACGTCATCACTTCTATTAACTTAGTTGCGAAAAGCATGCTTAAAATATCTTTGGAAATATTTTGTCGTTAAAAACTTTTGTGAATGATTTTGTCAGTAATAAAATCTTTCAGAGGTCGAATTGGTTATTCATTCCTAAAAATATTTTTGTTTCAAAATATTGAATTTTCTAAGAGTTTAAATGCATTTAATATATGATTTAATTTATATACTTCGATTAAAAATTGGATATATAATCAATTTTTTACATACTGTCGTATTAATGCTGATAGTAGACTTTTCTACTCCCTCCGTTTTTTTTAATTGTCCAGTTTTAAATGCGCGCGGAAATTTAGGTAATGATTGGTAGAGTATTAAAGTTAACAAAATGTATATATATTTTACTAAATTACCCTCTACTTCTTTGTTATATCTCTTCTTAATTAATAGAGATAATGAGTATTAAATAATGGTAAGAGTGGAAAAAATAATAAATGTTGTCTTAAAATTTGAAATTGACAATTAAAAAAAAAACGCACGCAACTCTAAATTGGACAATTAAAAAAAAAACGGAGGGAGTAACTAATTGAAAGTTAGCAAATTAACTATTTTGTTTTAGAAAAATTGAGAGACTTTTTCTATAATAAATACAATCTTATTAAACTATTGTCAACATCAATTGTATAAAACTATTTTACACAATGGTATAAACATGTAGATTAAATTTTATTATTAATTTAAAAACTTCTTGTGTATGTATTGTTAATATATACTATATATATATATATTATGACAGGCGCGGGGCCACCCCTCCTTACCCACCGAACTGGTTTCCCCTCTTTTCATTAATGTGGGTGTATTAACTGTATCTACATTAATCAATTCATTTCATTTGATGCACGTTCTAAATACAGTTGCATGTGATGTGATGCTGACAAACTAGTGCATGCCGCAAAAACCGCTCCCTCTTCCACCTCTTCACCCATTTTTCTATATTACACTCCAACCCCCTACTTATATATAGTTTTAGCCTTTTTATTTTAACCTTTTCTTTACATGCACTACTATTATTAAATGAGTTTGCTTTTACTGCATTCATGATATTTTTTTAATAAACATTTAATCACAGCATATGAATTTGTTTGATATTAATATATATTGACAGTAAATGATGTTATTCTTATGTACAAAAATAATACGTATATTGACAATATAAAAAAATGACATTCAATTGAAATAATTGCTATATTATTCACACACGCCATACTCAATTCAATTGAAGAGAAGAAAGAGGTTGATTGATGGGTACATTAGATGCGTTTAGCGCTGGAGTTTTTTTAAAAAGAAAAAGAAAGAAAAATAATAATAATAATAAGATGTTTGTCTGGACACTTCTAATAATTAGATAATACTCATACATATTATTATGTGACACCTTCTGATTGATTGTATCATTTATGTCAGCACCTAGTCATCACTTATTATCCCCAAACAGAATGTGCCACATAATTGGTATGTATGTGTACTATCTAATTATTGAAAGTGAAACACTTAATAATAATAATAATAATAATAATAATAATAATAATAATAATAATAAAAGTGGTGTGGAAAACGCGGAGAGAAGCAAAGTTAGTTTATGAGGTGCACCGCGCGAAGCACTCAACGCGCAAATAGAAAACACGTGGCTGTATCAACCAACCCTCTTTTCTCATTACAACGCGCTTAGTTAGCTTTATCTTTATTTACTTACACATTCATTTCATTTTGTGATTTCTTGCCTTGCCTTGCCACTCAGTATTATTACTAGGTATAATAATACTAACACAATATAGCAAAAGTGTAGGCAAAAGGTAGGTCTTATTCATTCTTATTTATTAAATTTAAATTACTAGTATTATTTAAGGTCCAATAATAATAAGAAGAAGAAGCTGAAAGGAAGAAAGAAGAGTAGTTGGTTGGGTTGGGACACGTGGTTTGCGGGGAGTATTGAATAGAGTTTTTTGCAAGCAAAAGCGATTATTCATTTGATGGATGGATGGAGGTCTCACTCGCTCACGGGCAAAGACTGACCGAGTCTTAAGGAAGTGGTTCACTTCTTGTTATGTTTTATAATAATGCAAATAATAATAATAATATGAATATGACATATCTATCTATCTATCTACATACATACTACTTTACTTTCCATTCAATATTCTTTTCTTGTTCACCTCCACGTGATTTTCATGACTCCTCACCACCCCACCTTTCCTTTGATGCTCCTTTACGGAACATTAACAAATGGAAAATGCTACTTGTACATACATTAATACACATCTATCCATTTTCCACCTATTTAAAAAGTTGACAATTTTTATGAATATGTTGGCAACTTGCCAACATTTTTATGAAAGTTGCCAACTTTTGAATGGGTGAATATCACTATTATATGTACAAATAGCATTCCTCTTAACAATTCCATCTTCATCTCCATCAATATTACTATATTAGTAATTGCACTTTAATCTTTATTTTTTTACAATACATAAAATTTTGTAGAATTACTTCATTTTGAGACAACGAATTCTTTTTACGCTATTATGTACAGTAATCAAACTCTATCACCATTTACTATATGTATACGGTAATACCTAATTTTTAAACTCTAATACACTACTAGAAAAACTGAGGAGGTTAAAATTTTGAAGGGTTATTTAATATTTATAGACCGGGTCTACGGTAATTGAGAGTTAAACATTAATAGCCTAACATTTTCTTGGGTCCAATTTCAGAGTAAGGCCGGTCAACATGTGATTCAGCTCAACTAAGTCTGGTGTGGAAGCCCATAACCATCTGACAAAATCAAAAAAAGATAGAAAATTGCATCATACCAAAGATAAATACATAATTATACTACTTGTTTTCTTCCAATTATTCAGGTACAGAACAATCTAGAATCTGATTAAAATAATCACTGACCATGGACTTTGGAAAAAAGAAAAAAAGTGAATGGAAGAAGTGCACTGCAATGTGATAAATGAGAGGAGATCCAAGTTCTGACCATATCTTAGAACTATCAACAATTTTGACTAAGTGCACCCTTTTCGAGCAGGCTCAGAGAACCTAACATTAACAGGATTCTTCCACGTGAAAAATACCATGCTGTTACAACCCAACTTGGGTTACTTGCCATGACAACTTCATTCATTATTTTTAATTCTGGTTGAAATCTTATAAGCGATTTATTGACCACCAATTTTATATCTATCTATCTATCTATAGCAGAAAAATGATAGAGCAACATAAGAGGACAAAATCAAATAACACAAGTAACTCTCTTGCTTACATTACTTACGACAATAAATCATCAAGAATGAGAGCACGCGGGGCTGTGAATTTTTGTTGTAATCTAATCTGCTAGTCTAGTTTAACTCACGTAAGCATCTGGAAATTTCTCCGTATATACAACAACTCTACTTAAGAAAGCTATCAAGAGAGAAGGAAAAAAAGAAAAAAAGCAAGCATATAAGTTGATTGCTCCAACCCACAAAAATGATCTCATACAGACAT
This sequence comes from Aeschynomene evenia, assembly GCA_013621005.1. Taxonomy (NCBI): domain Eukaryota; kingdom Viridiplantae; phylum Streptophyta; class Magnoliopsida; order Fabales; family Fabaceae; genus Aeschynomene; species Aeschynomene evenia. The sequence continues at coordinate 30,067,424 of CM024263.1, read as the reverse complement.
AAACTGAGGCTCGCTTGATGGAATAATGCCGGGAATTTGTGAACCTGATACCTCAAAAATCATAATCTATATCTGTTACATTCTGCGACGCAGAATGCTTTACGAGCCGTCCTTGCTCATTGTACCGATCTAGGTTCTCGCATGGAGCTGGAAAGATGCTCCCTATTACGCGGCCCTGGACGAAGGCACACTGAAAGATGTGCTTCTTCTTGTAGGTTAGGCCAACTGACATGTCCCGGAACGTCACGTTCCTCACCGGAATCTCTTCACTACCATGAATTCGTACTGGCACACGAACCCCATGGCCATGGATAGTGGTGAAGCTTATGTCTTTGAGTACTGGAAGTGCTGAAGGGTCATATCCATCATCAGGGTGTTCGTTGTAATCTGTCTTCATGACAATCCCAACCCGGACGTTCTCGAACGTTAGATTCCGGTAAGCTATTTGGCGCACATATCCGCCTCGCCCGGGAGCGGTCTTAATCCTCACCGCACGCCTAGAATCCCATACAAAAAGATTCTCCACTGTGACATTGGATACCCCACCAGACATCTCACTGCCTATTGAGACACCAGCACTGTTCCATTTCATAAAATTCAGATATCTAAGTGACGAGACAATAACCAATACGCACTTGTCAAGTTAACTAGTAATTAACCGAGATGAGACATATCAAGGTAAGGCATACAACATATGTGCTACTCTGACCATTTGGCTCGCATGGTTAGAATATTTCATTAGCTAAGTTTGACAGGGAAATTTGTTTACACTTTGGCTCTTAGATTTATGCAGACTTATAGTTAATATCAGTTACTAACAACAAAAATCAGGGTGGCGAAAGACATGCAGAAAACTACAAGTTGGTTGAGTTAGGGACTGACCTGACCACAGAACGAACAACAAGGTTCCGAATCATTATATTCATGGAAGGTCTTCCATAAGCAATGCCATACTGATCCCAGCCACTTTTTATTGCAATTGCATCATCTCCCACACTTATGTAACAGTCTTCTATCAACATATCTTCACAAGAGTCTGTTCATGCAATAGGAATTGAAGCTTGTTAAAATATAATACATCAAATAACAACAAAATTAACATAGATGAAAATTCCACTAAAAGCAACCCAACTGGCTTCTCTCAGGTTTTATTCAGATAGCATTCCAGATAAACTTTTTTATTTATTTTTCCATGTGATAATTGAAAGACAGGCCAGGTGAGGTATAAACTAATGCCAGGTTAAATTGAGTGCATCTAGTTTGCACACAAATAGACAAACACGTTTAACACATATTAAGGAAGCTGGGAAGCCAAAAGTCAAAACTATCATTCATGGATTTGGTGACATACTTCCAAAGCAGATGTCAGCCCACACAAACTTCTGCAAAAGAAATATCACTCAACATAATCCTACCTAATTAATCATTCTTCCACCGAATCACTCGCCATGTATATTTGCTAAGTGAAATGATTAAGAGGCCACAAAATTCAAATTATTAACAGGATTGAGCTCTCACACATTAAGTCCATCAAACATTTTAACACTCTCTCACTCTCAGACTTCCTTTATATGTGCCTCTTCAAGTTTACTTCTTTGCCAACCACCTAGATGAAGCCATCCTATTATCCTCCGACAATCGTTGAAATTAATAATTTTCAGCATATCATAGATCATATACATTAAGATATGAATAAAGGTTTGTACTCAGTAGAAGATACTTGCCAGGATCTATGCCGTCAGTATTTGGAGCTTCAGTTACTGGAGCCAATATTGTAACATTTTTTATTGTAATGTTTTTGCAGTCATATGGATGAAGTGTCCAAAAAGGAGAGTCCCGCAAAGTAATATTAGCGATAACAATGTCGCTAGACCACATGATCTGAACAAGTGGCCCCCTTGTGTGGTTGAGACGTTTCTGGCGATACTTTTTCCACCATGTTTGTCCCTGTCCATTTATGGTACCATTATGCCCTGTCGGTTATTACAATAAATGAAATCAGATAAACTACAAATTAAGCATCACACCAAGAAAACTAGAAAGAGAGAGGGAGAGAGAGCAGTGCTATGCTAGTCTATTTTGTCCTGATAAAGGTTGTTTCCCAATTAGTACCCTACTTTCATCTTGGTCAAGGCTTCTCCTTACTAGTGCACTATGCTACCCTATTGTGTTCATCTGGTGAGAATAAAATCTGTTGAATCCGCTCTATCACACATTAAAAGCAGGATGAAAATCCTAACCTGTTATCACAATATCTTTAAGATTTTGACCATGAATCAAGCTGCCATATCGAGGCCCAGGATGCTCCCTCCCATACCCATATGAAGGCAATGGAGGCATCAGTGGCCAATAATTTTCATCCTGTTGGTCAAAAAGAAAGTTGATAGATATAACGTAAGTAAAATGTTTAATCATGAGAGAGTGACAGAGACACGTAGGCTGCAGTGTGGTGCAATAACCAAAGAGAAATTCGCAAACCCAAAGACTGACTTAGTAAAACATAAAATATTTATCATTATCAAGGTACACAAGTTAAACAACATAAGTTAAGACAGCCATATTAAATTCAACTAGCTTAAAAGGAAGTCAACTGCTATAAGTGATACTGCAGTTCTATTTTCACAAGTCTGAACTCTTTTGTTTATTTTCCACCTTTGCCAACATTAAACTGGTTAATGCACCAAGGTTTCTACTCTGAATATGAGACATCCAACTCCAAAAGATACATAGCTTAAACTATGGCAAATTTTCAAACAGTCAATGACACTACTACAAACCAACTGCTGGATACATGCTTCAACAAATCATGAGAGTAATAGCTACCTAATATAAACACATTTTATTAGTTAACACAGTTGGTTTCTCTGACTATGTTTCTGAAATTACCAATGGCAAGTGGACAAGACTAGTACTGATTTTGTTTGACAATGACATACAGAACTAAAAACCAACATCCACAAAGACAACGAACATAGCTATTTACACGTGAAAATTTGTTCCGCAAACAAGCAAATGTAAGAAAGTGATATACTATAATTGAAACAGAACTCATGGGCAATGTGCTTAAGAAAGTAGAATCAAACGCTAACTATTCCAAATTATTTGCTACTTGCGATGTATCAGCCTAACAGATACAATTTCAAGCTTATCATACACCAAATAAGTATGATTATGAACACGCAATATGGATTCTTGAGCTTTGTGCCTACAACCTTTTTCTTTACAATCCTATGCATCCTTAACAAATTTCATCTTGGAACCCTAAACCCATAAAGAAACCAGGATGTTGTGCTGTCCATACAAGATTTTTTATCTTCAAATTTTCAATATCACAGTTTTGAGATTAAAAAGACACACACTAGAGTAATGCTCAAGCCTTCTAACATTTCTTTCCTTCTTTTTTATTTTTTTGAAAATATCAGGACCAACTCAACAAACAGCGACAACAAAGCCTTCTCCTGCCTGGTGGGATCTGCCACATGGGTCGAACGATGATATAATGGATCGACTCAAATCATCACAAGAGTTTTCTCTAAACTTCTTATTTCCTTTTCTAGCATTCCAATTGTAACAGATGCGAGTATCAAACTGTTGTGACAGTCAGATTTACTATCGTTCCACTGAGCTGTTAAATTACTAGAAACGAAATGAACATATGTCTCTATATCATTTACAACTATTAAATTCCAAAAAGTTCCACACATTAAACAGCACACCACACAAAATCAACACTGAACTAATACTGAAAAAATATATATATTTAAATCTCACTCACATCAATTCCGAGTATAACAGCATCTTCAGCTAGGAAAAGGGTCATATGGCTGGTAAGATTGAAAGGTGCTGTAAGCCAACGACCAGGGGGCACATTGAGCTGCCCACCACCTTTCTTCCCCAACTTAGATATCGCAGAAACGGCCCTCTCAAACGCCTCAGTGTTGGGAGTGACACCATCGCCGACCCCACCGAAATCCGTCAAGTTGAAAGCCACCGGCCTCAGCTTCGGAATCGGCCTCGCCGGCAGGTTCCGACCGAACAAAAAGAACCCTCCGACAACGTTCCTCTGCCACACGAAAACGGAGGTGAAAGCCGCGATCCACAGCACAGTGAAGAGGGTCCTGTGAGAGGTTAAGAATGCAGGGAAACAGCGCTTGAATTCGAGCCTGTGGTGGTGGAACCGCCCAAGCGTTGAGGTCTCCACCATCATTTGAGCAAAGAGAAGACACCCCTTTTGCGGAACGGAGTTGGATTTAGGAGGTGACGATGTGGGTGGCTCCAAGCATGGATTTTTCTTTGTGGGGGTTTGGTTTCAGAGGGAATGGATTCGGAAATTGGGAAGTGGATGGGGAGATGCAATGAAAAAGGAGGGAACTTGGAGGAATGGTGGTGACGAAGGGTTTGGTTTGGGTTAGGGATCTGTTAGTTTGGGGGAATAATAAATTGAATTTATGATGGAGTGAAGTGGAAGGGAAGGTGTGTGATAAATGAATGAGATGTAGTGGTTTTGGGAACTGGAAGGAAGAAAGAAAGGAACTGGGGAGTGGTTCCTGAGACAATGATGTGGTAACAGTGTGGTATGGTATAGGACTCATTACCATGGATCCTTAAACAGACTGGTGCATCTTGGAATTTCACAATTTCCTAATGCCAAAATTGCTTAATTATTGCTGCCTTATTTCCTCAGCTCAGGGTTCATGGACACGGTAGTGCTATTTGTACATACCAAATGGTATGTATAATATACATATGTTTTGATCCAAGGATGGAAAAATGAAGTGTAAGTAGTGGAGTGATGTCACATCAAAATTCAAATGTGATGAAGTGGATGGAGAATGTATGTAAGAGAAAGTGTATGTATAAATATCATTATTGTTTGGACACCTTTTTGGCTTTTTCCCACAAAAAATTTTGATGGATGGTTAGGTAAAATTTAGGCATATATAGAAGCCGGTAAGATTCATGTATAAATAAATAATTGCATTGTAACTATTAATAAGATTTATTGATACTGTATCTAATTAGCAAGACAAACTTTATTGGTAAATTATGTGAAGTTTTTTTCATATGGAATATCAGTAAATTAATTTTAAAGTCTAATGAAGCTCACTTAGCTCTGCATGGAATATCAGTGCATAAGGACATGAGAACTCATTTAGTGTACATAACTACATATATTCGCTGTATATATAATAGGTTCAATTCCTCAAGTGAAAGTACTACAACTTGCTTTACAAATTTATTGTGTCATTTTCTTCATTTTACAAAATTGTATGTTGGACTTTAATTGCCCTTCACAGTTACGTAGTTTAATCTGCGATTGAATTTTTCTTTATTGAGCTGAAGTAGGTTATGATGAGTCAAAAATGACTTTTTATTTAATTTCTTCGTTAGAAATGTGTTAACAATTGCACCATTGGAATTAAAATTATTAAGCATGTTGTAATGGTATACTTAGAAGCTACTTAACACAATAATTTTAAATTTAACTATATATGAATTGAACATAAGCCTGATTTAATTTTAATATTATACAATAATTAATTAATTAATTTAAATATATTTTTAGATATTATATTAAGTATATATAATTATTGTATTAATTTTTATTTACATATTATTATCATTATTTGTTAATTAAATTATATTAATAAAATAATAAAAATAAATTCGACCATTAAGGGGGTGTTTAGTTGGGGGTAATCTTCAAGCATTCCCGGAAATATTTCATGGGAAAGTATGGTTCCCACGTTTGGTTTGTAATTTAGACAAATATTCCCGGAAATATTGCATTCCCGGGAATCAAACATTCCCACATTTTGATTCCCACCTCCCCCATGAGTTTCTAAGATTCCCATCCCATGGGAATGTTGAGGGGATGTTAAATGACATCAACGTCCTTATTATAATTTTAATATTACAAAATAACCAATTATTACCATACTCATCCCAAGCCTTTTGATTCATTTTTTATAATTATTAGTTTTTTATATGTGTTTATTTCTTAATTATTAGTTTTTTTTATATGTGTTTATTTGTTAATTATTAATTTTTTTCACTTTAAATAGCTAGGGGTATATTTGGAAAAACATGCAAATATTCCCAGGAATGTTAATGTGAACCAAATTCATTTATGGGAAAGTTTAATAAGATTCCTGAGAATTCAATGTACAAACCAAACTCTATTATTTTATTAATATAATATTATTATATTTTATTATATTTATTATAATTATATTATTATAATTATAATATTCATTCTCAGGGAAGTGATTCCCGGGGAAGTGATTCCCAGGAATGTGTATATTCCTGGGAAAAAATCAATCTGCGAACCAAACGACCCCTTATGAATCTAATCTCACGTTGCTGTATTAGTAAGTCTAAAAAAACTGGTTAAATTACCATTTCCTTGCATACTTTACATAAACTACGAGATTAACACAATTTCCTTGCATACTTTACATAATCTAATCTCACGTTGCTGTATTAGTAAGTCTAGAAACACTATTTATATGAGTTCCTTTTACATAAACTACGAGATTAACACAATGTAAACTAACTAATAACCAAATCAGATAAAATCAGCTAATCTTAAACAGATCTTAATATCTAATATACTTAAAAGTAAAAGGACGTAATTATTCTTTGTCCTTAATTATCATCCCCCTAAACTAATAATAAGGATTGGATAAGTTGCAATCCTCAGTTTGTCATGAAATTACAAAAATGTCTTGACTGTCAAAGGTTTGCTTAGGATTTCGGCTACTTGATTGAATGATGAAATACGTAGGATGAACACACTCTTTTGATTTACTTTATTTCTTACAAAATAGAAATTTAACTCAAAGTGCTTCGTCTTCGAATGAAAAATAAGATTGAAAATAAAGAGCACAGTGCTTAAATTATCACAAAAGATTATTAGTTATTTTTTGCTATTGTCAAGCTTCTAAATTCTGTTTAGGATGTTGGATCAACTAATAACTTGTTATGTTTTATTGGTCCAACTTATTAGATTGTTGTCAAAATAAATGCTGAAACTTGAAGTTGATTATGGCCTAACCTTAAAGAGTTCTAACATTTGATTATGGCCTATTTAATGCAAAACAAGCAAATAACCTAAGAAGTATGTATTTTTTCACAGCGTTTGATCTTTATTAGTGTTGTATAAAGTAAGGTCTAAAAGGCTATAGTATTATAATGCAGATTATTTAAAAGATTAAGCAAAGTAGATGTCCCTATTGCGGCCATGTAAAGTATGAAGTGGGTGGAGTGGTGACAAGTCATTTTCTGTCAATTCATAATTTCATAGAATTATTAGTGACAGACAAAACTATAAGATTATTATCTAACCCCTCAACTAACACCAATGTATTGATCCAGTAATATCAACCAATGCTTCTGGATAACGTCGTTTGAACATCATCATATTAATATTAATTAATACATTTCTAAACACGGGATCATGACATATGTTTATTCCTCCTCGTCAAGAATTATATGCTTTGAACCGAAAGCAACACTAATTCTCAAAAACTTTTTCATCACGTACTAGACGATGAAAGATCTTTATTTTATAATAAAAAAAATAGAAAATCTCATATTTTAAAGTATAAAGCCTTCAATTTTAACTATATGTGAAAAATTAATTTGATTCAATACTTTATAGGCTATAGTCTATATTTTATAATACTACCAAAATAATTGTGAAATCTCACATTTTTAAATATATAGTTTTCAATTTTTACTATAAGTGAAAAAATTAATGTGATTCAATATTTTATAGATTATAGTCTTTATTTTATAATATAATAAAAAAAATATGAAATTTCACATTTTAATGTATATAGCCTTCAATTTCTATTATATGTGAAAAAATAATTTGATTCAATATTTTATAGGCTATAGTCTTTATTTTATAATACAACAGAAAAATTGTGAAATCTCACATTTTAAAGTATATAGTCTTCAATTTCTACTACATGTGAATTAATTAATGTGATTCAATATTTGATAGGTTATAGTGTTTATTTTATCATACAATCAAGAAATTTGTAAAATCTCACATTTTAAAGTATATAGTTTTCAATTTCAACTATATGTGAAAAATTAATGTAATTCAATAATTTACAGGCTATAGTCTTTATTTTATAATACAATAAAAAAATGTAAAATATCACATTTTAAAGTATTTAGCCTTTAATTTCTACTATACGTGAAAAATTCACGTGATTCGATATTTTATAGAATATAATATTTATTTTATATTAGTTAAAAAAGTAAAATCTCACTCATTTTCAAAAGCTTTTTAATCACATACTTGATCCTTTGTTTTTACTTTTCATTTGTGTTATGTCATGCGCCCAAATGAATAGGTCAAAAGAAGTACTGATTATGGAAAATGTTTATTGTACGATTAAAATTAAATTGATCTAACTTATTAAATATAATTATAAGATTTGTTTGTTAATGAACATATAATTACCTACCGATTAATTACTTACCCTAAGCTATGCGTTGCGTGATGCGTGCATTCCATTCCTTTCCAAATTGGGAGTATGGCCCCCGAAAGGGAGCATCCAAAAGCAAAATGAGCGGAAGCAAATGAAAGTGAAGGGCTATTCTTAGAAGCAGGAAATGGTGCAACTCCATTCTGGAATCCCCCATGGCCATCAAACATGACAACACTATGCAGGTGGCCCCCTCCTCCTCATTCTCTCCGAGCAACAGCGGCCCATTTCTATCCGGACCCTCTCTCTCTCTCCGCCTCCGCAATGGCCGCTGTTCGCTCCTCCTTCTCCTTCTTCTTCTTCCTCCTCCTCCTCTCTCTCCCCTTCCCCTCCCCCTCCCTCTCCCTCTCCCACAATGAAATCCTCCTCAAGCTCAAGAGCTCCTTCGCCGACCCCAAACCCCTCTCTTCCTGGGTCCCCAACCAGGACCCCTGCATTTCCCGCTGGGTCGGCGTCCTCTGCCTCAAGAACATCATCTCCGGCCTCCGCATTGCCGATATGGGCCTCTCCGGCACCATCGACATCGATGCCCTCCTCGAGATTCGTACCCTCCGCAGCCTCAGCTTCATCAACAACACCTTCTCCGGCCCCATCCCTGCCTTCAACCGCCTCAATGCCCTCAAGGCCCTTTACATTACCAGCAACCAGTTCTCCGGCCCCATCCCTCCCGATTTCTTCAACAATTTGTCGAGGTTGAAGAAGCTCTGGATCAACAACAACAAGTTCTCTGGCCCCATTCCAGATTCCTTAACGAGGCTCGATTTACTCACCGAGCTGCACATCGAGAACAACGAATTCTCAGGGCCTGTGCTTGACTTCAAACAGGATATAAAATCCCTGGACATGTCGAACAACAAGTTGGAGGGTCCAATACCTGAGAGCATGTCGAGGTTCGCTGCAAACTCGTTCGCGGGGAATGCAGGGCTCTGCGGGAAGCCTCTTGATAACCCTTGCGATGGTTCGCCGCCGGCGCATAGTGGGTGGAGTTGGGTGGGGAAGGTGTTCTTCGCGCTCCTCATAATGGCGATTCTGTTAATGGTTCTCATTGTGGTGAAGAAGAAGCAGGACCAGAGCGACAACTTCAGCATGATCAGCTCTACGGATCAGCAGAGCATCGACGAGGAGGTTCAGATGCACGTGTCGAGCACGAGCCAGAGTAGGGCGTCGGAAGGCAGCAACAGAAAGGGCGGTGGTGAGTCAAAGAGAGGGGCGGCGAGGAGTGGTGCCATGGGGGACCTCATAATGGTGAATGACGAGAAGGGCGTTTTTGGATTGACGGATTTGATGAAGGCTGCAGCAGAGGTTTTGGGGAACGGTGGGCTGGGTTCGGCGTACAAGGCGGCGATGGCGAATGGGTTGTCGGTGGTGGTGAAGAGGATGAGGGAGATGAACAGAGTGAGCAGAGACATATTTGACGCCGAGATGAGACGCTTTGGACGACTCAGAAACCGCAATATATTGACTCCTCTCTCTTACCATTATCGCAAGGAGGAGAAGCTCTTTGTCACTGAATACATGCCCAAAGGAAGCTTGTTATATGTCCTCCACGGTACGTACATTTATATATAATGTTGAATCTTATATGATCCACTTAATTAATTATTGTATGAATGAAGGGTATATGATATGATATGATATGATATGAGATTCATTGATTGTGCTTTTCAGGTGATAGAGGACTAAGCCATGCTGAATTGACATGGCCAACTCGTTTGAAGATAGTGAAGGGAATGGCAAAAGGTTTGGCCTTTCTGTATACTGAGTTTTCTTCAGAAGAATTGCCACATGGGAACCTCAAATCCAGCAATGTTCTGCTAACTGATGATTACGAACCTCTCCTAAGTGACTTTGCATTCCATCCTCTGATCAACCAAGGCCATGCCATTCAGACAATGTTTGCCTACAAAACCCCTGATTTTGTTCAGTACCAGTACATCTCACAGAAGACAGATGTTTACTGCCTCGGAATAATCATTCTAGAGATCATCACAGGCAAATTCCCTTCTCAGTACCACAACAATGGCAAGGGTGGCACTGATGTTGTGCAGTGGGTGTTCACGGCAATCTCTGAGAGAAGAGAGGCAGAGCTGATTGATCCAGAGTTGAACAATGGCGCGAATTCGATTGATCAGATGTTGCAGCTTCTTCAGATTGGGGCTGCTTGCACAGAAAGCAACCCTGGACAAAGACTTACCATGAAGGAAGCCATTAGGAGGATAGAGGAGATACAGGTTTAATTTAATTTAACTTAAAAGACCGTGTCAATATTCATAGCTTAGTTCAAAGTTGCTCTTTTAGGTACCTGTGAGAATGAAATTCTATTGCAGACCTAGGATGCAAAACCGTTACATTCATTCATTCATTTATTCATTCATTATCTTGACCCTAAGTTCGGCCATTCATGAATGAGAGAAGAAGGAGAAATTGAGAAAAAAGGGTGGATTCATGGATCAATTATGGCAATGAGAATGAGAATGGTGACATTTTCCCCCCCAAGTTGGTGTAATCACAACAGTCCCAATATTATGAATTAGAAACCATCAAATGAGAGGAAGAAAAGTACTATTTATACTTGTTTGAGACTCTGCTGAATTAGTTCATGCATGATAATGGCCGATCTCATGTCAAACAAGTATAAATAACATGTCTGGATTGAGAGAGATACCGCGAAGAATGTTGGAACCTGTCCCGTGTTTTGAAGAAGAAATGTCAGAGAGTATAAAGCTAAGTGGTGCGCTTCCTTCTGCTGATAAAGGCCCTTGTAAATCATGTGTGATAATTCTTTGTAAAATGGATTCATTTTTGAGACAATATTAAGTTTTACCGATGAAGAATTTGTACCTCAAGGTTTTTCAGTTCTCCTCTTATGTTCATCAAATCCCCTATTCCTTGTGTTTTTGTAGATCATTTTGTTTTATCAAAAGATGTTAGCTTATAAGTTGCACTAAGAATTCGCTAATGCCAAATGTCCTTGTATTTTTTTTACTTGTTTTTAATGTTCTAAATTTAAATAGATCAAATGTGATTTATAGTAAAAAAAAGCTAAAATCCTCGTTATTAACTGATTTGAGTAGTTAACTTGTTTCAGTACATTAAATCTATTTTAACTCCACGAGCTCTCATAAATAAGAGATTTTTGTTACCTCTTGTAATTTACAAGTTGATTTTCATTTATGTGGTGAGTCATCACAAAGTTAAGATAGGACCACAGTATAATTTATTCTATACTAGTGTAATAGTCCATAATATCTGTCATACAAATACGTTAATCTACATGTCGTATCATGTATAATACATATATTATCTATAACACACGTTGAATATTAATTGATGTATTTATGTTGTTAGATCGACACTATAATAATCAATAGTACTTCATGTACATCAAGCACACATCCATCAACCATCCATCAAGATATTAAGTGATTTGTGGGTCCACCATTTAAAACAAAATTCAATGCATTGCACGAGACAAAGCCCTGGTATTATCATATGAGAGAAATGGCCAAAGAGTGAGAGTGTAAAGATGAAAGGAGGAGAAATTGATTGGTGGCAGATAGTGTGACAAGTGGCGCACTAGTGCTCAGCTACGTGCAACTGTTTTGTTGCTGTTGTTGTTCTTCTCCTCCCTTCCAAAAAAGAGTACCATCTACCAAACCCTCTCTCTCTCTTCCACTTATTACGATTACGATTAGGCGCGGCGGCGGAATGTATCGAACGGCGGCGAAGCGGTTATTCTCCGCCGCAACTCACTGCTCCAATGCCATTCATGTTCGTCTCCGATTGCGGCCTCCTCAGACTCAGATCTTCACTGCAGCTTCTCGCTTTTCCACTTCGGAGGGTCAACCATTCCCTAATCCGCATTCATCCTCCGATCATCGCATTCTCAACACCACCACCACCACCACCACCGCCACCACCACCACCGCAACGCCTAACTTTGCAGATTCCTCTTCTTCGTCTTCGTCTTCGTCTTCGTCGGATGAAGAAGCCCGCCGCTACGACACCTCGACCGGAGAGAAGTACCAGGATGAACAAGCTCGCGTGATTCACGCCGCCCTCCCTCACGTCGTTCGTATTCTCTTCATCTTCTTTTCAATTTTTATTGCTCTTTCAAAATTACAATATGAATGCTTTCTTCATTGCTGTTATTTTATTTTTGAGATTAGTGTTGCATGTTTAATATTGTGAATTTAGTAACATATGAAAAAACAAATTGTGGTTCTGCAGATAAAGTTGGGATGGACAGAAGCTGCGCTAATTGCGGGAGCAAGGGATGTTGGGTTGTCCCCTTCTATCGTTGGTTCTTTGCCCAGGAAGGAAGCTGCACTCGTTGAGGTACCTGCATTTTCCTTCTCTATCTTGATGTTTATGATTCTGTTGCAAGTGATTATTATTGTTGTTTAGCATTTTTCTGATGATCGGTGTAGAGTACTATAGAGTAGTCATTTCCTGGTTAGTTGTTGGGACTATTTTGAAACTGTTAATCTCTGGTGTGGTGATGGTTAAATGTGTTTGCTGAACATTCATTTGTGGTTGTTGATAAGCTTCAATGATATGATTGGTTCTATATTGGTTATTGACTATAATTCTGAAGAGGATAAAGCCGCTCAGGCCACAGGTAGAATGCACAATGATACTGTTGTCGGCTGCTTCAGCTTCACAAAATGTTAATATATATCGTAATGTAACTATCATCAATTTATACTGTGGTTCCTATTTCATTTTATGGAAATAATGTATTAACCAGAATGTTTGATGAAAATGATGGCTCATAAGAGTAGCAGTTATGCAGCCATTCATCCTCTGTAAGCTAATAATACGGAAAAATGCATCTCCAAAAGAAAAGTGTTCTACTATTTTTCTGCATTTAATATGTGTTCTAGAATTCTTGCTTATTGAAGTCTTTCTCTCTCTCACACACACACACACACATTGTGTCTCTGTATTCGCTCTGACATCATATGATTCTGAGATCCATTGGAAAGCTACAACTTGATGGGTTGCTATAACTATGGAAGACTTTAGACTGCTCTATTTCGCTTGTGCTGTTCGTATATATATATATGTTTTTTGACTACTTTGTTTATCTTTTATTTTCTTTCTTTTTTTCAGTTTTTCATGGATGACTGCTTACAAAGGCTTATTGATAGAATTGACTCTGATCAGAGTTTAAAAACTTTGACGCCAAGTGATTGTATCTCTAAGCTTATCAGAATTCGTCTAGAAATGCAGGCACCGTATATATCAACATGGCCTCAAGCTCTTAGCATCCAGGTCCCTGCCTATGTCCTTTTCCCCAATTAGAAGCTTAGGTGTCTGGATTGTGGAGCTGAAAGAGTTTTTGATGAATGATTTTCATTACAGGCACAACCAGTCAATGTTCCAACTAGTTTTAAGCAGAGGGCAATGCTTGTGGATGAGATCTGGCATGCTGCAGGTGATAATGCCTCTGACATTGATTGGTATGCCAAGCGCACTATCCTGGGAGGGATATACTCAACAACTGAGATTTATATGCTGACAGATACCTCTCCTGGTTTGTTTTTTCCACTCCTCCTATTTTTGCATACAATTTTTGCTTGGTTTTCATCCATTCTCTGGTGTTTTTGTGCCTTTCTGTATATGATAATTTTTCATCGTTCCTTTCCATCCATATGCTCCCTCCCTTTGATACTCCCGCAAGTTCAGTTTCTATATATTGAATAAATACCATCTTGGGTTGCTGCTTGTGGCTTGATATGGCGGTGACTGACATATGAGGACATTTCTTGATACTTCTGTGGTGTTTTCTGGCAGACTTTCGTGATACATGGGCTTTCTTGGATGCTCGCGTGAAAGATGCTTTCGATCTAAAGAAAACCATTCAAGAGGTAATCCTCAATTCGTTACTGTAGTTGATCACTCAAGTTTTCAAACTTCAATTATTTGCAAAAAACGTTCTTGGTGAATTCCGGAATCTCAGACAGAATGATTTTTTCAGGCACAGTATTTGGCAGAAGCTGTCGGTGCCGGGCTCGGGAACACCTTTCAAGGATTTGTTGGGAAAGTTTTCCGGCGATGAATCACTTGCGAAGAATGTTTCTTCTGAACAGTGATGATCACCTGAAGGATACACTATGTTGAGTAGCAATTACTATGTTTCAGATTGTCTCAAAATTATACTGTGGTGGAAACTTCACTCAGGGCTTTAATTTTGATAGTCACGAGTGCATTAGTGGTTCGTACTAGACAATAAGTTTTAGCCTGTAAATAATTCCATTTTGGTTTCATGGCTCATAGAACTTATTAGTATTATTGTTTCGGCTCTACAGAACTTTGCTTATTCATTTGTCATTTTGTATTGCAACTCTCCACAATTTTATGGGACGTGCTTGCAGAAAATAATATTTAGACATGGGTTTATTTTGTCTTTAGAATAGTAAATAATTTAGTTACATATCTGATAGTATTAAGTACAATAACTATCTATCACCACTTTCTGAGAAAACGAGAAAATCTCTCCGCCATGGTTGTCTTAATGCAGAGCATACAATAAAGAGAAGGATTGTAGCATAGAACCCCAAAGACCAAACCTAAGCTCAGACCCAAATGATGGAAGAGAAACAGCACCATTAACTGTTGAGTGGATCAAGCGTGGCAAAGCCCTTTTTCATTTTTATTTGGGGCAAACAACGTGAGGGGTTCTGGAAATAACATAGGTTAATCTCCAAAAGAACAGAGAGTACCAGCCACCTACCCCCATTGTGGCTTCTGGGCCCCTGTCTCCTGAATTTTTTATGTGTTACCGCGCGACCACGACGCTGATGAGAGGAGAATATAAGTAAGACCAACCAACAACAGAGGAAAACAAGGAAAAAGGAAGGAAGCATGGCTCTGTTGTCGGCATCACAGATCGCAGCAAAGCTGAATCTGCAGCCTCATCCTGAAGGAGGCTTTTACGCTGAGACATTCCGTGACGAATCCGTTCATCTTTCCAAGTCTCACCTACCCCCTCAATGTAAATCATCTCATTTCTTCCTCTTTGATTTCTTTTCTTTTCTTCTTTCGATTCCATTGAATTTCTTGTTCATTTTTGTGGCAATCAGACAAAGTTGACCGCCCTGTATCGACCTCCATATACTTTCTGCTTCCATCTGGGAGTGTTTCTCGCCTCCATCGCATTCCATGTGCTGAAACCTG
Source organism: Aeschynomene evenia (assembly GCA_013621005.1). Classification (NCBI taxonomy): domain Eukaryota; kingdom Viridiplantae; phylum Streptophyta; class Magnoliopsida; order Fabales; family Fabaceae; genus Aeschynomene; species Aeschynomene evenia. Next base: position 30,051,738 of record CM024263.1, on the reverse strand, counting down.
GCACCACTACATCGGTGACCCCATCACCGTATGTTCTTCACCCTTTTCACATCTTACAATCTATCCTTTTCACATTATAATAGCTGTCACTTTTTTTCTTTCAGGTAGTTGAACTGAATGAGAAAGATTCAAGTGTTAAGTTCACCCATCTTGGGTCCAATCTGAGTGAGAATCAGGTGCCGCAGTACACTGTGCCTCCCAACGTGTGGTTCGGCTCATTTCCCACCGGTGACTTTAGCGTCTCTCCGGAGGGGGCAACATTCGTGAGAGGTGCACCGAGGAATGGTGAGAGCCACTTCTCTCTGGTGGGATGCACCTGTGCACCTGCTTTTCAGTTCCAGGACTTTGAGCTTGCAAAACGTTCTGAACTCATTGCGCTCTTTCCCAAATTGGAGGCCCTCGTCACTGCTCTTACATTCCCCGAGTGAAACACAATCATTGTCATTGTGGTAGTGGAAGATGGATCAATAAGACTCTACTATAGAACTATAGTTTAGTATTGGCTCCTATAATGCCACTCTTGGTCGGTTGGTTAGATGTTTGTTGAACACTGCTCTGGGTGCTTACTTGATGATTGTAACCCTTATTGCATAGTTTTCAATGTACTTCATTCAGCACTATTATCTTAAACTGAATCTGCAATGTACTGGTACCACTACTCTCTATGATGTGTTGTTATATGGTTGCAACTTCACATGAATGTCCCTCTGTGGAGACACATAGTACAGGGCAGAGATAAGACTACAATGTTTCTATTTCAATAGTTTGGATTATTGGATAACTTAACAAACTTGTTGAATCCACAGCACTCAGCCCCTAACTATTATTATCAACAAGCAAGAGACACACATGAAAATAATAATAATAATTCTTGGAAACTACCCTATTTCCATATATCAAATCAAGTTCTCAAGAAACAGATTCTCAAGTTCCCATGTATGTAATGAGCACAATCACAAGGCATCAGCACAAAATAAACATACAAGTAAGTAATAGAAGGGAATGTCAATTGTCCCCGCCGCTCTAGACTAGACTAGAGAGTGGACAAGTCAATAATTTCCTCTCTGTGGACTTCTACTTGCAATGTATACTATTCCAGCTGTCAAGTACTCTTTCATTCATTGTGTTGCGTGAGTATCTTGCTAGAGAGAGAGAGAAACAAAATGTGTGTGTGTCTATCCACTCTGTTTCCAACTGCATTGAAACTTGCAGATGGATCATTCAGTGGCCAGATGGATGGATGCTTCAATCAAAATCAAGGAACTCCATCCTTTTCCTCATGGTGCCCTTCAGATCACTAGCATCCCTTTCTGCTTTTTGCGCCTTGAGTGAGCAAAACATGAAATGAAATTAAAAACAACACACAGCAAAAGCATTTAAATTAAAAGCATCCAATTGTTGATCATCACCGGTAGATCAGATGGGATTACCTTTCTTATCTCTGCTTCTGAGACACAAATCATATGCTGTGGAAGCTCCTCTTTATTCAAGTCCTACACCATTGAAATAAAAAATAAAATGCAAAATTACTTAGATGGCTTTGCCAAGTAACTGACAGGGACAAAATATCATGAAAAGAACAAGAACATATCCTACCAACTCTCCAATTAAGACAACATTTTCCCCACGAATTACGTATAGTCCTAAAGGGACATCACAATAAAGATCACCAACAATGACGCGTTCACATGCACCTTCGAGGACAACATTTGCTGCACATAGTCATCACATCACATTAGTTAATATTAGAGAGGAAAAGTAACTAAAACAACAAAAGCAAATACTGAACAACTTCATAAAGAGAAGAACGTATGTATATAGATGCATTACCAAATTGATCAAAAGAGCGTAATAACCCCAAAAGTTTTCGCCCATCTCTTAACAGGACAAGAAGTTTTTCTGCAAAAGATACATTTAACATAAGGAGCTGTGAACGCATATTTATCATCCACTCCTTTATAAATCCATTTCAACTCAACAACAACAACTAAGTCTTGTCCCACTAGCTGAGGTAAGTTACATGGATTAAACGTCCTCATAGTGCGCTATCAGGTATCATATTCATGTTTAAACCACTAACATTTAATCTCTTTCACACTGTCGTTGGCATTTAAATCTCTTTCAAAATGATAAAATTAAGTATGCAAGAACACGTAATGTGAGGCAGAAAGCAGCAAATTGTAAAGCGGTAAACATTAACAATGACTGACTAATAGTTCTCATACATTATTGCTATGCTGTTATTATTTTCCCCTTTGGTGGCTTTGTCTAATTCTTCATCGCATGACATTGAAGCAAACCAAGAAAATGCCATAACCAAGCAAATACAAGTAACTTCAGATTTACAATCAGGACACCAAAATTAAACAGCTTAATTCACAATTGCTGTACAAATTGGCATGTGATACTTGAACATCGCAAAAGCATGATTGAAAATTAGAGTTTGATAAGTGGGCATTAGTAGGTAAGGCAATTTCATCAAACAAAGAGGAACGAGAGAGAGAGAGAGAGATTATACTGTCAAGGTAAGTAGCAAGCGAAGTGGTGAGTAAGAGATCATCAGGGGTAGCCCAAGACATTGTGTGGCAGTGGCAATTCAAAAAGGAACCAACTTTCACCCAAAAACCTCCTTCAATGCCTCCAAATTCAAAACCTTCCTCCGCGTTATCACTTTCAGTTCTTAAACCCCATAATAATCTATTAAGAAAAAGAAGAAAAAAACTTTGAAGAGAGAAGATAAGCGTCTATTAAGAGAGATTAACTAGAAAGCATTTCGCGTTGAAATGAGTTAGGTCTGTACCTTTTTGATCCGGCAACTCTCGCAAAGGTTGCTTCTTCTTCTCTCTCTGCTGTAATGTAATTCTTTTTTTCTTTTTTTTGGATCTGCGCAGGAAGGAGTAATGAGTGACCAGTTTGACCCTTGCTGGGTTGGAATTTGGAAGTTTGGAATTGGATATCTGATTTTTGTGGCCCAATCTCCCCAATTTTTCTCTTTTGGACGTATACACCCAAAACATAGGAAATAAGTGATGGATAGAGAATTACTACTTGAAAGAAAAAAATGAATGATAAAAGTAGTTGAACCCATAATTCATAGAGAAAGGTTGGATATATATATTAATCAACATCTATCTCAACAGTTCTGTAATTTCTATGAGTAGAATAAATGTTTAAAACTAACATTACTCTTTATAAAAATTCTTATAATGGATGTGATTCTAACATATCATGGCACATCATTAGTTAGTGAACCCATAAAAGTTGATAAACTCACTTTTATTTGTGAATATGTCTAAATGTTAGGTCTTAAATTTATACAAGAACTTCTAATTTATTTATAGATATTGGGACTTTTTCTTTTTTTAATGGACTGACACCTTTTACAGTATAATATAACAGACCCAATATTAATTTTACCATAACATGATGTGGAGTTTGTTCCTTTTAAGCGGTAATGATACTTGGTGAATTTTGCAAAAGCAAAAAAATTATTTTGAGGCAGAAAAATATCTGATTGATGACACATAAGTTGTACAAGTATACATACAAGAACTTTGTATTGCAAGTTTGAAGCTAGGACGAGAATCCCCTCAAAGAACAGCTATACAACACAATTCAAGCTTCTATAATATAAGGAACCAGTAACGCAACACGTAAAGCTTACGCATATACATTGCCAAAATAATTGCTATACAAAACAGTAATTTCTCTATGCACTAAAATACAACAAAACTGAGATTTTCTTCATTCAGCCTTCGTTTCCGCCACAGCATATCTCTGAACAACATGTGAGGCAGCCGAAGCATCCTAGACCAATGCAAAGCTGAGTCAATGCAGTCGCGAGTTGGTTGTTCATCCGTGAACAGCACTGGACGCAGCACATGCAACAGCAGTAACTGCACAGGTTGCTACAACAGTTTGAGGCCGCCTTGAAGATTTCAGGCACTTCCGGCAACTTCGATTCACATCCTGGAGGAGTATTCTCAACTGTTGCATTCAAGTCGCCAAAGCCGATGCCCATTTGTCCGAGTAAAATCATTTTCTGCCCTTGGTTTGCCTCGTACCGGTGATGGCTCTTTTTCGACGATGCCTGTTCGCAATGATTAGAAAGAGTGATTCAGTGAAAGAAAAAACAGATTTTCAAGACAAATTGTAACATGCAAATGCTGATCAATATACATAGTTTACAACACAAAATACTCTAAATTTCTAATACATACTTCTTTCTTTCCAGCTGATTCCTTCACCTTCTTCGCTAGATGATCATCCTCAAGTATGATCATCCGTGTATACTCGGACATAAAGCCAGTCTGCAGGCTCAGTTTTGCTGCCTGCCAATCAAACGATTGGGGTGAGAAATTGTATTTAATAAAAAAGAGAGACTACTGAATATCATGCACCAAGTAGAGCGATAGCTTATAAAGTACCTTCTGTTCTAATTGTTTGTTTTGCGAAAGCCATGCTTGAGCAGTAAGATACTCTATTTGATCTCTTGCAGACACCTGTTAAAGTTAAAATAGAGCAATAAAATGAAAAGTAACAATAAAATAATGAAAAGGAAAAGTGAAAATTGTGCACATGTAAAGAATGTAGCATCTAACTAAAGAGGCAAGGACCCTAAACTCGGACAAAATTTGGAAGCTCTTCTCCATAAATTGTAGATGTATTTTCAAAGACAAGAGAAAACTTGAATTTTTAGTATGCCAAGCCAACTGGTACAGTTTCAGGTATTTACCTTTTGTACAGGTATGTCCTTAGCCGTCTGTATCTTCATATCTATTTCAAAATTACTGAAATCAGCCAAGATACCTTTAACTTTAAGATTTTCCGGAAAACTTCCCTTGTATCTCCCAGATAAAATCAATGGACCCTCTGATGAAAGATCTGGAATATGGGCAGGGTATACCTATCACAAACATAGCAGGGTAAGTTGGACAAAAGTTCTATCATGGCAATACATAACAAACAGGCTTCATTTTCAAAAATCCTCTAAAACAACATATGCGCAGAAAAATCCAGGCAAAAAATGTAGATGTAAGAACACATCACCACAAACGCCTAAAAGCATAAGTGGACTGAAGTAATCATAAATTAAGACAAACATGCAGATTGTGAGAAGTTGCCATGGCAGACTAACTGAAGGAAAATAACCAAAATCATGCAACAAAAAATTTGAGTTTCCTAATACTTATCAGTATATGCTTGGGAATGGCCAGGGGAAAGAGTACAGGTAGTAGCCCAACTGGATTTTTTTTATTTTTTATCAACTCAATCAAGCATAGGTACCAGTATGGTTTTACCTCAAATTCATCAAGATCATCAAATGTGTCGACTCTGATATTTGCCAGAACAAGAGATGAAGCTTTGTCAAACAACGCCAGCATTTGAGGCTCAACCAAATCTAGAAATGTAAAAAACAGAGGCAGCTATTCTGTTAAATGCCTAGAGAATAAGTTTTTAAAACGGAGCCAACTGCTAACAAACAATCCTACATGCTTATAAATGTTTAACCAAAATTACATTATGTACATTTCATGTATTTATGTATTTCAAGCAATATGCCACCAACAGGGATTTTGGAAAAGCCTTGTGGATGCAAAATTCAGCATACTATCTCTTGCTTGAAGATAAATCAAAACTAATGTTTGAGTTGACCGCCAGAGGCTCCAAATAGAATGCATAGAGTAGGGAATCAATATTTCTCTACTCTTTACATATCTATAGAAATGATTTGATGACCAATATTTCTCTAAAACCCAGTAATGTCAATTCAGAACTTACCTACGTCCAGTGCTTCACCATATTGGCCCCTACCAATCATAGCAAGCATCCGCAAGAAGTAATGATTGCAGAAGGAACCTGGGCCGAATGAGGTGTTACAATTAGCAGGAGTAGTGACAAATAGAATGAAGGATTTTTACCATTAACCACAAAGAACCAGGAGAATTAACTGCAGCTTAACGAACTTTATTTAAAATAAGAATGTCATCATCTAAAATTTAAGTCAAGTTGCAGTCCTGATCAAGACTTGAAATGCTAGAAACTGTACCTATGCCAAAAGTGTAAATTCGGGGGCTTATTGACTCTCCATCAGTCATATGATTTTTTACCATATCACAAATTTGTCTCTCATCTTCAACAGTTCCATCTGTAACTAAGAAAACTATTGGAACTGAACTACGAGCACCAGATAGCATCTCTATTGCCTGAAAAGAGAAGGCAATAATTGATTTGCATGTTCAGTACGTACACATTGATTCAGTATGTAAAAAGTATAACAGCTAAATGAGCTTAATGTATATTTGACAAAAATGGTAATGAATATTTAAAGGTACCGTGTTTAAGGGATGTGAAATATTTGTACCACCCCCAGCAACAAAGGTCGTATTAATCCACTCAATGGCCCTTTCAACAGCATCCTTGGAAGCCAATTCCATTGACTTCGAAAATAGATAAATCTCTCCATTAAAGGCAATAATACTAAATGAATCATCAGGATTAAGCTTGGTGACAGCAGCCGATAGGGCATTCTTTGTGTCATCAAGCAGCTTTCCACGCATGCTTCCACTGATGTCAATAACAAATATTATGTCCTTTTTGAATACCTAGATATAAAGTAGGACCAGAAGTTAGAACGAAAAGAAAATTTTGAAGTAATATTTTATATACAAAAAATAATTAACACCTACAAAGATTATACAGATACTACACAAACCTTCTTGTTCTCTATATCTCCAGGAGAAAGGTACACATAGAACATCTCTCTTTGATCAAAATCATGCACAGATGCAGATTCCAAAAGTACACCGCCATTTATGTCACTTGATGGAACCTAAAAGCATTATAGCGGCTAACAATAAGATAACCTTAGCAGTTGAAGCTAAACGTGATTTTTTTAAAAAACAAAAAACACACACACACATAAAATGACCATGAGTCTTACAGCATATGAAAATCTAAAATCAGTTTTTGACCACGAGAGAACGTCCGAATCATATAAGAAACCCATACTCCCAGCATGTCGGTTCATTTCCTGAACAGTCAAGATCAAATAGTTAATCCCTTATGTCATAAGTAAACTTTCAAGTCGTAAGGGAAAAAAAGGAATCATCCAGATAATATATGCACCTTTAGGGGATGACTTATTGTCTTGCATAGAAGCTCACTTCCGGCCAAAGCATGCACATTTACTCGTATCTTTTCCTTTTTAGCTAATTTCTTGCCAGCAGGATTGACAAAATCAGGAAAAGCATACGGCACATTCAAAGAGAACTCACCGTTTTGGTACACCAGTTTCTGGCACCAACGAATCTTAATAGATAAATTGCTACCCCCATCAATCTGTTACACATGGCAACCACAGTTAGAAACAACCAACTAACCAACATCACAAAAAGATATTAACTTGACAGTACCTGTGGTATGGTTAAAGTGAATAAATCAGGCTTCACAAATCCTCCATTTTGAGGCGCAGTTCCACTCGCATTACTCTCATTGCTGTTTTCATCCGTAACAACAAGCTGAGTAGAATATGATTTCCTAGGAACATCAATCTCTACACCTAGAATTGAACCCTGTTAGCCAGATCATAATCAGAACAACACAAAACCTAAAAATCAAGAGAAGAGCAATCCAAAACTTCACCACACAAAATCAGAGACAGAGAGAACGGAGGGAGAAAGTGCACCTCACCTGGTGGCCCATGGGAACGGCGAGGCGGCAATCACACGCGCGGCTTCCCATGACGCAGTGCACGCGCCACGTGCCTTCCACAGTCACGAAGGCGGTGTCGAGGTAGCAATCAGCCTCCACGGAGATCGCGTTCATCTGAAGCGGAATCAGCGCCGGAGGGTCGCACCTGCCGTACACGTGCGGCTGGTAGCTCGGTATGTCCGGGTTGTCCACGATTCCCGGATCATGGATCACCGCATACACCATCGGCCCGCTCGGAAGCAGTGCTGTCGCCGTCTTCACCATCGACACCTCCGGCTTCGGCGGTGCCACCGCCCTGTCCTTCCCGAAGTATATTCTCTTCGCGAGCTTCAAACCATCTTCCACGGCTCTCGAAAAATCCTCCGCCATTACAGAAAATATGACAACCACAAAAACAGAAACAAATTTCTGAAGCTTTGTGAAGAAGAAAAAAAAGTAAAAGGAAGAGTTTGGAAGAAGAAGGATCAGAATATATATAATATAAAAAAGAAAAAGGGGAACGTTGTGGTGTACAGTGCGTGTGTGTGGGGCCACCTAAAGTGGACCATGCTATAAGGTTCCGTTTTTCCGTTATGGGGTACGTGTCGCCGTTGATCTCATGACACGTGTTCGTTCTACTATGTCGGCAAGTGGAATGCGGATTCGGATTTCTCAGTGGGTGGTGCAATATATTATTGGAAAATAAGTTGTAGGAAGCTGAAAGAGGCTTCTGCGAATTAGGGTTGATTTTTATTTTATTTATTTATTTGCTGGAAATATTGAAATTGAAATAATGATATTGACTAAATGATTTTGATATAATATTATTTACTCAATAGGTATACGATTTATTACGATATGACTATTAAAATGACAATAATTGATTCTAAAAATGTGGTGGCGTACCCCCACTGGGACGTTGATTCACTGTTACATTTGATATGTGAGGGATTCATATTGAGATGTCGACCTCACCATGTGATGTGATGAAGGGTTATCTAAGATGCTTAGCTTATGCATTAATTAATTAGATAGTTAATAGTAATACTACTAGTGCCTTGTCTCCATCCCAATACTCGACCGTTGAAGTAGCTTCAATTAATGAATGAATTGCTGTGCTGCTTCTTCATCTGACTCTGGCTATGTATATATGTCTCTGATATTATATAATCATCAATTAATTTTAATATCTCAACTTGTTGTTATCATGCTTAAAAAATACATATATTTCTTTTCCCTTGTGTTTTTTTTCTGATTTCATTCCATGTGTCCGTTGCTACGAGCATTTCCGAACTTGCAACGGTGATCTTGATAATATACGTAGAATAGACCGACCAAAGATAATCAAACAGATATTAAGAGACAAAACCAAGATGGCACTATTTAATAGTACTAGTAAAACGCGTCATTGGATTTGGTGACAAGTACCAAAATGTGATTGAGAGTAGTCAACTCAACACAACTATTGCAGCAAAGCAAAGGGACCCCATATATTACATTCAACTTGAAGTGTATTTAGTATTGGTTTGGTACTACTCTATTGTAAGGTGGGATAAGCCTAAGACTACGAGTACACTATTCCCCCCACACAAAAAAAAGTAAATAAACATAAAAGAAGAGAGCACTGGTATCGTCCTGTTCTCTGCTACACCAGAAGAGAAGAACTCATTTCCAGTAACAATCTTCAAATGCAGCTTTTTCTATCAACCTTCTTTTCTGCTGAGGATTTCGCAGGGGCCATATGATATAGTAGTTAATTTATATTGAAGTCTCTGCACCATACAAACATAGGATTTCTCACTGGATCAGCTCAAAAGTTCGAACTCTGTTAGGACACCTTGTACCCAACCCCATGACTATATCCTCTGCAGAACTATGGTATTGAAAAGTGTGTCGACCATTTCCAAATCAAGGAACCTGTAAGCTATCTAAGGCCACTCAAATATTCTACTTTCACCATGATGTACACACTATATCTGTGCAAAGAGAAGTTCGTTCCATGTATCAGGAATACCAGGCAAACACCAGTGCAAGCAATCCTGCACACCAGGCTGTGCCGTAATGCTGAACCGCGATATATGACCCTCATCCCTAAGCTGGGAAAGGGCTGTTATGTCCAAGAGCTTCACCCCTGTTCCCTTCACCGCACTCTCAGCACTTTGATCACTGGACTCCTCGTCCAATATTTCCTTTCCTACTGACATTGGTGTAGTGTTGTCACAACTGCCTCCAGTGTTCCACTCCCCACCAACAAAATGCCTAGGAGAAATGGACCGGAAGAATGCCTTCAAGCCTGGGTGCTTTGGAAGCTGTGAATTGACCCAACTAACAATGCTGTGAACCGTAATATTCTTGGCAACCCAAATCACTTGTAACTTCCTATTGATAAGTGGTGCGCCCCCGATATACATTACCCATCGGTTAGCCTTGAGCTTTCCTCGATTCCAGTGATGACCAGTGTTCAGAACCAGGACATCAAACTTGTGGAGATATTGGCGCAAGAATGCTGGTGGGCGATCAAGGTGCATTGCATATTCTGTATCTGGGTTTTTTACATCAGTAGGTTCAATATCACATAGGCTTGCTGACCAGTAGTAGAGAATAGTAGTATTGGTTCTGGGGAAACGATAAGCCCACCCATTAGGACGGGCAGAGGCCTCAGCTATAACCAATCCATACTCCGCCCCCACATCTTTCACATCAGGCATCTCATTACCACCAGTGATCATGCACATCAAAGACTGGAACTGCTGCCGGCCCAATGAGTCTCCAACAAAAGCTAGAGTTTTGTTTTGCATCCTGAATGCAGAGAAATTATTATCAATTAGTCATGTATTTATGGGCCTTTTTTTGTTGAGTCCAAAAACTAGGCTAAGAACGAAAATGTAGATGGGAAAGTTGGGTGCAACTTGTTCTCTACATCAAAGGCAATCTTAAAAGCAAAGGAATCTTAAAGGCAACAGTCATATGACTAGAAGAAAATTAGAGCAGATCAGGTCAAATAATAGGCTAACATGGTTCAACGGCTCAAACCAAAGCTGACACCCCCCATTTCAAGTCCATTGAGGATCATTCTAACCCTCAATAATTTCAACTATGTCTATGGGCAAAAGGAATTGAATATCACAATGTTCAGCATCAAATCGTTCAGAGTAGTGTCACAATTACACAAGAGGGCTAATACCTTGTAAAAAATTTCGAAGCTTCAAATTCTTCCATTTGACAATCTTTTGGCTGCCACCGGAGCTTCTCATAAGCAAAATTAGTTCGTTGCATCAAGCGGCAGGCCCACATCGATGACAGCCACTGTTTGCATTTAAATCCTGAATACAGAGGTCGCCGCTTGTCATCCTGAACCCATTTTCCTTTTGCATAGTTACAGGCTGGACAAAAATTCAATGAAAAAGATTCCCTAAGTTAGCAGAGCTTACAAATATAACTAGTCCAACAAATATACATGAAAATATCCTCCCGGCATAAGAATAATGATTTGATCTTATAATGAATGAAGAAACCAACAGGTGCAATAATTTTGAAAGAAAAACAAAGTGTAAGCCAGCTTGTCTAATATGAGAATTTGGTAAGTCTTTAGTATAATCATACAAGGTTTCAAGATTTCTCTAAAAATATAAAAGATTAAAAAGAAAGGTAAAATGTAGGAGATACCCTTCAATCTGAAAGCTCAGTATTAGAAAACAAATTAAATGAAATGAATCAATTTAATTTTGACAATAAACTTCAAGCTTTCTTTAGAAACAACTGAAGAAAAATGTTCCTTAAAAAATTCAGAGATATTCTACAGCAGGAAGGTCATTATTTTAAAACATCGTGAAAAACATGTACAAATTTCCCTTCAACACATCCTAAAGCAAGTTTCTCAATAAGGTTAAATACATGATAAGCATCAAAACCAGTACCTTTACTTTCTGTAACATTATTCCAAATCTTGTCTCCTTTTCCAATTGAAGAGCTCCTTTGTGGAGATATCTTTACAGGATCATTTCTATGTTCCTCTTGTTTTGGAGTTTTCTTCCCCTCTGCTCCATCCCTTTCAACCTCAGAGGCTGTTGAACTTGAAAAAGTTTGTGCACCTTGGTTTTTCCCAGTTTCCAAGATTCTTTCATCTTTTGCTACTTCATATGACCTACTTGAAAGAACTTCTGTTGGACTGGAAAAAGTTTGTATACCTTGGTTTTTATCAGCTTTCAAGATTCTTTCATGTTCTTCTATTCCATCTGATTTACTTGAAAGAATTTCTACACCATCATAATAAAAGACTAAATTTAAGCCCAAAGAAGATAACATGAGTTACAGGAACAGAGGAAACAGAAAGGACTTTATTGCATAACGGACAGAAAGATCCAACATAAACATAAACATATATATAATTCACACATTGTATTAGAATTATAATAGATAATAACATTAAAAGGAACATTTGAATCCCAAATTTATGGGGATTCCATTGTACAATGTGTGATTATATACATTCGATGCTGAGAGGTTTTGCTCAAGCAATTCACCCAAACTCTCAAATTAGTACCATGGCCTAGAGAAAGACAACCCTAAACTTGTCTGTTAGAGGGACATACTGTCCACTACAGAAATTTTTCTGGCCAACTGTGTCATCACTCCAAAAACCTCCATGTCTCAATTTTTACCAATACCACATCTTGCTCCTCCAAACTCTGCTGTGTCCCATCCACAGACTCCAAAGTCTTCCCCTCAACTATTAAGTCCTTCTTCACATCAATTATCACTTATCAAGGCCAACCACAACATGTTGTTCCTAAAGAGAAGGTTCCCAAAAATTATGATGATTCATCTCCTGCTTCGTCTTCTCCTCCTACACAGGACTTTCCTGACCATTATGCTGACTTACCTATCACCCTTCATTTTGGCAATCGTTTTACCTGCAATCCTTATTCCATTTATAATTTCCTCAGTTATCACCATTTGCCATCCTTCTTTGTTCTTGCAGTCTATCTCTATTACTAAAACTGTTTAGGAAGCACTTGCCCATTCAAGGTGGTGACATGCATTTATTGATAAGATGATAGCCTTGGATTCCAATTGTATACGACTATTGTTCCTTTCCCACCAAGTAAGTCTGTAGTCAGCTGTCAGTGGGTCTTTCTTTACTGTCAAAGTTGGCCCTGCTGACCAAGTGGGATTGGCTAAAAGCTAGTCTTGTAGCCAGATGTTTAGCCTTGATATCCATAAGAAGACACTAAAGATTTATCTCCAGCTTCATCAATTGCAGGAACAAAATGTTGTAAGATACTCTAATTCTAAGTTGACAGGCACAGTGCAACTACATACAGCAGAAAAATCTATGCCAGACAGCTGTTCAATCCATAAGTAATTATTTTTAAGAAAAACCATAACAACCTAACAACAATTAGGTGCTTCTACCTTCATACAAGGAATATAAAGTAATATTTATCTTATTGACAGAATAACACATCAGTATTTTTTGAAGGTGACAATTATAGAGATGGAAGCAAACCTGAAGACAGCTGCAGTGATGCTTCTTGAGGAGGAAACAAGGCAGTAAGACGGGGTGTTTTCTCCCATGACCATAAAATGATAGTCGCAGACATAAGAACAATGGAAATAAGAGAAATTTCTTTACCCCTTAAGCCATTAAGTCCTGCCTTCATCCTGAGAAAACATTAAATTCAGAAAAAGAGGAAGAGAAGGTAAGCTCTCATCTTTCAAAGTGAGTTAATGCCAAGGGCTAAGAGGCTGACCATCAATGAAAATAACAATAAACAATGTTCACAAACAAGAACAAAATGCTTCACTTTCTGCCAACGCATCTACACCACATACTCAAAGTAGACGCACATTCATGCTACATAGGAAATCTATACACAAAAGAGCAGCAACAGAGCCAGAAATTGAAAAGCAAGTCAGAAACAATCAATTATTCTAACTAGTTTAAGCTCAAGCTACAGATAGACAAAAGGAACAAAATAAACTTAACCATAAATTTATATCAGCTTCACCATCCAGAATAAATAGATTTTTTCACTCCAGTGCAGTTAAAATCCGATCAAAATCCAAATTAACAATCTCAACGCTAAAACGGCTCTTTTTTTCTTCTAACATGTAACATCAACCCTTTCAATTGAGGAAGAGACATATACTCAAACAAGGGGTATACCATGGCTTTACGTCATCTTTTTCAGAAACACGCAAAGTTTACAAAACTTCTAAAAATAAACAAAAGAGGAATTCTGTATGTCGAATTCGAAAACTTGCTGCAACAAAACTTGGGAGCAAACTGTGACACATTCACATCAACCTCAAAAATAATCACAAAAAAAAAAATTAAAGTGAGGAGCTAGCTAGCCAATTAGCCATCCACATGAAGCACATACAAATCACAGTAACAACGCATTATCGTACGAAATAAACAATGGATCTGGCAAGTTCACAAAATAGACACAAATACACTACCTGTCGAATTTTTTCGGGAAAAAGATAAGAAGAGGAAGTTTGCGGATCCTCCGAGAAAGCAGAGAAAAGGGAAAGGGAACTTTAAACTTTGCTGAATGCGGAAGAAATTTAGATGCCGAATTGGGAACAATGTCGGCGAGATCCAACAAAAAGGAGAAAAATCGGAATCATCAACAGAGGAAAACAGCAATGCACCTCTGAACGAATGAAGAAGAACGCGGCATTCGATAGATCGATCGTACGATAAAAGCGTGGTTCGCGGCCAACCTTCACCGTCACCCTCACGAACCTCAAATCATCTTCTTCTTTTTTTTAAAAAAAAAAATCTACTAATATATTATTACTCTCTAATTGAAAATAACATATATATATATATATTTTTATTTATATGATGTTATTCATTCATTCCATTCTAATTTTTTTGGTGGATTCTTATTCTTTGTTGGATTCATAAACTGTGTTAGGTTAATTATGTCAGGTTATTATAGTGTAATAATGATAATAATAATCAGCATGACCCAACTAGTATTATTTTTTTTCCCATCTTTCAATATTAATACTTTACTTTTGTTCTTCTATTCAGTATTCAATAACCATCATAAGAGGATTATTCATTTTGTAATTATAGTAATAATTTATTTATTTGCTGTGGATCTTTTTAAATTTGGGAAGTCGGAAGTTGTTTGACTAAATTAAAACCGAGATTTGCTACTCTTGATTGGAACAAGTGGACTAGTTAATTGAGATTTATATAAGTATAATAATTTGGTTAAGTTAACCTATGACGTGGGATCTAATAAACTTTTATAATCAAGGTACAATTATGCTGAGTCTTATAATTTTTATATTATTGGTTCATTCCCTTATAACTATCAATTAATTCCAAATAGCTTAAAATGTTTGACATATATGATACATAATAGCCTATTAGTTGAAAAAAAAATATTATTATAGCCTATTATCATCTCCATCAAAACCTTACCAAAAAAAAATCTCCATCAAAAAGAAAAATATTTGACATTCTCTTAAAAAAGAAGAAATCTAAAAATATAGTCATATTAACTTGAATGTGAAAAATATTTTAAATTGAAAATTACTTTTTTACAACAAGGTCAAAAAAAAAATACACCAAAATGTACAGACAAAAACAAATTTAGGGTTTTTCCTCTCTTACTTCTAACATATTGATGCTTGCAATGAGCGAAAAAGAGAAGAGAAAATATTATTATTGATAGTCTTTAAAAGACTACTTTTTCATTATGATTCATAGACTATTTATAGTTAAGATAGGAAAGAGATAAAGTCAAATCAAAATTTATTTGAATCTGTTAAAAATAAACATTCACAATTTTATCTCATAACAAACTTAAAATTGTATGTATATTATCCAAGCTCCTTACTATTAGACCAATCTTAATGGTTTTAATATATTGCCAATACTTTTTTCATTATTATTGTTTTTTCAAAAAAGAAAACACTGTTTTGGTGCTCTTCAAAAGAGAGTTCGATCAAGATATATCCCTTATGATTAATGAATCATACCTAAAAAGTTTTAATAATAAGACGAATGAATCATATAACAGAAATACCAAGCATCTTAAACACTTACATAAGTGATGTTGCATCATCTAGTATGGTTGCATATAAAATTGAGAAAATACTAAACATAATGAAAATATAGTAGCACCTATCAAATGAAGTAATATATACTTATTCCCTTTAACCAGTAATCTCATGTTCGAGTTTAGATATAAAAAAAATCGATGTTCGAAGGATCATGTCTTTTATGAGATCTCAAATATTCGAACAAGATTTTCTCTAATGAAATTAAACATGTGAAAAAAAAAAAAAAAAAAAGCAGCACCTTGTACTCGAACGAACAGAGTATATATTTGTCGCTAAACACTGCTTGGCACAGATATCTCTGGGCTTTAGGTATATATGATGAAAGTGTTGCATTCAAATTATGGGACCAATTAGGTAACGAGAAATGTTTGTGGTACAACTAGTATATATCCAACCTTGATTCAATTAGTATTTTATATAATGAGGGCCCACACACATGTATAATAACACAAATCACTTAATACCAATTTAATTAAGGGGTAACATTTACAATTCACATTATATCACGTTTAATGACTGTAATTATTTTTATAATTAATTTAGAGAGTATCATGGGTTGAATAATTTCATTTCAATTAGTTTGTTTGTCTTTTATCATACACATAAACCATAGAAATTGTTTGGGGATTCATCAAATTATATCATACTGTATTCACAAGTCACATTTGTAGTTGTGGAATGACTTTTTTTGCAGAGCACATGATGGAATTAAGTGAGAGTATGACTCAGGTAAAAACATTCTTAATTTTCCCATTACAGCAGTGTGTTCTTCATGGATGTTTGCTCACTTTGCTTATATAGTTTTATGAATTTTGATATATATATCCGTTTTCTAATATAAAATTTTGATATAAAATTAAAGTTGTTTTTGCCTATTGCTCATTATTTTAGTAATACTTATTAAACGGAAAAATACCACGTTGTGTACTTTATATATATCCATTTATTCAACAAGTCATGTTTAACGTACCAGGATGTGTGCTTTTTAGCAATATTTAAATGTGTGATTTTCACCTATTCCTTGTGTGTGTTGTTCCTGTGTGCTATAACATGGTGAGAATGTGTTATTTCATTAGTTTCTTTTTGCTATGAAGCGTAGCGTAACAATAGAACTTATATTTTATTTTGTCTGCTAAATTTTTTAATATATAATATATTATTTGTTTGATAAAATTGGAATTCGTGACATGCTACATTTTGTTTTTTTTTGTATGTGTGCTTTTTTACCAAAGGTTAATGCGTGCTTTTTACCTACATGTTAATGTGTGATACTCACGTGTTTTATAAATGGTATGTCCTATGTAATATTTTATAGAATGACAACCAATTAATTTTTTATTTATTTACTTTTTAATACGCCAAATGATATGTCAAGATGTATGCTATTTTTCTTAGAACTCAATGTGTGCTTTTTACTAATTGATAATGTGTGTCATATATAGTTGTCTTTTTGAAATACAATGTGAGATGCGTGTCTAAAGTGTGTTTATTTTCTTTTTTTCTACTTAGGCACCGTTTATTTTCGTTTTTTCTTAACATATTGATGTGTGCTATTGTATTGAGACAAATACGTACTATACATATGATGTGTGCTATTGTATTGAGACAAATGAGTACTATACATATGATGCGTGCTATTGTATTGATGTGTGCTACTACTACGCAAAGTACATATTATTTTTATACTAACAACAAAATCTGTGTGTTATAAAAGAATCAATAAAATCAGTGTTGTTTTTTGCATTTTTATTGTTGTCTTTGTGTGTGTGTTTCTCCTATTTTTTATTGATTTTTTTTATTTTAATTTGTGTTTGTTTTCTAATTTTGTTAGAATGAAAGAAGAGATTTTAGGAGTGAGAGATGTTTGGGAGAATGAGAGAAATTTTGGGGAGTAAATGAGATTTTAATTTCCTTTAATGAGGCTAGAGAGATCAAATAATGTATTAATGATATAGTTGGATGAGAGTTGGATGTGTATTGGTTGTACGTGTAACATTACTAATTAAGTAACCACTAGGACCATATATGTCTTAATGGTAATGCATATATATGTTGCCTTGACATTCAACTTCTTTTGGTTAAGTAATGACTAAGCTGAGATTTTGACTCTCGATACAAATACCATGCTGAAAGAGACCAATCCAGGTTGCTAATGAATCATGACAAACATAATACCACTTCAATATATATAATACCTTGTCCCCAACCAGCAGATCGCACAAGAAAACAAAGCCCCTTGAAAGTAATATTTATGCATGCTTCTCAAAAGTCACTACTGGTCCCAATAATAAAAAAAGATTCTTTGGTTTAGTGAGTGAAGATCATGCAACCACAACTACATATATGTCGTTTTAACAGAAGCGGCAACACTTTGCACATGGCTAATATTTTCTGGCTTCACATAGCTTTTTCTTGCAGAGGGTTCCTGGTTCCTTAGCATGCACCTTCATTCATTTTTCTTATCTATCTAGTATTAGCTCGAATGAAATATAGCTAACTCAACTATAGTTTTAGATGAGCATATCGCCAATTGCCAAATACCTGTGAATACTCACAAATGTGATGATGCTACAAGTTTGGAGGCTAACAAGCAAGCAACAATCTCATCTCGTTGCACTACTCTTTCCTTCTCTCTCTCTCACTATGTAGTATATATATATATAAAGGTATAATTTTAATTCAATATGAAATATTCAATCATAGATTAACACATAGCAAAAATCTTTAACTCAATCATTTACTAACTAAAAAGTCACACAAATCAATTGATGTGACTGATAGTGTAAAACTTTTTACTATTGTGTACATCATAATTAACGTCTATGTACATATATATACGTTTTATTTATTTTGCTTGATTAATAGGATGAAGTTGGATGGTTGAATAGTTAGGTGAATATACCAAATGAAGCAAATGACAATGATCTAGTACCGCCCAATCACGTTGGTTTCCCATGTTGCCACACTAGCGCACTGACATGTGTCCACCAATACCCACACATACAGACATGTTTCTAAACTCATCACATAGTGAGTGATTCATGTCTAATCCCAATTCCGCGTTTTAATTTTAATTATTCTATTACTATTACGATTATTAAGCTATATAGTTTATTAGCATAGGACAACATAAATCTATGTTGACTCCCCTGCCCCTCCTCCTCATATTATTATTATTATCACAGAACACAAAAACAGGGGAGGAAAGAAACAGAGAGAATTGGGTCACATATTCATCATCTTTTTCATCAAGTTTGAATGGCAATTTCAGGGTCAGAATCCCAAAGTAGCACCAGTGTCAGTGGCAAAAACGTTGTTCCTCAGGTGGAGGTTGAGTGTGTGAAATGCGACTCATGTGGGTTCACAGAGGAATGCACCCCTGCTTACATTGCAAGGCTGCGACAGAGGTACCAGGGTCGATGGCTCTGTGGACTTTGCGTTGAGGCAGTGAAGGACGAAGTGCTGAGATCAGATAGGCTCATCTCCACAGAAGAAGCGCTTAACCGCCACATCAGTTTCTGCACAGAGTTCAGAACGAAATCCAATGTACAGAGCAAAACAGAGCACCCTATATTTGCTATGGGGAGGATCCTTCGTAGGAGCTTGGATTCTCCCAGGCCTCTTAGGTCAAACTCAAGTGGGGTTCTTCCAGAGGTTCATGGGGTTCGTGCTACACCCCTGTTTCGATCAGAGAGTTGCTTCTCATCCATCTCTGGTTAACAATGTGTTAATATTAATTAAGATTTAAGAGTCGTGTAATCGTTTTCAGAATCTTGCAGTTGCAGCAGGTAAAGCTTGGATTTTGGAGTTTGAAACATGGTAAAACTGTGTTTTTATCTGTGACTGTAAAAAGATTTTTAAGATTATATAACAGAATTCCAAAGGGTCTGTGTAACATTCGCCTTTTCTTTTTTCGGCTGATGGGTTTGTTCCAGATGCTTCTAGTGTTAGAAATTTGAACTGCTGATGATGATGACTTCACTGCTAGTTGTTCTTTCCTTCATTTTAGTTTTTTCCCCTTCCTTTTTTTCGATCTTCAGTGTACATAGAATATCTTGTAGAAAGCTTAGCAAATTCTTAAAAGTTCAGTTCTTGTAATTTCCTGTTTCAGTATTATCTGCAAAACAGTATTGAAACAAAAGAATATGCCCTGGAAAAAATGTTACTGAATATTCCAATGGGTTTGTGCTGCTCCAGAATGGCTCTCAGTTCTTGCCTTATCTTGTTGAATAATAATGATATTATAATATTTTTAATCATTTGGTGGGGGGTTGTTAAGGAAATTTGCTTTAAGGAAAACAAAGTTACCACCACTACTAGTCCACTACAGAATCAGAACAAAAAGACAGCACAAAGCCACAAACTTTCCATTATGTTTGCTGGCTCAAGGCTCAAGCACTCCTCAAAAGAAACAATTTTGCAATCCTTGACTGTATAATAAGGCCATAACCGTATGCATAATTAAAAAGTATATGAGGAATCTTAAACTTTTCCAGATTAGTAATCCCATTCCCGGGTGTATTTAGCTGTTTGTGTCAATTTTTTCATCATAGCCATAAACCTTGCTAGCAAGATACTGACACAGGACGAAGGTGCAAGAAAATTCCAAGCAGTGTAGCTTTTTGTTGGAAAAGTAGAAGTATTTCCCGGGTCCAGCTGCTATAACAGCCAAAAATTTAACTAGGGATACAAAAAAGCATGCATTGGAAGAAGCTGCAAGTAACTCATGTTCACCATATGTAATTTCTTGCCCTTGCTTCTATCTAACTCTTAAGTCCTTGTGATGTTATGCTTTTCCATGCCTGAATTGAACTCTTGCATTACTATGATCAGTTATGTACCAAAATATATAACAAAATTTTACTATGATCAATGTGAAATGAGAAGACCCCAAATTTACTTTTTTTCTCAATGGATAGAAAGTGATCCTAAAGGGGAAAAGGAAAAGGTTAAACTACCTGGTTCTGAACCTTCGGGATGTGTCTATGGCGGTGAGTGTTCTGCAAAAATTATCAGCACAATACACTGAATCAGACAACTGGAGAGTGGGGACACGAGTTTTAGACTCCCAAAACTCATATTTTTGGATTATTATTATTTTGCTGTTATATTATTATGTGTCCTCTTTTATATTTGTTTGCGTGTTTATGTTGGAGACTTAACCTCATTCATTCTACTACGTTTCTTCCAACCTGCAAAGTTTACTACTACATATAATTTTTATTTTTAATTTTCAAAATGTGTGATTACGTGTTTTTGTTAGAGTGGATGATTAAGATTATCTCACCTATAGTTTCAATTAAAAAATTGGACAGTCAATTATGGTGTGATTTAAGATATTTCGTTTCGTAACAAAGTTTAATGCATTCTTGATCATGACAGATGTTGAGAAACACACATGGGGATTATCAGATGACTTAGCCTTAACCCTTGGGGATTAAGTATTTTTTATTTAGTTGATTAATTTGATTTTATGAAGTGAAAGTATAAGAGAAGATATTGTTGCAAGCAAAGAAGTAGCATTGAAATTGGTTTCCTATGGTTCAGAACCAGAATCAGAAGAAACCAATGCAAATTTTTATTCTTTTCGAGGAACAAACTATAGTGGTGTCACATGGCATGCACCATAGGCCTTGGCCTAACATTTCAACCTTTTCCGTGTAAAGCTTATTTTTGAAGGATCAATTTGGTTTGCTGAACAACATTAATTACCTCAATGATTATTAGCATCAAAATTAGTCAACTGTTTTATTCAATGGAATAATTTCCATTAATCACTCTGCTAATAAAGGTAGTTCAACTAACCCCTCATATCTTACTCATGAAATCAATCTGCATAATGTTGCTAGTGCAAGTCCAACCTCAAAGAAAAATGGCCAATTTTAATCCAATAAGACCCTAACCTTTTTAAAGAGCATGATCAATGTCTTCAATTTTCCCCCATTTTGTGCTAGTACCTTAGTCACTGAACAGGAAGTAAACGTGCAAACCATCATGGGTTTTCTTTTTTACCAATGATTTCTATGACCCCACATTGACCACAAGGATCAATATAAAAACATATAAAGAGCCATCATTGCATCAAGTCCAAGAACTCCATAACTGCTCTAGATTGCATAGATATATATAGGGGTCCAAACACGTGACTTTGTTCAGGATGCAACATCAGCATTGATATCACATGAATTTCTCCCTCAACAATGATATTAAAAGCAGTTCAAGAGGTTGGTTGTTGTAGAATAAGAATCTGTTGCATGAGAAATTTGGCTTTTGCAGTATACCTTTTTCATTGTGAAATCAGCATCAATGCCAAATTTTCAGGGAATGAATAGTGCTAGATCATCCCCTTCAACTTGCCTTTTTCCTTTTTCCAAGAATCTTTGTTCTGGTACCCAGAGAAATTAATCTTCAAAAGAAAGGAACTTTATTTTCCAGTAGAGACTATCATGATTTTGTCTTTGAACAGAACATTAGGTCCAATTCAATGGAAAAGTTTTCAAAGTAGAACATACCAAGCAGCACTCTGTAGTGTCCCCTCAAAACACCACAATGCAAGATGGGCTTTTGAGCCCAATAATGCAAAGATGGGCTTCCTTCCTAAGTTCCTAGCCCAATTCTGATATCTGCATTTTTCCTACAAAAGCAAGTGTTGGTCAATATTTCCTGCATTTTTCTTATTCTTGCATGTTTGAAGCATCTTTTATTCTTTCCTTGTACAGAGCATCTTCTTTCTGCTTTTAATATAGCTGCTAAGATTATAACACTTTCTGATAACTTCAAATTCCTTACGCATTCAACCACTGGTTTAAAACTATAATATCAGAATAAGAAAAAAGATAGATTTCATTAAATACGAAAGAGATGATATACATTACTGCATTACTTGCATCAAATAAAGTCCATCCTTAAAAGTAAAAATACCCTATAAATAAAAATGTTCGAAATCAGGCAATGAAATGAAATGTTAATTAATCAAAGAACCAATTTGTCACCTGAATCATTATTATTATACGATTAAGACAAAAACCAACGAATAAATAAGGGAATTGGCACTAATCACTAATGGTTTCCTTTTCACACACTATATACAATAATAATACAGTACAAGGCAAAATCTTGACTAGTAGTAGATCATGATCATCGATCTTCTTCCATTCAAAATCTTTATTCTCCATTTGGCTGCGATCATCACTATGCATGCTCTGCTGAATTTTGGATTTAGCAGTTAGTGGATTCGCCATATATGTAATCAAGTATAGCAATGACACCAAAAACAAAAGCTTGATCCATCCCTGGCTTCACAACCACATGGTACAGATCCTTGCTTTCCATCAATTTCATCAATTCCTTCTTCATCACAATCTACATAATATAACAGATACATCATTCACATATATAATTAAGTGACAGCAGATTAATTAGTTCATGCATATATATATACACTTAAATAATGATCACATATATTAATTATATACATATATACCTTTGCTACGACGTCGCCACTAGAGTCAAGAATGCTACAACACTTATCTGGGAAATAGCCACTGATCTCAAAGTCCCATCCTCTGTTACTAATTGTGCTTTGTTGAGTAGAGATTCTGATTGCATTATTCTTATTAAGCAAACACGAAGATTTTGATTCTTTTAAGCTGAAAACCAGGTTGAGTGATCCTTCATAGTCTGATTTGTAACCTTTCCACTTGTTGTAGAAACTCAGGGCCTCAAATAACCCTTGCTGCACATACATTTCAATTAAAATCCTAAATTAATCGATCAGATAATATAATTAATATGATAATATATATACATACCTTTTGACGCATGAGAAGTAAAGCATCTCCATCTGCATCTCTGAGAACAACCTCTCCTCTCTTGCCAAGAATTCCACAACCATCGACCCTAAACAGAACACTACTCTGTGACTGTGAAGTATAATCCATGACCACGAAACCGCCTCCATTCACGGCGTGTGGCCTCTTCCTAACCACAAGCACCGTCTGAGAAGGGCAACAGTACAGTTTGCTAATGATGGGTAACATGTTTGCAATTGTGTTCTTCTTCTTCGCACTCAAACAACTATATATATAGGAACAATCTTGTCTTTGATCCTTCTTAATTATTCCCACTAATGTTTGTAGGTGTTATTGTTTAATAAACATATGTATACAAGGTATATATATATAGCCATAGAAATCAAAGTTTTGGGTCCTCCCTTGTCTGACTTGACTTTGTGTTTGTGTGCGTAGAAAGGGTTTGGCAAGTTTTGACGTAGGAGATATGGAAGAAAACATGCATGGGCGGGATTCATGTTGCTTGTGGAAGAGTATGTAATAATGCAATTAATTAATTAATTAGCTCTATACTTACATGATCATTAGTATAATACTTATACAATTGAAGTGCTTCACACTACATGCACGCGCCCCTCTCTCTCTCTAATAATAATAATTTAATGAATGATTGTGCGTGTGAGATTGGATTTGTGTGAATTTCTAATAATGGGGATTGGATTTGATTGGTGGATTTTGAGTTTAAAGTCCAAAGCAAGATACTACTATTTCATTGGACAATGTTTGTGGGAGAAGCAACTAGTTAGCTACTGGCTTTCTTCAAATTGTAAGGAAAAAATATTGATATAAACTTATGTCTATATATATATATATATATATATATATATATACTCATATAGACTTTCTTGAATGTATCATTTTATTCTTTATATTTCTAGAAAATAGTAGATAAAAGTGAAGGGGATAAGCTTTTGCACGTGTTATGTATAGTTGCGCCTAATTAATAGTATTATATGTACATCAATATATAGATCCATCAATCAACCATCCATCAATCATATTATGCTATTTTGGGCCCACCATTTTAAATAAAAACAAAAAACTTACACATATCTCTCAACCGTCAATTGAAATAATATCTGATGGATGCTTGATAGATAAAAATATGATGTACTTCTATTATTTCTCATTAACTAAGTGATTAGATTAGTATGAGGGGTCCTGTCCTGTCGTCTAATATTCGATTTCTTTGAGGAAGTCAGTCACAGCATCAATGAAATGAGACGTGGTTGGCCAAAAACCGGCTGCCATGGGACCCGCCACGGTACGTGGCTGCATTTCATTGCATCTTCAAAACCCCACACGAATGTTATGTACCGCTCTATACTGATATTTAGAAAAGAAAAACTCTTGATGGACAAGTCATACAGTAGGTAAAATATATAATATTTAATATGTACAATGTATATTATATATTATACACAACATATATTATATATTGTAATATTATTTTTTTTATAACATATGATATATGATATGTATAATATATAATATGTGTTATGTATAATATGTAATATATGTTGTGCATATTATATGATATATGTGTATACATAATACGTTGGTCATTTTTTCATTGTACATATAGCAATAATCTATAAAAAAAAGAGTGATTTTATTTGCACAATGAGAAATCAACCGATCAATATAATAATTTTAGGTCACAATTACTTAATCCATAAAAAATTAATTTTTTATAAGAGTTTTCTTAAACAAAAAATTATCAAATGAGTCTATTAGTTAATTTGACTATTTTTTCATTATTCATTAAATATTATTGACAAAATAGTAATATTTTTACGCCTTTTTAAAAGTAAATACCCAAATTATGAGAGATGTAGAACGAAAAGAAAATGAGTTATAATAAAAAGAAGTAAGTAACAAAAGTTGTAGGTCCAGTTATTTTATGAATAGGACCGTTAGGATGTTTAAAAATACTTGACCTTTAAATAACATTGTAATATATATGTCTCTTCTTCCTTTTTGGATAACTTTGTACATAAAGTCATGCCTCTTCAGTTACGTTAATTGAACCCATATTTGTGTCTATCTAGGTAGGAATAATAATAACAACTCAGTGTATATCACCCGAGCAATTATCATAGCAAATTACTTTAAATTATCTTCCCAAAGGTAATAAGAACTAATACAGTTTAATTAATTCAATATTACATTAGAGATTAATTCAATGTGTGTAACTTGAAATTATTTTTCATTTAAAGCATCTATGTAATCTATATAAAGCATTTGTAATCGTACGTTGATTTGCGAGTGTGACGCTATAGATAGAAATAGTTATAATTTGTACGGTTTAGGTTAAGTTTTTTTTTCCCACCACTATATGGATTACAACCGTTAATTTTCCTTTGTGCTATACAAAATGTAAAAGATTGAACAGAACATTCAGATTGGGCTGACAGCTCAAAGTTAATCTTCAAATCCTGGGTTTTTCATGTTCATTTTGATGTTAGATTCATTTCCCTGGTACAAAAGTGTTAGAAATTGAAACTGTAGGCCCAATTTGCCTACCGTGTAGGAGGTCCTTGTTATTTCTCTTCATTGAATATAAAGTCATTGAGTCCTAGTAACTTCGATAAGCTCAATTTGAAAAGTTGAATGTGTTTAGTATGAATCAAGCCACACATAAGTTACGTAAGTTTCCATCACCTATTTGATCTGAATTGTGATGCTGGCGTCTTGCTCGCTAGCACTCGGGTGCCTCCCTTATTGCCATTTTTTTAAACCGGATTGGATATAAAGTTATAAACTCAGTTTTAGTTGCAATGCCTGGTGCCGTGTGTTAATGTAATTGATATGTAAGAAATAGTTTGAGTTACATTTTTTGGCTCTTTATGCTATAAGAAATAGTTTGAGTTATCAACTTTTGTGTAAAAACAGAAAGGGTAATCACTTTGAATTCATATTAACAAACAAATAATAATGACTCTCTCTTTTTCTACTGTCATTATCATATCACTCTTCTTTTATTAGTAGTTACTAGTTACTACTACTTCTACCAAGATAAACCCTTTAAGCTCAAAATAGATAGATTCTTCTTCTTCAACTTCAACTATTTTTTCTATTTTAAATCTATATTATTATTTTGAAAACTGAAAGAAAGAAAAGAAAAGAAAAATAGTGGTTTCTGGGTGTTTCATAATTATGCATAGGATGTCAGAGGGGCCTATTTACTGCATCTGCAAGAAAACACAGTCTTTTTTCAGAAGGCAATGGCATGGTATTCACTCACACCTAACCCAACCTCATTTGCCGTTTCTTCTTTGTCACTTACCATTACTGTTACTTGTGCCCTCTCCTATTACTGCCATTACTTTGCTCTCTCCTCTGCCTCTGCCTTCTCTCTCACTCTCAATGGCCACTCCCATGGGGCGCTCTTCTTCTTCTCCTTCTCTGCCACCTCCATCCCCCAAGTCCCCACCTCAGTACCCTGATTTCTGTGGCAAGCGCCGTGAGATGGCCACCGTCCAAATGCTTGAGAGAGAAATCACTTTTCTTGAGGTCTGTGAGCTTCGTTTCAACTTCTAAGGCATAATAATATGTATACTCTGTTTTTCTAAACATTTTTTCTGTCATGTGTCACTGTGTATTTATACCCAGTATTGAAAAAAGGCTCAAGCTTGAGTTTTTTAAATGTTGTGTGTTTTCTTAACTTGATGGTGTGATGATCTGAGACTGAAAATCAGACAAGTGCTTAGTGCTTGAAACGTGGGCACGTGGCATTTCACGATCAAACACTGAGCTTTGGGTATGAACAGAGCAATGAGTGGAGATAGAGTACCTCCAATCTATGGCATTTTCATATTTGACAACAAGGTTTTGAAACTTTCAGCCAATTGTTGTCCTTTACCACTGATCCTCACACTTGGGTTAATATTTTACACAATCAGAAGTAAATGTAACAAGTATTCCTTTCATTTGCAGAATCCTTTAAAATTGTGCATGGACTAGTTTTGATAGTTAGATGTACTCTCTAAGCAAAATTGACTGACAGTTTTGAATCTGGCAGGTTGAATTGAAATCTGTTGAAGCAATTCAACCAGCTTCAAGATGTTGCAAAGAGTATGTTTAATTCTGGATTTGCTTGTACGCCATTATCTAATTAAGATTATGAAATTGTGGAGCTAGAGAAATTCTTATTAGTGTCTGAATACAGGTACCCATCTGTATTTTGCTGATTGAATGCAACAATATTACAGGGTTGCTGATTTTGTGATGGCTAACTCGGATCCTCTGTTACCTTCGTAAGCATTGCTCTGCTCTCAACAATCTTCCTTTGTTAGTTTAAAAATAGAGATCCCAATTCTCACACCCTTTATCTTTCAAGCAGAAAGAAGAAGAACCGCAGGAAATGTCGCTTCTGGAAGTGGCTCTGGTATTATTTCTTTATATCTAGTTTTTAAGTTTATATTCCAAATTACCAATTTTTGAGCAGTGTGGTTCAATTGAAGGTTCATCAAGTGTACTGATTCCAAAACATCTTGAATACATGAAACTTTGGTTGTGTTGTTGAATATGATAAACTTTTGTGTGCAGTGGTATGCCATGTTTCAACCTATCTTGGATCTGTTGCTGCTTCTGCTGGTGTGATGGGTTATCTTGTGTACATCTGAAGTTGCCACGGTGCTGTTGTGACTGCAAGCCATGCAGCTGCAGCTGCAATTGTCTTCCATCCATGAAATGCTCTTTACCAAAGTGGCGATGCTGTTGCTCCTTCCCCAAATCAAATTGCTGCAAACATAGCTGTGGTTTTGGAGATTGTTGTTTTCTCCCAAGTAGTTGCAATTTGCAGTGCCTAACATGCTCCTCTTGCTGCAGTTGCAAATGCTCCTGCACTTGCTCTTGCCCTAGCTGTCCAAAGGTACACCCATGTTGCTGCTCTTGTACAAAGTCATGTTGGAATGCTGCTTCTTGTTTTTGCTGCTAGTACTACTATTTTCTTTCTAAAAGAGAGAAAATAAAATAAAATCTGAGGCAGCTATAAGTTTTGGAAATATATAATAGGTTCATAAATGTTAATTCCCAAGTCAAGATTAGATTTTGCACTGCATGGTTACTTGAAGCAAATGTAATAGCCCAGCTTGTATTTGTGGGTCAGATAAGTGTGATCATTTGATGGATCCATGGTTTGTTTAGTCAGACTGATTATTCATCTATCCCATTTCTTAAAATGAGAGGAAAATGTGTCTTCTTTTGTGTTCCAATATCTTTCCTTTTTTCTTTTATGGCAAAGTAATAATCTTGGTGGTCCTACAAGAAAGTAGTTGATGATGAATGAAGTGATCAAATGGGCAGAGGAGGGGCAGGAAATAACGTGATTGCTGTGGACTGCATATATAGCTGACAGAGGCAGGACACAGCATTTGTCTTTTCATTATTCAGTGCACAGATTAGTAGCCATTCATGCACTATATCGTTAAGAATGAGACATTTCGTCATAACTAGTAATTAGAAATTCAGAGGAAAGTGTTCCCACTCAAAAATCACCGTGTGTGTGTGTGTGCTATGTATGGTGGTACTGCGGTAAAGTAAAACAGCAACACGCGTGTACGATAAAAGAAGAAAAGATGGGAAAGAAATACACACATGGGATGAATTCATGAAGCCAGAACTGTCCTTGGTATGTTTCCATTTCTGTGATGTGAGTAAATGTATATGCAGAGATAACATTCTTGACAAAATTTCACTAAATTACACTTTTAATTTTTGTTCTTACCAAATGGAAAATAACAGATCAAGATTCCTTTTTTTTATAGAAAAGATGGTCTGAAATTGTGGCACATCTTAACCAAATACTATCACTAAATACATTTTTCATCTTCATTGATTTTGGTGCATGGCATTATGCCAAGGTTAACTCACTACCAATGTCAGTGATTAGTTGCGTCAGCTTTTACTGGGTACAACTAATTAATTATGTCATTGTAATTGAATTCTCAAACATATAATTTTACAATTGCATTGCCATCCATAACCATCTTCTTACTTAAACTTGACCATCCCTTCAAGAATCATCTGTCCATGCAAAAGCAATTGGGCTCCTAACTTGGTGTTGTTCATTGCTCCACACAATGCTACCAAATTCAGTCCTAAAAGAGTCATCAACACCCCTCTCTGACACAAATGTCACGGTATAACTCTGTCTCTCCCCCACATCTCCAAACACAAGCCTTGTAGGATTCACCGTGATCTCCACCGCCGGCGGCCCGCTGGCATCCACGTCATACACCGATCCTGCCACGCCAACATTCGTCAGAGTGCGAGTGTAGCGAACAACCCTGTTGCTTCCAAACACAACCGAGAAGGATGGGTAGTTCAACTGGCCAGGGTCATCAAATTTGAGAGAACAATTCACATTGGGACTCTTGACAATTAGTTGTAGTTGATCAATAGTATAGTCCAAGGAGCACAAGAAAGCAACGTAATCCTCAGTGGTGGCATCATAGACAAGTCCAGGAGAGAATGCCTTTAGGGGGTTGACATAGCCAGCGCCATGAGCCCATGGAGTGGACAAGGCTTCATCAGCAGCAGCATCCTTAAGAGGCGAATTGGTGTTGTCATGAGTATAAGCAGTTGTCATGAGTGCAGATTTTATTGCACTAGGACTCCAATCTGGATGTGCCGCTTTCAGCAATGCACCCAAACCACTTATGTGGGGACAAGACATTGATGTACCTACACAAACACACACACACACACATATATATATATATATATATAATCCAAACATCATTAATTATTCAAATTAAACCTTTAAAAATTGTGTTATCAAGTCAAGCACCAACAGATAGTCAAACAAACAATCAAGCAACATTGACATGTGATCAAAGAGAGATGCAATTCCCGACAGACATACATACCTGACATGATGTTGAATTGGGTTTTGCGAGTGTCCTCAGACAGACCCGATGGGCCAATAGCCTCGGACCATCCGGCTAAGATGTTAACGCCAGGCCCAATAACATCGGGTTTTAGTATCTGCGGGGTCACTCCATTGGGCCCACGAGAACTGAAAGCAGCTACCACCGGTGAAGGCCTCACGTTCAGCACAGTTCCACCGAAGCTGAGCACAGCCGTTGGATTAGGATCGGACGATGCATACTTCTTGATCTCATCGCCCGCGCTTCTACCCACCGCCACAGCCGGTAGCAGGTGACTATCCGCCACGAGTTCCTCCCCGCTCGCCGCTGTGTTCGCAATAATCATCCCAACGCCGCCGGCGTCACGCACCACCCCGCTTTTCTCCACGCGCGCGTTGATCCCCCTGTCGCACAAAACCACCTTCCCTCGCACGAGTGCCGGTTCGAGCGAACCGGGCATGCAAACGCTGCTCGATGAGTTGGACCGCTCGTCGAAGTAAACCAAACCGACCGGTTCGTTACCCATACCTTCTCCACCGTAAAGCGAAACTCCGCCGAAACGTTTCCCGTTTCCAATCGAAACATACGCTGGAAAATCACGATCTAGGGTTCCGGCTCCGACGGTCATGATCCAAGGAGCCACATTGGCAAGTGAGCCACGACGCGGACCACTATTCCCCGCAGAGCACGCAACGAAGATTCCCCGCTGCATCGCCGCGAAGGCTCCGATTGCAATGGTGTCGCGGTGGTACGCGACGGAGGAACCGCCGAGTGAGAGCGAGAGCACGTCGACGCCGTCCTCGATAGCCTGGTCCATCCCAGCAAGAATGTCGGAGGCGAAGCATCCGCCGGTCCAGCAGACCTTGTAGGCAGCCACACGCGCCTGCGGTGCCATCCCACGCGCGGTCCCAGTAGCGTACCCGAGTAGCGTAGCGTTAGCAACGACGGAGCCCGCGGCGGTAGTGGCAGTGTGTGTGCCGTGGCCGTCGCGGTCGCGTGGGGACACTTCCTCCTTCGCCTTGAGCATGTAACCGCCGCCGGAGGCCAAGAGATAGCCCCTGGCGAAGGAGCGCGCGCCAATGAGCTTCCTATTGCAGAGTGAAGGGTCGAAATCGGGGGCGGAGTCGCACGCGCCTCGCCAGCGCGTGGGGATTGGAGACATGTTGGAGTCGTAGAAGCTCTTGGTTTCCGGCCATACTCCGGTGTCAAGGACTCCGATGACGATGTCGCGGGAGGCGTGGTCGAGTTGCTGAGTGGTGTGGCCTTCCCACAAGTTAGAGCCCGATTGGAGGCCCAGGAACTGTGGGGTTCGGGTCGTGTGGAGAGTGTAGAGTGTGTCTTCGTACACTGCCAGCACTGAATCGGAGGTTCGTAGCAGTTGGGCTTGGTGGGTGTTGAGGGATGCCGCGAAGCCGTTAAATGCGGATTTGTATGAGTAGAGCAGCGAATCGGAGTGGGCTTTGTGGTATTGCAGAGTCGCGGCGTACCAGTGTTGGTTGCGGTGGTGCTGTTTCATGTGAACTATGTACGTCTTCTTGGTTGTGCCAATGGCTGATGATTGGAACAAGAGTAGTTGGATTGTGATGAAGGCGATCAAGCATGTTGTGCCCATGGTGGGTTACGTTTGTTTTTGCCTCTACTACTCTACTCAACTCAACTGCACAATCATATCATATCACGGATATATGTATGTATCGTGTTATTATTTGGAACCTAGTGATTCTTTCATTAAATAATATCTAAATTTTATGATCACGGAGGCAGAGAATATACAACAGGAGCCATGGATGCTTACTTCTTAATTTGGTCTTAATCACTCACCTTATTTAAAAAAATACACATGATT
The DNA here is from genome assembly GCA_013621005.1 of Aeschynomene evenia. Lineage (NCBI taxonomy): Eukaryota > Viridiplantae > Streptophyta > Magnoliopsida > Fabales > Fabaceae > Aeschynomene > Aeschynomene evenia. Next base: position 30,019,384 of record CM024263.1, on the reverse strand, counting down.
AATAATATTATTGGGATCAAAATACTAAAATGAACTTTATTGACTGTTTTAAAAGTTAATTAAACCAATGCAAATAAATATGTTTGAGGCTTCATTATATCGGAGAATATCGTCACTCCTCATGCTTGTGCTTGAACCAGATATAGAAGTGTTGAAAATTTAAGATAAATGTATAGATATATTGCTTAGGGATACTCTCATCATGCTTTTGAATTGTTCATTGTTGGGCAGTATATCAAATTATATTACAAGTTATAGTGGGAAACAATAACAATCAATGAAGCTAAAGAGCCGGTTAACTAAATAGAACAAAAGATGAACTTTTTTTCTTATTTAACCAAATTAAAGAGTAGTGGGAAACAATAATATCCCATATATCCATAAAATAAAACAGCTGGAAACGCGTCATGTTGGAGGGGCCCCAATAATATCTTTGCCATTTTAGGTTGATAAGCAAGTATTAGCATCATGTTATATGTTTTAGATTTAGTGCAAATCTTCACCTTCATGATACGATACGAGCATATATGTATGGCAGTATGGCACTATATATATACATTAGGGTCTCTATATATATGGAGTAATTAAGGACAATAATAGTTACATGGTGATGAACTAACTAGATGGATATGGAATAGTGGTACATTCAGAAAGTTGCATGTCATGCTTGGCTATTTGTGAGTTTTGCACATGCATACCATAGATGCTGTTTTTCACCCCCAGCACTACAATTATTAGCAACTGTGTAATTCCCCTTTTATTACTACTACTTATTAAGACAATTTCTTAGTATAAATTTGGCATGCGAAGATAGATAGTGGAAGAAAATAATTGGTAGAACCTGATGATATGAATAGTGGAGAAAGATCAGAAAATAAAAAATGACTCTTGGCTTTCATAAAGCTGCATATTGCACGCACGTGTGCCTCCACACGAGTTTAATTTGATGCATGAAACTAGACACAACAAACACGTACGACAATGCATAACTTTGTATTTATATGTCTTGGCTTAATTTAATTTGGGGACAAAAAAAAAAGAACCATTTAAATTAAAATAGTATAGTTATATCAAAAGTAGAGGCCTAGTGATCCTCATACATTGCAATTCCCGCATTCAACGGTTTGTCCCCTTGTGTGAAAATTACAAAACTCGTGGTACTCTTTTGTCTCACACACATTCACGGGTTTGATACATGCATGGCCCCCATCTAATCTAATCTACATAAAAAAGTGAAAATGCAGATAACGATTCATTCTTTCAACTTATGTAACCTTTATTATTTTATACTAGAATCATTTTAAATCTTATAGCGCTTTTATTATTTCGTATTATTCTATATATATATATATAGCCTGTCATCTAAGGTTGGTGGAATAGATGACATATACTGTAACTTATTATTAAAAAGATAGATGTTGTATGAAAGATTAGTTTTAACCTAATTTCTATGCAATATTTATTCTAGTATTTGATTAACATATTCTACCCAGTGTATACTAGTCACGGGTCGGATATGATATATTTGTCACCATACATGTCAGTTTAACACTTTAACTATAAAAAATACTGGATGAATCCATATTGCACTCGATCAAAAATTAATCAAGAGAGAATTTAGTTCACCACATAACAAGCGTCGCTTTGGCCGAGTGGTTAAGGCGTGTGCCTGCTAAGTACATGGGGTTTCCCCGCGAGAGTTCGAATCTCTCAGGCGACGTTTATCTCTTTTTGGTTTTCCGTCTTGAGCGAATGATAATTAAGTGAGCCTTTTGGGCCTAACATTAATAGATACATTTTTTGGTCAATAATATCTAATTAATACACACTTCAATGGCAGTTTTTAAGGATCTCACCTAGCTATTGGGCCTCTAATGCGAATGCGAAGAGAAATTAATCATTTGATTTTTCATTCAATGATACTAGTTATGGATCCTGTATATTTCAATCGCGACTTTATTTGATGCAACTAGTTACTTATATATTTCTTTTGGAAATGCATATAAAATTTGAGGAATTGACGCGTCTACCGATTCTCTACATCATCACCTTCAAAAATTCTATTTTTTACCTGAACTTACTTCAGTAATTTATTTAAATAGATAATGAACTTCCTTGGCATACGTATATCAAAATAATATTGTTACTTGTAAAACTTTGAATTCTTATTAATCCCAAAAAATTCATATTAAATCATAAATAAGATAAAGAAATTAATGTGTGCTCAGTAAAAAATTAGGGTTCAATATCTCTACTGATGGACTGACAGAAAAGAAAAGGAAGCGCACATACGATTTGGGGACCATAACTCTTTTATATATAATTATTACGACCCTAGTTTTTAATTTAGTTCAACATAAAATTAGTAACTGAGTAATTTAACATCTACACATATTAAGTATATACTCAATAATAAGATATTAAAGTCCAAATAATTTTAACTTTGTCTTTGTCAGATCACTTTGATATTGCGATACTTTATAATAACATACATTTATATTTATACATGTTCATGATTAAATCCTAAATACTATTCTCCGCCCACAATAGGAAAGGTAACATTGTTATGTTTTTTTAAGTCTTGTTAGATTTAAATTTAATTTCAGATAATGTATGTCACATCATTGAATTAAAACCTGCATTCAATTAGAGAAATAATAACGAATTGAAAACACTATGCATGTCATCCCAAACAATATATATATTTTTGTTAAATGATAAGACTAGGATAGAGAAAATAAAATGACATCTCTTTATAAAAATGTATAGTGGATTTGAATCTTGTCTGTTTATAATTTTATTTATGAATAATATCTCTTTCAAATGGGCTGATCATAAATATATAAGTCCTTAATTTATTTTAAAATGTAGCTGTGGAGTGGAGAACTTAACTAATTCAGTCAAAATATACTAATTTTGAGAGAGTTTGACTCTGAATATTAATCATCGATCAAGTCAATTCAATAACTCAACAATGAGACATTTATCATTTTTTGTCAAGATATTAACGGTTCATAGCGCATGCAGGAGGTATAAAGATAAATTGAAACCTTAAATATGATCTCTTAATAATTAATTACCTGTAGCTTAGGTTGCCAGTGGATCAATATCCATATATACGCCATCAATCACCACCGTATGCGCGCGATAGTATATGATTTAACCTCCCAACCCCGGCCCCTCTCATGGCATGGATGATCTTTAATTTATTAATTGTTATATGTTCCAATTCTGAAAGGTGCATGGAACTTGATCCACTAACATATCCATCACACACATGATTATTTATCATCATTACATGCATTCATTCTTCATTTAAAGAAAATCAAAATTAAAAAGCATCTAGTACCCTTCTTCTTCTTCTTGAACTAATTAAAATCCCTAGCTAGCTAGATTCCAAAATCTCAAAACACCACTGATCACCATACAAGAAAGCAGAAAGATGAAAACAAAGAAAAAAAAGCAAACAGAAAATAGAAGAAAGCAGTGGGAATTAAGCAGCGGATGATGGCACGGCACTATGAAGAGCCAAAAAGGATATAAAAGAAAACAAACAAGAAAATGCAGGACGCGATGACCCCAACGACAAAGTAACATAGGCCAACCACCGGGAGTGGCGCTATCACCGCTGCCGACACCATTTATTCTTGGCTTCCTTTGAGAACGCCTTCATTCGCGGCTTCTATGAGCTGTTTAGTAAGTGAGAGTTACATTATGAGACTATGCGCTGATACATTGTATCATATGTTGATTGATTATATTGTTTGTTTGTGAGTGATGCTGGATTGTGGATGTCTTAATAATATAAATATCGTGAATATCAATTTTGTGTTTGTGTGTTACAATTATTTTCATTTGTTTGTTTCTGCTGATTAAGTATCTTAAATAATTAAAGCAGACCAATTGCAAAATTGCTAGGGCTTGGCTTGTCTACTTGTTTCTCGATCAGATCACATTGGTGTAGTCTTTATTATAAAAAGCATCTTAATTTTAAAATATAATAAAAAGATCATTTTTGTAAATTTGTATTTTATATCATGTCTTGTCCGCCCAATTCCAACAAAACATGATATAAGAACTAATTAAATGCATGTTCTTTGCAATTTTACCAAATACGTACACCACAAATAAAGACACTAATCTGTCTCAATATAAGAACCGATTAATGTCTCTATATATAGCTTATTATTAGTGTCTCATCTACCCAACAAAGCCATAGGGTGCAAACACTCCTACATACTCCTCCACACAGCTAATTTCTATATGTTACTATTATTATTGCAGTTCAACCATTTATCCCTCTAATAGCTTAAATGCTAATCAACACAAGATAACATCGCTAATTCTGCATTATTATAATAATTTTGGTCAAAATTACAACTTCATGTGTTTAATTAATTAATTGCTGGTACGTCATCATAATATATATATATATATATCATAAATGCTTAGGAAACAATATTTTTCCAGTTAAAACAGTCAACATTAAAGCTCATTTTAACACTTTTGGTCCAAATAACATGATTAACTATGTATATTTTTATAATGAGCCAATTTCCCATTGTTAACTATTTTAGCTGATTTTTTATTATGCCTCTAGAAATATGAGCAATGCTAGAGGCACAACAAAAAAACAACCAACACAGCCAACAAATTGTGCACAACGTATATAACATAAGTTGCACAACGAATAATACATGTTGTGCACACCATATAGCACATGATGTGCACAACATATATAACATGTTACAAAGAAAGATGATATTGCAATATGTGATATATGTTGTGCACAATAGATGATATACGTTATGCACTATATATAATATACGTTGTGCATTTTATATTATATATGCTGTGCACAACTTGTTAACTATTTTGGCTGTTTTTTTTTTGTGTCCTAAATATTTCCCAGAATAATAATATGACTTATTTCAAGAAAGAGGAAAAGGAGAGATTTGCTTTGCTCGGTTACTAGTAAGGGTATCATAATCTTTTCCGTAAAAAAAATATAGCCAACATATAATATATAATGTATTGAGCAAGAGGCACAAAAAAAAACAGTCAACACAGTCAACAAATTGTGCACAACATATATAATATAAATTGCACAACGAATATTACATGTTGTGCACACCATATAGCACATGATGTGCACAACATATATAACATGTTGCAAAGAAAGATGATGTTGTAATATGTGATATATGTTGTGCACAATAGATGATATACGTTGTGCACTACATATAATATACGTTGTGCATTTTATATTATATATGTTGTGCACATCTTGTTGGCTGTTTTGGCTGATTTTTGGTTGTGCCCCAAGTATTTCCCGTATACTATATATATAGCATATGTATATATAAAATTTATTCTGTATTATATATAGAGCATTGATAGAGGTACAACAAAAAACCAGCCAAAACAATCAACAAATAGGGATTTGGGCCACAATCACCTAGCCCATTAAAAATAAACTCATGACTAAAAGTGTTATTTAGGCTATAAAGTGTTAAATGAGCTTTGTTAGCTGTTTTGACTGGTTTTTTGTTGTGCCCCAAACATTTATGTAGAAATATTCTATATATATTGTTTCATTCTGTCTGTTCCGCTTTAATCATTCTTAACATTCATTCAACCACATAGCATATGGGTACCTAAGCATCTTGGCAAGTTGGCTATCATATTATAAGCAAAAGCAAAACAAATAAAGCTAGATATATAGAGGGAATATCTTAATTATTTAATTTCAAGCTTGAAAAATATAGACAAGTTATATAAAACGACCTATGATTTAAAACATGCATGATTTGGTGGGATTTGAATATGAATTAATTAAGAACAACCTTATTAGTTTATCGTTATTACAGTTTGATATATTACTATATATATATATATATATATATATATATATATGTGTGTGTGTGTGTGCGCATTCAGATAAGAACATGTGCATTTAGATAAGAACATACATATACTTTTGTTGGTGGATGATAGGTGAATTTTATCTTAAATTTTCGTTGAAGTTTATAATATATTCTATCTTTGTACAGGGTGTATATCTCTTAATCTAAAATTTTATTAATAAGAATATATATATATCGGTAATGCTATATGTATACTAGACTATCCACTATAATCAGTTACCACTAAAAAATTTAATCAAAATAAATAAAATACCCAATCAAATAAATAAAAAAATTCAATCAAATAATAAAGAAAATAATTTAGTAACAACTACTAATTGACAAAATAATGTATTTTGTCCATTTTTAATATCAATATGTGATATTTTTAGTGATAATTTAATGATAAAAGTGCTATTTTTAAGAAAAAATTAATGTATTTTATGCTATTGATTTATTCTCATCATAATTATAATGAATTTATTTATTTATTTAATGAAATTTTAAATTATTTTTTTGAGTTTTTTATTTATTTATGTGGATTTTTTTGCGGTGGCGGATTAGAGTGTGTAACTCTAACATTTATATATATATATATATATATAAAAGCTTGCTACCTTGTCCTGATTAATCATTTTGTTTGAGACATGTTTTCCTGGAAAAGATTGATACACACATGCTATTATTGATTAATTTGATGGTGAGCGTATACCTTTTTAATCTTTCATACCATACCATGAACGTAACTAATTAATTTAATTATTAATGAGTAGATTAATGCGCCTCTCATCATCATAGAATTTCAGACAGACGACACAGTCCATCTATCCCATATGGAAGGAACTTTATTGATGATTGATGACAGCTGGCAATTGTAGGTTGGAATTCATGCAAACAAATTAAAATAAGGCCCTCCTTGATTCATTATTTTAAAAACTTACTATACCTTTAGAAATATTTACAATAAAATTGGTGAACTTCATAATTAAATGGTGACCGTATTAATGCAATTAAGAATCTTTCATTTCATTTGAACCGATATTGATCGATGATAAGGGTCACGTTCAATCAGCGGTGAACAATGGATGTTTAATAAAAAGAAAAAAAAAAATTATACCACTCTAAGGTAGTGTTTGTTTCAATGTACAGAAAATACAATACACAAATACAGATACAGAAAAATTTATGTATTTTGTGTTGTGTTTGTTTTTAAGATACAAGACAGAATATGTATATTATGTATTATGTATAAAAAGTCAAATATATCCCTACTAATAAAAAAAAAAAACCATACAGCCCCTTCTCTCTCCTCCCTCTCCTTCTCTCTCCTCCCCTCACTCTCATCGATCGGCCTTCACAGGCCCCTTCTCTCTCCTCCCCCTCACTCTCACTAATCAGCCTTCACAGCATCAACTATGGCCACCGCCACCGGCATCTCTCTCTCCTTCCCTTCTCACGAATCCATGGTGGTTGCAAGAAGCAATAACAAGCTAAGGTCGCCGATCTTCGAGCATCCGCCGTGGCCATCGATCTTCAAGCAGTAGCAGCAGTGGCGACCTTCAGAGCAATAACAACGACAATATTCGGAGGAAAACCTGAAGCAGCGACAATAGTGGAGCAGTGACGAAGGTGGTGGAAGGCGGAGCAGCAGCAACAAAGCATGAAGACTGGTGGCGCAACAGCAAGAGCAAAGGACAAACAATGTAATTTGTTGAAAATATGAAGGGTATGCTTGTCCAAAATTATTATAAATTTTGTGTATTTCTGTCGCTGTATTTGTGTCCACTCCTATAAAAGGTACACAAAATACACAATTTTTTTGTACAAATACACAACTTTGTGTACCTGTCTCTCTAAACAAACATTCTCAATTTGTGTACTTGTACCTGTATTTGTGTATTGTATCTCCAATCAAACACTGCCTAAGTGATCAATCTTCCTAATCTGATCTATGGATTATATTGTTTAATAAAAGAAATCCATATTAATTATCATTTAATTAGTATTCCAATACAAAGATAAGCAGTAATAGTATATGTATAATAATTATACATCCAATGTGTGTTATATATCATATGTAATATTTACTACGTATGACACATAACACATGTGTTAGATACTAATTAGATATATTTTAGTTTTACAACATTAGTACAAAGATAACTTTTACCATTGCCCTTATAATCACTATTTAATACCACCATGAGTGATCAATCATATGAAAATATAATCAATTAGTGGACAATAAATAAGGATATATATGTAATGTAATCATTTGAACATACTTTTGAAAAAATTTAGATCAATTAATTACTTTATTAATTAGTGTACTACAACCTTAAGCATTCATAAATCATGCGAGGAATGGAGGGAGTATATGCATAAAACAAAATTCTGTGTATCAAAGCTAGTTAATACTTCCTCCATTTTATAATGTTTTGATTTTAAAAAAATTTAATATATTTTATAATATTATTTTTAATGCTAATTATCTCTTTCCTTAATTACAAATATTCTCTCTTATACAAAGAGTATACATATAAAAAAATTAATAAAAAAATCTTAAATTTATAAATAGACAATTGAAAGTGAAAAAGTAAAATTTTAAGAATGAACAAAATGCATGAGTGTAAATTTATTGATCACTTTGATAATGGACATCTTTCTTGGTGGTTAGCATCATAGGAAGATGAAGAAAGGAAAAAAAAATCCTCTTCTTAAAAAGAACTGTGTGAGGCGAGGAAGTGACTACAAAAATTAATAATAGTTTACACTTGAAGACATTAACATATAGCAATGCTAGAGGCAAAAAAAAACAGCCAACAAATTGTGCACAACGTATATAACATAAATTGTACAACGAATATTACATATTGTGCACACCATATAGCACATGATGTGCACAACATATATAACATGTTGCAAAGAAAGATGATGTTGTAATATGTGATATACGTTGTGCACTACATATAATATACGTTGTGCATTTTATATTATATATGTTGTGCACAATTTGTTAACTGTTTTGGCTGATTTTTTGTTATGCCCCAAGTATTTCCCATAAATTAATATTTGCACATCGTATCTTCTTTGATTAATTAAATAATTACATATGCATTGTTGCCAGAAGAGTCTGACTTAGGGATGGCAGTGAAAACCCTACCCGCAAAGCACCCAACATACCCTACCCGCTCGGGTCGGGTTAAAAACCCACCCCGCAATGGGGCGGGTTAGAACGGGACGAGTTTTGGTTGCGGGGCAGGGCGAGGCGGGTTTAGGATGAACCCTACCCTACCCTACCCGCATCCTATATATTTATAAAATATATAATTATAATATATAATCTATTATTATAAAAAAAATATTCTATACTTAAATTTTTTAAATCATCATGTCACATTACTCCTTTCACTCCTTACCACAATTTCACAAAGTCACAAACCTAATTTCCTAAATCCCTTTTATGTTTATGTTTATTTTGGTATACTTTATATTTATTTTATCTGTACATTTTATAATGAGATATTCATGTTTATGTTTATTTTGATCTACTTTATCTATGTTTAATTAATATTATTGTGCAGATCCATATATTTATTAGATTTTATAATAATTAAAATGCTATTTTTTTAAAATTGAGGGGCAGGATGGATACCCATGGGACGGATGCGGGTTTTAATGTTTTAAACCCGTGAATAGAGGCGGGTCGAGTTTAGATAAATTTTAGAGTGTGCGGGACGGGGTCGGGTTGATGACAAACCCACCCCAACCCGCCCCATTGCCATCCCTAGTCTGTCTCCAATCTACATTTCAACTTTTATGGCCTCTTGCCCTTTTAATTAATTAAAAATGCAATTAGTCTAGCTACTACATTAATGTTGAGGCTAGGCTATCTATATTTTGACAATAGCAGCACTCTAATGTGGAAAATTAGTATACCTTACATTATCGATCTCATACTGTGTCAGTCATGTTCATGATTATATAAATATATATAATTAACTAGAATAATAAAAATTATTCGACCTCGGTCACATAATAAGTTTTAGAACCCACAGAGTTTGCCGAAACAGCCATGTAATTTGTCAAACCATCCATAGCTGTTGCTCATTTTCACATTATAATAATTACACAAATGCTTGGAGAATAACAAAAAAATTATTTAAAAAGTTAACAAAGTTCATTTAATATTTTATGGCCCAAATATTATTTTAATTATGAGTATATTTTTAATGGACTGGATAATTATGGCTCAAATTCGTATTTGTGAACTGTTTTAGCTGATTTTTTTTTATAATGCTCCAATAATTATTATAATGATGCCGTCTTGCTTTAATTTGCCGTTCATTTTTGAAATCTGATCCTATTATTAGGGGAAATATCAATGCACCTGTTCTGTTTAATTTCGTACATGTGGCCTTTATGTGGGATTTACTGCCATTTTTAGAGTTACCTCATTTTTACATCGATTGTGTTAAGCTAAGCTTATGCATTGTTAGATGATAAATCTCATTTAAATAAAAATTGGGAAATACTTTGGAGACAGTAAAAAGTCAGCTAAAACAGTCAACAAATTGTGCACAACATATATAATATAAAATGCACGACGTAAATTATATGTAATGCACAAAATATATCATTTATTGTGCACAACATATATCACATATTGCAATATCATATTTCTTTGCAACATGTTATATATGTTGTGCACATCATGTTCTATATGGTGTGCACAACATGTAATATTCGTTGTGCAATTTATGTTATATACGTTATGCACAATTTATTGACTGTGTTAGCTATTTTTTTGTTGTGCCTCTAGCATTGTTCATAAAAAAATTATATTCAACACATCTTAGTTATAATAAGTCGGTACAAGGTACAACGTACAAGTATTTCATTAGCACCTACGTATAAATAAATAACCTTTATCTTACAATAAATATCTGATTTTCCAGGCTTTTGCGCACCATATATGGTGACACAGACATGCACGTTGGTTTATCCTGTATTATTATTGTCTACTCCGATCATACCCCTATGTACTATCTTACTTAATGTAAGAGGACCACATAATATATGTCAGAGCAGATTTTGTTTCTGTTGAAGAGAGCGAGCTTGTTCACACTATAACGAATTAAATTCCCATTTAATCAAAATCTTAATGATGCCAAAATTAAAACTTTGAAAGATCATCCATTAATATATAGTGCTAATTTTATCATATTCTGTCTCCTCATCATTGTTGTACTAGTCTCAACTCGTTCAATGAATTAAATTTTAAGACAACATATTAAATAACATATTTTGAAAACATACGCCGGTGGCTTAATATTTAACAAATCATATGACTAATTGATTCAACATTTAAATAACAACTAGCGCGTAGTCAACATAATACACCACACAATTAATGCAAAATATATATACATAATTGCTATTTACCAGTAATTGATCACCATAGAAATAAATATTGTTACTCCAACGAAATTTACCACCGATGATATTGCTGTTTTACATACAGCGACGTTGTACTGCTTATTTATTTTACGATTTTTACAAAAAGGAAAAGTAAAAAAGAATCCATAAAGTGGACTTGATGCATAGTAATTTTGTATTCTGAATTATTTAATATTTTATGACAGCCGTTTCCGCCATAAAAATACAAAATAATTGATGATGAGGGTGGCTTTTTCCTGCTGTCCTGCACTGTGATCTTATGAATTATTATTGAAATACAAATAATTAGAGTTGGCAATCGAAATATTCACGTGTCGTTTGGTCAAACCGATGAGCTGTACTCGTTTTTTTGTTGAAGATCATTTTAGAACAATTCCTTGATCCAGTCGTAGTTGGTAATAGTCCATTTATTGAACTAGTCTTGTAATTATAGTTCATCATCAAATATCAAAATTCATCATTGTATAGACAATTCAAAAATATTCAATAGTAGGAAAAAAAAATGCCTAGCATGTCTTCCTTGCTAGGACCATTACAATTGCACTCTGATCTATTCATTCTCCTTTTTATTTGTGGTGTGTCTGTGTTTTTTCAATAGTACGTTACAGTTGGCCTATTACTGGCAATTGGCACATTAATAATAATGTACGCAACTCTAAGCATATCCTTAGAAAATATCTATTTACACAATTAATTATGGTGACCCATTTTGTGTATATATCCTAATGAATCAAGCAATGCTTTCTTGCTTTTCATCTGATGCATTGGAGGTATCTGGTGAACTTGACCCACTTCTTCTACGATGATTTTGATGCTTATCATCATTGCGTGAGTGTGAATGTGACTGCGATGATGCATCTAGTGGCGACTTTGGGGATTTCAGTGGATGATGCCTATGGTGCTGTCCATTGCTCCGATGGTGACTCCTATGATTGTGACCATTACCATTACTGCTATTGTTATTGCTTTCCCTCTTCCTCTGATCCCTTGGAGTGCTCTCGCTACTATTCTGCACTTCATTGTTCTCAGGAGGGACTGTGTAAACAAAGGGTCCAATGGGAAGATCAACATAATCCTTGAGTGGCTCCAATGTCTTAACCACCGCGGCCATTGTAGGCCTATTCCTTGGCCTGTGGCTGAGACACTGATAAGCCAATGCAGCCGCTTTCTTTGCCCCTGTCTCAGAGTACTGTCCTTCAAGCCTTGGATCCATTATTCTTCCGAGTTTTCTTGTATCATTGAGGAAAGGCCTGGCCCATTCTACTAGGTTCTGTTCTCTTGCTGGCCGTCCCTTATCCACTGATCTTCTACCCGTTAATAGCTCCAATAGGACCACTCCAAAGCTGTACACATCACTCATTGCTGTCAAGTGACCTACACAAAGGGAATAATATATATATAGTTAAGTAAAATATGTTATCATCAATAATATTGAGTTAGGTGGAACTGAATTACTCATCAAGTGCTTTAAGCAAGTGGCATTTCTTCAATCATACACCAATTTGAATTGATCAAAAAGGCTAGCTAACTAAGCTATGTGCTAAGTGGTGACATTTGTATATCATCAAAGGTAATAAATTAAAGCAAGTTCCGATTTTGAATATGTGGGAATATATAATAACATTATTGAATTTAAATAATTAATTTACCTGTCATGACATATTCGGGAGCAGCATAGCCTTGAGTGCCCATCACTCGTGTAGAAACGTGTGTGTCATCTCCTTCAGGACCATCTTTTGCCAACCCAAAATCGGAAAGTTTTGCACTGTAATCCTGGATGGATAAATAAAATAGAAAAAAGAGTGAGTTTTGAGATGATTGGTGAAACCGTGAATAGTAGAGAAGGGCAGAGGAAGTGGTACTCACAGAGTCTAACAAGATGTTTGAGGCCTTGAAATCTCTATAGATGACTGGTTTCTTTTGTTCATGCAGAAAGGATAGACCCTTTGCTGCTCCAAAAGCAATTTTCATTCTCGTTGACCATGGCAATGATGCTGAGTATCCTGCAATTCCCAAGCAGCAACAGAAGCAAAGAAAAAAAGGGTTAACTAATCTTTCAAAATAATTAAGCAAAAGAGTAATCATAAAGTGTAATATAGATGACTAAAACTTACTTCTGAAGAGTTGATTCTCTAAGCTTCCACGGGGTAAATACTCATATACCAGAAGCCTATGTTCTTCTTCACAGCAATAACCAATGAGTTTGACAAGGTGCGAATGCCTCAGTTGACCCAGATACACAACCTCAGTCTGTCGTCATCACCATATAAAAATCAAAAGGAGTGTCAGAAACAGAACACTAGAAAAAAGCAGAGCAGCATTTATTACGAGAAAGATTCTGCAGAAGCAATAATAATTGCAACAAAACCATTTCAATTTCAGCACATTAATTAGTATTGAATTGGAAAAAGAGAACAATCAAACTAAAGAAAAACAAAAAAGGGTACTCACCAACCACTCCTTGTGACCCTGAGTGCCATCCAAATCCAAAAGCTTAACAGCCACAGGCTGAGCCTTGAGACCAGGCCTGATCTTATCGTCAATGAACCCTTTGTGCACAGGTCCGAACCCTCCTTCTCCAAGGAAGTTACTAGAAGAGAAGCTCTGAGTTATGATCTTGAGCTCAGCGAGTGAGAAGACGTGCAGGTTAGAACCTGCTAGAGAAACAGAGAGATCCTCAGAGAGGGTGGTTGCGCTTGGAAAACTCAAATCAGTGACAGATATCCTGTTAGAAGCACTGTTCTTGGACTTTGCTGCTGCTGCCACCACCTTGTTTGGCTTGGTGGGCGAGGTGATTTCATGATCCTCAACTCTGTAACAACTTGGTAGCAACGATCTCAATGTGAATTTCATGACAGTACCTTGTTGTAGTGCCAATCCGAATAAAAGAATAGTGAAGAAGAAGAAGAAAAAATGTGAACTTGAATCTGTTTCCTGGGTTGGGAATTCTCTACAATCTCATATATATAGATATATATAGATATAGATATCCCTGTTGGAGAGAGTTGTTGAGAATATATAAGATTTTTTTGGGTAGGAAGAGAAATGGGGTTTGTGGAAATAGGAAACGGGGTTGAAGACTTTTTAAAGGAGGAGGCTAAATCTTCAACTTGAGCTTGCAGCTTTTATTTCGGTAATATTCTATTGTCGCTGTGTTGAATTTTTCCTTCTAGCAACTTTTTTGATTAGTCTAGGTCTTATACACGATGGAATAATAATATAATAATAATAGAGAGAGAAAGAGAGGGTGGTGGTGGTTGTGGTTTTGGCATAGGTGGAACCACCCAAGGGACTTGAAGTGGATTTAAATATTTTATTTGGTAAAAATGAAATGAAAGGAATGGGGAACCGAGTATCCTAAGTCTAAGATGTTGGGTTATAGGAAAATGACGTGGCTACCCTCCTTGACTTTTTTTATATATGCATTATTATGGTGTATGGAGATAGTTAAATTTGGAAAAGGAAGTTGGGCCTCGTCATCTTAGGAACGTTTTTCATTATTGGAAAAGGCAGCTTCCCCAATGTTTCCTCTCATTTTCGAAGGGGTAACTAATGTTTTGCACTAAACACGACCAACAACAGAGACAATAGCTAAAGAGTATTAATTGCATTCCCCTTGCCGCCTTCCTTGTCTTCTGGGTTTTTGCTGTTTTTAAAGTAATTTCCCTTTTTCTATAACACAATACTATGTTGTTTGTTTATGTGTTATCTAAAATTCCAAAATACAAGGAAAAGAAGGAATAAACATAGGAATTTCAGACTCCAGCTAGCTATTTAATTAGTGACCTAGTAAATGAGCAATTAGATTAAACAATGAGTGTGTACATAGTTTGACATGTAGAATAACAATTAATCAAACAAGAGATGTTCTTGCAACATTAGTTTAACAGGGTTAGTTTATAGAGGAACATCAAGTAGGAGTATTTTTTTTTTTTTTATAATTGGCAACAGAACATTTCAAGAGAAATTAAATTGGGATATAATTCTCAAGTTGGTTGGGTTATGTGAGGTTGACCAGTTCACTTGTACTCCTAAATTTATTTGCAAAATTAAATACTAAATCTCAACACAAATTATTGTCACGGTTCTTCAAAATGAAGAATTAGTTTTTGGAAGAATCAGACCCCCAAAAATAGTTGTTGTTGTCTGTGTACTTGGGTTAGCTTTTTTGTTTATTAATTTCTTATTTTTTAGAGAGAGAGAGATTATGTTAGCTATTTTACTCTGTGTTCCAATGAAATCTTAATTAATATATATAGATGGTGTTTTTTTAAGAATAAATAAAAATAAAATAAAGGAAGTTGGTAGGTTCCAAATTATTTGGAGTGATGATATTATAATGTATGTTATATATGTGCGGTGAAAACCAAACCGGTAGCAGATTACTAGCAAACAATAAGCTCATGTGAAGTGGTGTGCAAAACAAGGACAAATAGATTATTCCGTCATAGGCCAGCGAAGGGGAGTAGTAGTAGTAGTAGTATATTGAATTGAATTGCAGTTGAGCTGAGCAGTAGTATATTTTGGATTTTGGAGGAGGGGAGGTGAATCAAACTTGTCCTTTCTTCATCACTAGTCAATTGCTATCCGCGTTATTTCTTAGCACCATCTGAGCCAAATCTTTACTTTCTTTATTATGATTGTGCAGGTCCATATTGGCAATTCATTTTACGTACCCTACTATTATTATTTCTTGTGAGAAACTGCATTTCATCTTCAACAACTATTTATTTATTTATAGCTGACTTACATACACTTTTTCAAAATGGTTCATTTATTGTACAGTTAAAACTTGTTACACCCCAATTTACTTTGTTTAAAAATCTAAAAGTAAAGTAGCTAGTACGTACACATAATTCTAAAAGGTAAACGATATGATGATTAGATTCGGGTATGCACGAAAAATGAATTTCGAATTGAGAAAATAAACCCAATCACTTGATATTCTTGGTAGTGACTGAACACAATACATAAACTGCTTTAGAATAACCTCAAATTCCTTTTCAAGCAAAGATTCTTTTATGGAGGCAGTAACATTTTTATTATTTTTACACGTGCAATATAATATCTGTGACTGAAGGGAGAAAAAGGGGGTTGGCGCTTGGAGAGTTCCGTCCAAGTTGTTGCGCGTAACAAGCTAGCTGTAGTGCACTGGCTATAGCTTCAGAAAGAGAAATGGCAAGGTAAGTAGTGTGCGTATGTGGCCTTTGATCTTATTTTATTTGATTTGATTATATCAAAACAAGGAAAATTGACCGGGTCGTGTCAACGTGCTCCCACAATAGCATCAAAACTCTCACACTGTTAGTTCCCTTTCTTGGACTTATCCTTATATCTATCTATCTATATCCCACACACACATACACAATTGAATCCGCTGACCCAAAAATTATGAGATCATAACATCATTCTCAACTATTGTTGACCAAAAGGATGGATTACTTGATGAAATTTTATTATTGATTGATCTTAATTAATTAATTAGAAACGGTGCTGATCGATATGACTGACCCGGGTATGTATCATAATTATTTCTTTTATCAAATCCTTTTTTTTTTCTTTAATTAAATTACTAGTAACAACTGTAGTAGCTAGTATATACTAATTAAGTCTTTATGTAAATGATCCATCAATTATCTGTGGTAATTAGTGGAGGGTGTGAAAGGAAAAGCGTGATGCAGAAGAAATATATATAAGTGGACATGGCAGGCAGAAACTACTTAATTATCAAACATGCAGTTATGGGCGCGTTCTCATGGCATGGCAGTATATATATATTGGGTTCTCAACCTAGCTAGCTAACTCATACTGCAAACAATATTTTTCTCTTCACAGTCGACCAAATTCCTCACAATATTCTTATTATTGCACTTGACTAATATATATATATATATACACCATTACTAGTTTAATTATTATTTTTTGTTCATAATGATAGACAACATTTATTATATGTGAAACCGTATACGAATCTTATCCTAAATTAAAAAAAGTGTCCAAACCTTCACCTAGTCAATTAGTTCTGTTTTTTAAGATCATTAGACAGAATTGGATTTGTAATTGATGTTTATAGTATCTATGGTTTCATTAACAATAATATTGTATTACTCCATTCATCATACATACGTAGCGTCATTGATAGCGAGGATAGAACAGAAGCGGTCTCTGTGACTCGTATAACACCAACGAATTTGGTAGTGACATCTCCAATAATGTTCTTAACTACATATATATATATAAGTATATATAGTAAATTATTATTATATATGCTAAAAAAAGTATTAATCATAAGTTTGACATGCATGGTTTGTTTAATTTGAACCCAATTCAAATTGCTTACCATCCACACATAGTACTACTCTATATATAATTCAACACATTCAGAGTCTTCATTCCCGATATTGAAGAAATAAAAAATTAGAAAGCGTAGAAAAATAAACAAAAATGGCGTTTAATTAATCAACTGATGGATTGACAAAAGGAAAGCGATACATATACGATATCATATACGTCGCGTGCTTCTAGAGGGCCATACGCTACGTCTCTCTCAACTTCTTATTCCATCGTTGAAGCTCTCTATCTTCTACTTTTCTCATTCTCTCTGCTTTGTCATATTCACACCCAATAAGTCGTTTTGTGTTGGAAAATGTCTCATGATTCATGATTAATTCATCACAAAAATAATATAATCATACATACCAAATTATTCAAGGAGTAAACTTCAAAAAATAGTAAAGACATAATCATATATATAAGCATCAACTTACAATGAAATTTCTGCTAATTAATTAATTGAATAGTCGATGATTCTGTAAAAAGTGCTTTTCGCAAGATTGCTCCGTCTTGCTAAAACATGCAATTGCTTTATTATCCATGCAACAAAAAAATGGTTATAAGCTATAACTTATTCTTCTCATCCACCGAAGAAAACTTATTAATCATATTTTGTTTTTAACATATAAAGACAGAACTTGCATTTACATTAACACAGCATCACCTTCGTAAATTTATCTACTATTTTAGCATTTTCAGGGTCAATTTTTCCAAATGTTTCTTCATATCACTTATCTCTCAGAAACCATATCCAGATAACATTTGTCTAGATGCACCTGAATTTTTTTATTTCTTTAAATTCCCCGAGTGTGGATATCTTTTGGTCAGATTCGTTGCTTCTTTAATTAAGTACTACGACTTTGGTGAATATATATATATATATATATCGTCCATGCATCTAGATGATTGGTAATTAAAAATATAGGTTAACAACTTAATATAAAATTCGTGATTCCCAATTGCGTTTTGGCATGCATTTCTAACGTTTTTTTTTAATGTAATTTTATTTAAAATTTTAATGTATTGATTAGGACATTTTCCCATTTTGTCGATAAAGTTGAAAAAATATTACAATTATAATTATCAGCAATATGTTAGATCTTCACCTAACATCCTATGACCAAAACGAAAGCAAAGGGTTCTAGAGGCAAAGTTGGTATTTTATTCGTCTGTTCAACAAAATTTTTATTTTTTTAAGTTTTAATCTATAGATACCTGCATTACTATTGTTAACTTGGAAACCTAAAATCACAATACTACTATGGTTTTATATCCATTTTATTCAGTTTCAAATGATAGCTGATGACATGTATTTGAACTTTAGTTTTTTATTTTGAGACAAGTGCATACTTTTTTTACTATGAAATTTGTAACTTGAAGATAAATGTTCATATATATATACATATGTATTAGATCAAAATTGAAGTTAAATAGAATTTTTTATATAAAAACTTGATACAAATAATTTGCTTCTTTATACGTTTTCCTTTCAGGCCTAAAATTTACCCAATTATTCTCTATTCCAGCAGGCCTAAAATACTAGAGTTTATTCGAAGCAAAGGCCAGTCCAAAATAAATGACACAATACTAAAACGTAAAAATGGTTCGCATGTTTGACAAGGTCATTAATTATGGCCCAATAAGCAATACAAATTCAAGGTCTACAACATTGGACAAGTATTAGGCCCACCAACTATATTTAGTTCTATCCGTCATGAGGGCTAAATCCGTCCACCTATATTTTGAGTAACACTACATAGTTCAAGGTTATTAATCAATCCATATATCGTTTGTATTTATTTAATCAAGATCAAATTTCTTGATAATGAAAAGTTTATTGACGCCCAATCAAAGTAGTGGGACATGTGGAAAATTAATGTAATGATGTTAACCAAAAAAATATCAAGGCCTTTCAGCCAAAACAGAAGAAAAATATCAAAGCCGCGATTTTGTCGTTTGGTGCCATATTTTGCTGTTTCGTGATCATGTTTCTTTACTTGTTTCATTCCCACAAGTACCCTCGCAAGCAAATCATTTGTCTGTACTCTTGTATATCAATTTTCCATGGTCCCTCTCTTCTGAATAAATCTCCAATATGGATGGGCACAGAGAATCTTATAAAGCCATTTGATATGGGCTTCGATACTCACCTGTAGACTTTTAAAAAAAATAAATGCAGATCACGCTTCCATGTATCAATGATTTTTAAACTTACATTATATTTGTATATTATATAATAATAATATAGGAGAAGGTGAAAAAACCTTGGCATAAAAATATCAATTTGTCATTGTCACACGTAAATTACTTTTTAGATTGTAACAAATAATGATACTATAGAACGAATAAATCTAATTTAATTTTGGTTGTCATAACGTAATGCATGGCGTCACTATACCAGAAGTCCAGAAAAAATCATGCAAGTTACTTCATCAACGAAAGAGAAAGAGGAGTAAGAGATGGTTATACACGGTTGGTTAGGTTCGGGTCACATGAGTTGAGTTAACTATTATTCAACAACTAATTTTGAAAACTACAAGATTAGCAAGCAACAAGAAAAACTCGTGAAGGACAAATTGGTAATTCCACTTTCGCGATATGGAGACCAATCATGAGCTTCAAATAGAGAGTGGAATCAGACTGAAGATCCCGCAATTTTGGGAAAGAGAGTGTGAGAAATGGCACACTCATCGCTGCTGCTTCTTGTGTTCTTCTGCGCCGCCGTCATCGCCGCCGGAGGATCCACCTTCGAGGAGTCCAATCCTATCCGTCTGGTGTCCGACGGCGTCCGCGATTTCGAGGAGCATGTCCGCCAGGTCATCGGAGAACGCCGCCATGTTCGGCGCTTCGCTCGCTTCGTTCGCCGGTTCGGGAAGCAGTACGAGACGGAGGAGGAGATGAAGAGGCGATTCGA
Organism: Aeschynomene evenia; assembly: GCA_013621005.1. Classification (NCBI taxonomy): domain Eukaryota; kingdom Viridiplantae; phylum Streptophyta; class Magnoliopsida; order Fabales; family Fabaceae; genus Aeschynomene; species Aeschynomene evenia. The sequence goes on along the minus strand of CM024263.1, from coordinate 29,998,771 downwards.
GATCTTCTCCGAGAGTCTGAAGCTCATCAGATCCACCAACAGGAAGCAACTCTCATACAAACTCGGTGTTAATCGTATGTGCCGTTGACTTTCTACTCTTACTTCTTTTTGTTGTTCTGTGTTTGTGAGGTTAGTGTTTGATGTGTGAAACAGAGTTTGCTGATTGGACTTGGGAGGAGTTCAAGAGGAACAGACTTGGAGCTGCTCAGAATTGCTCTGCCACCCTCAAGGGCAGCCACAAGATCACTGATGCTGTTCTTCCTGAGCAGGTAAATTAAGCTACTACAGTTGGTAACTGTTGCTGCTTTTTTTAATTTCTCAAGTTCTATTCTGACTTCTGAGTGCATCGAACTCATGCAATGAATGAATCTATCAACGGATCATATGAACTAAAATCGTCAACCCAATACGTGTAGAAGTACTTTCCTAGTCTTTTTTCTTTTTTTTTTTTTTTTAATTTTTATCGTTTTGGACAACTAACGAATCATTGATAATTTTCTTCTAGCTTTGTCGTTCATGAGTGATAGAGATATTAGTATTGTGATAAGTGATAACAGAAACATGCTATCGTGAGAAAATTTGACAGTCAAATCTAGTAGTCAGAATGATGGTTTCATTATTGATTCTTGCTTGAAATTTGTTAAAGAAATTGATAATATTTTATTGTTTATGTAGCACTAGTCACTACTACTGATAATAACATATGAAGTATTTCAATAAATGACAATAAGCTCATCAATTCCTGTGGTACAACTTGAAATGATAAGACGGGAGGATTGCATATACTTCTCCTTATATGTATTTAAGTAACATACTTGACAACTTCTAGTTCCAAACATCATTTTGAAAGTTGATTTTCCAAATTTGGGGGATTGGCAACTGTGAAAGGGACTGCAGCAGAGCCCTTGGTCTATGTTTGTTTGTGAAGAAACTTTGCTCTGAGAAGCCTTGTGTAAATTTGTTTTCCCTTTCTTCTTGTGTGCAGAAAGACTGGAGAAAAGAAGGTATAGTCAGCCCGGTCAAAAATCAAGGCCACTGTGGATCTTGCTGGACATTCAGGTTGGTTTTGAGTTTTGACCCTGACAGTCTGAGCGGAATAAACTTATTCTGTCTTGTATTGGTTCTTACCGTGAGATTTGTAATGTACAGCACCACTGGTGCATTGGAGGCAGCCTATGCTCAAGCTTATGGAAGGAGCATCTCTCTTTCTGAGCAGCAGCTGGTGGATTGTGCTGGTGATTTCAATAACAATGGCTGTAATGGTGGGTTGCCGTCTCAAGCCTTTGAATACATCAAGTACAATGGCGGCCTTGAAACTGAGGATGCATATCCCTACACTGGAGAAGATGGTGTTTGCAAATATCAATCTGAAAACGCTGCCATTCGGGTCCTTGACTCTGTCAATATCACCATGGTAATTAAACGGATATATAGTTCTCTGTTTATTGAGTGTGGTTGTTGACTCTGGAGGGACATGGCAGAATCAGATCTGTCTTGGCCTCACTTACACCTCAAGTACATCTAGATGAGATCTTCTAATTTTATTTATTGTGTCTTGGTTCAGAATGCTGAGGATGAGCTGAAACATGCAGTTGCTTTTGTTCGGCCAGTTAGTGTGGCATTTGAGGTAGTGACAGGGTTCAAACTATACAAGGAAGGAGTTTACACTAGTGACACTTGTGGCAGCACGCCCCAGGTGAGTAGTCTGCGAGAGAATGCCCTATCTTTGACATTCTAGTATTGTTTAATGCTATTTTCATTGCAAAATGCTATGCTATGCTCCTAAAGGTTTAATGCATTTGTTGTTTCTATTGGATTTATGGTGTCTCAAGGCACAGCTGCTGTTTTTGATGCATGCGTGTAACTGTTGGCATCATGATTTGTGATAAACTACCTTGTTTACTATACCTATGATACATATATTTTAACGTTGAGTAAACCAAATTAAGAGCTAAGGCACTCGTTCATGGGACACTAACAAAGATATACATTTGCCTGTCAGGATGTGAATCATGCTGTTCTTGCTGTTGGGTATGGAGTTGAAAATGGTGTCCCATATTGGCTCATTAAAAATTCATGGGGAGAGGATTGGGGTAACGATGGCTACTTCAAGATGGAATTGGGGAAGAACATGTGCGGTAAGGATCCATTGGACCTAAATTATTATAGCACAACGTTAAAGTGACCTCACCCAATTGTCTTTTTCTGTCTAGATAATTGGCATAGTATTTTCAAGCCTTTAGATTGTAAATCAATGAGCTACTGAAAATTTCATATCATTTACATCTCTGCCAAAGTTTTACCTTGCTAGATATTGATACTAAAAGCTGTATTTATAAGCTTATAAAAGTTGAGATTAATCATTTTGCAATTTCAGGTATTGCAACTTGTGCATCTTATCCTGTCGTGGCTTAATTTGTATGAAGAAAGATATGTGGTGCTTAGTAGGCAGCTTTGATGATTTCCACCTTGCTTGTCATGCTTTTTTACCTCAAAGGTGAAATGTCGTTGTAATATGATGATTACTTTACTACTAGTTGATGTTGATGTTGATTTATAAAATAAGTTTATAGTTGTGAATGCCCTCTCTTATTGATGCTGTAACCACATTATAAAATCATAGTTCAAATCGTGTATCACACAGACATAATAAGCTTCATCTCTTGTACTCCCGATTGTCTTGATCAATTGAAAGATACCATTATGGTTGTGGATTACTTTTTCACTTATTGGGATCCAAAACATCAAAGTTCAGTTCAATTTCAATAGCCTAAGAGGACGACATTTTGCAGAAATATCTTAGTGGCTCAAAAATGAAAAAATGAGCATTGCATGAAAAGCTAAAACAGTGGAAAAGCTGGATGTTGATTCCGTATTAAACCAGTTACAGCTGCTGAGAAGGATCTGTGGTAAGTGCAAACACAAACAAATAGTGTTCTTGGGTTGAACAGGGGAGCTATGTCTCATTTATCAGAGAGGAAACTAGTTATATATTATTCACCACTGCTCTTAAACAAAGAGTAATGAAGCAGCATTGAATTGAACTGCGTTTCCATATCACATCAGCTAACATTTTATAGTCCAACAGAGATCCTCCAACTCAGTCAAACAAACTTGAAGGGTCCTCCTCCTCATAGCAAAATTGACGTTATACATGCTACAACATGAATTATTATTTTTCTCTAGGGAGAAGAGATTTATGGTGGGCTTATTGGGCTTCTCATTAGACTATTCAATTCAGTAGTAATCTCTGTACTAGGAGGACTAACCCAAAGAAAAGAAAAATACAAGAGGAGGTGGGTAGGTTGGTGGTATGTTCTAGAAGTACAGTAAAGTTAGGGTAAAGAGGGAAATGGGCCTGAGTTCAGTAAAAGGGGAGGTAGGAATATAATGTGGGGCCGTACCGCCTTAAGAGTGTGACAGTGATGGATAGGGCCCTTTTGTTGCCAATTCATCAACGTTGAAATTTGAGAACCACACACAAACACACACGTGCTTCCCCCGACACGTGGCATCATCCCCTCTACTTCTAGGGATAAGCCCCCACTGCCTCCCTGCGCCAGCAACGTCCCACCCTCCTCCTTCTTTCACGTTTTTTAAATTATTAATCTCTTACTTCTACTATTTATGAGTTTAATTACTGTACGCTGATAATGAAAAATATTTTATATTATTATGCAATAAAAACATAACAAGTAATCTATTATTTCATTATATCAAATATAAATTTTAAGTCTGTCAGTAAGTAAGTAATAACTATGTTCTAATCTATAAGTATTGATTGTACGTGTTAGTAGCATCCTAGGTTTTAAAGGAAGTGAAGTATACTTCTAAATGATCTCGCAATGTTCCTATAGAAATAACCAAAGTTTAAATATTAAAAAGTTCAATTGTTATTCTAGTTATTTTCATTACAGTAACAATCATACGATTATTTAAATGATAATGTTTATAAAACTATTTTGGTGAAAAGAACCTTTCATTTAAACAATGAAAAACTAGTATAACCAAAGAGTAGTGCGAATGGCTTGAGAGAATATATTCTATAATTATCCTCTACTAAGAAAGCATTAATATACTAAAATATCATCCCTGCAGAGTTAGAAATAAAAGAAAAGACAAATGAAAAAATAAAATAAAATAAAAAGAAAGGAGAGGAAGGAGGAATAAACAAGAAATGGTGGTGGGTGAGTGGTGTGGGATCCACTTGATCCACTTCGAAGATCATAATCTTGATTTCTAATCCCTAAATCAAACGGTCCACAGTTAACCAATTCTTCGGCCCTCACTCCAGACATCAAATTCCAAAGCTGTAGTAAACAAAAATGTGCTATTAAATTTTGTTTTCCCTAAACAGATAATCCTCTCTGTCTTGTTTTTAAAACAACATTATTATTTATTATTAAATTCAATGAGGATAAGGTGTCACCTTCCTTCTCCTTTATTCTTTATTTATTTTCTACGACAATGCTTCTTATAAATCTTTTCAAAACTAAAATCGAAAACGCCTTTGATTAAATTAAACTATAATATTATTACAATAACAATTAATATTTCAACCACTGTTCTCTTTTTTTTTTTTGGTGTGTGATCGGCTATGGCGAAAAAATTCTGATACCCATGTGCACCTCACCAGATATTTATACCCTTATCTATCTCCATACCTTCCTGTTGTTTAACCATTCCATTTTCTACTATTCTTAGTTTTCTTCTTCTTCTTCAAAGTTCTCACAGACTCTGCTGAAACGATGTCGTTAGCTTTGGGAGGCAACGGAGGGGTTACGATCGAACGATCCAGCTTCATCCCCTGCGTCTCATCGACGTGCGATCGGGATTTTCCCGAGGATGATGAAGAATCTGACTCTTGCAGTTCATCCTCTTCCTCCTCCATCGGAGCCAACAGTGTTTCGTCGGAAGATTCCTCCGACCGCGAAGATTCCGGTGAAACAGAGGTGCAAAGCTCATTCAAAGGGCCTTTGGATACCATCAATGATTTGGAGGAGGATTTGCCGGTCAAGTAAGTCTTTTTGTGCCTTTTACTTTCATGTTTTCTTCTCAAGTTCCGAACTTTCCTTGTGGGTATTAGCGTATCGTTGATTTCGGGTCCTGGGGTTCTGTTTTCTCTTTCTTTTTTTTTTGGCACGTTTTGTTATTTCTGTCATCGGTTTAAGCATCTCGTTGTAAGAACTAAGAACAACAAAATACTACTATGTTTTTTTTTTTCTTGATTTTTGTAATTTACTGTTATACCCTTGAGGATCTCAAACTTTCTAGATTGTTTGTTATTGCCTGCTTTTCAATCTAGTATTCTGCTAGTGCCAATTATGGCAATTGTTGGTTCGGTTTGGTATTCATTAAATCAAGTAAGTTGTGGACATGTTTAGGGTAACCACTGCGGGAAGGAAGCATGTAGGGTGTGGGTGTGTGATACTTATAAGGATAAATATTTCACACAATTGCGAACTACTTTTTTTCTTTCTTTTACCACTGATTAACTTAGTGATCTGTTTTTTATTTTCATTTTTGGTTTGGGGAAAAGTGGTGGCTTGTGGTTTGCGGAATATAATCTTGTTCTTGGTATTTAATTAAAGTCGAAGAGTACTTAAATAGATAAGCATAATCATAATAGACCTCCACTAACTAACCACTGGTGATTTGAGATAGAGCATCTTTCGATTTAAAAAAAAATGATGCATTTGCAGGATATATCATTAAATTTCCAAGTTATGGAGTTGACTTCTGAGTAGGGGTCTCAAATGAAAAGATTGAATGAGTTTTGGATTGGATCATGATGGATGGTTGGACAGTAAATGAATAATTAGTTTATTTAGGAGTCATTAGAAATCTATTGACATCAATTAACCCATTCTAATCCTTTTTAATTGATGGAAATAGATGTTTATTCTGTCCATTAATCCTTTTTTTCTGGAATAGGGTGGATTTGTACTACTTATCCATTTGAAAAAACATTTTGCCTGATAAAGGGCTAACTCGCTCTGTCATAAATTTCCTAAGATTTTTAGAATGGATGCATTCAAAGTTCCTTTGCACCAAAAAAGAAAAACTAAATGCATTTTAAACTCTTCCTCTGTCCAAATACATTTCATTTTTTTGTACTTTTGGATCTGATAAATTTAGCCTTAAGTTTGTTCTTGGTTTCACCATATTTGTTAAAGTTGAGAAGTTTTCAAGATTTTGGTTATGTAAACGCATGGAAGAGATGGGCAAAGTCATGGAACAGGAGTAGAAAATAGAAGTGATGTGACAGTTTATACTGTGTGCATATATTCAGTCTGGAGGTTGGGTGGCTGCATTTTGATCCAGAAATGGAAACTTCAAGATGACCAAATACTAAACATTACATATCATTTTGCCAAGAGTTACAATAGCGGTTGGATTATGTGAAAAATTTGAGTTAGGTATAGTTTTATTGACTTATGTCATGCTCTGATCTTCATGTTATTCAGGAAAGGCATATCCAGGTTCTATAGTGGCAAATCCAAGTCCTATACAAGCTTAGCAGATGCTGTTTCTGTTACTTCCGTGCATGAGATAGTAAAGCCAGAGGACCCTTATGCCAAGAAGCGCAAGAATTTGCTTGCCCGCAACCTATTATTAGACAGGAGCCGCAGCTGCGCAGATAATCTCGGTGGATTATCAAAGCGAAAGGCTAACATCGGCCGAGGAACATCTTGTCTTACATTGAGCACCCTGAGCAGCAGCAGTGGTTGCAGCGAGGAGGGGAAAAGCTCCACATCGATATCTCCTCCTTGCCCTCTTCCACCTCTCCATCCACAAGGCAAAAAGTCATCGGCAAATGCACTACAACCTCTTCATCCTCCTGCTCAAAATGCTCCTCTTAGGTCATACTCCTGGTCTGATCTGCAATCTGTAGCCACAGAGGCTCATGACATGTCTAGCTTGGCAATTTGTAGTGGAGACAAAGGCAATAAAGTACACTGAGGTTTTGCCCTAAATTTGACTTGTTAGTTGTTAGAAATGCGGGTTTTATTATTAGTTCACACTTTTGAGTTTGTAATGGTAGCAGGGTACTTTGTGAACTCATTTTATATGTGTACTAATGTATTTGACCAAGAGTGTTGTATAATACATCTCAACTTTTGGTTCTCTATGACTCGTGGAAGCCTTTGTATCATCAAGTTGTTGTGGTAATTTACCTTTTCTTGTTATTGTGGTAATTGGGGTTGATTGCCATTGAAAGATAGTCTTGACATTCAAAATATGGAAGAAGAACTAAGATGATACAATGTTGAAATTGATTGCAGAGACAACGACGTTCCACACTATATGAAGGAAAATATTTGGAGTTATGGATATTAATTGTTTCTGGGACAACATGGGTTCATTTTTGGCACTTTGAAGTTTGCAGTTGCAGTCATAATCATTTCCACGCTTTAAGTTTGACTATAACTAGACTCTCATAAAACAGCCACAGGAAAGGACATTTCAATTATGATTTAAAATGACACTCAAGAATGGCACTAAGGGGTAATCACTACGAAAAGATGAAAATGAAGATTATATACATTTGAACAACAAAAACTCTAGTTATTCTTTTAACTTTACTTTTTTTTTATTTACTTTTTATAACTATTCATAATATCAAACTTAAATAGTTATTTTTCCTTTCTTTTGGTTTATGATAAGAGTAATGATATTTGAATATTTATTTTTGAATGTCCATTAATGATCTATCAAATTTAAAGGTGAAAATGATACGATAAAATTACAAGCGAGACATTTAATAAATCCTATACATTACCCCCAAGGAATTTGAAGAAACTTGACAAAAAACAAAACTTAAAAAACCAGAAGTTTATGGTAACGTTCTTCTTATGAATATATGGCCAAAACCAGTTGGTTTTACAGATGTGACTGCATTGTTCATGCTTCCAGTTGCGAGACACGTTTGGACCCCCCCATGCTTTTTAGTGCGAAGAAATAAATTACCCCCAAACCATTAATAATAATAAACCATGGAAAAACACACACACATAAGAACTCCTTAACATGGTGGCACCAACGTGAACTAGCTAGCTTTCTGCTCCTTATAATAGGATGATGATACCCTGAAACCATGGAAGACAGTTCGTAACTCATTCTATATATGATAGATATATATATATATATATATGACCTATCCAAATGCATGTAGATGCTGACAATATTGCCCCTTTAAGGACACGAAACATGCCATGCTTGTGCTGCCTCCACCCTGTCTCTCTCTGCAGTCAAAACAAGTTTCACACCCCAATCACACTACTCATCATATCATCCGTTTCATTCTAGATCATTACCGTGTTAACTGTCTTCCCTCACATTCTTCTTGCTACTATCCATCCACATTGGGTCTCTAAACAAAGGGGTTCCATCGTAACTGAAGCGTTGCAATGATTAATCAAGTGCCTTAACCCACTCCACCAAACATGTCCCTCCCCATGCAATCTCATGCCTCATGCCCCCCAAAGATCGTACCTTTTCACGTAGTCATATCCCAATACCCCCTGCCCCCCCTTCTCTATTTATACCCTGTTTCGCCATTTCAGTACCCTCAACTAAAGCCATTGAGGCATTTCACCGTCAAATTAAAACTCCAATCCAATGGATTCTGTCCCCAGCATCAACTCTTTCCCTTCCTCTCTCACCGTCTCCCAAGAGGACTTCATTCTGTTCCACAGGATGGACAGAGAAGTCTACACCATCCTCGTGGTCACCCTGGGCAGAGACCCTTCAGAGTCCATGCAAGTCCTCGCAATGTGGCTATGGCTCGAGAGGATTGGGTTCCGAAACGTGGTGGATAAGATCATTGCCTTGCCCATCATTCTCATCAATGAAGTTGCGGAAGAGACGATCACATGCTTGAACTACGTTCACACCATCCTCACTCACACTTACTCTGTAGAAACCATGGACATCGCTCTGCTGCAGAACATATTGGACAAGGAACTCACATTCCAGTTCCTGTATGAAAACAGAGTCGATGCCATCGAAGGCGTCGAGAAACTGGTGCAGGAAGTTTGCGCCAGAGCAGTAACCGACATCATGCAGCAGAGCATTGCAAGGAACACGAATGAGAGAATGGCAGAGGCACAGCAGAACAACATGGGTAATGCGGGGCAGAGCAATCCAGAGAATAACAACAATGGTGGGAGGTTCTGCTTTTTTGGGACAATTGGGCCTGCTAATCTGGTGAGAACGATGCAGAATGGTGGTGAAGGGGTGCCGGCGGATGAGAGGACAATGTTCGTGACGTTCTCGAAAGGGTATCGAGTTGAGGAGTGGGAAGTGAGGGAGTTCCTGAGGATGGCTTATGGGGACTGCGTGGAGGCGCTGTTCATGCAGGAAGTGCCGCAGTATGAGCAGGCACTGTTCGCCAGGATTGTGTTTCACAGCGAGACCACCATTGATATGATACTCAGAGGTGCAAGTAAGGCCAAGTTCAGCATCAATGGCAAGCATGTGTGGGCCAGGAAGTTTGTCCCTAAACACGCCACCAGGACCACCACCTTGCTCCCTGTTACATCCACCAACTCTCCCGGCGGGGAACCATCATCATCATCTGCCATTCGCAATGCAAATTAATAATACTATAACTATGAGACCAGTTATTTTATTTACTTATGTTTGGTGGTTTTATTTTTGTTGCTGCTGTTTTTGTTTTGTTTGTCTTTCAATTTGTGTTTTGGCAAGTTGTTGTTTTATTTTCAAGTACTGGTCTGATATTATTATAATGTAAGGATTGAGGATTTTGATATATTCTAAGCTTGTGGTTAAGGTTGTTGAAATCATACTCGAGAGATTATTATTATTACAATAATACTAATGGGCTTATTTTGGCTTTGGTTTTGGGCCAAATAATCATTGAGATTGTAATGAGCTGAGTAATTATGGCCCAAAATCTCATTTATTGGCTGGTTGGGCTGGTTTTATATTGTTCATTTAGCATCACCCATATTATTATTATTATTTCACTGAAATTTTAAGTCCGAATCTGTTATTTTTGTAAGAACGTAACTGAGGAGAAAATATAAATAAACGCTATGTATGTAGGCATGTATATATGTATTCACGTTAATGAAGAGTAGAGTAGTCGAATACCACCACCTTTGCGAAATAATCAAAGCGTTGAAGGTATATGAGTACTGGGCCTAATTTGGGTCATGGATTGAATAAGTAACTGGGCCTAATTTGGGTGAATAAACAACCTCAATCAGTTTGTTGGGCTCTTAAAAAATAAGGATCCATGAAAATATAGCCGAATGAATGAATAGCTTCTCCCTCCCGTCTCGCCTGTCTCAGCGTCAGCGATGTGCAGTGGCAGTGGCAGTGGGTGACATTTCGCAAATTGCGTGAAAAAGAAAAGATAATCGCCTTCTCTGTCACTTTTCGGCACTCAAAAGTAAGTTACGATCATACAAAGTGTATACTACTAATACTTGTTTTATAAGTTGAGACACTTTCGTTCGATGATGGAAATGGTTCGAGAGAGAATTTTGGAAATGTAATTTATTGAGTCTGATTTTCGCAGGTTCTGTGTAACTCGACCTTGCAAAAATGGAAGCGGGGTCGAACGGGGAGGAACCCACTTCATGGGACGAGCTCTACAACATCAATTTCATGCCTTCTGAGTTCTTCCTCAAGTTCCGCAAACAAGTTCAGGGTATTCGAGTTGGTCTCAACTTGGAGGTCATTTTCTTCTACTCCACCATCTTATTTCGCTTCCAATTTCTATTTACATCAATAGGGTTTGGAGCATGCTTAGTTTATCATGTATCAATTAGAATTAGGAGATCCAATTTTAGTTCTCTTGTCTCTGTTAATTATTTATGTATATGATGGTAATTATTTCTTCTAATTTGAGGGGATCATTGTCTCAATGCAGTTCTATAATACCCCAATCAATGAATATCAAGCAAAGCTTGTACTGAAGCCTTTAACACCTGAATGGAAGTGGAAGTTAATTTATGAGCCTATTCACCAAGATTTCCGTATTCTCTCAAAAAAGATCCCCATTACCAAGTTCCTGAATCTTCAGGTTTGATTATGCCGAACTTCTTCTTCCTTATTCATGTATCTATGCTTATCTTGATCTGTGCAGAAATATTTGAAAATAATATTAAATGTGGCATTTTTTTCTTGTATGTATTGATTCTTACTCTGTTGCTGTTGATGCCATGATAGGTTGATCTCTCGCTTTCTGGAAAATTTCATATTTGTAGTGGTTTACGCTGACATAAACAGTGCAGGTTGGTGTAGGACACAATTTTCAGATGCATGCTACTGGTTGGAAATGGAAGCTGACCACATGTTTGGGTGGAGACGGTGTATCCCGGATCCGAAATAAGACATCAGTTGGATTGTTTCCTGGCTTTGATTTACGGTTTGGATGGAGGGCAGACTATGTTCTTCCTGAAATTACTGGGCAAGTTTCAAAGTCTTATCCTCTGGCTAAGATACACATTATGATTTTGATTCTACAGATTTAAATGTTATTCTATTACATTCCTGGTGTCGAATCTTACAAGCTATTTAGATTCGTGTCACCAAATTCAGTTTATTCATGAATATGACTGATCGGTTCAAACTTTAAACCTTAACAGGGCTCTGGGTACTGATGAGCCACTGTTCAACATGCAATCAGGACGACTACAAGCATCTCTTGATAGAGTGGAGGCCATCTTAACCCACAGTGATGATGTTTGATTTGGGCAAATAACATAGTACAAGAGTGTGTAAATCAGGTATGTTATAGATAATCCTCATTCCCTTTTGGAACATATGCAAACAGGACATATATAAGACTTAAATATATACTCAAAGATGAAAATATTACGCTTTTCTTTTCAAACTGATTGATTTTTTAAGCTGTCAAGAAACAAGTATTAAGCAGAAATAATTATGCATTTGTTTGGTCTGTGGACACTGAATTTAAGCCTGTAATTGATAGAGGGGGGAAAAAAGGCAAAAAAGAAATGGATATTACTATTAAGAATCATTTCCTGTAATATAAAACTGCACTGGTGGGTTTAGGTGACAGCAAACAAAATCACTTTCATGGTAGCCTCTTATAGTTGTTGTTACCTAAATTGACGACTTTTCCCAATCTGGATATATATTCGCAGGAGATTAACTCAAATTTGGAAATTGAAAGTGAGTCACTACATATATTTGAACTGCCTGCAATGCTCAAAACGGAGTTAAAGCTGATACCGGGAAACATATTTCAAAGTTGTGACATAAAAAAAATCATTGGGGAGCGGGTGATGGGGAGCGTGATCAGTCATATTAGTCAAAGGACTATTTTTGCTTTCTGCATACCCTATTTCCAATATAACCAAGCTATTTACAAGCTTCGCCAGGATGATAATTTGTACATTAAAAAATTCAACAAAATCGAGTGATTTGGCTATTTGTTCTGTAGTTAGTACTTGTTTCAAACTCAAATTTTAGATATTGCAAGTTGCTTATTTACTATGGATATTATCCATACTGTAGCCTTTCCTTGTCAATTGCACTAAATTGAATTGAGATTTATTCATGAAATGACAAACTAATACCCGTGCCCGTAAAAATGCTCAATAATATTCATTACCAGAGTAATAATAATACCCCTCTTTGTGTGAGATGATCACTCTTTCTACTCAGAAAAATTGAACCTTATGCTCCATGCTTGGTTTGTTTAAATTCTGAAATAGGCCCATGAAGTCATGATTTTACATCATTCAACATGTGATTCCTAATTTAGGCACTTAAACACTGCATACTTTATCAGAAACATTTCGAATGCCTTAGGAGGGAATATTGCACCATCCAAGAGTGAGTAAAAGTGGGTCCTGCTTTTTCTATCCTAGCCGTTACAGCCTAGGCTTAACGTTCCCTTTTCATTTCACCTGCTTATAAAATTTCAAATTCTCTTCACCATCTTCCCCAAGATCATAAGCATTATTTCACAATTCACACACTCCAGAAAATTCAACACACCACAATGGCCTCTACCAAGGTTAGAAGAACTGCATGCTCCTTCACAAGCCTCCTCCTTAGTTGCTTAAACTTTGCTCTGTTCATAATTTCTGCAGCATCTTTTGCCCCCACAATCCTCCTCAAGATGCCCCCAACTTCATTTGGCATGGCATTCCTCATGGTCTCTGGGATCTCACTCCTGTCTTCTTTTGTAGGGTTCTACTCACAGCTCACATACTTCTGTTTCCTCACTCACACTTCCCTTGTCCTAGCCTCACTGATAGGACAAGTTCTCACCATTTTGGCATTGTTCACAAGAGAGAAAGCAAGCCTCACATTGCTGAAATCGCCCCGGGACCCGAAAGAAGCAAAGGTTTTGGTGAGGCTGGAATGTGGGGCATTGATGGCAATGTGCATGTTGCAGTTGATGGTGTTGATGCTGAGCTGTGCAGTGCATAGCTGTTGGGTGAAGGATTATGAGGAGCTTGAAGCAGAGAAAGAGGCCTCTGCAAGGAAGAGGAGTAAAAGGATGGCCAAGGTTCAAGAGGAATCCATGGCTAATGCAACCAAGATTGCAGAGATTAAAAATGTGGAGTTGGATGAGAAAATGAGAAGCAAGAATGTGAAGTGGGTGAAGACTGATTTTGAACCCTGAAAGGCTTCTCCTCCATATCATTACTCTATCTTTCCTTAGTGCAGATATTTGCATATCAGTTTTCTTATGTAGCCGTTGCCTATTGTTGGTGTTTTGTTTGTTGGGGTCACTATGGGTGTGGCCATTGAATGTTTCAGCATTCAAAGTGTTGTAGTAACCTAAGAAATTTCTATTGGTTGGCAAGTATCAAATGTGTTATTGAATAACAATTTGCACATCCATCTTCATGCTTAAGTAGCTAAGCACTCTTGTGATCTTGTCTCTTTTTCTTTTTTATTCCCATCCCTTAACAAGAAGAAAAACCTTTGAGAAACAATATACTTTTACAAATAATTAATCGATAATAATCTTTCAAAAGATAACTTCAAGTCAATGATTACAACTTCCCTTCACGCCAAAAAATAAGTCTTATTTTACTTGCAGCTAGTTAAGACCCATGTTACCAATGATTAGGTTCTACATTAAAAATAATTATCCAAATAGCCCAATAATTATGTGTAGAGGAAGATTCTAAAAGACAGATTAATGCAAAGTCATGTTCAAGGAATAACACTGGAAGGTGCTCAAAGCTTGTAAACATGGGCTTCTAGCACCGCTGGTTTTGGATTCCGCAACTTGTTTTACTTTTGGATTGGAACAGTTCGGATTATGGGCAAATTCTTTCTAATTCCAATTGTAATGTTACAACTAATTACAATTATCTTCATATATAAAACATCAATTTTATAGGAGCTAATGATTACTAAAGAAACAATGTCTTTCAATTTAATGTGGAATTCATAAAATAAATTGATGATATCAATTATTATATTCATTGAATTACTAATCGCTCCCTAAGGGTGTGTCTGCAAAGTTTGGGTTTGGAGGGGAGGGGAGGGGAGGGGAGGGGAATGAGAGATTTTGAAGAGTGTAAATGTGTTTGGGAGTTATATTGAAAGGGAAGGGAGGTGTTTGAAAGAATTTTAAAATCCTCCAAACTCCCCAATTTTTAGTTCCTCCAACTTGGAGGATTATCAGACTCCCAAACAAGAGGAAAATCTTGCCTTCAAGTTCCTTCCTTTCCTTCCCCTTCCTTTCCTTCCATAACCTCCATCTTCCTTCCCTTCCTAAATCACAAACAAAGCCTGGATTTGAATTTTCAACCATGGTTGGCTTTCCTGTCATATTGCTTTGAATTGCTCACCTTATTCTATCATTTATATTTAGAAAATCCACTATTTTTATTGCCCAAAAACTCTAGTATTCATTTCCATGAAACACAAGATTCAACTGTTAACGATAAAATTATTCGGATAAGATATATATCAAGTTTGAAAAATATCTAAACTCTATAAACAATTCCCAATTGGAAGCTTCAATGTTTTTCCATACATGTACGGAAAATTGAATGAAAAAATGAAGTAGGGTTTTCGTATAACCATGAAATTGAAGGAAGAATATCAAACAGATTTTCTCTTAATCAATATATTACGCTAAAAGATATTCTTAACAGTATTATCTTTTTCAAGATTGAGTATTTCAATTCTAGGTATTTTTTTATTGAGTAAACTCCCAAACTAGTCCTTGACAATTTCAGCATCGAACAAGGTGGTACTTAACAATTGGAAATACCCTAACTGGTCCCTGACAATGTCAAACGTCGGATATCATAAGGTCCTTGGACGGAAAACGTTAACAGTGTTAATGACAATTTCATTTTTGGACAAATTGGTCCATGACAATTTTATTGTTGGAAAAATTAGTCCATAATTTAATTTAATTTTTCTTCATTTATCTTCTTTATTATAATATGTATTTTTAAGCACTCTTAAATCAACTTTATATATCTCATGTTTGATTATTACCACTCTAAATGCATTTATTTTATTATTTCTAAAATGTCATTTATTAAATTTTACTTGTTTAAATCTTCATATTTTATATTATGCATATTAAAACTTATACTAATAATTGATATTAAATATAAAAACTAACTATTTTAAGTTGTATAAAATTTAGAATAAAATAAATATATTATCTTGTAAGTGTTTTAATATTTTCAATAAAAAAAATGAAAAATTACTTTAATTTTTTTTTAAACAAGTAAATTAAGAAGTGTGATATCTAAAATTATTAATAAAAAAATTATTACTTTATCAACAATTTTTTTTATAGATATACTAAAATAATTGCATTAAAGAATTGACAATTTTCAAATAAAAGATATATAGATTTGATTTAAGCATGTTTAGAGTTGAATATATGTCAATAAAAGTGATAAAAGCTAAAAGAATTTAAAAAATAATTAGGGATTGATTTTTCTAAAAATAAAATTGTTAGGGACCAATTTGTCTAAAAATGAAATTGTCAGTAACACAGTTAGCTTTTCCGTCCAGGGACCTTATAATATCCGACGTTTGACATTGTCAGGGACCAGTTAGGATATTTCCGATTGTCAAGGACCACCTTGTCCGACGCTAAAATTGTCAAGAACCAGTTTGGAGTTTCTCTCTTTTTTATTTTAATTCAATAAAAAAAAATGGGGATGTAGATGCAAGCAATTATTAAGAACCAGCTAGTTTGGTTCGAAACTGCAGTGTCTCAATCATGATCATCCTCACAGATTATCTATTAGTATAAAATAAACAACAGAACAGAACAGAACAGAGTGATAGCCATATTATCCATATGCTATATCCATAATCTGTTGTTGACACTCTCAAAATCCTTACACAGTTCAGAAAACAGTGCCTACTTTTGTTACTTGTTCACTCATCCATTCAGCAAAACGATAAAGTTTCAACAAGGCACGCACGCTTTTCTTCTCTTTACTCTGCCAAATTCTTCACCTTTTTCTATACCCTCTTATTCTTTTACCTTCCTGAGCACAACACAGGCAAAAACACAAACACCCACTTCAAATCAAAGACAAAATCATGCCTTGTTCCATTTCCATTTCCATTTCCATGTTCTTCCGAGTTTCTCCCACTCGTTGCAAATGCAGAGGATTCTCTGCTTCTTGGGCAACGTGAGTTTTTAATCTCTGAACCATTATTACAGCTCGTTTTCAGCTCTGTATTGAATTTAATTTAATGTGAACAGGGCAATGGATTCGAATTTTTCTCCAGCGATGAATAGTAAGAAGAAGAAGGAACTTTCGGTGCAGCTTTCGAGTTCAACACCACCCATCCCAAAGTCCGAAACTTTAAGGTTCTGCGATCTCCGTTTTGACCGGTTGCAGCCATCGGATCAAGAATTGGATCAGCATAGTAGGTTTGAGTTTGGCCAATTTGTTGCACGACAAGCCTTGCTTGATGAAGAGTATTGGGTAAGCCATAAAATTTTGGGATAAAACAAAAATTGTTTTTTTTTTTTTATAATTGGTGTATAACTTATGGTTTTGGGTCAATGTTTTCTATGTTTATTTATTTAATTATTGATGTTGTGTTAGACAGCAGCATGGCTAAGAGCAGAAAGTCATTGGGAGAATCGAACATATGAAAGGTATGCATCAAAGACACAGCATATCAGATTGGTTTTTCCATGACTATGGTCTTAATTGGGATCATTGACAAAAACTTGATTGGTTAGTGATAGAGATTCAGAAGAATGAAGTTGAAGCGATTTGTTTGTTTATTGAATCGATGGATTGTGCAATTTTTATAAAAGCAAACAGTAAACCACATCAAGTGTATTGATCTAGATGAGACTTTGGCTGCCACTAATTCTAATGATGTTTTCTCCAGATATACTGATCATTACAAGAGGAAATTTGCAGATCAGGTAGGACTTTATGCATATTACTCTGCTCACTGTGTATTGTATATTGTATAAACGGTGTGTCCTTTAGGAAAATCTTGATAAGAATTGCCATTGCTTAGGAATTTAATGCGATAAAAAGGCGGTGCAAGGTGCAAAATGGGGAGCGCTGCACATGCATCATCACGGTAAAACAATCTCATCTCAGATCTAGAATCTAGATGTAAACATCAAAGCTTGATGTCAAGTTCCTTTCCCTTTGATAGTTAATTGTCCTTGCTTGTGTGTGTTTGCCCTTAATGGTGTTTGGAGTCAAGTTTATCAGGTGAGGAAGGAGCAGAAGAATGTAAAACGCTCAATATTGAAGAGTGTTGTAGGGACCCTTGATTTGAATATCCGATACATGCTGCAAGGAGAGACCTTTCCTGGAGTATGTATATCACAAATTCATTCTCATTCATGTGCTAATCTGAATGTACATAGGGCTTCTTAATCTATAACCTGGAAGGGGTTGTTGATGATCTTCAAATTAATCATTTTTTTCTGCAGGAACGGGTGAAGGCTCCTCCATTTTGCAGCATCAACAAAACACCATCAAGCAGATATGGCTATATTGCAAACCTATGTGTTGCCAAATCAGCACGCCGCCAGGGCATTGCAAGAAACATGTTGTATTTTGCTGTTGAATCTGCAAAATCTATAGGTAATAATAATATGAGCACTGAAGTAAGAAGAACTATTACAATTGATGTAAGCACAAATGAATCCAAAAAGACCGAAATGACATAGTTTACTATGTATTTTCCGTATTAATCTAGCAGGTGTAGCACGTATATTTGCACATGTGGATAGGAACAATGGACCTGCACAATTATTGTACCAGAACATGGGCTTTGAGGTAACACATATGCTACTTCATCTTTATTTGTATATATATATAATGGACTAATAATTCAGACCGTTTCCTCGTCCTATTTTCAGATGGTTGAAATGGCAAACTCTCTATTGCTAGATGAGCAAACATATTTGCTCAGTTTACAGATGTAAAACACCAAAGGTTATATATAAGCTTATTGCTCTTCTCCGAATTGGTAGCTTCATTGATAATTGTGAATTACAAAATCCATATACGCCTTGTAAATTACAGTAATAGAGGTATGATTTTAGTTAATGTAAATGCATGTAAAAGTCCATGCTATTCCAATATGAGAGTTTGCTTTTTTTTAAAAAAAAAATTTATTTTCCCCCTTTTTCCTTTCTAAGAGAAATAGTGATATTTCCTTTATTGCGGTGAAATTTCACAAAAGAGCAGAAACTGTTATGTACGGATTACAATATTGATGAAGAAATTACACAGATATTCTATTGTTTTTATTGATAGTTTTGGAAGTATTTTGATGGCTAATCATCATATTCGTTCTGTTTAAAAAATGAAACGAGTGAAGGTTTTAGTTTGTATTTGAAGATTGGGATTGCTATCTTTCAATTTGGTTGATTCATCTTTGAACGCACCCTCCCTAGCATATTACTACTCAAGAATTACAACTCTAAATCTCCAATGCCTCGGTTTTCAATTGGAAATTAATCAGTTGAGGCAACTTGAATAAAATTTTCAACATCCAATCAACCTTTGGCGTACTAAACTCAAGGAATTAGTTAAACGAGCTAAAAATATTCTTCCTTTCATGTAATGAGAAAGAAACAACTAAATTATTTGCCTCGGTTCAAGTTTCTATTAGAGTGTACAAATGATATCTATCCTCTGTACAAAAGGAATAGGGATGTACTCTCTGCTAGAATGAAGAATACACTGCTAGTCTCATCTGTATATGTTTGGCAAGGAAAACCAAAACAATGTACACTTCTCCACCAACATTTGGAGTATTACAGTCAACAAATGAAGAAATTTCACTAATGTATTTGCCCAAACAAAAGGGTGTTTTCCTTGCCTCTTCAGTTAGCACCATGTCAGCAGAAAGTTAAGTCTGCTTGTGCAAGATGTCACCATCTATATATCTATTATTATTATTTTCTTTTTTATTCTATTACTCTTCTATTCTATTCTATATCTAATTTACTGAGACTGGTGAATAACGCAAAGCACCTTGATAAGGATCAGGCACCTTCATATGTTTCAGTAAAAGAGACATCTTCAGTCCAACGATCTCGATCCCTGGGTTTGAGTACCCATTCAGAAAAACATCTGTTACCTGCAAAAATACATAACTATTAAAACCTGTTCCTGTGAATCATATCATTTTATATATTTTCGCATGAATACAAGAAAGTCACCATAGAAATGCACAGAAATGCCTCAGGTGGGTGAAATGATAGATATACCTGTGAGCATCCAAAAATTTTAAGAAACTTCAGTGAGAAGCAGTTATCTACGATCAAACCCAATTGATCGTCTGTCAAATTTCGGCACCAAGATAGATCGAGTGTATGCAGATTTTTTGCATGGCTTGCAAGTGATAAGGTTGTGTGATGACCAGCCTGGATTAACAAAATTCAGCAGGCACTCAGAAAACAAAACAGTTGGCTGCCAGAACTAAAGAGCTAACTAAACGTCTGAACCGTATGGCAGAAAGATTGACAACAGCCTAAATTATTAGCCAAAAGGAAACATTCAAGGGTAAGCTTGGGACATGTTCTCTTCCTCCAACAGGAAGACGATGCTCGTAATTCCATAGAGAACCAGACAAATAACATACCAGGATCATGTTCACATAAACTTATTCCAATCAACTATCCTAATTTAACAAGATTTATTATTCTTTACAATTATAATTAATTATGAATTCGATTTTTGAAGGTAATGTTGAAAATAAATTGCTGCACAGAATAAATACCAAAGTGCCTGCTTTAGTAAAATTATGACCAGTGATAGAATAGAAAAACAGTTGACTCTTCCAGTAATCTAATCACACATGATCTAATTCTTTTGAGGTGAGGTTGAAAAAAGATCAATTAATCTTTTTATGAGCAGGGAGAAATACTTTCGAGCATGTCAAGATGTTCAAGGGCCAATGTGTATATAGTGTGCTGTGTGTGTAGCATGCACATCCATACAAATACACCTATGCTGTGAGGCAGTGGGCAGTCAACAAGGAAATGTAAAAATGTACCTTCTTGATGTTATTGAGTGAAAGTTCTTTCAAGGACTCGCCAGTGATCCCTATAAATGCAGCAATTGCTTCGTCACTGTAACAGAAAAAAAATGTTATGCTAATTTACTCATCAAGATTACAGAAAATAACCACTCTGAAACACCACTCAAGGGCACTTAAGCATATCATGCATACATATACGTGGTAACAAGATATATGGAAGAACAATGTTCTCAAATTCCTGAGTACAGGGTAAATATGCAAAAGTATAATGAAACACAAAGATAATGACAGAGAACAAAAGTACACCTGAATTCACTGCGGCAGAGCTTCAATGTATGGAGTGCTCGACAACTATTGGCAAGATATCCAATAGATAAATCTGTCAATTTGCACAAGTTCATAAGGTCAAGCACACACAGGCCAGGACAATGTTCAGCAATGACTTTCACCGATACATCTGTCAATTTTCTGCACATTCAGAACCATAAATTAACAAGGTAAAGAGACAATTAAATTTTAGTAATGAAAGAAAATAAGGAAATTACAATTTGGTGAAATCCAAGCAAAGTGTAATCACCATTTGACCACACCCTAATAGGATTAACCATAACTTGAAGATTTCAACCCATGATGAATCATACAGCTCAAGAATACTTACATACAGTCCTTTAAACCAAGCTCCTTCATGTTCTGACCACGGGCAATGAGGTAGTTCTTGATGAATCTATCACAAACATTTTGAATGCCACACAATGACAACACTTCTATATGTTCAAGTTTCTTTAGTGCTGGCAGAATTTTTGCAGCATCAATGTTCTGGCAATCATCAAGATACAGCTCTTTCAAAAGTGATCCCAACGAGTCAGCCAAAATACCAATACTGGCAGATGTGAGAAGGGAGCACTGGCTTAGATTTATTGATCTAAGCGCTGGGGCAGAAGAAACTAGCACACGTAACCCCTTATCTGAAAGACGGCATGCACCACTGAGGGACAGAGTAGTTAATCTAGGTAACAATAACCACCTCGGATGCTGCTCCAGAATATAATCAGGTATACAGCGTCCACACTGGTCAAGTTGTAGCACCTATTCCACAAGTAAATACATAACCAGAACTCAGATGGTGCTGTATGTAGAAATAGAACAACTGCAAATTAAATCTTCAAAAATTATACAGGTAATGCGAAAACCGAAAGCTAGCATATGTATTGTTAAAATTAAACAACAGAACAGGGAATACCCTTCAAAAGAAATTAACTACACACACATGACACTTAATAAAAATGAAAAAACAGCATGCTCTGAGAATCATTCAAAAGATATCCAAAATTGAGATTCTCCAGGACATGAAAAGAACAGTAAACTAGTAAATAAAGCTAGTCATTTTTCACAAGCTAACTGGAATTCAACAATCAGCAAACAGAAACCAAATTAAAACTGTCTAGGCACAGTAAGTCAGTAACAAAAAGTTTGTAGGCAAGCATCTCTAATCAACTAAATTCTATCCGTAAAAAACAAATTAAACACGAGGTTCAACCATAGCTGAATTACCGGAATTGACAACAACTATCTAACAATTCAAAGAATATACCTCCAACTTGGTAGTGTCACAATCTTTAAAAGATTTTGAAAACTGTTCCTCTGACAACCATGAGCAGTCCCTCAGGCGAATCTCGGTAGGAGACCCACTAACAAGGAGTTCAAAAGAATGAGTGTTCATCCTTCGAGAGTCACATAGCAACTGGCTAAGCCTGTGCCTCAGATCATCTGGGACACCATCAAGTGACACAATTGCATCAGCATTGCTGGCAAGAATCTTAAGGCACAGTTCTTTCAATGAGGGGGGCACTGAAACCCTTGCCCCCATCATACCTTGTTCATTCCTTTTAGGAACCCAAGTTTTAGTTTGCACATTTTTCATCCCCTTATCTTTCAAGGACTTCATAGCTATAGAAAAAGGGGTTGGCCCTTCATCAATTGGAGGTTCCACCTGAGCCTCAGGGGAAGAAGATGATATGTCATCATCCTTATTATCGTTAGCATCCGGCTGGAAGCGAGCGAACCGAGAAGCATTCTCCTTGGCTATGTCCCTGAAACGTTCCCTCCTTCTTGAGCCAGCCCCTTGTCGTAGGCGGGCAAAAAATTCATTTTCATTTTCTTTGTACATGTGAAGGTTTGAATTGTCTGGTTTCGGTGCTCGAAACCCAGATTCATCAAAAGCATCAGATAAGAAATCAATTTCAATCACGGCTTCCTTCATTTTCTCTTCTAACTTCCTCACACTAACATCACCACCGCCTTCATTCTCATCGTCATCATCAACTATTACAATAACCCTTTCGTCCACAGCATTAGTATCAGTACCACCACGATCATCCAACTTCCTCTTTCCTCTCGGATCACCTTGATCCTGCTCAGGTAATAACACCGAACTAGGAGGAAATTGAAAACCCAAATTAAGATTTCCGTCATCTAGTTCTCCCGTTGCTGTTGTTGTTTTGGTTCGTTTGGGAGTGGCATTATCTCCATCGATGGATGGGCCAAACCCCAGACGATCAAGGGTTCCTCTTTTGAGAAGACCTTGGCCTCTATCATCACCACCACCACCGTTTGATGATGATCCAGGTAGACCATCGGGAAATTCGGTGTTAGGGTTGTCGCTGTTGTTGAGGAATTGGGAAAGGATTCTGTCAAATTCGATATCTTGGTCGTAAACCCCAAACTCCTCAGTGGCGAGGGAATTAAGAGGGGTTGGTTGTTGCTGCAGCTGTTGTTGTGGTTGTGCTTGTGGTTGTGGTTGGTGGTGGTGAAGCCAGTGAGGGAGAAGTTGGGTTTGGCCATCGGAAACGGTGCGATTGGGGTTGATGATCGGGAAATGGAGAAAAGCGGAATTGGGATTGGGATTGGGGGGTGGTTGGGATTGGGGAAAATAATTGGGATTAGGGGTAGTCCCCACAGGCATGAGCGGTGGAAACAACGGAAATTGGAATTGAGGCGATGAAGAAGAAGAAGCAGCAGAAGAAGGATGATGAGGAAGAAGAGGAGGAGGAGGAGGAAGGTGGGGTTTTGGGGGACTTTTGTTGTTTAGGACCATTTTGTTTTTGTGTGTGGGAGTGAGAATGGTACTGTGTGGTTGGGTGCAGAGGAGAGCAGAGAGAGAGAGAGAATGTGTCTGTTTGGGATTTATAGGCTTTTGGGGGTTTGGATTGGAGGAAGCTCCCCTCTCAAACATGGGTGTTTGTGTGGAGGAATCCCCAATTCATTTGGAAGTTGGAACAAATAATAGAAAAATAATAATACCATATAGTACTAATTGTGTACTATATAGTATACACGGAGACGAGACGGAGAAAGAAAGAAAATAACGAGGGACTGTAATTGTGGTGCTGTGTACATATTATATGATGGGAGAATAGAAACTTCCTCCCTACACCTCCACCTTCCCTGCTCTCTCTCTCTTTTCCCGCCACACCCACCTTTTCTAATACCTTCTTTTGTTTTTCTTGCTACCATCTCCTTCTACTATCTTCATTTCATAGTAACATCTTTTTGAGTTTTTTATGTTCACTTCAATTTTGATGCACCGATAGTGTAAATGTATTTATATTATTGTCCAATCAAAACATTCTGTTTATATGACCTTTCAGATATTAAAAAAGAGAAAATATAATCATAGCTGACATGACATTACATGATTGGATGACTGTGTAAAAAAATAGTACACTATAGTAGATGAAAATTAAATTATTTTTTAATTTATCTAGATATATTTTATGTCTAGATACATTAGTTTTTCAATAAACCAAACAAGTTAAAACAACTATTATTATATAATAGAGAAAGTATATTATTAGAGGAAGTATATTACACTTTACTTATTACTCACTCCGTTCACTTTTAATTGTCTTTTAAGGATATTGCACACTTATTAAGATACTCATTAAAACATATAAATTTTTTTTAAAAGAAATATAATAATAGATATATCCTTATAAGAATAGTTGTATAACTTTTTCTCCTAGAATTAATGTGGGAATAAAGTTGAAAAGGAATAATAAATGCATTCTTAAAAATAAAAAATGATAAATATTATTAGACAAATGTTAATTGCCTAGAAAGACAATTAAAAAGTGGACGGAGGGAGTAATAAATAATGTTTTTCATTAATAATCCTTTCTTATACTACTATTATTCAATCCTACTCCATCTTAGTTATATTCCTTTGGTCAATCCTCTATACCCTTTGCGTTGAACGTCAACGAATTCATTAAATTGCAATTTGCAGGCCACAACAATAACTTTTTATTATTAATAAATAAAAAAAATTAGTATTACACTATTTTTGTAAAATAATATAATAATACTGTTTCATTGTGGACTCATTTAAATGAGATAAAAGTCAGCAAAGAATGAAAATGAGCCGCACTTAAGAAAAAAAAATTATAAATGAGGTTTGTAGTATTGTGACTTTTGGATAGATGAAGAAGAGAAGAGTACTAGTTTGTGAAACTGTGCAAATGGAGGGCTGCTTTTGGCATTCATGAAAGATATCAATTGGTAAAGGATAACCATTACTAATGGAATCAAATAAAACCAAATCAACTTTGGTAGTACTTGGGATGTATATGACAAGATAATTCAAATAAAAGGTAAAAAAGTAAATATATACAATGATTTAGTTTAATTTTGATGTATTAACTATGTAAAGAAGTTTAATACTATCAATTAATTTATATTCATCCGCTTATACGATTTTTTAATTAGTAGGCGGTTAAGTTAAACATTTTTTACTTACATGACAATATTTGATTTGTTAATAAGGTAAATTTTATATTATTGTCCGTATATCAAAATTATATCCATATAAATACCTGAAAAAATTATTTTAAAATTTAATGTGTAAATTTATTTTATTTTCTTTTTGGTGTTGAAATCAAATAATCAATTCTGGTATTTGGAATCAGATGGTAAAAATCAAATTAATTTGACTACATGATAATTTTTTACTCTAATAACACCTTAACAATAACACTATTATTGTTTTAATAATTTCAGGTTCATGCATCTTTACTTTGATGGATAAAATAATTTAAGAAATAATGATAAACCAATTCAAAAAGCATTTTAAAAAATATTTTACATTGTCAACCAATAAAAATTGTCATGTATCTTATTTTATTACTATATCCATAGATTTTAAAAAATTATCCATTTTATACTTACATATTAAATTTTAATTAGATGACTATATAATTTTTTTACACTGTCAAAATATAACGTATGTGAAACTTTCAGTTCTGGTAAAATGTACTTATCCCATAATCTTATCCAAAATGAGTCCTTTACATGAATTCAAAATTTTAATCAATATAAGGAGAGATTCAAATTCTATAAATTAAGAGAGGATGTCGTATTTGATTTGCTATCCATTTGTCACCTTCTATCGGATTTAAATTTGACTGTTTAGATTTATTATATAATCTTTGAATTCGTGTATTACGCATTACCATATGATAGAACAAGGCTAAAGCATGTAGGTGATGTTATATCATGCAACATAAAAACAAGAACGTTCCCTTTCGGAAAAGACTTTAGCAGAGCCGTAGGTCACTTCTTATTTGTCTCATGTGGAAACTACTAATCATCTAACTTGATCGTAACCAAGCCTTGGTTGTATTGGACCTTAACGAATTTAATTTTAATTTACTGGTAGTGTACAGTAATTTTATATAAATATTTAATCATAAATTAAATATCAATAAAAATTTTAATTCAATCATTCACTAAGTAAAAAGTCACATAAATTAATTGATATGATTGACTTTTACCATATACATCATAATTAAACTTCGAAAAGAATAATGTTTTACCTAAAACAAAGAAATATACCAAATTAAAATACATGTATTTGTAACACATGGGAATTATTTTTCAATAAAAGGTGTGAAAACGTTGTTGTTGTTAGAAATAATATAATTTTCATGCATGTTTAACTAGGCCTGGTAAGTATATAAAAATCATATAGCAATTTTTTGTTTTCTCAAAAAATGTAGAGTTATCTTTGAAATATGACTATTTCGGTCAAAATACACGTCCATCATTCCACACGGTTTCTATTTTATTTTCTTTATATTTTTTGTTTTTGTTTCGAGTGAAAGATTGTTTGCACTTTTATTATCCTCCGGAAAAAGAAAAGGAGGCTAATTACTTATTATTTTGCTATGAATGAAATATATATTTTGGTGGTAAAGCTTTAAATAAATCATCCAGCTAATAAAGTTATAGAGGGCATATGAACAAATCAAAAATGGAAGAGGCGTGTAGCGTGCAATGTGCATACGGCACTATACCAGCTTGAACAATTCCATATCAACAACCTGTTCATGGTTGTCAATTAATTACAATATAATATTATATGTACAATGAAAAACCAGTCAATCTAGACAATGAGTTCATTTTAGCTTTGATTTGGATCCAAATAATCATTGAAATTGTAATTGACTGAGTAATTGTGACTCATAATCTTATTTATTAGTTGGTTAAACTGATTTTTAATTGTCTATTTAACATTACTCATTAATTATAGGCTAGCCACACTCTTATTACAGTATTATATTATTTACACTATAGTTTTTAGGGTATGCAAAGTCTTTCTCTCCGACATTATCTTGTAAGTTTCCACGTATTTATCCACATTATATACCTTTTTTTGTTTATTTTATTAGACATTGGAGCTAGAAAAAGAAAAAAGAAAAGGTACGCGAAAAGGATTTTTGGCTTGGTTAATATACAAATCTCCGACATAATAAAGACATATTGAATATCAGTTTTCACCTATCCAAAAAATTTTAAAACTTAAAAGAAATCCTCGCAAAATTCAACACAAACTTTCTGGGGTCGTTTGGTTCGCGATGATTTTTTTCCCGGGAATGTGCACATTTCTGGGAATCCTATTCCGGGAATGTGCACATTCCTGGGAATCCTATTCCCGGAAATCACTTTCCCAGGAATGAAGGGTTCTGGTGTTTGGTTTGTTTGGGAATCTTATTGAACTTTCCCGAGAATGAATCATATCCTGTGTTTGGTTCACAATGACATTCCTGGGAACATAGTTGTAAAACTCGACTCGGGAATCGAACCGGTCGAGGCACTGGATCACTGAGTCAATGGTTCAACCAGTGGATCAATGGTTCAACCGGTCTGTAGTTAAACCGTCTATTAAATATATTTTAATAATTATATATATTAAAAAATTAAAATATATATATAAACTCATAAAAAATCATAAATTATTCATAAATTTTCAAATACCAAAATATACTTAAACAACTACCACAATTAACAAATTCAACATAGTAAAATAAATAAAGTTTACAATGCATATTACATAGCCTTATCATAAGTCATAGGCTCATAACACCATAAAATACAAAATAAAATTCAAAAGACCAAAAGTTCACTACAAAACACAAATTCAATATCTTCACGTACATTATGCCCAAGGAGTCAATGAATCATTTTCAATTTGTGGAACTTAGCAACATAATCCATATTTCATATTTCAATTCTCAACAACAATCCAAAATACAAATTAAAATTAACTTATCAATTATTATACATTTAATCTCAAACACAGTATGTTTTAAAAAAAATAAAAAAATGCAAAATTAAAGTCTTGAAGAAGAAGCAGCAACAGCCACCAAGAGACGAAGAGATGCAGCAACCATCGCCCACCGTGGATGAAGCAGCAACCTCCGAGGATGAACAAGAAAAAGCGGCAGCAAGAAGAGGTGGTGGTGGTGTGCGATGCGAGGGAGGGAAGCCGAAAAAGTGGTGTTGTTGTGCGAACTCCAGGGAGAGCGAGGGAGCTCGGGACGGCGCCGGCTGTGGACGACGAGGGAAAACACGAGCTCCGAACGGTGCGGGCTCCGAACGGCACAGGCTCGGGACGGTGAACGAAATACAGTGAGTCCGCGAGGGAGAGCGAGGGCCGGCGAGGGTCGGCGACGGCGCGATGCTGGTCTGGATGCTTCTGGGTTCCATAGAGGTTGGGATGGGTAGGGGTGAGTGTTTGGGTGATGCCGTATGGGATTTGGTGGTCTTGCAGGGGATTTGGTGTTTTATTTGGACTTTAATTTGGTAGGGGTATGCCGTATGGGTTGGGCTGGGTTGCGGGTAAATGGACCTTGATGATAATTGAGTTAACTTTAAAAAAATGCATGACCCGGTCCGGGTCATCAAAATCGGCCGGGTCACCAGTTTTGTTCAAAATCGGTCGAGTCGAACCGGTTCTGATACTTGTCCGATCCAACTAGAGGTTCGGTTCGGTCACATGCTCGGTTCACGGTCGAACCGGCCGGGCCGAACCGGGTTTTACAACTATGCCTGGGAATGTTTGTAAATTTTACAAATATACCCCTAACGATAGAAAGAGAAATGCTTGAGGTAGGTAGATTAAGGGTGGGTAAAAAAGTAAAATAACACCCCCTAAACATTCCCATGAGATGAGAATGTGAGATTCCGGAGGTGGGTTTCAAATGGTGGGAATGTGAGATTCCTGGGAATGCAATATTCCCGAAAATGTTGATGCAAAAAATCGAACCAAACGTGGGAATATGAGTTTCTCATGAAACATTCCCAGAAATCTTGAAATATTCCCCCAACCAAACGCAACCTCTAGTAACATTTCAAAACTAAGCATAAAGTGAGTTTTGGGTTTAAATCTGCTATTGAGTATTGATAACGAGATAAGTTTAGTTTTCAAAATGTGTGATTTTATATTTTTTAGGTATTATTTTCATAAAAAGATTTTAAACTACGTGTTCTAATAATTTTAAAGAGTGTCTCTTCTTTCACATTTTATTATGAAAATTTGTTTTATGACATCTCACTTAATGAAATTATTACCAGCAAATTAGTGTACGAGTTGTAAATAACTTATTTCTTATAGCTATAATGACACAAATATGAGAATCTCACTTAATTATGTTCAATATGGTATAAAAATATATTTTAAAAACATTTGTTAAAGAATTAAAAGAAAAATATTGATCTAGAAAAGAATTATAGTAGTGATTCTTTACCTAAAATTTATAAAATTAACTATTTTTAAAATAAATATTTATTCTTTCAATTATTTAAGAAGTATCCTTTACTAATTTATTATAAAAATACTACATATATTCTGTAAATTGGCCTAAAATCAAAGTATCACATGATCAGCTATATATCAAACTTAAATTTTATACTTTTGGACAAAAGGAAGAAAATTGTACAACCATCGTTTTCTGAATTATTACCGGCATCTTTCTGCATCAATCATCACTGTCACTAACTTCAAAACCCCCCAACTTACTAATTTATTTTCTCAAAAAAATAAAAAGAAAAGACAGAAGAAAACGGGAAGAAAGAACAGCGAACAATCTTCGAAGCATTGCATATTTCTCGGATTTCGAACAACGCGCAAAAACCCAAAAAAAAAAAAAGAGAGAGAGAAACCCTGGGGTACAAACAACTGCTCCTACTAGTACTACAAGCTTTTATGTTCCCAAACTCTAATGGCGATATTCGCTGAATCTAATCACTAAGCAGAGAAATGGGTCACAATAGTGCTGCCGATGGGGTCTCCCAACGGGTCAACAGCCCGCGTTTTTCGGGCCCGATGACCCGACGAGCCCACTCCTTCAAGCGCAGTAACAACTACAATAACAGCAATAATTCCGGCAACAATCACGGCGGCGGCGGCTCCATAGGTTCCAACCATGAGCTCGAGCTCCAAATCAACTCCCCCAGATCGGAAATCGGGAGCGGTATTCCTCCCTCAGAAGTGCTTGAACCCGTGCCGGAGAGGAAGCACGTGCATCATCATCTTCATCACGTGACACACAGAGCTCACGGTGGTGGGGGCGTGAAGGGATTGCTGAAGAAGCCCATTGAATCGATCGTTGCGGAGTTGGGTTTGAGGGAAAGGAAGAAGCTTGGGCATTGGATGTTCTTGGCGTTCTGTGGGTTGTGCTTGTTCCTTGGCCTTCTCAAGATTTGCGCCACTGGGTGGCTTGGATCTGCCATTGAAAGAGCTGAATCAGAAAATAAGGTTAGCATAATACTCATGTTATTACTATTAAACTGCCATGTGTCAACCATCTTGAAGCTGCATTAATTAGTTAATCAGTAATTATTGTTTGTGATGCTCGATCAAGTTTTGTATTTTTCCATGGAGACAGGAGTGAAAATTTAATTTTGAGAGGAGCTAATCTTAGTGTGTATCAGTATGTCAAAAGTTTTGTATCTATAGCATCATGCTTATTATGGATCTGCCTTTTTTTCTTATCACGTCGGAAAGCTTGTGTTGATTCTCTAATCAGTTCTTATGATCGAGACATTTAGATTAAAAAAAAAAAACATTTTTGGTTCGGTTTAGTGTATTATGCAAAATATATAATTTTTTAATACATAGAGAGGGTCAAATTAGCAAAGAAAATACACGCTAGGTCCAATGATAAGTTCTAAAATTGGGCAGTTTGGACTGTTTCATTTGTACCGTTTTGGTAGTAGTATTAGTAATTTGTTTTGCTTGTTAATGGAACAATCCGCTTTTGGGAGAACAACTGGGTTCTTTTAGTTGAGACAACTGCAGTAAATGCTTCACTTTCTATTTTCTAAACTGTTGCAGATTATTGTATCACTAATTAGCATGTCGTTGCATCCCTTTATTTTCTGTTTATGGGTGTGAGGGTGGTGTGGTGTTTGGATTTCTTATCTTACTAAATAATTTATTTTATCCTTTTATCAGGAATTTTCTGACTCCATTTCTAGACTAAAACTAATGGACCAGAGCACCACTGGTTTTGCCTATAGGGACGAAACGGGTGATGTTGAACGGACTCTCAAGATGGTAGCAAGCTCAGTTGGCAGCCAAAATGCCATGGCCGAAGTAAGTCGCAAATCTATATATGAAGTTGTTGGTGTAGAATTGAAATTCTGTTTGATTCTATAATAAAACAAGGGAATACATGGAGTGAAAAGTAAATGGTAATTTGTAGTTTTATTTAGAGATGTCTATGCATTTTCATTTATATAATGTTTGCTTTTTATTCAGGAATCAGGTATCTGGTCTAAACCCAACAGTGACAAGTTCACCCAATGCATAGACCTGTCCAAAAATCATAAAAGTATGAGTCACGTACATTCCTATCTTCTATTGTGCAGTTGGTTATTCTGAGATTTCACTCTTCTCAGTCTCATCTTCTTTCTTTCTTTTTTTTTGTCAGAGCTGGATGCAAAGACCAATGGCTACATCCTTGTAAATGCTAATGGTGGCCTGAACCAGATGAGATTTGGGGTATGACTGTGTTGATTTCTTATGATTTACTACATATAGTTAGGCAACAAGCATAGCCTAATCTATCAATGTATTCTGAATGCAGATATGTGATATGGTTGCTGTTGCTAAGATTATGAAGGCAACACTTGTTCTTCCTTCTCTTGATCACACCTCCTACTGGGCTGATGAGAGGTATGTTGGTTTATTTTGTTACCTTAAAATGTGGGATTACAAAATTGGATCTCTTAGAGCATGTATAATAGCCCTTGTATCTTGCAAGCTTAGTCAATATCGGTTAGCTCTATGATTTGATAAAAATTCATAGGGATAGACGAGTTCCAATAAAGGCATTACCAGCTTGATAATTTTATGATTTAATACTTTATGTGGTCCACAATTTGATTTGTTTCAATGTATTTGCAGCGGCTTCAAGGATTTGTTTGACTGGAAGCATTTTATTAATACACTGAAGGATGATATCCACATAGTTGAGACATTACCACCTGCCTATGCTGGAATTGAACCTTTCTCAAAAACTCCAATATCTTGGTCTAAGGTCAACTGTCAACATAACTTGTTTACTCCAGTTAATCCTTTTGCATATATTAAATATATGCTTGGCTAGTTCATTTGATCACATTCTTGTTGAAGCCAGTCATCCATTCATCTGATCTTTCAGTTGCAAGCTGAAGTTTTTAAGAATATGAGAGTATTGCTATCAAATGATGGCCTTATATGTGTCTTCATATTCATTTTCAGTCACTTTTTGTTGATTGTCATGACTCATGATGATTGAATTTTATGCAATTCATAGCATTGC
This sequence comes from Aeschynomene evenia, assembly GCA_013621005.1. Lineage (NCBI taxonomy): Eukaryota > Viridiplantae > Streptophyta > Magnoliopsida > Fabales > Fabaceae > Aeschynomene > Aeschynomene evenia. The sequence continues at coordinate 29,966,141 of CM024263.1, read as the reverse complement.
GCTTCTTTTTCAATATGCAATTTCCGTCAATGAGAATATGCATGCTTATTTACAGGTCAATTATTACAAGACTGAGGTGCTTCCCCTCCTTAAGCAGCACAAAGTGATGTATTTCACTCATACTGATTCACGGCTAGCTAACAATGGCATTCCAAAATCCATACAACAACTACGATGCCGTGTAAATTACAGAGCATTGAAATATTCTGCTCCAATTGAAGAACTTGGTAACAAATTGGTATCTAGAATGCGGCAGAATGGAAGTCCTTATCTTGCCCTTCATTTGAGGTAAGTTACAACTCTAACATAAAACCTCTCTCCTTCTCTCTCTCTCTCTCTCTGTTTTTTTTTTTTTTTTTGGCTCTCTAGTTGATGTATTTCACTCTGTTGTAGATATGAAAAGGATATGCTTGCATTTACTGGCTGCAGTCACAATTTGACCGCAGAAGAAGATGAAGAACTAAGACAGATGCGTTATGAAGTCAGTCACTGGAAAGAGAAAGAGATTAATGGAACTGAGAAGAGATTGCTTGGAGGCTGTCCGTTAACTCCAAGGGAAACTTCGCTATTACTTAGAGCACTGGGTTTTCCAGCAGAAACCAGGATTTATCTGGTTGCTGGAGAGGCATATGGGAATGGAAGTATGAAGTATCTTGAAGATGATTTCCCCAACATTTTCTCACATTCCTCTCTGACTTCTGAAGAAGAGTTGAATACTTTCAAGAATCACCAGAACATGTTGGCTGGGATAGACTATGTTGTTGCCCTTCAGAGTGATGTATTTCTTTACACCTATGATGGGAATATGGCAAAGGCTGTACAAGGTCATCGGCGCTTCGAAAACTTTAAGAAGACCATCAATCCAGACAAGTGAGATATCCTTAACCCATTTCTTCCGTATTACTTCTATACATGATGGTCTGATGATATGCATTTTAGGTCCATGTGAAAGTGAAACTGTTTCTTGCTTATCCAGTTATCCTCACTAGAGACGGTTTCAATATTTGATGCAGGATGAATTTCGTTAAACTTGTTGATCAGTTAGACGAAGGGATAATTTCTTGGAAGAAGTTCAGCTCCAAGGTAAAAAAGCTTCATGAGGACCGAATCGGTGCTCCATATGAAAGGGAGGCTGGAGAATTTCCAAAGCTGGAGGAAAGTTTTTATGCAAATCCTCTGCCAGGATGTATATGTGAAAAAACAAGATAGAATTAGAGGCACGGCAGTGTTGGGGAGGCTGTGTTTCTTATGGTGCATGAAGAGAGATGCAATCAAAAGACATTGTGATATGTTTTTCATGATGGGTCTTGAGAAGATGGCAATGTGAATGTTCATAAGCATGGTTATCTGAAAAGGTGCTGCATATTGTTCTGGCTGTTGGAGGATCAGGTTACAAAGGGCCAAAAGTGTGGATAAGAAACACAAGCTACCCATTTGTGGGTCTAAATTAAGGATCAAGCATGTGCAGGCCAAAGTATACCACTCTCAATACACGCAATACAGACTAAAACACTATACCTAGTAAAACAGAACTCATCTCTAACCACCATAGTTTTGAATGAAATATTTTTGTTTCCCATCCCAGCCTTCTTTATTTATTTTTTCCTACTAGATTTCATTCTATTCAATACTTGTACTAATATCAAGAAAATAGGGTGAGACTGAGTAAATTGTATTGTAATGCACAATAAGATGGTATAAACAAATTCCAGCTTCTACGTATCTGAATATTTTCAGTCAAGTTTCCTTATGATACATCATCCCTTATTGACCTGCTGGCTTGTTTGCCCATCGTTCATCAGTTATCATTAGTCCCCAACAGACAAAACAGAGTAAGCGGCAACATACATGAAAATTTAGACCTAAGAAATGATGAGGTAGAAATTATTCCCATATCTACCATATATTTTCATAATAAAATCACTCACTTATTACACATAAGATGGTTTCAAATGTCCAAAAACAGAAAAACTATATAGAACACTACAATTAAATTAAAGGCGTGCCATTGGGTCCTTAGACCCTTTTCCTTTGTTCAGGAATGGGTAATCTGTGTATCCTTTTACAGGATCCTGGGTGTAGAAAGTCTTTCTGTTATACTTAGTCAGAGGTGCATTAAGCCTCAACCTTTCCACTAAGTCTGGATTGGAGATGAAAAGACGGCCATAGGAAACTAAGTCGGCGTCGCCATTAGCTACAGCTTCTATTCCTAACTCCCTTGTGAAACCACCACTGGCCATGAATGTTCCTTGATAAGCATTTTTCAGTGTCCGAATCAAGTGAGCTTCCTCTTCTTCAGTGCCAGGTCTGCCAGATTCGGTTTGGCCGTAGGCTGTATATCGAGGTTGAGTAACATGGAGATAGGTGAGTTTTCGGCCAAGCTCTCTCTGAAGATTGTTGAGTCTCTCAACCACTGCTAAGCCTAGCTTGAGTGGGTCTGAATCCATGGCATCAAGGTGATCAATTGCCGGTGAAATTCTCACAGCAACTCTTTCTGCACCAATAGCAGACACAACAGCTTGAACTATCTGAAGTAAGAACCTGCAGCGATTTGCGAGTGAGCCACCATATTCATCTGTTCGGTCATTGATCCCATCCTTCAGAAACTGATCAATCAGGTAACCGTGTGCACCATGAATCTCAATTCCATCAAAACCTGCATGTCAAATTTCATCATATCCTTTGATCAATGATGTGGGCCACTACAAGATAACAGAATGATGATAAATTTTTGTCTAATTGCTTCCGAAAAACTAGAACCAAGCACAGATTTCTATGTAGTTCAATTAAAGAATTCACAAGCAGAAGCTAGTAAATGTAATTTAAAACCATGCAGCTTATTTGAAACAGAGAAAACACTATTTGTTTAGTCAACAACACTGAATTTTTCTAAGTATGTATGTAATTCAGTTACTTGTCTTTATTCTGATGCTCATGGTCATGTATAGAAGGTTTATACAATGATTGAACCAAACATGCATTGAGATATAAGAAGAAAAACCTGCTCGAATTGCATTGATTGCGGATTGGCGATAATGCTCGACTATTTCTGGAATCTCAGAAGTGTCGAGTCTTCGAGGCTCAGGGTATATACCATAGGACCCATCAGGCAAGAGAATTCTCCACCTAGCCGATATTCCTTTGCTCGTGGATGAAATGGGAGGAGCACCCCCAGGCTGATACACTGTTTAATGGCAAATGAAATGAGTGAATTAATCAATGAAGTCCTAACTCATAACTGATCTAAAAAATGCAAGAAAAACCAGCAACTCAGATACTTGTTGAGTCATATATGTGTGGGGGAGAATACCAGGATGAGATGCACGGCCAACATGCCAGAGCTGACAGAAGAAAATGCTGCCTTTGGCATGCACAGCATCCACTACATTTCTCCAAGCTTCCACCTGCTCCTCTGAATATATTCCAGGCACATGAGGAAACCTGCAAATACAATCAATCAATCATCTAATTAAGACTAAGACAGAGAAAGAAAGCAGGTAGGTAGGTAGAGAGAGAGAGAGAGACCCAGGAGCAGTGGGAGAGACCAAGGTGCCTTCGCTGATTAGGAAGCCACCGGGTGTTGATCTTTGAGAGTAGTACTCAGCAAGCGCCGCCCTTGGAATCCCCTTCAACGCTCTGCACCGTGTCATCGGCGCCAGCACCACCCTAACACAAGACAGGACAGCGATTGCAGATGAGGCATATTATTTTGTGGGGGGCGAGAATAAATAAAAACAAAAAGAAAAGGGAGGGTAAGGCGTAACCTGTGAGAGAGGTTGAACTTTCCCATCTGGTAAGGGGAAAAGAGGGCGTGGCCTCCTTGCTCTGAAATATTATTGCCATTCTTCTTCTCTTGCTCTGCAGGAGCCATTGTTACGCCAATTCCCTGCCCGGTCAACTCGATCGGAATTGAGAAAGAGTTAGAGAAACTCTATAGAAAAAGAAAACAGAGAGAATTCAGAGCTACTGGACGACTAGTGTTATTTGGGTGGGTTCCCCCACGTGATAAATGATCTTACTACTACACGCCCAACCCCAAACTGGGTCATGTTTCACGTTCCAATTTTGTTTCTCCCAAATTTTAATTAATAATTGGACGGTGATAATAATAATAATAATAATAACAACAGCAACAAGGATTTAAGTTTTTGCATAAAAAATTAAAAACTAAACAAGCTTTATCTTCTCTTTTTTTGAATCACTTGTGATTCTAATTTTCACTCGATTGATTGGTGCTCTTTTGATTTCTTTTCCATGTTCCGTCCACTTTCTTCGCTCATTCTCCATTTTAGTGCCAATTCCAATAATTGATATCTATTGCTATGTTGACTAATATGTATTTTTTTCCTTTTTCACTTTTGCTGCTTTTTTATCTCAATTCCCAGCACACAAGATATTTTTCTTCGGTCAAAAACATAGAAGCTCATTAGTCCAAAATTTGATCCCTTCCCACCATGAGAAAAACGCCAACAAGAAATTAAAATGATCTAATCAATGTCTAAAAACGTGAGTAAAAACACTAAATTAAAGTTTCATTGAAAATTAACAACTTTTGAAATTTTTCAATACTACAAACTTTCGAGAGTTTCATAAATAAATCGTCGCTGATTATCATGTTAGATTAAATTCTGGCAACATGTCTAAGTGGCATCTTATAAATTAGTACAAACTGCAAACACTTCAATTATACATCTTCGTCACTTCACTCTATTGGTTGTTACTATTCAGCAACACTTTTATCTTCTTTACTCTTCTTTGCCTCTCCGTTTCACCCAATTCCCAAAATATGAGTTGGTGGTGGTCTGGAGCGATCGGCGCTGCCAAGGCATCAATTCTTTATTAACTCTCCTTTCACTCTTTCCTTATTTATCATTATTCGCTGATTTCTTTCTTTTTTTTAAAATTTTTTTCCTGTATTGGTTTCGCAGAAGAATTCAGAAGATGAAGCGCCACCGCAAAGCATCCAGAGCGTGGGGCTGGTGATTGGCATCACCGGCATCGTTGGCAACAGCCTGGCGGAGATTCTCCCGCTCTCCGACACGCCAGGCGGTCCATGGAAGGTGTACGGCGTGGCCCGCCGCCCACGACCGGCGTGGAACGCCGACCACCCAATCCAATACATCCAGTGCGACGTCTCCGATCCCGACGACGCCCGATCCAAGCTGTCCCCATTGACAGACGTAACCCACATATTCTACGTGTCTTGGACAAGCCGTTCCTCTGAGGCAGAGAACTGCGAGGCCAACGCCTCAATGATCAGGAATGTTCTCCGCGCCGTAATCCCCAGTGCCCCCAATATCCGCCACGTGTCACTCCAGACTGGCGGAAAGCACTATGTTGGACCCTTCGAGCTGATGCGCAAGATCCCCTTCCACGAGCCGCCGTTCTCGGAGGATATGGGTCGTCTCGACGCTCCCAATTTCTATTACGCCATGGAAGATGTCCTGTTTGAAGAGACGGCCAAAAAAGAGGGTTTGTCGTGGTCCGTTCATAGACCGCTCTTAATCTTCGGATTCTCCCCTTTCAGCATGATGAACCTTATCGGAACTCTCTGCGTTTATGCCGCGATTTGCAAGCACGAGGGCGTTCCCCTGAAGTTCCATGGAACAAAAGCCGCTTGGGAGAATTTCTCTGCTGCTTCAGACGCTGATTTGATTGCAGAGCAGCACATTTGGGCTGCTGTGGACCCCAGCGCCAGGAATGAGGCCTTCAATTGCAGCAACGGGGATGTGTTCAGGTGGAAGCATCTGTGGAAGGTGTTGGCTGAACAGTTTGGGATTGAGGAGTATGGCTTCGAAGAGGGTTCGGACTTGAGGTTGTCGGAATTGATGAAGGATAAGGGTGGTGTGTGGGAGGAGATAGTGAGGGAGAATCAGCTTCTTCCGACGAAACTTGAAGAGGTTGGTGACTGGTGGTTTGCTGATCTTGTTATGAGGGGAGGCGGAGGCCTTTTGGATAGTATGAACAAGTCCAAGGAGCATGGGTTCTTTGGGTTCAGGAACACTAAGAAGTCCTTCGTAAGTTGGATTGAGAAGACTAGAGCTTGCAAGATTGTGCCTTGAATCTTTCATGTTCCTGGATAATTTTTACTTTCGGAATTTCTTTTCTTTCTCTTTTGCTTTTTTTTATTTATGGGGGGAGTAAATTCATCGGGAAGAGGATTATGAAGTGGAGTATGAAGTTTGTTTAGAAAATGTGAAGTGATGTTGTTTTATTTACAAATGTTTTCATCTCTTTTAAATGGAACGAAGCTTGAGTTAGTAAAGTAAATTAGGTAGATTTTTACATTATTTTTTTTTGCACTGGTTATCTGTGATATTAGCTGTTAATTCCCCGACGTCGTCTGTTTTCATCTTTCAGTTGCAACACATGGTACGGTATAATATCGTGCTTCAACTTTAGTGTACTAGAATTACATTTTCCTTTGATGTTCCATTATCAGTTCTTATTGCCTCACGGCACAAATTCATGAAATAAGTCGACCATTAATTGCTCTCATATATTCCCCCCTGTTTGGGCTCACAGGACCATAGATCTTGGAAGGAGCCCTCACGGCTGTTTGAAAGCATGGTGGTTGTTGGCCTTCTTCCCAATTTAGATGTTCAGGCACTGCAAAGGCAATATGTTGATAGAAAATTTGAAGGTTCTGGCAAATTTCGAAGTGCACTTGGTTATCAGAATCAATCCCGTATAGAACCCAATATTGAACCTCAGGTTGTGATTTTTGGTTGCAGAGATTGAATTATTATATGTATTATTCTTATCATAAACGATATTAGTTATAGTCTACTTGTATCACCTCTACTGTTTTAATACTATACGTTTATTGATAATTGTCTTATGGTTTTGTTTTCAAATGGACCAGTAACCTGAACACTGCATATTGAAAATTTCCAGGTCTTGTTTGTTTATCCTCCAGAAAGACAGCTGCCTCTTAAAAGCAAGGATCTTCTTTCTTTCTGCTTCCCTGGAGGCTTGGAGGTTAGGTGTATGCTTAATGAACTTTTATCTTCTCCCTTATCTTTATATTATTAACTTCATTATAATATTCGTACTTGTATTTACACTGCTGGCTTGGCAGTAGTTTATATATGTATTTATTTGTACAGTGAGTATCTACTTATTAGTCTTATATAAACATTTCTTTAATGTTCTTATGGTTTTTTGAATAGGTTTTAACTTTTTTGGTTGCTATTTTAGGTTCGTGCTGTTGAGAGAACCCCTTCCATGAGTGATTTGAATGAACTTCTTTTTGGGCAGGTATTTGTGCTTTGCTATGCTTCCACTGATACTAATTTATGCTGATGACTTTCTTAACCTACCCTCTTAACTGCCGTGTGGTTGGTCTGTAAGATCCATGTTTCATTATTGTCATTTATCAGCTGATAGTTGATTTCCCATAGCCTACAGACATGTGCTTTATTCCTGTTACTGAGCCATGTATGCTACTCCTATCATTTGGGAAAATCTGTCTTCTGCTGGCTTTGTAACTTTTTATGTCCCTGGATTACAAACAATTTGTGCATGTTACCACCTGCCTTATATTTTATCTAATTAAGTAATTATGTTAAATCTTTATCATCAAATTTTCATTTAGTTCTAAATGTTGGCAACCATGTACTTGACAGAGTTGAAGGGATATCTAAGTTTTTAAGTATTTATAACAAATGGTCTGTTTGTATATTGCAGGAACACATTAAACAAAGGGATCTGTTGCTTTTAGTGCTAATTCCAATAATTGATATCTATTGCTATGTTGACTAATATGTATCTTTTTCCATTTTCACTTTTGCTGCTTATTTATCTCATTTCCCAGCACACAAAATATATTTTTCTTCGGTCAAAAACATAGAAGCTCATTAGTCCAGTTTTTGACACACTCATATTTTTGGCGGAAACATACAAAATCATTTTAAGGACAACGGGCTTACAGTTTGGCCCATTTAAGTGCAGACTAAATTGAGCGTGGTCCATTTCCATACATTGTTTTTCAGCTTGCTGTACATCAGTACATGATTATCTTCCTCACACACAATTTTTTATGTTTAATGATTTTTTAAAACTCTGGCCCCTCAAAATAAAAGACTTATGTAACTTAATAGTTAATACATGTTGTGTTGTGTTAAAGTAAATTTAATTATATTCGAAGTGTGCAATAATATAAGAAAAATGTTGATTTTAAAGAATGTCAGCCTCATGAATAAACCTTCAATGGACCAAACTAACTAATACTGTAATATAATACCGAACAATAAAGTACTCATGTATGTGTATCTATCTAAATTAATTTGACCCAGTCTTGGCGTTGTTTCTGTTGTACTATGATGATACCCTAAAACTAAAAAGTATTGGCTTCCAAATAAGTAGTTTTATGAAACACAAAAAGTCTTGACCATGAGAGATCCAGAAAACTCAGCTTGACCTAATTAGTAGTAAGCGAGATTATTAGTTGCACCGAGTAGCAAAATATTTATTTGCGTACCATTTATATTTTGATACATTAATTATTTTAATTTTTTGTTTGTGATTTAATCTCCTCTTTTTCTACTATAATTAACCTTTTAAATTATGTATCATGCAATGAATGATGCAGAGCAAATAAATATTTTGTTCTCGATGGACCTAATCATTTGTATTAGTAGTAATTAGATGCAGAAGAGAGAAGTAAGCATCTCATGTCATAGACCAAACAAATAGAAGCGATCGAGTTCCGGTCATGCAATTAAGATGATGATAGGGATATACACAAATCAAAAGATAATAATATAATCCAAGTGGGCCCATGAGCAGGCATCATCACGACTAGAAGCAAAAGTCCAACACGGTTTGGTCACTCTCATGATATTATTCATGCCCACTTTCATTCATCTTTTTATCCCCAACCCCATAATCCTCCTATCTAACTTACCCTGCCCTACTTTCACTTATATATATATACATATATATATATATATATATGTGGACTATAATCCATCTATGTTTATAACCGAAAGAGAATAAAGGGAATTAATTTTGTTTGTTTGTTATTATTACTTTATATATTTGCTCATGGTTTTAATGCCTTTATATATAAGATATTAAGCCTTCAATAATAACTTCTAATTCAACACATCTCTCTCTAAAATAATCTTTCTCAATTGCAAGTCCTGGCTAGTTGAAGCCCTAGCTTTACTATCTCTGTTTCAGCTCAAACCAAATTAATAATATATATATATATATATATATATATTATAAACTTAATATGCGTACTTACTTATTATGATTAAGATAAGTAAGACTAAGTTGGCATTAACTATAGTATTTAGTTGCAAAAGGAAGACATTCATATTCATTTGCTGAATTTTCAATGTTTGACCAGAAGAACAGATCTGGTACGTACAACGTGAGATGTTGAAAAGAAAGTCTTTTCACGATCTGAGCTCTATCCATTCAGCTACACCAACCTTTGATTTTCCCTTTTTCTCCATATTTGTATTTTTTTAATTAAATGAACTCATTGGTTTTCTCCTATTCATAAACCTTATCATCATGGACGTATCTTCATCCATCTTTCAAGCCATGCCTTCGTGCCTTTTCACGCAAAGGGCCATCTTCCTTCTTGATTGGGGAAAGGTGTTTCTCTTATTAATTAAGTGATAATTTATAATTATAAAATGATAGTATATTCTCTAATATTATAATTTGTTGACAATTAAAATAAAAGAGAATAGTTTATAATAATTTTCAGTTATAGCATATGAAAAGATTCATGGTACGGTAGAGATTTATTTATAAGATAGTAGAACAATAAATTGGAAAAAAAAAAAAGGAGGTGAGGGGCATTGATTGGACGCAGTTGTTGCCAACCAAAGGAGAATCTTTACAACAAGAAAGAATGAGAGTGTAAGTAGAGACACACACAAAAACAAATGCAGATTAAGAAAGAAAGAAACTGACCCTCACATCTCTTTCCTTTTTTTCACTGTTTTGTGTTCACACTTTGCTCCTCATTTTCTTGCTTGGACTTTGTCGTTTCACTTCGACGCCCACGAGGATTCACCCCAGTTCCTCTATAAACCATCTATTATTATTATTCTTATTACTTTATTTTTTTATGTTCCATCGTTCATTTCTAAATCTAAGTTTTAATTATTTTATTTAGAATTTTCATTGGGAAAGGAAAATCACTTGAATAAAAGTTGATCGATTAATTAATTAATTAATTAAGCTTTAATCTTCCTTTCTTCTTCCGTCAAAGCCAAGAGCTCAGCACTTCTGCTAAAGGCCGCCTCCACTATCTCTATAATTTTCCATCTGCTTCCTCCTTCATTGATTTCCTTTTGTTCTGCTACTTGAAGGTGATCTTTCTCTTTTTTTTCTTTTTTTGGTTAATTTATTTTTCTTTTCTTGTATGTCAATTTCACTGTTTCCAATTTCAGCTGCAGATGTGTTCAATTCAATTTTTGTGTGCTTTTTTTTTTCTTTCTCCTTTCTAGTTTGTTGCCTTTTATTTTTTTCTTTCTCTAATAAGTAAGAAATAGCTATCAAGTTCTTTTTTTTCTTGTGGGGTGGGGTGGGGTTTGTGGTAGCTTGGATGATGATTGGGGCGTTACTGATTACTATGGGGTGCTTCACTTGAAAGAATTTTCCCCTCTCTGTTCTTGTTGAATTGGTGCATCGTAACTTCTTAACACAGAGCAGAACATGAAACGTGTGATGATCACTGTTGTTTCCTTTGAAGAAATTGTTACTTTGACATCGGATTGAAGTGTTCTTTTGACCAAAATAGTCTTTTTTTTAAAAAAAAAATATTATAAATTAGGTTTTTTTTGGAAGCTTGTTGGTATATTTGGGCATTCAGAGAGTGGATTTGGTATTTTGAGGAATAGTTTAGAATCTGAGTTATTGCTTACAATGTTTAGGAAGGAACAAATGACTGGGATGGCAAAGGAGGAAGGGTCAGCTAGTCCAAGTTGGGGTGCTTCATTTTTCACCCAGACAACGGAGGATATGGCTAGGGCTGTTGCTGCTGCTGTTAATTCCCCGACGTCGTCTGTGATATCTCCATTGAAAGATAATAGTGGTGGTAGTCAATTCCAGCGCCTGCATAATCAAGTTTCGAAAATGATCAAGGGATTTTCTCGACCTTCGGATTCTAAAAATGCATATTACAATCCTGAAATCCTGACTAGCCTTAAGCGCCAATGGGCTGCAAACTTTCAGTTGCAACACATGGTACAGTATAGTATTGTGCTTCAACTTTAGTGTACCAGAATTACATTTTCCTTTGAAGTTCCATTATCAGTTCTTATTGCCTCACGGCACAAATTCATGAAATAAGTCGTCCATTAATTGCTCTCATATATTCCCCCCTGTTTGGGCTCACAGGACCATAGATCTTGGAAGGAGCCCTCACGGCTGTTTGAAAGCATGGTGGTTGTTGGCCTTCATCCTAATTCAGATGTTCAGGCACTGCAAAGGCAATATGTTGATAGAAAATTTGAAGGTTCTGGCAAATTTCGAAGTGCACTTGGTTATCAGAATCAATCCCGTATAGAACCCAATATTGAACCTCAGGTTGTGATTTTTGGTTGCAGAGATTGAATTATTATATGTATTATTCTTATCATAAACGATATTAGTTATAGTCTACTTGTATCACCTCTACTGTTTTAATACTATACGTTTATTGATAATTGTCTTATGGTTTTGTTTTCAAATGGACCAGTAACCTGAACACTGCATATTGAAAATTTCCAGGTCTTGTTTGTTTATCCTCCAGAAAGACAGCTGCCTCTTAAAAGCAAGGATCTTCTTTCTTTCTGCTTCCCTGGAGGCTTGGAGGTTAGGTGTATGCTTAATGAACTTTTATCTTCTCCCTTATCTTTATATTATTAACTTCATTATAATATTCGTACTTGTATTTACGCTGCTGGCTTGGCAGTAGTTTATATATGTATTTATTTGTACAGTGAGTATCTACTTATTAGTCTTATATAAACATTTCTTTAATGTTCTTATGGTTTTTTGAATAGGTTTTAACTTTTTTGGTTGCTATTTTAGGTTCGTGCTGTTGAGAGAACCCCTTCCATGAGTGATTTGAATGAACTTCTTTTTGGGCAGGTATTTGTGCTTTGATATGCTTCCACTGATACTAATTAATGCTGATGACTTTCTTAACATACCCTCTTAACTGCCGTGTGGTTGGTCTGTAAGATCCATGTTTCGTTATTGTCATTTATCAGCTGATAGTGGATTTCCCACAGCCTACAGACATGTGCTTGATTCCGGTTACTGAGCCATATATGCTATCATTTGGGAAAATCTGTCTTCTGCTGGCTTTGTAACTTTTTATGTCCTGGGATTACAAACAATTTGTGCATGTTACCACCTGCCTTATATTTTATCTAATTAAGTAATTATGTTAAAGCTTTATCATCAAATTTTCATTTAGTTCTAAATGTTGGCAACCATGTACTTGACAGAGTTGAAGGGATTCTAAGTTTTTAAGTATTTATAACAAATGGTCTGTTTGTATATTGCAGGAACACATTAAACAAAGGGATCTGTCATTTGTGTTCAGGTTACAGGTACCAGAAGCTATCTTTTGTTACATTATTGCGACTCTCGTACATTTTCTTCTTTTATCTGTTGTTCCAGGTGCTTTAGTGATTCCATTTTTGTTTTTTGGGGAATTTGATTTTGATGAATATTACTATGCTGTTTTGTTTTAATTGATTTTTTTTTTTTTTTAATTCAATGGATGGTGATTGGAGAAAAAACCAGTTTTTTCAAACTGCTCTCTGAAACTATACGTGGGAATACACTCTACACATCTTCCCTTTTTCTCTTTTCTGAAGCTTATCTTTTGTGATCACTGTATTATACTCTTATAAGTATTGCTTTCTTTATTTTCTCTTGAAATCTACTCTTCTAAGCAATGCCTTATTTATTCTTTTACAGTGTACTGGTTCCTGTTCTCACAATGTTTTTTGTTAATTTTTTTTCTTCTTTCTTAACTATGTAGGGTGCTGACAATTCAACACTTTACGGGTGTTGTGTCTTAGTTGAAGAACTGGTGCAAAAGCCCTCTGGATTGCTCTCTATGATTTCTGATAAACAGCCGCCTCACTCTTCTTTGAGACGTCATATTTTAACCACACAGAGATGTTACTGCATTCTTTCAAGGCTTCCATTTTTTGAATTGCACTTTGGTGTTTTAAATAGGTAGGTTTCATGGGTTTATCTGTTGGACATCACGAAACCTTCTGTATATGATACTTAGAAATTAACTTGTCAGAATGATCGAGTAAGTATACTGATATGAAGATATTTTTGTATGATACGGAGACAGAGAGATGGAATATTTGCATTGTCTGGCATGCTAGGGTATGCATGATCTTATTATCATTTATGCTTACTTTATTGTAATAATATTGTTGCAGCATCTTCACTCAAGAAAGGCTAGAGTGGTTGACAAAAAGTGTTGGAGATTTAAATTTAGAATCTGTTGAATGTAACTTTGAGGATGATAACTCCGGCAACAATACTGAGAATGTGTTGGTGAGTGATACACCAATTGAAGATAAACTTGACGGAAATCCAATAACTTCTCAATCAAGCTTAAGAAATTCCACACCTGAAAACATTGACGGTGATGGTCATCCAGAGAAGAAAATGGTTAATGAAGACCTGCAGATTTGTGATGAGAGAATCAACTGTGACAATGTTGTGCCAACTGATCCTGAAACTGATAGTGCAGCAGCCAAAGGAGAATCTAGCCCTACAAGTTCCAAGGATAGTGATCAGTACAGAGATGATTTTGCAATTAACAAAAAATCAGAGGATAAGCATTTACCCAATGCTATTTTGCCCCTTCTGCGCTATTACCAGTATGAAAGCTCTGAATCATCCTGCAGGTAAATGGCCCTGAATCTTACTATGGTTCTTTCTGGGAGTCCCCCTCGTAGACATACAGAGGGATTGGAGTACTCTCTTTTCCTAATGTCCTTGCTTTGCTTTGCTTTTTGTTTTATTTACTTTTCTATCATTTGATTGTTTTTTCTCGACATAATGGTAAGGTTGCTTGCTACCTTATGACTTGGAGGTCATGTGTTCAAAATTCTGGCAATAGTCTCCCCACTTGCGCCCACACTATGTTGTTTGTGCACATAGTTATCTTTAGAGTTTAAAGGATCCTGTTTTGTCCTTGATCAAGTTGCAGTCCCTTTCTTCTTAGTAATGCATCTTAAACAGATGATATACTTTTTGCAGTTTTCAAGGCTCACCTTGTGAAGACAGAAGTTTTAGGAGTGATGCTGATGATAACGAGACAGAAGAAGCATCTTTCTCTGGTCAAGAGGATTCAAATGACTTGCATGATATTCTTGAATGGGCCAAGGTTTGTAGTTTCGAATGCTCCTAGACTTGTTTGGTCTTTTGTTGTGATATTTTATAGCTAATGTTATTTTACAATTCCCAGGAAAATAATCATGGACCACTGCAGATTATAAGTGAGTATTACCAATTAAGGTGCCCTGCAAGGGGCTCAACAATTAGATTTCATCCTTTGGAGCACCTGCATCCTTTGGAATATCATAGACCTACCGAGACATTGCTATGCCTTTCTAGTTCACTGGATGATTTGAAACCTTGCAGTACCGGTCTGAAATTAGCTGATGTATGCTGTCATAACAACTTTTGATAGAATGAACTTTTTTACTTCCACTTTAGATTTAAGATTTGAGTCTTCTACGAAGCATTCTGTTTGATAGTCAGTTGCTCCTGGTTAACACAGTACTTCATTGTTGTTTGTTCCTCACAGGCACATAATGCTCTTTTGGCAGAAGAGGCAACTGCATTATCTATATGGGCTGTAGCTTGTCTATGTGGGACCTTGAGACTTGAGCATGTATGTTTTATGCTTTGGTCTAAGACCTTATAAATTCTGTCCTTTTTTGCCATACATTGTTAACATCCTGCTTTATCTTATTTCATAATGTTTGTACAAGAGTCTTGAAACCATTATTTGTTTCACTGATTGTGTCTATTTTGCACTCTGCAGGTCTTAACATTCTTTGCAGGAGTTCTGCTAGAAAAGCAGATAGTTGTTGTCTGTTCTAATTTGGTATGTCTTGTACCTGAGTAATGATCTTGTGATGATGATTATTCTACTCTGTTTCTTTATCAAACAACAAGAACAATAACAACAACAAAAATAACAATATAGTAACCATTAAAATTTCTTGTTTGACCAGGGAATCCTATCAGCTTCAGTTTTATCAGTTATTCCACTAATCCGGCCTTACCAATGGCAAAGCTTGCTTATGCCGGTTTGATTTTTTCCTACTTTTAGCATTGCAGTGAATACTCTTAGATGTTCTTAATTTTTATTTTCCTCCTCAAGTGATTTGGTAAGAACATGATCTTCCAGGTTTTACCAAATAGCATGCTTGAGTTTTTGGATGCGCCAGTCCCTTATGTGGTGAGTATTTGGTTCTTCTTGCTTTAATTATCTAGAACATTATCTGATTGAAGGCAGGCCTTGAGGTTGTTTTTCCTTTAGTATTATTTCTTTCATTTAATTGCCCTTGCACATGTCATGTTACATAGATATTGATGAACATATCCCTTTGGAGCTGGTAGAACGTTTTATATGACCTTCCATATATTGGAAGTGGAGTATATATGCATTTTAAAATTTGGAATCCAGTTTAACTTTTTTTATCTTAACTCTCCGATCCGTATGATTATGATATTACCATTTCTAATGTCTCACTGTCTGTCTGCATAATCAATTCTCTAGGTTGGTATCAAGAACAAGACCAGTGAAGTTCAGTCAAAGTTAACCAATGTTATTCTAGTTGATGCCAACAGAAACCAGGTGTGTAATTTTTCTGCAGTTCTTTTAATAAAAAACAATTCTTTTTAATCCCCAACAATGAACTGATCATTAGCCTGCATAGTTTCACGTACACAGAAAAGGAATTGGGCTTAGCTCCTACAATTATTTTCTGTTTCATTTGGTTTTTTACCGGCTAGTTGCCTATAGACACGCATGGTTTCTTATCAAACTGTTATATTGCAATAGGTGAAGTCACCAACAATCCCACAACTGCCAAGGCAGAGAGAGCTAGTTGCTGATTTACGTCCTTATCATGCCACTCTTGTCGGGGAAAGTTACATGGGTAGGAGAAGGCCAGTGTATGAATGCACAGAAGTGCAGGTGTGCCCTTCTTTATAACCTCAATATTTTCTATTACCTTTCCCAATTTTTATCTACATCATCATCATTATGCTTTCATGTACTATATCAAGTGATTTATGAGCTACTTCATAAGAAGCATTTTTTCCCTAGTTTGTAACAGTTGTTTCCATGCACAAGTGTTAACAAACATGGTTTCAATTTCTAGTGTTTATTCTCATGTGTTTGTTCCCTTACAGATCGAGGCTGCTAAGGGGTTCCTTTGGGTGTTAAGATCTTACTTGGATTCTCTTTGCAATAACATCCGTTCTCACACAATTACCAATGTCCAATCCAATGATGATAAGGTCTGTATTTTTATCTCGACAGCTAACTATATCATTTTGTTCTTACTTCTATAGCTAATGATTTAATTGAGGATTGTAATATAGGACCAACTTGGACTTAAATTCTACAACAACAAAGAAAAACAAAAAAAAGAGCAATCATTTATTGTGGTAAATAATATGGAGATCTAAGATGATTTGTACCTTCAGGTATCCTTGCTTTTGAAGGAGAGTTTCATCGAGTCATTCCCTTATCGCGATAGGCCTTTTATGAAGGTTTATTTCTTGATCTTTATTTATTCCTTAATCCTTATGCTAACCATCTAAACAAATTTCACTCATATTACTTGGATGATTGAAGCGATTTCTGATATTGTATCCTTCTGTTTCCTTGTTAACAGCTTTTTGTGGATACACAGCTCTTTTCTGTACATACAGATATTGTTCTCTCTTTCTTCCAAAAGGAATAGGGCTTCCATGGCAATATTTATTGTTGTCTTCTTTCAATATTGAACGCAAGTTCAGTGTTGTACAATTTTCCTTACATTGAGTTTAACTATGTCCCGAATTCCCTTCCCCACCGGCCCCCCTTTTTCTCCTTTTAAGGCTTTTATTTATGCAGCATATGTAAATAATCAGTCAAATGATATAATTTGAATTTTCAAGCTTAAAAGTTTTTTAGGGTTTCTTTCCATGCATATGTCTTTTTTTCTTACAGCACACGTAGAAGATATGCTTTTGATATTCTTATGCTATAATGGATAATTACTGATTGAAAAGATGCGAGCTTGGAAATAACAATGATTCGGGTCTGAGGTGCAAGAACTGTAAAATTAACAAGTGGAAAGAAAGTGATGAGATAAAAGGGTCACGAATTTCTTAAACTTGAAAGAGCCATGATGCTGCAACACCTTGTTAAAACCTATAAGTTACTGAATCTCTTGTAAATGATCACATATCAGGGTAAATTCTATTTTCAAAATTTAACATCTTGAACTTTAATGATAGTCTGCATATTTTAAAGAACTTCAATAGTACTAGTACGAATATTTTGACCCAATTGGCAGCAAACAAAGATACAAAAATTGTAGAGAAAATTTACCTTGTGGCCCCTATCATTTACCCTCAAAATTGGAAAGAACTTAATGTCTACCAGTCATTGCAAGTTGAGGTTATGACCTGACCAAAAGAAACAAAATGTTTGAGGTGGTGAAATTATTCTCTTAGTATTTATTTTGGTAAGTAATCAACACAAATCACCATAGAGACATGATCAAATACAAAATATGTTTGATGGTACGAGTTACTGTATCCTAATATACAAAATTTATATACTTTTCATAATTCTCTAAACATGGGAATAGTGGGGATAAGATATGAGCCAATTTTTAATTTTGTATCTGTGTCTGCTATCTTATATTTATATTTATATGGAATGTTTCTGAAATCAAATGCACAGCCTAAGTGTGAGTTGGTGTTGGCAATGGTGTGGTCCATCAAAGTCAAGGATATGGGAAGCAGAATGCTACGGCAAAGATAGCGGGACTTGCCCTCCTGGCTGTTACATTAATGGAAACATTTGGTGTGTCCCTTCCTGCTTCATCAGAACACATTTTAACATCTTAAATGAGCCTCTCTTTTGAGAAACTTGGTAGTTTTGATTAATTTGTTGTACTTTTATTTGATTATGACTACAACTATGAGTGCCAATTATAAAGTCTGCATGCCAATCCCATGCTTAGAGGCCCCGGCCTCTGTGTTTTCATAAAGTGGAACAAATAATGGAGCTAGTACAGCTGAAGCGTGCACTTCTTTTATTTATTTTTCTCATTTTAACAAAACATTACAATGGGCGAATTTCATAAATCAATTAGCCCCTCCTTGTTTCATATGGCTATAAAGATGGATAGAAAGAAAGATAATATTTATATACACATCAAATTGTTATAATGTATTATCTTTCTAGAAAAGTTCAAAAGTATTAATTTAACATTTAAGGTCTAGAGAAGTTCATGTTGAAAGTATTAGTTTCTGTTATCGACGGTAGATATCCTGAACAATATCAATGAATAATTTTTCTTTTGGCGGGTTGGAGGTAGAAATTTGGAAGTGTATGAGCAACTAGGTCAGCTAGGGGATAAAAACTCTGATGAAGAAACTCAACTTGTACTGTACTCTCGTGCCAAACTTACAACACAAGAATGAATAGCTCCAAAGGTTTTAATGCAATCAAACAGCACAACTAGCCATGCCACTCTATCCCTCTCATTTTACTTATATGCCCCTCCTTTTTTATGTTGACTAGATATTGCATCTAAACAGTCTAAATTGGACCTATTTGGTCTTACACTAATGAGAACATGCTTTTAGTTGCAACCTATATTCAGATTGTAGTTTTCAACTATTGTACTAAGAAATTGACCATTTGGGCAAAGTGAAGGTACTTGTTTAACTTTGGACTAGATGATGCAAAATATATAGTTAGCACGTGGTTTCTTCAATTGATTTGTATTTATTGATTAATTTTATACTATTGTCTGTGACCAACCAGTTTCTTTCTTATGTCTTTCATGAAACAGAGAAAGAAAAGGGTGGTGAATTTAAGCATGTGAGGGCTGATTCATATTTCAAGTACGGATGTAGTAAAGCTTTTGTTGTTTCAATGATTCTATAGGAACAATCTTCAACTCCCAGGGTAAACGGAGGATCATGATCTTCTAACACACACCAGGTTACTGAATAAAAGGTCACAATGTCTGAACACTGAACACTAATCACTGCAAGTACAACATTTTGCATTAGTACTTGGGTCAGGATTACCTTAGTGGCATTGCTTTAACAGAACAGAATACATCAATTCAATCTTGTTTCAATTGAACTAACTAGCAATAGGACAATTCAAAAATAACCCCAGATAAAAATTCATACACCAGTTAGTAATACAGTAGTAAAAAAAAAAGAGAAGGATTGCACACCCCAAAAGTAAAAATGTAAGTGGTGTTGTACATTTTTATTTTTCTTGCAAATGGAAAAAAAGGGTCAAATTGTAAGTGGGGGGGTTCTGAGGGTTCTGAGGTAAAGGAACAGAAAAAGTAAATGAGTTAGTAGCAGTAAAAGCTCAAAACCGTACACTCTTCTGATACAGGCATTGGCTTCAGACACAAACTCTTTAAAAAATGGTTTCATATACAACAATAATATTAATAATAACTATTTCCTCTTTTGTCTTTTGGAGCTTTTCTTTCCTCTCTCCTTTAGTTTATGGATTTCCGTAAAGATGTCAGAGACAAGAGCTGCCAGAGAGGCAGCTTAGTTGCAGAAGCAGTAGCAACAGAGAGGTGCAGTCATAATAGGAGCAGAGCAGATACAAACACAAACACACATAGATGAGAGAGAGAGAGAAATATACAGAGAAGAGAAAATAGAGAGAGAGAGAGAAAACATTGGCATGCAGCTCAGTAATCAGTAATCAGAACCATTAGTTTATCCATGTACAGAAGATTCTGTAGCCCAATGGTCCCTGAAATAAATATACCTACTCTCCAAGGGCCAAAGTAACAAGTCATAATAACACATTAACACTCTAACTCCTCTTCTGCTGATGATATTTTCCCCCCCACCCTGAATCTGTCTTCTCTTTCACAGCACTGTGAGGCCTGAAAGAGGGATTCTGTTTCATTTGTTTCTATCATCCATCACTTCTGTGCAGTGCTCCACTTGATTCCCTTTTAACCCTTTCTGTATCCCTATCCCCCCCTCCCCTTTTTTATTTCTTCTTTCTCTCCCCCCCTTGTGATTTTGATGATGAATGGAAGGAACAGGTTCCCTTTCACTCCTTCCCAGTGGCAAGAGCTTGAACACCAGGCCCTCATCTACAAGTACATGGCTTCAGGTATCTCCATTCCACCTGATCTTCTCTTCTCCATCAAAAGAAGCTACATGGACTCTCCTCTTTCTTCAAGGCTCTTGCCTCACCAGGCCCAACACTGTAAGTCCTATCACTATGCACTTTTTGTATGTATATAATATATACACATATCAGTATCTTTGTTTTACTGAGTAGCAACATATATATCTATATATATAGTTAGCCTAGGCCCTCTTTGACAGAAATGGATTTGGTTTTGGTACATGCAGTTGGGTGGAACTATTTGCAGATGGGGCTGGGAAGAAAGATAGACCCAGAACCAGGTAGGTGCAGAAGAACTGATGGGAAGAAATGGAGGTGCTCAAAAGAGGCATACCCAGATTCAAAATACTGTGAGAGGCACATGCACAGAGGGAAGAACCGTTCAAGAAAGCCTGTGGAAGTTTTGAAAACAACACCAACTGCTGCATCAAGCACAGATGCCCCTGCATCAACAACCACACCAACAATCTTGTCAATCACCAAAAATAGCCCTGCACTAACCCCAACCACTACTCACTCTCTCTCACCTCTCACTACTTCCCTCTCCTCTCATCATGACACTACACCCTTCCACAACCACCACCACCACCCTCCCTCTCCCTATGCTTCTTCCCATCTTCACCACCACTCCTTCCTCTTCCATCACCAACCTTCTTCAAGGTCCAATGCTCTGTCTTTTCAAGACAACAACAGTGCCCCCTTGTTCCTTGACACTGGTTCTTGCTCCCAGAATAACAGCACTGAGTGCAGGTTTTTCCACTTGAAGCAAACTTGTTCACATAGTGCTCAAAATTTCATTTTTTTTTATTTGTTTTTGCAAGTGGTTGTGAATTGTGAGTGATTCTGATTCTCCTTCTGCTCTAGGGACAGGTATGTTTATGGGCTGAAAGAGGAGGTTGATGAGCATGCTTTCTTCACCGAACCTTCTGGAACAATGAGGAGCTTCTCTGCTTCCTCCATGGATGATTCATGGCAACTCACACCACTTACTATAAGCTCCTCATCATCTTCGAAACAGAGGAGCTGCTCTGGTTTGTCCAATGAAAACGAGTACTCTTACTTGCAACTTCATCAGAGCCTCAGTGACAACTCAAAGCAACCAACAAGAGAGCAAGATCAGGGTTGTTTCATATCTGGAAGTGACATCAAATGCGAAACATTCATGAAACTTGGGAAAGAAGAGCCTCAGAAAACCGTTCATCGATTCTTTGATGAGTGGCCACCCAAGAGCAGAGGCTCATGGCTTGATTTGGATGACAAGTCATCCACAACTCAGCTTTCAATCTCCATTCCCGCATCTTCTCATGAGTTCACAGCTTTCAGTTCAAGAAACCAACGAGGTAAGTAAACAATGAAAACCCCATTTACTTAACTTTAATTGTTCTATGCATAGTGCAGTACTTCTTGATTACTTATGCTTTGTTTGGCTATGTCTTTTTCTTTCTTTTTTTCATTTTTGTGTTTTTGCTGCAGATGGGTGAGACTAGCTTTCAGTAATGGGACCCTGTGCCTGAATCAAATGCCAATAATGTACTTGCATATGGTGGGGTGGGTGGGGGGTGCATATGCTCTATGTGTGAGGTTTAAGTTCAAGTGTTCCCCATTTTCCCACCTATTTTGTAAATGAAGAAGTTGAAGTGGATTGTGTCTCCATGGAGGGATCCCATGCCTAGTCCTATATCATGTCTTTCTTCTTTTCTTTTCTGTTGCTTTCTTTTTATTAGGTTATGTTCTTTCTACTAAACATGTTTGGTGATTCAACCATATCTGGTTTTTGTGGTTTGAGCTTAACATTCAATGGCACATCTTTTCTTTTGTTCATTTCATTTTGTACCAGCTAGAACACAGTCTTTGAATCTAGTACTTATTAATTAAAGTTAAACCACATTGATCACTATTACCAAAGTATATTAAAAATTAGTTAATGACTAATAAGGGGGAAACACAGTGAGCATTTGATTGAGAGACAGTGTTTGCAAAAGTGATTTTTCTCATCACTATTTTATTCATGTTATCGCTATGCAACCTGCAGAACCGTCTTATAGGTCGGTCACATTGATGCATATGCCTAAGTTCTCTGACCAACACATTGATGCATATGCCTAAGTTCTCTGACCAACCTAATAATAGAAGCAGAAATTATGATCCCACGGAGTTTTTTTCCTTACCAGTGTTCTTGGTAAAAACAATATATAATCTTAAGGAATATATATTGTGTCCCGTAATGCTTACCAGATTTACATTTACTGAGTGAAAATCTGAATTGGATACCACTTGACAAACAAAATTTTATTTGCAAGTGCATGGTCGATTCTAATGTAATTTGAAGTGATGAAAAACAGTAAAACAAAAAAGTTAGAAGAAAATACTGAAATGCGACATTCAGTTCTTTGGATCGGTGCGTGTACCGTGCAGTTCTTGTCAGTTTTTATTAAAAAGAGGAAAAATTATAATAACACACAGGCATGTCATATCGTGCCCTGACTGTGACAGAAGAGTTTAATTATATATATAAATGATACTGAGAAGATTTGAACCGTGTCCTGTATTAATAGCAGACTGATAGAAACTGGAGATTATTATTATTTATTTGAAAATGAATGAAACTGCTTTAATTTATCCCTGAAAGCCACCTACATTGTAGTGAAAATGAACGAAGAAAGCATTGGATTAAAAGTTAAAACACATAACACACAGGTGATGGTTTCTTACCCAAAAATAAAAAATAAAAAAAAAACACAGGTGATGGTTTTACATATGTGGGAGCATGTGTAATATTATAGTAATTTACCCATTCCATCCTATACTGATTTCCTCTATATGTGTGATGCTTTAATATTGTAGCTTTATATATTTATCTCATTAGGCAACACTTATCATTTACTTTCAGGCCACCCTGCTCTGCCTACTAGTAAAATATGTATAGCATAGTCATAACATAATAGATACCTTGTCCAGCTAGCTACCTAGCTACATACACATTATTATTATGAATTGTGCTAGGGACACAACAATTTTGAGTCAAAACTAGCCAAAATAAAATATGGTCAAATTTATCATAGAGCATTGCTATACATTTAATAAAAAATTAGTCAAAATAGTTAACAAATTATATACAACATAAATTGTACAATGAATATTATATATTATGCACGTCATATATCACGTGACGTGCATAACATATATTACATGTTATAAAGAAAGAGAATGTTGCAATATGTGATATATGTTGTGCATTTTATATTATATATGTTGTGCACAATATATTGACTATTTTGACTGAATTTTTGTTATGCCCCAAATATTTCTCTTTATCATATTTCATTAAGTTCATTAAAATATTATTAGGTTATTAAATGTAAAATTTAACTCTTTTAACTGTTTTGGCTATGAAATTGTTCTCTCTTGGGAGTTTTCCTATTATTATTATTATATTTTAATTTTAATACATTGATAATATAAATATATTTTACATTGTTATTCAATCAAAATATTCCATTTGTATGACTTTTCACATAATGGGAGAAAGAAAATATAATTATGACTGATGTTGTGGCAACACATGATTAAATTCATTGAATGAAAATTAAATTCTTATTATTATTATTATTATGGATTTAATTTTTATCCACTTACAGTGTACTAATTTTTTACACAGTCATTCAATCATGTGCTGTCACATCAGTCATAATTGTATGTTATCTTTTCCACTACCTAAAAAATTATACAAACAGAATATTTTGATTGAATGATAATATAAAATACTTTTACTTTTTTACTTTTACAGTGCATCAAAATTAAACTCGATTATTATTTATATATGTTTGAATAATAATGTCATGAGAATTGGGAAAATGGGTGTACTCCTGTGCATTCCGCGGCCATGTAGTAGAAGTAGTAAGTAAGTAAAGAAAGAAAGAAAGAAAGAAGCATCCCATTCACACTATTTCTGAATCCTGAAGAGTCGTGAATAATGAAAGGGAAGAAAGCCATATCTTTGGACTGTCTAAGTCAGCTTTAACAAAAAAGTGATCTAATTTCTGAAGGGAAGTGAGTGGGACTGTTGTTGTGTTGTATTGGTCCTAAAAGAAGGGGGGTAAGGGTAACTAGTGCTTTCAGACACACACACAGCGCCTCTGACCAACTATCAGACTTTTTTTTTTTACCTCTACTTTTGTTTTAGTATTTGTATCAACAAATACTTTATCTATTATTAAATAAAACATACATCTTATTTAAATGGATCTACACTTTAAAGAATGATAAATAAAGTGTTGATTGAAATAGAAGTGGAGAAAATTTTGTAGAAATAATAAAACTTTATAAGGACAGATCTGAATTTAGCACTAAGGCAGCAGTAGTAGTGACAGAAACCAAACGTACACATTACTTACTTAGAATCCTCTCTTTGCTTTGCTTTGCTTTGCATTGAACCATCTGAATCTGACTCTCCCCCACCCCTCTGCTACCACTCACACTACCTGACATTCAAAACAATATCTCTCTCTCTCTCTTTCCCCCCATTACTATATTGAATTATCATATTCATATTTTGTGATGTTGATATTTGTTACTGTTACCCCTCACGTTGATAACTTTGTTAATCATAATAATTTACTACCTTATAGTAGAATTTATATTATATACGACAGTTTAATTATTTCAACCAACTCATGTGCTGGTGCTGCCATCACACATTCCACTAAGATAATAAAAAATATAAATATCTCTAACTTTTGAGGCAGAACCAACCTTTAAAAGTGCCTTTAGTAACCATAAATGTTTTTTAATTTTTTTAGTTTAGACTTTAGTTTAGACACAAACCACTTTGGACAAGGCTTTTCTTTCTTTAGGCCTGATTCTGAGTATCCTTGTCGGCCTTTTATTTGGGCCTGACTTGTTACAAGGATTGGTAAGGCCCAAAATCAGTTCACTCAGTTCTATTGGGCCCAGGCCCAGTTTCATTAACAAAAAATAAAAAACGACAGCGTTGTGGAATGTTGAATTGCTGAGAGAGACTGAGAGATGAAGCAGTTTGATTGGAATTGAAATTGCAATTGTCTCAGCCTTCAAACGACAACTGAAGATGACTGTCAAATGGTATATGCGAATGTCTTTCACCTGCGTTTTGGTCCGCCTTCAATTTTCATCTGACCACAAAAAAGTTGTGTTTTTTCTCTGATAGGATTCTGCACTGGACACCCACACAAGGATCCGTGGTGAACAGCCAAATCCTGAATGAGATTTCTCAGTGCGTTGAGAGCTTCAATGCCGTCAAAGACGGAAGGTGGAAAGCTACCCTCACTTTCTACAGACCCAATTTACGAGGTTATCTATATCTTGTTGCTTCATCTTCGCCTTCTTCCTTCAATCTTGCCCCCGTTTTTTTCCTAATTCTCTGAAACCCTAACGTTCTGATTCATATTCTCGCTGTAATTGGTGACAGACCAAGCGCTTCCTGGCGAATTCCCCCGCGATTTTTTGGGGATTTCGTTGTTGGAGCAGCCCAACAAATACTACTTCATAATTCGCGGCAGCAAGATTATTCTTGAGGCTGATTCAACTATTTTGACTATAATGGAGAAATTGCAGTCTTACAAATCAAAAGTGGCTCTTAATTTCGAGGTGAATTTCGTGTTTTTGGTACCACTATCGTTTATTATGTCCTTGTGGTTTGTGCTCAGGTGTTTGTTTATGTGATTTTATGCTCTGATGGTGCAGGGAGTGCAGTATAAAATGGGTGACTTTCAGATGAAAGTGATCAAAGTTGTTCCCAATCAGGGTGAAAGTCTAAGAGGAATTTTGCTTGAGGTAACCCGCTTCTGAATTCTAGTTCAGTTCCTGCTCGTGTACCTTAATGAGTTTTTTTCTCCTTGAATGCTTATAGACAGTTTAGGCTAGTTGACCTGATGATACACATTTGTTAATAGTTCTTGGTATGCTTACTGTGAAGAGAAACACAATGCGTCTAAATGTAACCTCTGAATTAATCTGACTTTTATTGCTTGAAACTTTGGATAATTACTATGACTAATGGTAATTGGTAGTAGGGCATTTTTCCTTAGTTATTTTTGGCCACTAGGGTTTATGTCCTTGGAAGAATGTCATTTTTCAGTTGTGATTTTCTAGCTGGTGTTGGTGGCTCATGATATGCAATTAAGCACATTATATGATGTGCAAGATGCATTTGTAGGATGGCTACCATTGTAACTTGCACTGCAAATGTAGAAAGAAGAGACTCAAGCAGTAGTTTTTTCATGTGATGCTACTAAATATTCAAAACTCCGGGCCCCTTCTCCCCACAAAAGAATCCAATATTCATTCTAGGGCTTGGCTTCTTCATGGTTAAGTCTGAGAAAAACTGAACTTCAGTAATCAGTAAATATGTAAGAAATCAAATTTTGTTTTATGTCTTCTGCAGATTGAATATCTCCCTATTTCATCAATTGAAAAAGCCAAACCAATTATGGAAGAGTTCCTAGAGATATGGCGAGAGATCATGTCTAAGAAATCATTGCCAGGTCACTTCTCGCAGGCAGAACCACAGTTTGCTGAGTATAAGCTTTCTGACAATTATACTTCACAACACACAGCTATTCAGTATGCTGCCGCATTGGCCCAACTAATTGCATCGGCGCAGTTAAGGGGCTAGGAAGATTTACGGTTTTCGTTCTCCTCTGTTTCTTGAAAGTTGCAAGACTGCGCCCTTCCCTCCTTTGAGGTGAACAGCCAAGTGTTCTAGGTTAAATCAGTTGTATCATTGCAGGTATCTACCTGGATTGGTATTCAACTCCCTTGGGGCCATTCAGGGGGTTGGGGCGTGTGCCTGATTTTGCTGTATAATTGTCAAAGTCAGCATAGATCGATGTTCTGCTTTACTAGCAAAATTCCAACATTGTTATATTGTGAAAGCAATCTTTGTTGTCTCTTGTTGTCTTGAGTATTATTATTTATTTTTGAATCGTGCATTCTACAGATATTGATCCTAGATTTTTCAGAGAGAGAGAGTGCAGTCTACAGTTATGTCCTTGCTTTTCAGTGAACGAGTTTCTTGAGAAAAAAGAAAGAAAAATGAAGAGCTAAGCAAAATCTGCATTAAGTGCATGTTTGGATACTACATGTAACAGCTTTTTTTTTTTTTTTTAAAGCTGTTAGAAAATAATCTATTATGTTTGGATGAAATTACATAATAATTTAAGTTGTTGTATTTGATAAAAAAAGCTGTTAGGGTGCAAAATAAGTTAAGCTAGTATTTGAAGCTTATTTTCTAAAAAAATGCTTTTCTAATCATATCTAATAGGAAATATCCAACCTACTCCTAAAAGTTATTAAATTCCTTCATAACTAATAAATGATTTTATACCCATTTTAGTAAATAATTATTAAAAGGTGATTATTTTTTAACAATCCAAACATCATAGATTAACTTAAAGTTACTTTTTAGCTAAATTATTCAAACATAAATTTATCCTTAAATAAGCGATTATATTAAAAAGCGATTGTATAAATAAGCAATTATCGAAATAAGTTTAATTTTTCAGCTTAGCCAAACATACTCTAAAGTGGTTGCTGAAAAAACTACTTTGATTATATTTAATCATGCATATCCACTCCATTGAAATCTTTCACCCATTGGTTAGTACAATAATCCTTCTTTCAATTACATATTTTTTTACATATAGTAGAAATTGAAGATTATATACTTTAAAATATGATATTTCTCTATTTTTTTAAAACATTATAAAACAAATACTATAGACTTTAAATTATGACATTACATGATTTTTTTACATATACTATAAATTGAAGGCTATATACTTCAAAATGTGAGATTTCTCTATTTTTTCTTGAAACACTATAAAACAAATACTATAGACTTTAAATTATGAAATTACATGATTTTTTTACATATAGTAGAAATTGAAGGCTATATAATTTAAAAAGTGAGATTTCTCTATTTTTCTAGAAACACTATAAAACAAAGACTATAGACTTTAAATTATGAAATTACGTCACTTTTTAACATACAGTAGAAATTGAAGGCTATATACTTCAAAATGTGAGATTTCTCTATTTTTCTAGACACACTATAAAACAAGATAAATGATTTGTGTACACCACAAAATCAGTACCATGTGTAATAATCCAACATTTTGAAACTAGTAATCCAACTTTTTAAAATGTTGGATTAATGTATAATAATAAAAGTTGGATTATTAGTTTCAAAATGTTGGATTATTATACTCGGTGGCTGATTTTATAGTGTACATATAGCATTACTCATAAAACAAAGACTATAGACTTTAAATTATAAAATTACATTATTTTTTTAAATATAGTAGAAATTGTAGGCTATATACTTTAAACCGTGAGATTTCTCT
Organism: Aeschynomene evenia; assembly: GCA_013621005.1. Taxonomy (NCBI): domain Eukaryota; kingdom Viridiplantae; phylum Streptophyta; class Magnoliopsida; order Fabales; family Fabaceae; genus Aeschynomene; species Aeschynomene evenia. The sequence continues at coordinate 29,937,341 of CM024263.1, read as the reverse complement.
ATTTTTCTATAAACACTATAAAACAAAGACTATAAACTTTAAATTATGAAATTACGTCACTTTTTTACATATAGTAGAAATTGAAGGTTATAAATTTTAAAATGTGATATTTCTCTATTTTTCTAGAAACATTATAAAATAAAGACTATAGACTTTAAATTATGAAATTACATGTGAGATTTCTCTATTTTTCTAGAAACAATATAAAACAAAGGCTATAGACTTTAAAATATGAAATAAAATGATTTTTTTTTACATATAGTAGAAATTGAAGGCTATATACTTTAAAAATTGATATTTCTCTATTTTTCTACCACTATAAAACAAAAACTATAGACTTTAAATTATGAAATTATATTACTTTTTTACATATAGTTGAAATTGAAGGCTATATACTTCAAAATGTGAAATTTCTCTATTTTTCTATACAAACTATAAACAAAGACTAAAGACTTTAAATTATGAAATTACATGATTTTTTTGCATATAGTTAAAATTGAAGGCTATATACTTTAAAATGTGGGATTTCTCTATTTTTGTAGAAAGTACTATAAAACAAAGAATATAAACTTTAAATTATGAAATTACATGATTTTATTTACATATAATAGAAATTGAAGATTACATATTTTAAAATGTGAGATTTCTCTATTTTTTTTATACACTATGAAGCAAAGTCTATAAATTTTTAATTATGAAATTACATGATTTTTTACATATAATAGAAATTGAAGACTATATACCTTAAAATAAGAGATTTCTCTATTTGTCTTTTAGAAACATCATAAAATAAAGACTATAGATTTTAAATTATGAATTTACATGATTTTTTTACCTACACTACAAATTGAATGCAAGATATGAAAGACATATTAGGGTATGTTTAAAAAGTATTAGAATTTTTATAGATTAGATTTAAACATTAATTTATTTAGAAAACTAGTATAATAACCCGTGCGATGCACGAGATTTATTAAAATATTAATAATGTAAGTAAATAAATATATATAAAAAAAATTGAATTGAATTATATTATATTAATTTCATGAATTCATTGTATAATTAATTTTATTCATATAAATAATTTTAATAAGATGATATAATTTAATATTTTTTCAATTTAATAATTTTAGTTGAATGTATAGTTTATGAAAATATGATTAAAATTATTTAAGTAATGACGTTATTGCATATCAAAGTTTCAATATTTTTCTTCTTATAGTTTTTATAATCGAGAAAGAAAAATCTATTAGTAATTATTGATTACACATCGTATTAATAATAATATATTATTCGTGTCATGCACAAAAGTTATCAAAACATTAATAACATAAGTAATTAAATATATATAAAAACATGAATAGAATTATGGTATATTAATTTTATAAATTTATTTTACAATTAAATTTATTAATATGAATAATTATGATGATATAATTTAATAAATTTAAATTTATAAAAATTCTAATTTAATGTATATTTTACAAAGAATATTAGGGGTGAAAAACAGGTTGGACCCGTCGAGTTACCCGTCAATCCGCCAAATTTTGACGGAACAGATTGAGGTATGAAGCCCACTTTTTTAAGATGGTTCAACCCGCCCTGCCCCATTTTTTTGAACAATCTGTGACAGCACAGGTTAACCTATCAGGTTCAATCATTATATTTATTTTTTATTTTTAAACAATATTCATATATTAGTGTAATTTTAAGACTTTAAATTTATTTTGGTGTACCTTTTATTGAAATTTTAGAGTGGAGACTATGATTCTTAAATTTTAATAATTTTTTTAAATCTTTTTTTCAAAAATAATATATTTTTTTATTATTTAGCTGATTTATTATTAATCTAAAAAATAAAATGGGTCAACCTGCCAAGCCGACATGAAAAGGACGAGTTGATATTTCCAACTAAAATAGAAAAACAAATCTGCCCGTATGACCACGTATTTTTCCAACCCGTCCGTCCCGCCTTGTTTGCAGCCCTAGTTATCCAAAATTTATAAATCATGAGTTAAAATAAAATTCAAATCGAAATCAATCAATCAATTTTATTTATTAATATCAATGAATTGATGTTAGATTTAAAATTAAAAAAGTTAAAAAAATGAATCTAAAAATAAACATATTATATTCTCTAATAAATTTATTCAACCTAATTTTGAGTCATGATGCTAATAATTTTAATTAATTATAAATATTACATTTAATACAAATAATATATTCTTTTAACAAATATTCTCAATAGAATCTTTTAAGTACTCATCAATTTGATTTGTAGAAAAAAATTCAAATTATTGCATCAAATTCATGAATAGTTTTAAAGTAGATTAGACAGATATGATTATTGAAAGTAGAAAATGAATAATAATAATAATAAGAAATTTATGAAACACAATTTTTTAAGCAAAATATTTTTTCTTGATATGATATCCAATTTCATTGAAAAATACAATCTTAAATATATGCTTGCTTAAAGATTTGAATATTTGAATTTATATGTGTCTCTAATTACATTAACTTTTCAAAAAATAGGAAACCAACATGTATCTCTAAAATAATCATTATGAAAAGATTTTAAAATATAAATTATTATATTTATTTAAATATTTGAGATAATATTCTAATATAAATACTACAAAATAAAAACTAACAAAACTACAACCTAAAAATTGATTTTCTTGAATAAACATAGAAAAAAATATACAAATTAAAAAAAAATCAAGAGATAATGAAAAAAAATTAATTAAAATTCTTGGGAGAGAATGAGACAATCTTTCCATAATAAAATTTACAAAGATAATCATAATCTTTTAAATGGATAGATACTTATTTATGTTGCTTATAAAAATAAATTACACGTATAAAAAATAATTATTTACGTTTTTAAAATATATTACTTACGATGTTAATATATTAAATAATATAATTCAATAATTTACGTTGTTCAATGATTCAATAATATATTGAACTGTATATATAATTAAACATATTAGATATATCGAATATATGTTTAATATAATTATTTATATTATTTATATCTAATTATTTATACCTGTAATTAACAACGCAATTGCTTATCCTATTATTTTTAAAAATAATAGGTATAAATATCTTATTGAATATAAAGCAATATATATAATTATTTTTATCTAATTAGATATAATTATTTACAGAATTATGATTATTTATTACGTTGTTAAAATATATTACTTACGTTGTTAATATATTAAACAATATAAAAAATGATTATTACGTTGTGAATTATTTATTTTCCAATATAATCATGTTGCTTAGAAAAATAAATTATATTATCTTAAAACAATGTAAAAAATTAAAATTTACTCAAAATAAAAAATGCTAATTGACATATACGTAATATTTATTAGCAAACAAAAAGTTTTTATCTTTAATCTAAAATAAAAAATATATACCTATAAGAAAGTTGACAATTTTTTCTCTTTTTCTGTAACATAATTAAAAATAAAAAAGGAGTATTCAAGTTAGAATCTAAAAATATTATTTCATTTAAAAAATAAAATGGTTAAAAACAAAAAAAAAGTTCTTTAATAATAAAGAAACAAAAATGAATACCCATAAAAAATTGGTTTAATTTTCTCATTCTTTTCAACAAATAAAACATTAAAAAAGTAAAGAGAGTCATTCATGTTATAATGAAAAATATATATATTTGATTAAAAAAACAATAAAAATAGTAGAAAAAAAGAAAGTAAAATATCAAGAGACCCATTCGTAGCCATGAGTTCAAGCCGTTGTCACCACCCACCAGAATAAAGGAGAGAAAAAATTAAACCTCTTGAATAAAATAAAAGAATTAGGAAGAATAATGATAAATAGAAATCGATTATAAAAATAAATAAAAATATAAAAGATGAGAAAGAAAAAAAAAGAGGTAGAAGAAAAAAAGGAAAACACAGAAAATCAAAAGACAAAAAAGTATAAAGAAGGATGAAAAAATAAGAAGAGAAAAAACGATAAACAAAATAGAGAAAAATATGAAGGAGAAAGAAAAAAGTAGATAAAAAAATAAAAAAAATGAAAGAAAATAGAGGAAGAACAAAAAAGATAAATGACAGAATAAGAACAATGAAAGAAAAAAAAAATAAAGGCAGAGCATTGATGAGGTGGAGAGAAAAAATTGATATGAAAGAATAAAGAGATATGTTACGATAAAATATGTATATATAAGTATGATTTGATAGAGTTGTTTTCTTATTAAACAAATCTCACTATTTTTTGAAAATTAAATTAGAATAGAAATCATATCATATATGTGATATAAATTTTATTCAAATTGATTTGATTGAAATATATATGATGAGAATATATACGCAAAAATATATATAATTGAAAGATATTTATATCAATTATTTAAATAATCGTATCTATTATGTTCTTAATTGTATATATCATATCATATCTTTTAAATAGATAAATATATTAATATTTCACTAATCAATGAACAATATGTGAAAATAACAATCATAAAAATCTTATAAATCAAGGATTATATACTATATCTTTATATATAATATTAAATCTCAGGTTAAAAATTAATATTATATATTTTATTGTCAATTTTATATAATATATATATATATATATATATGTAATTAGTATATATATATATATATATATATATATATATATATATCAATATCAATATATATATATATATATGAGATATAATATATTATAATTATTTTATAGGAATGTATAATATTAGTATACTTATTATCCTTAATAAAATATTAATATAAATAAATAACCATAGATATATTTGAGATATAAAAAAAATGAATTAGCATAATATATATGAAAAATATTACATACTAAAATAACTTTCTTTTAGGAATTGACACGTAAGCATTTCCTTTTCTGAAAAAACTCTCTTTTATATATATATCTATATCTATACTACTTATAAAGAGAATTGCCAAAAAGTTAGTTATTTTTTGGTCTCTTCATTCAAATTAAATAAAAAAACTTAAAAAGAAAATTAAATAAATAAAAAGAATAACTACTCTCTCAATTCAAATTATATTTTAACTACCTCATTTTTTTACATTTGAATTTACTATGATAATTTTTTTAAAAAAAATATAATTCCTTTTAATAATAATCTTCTATATTATTTATCATTTTTTATCCATTATAATGAGAAAAAATTTAAAAAATAAAAAAACATAAATTGACAAAAAAAAATTAAAAAAGCGTCTTGACGGGCACAACAAGACGCGAGTTATATATAAAGTGGATTGAAAAAATAACTACCTTTTGGTGTCCACATTCATTTGGTAGTTATTTTTCAATTATAGAATTAAAAAATTAAATAAATATAAAACATAACTATTTTTATTTACATATTATTTTTTAATTATTTAACAATATGAATCGACAATAAAAATACAGTTTGGCTGGTACGGAGTGCCCGACAAGCTAGCATTGATAATAAGAATTGTAGAATTAGGTTTTAGTAGTGGGCTTGAGTGAAATTGACAGCCGCTTAGGCTTAGTTCCTCGATAACTGCCTTTCCTAGTACGCTGCTCAACCAAACCTCTTTCTGTGTCTCCAATCAATCAATAAATCATGTACTCTCTTCTTCTTCTTCTCCTCCTGCATCAGTCTCTTCACCTTAATTAAATTATATTCGCTTCATTCTCTGTATACTAACGCCAATGTATTTATAATAACTTACATACGCTTTGTTTAGCTTTGCTTCCAATAACATGCTAACATATACATACGTGCCTCTTTTTTTCCGTAATGTTTTTGCTTCAATGATCTTATTTTTGGTTCGAGCATCCTCAATCCTGTGAATATGAATATGAATGTGATTGTTCTGTTTTTTTTTTCTTTTTAAGTTGAGTAATATCTTAGTTAGAATCTCTTTTGCTTCTTAGTTTGGCATCAACCGACGTTGGACTCTTATGGATTCAGAGCCTCCACCTCGAAGGAAGGTTTGTTTTTTTATACTGTTCCAATATATTTGTTACTTGGTAATAATAGCAATCCTTCCTTCCTACAAATGCTTCTTATCATGAAGTTGCACTACTTGTTCTTTTGGTGATTGGTATAAGTTTTTTTTTGTAGCCTAGATTTGTACCAAAAGCTCCACCTCGTCGAGTTGTCAAGCCAGAAGTTAAAGCGTATGTATCATAGATTTTGATATAACACAACTTAATTTGATGTTACATGCTTAACACGAATTTGTTCTGTTTCTGCAGTGAAAAGATTGAGGATGATGATGCATTCCAGGCTAAGGATTTGCTGCGGCGTTTCAACGTATGTTTATGATTTCACTTTCATTGATATTGGATTACTCAAATTTTTTACTCACTTTAATATTCTCTTGTTAACATTTTCTCGACTTTTTATAGGAAAATGCGATGAAGGCTAGGCAAAAGGTCGAGAAAAAAGGTCTGATATGTTGTTCCTTTTGGTTTTGATGTTTTTTGATCCAATTTTCTGCAACTTTTGTATCTTAAGCATTGGTTTTAGGCTTCCATTATGCCAATCCTAGCTTTCTAGTTACTCTTTAAAAAGTGAAGTTCAAAACAAATGTTTCAGTCATTAAAGTGATGAAGCTGGATTTACCACAAGTCTTAAACAGAGAATTCTATCCATGGAGTATTTGATATGTGTTTTTTTGAATAGGGGAGAGTATTTGGAGAATATTTACTAAGCATATGTTCCACAATCCACACCTTGCAAATCTGCTGAAAATCACAAAATCAGTTTCTGCCTTTTCTTTTTAAGCCAACACCTCATGGTTGATCTGCTGAGAATTAGCATTTACTCTCAAATGTTTGTGTCATTCATATATTGGATTCCTATGCAAGTAATTGATCACATTTCAAAGATTACAAGTAAAATTGAACTTGGAAAATTTGTATAACTTATTCTCTATTATCTTTTCTGTCTGTTTAAAGATCACAGAACAATGCCTGATATCATGCCCTGAAGGAGGAGTTCAACCATTCTTTTATTGTTTCCTAAAATCGCATTGTTCATGTTATGGTTGGTTTGCAGTGTCAGCTTCACAAATTGCTTTTGGATATGGCGGTGAAGCGATATCGTCCAAATCGTCATTTGGTTTTCCTAGGGGTGGGATCAACGGCAGTCAGGGTTCAGCATTCGGTGGTATGCTACCATCAAGGCATTTCCATTTAGTAGAGTTATACTTGATGTTTTTTTTTTCTCTTTGCTGCATGTTCCTTCCTTCTAATCAAAGAATTTTGGTGATGATTTAACCGCAGGGGTGACAGAGAAAGAATACAAAGAACCGTGGGTAAGTTGATTATACTGAATTGTACAAATATGCAGATTTATTTATCTGTTTCCTCTGTCACTCTGTGTGTGTGAGTATTTGGAAGTGAAACTTTGCATGCTTGTTTATAATCTGAGTTATTTGGTATTGGTTGTTGCTGCAGGACTATTACAGTTACTATCCTGTAACTCTTCCCTTGAGGAGGCCATATTCAGGAAACCCGGGTATGTTTCAGAAACCAAATTTTGGATATAAGAGAAGAAATATAGTCATGTACTACTGATTGAACCTTAATATCATGGCAATTGAGTGACATCAACTAGTCAGTTAATCAGTTTTAGTAACATGATTTGTTCCCATTTACACAGAATCCTGCTTAAGACACTAGTTAGTTGCTTTCATAGAGTATGAACTATGAAGTGTTCACTTAAGTATCTATATTTTTCTTCAAATGGAGATCAGAGCTTATGTTACTTCTACATTGAAAACATAAGTGGCTTTAACTTTGTGAATTGTTTCAATAGAACGCCTTGATGAGGAGGAATTTGGCGAGGCTGCAGGATCTAGAACTTACGATGAGAATTCTATCAAACCAGCAAGTGAGCTTGGCTTTCTGGTAAGTGAACTGAAAGTTGGGAAATCAAAATTTATAGACTTCAACTTACTTAAATTGTTATAACACTGTTTCGAGCCTAATATATTGTTTGTAGGAGGAAAATCCAGAGGCAACTATGATGTTGATTCATTTACCACCGACTCTGCCAATGGTTAAGGCATCAGCAACTAGTGCTGGAGGCCAAGATGTGAGTGAGAAATCTAAACCTGCTAGAGCTGCAAAAAAAGTGGATAAGCTCTGCAAATTGAATGAGCTACCATCTGGATTCATGGGTAAAATGCTTGTATACAAGAGTGGGGCAGTCAAGCTGAAGCTTGGTGATACCCTTTATGATGTAAGTACTGCATTCATTAGATAAACTACTAGTCTACTACTACACTTAGTGTAATTCTGTCATCATTTCACAATTTTTAAGAACTCCATTCTATGTAAGGCCAAGGCCTTCAAATAAAGTTATCAATTGTCACAATATTGTGTATGTGATGTTCAGTGAGTCCCAAAAGTTGATTAAAGCCATATTGGTTCCTCCTCCTTATGCTGACAAGCATTTTGTGTTGTCTTTCTGCAAAATGGTTGCAGGTATCTTCTGGTATGAACTGTTCGTTTGCTCAAGATGTGGTTGCTATGAATACTGCTCAAAAGCATTGTTGCACAATTGGGGAGATCAGCAAGCATGTCACTATAACCCCTGATATAGATGCCATAATAGGAAATATGACTAATTTATGATCAATTCTTTTTTGGTGCTGATTTATGATCAATTCTAAACAATCTTTTTAAAAAATAATTTGAATTATAGTCACGAAATTTTGTTTAAATAATTAGTCGTAGGAAAAAAAAAATTAGAGAAGAATGAAATATAGAGCAAGTCTAAAGTTGTTATATCATGAATAAAGACAATCAGCTGAATAAGAAAACAAAGTTGTTATACTATGTTTATTTGTTACTTTTGTTTATTCAGACAACAAAAGATATTTCTCAATTTCTAAAGCTATAAGCAAACAAGATCTACACGAAATTTTTCCTTTTCTTTTATTTACCTTTTCCTTAGTGTAGCTTGCATATATATCACTCAACTCTTAGATAGTGTTTGCTTGGAGAGGCAAAATTGGGCGAAGTATATAGATCCTGCGGATTTAGCTTTCCTAAGAGTATGCTTGGTTTAGAATTAAAAATAAACGTAAGTTTTTTCGTATGTGAGATTCATATATAATTTTACTAGTAGAATCTATCCGTAAAAATTTACACTCAAAATTTTCCCTCTTAATCAAAGACGTCCTGATTAAAATTAAAATTTTCGTAAACATAAAAGTTTAGCTTTGATGATAGATGTAAAGCATTATTGTCTCGTGATTCTTGAAGCCCAACCCAACAGCGAAATGAATTAATTGTTAACTACTCCACTACTAAATCCCACTTGTGAGTCAGCTTTATAACCTTACTATGAAAAGGATTCATCTATCACCTTTCATTTCTGTCACTATCACACAAAAGAGAAATTTTCATATCTCTGATCCAAACCAAGCAACCCAATTTTTTCGTATTGGGCGTAGGTAATGTGCCTTAACAAGTGTCAATTGTATTTTAATGTAAAACAACCAAGCAAAAACAAAAATCAATTTGTCTTTAGTGACTGATTAATCTATAAAGCTACACGTTAAGTGGACTTAGCTTAGGCCGTTAAAATGGGTATGTACAAACCACACAAAACTGTTTTACATTAATCTCTTATGAAAATATTAATATTAATGATAATAATTGATTAAAACTAATTAAACTCTGTATACGAGCGATCTAATTAGAATTTTTTTTATCGGCTTATGATTGGCCGCAACCCATTGTCCATTGACTGAACTGAAAAGGGTTGTTCTTCACGTGCTATCTATCCGTCATTCCCCTCTTGTAGTTCACACAAGTCTTTCTGTCTTTTTATTTTTATTTTTCAAGATAAGTTTGACAACGTGAAAATCATGATTTGATTGAACCAGATTGTTCCAGAGAGAGATTCTTAGCAACGCATTAATGTGGCTAGATTGAATTTCTTTGAAAGGAAAGTTAAAAGCAGGAAAGGAGGGATTTGATAGATCCTATATTTGTTTAAAGCTAAAAAGGAGAGAGGGAAAAGGGGAGAAAATTGTCTCTCTAGTTTAAAGCATGTTAGTGATTGCGATTTGATTGAATGAATTGATCAGTTAATGGGAGGGAGATGAGAAAATAAAGGGATTTATTAGTGAATATGAAGTTTAAAGAAAATAAATTCTAATTTGTAATTGAACTACGCGCCTAATAACATGTGAAAATGTTAACAATTAAGGATGGTTCTTCCATTGTTGTTATTGTACTTATTAATTTCCCTCTATCATGGATGCAAGCTAGTCTATATACAATTAATTATTTTTAACTACTCACTTTTAGACAGACGTACCTCTAACTTTCATCTGCACCCTAAAGTAAATATCCAACAAATTTTGCATTCACAAACTTGAAAGTACATCATGTCCTTTGTGTAAATTTGCATTTCACAAACTTGAAAGTACACCCAAGTCCTTTGCGTAACATTATGCTTTTGGGAATTAGATAGGCTGCTGAAATTCGTAAATTAATGCCTGAGCTAGGTATATTTATTTATATAAAAAGAACAAGATCTAGTATTTCACAAAGTGGTGATGATATGATGAAAATATAATGAACCCAACATATATAATTAGAAAACGATCATCATCATATATTTGCGGAAAGAAATTAAAAAAATTTATTCGAGTTCAGGTCAATGAGCTACCCTGGTAACCATCATATTCTATATCTAGAGCATTCTCATCTATCCCCGCAATTAACTCCATAAACCCATTTCCTTTTCAATGCTGCATAATATACCAGATCCTTCAGTGTGCAATTAATTCATTATTCCATATTGCTGTAAAGGTTTGTGTAAGTTGCATTTTGAAAAAAAAGAAAGATGTTATATATATTATTACAAGAATAATAAGTATTTTTAACATTTAACCGTAAAAAAGTATTGATAACTATTATAAATCAAAATTATATTGATTATTATTAGGAATTAAAAATAGTTATAAATTACTCATAATTAATGATGATTGAAAAATATTTATAAATTATTTTTTAAATATTTTTTTATAGAATTATTATTTTTATTGATAATATTTTTATTAACATAGTTAATATTTAATATTTAAATTATTAATGAGCTTGATTTTGGCCCAAACTCAATTTATAAAGGTTGAGTCACTCATCTCAGTAGTATTTGAATTCAGTTAAAAAACTAGACCAACAATAATAAGTTAGTAGGATTAACCATCAATCCATTGTATAAATAGTGTAAATAAAATTACTTATTTTAAAATGGAGGAGGCCACTAGTTTTTGCTTTGTACATCTCTCGCTAGCACTCAATTTTTCATTTATTGAATTTAGTTGAGATTCACCTTAGTTGACAACTCACTGTAGATGAACCTTTCTATTATTGTACTTACCGGGCAGGAATTATATATATATATATATATATATATATATATATAAAAGTATTGCTAGAGGCACAACAAAAAACCAGCCAAAACAGTCAACAATAGAAAATTGGGCCTAAATCACTTAGCTCATTACAAAAAATACACATGGTTAATAATGCTATTTAGACCAAAAGTATTAAAATGGACTTTATTAACTGTTTTGGCTGGTTTTTTGTTGTGCCCTACGCATTTGTATATATATATATATATATACGGATACAAGGGATTCTACTTTTTCTTTTCGTTTTTGGAAATATTTTGTTTTGATATTACGTCGCTGCACAACAATATTCGAGTATCGATGTAGGTACAACAACGACTTGGTCTCACGGTATTTAAGGCATAGCTTAGTGTTGCTATGCTGCTATCCCAACCATGTGATATTGTAGTGTCATTTAATTTATGATAAAATTTATCGTATAACATAAATACGTCTAACGAGTATTCAACGTGTGTTATATAAGATATAATGTGCATTATACGTCTGTGTACCATATATATAACACACATTACATTTTATGTATAACACATGTTGAATATTCGTTAGATGTATTTCTGTCGTACAACAAACATTATTATTATATATATATATAAACCGGTTTATTCTCTAATTGTTTTATTATCATATATAATTAACATCTTATTATTCCGCTAATGTGATTATTGTCCCAACATTATGCATCACCGAAATCTCAGCCGCAAAGACAATTTAGAGTCACATATAATATTTCTTAAATATGATCGTGTTGTATACTAAATATGTTATATACATTATATATATTATATTATATATGTTAGGTACTATATGCTGACTATTTTTTTTATACAATAAATATTTACCATTATATTAAGGAAATTATGCTTTTATAGCAGTAATGTTAGTTTTTTAGTCAATACTAACTAACAACATATGTAAGATGTGCACTTTATTTTTAATGAGATATGCATTCTATATAGTAATACATGTATATACACATTAATGTTTATATATATATATATACTATATGATAATTTTTTTATATTAATTACATATATTATGTGCGTTGACCTTTGCTGGCTTAATCTTTAATGTATTTGCTTTTGTAATTGGTGGCAATTGGCATACAGAAATATGGATAAAGATATTTTTATATATATTCTGAATGTAAACATAAAAAAATAATAGAGAGAAAATGGTTGAAAAAAAAAGAAGAAATTAATAAAATTAATGAGACTCATACTTTATTGTGAATAGAATGTATAAATATTTAATAAAAGAGAATATTCAAATAATATTATTAACTATACGCAAGATAGAGTTAACACTCGTGACATAATGATTAGAGAAAAGATATAGTTGTAGCGGGACAGGAGCATATTATAGTGGGCAAAATTAAATAAAAGGGAATAAAAAGGTACGGTTAACTAAACTTGTTATTGGGGAACATATTGACAAGAAACAGACATACATAATAATATTATTTAATTATTTGAAGGCATATTATACTATACTATACTATAATTTCTTAGGCGCTTACTCATTGATTGAATTCAGCGAAATTGCTGTGCGCCCAATCCTTGAAAATCTCGTCGGAGAACATGAGTGGATGAGGGTGTTGGTCCGAAGAAGACGGCGATAATAGGTCGTGGTGGTTGGTGGCGACAGCATTATTATTAATATTGTTAGGCCAGAAGTCGTCGGAGTTGAGAAGATCAGACAAGCAGACATCCCCAACTGCATCATAGTCCATCATGAGCAAATCTTCCGTTGCGGAGAGCAGCTCTTTCTTCTCACTACTGTCATCGCCCAGTAGAAGCGAAGAAATTAGAACTCTGCTACTGTCATCATCAGCAATATTATTATTGGCGGCAACACTACCAACAGCTTGTTTTGCATCGGAGTGGGAGTGGGAATGCATGGATGAGTTAGGGAGTGGTAGTGGCAGTGGGTTTATGAGTAATAGCTTGGAGCACTTGGTAGCCTTTGTACGGACAACATTGTTATTATTATTATTATTATTATTACTATCTGGTTTTGGTGGTGATGTTGAGGGAGTAGTAGTAGTAGTAGTGATGAGTGGTTTTGATGATGGGGTATGGGGGTTTGGATGAGTGGCGGTGTTTCTGATTTGTGGAGGGGAAGCGGAGCTGGAATGGCGGTGGCGGTGGGGGTCTTTCACCTTTTTGCCCAAATGGGTATTCCAGTAGTTCTTTATTTCATTGTCTGTTCGCCCTGGCAGTCTCCCTGCTATTAAAGACCATCTACATACATATACATCACCGCAATCAATTAATTAATTATGTATTATAATCATCATTATCATCTAGCTAGTCAGTCAGTCAGTCTGATTAAGAATGAAATGAAGAGGTACCTGTTACCGAGGAGTTTGTGGAGCCTAATGATAAGTTCTTCCTCATCGGAGGATATGTTCCCTCTCTTAATGTCTGGTCTCAGATAATTCAACCATCGAAGCCTACAACTTTTCCCACACCTTTTCAACCCTGCACAATTTTAATTAATTAATTTCATCACAAAATTAAACATCTCTATCAAAGTAAATAAATAAAAAATAAAATGATGATAGATATGTACAGTACCTGCTCTTTTGGGAAGGTTTCTCCACCTGCCTTCGCCATGGAGGGTAATGTAGTCTTTGAGGACTTTGTCTTCATGAGCAGTCCAAGCACCTCTGTTCAGTCCCTCCTTCGGGCAACAAGGGCTTCTCCCCATCGCACTCTCTCTACAACTCTATCTATGTTTCTGTATGTGTTGTATGTCCTCCTTGATTGATTAATCAATTAATTATTTTGATGATGATATATATATATATAATATTGTATGTATGTATGTGCGTGTATGCAATTATGGTTGTTGATTTCCAGTTTCCACCTCACTCACTCTCTCTATCTCTGTAACCATATAGCTATGATGAGATGAGATGAGATGAGAAGAGAGAGCATGGATACTTATAGCTACTACGTACAATCAATTCACTTCAGAATATTTATTTATTTATATATTTGTGTAGAATAGTGGTCCCCCTTAATTAAGCCTGTCATTGCAATTCATCATAAATCACTCCCACTATTCTCATCAAACCATATATTATTGGGACATTAATATTACAAAAATGTTAACAAATTAATCAATATATATGAGATACATAAATATTCAATATAATATAGAATATAATCTGTGTTATACGTATGTGCGTTATACATATAACACACATTCTATATTATGTATAATACACATTGGATATTAGTTTGATATATTTTTGTTATACGATAAATATTATTGCATAAATATTTGTGTATATAATACCCAGTACTAAAAAAGTGAATATTTTCAGCAATTTAAATATTAAATATATCAATAAAAATATTGTTAATAAAAGTAAAATTGACAATCAAATATAATTTTGTAAGTGACCTTAAAAATACTTATAATTTTTAAGTATTTTCAATGGTTATTAATTATCAAAAATAAGTTTATAACTATTTTCAACACCAACAAATATTAATATTACTTTTTTTATAATATTTTTATCTAACACTTTGTACCAACTATATATTGAAAATGATTATTGTTGTTACAGTGATACATATGCTATTGTATAGAGTATATATTTCATCAAGCGTAAATTGTATATCAACACAAAACGCATATATTAAAGAAATTGTTTCATGCGTAACATACAAAAATACACAAATATTAGTATATAATTTACCTACATTATTGTATATAATACATATTCCATTACACGTGAACAGTATATTTTATATTTATTGAGTAATGCTACGTGTACACTATAAAATCGGCCACTATTAATCACCAAATGTATTAATCCAATATTTTGAAACTAGTAATCTAACTTTTATCATTTTACATTAATCCAATCTTTGAAATTTGGATTACCGGTTTCAAAATGTTGGATTATTATAATACATGGTGGCTGATTTGATGGTGTACACAAATCATTTCTAATATTTATTAGCTGATGTTTGCTATTTTTTATTGCACAAATGTTTGGGGCACAACAAAAAAACCAGTCAAAACAGACAACAAAGTTCATTTAACACTTTATGGCTCAAATAACACTTTTAATCATGAGTATATTATTAATAGACTGGATGATTATGCTCTAAATTCCTATTTATCGACTATTTTAATTAATTTTTTGTTTTGTCTCTACTCCTTTTATTTTCATGGAACCGTAAATATGTGTAACATATATATTCTATTCTCAAATATAGCTTAAATCTACGTTGAATCTTTTCGTGTGTGCCTATGCACTACGTTGGGACCATTTCACGTACTGATGAACTATATATATGTTAAAAATAGTACGGCTTCCCTTAAATAGTACTACAAAATATTAATTTTTCGATATTTTCATGTGCGCAGATAGAAGTACTCGGATATTACAAAATATTATTTATTGATCAATTTTTTGGTAATTCATTCAAACTTCAACTCTATCATAGTTTATATAATTGTATATATTGAGACCAAAAAGTTAAAATAACAATAAACAATGTATCTCATTTCTCTTAATGTATGAAAAATAGTATTTCTCTGATTGGAAAATGTTTTTTTTTTAATATTGATTTGGATCTATATATCCAAAATGTGAAAAAAGAGTTGTGGAGAAAAAATGAGTTGAAAAGTAAGTTGTGAAAAATATTGAGATCCACTTATTTTTATGAGTATAATATTTGAATATTTATAAAAGTTGAATGTACAGATTTTATTATTGTTAAACTATTATGCCGGTTACGAGAGTACGTAGATGCAATACATCTTAATTTTCCAATGGAATTAGCACTATACACATAATACAAATACTATAATAGTTATATAACTATACTTTTATTGGAAATTCAACTCTCCTAAATTAAGTCTTATATTGCTTAAATTTAAGACAAATGAAGTATATATAATTGAGAAGATCATGAACTTAATATCTTACAATTTTATGTTGTGAAGTAGCGGCCTAAACTTTTTTGGTGCTCACTTTGTCCAATTTATTATATCTTTACTATGTCATATATTTTTTTTTGAGAATTTCTATAGGTACAACAAAAAAATTAACTAAAATAGTTAATATGTTATGTACACTATATATAATATAAATTGTACAATAAATATTACATGTTGTGCATATCACACCATATATTATATGATGTGCACAACATGTATCACATGTTGTAAAGAAAGATAATGTTACAATATGTGATACATTGTGTATTTTATATTATATATATTATGCATAATATATTAATTGTTTTACCTGATTTTATTTATTTTTATGCAACAAATATTTTCGTATTTTTTATATATATGTATAGCAAGTTTCTTTGAATATAACAGTTATGGCAAAGTAACTTTAAGTAGTCTGTTTCACTTTAATGACCACTACCGTTTTTGTCCCATGTACGCTTTTCATATTAACTCTCTCTCTCGTTCTATATATAGAAAATCTCTCTCTTCTCTTCTCTTCTCATGTACACTACACGACGTGCACTTGTGACTCCACGCACCACCACTGCACTTATGATGAAAAATGATTAACAATTAATTAATGAAAATGCCAACCAATATGCGAAAGCAAGCTAGCTACTCTATCTGACTTTTCATTATTTCGGAACGGAACACTAATGCCATTTCTTCCTAATTCTCTTCCTTTGTTCAAACTTTTTGGATGAAAATTTTGTATCCTTTTTCTCTGCTTTTAATTAACCCTTCCAGCTAAGCATGCATCCATCTACTATGAAGAACTTGACATCGACATCTATCTATCCAGGTATTAATTAATTAAACTATTTACTAATATGAAACCAAATTATGCATGTAATGTTTATTATTATTTATGATTATTAATTTCATCTTGTTTAGTATTCCACAATGTATTGGATAGACTATTTATATATCCAATAATATTTATCGTACAATATAAATACGTTTAACGAGTATCCAACGTATGTCCACTTGCTAGCTGGATAATAATAGAATTTTGCTAGGAGTACAAAATTGTGTACTAGCCAAAACAGTCAAAAATGGGAAATTTAACCCCAAATCACTCAACTCATTAAAAAAATACACATAATTAATAATGTTATTTGAGTCAAAAGTGTTAAATTGAACTTTTTTTACTAGAAAAATATTGTTTCCGAAGGATTTGTGATAATGATATAATGCTGCCCTAAGTTCCGTGAACCAGGGTCACAATCATGCTTCCATCAATTTCACCGCGAATATGTATGTATATGTATGCGTGCAAATATTTGCTGTTAAATTAAGAAGAATCTGCATTGTCATGAGTGAGAGCAGTGGAGCGACAATATTTAAACTCACTAGCATAAAATGATGCTAAATTATTTAAGGTATTACTACTACAAGTAATAATTCTTTCACAAATGAGTACTGAGCCATAGTACTGTCCGAGGGTCACAAACTCACAATCCTTCCGTATTAAGATGCCCTATGTCTCAAGAGTTTGGACTACTATCTGGTATCCCCTCAAATATTTATTTAATCATATGTCATCCAATTATATATTGTCACGTCGTGATAGTGTTTTCTTTCTCCCACTATCTAAAAAGTCATATAAATAGAGTGTTTTGATTGGATAATAATGTAAAATACTTATACACTATAAATGCATCAAAATTAAACTCATATATATTTCTATAGGATTAATTCTTATATTCACTAACATTGTAAAGTTGTTTACACAAACAACTAATAGAAATTTAAAAAATAACAAATTATTATTAATTACAATAATTATTTGTCATGGTCTGACATTATATTAATATTTTCTTTAACTTTTATTAATTGACAATCTAAAATAGTTTTATACTATAAATACATAATAACAATTACTCATTTTGTATATTAGACATGTGACATGCATATTGTATAAAATTATATTTTACTTACTATTAGATGAGATATAAGTCTAGTTTAATAATTTGTTGAATATGAATGAAGTCGATATCCTACACATTTATATTATAATAGTATAAACACAATATAATTCTATTATGTATGTATTTTATATGACCTATTACTTTCCAATAATGTTTTAGTACGTCACGCAGCATCATGCAGTTCGTTCTAGGTCACAGAATCTACATACTCCCATAGGCAACAAGCATACAATGCCGCTTCTAGTAACAGAATCTACACAAGAATCTTTATGAGAAATGTTATTCGTATTTAATGTATTAACGTCATAATTCTAATAATATTTAATAAGTGCACTTGTAACCATATAACAAAAGCTACGTTCAACTAATATTTAATGTGCGCTATACATAATATATAATGTGTCATATATATATATATCATTCGTATGTATAACACACATTATATATTGTATATAGTACATATTGGATACTGAATGTATTTTTGTTATATAATAAACATTACTCACATTTAACATATATAAATGGAACTTACAAAATAAATGACTAATGTATTGAGAAAGACAAGTTGTGATGTTCAATTTTATTATATATGAATATGAATAAAGTACTTTTTATTCCTTTCTTCTTGTTGTTGTTGGAAGATAGATTATGTGCTGGTTTTTGCATAATGTTGGAGGATATTATAGTAATTGAGATTTAGTTGATTGTAATTAGATATTGTTAGTGAATAATTATGTTGATATGTATATCTATATAAGATTATAACCCTTTATATTTTAAATCACACTTTCATTCTAATCAATTCTAATTCAAATTATTATCAAGATGATGGAAACTTTAGTTCGGAATATGCAAGCATCAAGAATGAGGGCAGGAATGGATCTTTCTTGCATATTGGGTTGTTTTGGATTTTCTTGTTGGATGACTTTGATGCTGGGCTTTCTTGAAGTTTGAACCAAGCTTTTATTATTATGGAAAGATTGAAATGGAAGAAGATGAATTGCTGGAAATCTTTATATCAATGGGAGAAATTGAAAAAAAAAATAGGAATTTGATATTGTGTGAGAAAATAAATTGGGAAAGGAAAAGATATGAGTTCTAGCGAAAATAAAATTAGGTTGGATCATTTGACTATGATATTATATTAAAACTTATGGTATCTAGTTCAAGATCAAAAAGAAAATTAGGAGAAATATGAATATAAATTATTGAAATAGTAAAAGTGATTAAAAACAAAAATGAGTGCACCCTTATATAATATATTAAGATAATAATTAATTAATAACAACACTTAATCTCAATCAACTAAATTCTAATTACAATAATATCCTCTCCCAAATAATGGTTCTGTCACTTCTGTGTAGCATGGCCGAAAAGCAAAATCAAGCTGTGGAAGGTATTTAAATAGTTACATTAAAACACTCAAACATCTAGAATCAATGTCGGTGGTTAAAGCTTTATACTATAAATTTTGTGAATTTTCAGTTTAGTTCTGTTTAATTAATTTGATTTTGATTGATCATCAAACTATAACACTGTTTTTTCTTTTCATGTTTAACTGATTGATTTGATTTCAGTTGATTATTAATCTAGCATTTAAAACTTGTGTGTTAAACCCGAAAAAGGAAAAGAAAAAACGGGGCCTAGGCCTAGGCCTGGAAGAAAATTCAAAGTCCGAAACCCTGGGAGATAACGTACTACATGTGACAGAATATAATCCACTTATTAATATTTGTTAAGTTTTGCTAAGTGGTTCTGTTATATATGTTAATATATATGTATATTGATATGATCTGGTGTATTATCCGTTCAATTTCTAATTTTCTGATATTATTTAGCTGGACATTCTTTTTCTTCATTTAGATTAAGAGATTTTTAACTGCACCTAACTATTTAACTTTTTTTATAAAGTTTTTCCTACTTAATTATTTTGAAAACTTAATTCAATAATCGAAAAAAAAAATACTACATATGTCCCAAGCCAGAGCTAAACAACGCTGATATTTCAAAAGAGAAATGATGGTGGTACAACTTGATTACATACATCTTTTATCCAACTCACATAAATACGATGGTGACCCATATTATATAGCATTTTATTGCAATCACAATGAAAGTTAAGATGTGAGTGAAATTAATGCATATTTTTGTTGGATGAGTTGGATGTATATTAGTTGTACGTGTAGCATTACTGTGATTACTTTTTTTAAGAAAATCCAATAATAGTCGAAATTAACCTTTTCCTTGTGCTGAACGTAAATGCACCTTGTTTCTGACTAAAACTGTGGCAACAAATTAAATCAGAAAGTTTTATTATAAAAAAGGGATGATATGTCATTAAAAATGTCGTAAAAATGAGAAATGTTATATATATATAAAAAAATTATATAATATTTATTCATATAATTAAATTTTATTATGAATAAACTATTATATTTCAACTCTTAAAATTTAACATCAATTTTGAATGTTGTAAAAATATTATATAACTTTTTGATGTATATAGATCATTTTACTAAAAAGTATGCATGATTCCTTAAATTGATGATATGATCATATTTATGTTGCTAAGTGCAAAAATAAAGGAGATTATTATTATTGTTATTACTATTATTTCAGTTCATAATTGAAGATTTCAGTGTTGATCAGAGTAATTAATCTCTTGCTGATATATAGTTATATTGATATTTGGGATAATTACTCTGGAGTTCTAAAATATTTTTCAACGTAATCAAATCCTCAGAAGAAAACTATTTCTTTATTAGTATTTGAAAATGTATAAATGTGACTAAAAAAAGAAAAGATGAAAATGCGGTTAGCTAATTGTCGCCCGCACCGATTTGTCGAAGGAGACCACCAATATATTTATAGAGAAATGTTTATGTACAACTAAAATTGATCCGATCAGTATTTAATTTATTAAACATAATTATATGATTTGTTTGTTAATGAATCTTATCAGCATATAATTACAAATTTGATGAAAGTTTGATAATTTTATATTCTACTTATACTATTATCGAAAATTAAAAACACATGCTTATCGTGCAGTAGTACATGCTTACACATTTTGAGCTGTAAGTGGGACACGACAAGCAACCATCTACTGTACACATCATAGAGTTTTCATTTGCACATGTGCATGATTGCAGTATTCACCATTCCGAGCCATACAAATTTTCACTGTCTTTTATGATTCCCTTGTGATTACCCTAATCTCATCTCTCGCCTATTATAACTTCTTCTATTAGGCTATAACAAGAAGTTACTTTACATATTTTTTATAACATGTTACTTTCTACTTTGTTTTATATATTTTAAAAGAAAAAGTTACTTTATAAAAGTTACCTTCTTTTATAACATGTTACTTTCTACTTTATATTTTTTATTTCTCATATAAATTCAGAAGCCTAAAATAATATAAGTGTTTAAGTCCAGGATATATAATCTTATATTTAGCTCCTGTTCAAACTATGGTTGTTCATGTTCATCTGTCAAAAAAAAAAAATAACTAAAAGAATAGAGGTTAAAATAATGTTGGATTTTTTTATTGATTATTGTACTTTAAGGTTAATTTGATATCAAATTCATTAGACGTAAATGTATCCAAATATAGATGTTATTTAGATTGTTTTCATTAATTCTTGCCGGAAAAGTCTAGATGTACAACTCGTCAACTAGGTTGTCAACCATTTATTATTTGTCTAAAAAAAAACATATTAAATGCTTATTAATAATTATATAATTTATCATTAATTAATTAGATATAATTAATCTGTTTATACTGGTTTAAATTATTAAAATAAAACGGAAGATTACACAACATAATACATATTTATTTGGTATATGTATGATATGCTTAATTTCGTAAGTGTAATATCTTCTATTTGTAATATGTATGTAATACTCTTTATTTGATATGTGTAGTTGATTCTATTTCGTATGTGTAATACCTATAATTTAATATGTGTAACTCACTGATTGATATGTATAATATATTTTAATATGGTGTATATATATATATATATATATATATATATGTAATTCACTTTTATTTGATATGTGTAAATTCCTTCATTTGATATGTGTAATTCAATATATTTAGTATGTATAATACCCTTTATTTAATGTGTAGCAACTCTTATTTTGATATGTATATTATCATTTATATAATATGTGTAATTTCCATGCTATTATTGATGGTGACATGTAACACACAACCTGGTCACAGTGGCAACAATGATCAAAATACGGAGATTTATTTGATTATAAAGTTTTCAAATGCATGTGTAATATGTTTTCAAATAAGTATCCGAAAGATTTTTACAATATGTGCAAATTACTTATAATATGTTCATTTGGTATTAGTAATATCTTTTATTTAGTATGTGTACCATTTATTTGATATTGTAATACTTTTTACTTGGTACGTGTAATACACTCTATTCGGTACGTGTAATACACTTTATTTCGTATGTGTAATGCTCTTTATCCGGTATGTGTAATACTCTTTATTTGGTATTTGTAATAACTTTTATTAGGTATATGTAATACCCTTTATTCGGTATCTATAATATCCTTTATTCAGTACGTGTAATATCCTTTATTCGATATGTGTAATCACTCATTGGGGTTATGTGTATTACCCATTTAGATGGTACGTGTCTTAATTTTTATTTTGGTAAATGTAATATATTTTATTTGGTATATATGTGTATCAATCTTCAATTTGATATGTGCATTATTCTTTTATGTGATATTTGTAATTAATTTTCTTTATTTGATATCTGTAATTCGTTTATTTGGATAGAATATCATGAATATATATTTTGAAAGAGAATATTTTTTTAATTTCAATGAATTTTTTTAAGAAAAATTAAATAATTAATTATGTAATAAATACTATTTATTATATCATATTAAGTATACATTATATATATATAGTATTTATTAGTTGGCTCTTTAGTTGACCACCTTAGTTGTACATGTAGCATTGCTGATTCTTGCCCCCCGTATACTTAATTCCTAGTCCTACAATGCCTTTAAGGGTACGGTTGGGTTTGTGAGTAATAAGTCAGTTGAGTTTATGAATAAAAAAATGCTTTTAACAAGAATTACATATTTTTTATTTACAAGAGTCAAATATTATGAGACCTAAAGAGAAAAAACACCTGCATAAAATGTTGGTATATATGTAGCTTGCCTAGCTCATCTATGACATCATGATGATGAAGATATTGGAAACAAATAAATGAGCAAATTAAACTAATCTCTCTATATATCTTCACACAATTAGGAAGGGAAATATAATTAAGTAGATTATATTGTATGGGTTAGCACTTATCATGCATGGTGCCAAAGAAACTAATTACGTACCCGCAATTGCTTTTCGGGTCTAGGTGTTGCCTTCAAACAATTTTAGTTTGTTCTTTTTTGTTTCATTCTTTAATGTTTTAGTAATTAATTATGCACATACAAAGATAATAATAATATTAGAGGAGAGATAACCTCACAACTTGTATTTTGGATTACATCGTACTATATTAAGTGTGAGTTTGTTAAAGCTTATTGAGCAAGTGCTCCTCCTCTAAAAAAGCACAAGTTCTTTTTTTGTGTTTGGTAACTCAAAAAGTTAAGAAGCTTTTGCTTCTAACTTTTGGGAGTCAAGGGTGCTCCTCGGAGCCATGAGGAGTAGCTTTTTTAGAGCTCAAAGAGCTCAGCAGCTTTTTGAGAGCCACATAATTACCAAACCAAGCCTAAGACTAAACTCATTTACAATAATAATTAAGATTAAACTAAAAATTTAATTGATATGTGTTGTTAATAAAAAATAACTTTATATTAATATTCAATCATATACTGTTATAAAAGAAAATGTGATTTATTTTTTACTGTGATATGAAAAAAAAAAGTGATGCTAAATATACAATAAAAAATCAGTCAAATCAGCCAATAAATGAGATTTTGGGCCACAATTGTTCAATTCATTACTATCTCAATGATTTTTTGGACAAAAAAATAAAATCGTAGGCGAATTTACCATTATACACCAAGTATTATTGAAAAAAAAACTTATATGGACAGAAACTTGTTATTACCAAAAAAAAAAAAAACAAAAGTTGTCAGTTATATGAGCGTATTTGAATGCGATTCAATTGCCAGTAATTTCGGAGAATGATTGATGGAAACCTTACACCTACCAAGTATAAGGTTTTTGCGAGTAATGAAAGAATATTTAAATCTAGTATTGCTTAGTATTCACGGGAGAAGAGACAGAGCGCGTCTGAAAAGTCGCCAACAATATTATATGAACATACAGAGGAAAATGACACATCGTTGCAACACAAGCAACTCTATCTCCTACCCTTGTGGGATCTGTCTAGTTTACTTGTACCAACAATCCACCCTAACAATATTACAATATATTTATAGTTGATGCACTTAATTTTAAATCATGAAGGTTTCAGGTTTGATTTTGAGTACGGTGAAGACGTCCATGTTAGATGCTTAATTTTGCCAAAAAAAAATATGAGTGAACTCTAAAAGTCTGGACCTCAATGTAGATGATTTTATATTTATCATTAGATGAAATAAGAGTTCTATTTATTAAGTGCAGTTCATACTCTATAATGATATATACAAAATGAGTGATGCTAAATGAACAATACAAAATCAGCCTAACCAGCCAATAAATGAGATTTTGGGTCATAATTACTCAGCTCATTACAATCTCAATGATTATTTGGATCAAAACCAAAGCCAAAATAGGCCCATTGGCTGTATGAGCTGGTTTTTTATTGTCCACCTAGCATTATTGATACAGATTATCTATATATAGATTGAGATTTTTTTGTTCAATTAACAGAACGGGTAATTTTGTAACAAAGTGATAAACAACAATTTTTCGGTGTGTTTTTTTCTATGGAGCTATTGTTTCGTAATGGAATTATTCTGTAGACTTTCTCTTCATTTGATTAGTATTGATGTGATGACTTTACATTACTGGTTAAATTTTATTAGACGTTTGTAGTTGAATTATGTTTTCAGATAGGAAGAGAATGACAGATGGGGTAAATCATGTCAGCATAAACGTCGTATTATACCAATTATTGATCAGATTAATTTCAATATATTAAAAATATAAATTCGATGTATAATTGTTATTCCTTGTCATTTAATAATATATTCTATTGTTTATATAATTTATTTGTGAGATTGATAGTTAAGTCAAATACTTATATTGTGTAAAAAATAAAATACACAGTAGGGTATGATATAGCATCATATACAAAACCTACCATTAAACTTGGTTGATTCTCGTACATCGCAAATAACTGCACCCAATTATCTTTCTACAGAAGCTGATAAACCTTTATGCTGAGGGGAGTGAGGGGAGCGGATATTAAGTATTAACAACATTTCTAATGGGAAAAATAACCGATCGGGGAGGGACACAGGCACACCACAATCACTGAAAATTTTGTGGAATTAAAGCAAGAACTAAAAAGTGAAGAGATTCCATTCTATTGGACAGAGAAATCTCAATCTTAACCTATTTATATTCTTGTTATTTGATTAATGACATTGGTGTGAGTGTGACAAAAAGTAGGGGCCAAAATTGGGATCTCAAATTAGAAAGACATATTCTCAATACTGTTGGGCTTAGTTTGAATGACCAAGAAGATAGGTGAAATGATTGAAACATGGGTATTTGTTTACAAGGCTTGTACTATTATGATTTCATTCTTTGGGCTTGGACCATGCTGGTTTCAAACATTTGAGATACTCAAACTGCTTTTTTGTTTGTTTGTTTGTTTTAATTCCAGGGCTTTTGAAGAAAAATAAATTGCATTGAAGTTGGTTGAGAAGTCAGCAACAGGCAGAAGAATGGCACAGGTGAGGAGCGACAACATGTGTCAAATGGGCAGACCAACCAAAATCAAATCATGAGCGAGCGTCTCAGCGAAGGGATGCGATATCAAGTTACCTCTTGCGGAGGCGAATTGGGAGGGGTGGGTATGTTCACATGCAATATAATGTCAACCTTCGTGCTTCTTAATCCTATGACGGCCCATTCCGGGATTCAGATTCAACGTGTGTGCTACTACTAGTCACTATCAATTGCTAAATCGCCAGACGATAATGCAACAGAACCTGAATAAAATTAGTCACAATACCAAACAAGCAAACTACAGTAACGCTTAACAATGCACCGAGCATTTTGATTGAATGAAAATCATCAAAACAAGCCTAACGCACATTTGGCACCAACACAATTGTGAAACACAAGACAAAAACAATAGCGCAGCAAGTTACACTTTCATCTTCGAAAACCTCAAGTTTTAACAACAGAGTAGTGAAAGTTCATTCATTAGCTATCATTATTATGATGATTATTAATATCAGCAATTCGGCAGCTTATGACAAGAGAACATTTATCAAACACTTAGAACGCACATATCAAAGGCTTGCAGACTGAGCAGGTGGTGGCGGCGGCACCACATAATCAACCACCACCACACTCTCCAAATGATCCCGAACCTTCTCCTTCTGAAGCTTTACTACCTCCTCATCCTTATCCACCTCCTCCAGCTCCTTCGTTCCAGGAAAGACACTCAGCGACGCGATCGAGAAACCCTTAGCTCTCGCCGGCGAGTAATTCTCCCCGTAACTCATCTGACTGATCCCCTTGAAACTCTCAGGGATCCCTCTGAGAGCACCCAACACCTCGTCCTTAGCCTGATCGCCCGCATTCTCCTTCAATTTCAGGAAGCTCAAGCGAATCGCCGATCCCGGCGGCGGAGCGATTTCGGCGGAGGGGATGTCGCGGGAGACCCAATCGACGGCCATGATGTCGTCGATGATGGGGAGGACGGAGCCCTTGACGACGCTGACATGGCTGGGGTGGGCGGAATAGGATTCAAGGTCTTGTTTGGAAGTGTAGCGGCTGTGGAGCATGTGGGTGAAGGTGAGGGAGGAGGAGCGATTGCGGAGGATGGGGCCCACGCTGAGGTGGAGGACCTGGTCGAGTGAGACGAGGGAGGCGAGGCCGTTGACCATGGCGCTCAGCTTTGATGGGTCAGTGTCGTCTTTGACCTTGAACAGCACGATGTGCTCCACGGCTTCTGTTGTTGACGCCATCTTGATCGCGGATCTGGAGGAATAGGGTTTCAGATGCTGACGAAGGTGTTTGGAGGCTGAGAAAGTGAGGGATGAAGGAAATGCGGAGGAGGAAAAGGAACACGAAAGCTGCGCTCTCAGACACAGCATCTCTTACACGCACCAACGAGTGTTCTCAGCTGATGTCACTGCCCACACACAGAACAGAATGGTTTGTGCCACAGGAATCTAGATGATGACGCTTGTATTCTTCTTCTTCTTCTTCATTTTTGTCTTGTTAGCCTAGTTTAGTTTAGGCCCATAGAGAGTAGGCTTGAGCTGAGTGACCCATAGCAAGGTTCAAAACCTTTTCATGGGCCACGACCCATTTTGACATTACGAAAGCGCTCCCCATCACCACCACTAAAAATCAGGCAATCTATCCATCTATCTACATGTTTTTAGTGTCTATAACTATAAACATTATCTAACGAGTACTGTCTTTACTTGCTTTTAGCTTGTCAAAGAATCATATACCTTCGGAAGCACTGTTGAATATTAATTGTTAGCACAAAGCCACAAACCAAATAAATAAATAAGGAACGAAGGAACACCACCAAAATATCGTCCAGTTCCAATTCCAACATTGCAGCTGCAGCCCATTATTACATTAGCCCACCAACCCAGCCAGCCAGCCAGCATCAAAATACACTAATCAATCAAGTAAGCCATACATACATTGTTTTGCAATAGACACTGATTAAATAGAGATAATAACCACCTCATCATAGAGACGCTGACGTGGCGGGTTTATTGGGCGAAGGTGGCACCACATAATCAAGGGCAAGCACACTGTCCAGATGCTCCTTAATCTTATCATAGCTGCTCCCATCAGAACCCGCAGCCTCCAATTCCCTTAAGCCAGCAAAAACCACAATCGAAGCAATCGAAAACCCTTTGGCTCTCCCAGGAGAAAAATTCTGACCGCAAGTCTTCTGAACAACCCCTTTCAGCTCCTCTTGAATTTCCCTTATAGCCCTCACAGCCTCATCTGTGACGCCGTCTCCCAACCCCTCCTTCAACTTGAAGAAAGTGACCCGAACGGCCGAGCCCGGTGGCGGAACCACCGAATCACGGTTGAGATGGTCAGCGACCCAATCGAGGGCCATGGTGTCGTGGCAGAAGGGGGCGTTGGCCTTGACGACTGCCACGTGGCTGGGGTGCACGGTGTAGGCGTCGAGGTCGATTTTGGAGGCGTAGCGGGCGTGGAGGATGTGAGTGAAATTG
Organism: Aeschynomene evenia; assembly: GCA_013621005.1. NCBI lineage: Eukaryota > Viridiplantae > Streptophyta > Magnoliopsida > Fabales > Fabaceae > Aeschynomene > Aeschynomene evenia. The sequence goes on along the minus strand of CM024263.1, from coordinate 29,908,606 downwards.
AAGGAAGAGGAGGATCGAACGCGGAGCAATGGAGCCATGGAGAGGTGAAGTGGGTGTTCGAGGGAAGCGAGGGAGTTGATTCGGTCAACCATGGCGTCAACCTCTGAGGCTGAAGCATCGTCCTTCACCTTGAACACCACCACATGCTCGATCATCTTTGACGTCCTCTCTCTCTCTCTCGTTGCTCTGTTAAGTTTGTGTGCTGTGTGTCAAACCCTCTCACCCTATTATGCTTTCAACTTTCAACTATAAAATAGAAAAATTATTAGACTCATTATCTTGTTTTGGTCAAAAATCGGTTACGTTGGGCCTAAGAGTAGACTCATATTGCTAGATAAGCCCATTTTATTTGACCCTCACATTAGAGGCTTATATTGTTTGCTGGGTCAAATGTTTTTATTTTGTATGTGATTGGAGTGAAATTCACTGCTGATCTTATTAATGACAATAATAATTCTCAAATATTTATCTTTCAGCCCTAACAAAAAATCAAGTTTGTTAGTAGTAAAATGTAATCCAAGAGCATGATGCGATGGACGTGGTGTGAAGCATTCAATTTGTATTGAAATTGGGAAGTGTCTCTCTCCCATTGAGAAAATCAATGGTGGTGATTACAGATAATGATTGATATAATTGGGGACTTAAATACTCATAACATAGCAATTGCTATGAATGTCAGCATATGATGCACGGTTACGTCCTCTGATACCCTTTCTTTCTTTTCTTAATCTTGGTGAAGTACTACTATACTCCATTGCAACCCGTGAAAGCAAAAGGACCTTTCATTGCTTAACTCCAAATTGCGAAACACAAACACTACTATTGTCGGGAGGTGATTCCCCAGACCCTAGCCATGTAAGTTGCTTAGCTATGTACTTACTTCCGATAAAATTGTTAAACAGTATTCTATCCATCCACAAATAATTGTTTTTCTAGAAAATTCTCTTGTCCAATATTATTTGTCACTTTAGAATTTTAAGAAAGCATTTATTATTCTTTTTCCAATTTTATCCTCACATGCATTCTCTTTTATATCTCTTATAATAATTATTACACAAAAAACTAAAAGGACAATTTAGTCATTATATATCATTTTTACATATAAAATTGTGTGCTTTAATTACATTCTTAATAACTGTGAAAAGTCTAAAACGTCATTTATTGATGGACGGAGGGAGTATTTAATTAGTGCAGCCTAGCTAGCTTCGCAATAAACATCTTAAATGTTCTAAAATAGTAGTATAAACATTAGTCCTAAAAACATTAGCTACATTGTTTTTTTAATACTAATTACTAATAATTTAACATCTCAATAACTTTTAAAGCATGGTATCATCTTTTGATGAAAGTTTATAATATTTCTAATGAAACATGCAATTAAGATAATTAATGAATTAAATTATGGTATCATTCAAATAAATCTTTTTATTTGATGGATCATGACTTTTCAAACAATAATGGATGTAAAAATAAGTTATTTATGTTGAAATAATTAGACGGTATTATAAAAATAAATTAACGGATGGCTGCCAAGGTCTGTCTATGTATGTCATAAAAAAAAAGACAATGGGGTTTGTCTCGTTTGACATGTTCTAACGCATCAAATCCTTCACTTAATTTTCTACTAATGATATTTCATTAATTAATACGTATAATTGATAAAAATTATAATCACATTCAAAACTTAACAAAATAAAATTTAAATTGAAACGAGATGTGAATATAATAATAGTAGTAGTTTTTAATTTGGGAAGGAGTGAAAGGTGGGTCGGAGAACGGAGATGAAGGGGAAAGTAAGTTGAGGAGTGAAAGAGAAGAGGCATCAGTGTCGGGGAGCGTGTCCACTCACTCTCAGGGTACGATAACTCCTATTGGCGCCGTGAGCCTGAGCCTGACACACTTCAAGGACCCACCTCAAAATTTAGAGCACTTATCAAAGTTTTCATTTTTAAACAAAGCATTAGGTAACAGAGTTTTGTTTAAGGCTCGTTTGCATCTTAGAATTAAAGTTTTAACATGGAATTTTAATATCAATTCAAATCTTATAGAATTTAAATTATGTAATAATCTCAATATTGTAAAACACTACGTCTTTTATTATGCATTATAATAAATCAGGTATTGAAAAAATTGTAAGCACCAAAATTAGGAATTTAAACAAGAAAGGCCGACACATAATAAAACTAATTTAATCTGCCATCATAATCATATCATAATATGTTTGATTCTCACGAGAGAATTTGGTGCATAGTTTGCTGGCGAACGTGGGGTCCGCATCACCATGGAAAATCTTGACATCATAAGCCAGCCACGTGGCAATGAGTGAAAGATAAATATTGAGAAGCGATGGATGCTTCGGAATTGGATTTGAGAAGAATAAGGACAAATTCCTATAGGCTTTTTAAAATATTATTATTATTATATGGGAAATACTTGGGACATAAAAAAAACTAGCCAAAATAGCCAATAAATTATGCATAATATATATAATATAAAATGCACAATGTATATCACATGCAATGCACAACATATTTCATATATTGTGCACAACATATATCACATGTTGTAGTATTATCTTTCTTAATAACATGTGATATATGTTGTGCACATCATATAATATATGACGTGCACAATATGTAATATTCGTTATGCAATTTATATTATACATATTATGCATAACTTGTTGACTATGTTGATTGATTTTTTGTTGTGCCCCTGCTTTTATTTTATATATATATATATATATATATATATATATATATATATATATATATTGTTAGGGGCACATATCCATTAGATGTAAAGTTTGATCCTCGCACTCCTTTCAACCTTTACTCTCTATTTTCTCATCCCCCTTGCTTTTCATCTTATCTATTCCGACAAGAAATTTCTACCCGTTAGGTAGGAGTACCTCAGCTCTCTGGCAAAGAATAACACGTTATTTACATGAAGGAAAATAATGCGTCCTTAATTTATTTTATTTTTAATAACGCGTCCTTTAAAATTTACTAATAGTATTACTAGTTTTTTCTTTGTAGACCAAAGAAATATTGATTTTACATAAAGGCAGTGTAAGGCTGTTTCATAAGGTATAATAAAGTTTCATTCAGTTGGCTATATGATGGTTGAATGTAGTGGGGGTACCTCTAAAAGACGATGACACCTAAATAATTAAATTATTTTGATATTAAAATGAAAAAAAGGCGTGGGCATATAATTGGTCATATTACTTGCCCAAAAAAGAAAATCATTGGTCTTTTTCTTATTGGTTAATTGATTATACGCCAAAAAGAAAATTTGGTCATTATCTATATATATAATTATATATAACCCTCTTTCAATAATAAATAATGGCGCATGTAATTGAGATTGAGTCCACTTGAGAGAAATAGTACTAGGGGTGGCAAAACGGGACCGTCCCGTCGGGACGTCCCGCCGTCACGCCGTTCCGTGGCGGGACAGAATGTGTTTTCCAACCAAAAAATTTAAAACGGGACGAGTCGGGACATCCCGTCGTCCCGTGACGGGACGGGACGGGATATCCCGTCGGGATAAAAGATGCTAAAGTCCACCTAATTTCAATTTAGGCCCAGCCCAAATATTACTCTAACCCTAAAATTATCACAATGATCTCACTCTCTATAAAAAAATAGAATTTTAAGCGGGATGTCCCGTCATCCCGCCATCCCGTTGTAGAACGGGACGGGATGAGATTTTCATCCCTTTTACAAAAACGAGACATCTCGTCCTGTCCCGTTTTTATTAGATCCCGCAACGGGATATCCCGTTTTGTCTCGTCCCGTCCCGTTTGCCACCCTTAAGAAATACCTTCAGCGCAACACCGTCATATTATATCTACGTGTAAAAGATGTAAATAAATATAGTTAATTTTATATATTTACTACTTGAATAATAATAATAACAGAAAAAATATTATGTACTACATTTAAATTTATCATTATTATATCATGGCGATAACCGAAATCAAGTTTCAACGTCTCCATAAAAATTAAATAAATTATAGTTGGAATTCAACATAAATCAAATTGTCTACAATTATAATTAATAAATAAAACAGTCCACAACTAACTATATCAGGGAGTAGAATAAATTCATATGTTGTTAAAGCTAAATTTAAATCTTAAATAAGAGAGGTAACATTTCAACCATTAGATACAGAAAATATTCTAGAAGTATATAAAAATTGATATGAATGTATGTGTAAGGAGGAGGTTTCCTCTATATATCGATGGCAAAAACGGTCTGGTCTGCCAAATTTATTTTGTTTGGCAACTATGATTTTTGTTCCATTTATTTGTAGATTAGTTCACATCATCTCATATTTTGACGGATATTTTATGGGACAATCTAATTTAAATATTTTTTGATAAATAATAAAAGAACAAATTAGTTAGTCAAATCTATCTTTTTACTGACTAAGATGCATTCCTTAACCTATTTTTGCCAAATCTATCTATTAAACATTTTTTGATAAATAATAAAAGAACAAATTAAACTTAGTCATCTCTAATTCTTTTTGGGGATGGATTAACTCATTTTGCCATCTATAATTCCATCGCTCTCTATGAGAATCTATCTAAATTAGTGTTACGATAATTATACATGTGCCTTTTTTTCTTATATATTTTGTACATAACACTATTATAAATTTTAACATGATATCATGTTGATTTTTAAACTTTGATTAAGTTTAATTTTTTTTATATTATCTAATACTTTTATATTACTATTCAATCATGTATTGTCATATAAAATTTGTTGTTGACTTTTAAAATCATTGTTTAAAACTAAAATATGTTTTCTTATATTGCAGCATCTTATTTTATTTTTGGTTTATTTATAATGCACTAATAGTATAATGTAATCAAAATCTATCATATAGTCCATTATAAGATTATGATAAATTCAAATTTTAAAAAACATTCTCAAAATATGTGATTTTTTTTCTAATGGTGTAGAATAAATTTATATCATTATTACTAAATTATAATTAATCTGTTTATCTTTATCATTAAGTATGTTCATAATATATATATTGATATATGTATAAATTTAACATTTCTAATGGAGTATTATATTATTGTTTCAAAATAAAAAAAGGGAAAAAACAGGTGGATATTCAATATAGAATAGTGCTAAATATTAAGGCACAGGAGGGGTCCGAGCGTGACTGTCAAATCTACATATTCTCTCTTCTCTTCTCTCACTTTCTCTCTCAGAAATCACAGGAAACAAACACACACACACCCTTTGCTTCGCAGATTCGATTCAATCGCCGATCTTTATTAGTCGCTGCTCCTCGGGAATCCCTCGTCTCCCTCTTTCAATCTCTGTCTCTTCTCTCTCACTACAATGTTCCAGATTTTCAAGGTACGATTTCTCTTTCTTCACACTCTTAATTATATTATTATTATAATCTTATATATCATATTATTAACAATAATCCCCTCCGATTCATTTATCCATGTTCCGAAAACAAGAACAGTAGACACGGTAACGAGGTCTGATAAAATGCGATTTTTGTTCTCTAGTCCTTGTTCTCATCTTCAGTTACCTCCACTGATTATGCTGATGGGTATTTTTTTTTCCCCTGAGTCTCCGTTTCATCGACTCATTGGTTTTATCAGCACCGTGTTTTTCTTTCATCCTCGTGACTTGCCCAATAAAATATTATTACTCTCAGGAGATCTCAGCTATTTCAATTTAGTTTAGTTAGTTTTTGAGATGCGTCGGAACCTTCGAAGAACTCAAAACGGGTTCATTTGTTTTTCTTCCGCCAATTTCTGTGTTAACTACTGAGGCGAATTTATGAAGTTTTCCGAGTAAGTTTTCAGGAACAGTTTAATTCCCTGTATTAAGATTTTGTTTGGCATTTCATTTTTATTTTTTACCTGAATTTTAAGTAATGCCAAGTTGAGATTATTAAATGGGGTTTTTTGGTTTTATTCAATGTGCGTGTATAATAAGAATAATAATAATGTGTATGGAACATTTTGGACTGTTACTTGTTTTTGAGTTATTTGTTTTTTCGTAATTTTGCTTGAAAAGGGTTAATGATGCTGTCTCTGCAGCAGTACCTTCGTAGCCTCATCTCCCTCTGCATCATTGACTGGTTTTTTTTTGGTCTTTGAGATTCTTCTTTGGAACTCTGTGCTTTAGGTAGGTATTTCCTGAGTACATTAAAAAAGGTTCCTTTTTATGGAAATGGGATCTGCTTTTTCCCATCTCATCATAAAAATGAAAAATAAAATAACAATTAAAGTAAATGATAATACCACCAATCAATAATAGCCTATAGTAATAACAATAACAAGCAACAATAATAATAATAATAATTTGTGCTTGTAATCTGATTCCTCTGGAAAAGGAGCTCATGGTGGTCATGATTTCTTCAACAGAGCTTGTCTCATCTGTGCAGTGCCTTAAACAATTCCAAAACTGCTTGTGTTTTGTCTCTCTGTTTTGGTTAGTGCAGGCAGGTGCAGATAGCAGGATATGATTATGGATAAATAAAAAAATAATACATATTATTTTTTATTTTCTTTGTGTATTTTAAGCACTTCCAAACTTTGCACATCGTTTAGTCTGTGTTCTCATCTCTTTCTTTCTATACCTCTCATGATGCAGGGCTAGTACTGACTTTGATTAAAGGCTTTTGACTGAAAGAAAGAAGAAAAAAGATAAAAGAGAAGAATGGAGGGTGACACATTCTCTGGCCTTGGCAATGGTACCCAGATCGATAGCAAGATATTGCAGACGTTTCAGAAGAGCTTTGTTCAAGTCCAGAACATCTTGGATCAGAACAGGGTTCTCATCAATGAGATAAACCAGAATCATGAGTCCAAGGTCCCTGACAACCTCAGCCGGAATGTTGGTCTTATTAGGGAGCTGAACAACAACATCAGAAGAGTGGTTGACCTTTATGCTGATCTCTCAACTTCTTTTGCCAAATCCATGGAAGTTTCTTCAGAAGGAGATTCCAGTGGTGCTGTGAAGTCAGATGGGAAAGCTGGTCACAAGCGGCACAGGCCTACTTAATTAGGAACCTTAATTTTTTCCTTTTCTTTTTTGCTTGGTGGAGAGGCACATAACATCAAGATTGTGCTGAGGGGGTAGAACAAGATTAGATTCTGTAGCTGAAGCTCTCTTGTATTACAGTAACTATCTCTAGTTCATCACTTACTTCTTAAATCTCAAATAAGAAAAAAAAATTGATTTTCCAGAATTTCTCACATTATAACCTTGTAACTGTTGATCTAATAGGTATCAACCATGTGTGTGTTACTATTGTAATCATGCCATGTCCTTCAAAAGCTAAATGGGAATGCCTTTTCTTTCGCTCATTCTGATTGATTCCCTTTTCCTTAATTTTTTTGTTCTTTTGCCTTTGAACATGTGATGGAACATAATGTAATCTGCTTTTTTTTTTCTGGTTTATATGTTTGTTTGTAATTGTATGATGAGATTGATTGCATGAAATAAAGGCTTTTAGCTTCAATAAACTTTTCTGAGTTTCTGCTTGTTAAAAGGAGCTAAAGGGTCTTCATGAAATTTTGCTCATCATTCTTTTTCTGTAGGGACTAACCCCTATCTACTTTTGATAGGAACTCTTCATCATATACCTTTATTCCCTTTGCAACTTCAACCCAAAAATGTTGTTCCTAGTTCTTACTTTACCTAAGAACTGAAAGTGAGAAGGGGTTTGCAGATACTGTTTTAGGCCTATTCCCATGTACCCAGTGCTTCTTTACCAAGAAAACTATTCCTGATTTTTCTATTCATGTGTTTCCCCTGTGGGTGTGACAACTGAGAACTGATAACTGCATACATATGTGTGAAGATGCTCTGAAACAGTTGGAAGAAAGCAGCTTTAGGATTGAGGAAGAAAAAAAAAATCTTTTTGGTTCCCAATCACACACCACCACATGAACAGAATCTCAGATAAGAGATGATGGGCTCTTGGCTAATTTTTTTAATATTTTCTTATGCCCCAATAACTCTAATTGGCTGGGAAATAAAAGTATTCATTCTATATAAGCTTAAAACAAAACATTACAGTCCTCTGAGGCAGATATGTATGAACAGTGACCCCCAACAACATGACAAGGGTCCCCAAAGGTGGTTTTCTCTTTTGGGATGAAACTGAACTTCTCCATGCTTATCCCTTCATACTCTACTCAGGTTCTCTCTCTTTTACTTTCCAATTCTCCCCTCCTTTTTATGCAATACATACATATGTCCTATATGACATCCTTATAGTTGATAATTCTCTGGCATGTATTTTTCTCTCTCCCCCCCTGATTGTGCAGATGTCTTTGTTGGTGGACCCAGTTAATTGCAGTCTAATTTTCCTGATCTTAGGAGAGAGAGGCCCACATGAGTGATTGCTGACAATGGCCTCTTTCTGGTTTAGATTTTGCACATTGAAGTAGTGGACCTTTCCCTCCTCCTCTTTAATTTGATCCATATGTCAATACTCCATCCATAATCATCTCACTCATGTAGCTATAATTGTTAGACAACCCTTTTTATGTTTTATTTGATAATTGGTTACACCATCATTAAACCATGACCCTATATACGGCTGTTTTGGACTGCCACCTAGAAAATGAAAGAGAAAAATCAAAATTTGTATTTACATATATATATATACACCAATAATGACAGTGTTACAAAGGTTAATTGTGACTTTTAATGCTTAATAATTGTCCTAATAGAAAGAAAAGTCTGTGGAGAGTATGGCCCCAATAGTTGCTTTCTTACAAAGGTTAATGATACAAGTGGGATTCTTATCCCAAGGCATCAATTTCAGACTAGTCCCTTTTTTCTTGCACTATATTTTTCACTTGTGTACAAAAGATCATGAGATGCTGATATTAACAATAGAAAACATTCATTTCATTCATGACTAAAAGAAGGAGAACGACCCAATGATAATAATATATGTGGTGACTCCAATTTCTTAATCCATATCAGCCGCCAATAAGGGAAATAACTCTAAAAATCTAATCCAATAACAGAACCAATAAAAAAAATATGCCTAGTACTAGTAGGGAGCAGTGTCAAATACATAAGCATGCTATGTTTGAGGTAATAATCAAGGCAAGAATATCACACATTATATAAATTATTATTATTATTATTATTATTATTATTAAAAGGGATTTGGTCCCAAGGCAAGCCAAGACAAATTAGACATTGTGTAGTACACAACATGTGCGGTGGGAATCTACTTTTTTGCCTTTTTAATTTTTCTTTTCTCTTTGTTCCTTGCATTTCCAGCAAATAGGTTGAGAAGGAGTTTCAACTCTAGTTTGCCCCATGAAAAGCTATTTTTATAATAATGGAACTTGCATATATCTACATCATTGGTTGGACCCCCCAATTACAGTAATCCAAAGTATAACAATAATAATAATAAACTAATTATAATCCAATCCTCGCCCCCCATGCTAGAAAAATGTTTAATTATGGCGGAATGGCACTAATAATTTGACGATAATTTTTAATATGTAATCATCACCTTTGTTCCTTTCTTTCTTTATTTATTTCTTTCTTTTCTGTACTAAAGTCCATTGAGTTAAGGCTTCATAAAGACACTCCCTCCACACAAAAACAGTGTGTTGAAAAACTGGATACTTTTAAGAATATATAGCAAATAAATAATAAATAGCAATCAACTTTACAATGTTGACCTCACTTGCTTGTTAGGTGACCCGTAAACGTCGCAAAGTTGCGTTTCAGTGATTCTTCCTATTATCAGATTGTTTGTTTGGTACAGAGATCATATCTCGTTGAGGTTTCACCTGCCAACTGGTAACCAAACGACATGACGAAACTCTCTCTCTCTCTGTCGTTTTATTCATTCATTTATTATTTCCTCTTCAGAAAAGTGCATCTCTATCCCATACTGCATGTGAATATGCTTGCTAATTACTAATTAGATCTTCTAACACTAATAAATCACTGTTCAGTAGTTCCCTTATGCGCAGAGTGATTTAGAAATTTGAATCACAAACTCATTGAGTTGGTGCGAGTTTTAATTATAAGCTGAACAATGTTAGTTATACAGTCAATCATACACACACATTATATTTTTAGAGCATTGCTAGAGGTACAACAAAAAACCAACCAAAACCGCCCACAAATAGTAATTTGGGCCACAATCACTCAGCCCATTAAAGATATACTCATTAAAATGTTATTTGAGTCATAAAATGTTAAATGGATTTTGTTGGCTGTTTTGACGAAAAAGTGTTATTCTCCAGGTATTTATGATATTTGTATGTTTTTCAGTCATTTATTTTATATCAAGTATTATTTTATTTTCTTCACGTCTTTATTTCAATTCTGGCAAATAAAAAAAAATACGAGGTACGTATCTCTAAAGAGACAACGGTATACGTAACATTTTTATAACGAGAAATAACAACCCCACCTCGACCTCGTTCTATCTGAATGAATAGTTTAATTACATTACTATCAAGATCTTATAATTTTAAAAAGTGCCATCTGAATTTTTTTTATCAACAAATTAAATAAGGGTTGCCAAATACCAACCTGATTTTGCCACTTCAAGTTTGATTTTAGGGCCTCCCCAACAATAAGCAATAGATGATGAGACTATTTATTGTGCTCCAGAGGCAGGCTTTTTTAATGGTCCAATGTAAACTTTGACATACAATCGAATTTCTTGATTTTTGGTTTCTTTTTGGTCCGAATCCAACTCCTTGTTTGTTTTACTCCTTCCAGCTCTTTTTGTTTCTGGTCAATATCTACCATAATCCCTTCTTTTTTGTGAATAGTAGCAACATAGCAAAAGAAAATAGTGATGGATCATCGTTTAAACCTGTTTCTGGTCAATATCTATCATGATCCCTTCTTTTTTGTGAATAGTAGCAACATAGCAAAAGAAAAAACATAGTGATGGATCATCGTTTAAACCTCATATCATCCAAAAAGTCACGGCCCAATAATATAGTACATTAATGCGAAAAGCCTTTTTTGGTTTTTGGTGTAATCTGATCCGTTAATAATAAACCCTAAATGATAGGCCCTTGGTTGATCTCGCCGTATACATATATTCCCACACTCTGCCCCAAAACCCACTCACTTGGGAATTAGGGTTTGCAGAAGAAGCACAGCCACATCTACAGCTACCGCTGGTGCATCGATCCGATCCCTCCCTTCCCATTCCTGAAAATGGCGACTCAGATGAGCAAGAAGAGAAAGGTCACTACTCTCTCAACCACTCGTTTTCGAAATATTATGTTTTTATTATTTATAATTTCACATATCAATTTTATGTCATTGAAGTTAAAGGGATCTGCGTTGTTCCAATCCAATCCTCACTGATTGTTACGCCTTTGTGTATTTGCAGTTCGTAGCTGACGGAGTTTTCTATGCTGAGCTGAACGAGGTTTTGACCAGGGAGCTCGCCGAGGATGGGTACTCTGGTGTTGAGGTTAGGGTTACCCCAATGCGTACCGAGATCATCATCAGAGCTACTAGAACCCAAGCAGTACTTGGTTTGTGCATTATCTCTTTGTTGAGTTTCTTTTTCCATATTTTTTCCCGAAATTTGCTTTTGATTACTATGAATCGTTTATTTTTATTATTCATTTCATTTACTATTTGATATTATCGGAATGTAGGTGAGAAGGGAAGAAGAATCAGGGAACTAACCTCAGTGGTACAGAAGAGATTCAAGTTTCCTGAGAACAGTGTTGAGTTGTATGCTGAGAGGGTCAACAACAGGGGCCTTTGCGCTATTGCTCAAGCTGAGTCACTCCGCTACAAGCTTCTTGGCGGTCTCGCTGTCAGGAGGTATATGCTCTAGTCCTTCTGCTATTTAAATGTCTATAATGGATCTTTACATATGTAGTGAGATCTTTTCACATTATTTGGTTCAACTGTGTTTTGCTCATATTATTTTTGTGTTGAATTTCATTACATGTTCACTGTTTGGATTTGCTTTTGTGCTGGAAGTATGTCTGTGGATGTGTAATTTAATTACGATGGGTAGATTTCGTAGTTGTAAAGCCATGTTACTTGATCTTCCTCTGAGAGTAATGTGTTGTTTCGTCATCTATAAAGCAGGTTGGTCCTTCTGTACCAAGTTTGTGTCGGAAGATGACTATATCATTTTGTCCTCCACATCTTCATAACTCATGAAACTATATTATGTTCATGTTGTAACATTGGGGGTTACATCTTTTATGATTAGTTATCCTGCTTTGCCTCTTTTTCTTCATTATATATATATATTAATTTTGGTATTATTCAACCTTAAATCTGAAAGTAGCTTTGTCTTTAATGTTATGTTTAGTTGGCTCTGTTGTGTATCCCTGTAGAAGTTATTAGGGTCTTGTGTTTGAACTTAGGTGGTCTTCTCGGACTCTTCCAATTGACTGGATACATTCATAGCTTTTTGTTTCTACCATTATGTGTGTTTGTGCTAACAGGCAAGATTCATGTTAAAAACCTTTTTTCAGGGCCTGCTATGGTGTTTTGAGATTTGTCATGGAAAGTGGTGCCAAGGGATGTGAGGTTTGTTCTACTTCAGCTGATATCTACTCTTCGTTATTCTGTTTTGGTTGTAGTAGTAACTTTTGTTTATTGAGCAGGTCATAGTGAGTGGTAAATTGAGGGCTCAGCGTGCCAAATCCATGAAGTTCAAGGATGGGTACATGATTTCCTCAGGGCAACCTGTCAAGGATTACATTGATTCTGCAGTAAGACATGTACTCCTTAGACAGGTCAGTTTATAGTCCTCGATTTTTTTGCACTCACTTTCTCTACTTGTCTACGCATTTCTTATTATGAAATGATGGTGCATTTCTTATTATGAAATGATGGTGCATTTCTTATTATGAAATGATGGTGCATTTCTTATTATGAAATGATGGCACATTTCTTAATATGAAATGTTGGGTCTTCTAATATTGATTTATTAATATTTTTTTGCTGTTTTTTTAGGGTGTTCTCGGTATCAAAGTCAAGATCATGCTTGATTGGGATCCTAAGGGGAAGCAGGGTCCCAAAACTCCTCTCCCTGATATTGTCACCATTCACCCTCCAAAGGATGAGGAGGCATACAGGCCTCCTGCTGCTGCCGCTGCTGCTGGTGTCCTGGAAACTGATATTGAAGTCCCTCCTGTCCCTGTTCCTGTTGTTTGAAATGGTTTGGGACTTTTGGAGTATTAGTGGACTCCCTTCAGAATGTCATAGTATTATCTGGGTGCTTAGTTTTTTCATTGGAGCCGAAAGACCTGTGCGTTAAAAGTATTTTAAGTTTTCTTAATTGTTTTAAGAAATTTTGTGATACACTGGTTACAAGTTTTGAAGGATTAAGTGTTCTAATCATTGTTTTAGCAGTAGTGTTGTGATTCGCCTCCTTTTCCTCCATTTTTTCGATGTTGGGCTTCGCGTTTTGCTTTTCTATATTTTTTTGGGCTTTTATAAGGGCATGCGTAGTTTAAGACTAGTTTTTAACAAATTTCTAGTTTCTTTATATGAAAAATGAATTTATTACCAAAGTTGATGCATGAACTTATATTGACACCAATTCATTTTACAACATTTTAATACATAAATTAAAAATAATACCTTTCAATGTTGATTTATTTTCCTTTTTCTATACAATATTGATTTGATTAATAATTAGTAGTTTGATTTTGATGCATTTTCAACTAATTGAAGTGTATCAAAGTTAAACTCAATAATTAGAATATTTTTTAACAGAAATGAAACTAATCACTACTTTCAAATAATAGTTTGATATGCACAACAGAAGTATAGAATGACATATATTTAGTGTCAAATATTTATAGTTTATACATTAGGTGAAGAGTATAATTTAGAATGATGTGTTTGGTATGGAGACAAAATGAGGAAAAAAACAAACAAACAATTGTGTGGAATGTCCATGATTGAATTAACTTATGAATTAAATTTATTAATGTTATTTGCATATTCGGTCGTACAAAATAGTATCAGCTAAAACAGTTAAAAATTTGATTTTGAGCTTAAATCATTAAGTCTATTAAAAAAATATACATGATTCAGAATGCTATTTAAGTCAAAAATGTTAAAATAGATTTTTTTAAGCTGAAAACCAAAAAATTTATACGAGTGATATTAATTTTGTCACTTAATTTTTGTTGATTATTTCCCTCATTTTTTTTTTGTTATGTAGTACATTTTCAATGACGTATCCCATACACTAAACATCCCTATATATGAGACCTGTTTTGTAGACGAACAAGAGGTGTATAAGTTCAGTTGTGTGCTCTCTGACCCACAGTAAAATAAAATAATCGGGGAGTGTAATTTGCAAGAAGGAGTTTGAGAGATAGTGAAAAAGAAAATGATGTGCATTAGGATGTGGAGAGCTTTGGTGATTATGTTCTTGCCATATTTGCATGATGCGAGCGGCGAGTTTGAGGATGCAAGTGCAAGTAGCAGTGGGGTTCCGAGGCAGAATAATGCTTGGTTTGAAGAGGAGCTCGAGTCCGATCTCAAATGGTCCATCGCTTTCAACAGAGTGCTATATTCTGGAGCAAGTGAATACCAATCTGTGAACTTCCTCGATACCAAGAGGTTTGGAAAGGTTCGTTCCTTCGTTTCTCATTAAATTATTAGGACTTCTCTTTTCATAAGTCAAAAGATTAATGCAAATTAGCATTTAATGCAAATTAATGACTATGACTACCTCTCTCATCTTAAATGCTTCCATTCATTTCATTCATATCAATCTCTCTCCTCTTTAATTATTACTCCCTCCCTCCGTTTTTTTTTTTAATTGTCCAATTTAGAGATGCGTGTGTTTTTTTTTAATTGTACATTTCAAATTTTGAGACAAAATTTATTATTTTCTTCCCCTTTTACCCCTATTTAACACTACTCACTAATCTCTTTTACTCTTTTACCAAGTAAAGTAATAAAGGGTAATTTAGTAAAGTAGGTATACATTTTATTAATTTTTATAGAACACCAATCATTTCCTAAATACCCGCACGCATTTAAAACTGAACAATTAAAAAAGGAGTATTAATTTCACTTCCTTCTGTGAATTAATCTCTCTCTTCTTCACTTTTGTGAATAATTATATTTTCAATTTTTGTTTTAATGTAGGTTTTGGTTATTGATGGAAAACTGCAAAGCGCTGAGAAGGATGAATTTATTTACCATGAAAGTTTGGTTCATCCAGCCCTATTACTACATGATGCGTATGTATCAATAACGAAGTTTCTTTTTTTTCTTCCAATGATTTTAATACATAGTACAGTACTGTTTTTTCATGGCTCTTCAATTGACTATTCGCGTGACAAAGAGCAGACCAAAAACAGTGTTTATCATGGGAGGAGGAGAAGGGTCTACTGCAAGAGAAGTACTAAGGCATAAGCACATTGAGAAAGTATTAATGTGTGATATTGATAAGGTAATAAAATAATCACTAGTACTCAATATTTTATTACTAATGCAAATACCTGGTAATATTATATTAAGTGGTCTAATATAATTACAGGATGTGGTCAATTTGTGCCGGGAACATATAGCACAAAATCGTGAGGCCTTCAATGACAATAGACTCAAAATAGTTTACAATGATGCAAAGTGAGTAGCATTTATCTCTCTTTTCTGAATTTGTTTGGTTACATAACTCTAATCTCCATTATAATTGAGTATACCAACCTACACTTGCAAAAGTGCTATTATTTGTTAATTGAATTGTATGATGATGAAGGGAGGAGCTAGAGAACTCGAAAGAAAAGTTTGATGTAATAGTGGGAGATCTGTGTGATCCAATTGAATCAGGGCCATGCAATATTCTCTATACAAAATCCTTCTATGAGCAAGTGGTTAAACCTAAGCTCAAGAAAAATGGCATCTTTGTAACCCAAGTAAGTATATTATTATATATTATATATATATTTTGATCCACCCATTCTCAAGAAAATTAATTATTTTGCAACCACTATATATATATTAATAATTCCTTTCATGCATGGTATACTATACAGGCGGGTCTAGCGGGAATTCTGTCTCACAAGGATATCTTCTCGCCCATATACAACACTCTGAAGCATGTTTTCAATCGTAATATACTCCCTATACATTAATTAAGCCCCACTCATCCTCATATACTGATTAATCTTGGGAATCACAAAATTATATTGATGAGAACCTGCTTTTTCATTTGATTATTGTTATGCAGATGTGATTGCATACAAAGCTCAGGTGCCATCCTATGCGGATGAATGTGGATGGGTTTTGGTAAGACGATTAATTCAGATTGATATATCAATCAATGTATTTAATTTGCGATAGAACATACACAACAATAATTAAATAAATGGAACACATACAGGCTTCAGAGAAAGCAATTAAACTTGATGGTGAGGAACTGGACAAGAGGATCGGTGAAAGAATCAGTGGGGAGTTGCGCTATCTTCATGGCCAATTGATTGTTGCTTCCACCATCTTCAACAAAACTCTCCAGAAAACGTACCTACCACGACTCACTTATATACTACTACTACTACACACTATATATGCAATTTCATTCATTTCAATTTACTTTGTTTTGTTTTGCAGGCTTATGAACGAGACTCATATTATCACAGAAGAAAACATGAGGTGCCTTAGCAGATGTGACATCCATGACATGTACCGCAACGCTTAATTAGCCCCATATTATATATTTAATATGATGTATGCCGAGGGATCCAAATAATAATTAAAATAAAATAAAATAATATTGAAAGCTTAGACTTGTGCATGAAGTTCACTTTTTCCTGTCTATATATGAAACAGATAACTAAGTAACTAAATAACACCTCCAAATGATTCAATTACATTCGGATAATTAAGGAAAATCATGGTGCTTAATTGAATTAATTATTAAATTTTCAATTGATATAGGGCCAGTGGTCCAGTTTAGCCCAAAAAAGTTCGCTATATAAGGCCCGGTCCAGTTCGTTACTCCATTGAGTTTCATTTCAAAAATTGCGGGGAGTCCAAAACTGATCTGTTCCTCTCTCCCTCCAAAATCAATCTCTCTCTCTCTCTCTGAATCGGAGCAATGCCGGTGAATCTGACGGCGAACGCGATCCCGGCGATCGTGGCCGGCGAGATGAACTCGAAGCCGCTGGTGCAGGTGCTGGATATCAAGTTAATTTCGAACAGCAAGCAGCAGGAGAGGTATCGTCTTTTGCTCTCCGATGCGGTTTCCTCTCAGCACGCTATGCTCGCTACTCAGCTCAACGACCGAGTCCGAACCGGACGAGTTAAGAAAGGTTCCGTCGTTCAGCTAATCGAGTACATTTGCAGTCCTATTCAGAACCGCAAGTCAGTCTCTCTATTTCCTTCACCTAATTCTATACTTGATGAGTACATTTGTTCAATAACTGAAATTATCGTCGTTTCATATATCTTTTAAGGATTAACCTCGAGGTAGATCATAATCAAATTAATACGGTTATGTTTATTATTGATGAATGGAAATTTGAATTCGACGAGATCCGGATTTTATTCTAGTTTAAATTTGGATACTATCTACTACTACATTGGTAAGGTTTTAAGAGTGACTTGCTTGTTGATTCGAAGACGTTGGTATTAGTTGGAAAATTTCCCGCAGATTTATCAAATTATTCGTGTTCTTTCCCGAAGCAAGAGTTCAATCTTGTATTCTTCATGAAGTAGTTCTCATGCTCTTATATTCCCTAATAATTTCACGAAAAATACTTGCAATTAAGGTTTCTTGAGCACAATGATACAAAAGATTTTAGAAAGCAATTTGACAAAGCAATTTGACATAAGTTTTTGGCATTGGAGCAACCTTAGCGACAGTTAATTTCATATGTGGGAGACAGAACGAAATTCAACCTCATTATAGTTGGCAAAACTTTGCACAGTTGCTGAAGAGTCATAACCATGTTTCTGACAGTACTTAGCCTCTTCAACACTGGTTTTTCCTATAGAAGTAATGGTTTACATACTTTGTACAGGATTGTTGTGGTGCTGAACATGGAAACTATAATACCAGATTGTGAGATCATTGGAAATCCAACGTCATTTGTGGAATCTGATATACCATCCCAGGGAGCGTTGCCTAGTAACAATATGCAGAACTTATCCAAGAGTAATAATTATCATCCGCCAGCTCAAAATGCAACTTCTTATGTGCAGAATTTCCGGCCAACTGTTCAACCTGCATACCAACCACCGCCACCAGTTTACAAAAGCCATGGTGCAATTCTGAAGAACGAGGCCCCTGCTAGAATTATTCCTATAGCTTCATTGAATCCTTATCAAGGCCGCTGGGCCATCAAGGCTAGGGTAACTGCAAAAGGAGATCTGCGGCGCTACAATAATGCTCGGGGAGATGGGAAAGTCTTCTCCTTTGATCTCCTTGACTCTGATGGAGGTGAGATACGAGTAACCTGCTTTAATGCTGTCGTTGATCGCTTCTACGATGCAGTCGAGGTTGGCAGCGTTTACTTGATATCCAAAGGTACCCTGAAACCTGCACAGAAGAATTTCAACCATTTGAAGAATGAATGGGAAATTCTTTTGGATTTGGCTTCAACTGTTGAGCTTTGCCCAGACGAAGATGGTTCTATACCTAAACAGCAATTCTCATTTAGGCCTATCAGTGATATTGAGACTGTTGACAGTAATTCTATTCTTGATGTTATTGGGGTTGTGACATCTGTGAATCCATCAGTTCCCATCTTGAGGAAGAATGGAATGGAAACCCAGAGAAGGATTTTGAATCTAAAGGACGCTTCTGGCAGGAGTGTTGAGTTAACCCTTTGGGGGGAATTTTGCAACAGAGAAGGGCAAAAGTTGCAAGAGATGATCGATGCTGGGATGTTCCCTGTTCTGGCAGTCAAAGCTGGTAAGGTCAATGACTTTAGTGGGAAATCTGTAGGGACTATTTCTGCCACTCAGCTTTTCATAAATCCCGATTTCCCCGAGGCACAGAGCTTAAGAGACTGGTTTGATCGAGTGGGAAAAGATTCTGCTTCTCTGTCCATTTCTAAGGACATTTTACCTGGAGGACCTAAGAATGATGTACGCAAGACTGTGTCTCAGATCAAGAATGAAGGTTTAGGGCGGTCAGATAAGCCAGATTGGATAACAGTGAGGGCAACCATATCGTTCATCAAGACAGATACCTTTTGTTACACTGCTTGCCCTCTGATGATCGGAGATCGTCAGTGCAATAAGAAAGTGACCAGGTCAGGAAACACAAAGTGGCAATGTGATAGGTGCAACCAAGAGTTTGAGGAGTGCGATTATCGATATCTTCTTCAAGCTCAGATTCTCGATCACACTGGAATAACTTGGGTAACTGCTTTCCAGGAAACAGGGGAAGAGATTCTGGGTTACTCCGCTAAGGAGCTGTACTTATTGAATCATGAACAAGAGGATAATGAGAAGTTCGGGGGAATAATCAAGAGTAGATTGTTCAACCAGTTTCTCTTGAGGCTGAAAATTAAGGAGGAACTGTATGGTGATGAGCAGAGGGTGAAGATTACAGTAGTTAAGGCAGATAAGGTGGATTATTCTTCGGAGAGTAAGCACATGCTTGATTTGATTTCAAAACCCTCTAGGCACTAATCAATGTTATTTGATTTCCCCATCCATACCTATTACTACTAGTGCAAAATCTGACACGCAACCAATCAAGAGAGGCACGAGTTACGGGTTCATCTATTTGGCCATATCAAAATCAGGATTTAGATACTACTAAATTCAACTTATCATATGAAAGGTTATATAGTATTTAGAATGATCATTCTGCAGTGTAAGCTAATATATCACTAGCATCACTATCGATCTGTTCTGAGTTCTAATTTTCTGTCTAGAACGCTCAATACATATTTTGAATTATGTTAAATACTTATCTACCTTGCGTATAGTTGATTTGGTTCCCATGCAGCAGAAACATGTCATGTAAGTATATGTTGTTGGTGTGCGAAAACGGAAATTACTCTGTATGTATGAATTGGTAAAGATTCTGTTGAAGGTGGGGCTCAAAAGTCACAATATATTACACACAACATAGAGTTCATTACTCAAGAACAAGACAGATACATAACATGATGAGAGAAAAATGTAGAGGAAAAAGAGAAAGGCAGGAGGGGCAGAGAGAATTCCCTCAGCTTCGCTTGACAGGATCGAAATTGGAGACACCGATGACGGCACCAACAATTGCTACAGCGACAACACCACCAGCGACGATGCTGAGCAGAAAGTTCTTGAGAGAAGGACTGACAGCAGCTTCAGCCACATCAGGAACCATGATCTGAGCTGTCAATGCAGCTGCTGTGAGCCCTGTCACAACCTTCTCCTTCATGGACGCCTTCACTTGAAACCTTCCATTGCCCTTTGATGCTGCCACTGCCACCGCCTTTGAAGTCCTCAGAGGCAGTGGAGCCTTGAACAATGATGCATCGGAGCTTGGAACCACCCTCTTCTGGCTGGCGTAGGCTAGTGGCATAGCCATTGAAACTGCTGAAGTTGAAGCCATTCCTTTCTCCTGCTAGCTAATTGCTCTTTGCTTTGGTGAAGTGAAATGAAACTTGTGGAATTGGATACGTGTTTTGAGAGAGACCATGGTGGAGAATGAGGGGTTGAAATCTTTGGCATATTTTCCTGAGTCCTACGTGGCAGCTTCTCCATTGATATTCGGTGGATAAGGTTATCTTGTTGATCTAATCACCACCACGCATCTGCATCAAAAAGAATAAATAATCTTTTGGGTTTCAACAACAACAAACATTTTTTGTTGGGCTGAAGGAGTGGCTGCATACCCTCCTCAAGTATTTGGGCTTACGTAGTAAAAGGCTGTTAGATTACAGCAACAAGTTTGGTTCGAGCCTTTTCTTGTCTTGTCGTCTATCATGGCAGAAAAAGAAATCACTTTATTCCTTAATAAAAATTTGGAGAATATGGAAAATACTCAAAATAGTGGGCTTAGTAGATATTTTCTATTTTTATTTTGGTGCTGTGGAAGATAAAGAGATATTTTCAATTTGAGTTGTGCAAGATATTTAAGTAACCATGAGTTTAAATGAAAATGACTTATTAACAGTAAGTGAATTTTTGAGTAAATTAAAATTTGTGTAATGGTTAAATGTCTGGGGTGACCCAAAATTGAAAGCATTTTGAATGAAAGGACCAAATAGGGCACTTTGCAGAAGAGATTGATTCTTCTTCCTGACAAGAATGCCATGGCGTGCCGTGACAAAGGTATCAACAACAGTGATGACTGAACTTTTCTAATAGAAAAAGTTAGAACATTTTTTTGGAAGATCCATTGAATCTCTTATTTCCCCGTCCCAGTTGATCAAGTTGAATCCTAAATTTTGGAAACAGAAAATCCTCTAAATTTGTAATATTAAATTTTATGGAAAGGAAGTAGAAAAGTTTGAGCATTATTATTTGTCGTTGCTGGTATTTAAATTTCTCTTACAAGTACTTATCAGTGCTTCCCTATCGGAAATGGACAATACAAGGAGGGATAGACAGCAAAATAATCATAGACCAGTAACCAGTTCACTGCTGAATAAATACAATTTTGCTTTCTCAGTGGATTCAAATCTGGAATTAAATATTAAATATTAACTACATAGTATTATTATTGTTATTATAATCATTATCAAATCGGCAAGCAAATGAAAGAGAATGTGCAAGAGTGACAGCAGACTTATCTAGAATACTAGTCTTCACACTATTTTTTTTAACATTTCTGTCTTCTTTTCTCTGTAACAAATTAACGATAAATACACTATGGCACCTTGAAACTTGAAAGGAAAAAAAAAAATCCATATTCTCTTTTTCAGTGACAACATAACCACCACGGCATTTATATATATTAGCAACTAAACATTAATTTATTTCAATAAAAAATAAATTAATCTCTATAATTGTTGTATCATATAGCTAGCTCATGGATACAGAGGTCTTGTCTAGTGTCTCTATATAATATTATATATAAATATAATTCTCCAACTTGTTCTTCCCTAAAATTTCTCTCCCTACTTCTTCACACACTAAAAAAATGGGTGATGTTCTAAGCCCCATCACAGTGTCACCCCCTCCTTCTCCTTCTTCCCCAAGCAAGTCCAACATTCTCATGCTATATTATGGCCTAATAGTGGTTGGAACTGCAGCCATAGCATTAGCACTATACAACTACATAGTCATCAAAAGGTGTAGCAGGCGCCACATGCATCAACCCCACCCTCCTCCAAGGCCAAATGGGTTGGTCCAAGTGGTAGTGGAAAACAGCATGAGCTATGACAATAATTCTCAGAGGAACCTTCTCTCAAGCTTCAAGTACAAGAAAGAACAGAGCAAAAAAGGTGGTGGTGGAGGAAAAGATCATCATAATGAAGAAGATGGTGATGATTATTATTATGAGTGCCCTGTTTGTTTATCGGTTTTTGAAGAAGGGGAAGAGGTTAGGAAGCTACCAAGGTGCAAGCACTCTTTCCATGTTCAATGCATAGACATGTGGCTTTACTCTCACTTTGATTGCCCAGTTTGTAGGACACCGGTTGGGCCTTTCTGCCGCCGTGTTCCGCCGGAGAATTCTGCCGAGGGGTTGCCGGAATCCGGTGGTGGTGTAACAGTTTGAAGGGGGTTGGTGGGGCCTGGCCAGCTTGGGGGTTGGGACGAGTCGTTGACAAATTTGACAACAAGAAACAGAGACTAAAAGCAGCCAACTTGTTTTTTCTCGTTGGATACCATCATGATTGGAATTGGAAGTGTTAAATCACAATATTAGAGGTTAAGTAAATATATATATTATTTTTTATAGCATAAAGTATATGTGTTCATTCAATTAATTTATATGTTAATTCTGATTGGTTATCTTAATAAAACAATAATAATAGTAATAATACTGTTATCTGAATCCTCAATAATAGTAAAATAACACTAATACTCGTACTGGCAGTTTAATTATTGACAAAATTACTATGCCACGTCGCAACATGATTCTGGTATCAATGTCACGGGGTGAGTATAGGCCATTCATCTGATTCATCATGTGTCAATATCATTCTTTTTCCCTTTTGTTTTGGTTTTATTTGGCTGCGTTATGCCACTTATTCTGATTTGGATCAAGGTAACAAACGCCATTATCATGGTAACAAACGCCATTATCAAACCGTCGATTTTATTAACCCTTGGCATAAGAAGAGACAATCATAAGAACAAGTAGTAAAATCAGGGAGCAAAAGTCGCAAAGTAGCAGAATTATTTGGACTTCAATCTGGTCTAGCCAAAAGAGAAATTTTGCGAATACCATACTTTTTGGGTTTAATAAAATAAAGAAAAGGCATTTATATAGTTCGGAAGACGAAAAAGAGAATCTAATACGAAACAGACATTTGATAATAGGCAAGTGTGAAGTGTCAGTGTATTATTATAGTGTAACCTTAAATTTATGTTTGCCATATCAGAGAGTTAGGGACAGTGATAATTAAGCAAAGCAAAACATGGCACTATGTCAGAGTAGTGAAAGAAAGATGTGATTGTGAAGTGTGAACCACCCATATCATATCATATCATAATTTTAACGGAAATTAGTTCATTTACATGGTAATTATCTACACGTGATCTCTTCTGGTAGAAGTGACCCAATTTCATTTTTAAAACCAATATATTAATATGACAGCTTGAATTATACTTATGCACACGAAAATCAGAACTAACAAGTATTATCTTCCCCTGTTTTTTTTTCAATGCCTCCTAGAATAAGTCACAACAAATAGGCTAGTGCTAGTTTACTACGTATAAATTGTTCAAATGATGCACCACTTAAGTATTAGGTTCATAGGTTGAACACAGTATATAATATATGAACGGAGGGGGATTTCATTATTTAAAATTCTATTTTGTTCATAATCTTGCGTTCTCTCAACTGATAACTAATACTAGATGGTACAAATGAAGATTACATCTTTCTTAAATTGTCTAACCTTGCCTGTAAATCACTATCTATCCCGGCATCATCGCTCCCCATAGTTTCAACTTGGGCCACCTTCGCATTTGTTGCAGCTGGTGCAGCAACCGATACTGGTGGTGCATTCACTAGCTGCAGCACATCAAATCAGTACTCGTTAGGCAGTGTTATAGTGACTAGATCATATATAGTTTGCGCTGATAAAGTAGGTGGAACAAGCAATAAGGAATTTGATTATATACCTCTTGGTTTATGTCAATTCCAATCTCATCGAGGACCTGGTTTACCAGTTCTTCGGTTTCTTCTTCTTCCTCATCGCCTTCCAATGCATCATCTATCGCATCTTCCATCACCTCACTTACCAATTCCATCCTCTCATTCTCTCTCTCAAATTCATGCAGGATTTTCTGCAAAGAAGGCAAGTTCATCTGCCTATTCATCTGTCCCATTGCCTTTGTCACACCTTTCATTGCCTCACCCATTGCTTGTGTTGATCTCAAAGTCTGAACAATGGTAATTACATAAGCGTAACTTGAGGGACATGAGTTTTATCACATTGGTTAAGACATGAGTTTGATCAAAATTTGGCAGATATTTGATAACACCCAGTTATGCTATTTTCCAAGGAAATGAAATGCCATGAGCTTTGGAACAATACTATTACTATTACACAAACAGTTACATGCCTGAATTCTGAGCGATACACCCTGGAGCTGTGATTTGAGCTTATAGAACTTCTCAATCTGATGCCTTGTTCTAACAAGATCTTTTGCCATCACTCTAACAGCTCCCTGCAAAACATTACATGAAATAAAAATGTGGCTTCAGTGAAACACACACCACCCATCTTACCAGCTAGATCATGAGTTGGACATATAATATCAATGAGCATAAATACAGAATTACTGACAAAATCAGTTTTGTCATAGAAATCTTCACCGCTAAAAGAATAATGAAACCAAACTGCACATTACAAAATTAGAATACAATAGCTTGCTTATATCACAATTAGATGATTAGAGGAAAGAGCAACAATCGTGAAAACTTAATCCCCAACATTATGTGCATGTATATCTTGGCAATGACCTTTAGGCTTTATAACATAAAAAGAACAATTCCCCCAATCAAAAGTATCATTGGCACTTAGCAACATACATAGTTGATTACATGAAAACAGTAAGAACATGCACAGCCAAAATGGGCATATTCTGTTCTGTCAGTGATATGCCAAGTTCACTCCTCCACCAAAGGGTTCAGAGGAGAGTGTTATAAGTTGTGCTGTGCAATAAAAGATCGGACAATGCTACAACCAAGACTGACACCACCATCATCATACATACCATCTGGCCTTGTTTGGCGCTTTTCTTGATCTCCAAAATCAATTTCTTCTCTTGTGATTGCAAGCCTTGTCTCTCTCGTTCTATTTCTCTGATTGATTTGTCCAACATTCTCTTATTTTCCCGCATAAGTTCTGAAATCCACAATTATACAATCACATTCTAGCAAACAAATAAATAGATAATGCATGAATATTAAATACCACCACATAAACCAAAACATTCCCACTCTGAAGGGCAAGTAAAAGCATGTGGAAATTTACCGTCATTCTAAGAGTTCCCTATTGACGAGTAATTAAACAGATATAACTAATTAGCTATTGTGATTTCTGCATTGCTAGGTTCAGATCATGGATTCAAAAATAATCAGATGCAACAAAATTGAATGAATGGGAGAAGAAGAAGAAGAAGAAACCTGCGGGAGTTTTTCTCTTTCCGAAGATGAAACTCATGGCGCCCGATTCAACAACCGCACGCAGCAGAAATCGACTGGAAATTTTATGATATTATCAGAAACACGAAAATTTAAAATTACAAAAAGAACAACGCTGATTATCTCATCTCGTATGAGATCACAAGCTTGTTCGTTCTTGTTCTTGTTGGATTTGATTGATGGCTATGCTTCTGATAACATCGTCCAGCTTTCTTACGCTGTAAGCCTTTAAACGAAGGAATCACCAGAACGAAACGAACAACGTTGCTCCATTGCATACGCTGATATGGGCCTCTTTTAGGGCCACGGCCCATCCACAGTTTTGGGCTTCTAAGATTTTGACTGGCCCATTAAAATAGCAAAATCTCTTGACCAAAAACAAAAACAGAAAAACTTAATGAAGTTTTGATTAATCTAGCTGAAGTTCGTGAAATAATAATACCTCACTTCAGCTGTCACTTGTCATCAATAATTGCATCTACTTGTAGATTTTACTTTTTTCACTTTTTATAAATTATTAATTTTTCACATATGATTGATACTTTTTATACTTGTAGGTTTTTTTATTACTATTTTTGGGTTTCTAGCTCATTGCTTTTTTAATCCACCATTTTGAAAATTTAAACACTTTGATACTTAAGATGAGAATTGAAGATTAGACATGAAGGAAAGAAGAGTTCCAACCTCAATTACCCTACTCCCCGATTCTATCTCACCGTTTATTGCAAGTGTAAGTAAGAGAATTTTGTATTTTTCTACCGAACAAAAATATCATATCATGATAGTAATCCAAGACACGTATGCATGTGTGTACTAGATTTATAATGACCAAAATTGTAGGGACGAAGGTAATAATGAGGGTGGGGTCAAGGAGATTGAGGTTTCGGTATGAAAGGTTGCAATGGTAAGTAGGTTAGATAGGGGCTTTATAAATCACGACAAAAAAACAACTTTAAAGGATGGGAAGAAAAGGATTATTTACTTTCCTTCTTTGTGTAAAAGGAGTGGTGAAAGGGATTCTATACCCATTCATGATCAAATATACCATAAATACATTTTTGTCACACTTATTATTATTCAACAATTCAACCCTTTAACTAATATAAAAAACATAAATTACACGTGAATTTTAGTAATATATATCTAGTTTTATCATCCAGCCTATTAAACACTATTGATAAAATTTATGGTATTTATTCTATACTTAATATTTTTATTGGACACCAGTATTTAATTATGTGTTTAACATATATTAATACATGCTAAAGTAAATATATTTTGGTACTAATAGAGCAGGTAGTTACGACCACAGCCTTCCTAAACGTGCCTCATTCTCGATCGCACCTCATCTTCCTCTCTTTCTAACACAATGCTCTCTTTCTAGTGATAAGTTATGAATTGAATTTTTTTCTTAATAAATTGATAAAATTAAAGAATATCAATATAAATTAAATTAATTTTTAAAGATTACTTATCTAATAAATTAACAGTTATATAAATTAAAAAAAATTATATTAATTTTATCTATAAATTAATCACAACTTGACATGTACATTCACTCAACCTTATATTATTATATATTTTATTATAATTGAGTGCTTAGGGTTATAAATTTACTTTGTTTACTTTATCATCATCATGATGATTAATATTATTATTATAAGGGTAGGGACATATAGTACTAAAAAGTAGCAGTAAGAATCACACGTGGGCACGTGATTGATGGTTTCACTTTCAAGAAAAGCTAGCCACGTGTGAATCTGTGTTACATGCTTTCGCTCTCTTCCTCCTCCCACCGGAATTTGTTGCTGCTTATATAATTTTAGGTAAATTTCATTCCTTCTTTTAATTCGTAAGAAGTGATGAAATTCAATTTATTTTCTCTGATAGGGTAATATTGATCTCTCATACTTATATTATTCAAGAGTAATTTTTCAGAGAAGATTTTAATGTAATTTTAAAAGAGATTAGTGTAATATTTTTATAAATTCAATAATTTATTGAAAAAATTTTACAAAATAAAGGTGATGTCAAATGTCAAAATAAATATTTAATTTAGCCTATAATTTTTAAAGAACAAAAAGATAAGAAAAAAAGTTAAGGTTAAGCATTAAAAATGTTTTATTTTTTCTACACTTTTAAATTCAAACCAAATAAATGGAATTTCACTGATAATCAATTTAGATCTAGATTTTAGATAAATCTAATTATTTAGTGAAATAAAATCCATTTCAATAGACTATTTTTTAAGTTTCAGCTTCCCAAGTTAGGCAGAATAAGGTCCAGCCAAGGTACTTGCTGTACCAACTAATTATTATTTTGTTTTTTATAGCCAAATTCCATTCACTTGGCTTGTTATTGCATTCTTGATTCAGATACTCTTTCAATAATTTCCACATGCCATATCATATAAATGTCCCATTTTAATAAATTGTACACCAAACAAAAATTAGAAACTTGCTAATATGACAAATTAAATATCAATTATTGGAACACAAATTTTTCAGAAATAGAGAAGAAAATATTATCTCGAAAAACTTGATTTTTATTTTTTTATTTTTTTGAAATATATGGTCCATTTAGAGATGCCAAACTGAGTTAAATATATAATTTAGTGCATTTAATTTAATTAGTATAAAAATTTAAATGAAAATTTTATTTTAATTTTACTTGTTGTAGACCTAGCTTGTTTCTCTTCTATGAAAGTATTACACAAAGTTGCATTGCATGCATTGTAGTGATTATTACAACCTACGAAATCATTATAATAATAATAATAATAATAATATAACAGCACTATTAAATATCATTGTTATTGAATAAACTAATAATAATAATGATATATAGTAATAAGGAAGGACAAGTAATATGAATTCGTAGGGCAAGTTGGTAAAGTATGCACCCTGTGTAGGCAACAAAATGGCAAAGGGAATCAATGAAAATGTGTGTGTGTATAAATATAAATAGCTGGTATGTGGTCCTTTGCTCATGCTGCTTCCACATGAACTTGCTAGCTATACGCATTTATGCTCTTCCTATATCCATGGTTCCTCACAACACATCCATCCCCTATTCTGCAAATATATATGCAGTTATGTTTGGTGAGATTTACATAATAAAATTATAGAGCTAAAAATGTGGAAGACATGTATTTGTGGCTGAGAATATGATAAAAAAATTTATATATTTTCTATAGGACATAAACTTGATATGAATGAAATATAAAATGTTTTTTTTTTTTTGGTTTTTTTACTGTTTTTTATATTTTGGGCTACCTCATTCTCTACCCAACTTGTATGTGCGTGTTTGAATAAGTTGTTCGACTTCTAAAGTGTTTAATTTTAGCTCATAATTAACCTCTATAAAATATTGTTTTATTTAGAACTATTGGTAATAAGAAATCCATTTCATCCTATCCTTTTTGTTCAGAAAAAAAAAAAAAAGAAAAAACACATTTTGTCTTTAATCACATATACTTTTAAAAGGATAGTCGAGGGAATGAGGTTGTAGTCAACCATAGTGGCCACTGATGTCTCATGTTATCATTTATGGTTTATTTCCTCTCTTATGATCTGAACCTCATTTTTAAGACATCTATATATAGTTATTAAATTAAAATACTCAAGATTTTTTCTTTTACTTTTCTATCCAATCCAATCCATATATGTACAAAAAATAAAATCATTTATGTTATTATTCCATTCTCTCATATCATATGAAGTGAACAGTGCAGTTTGTAACCAAGGTATTATTATTGCTGATCATTTCAATTTTCATCCTACCATATTTTGACTTCTCCAAATTCCAAATCAAAGGGCCTACTTTGTCTGCCATGCATCTGATAGAATGTATGTATGAATGAATGAATGTCCAATAAGTTGATCAATTTAGTTACCTTCAATTTTGGCTTTACAAGCAATATGATGATATGAGTTCAATTTTGGCACCGTAATTGTCAAATTCAAACGGGGCCAGAAAGTTGCGAGCTGTAATCATTTAATTTAAATCTTGTATGACGTTAAAGTGGGGATGATTTTTACTATGTCTCACTGAGGCCATGTGCTTAGCCAGTGCAAAAGCAGGGTAACCTTTCTTTTTTTAACTTTTTCAATTCTCATCGGTTAGAAATTAGATATAATTGGGTTATTCTGCTTTAACTTTTCCTCTTTTCAGTTTGTCTTAGTTTGCTTTGACAATTTGTAACCAGCTATCATTACCTTACCTTCTTCACTTCTTAATTACACACTCACATGCATCTAATTCTACCCAATATCTGTCAATTAACCATATCAATTCTCACCAAATTAAAACTGATGATCGAGTAGAGTTGCACCAATGATTTATTTCACATTCACACGAATAACTTGAGATTGTAAGGAATAATTAATTCTTGATTTATTTATTGGTTAAGAAAACTCTGATACTACCATGTCATGAATGTTTTGTGATACTTACTAATTAATGAAATCTACCTTCTCAAAAACGGAGCAAGGAAGAAAATTGATGGTAACATATAACAATGAAGTTATTTTTGAATTGAGTTCCACAAACCATAGAATTAATAATTACAATGAATGAAGGGTACTAGTTCTAGTACTACTGCTACTACTACAATTCTTTGAAGTAACTACAAACGCAAGCCATTAGCGATGGCTTTATTTGTTTCTAAATTGGTAGTTTCATAAACAGGAAGCTCTTCTTGGTACCTAATTCCAGCTCCAATTAGGTGATCTAGCTCGAACAAATCAGAGCTTGAATAACTCAACGCATCATCATCATCGTCGTCGTCATCGTCATCTTCTTCTTCATCATCATCCTCGTCTAATTCACCATTGTCATAATACCCTCTGAAATCAAACTTACCTGAATTTCGGTAACCCTTCATAAAACCACGTGCTGCTGCTTCATCTTCGTTATTGTTCTTCAGCTCTTTAATTGAAGTCTTATTATTAGTCCTTGTAATCTTCCGAAATGGCGGCATCATCAAACTTGGGTCATTCTCAAAACCATATTTGTTCCCACATGGCTGAGGAGAGTCTTCACCGAGGATGACGCTGACAGGGTAGAACCTCACAGACCTTTTCACGCCATTGTTGGACTTGTTATTGGGCGTTTTGCTCATGCAAGACCTTCTTGAAAACGAAGAAGCAGAGGATGAGAAGCAGGGGGATTTTGACTTGTGCTCGAAGCTAACATCTTCTACGGCACCAACGTAGCACATTTTGGCCTTCTTCACATTCTCAGAGCTGAAGATTGAGCTCAGAAAACTCGCTATTCTGCTTCCCGGTGAAATGGGTTGCTTCACTCTCTGGTTCAGCTCGCCGTAGATTTTCAATGCCCTCAATTTGGTCCTCGTGAAACCACTTTCTCTCTGTGGCTTCTTCTTCTGCTGTTGCTGCTGTGATCTCTCTGAATTCGGGTTCACGTTTTGCTTCAGGGGCTTCTCTGTTTTGGCCCTTGAGCGTTGCGTTTTGCAGGTTGTGTCTGTTTCTGAGGAAGAGAATATTCCTCCAGAGCTACATTCGGAGGAGCTTGAACTCGAATTCATGAAGCTCTGAGAACTCTGTTTCTCCATCCAATCTTCTATCATAACCGCACGCCGAAGATTCATCCTCTCCTTGGTTCCCTTTTCAGAATTATGAACGAAGTTGTGGTGGTTGTTGTTGTTGTTGTGGCTGAAAGTGGTGTGCTTTGAATTGGTGTTGTGGGTGGTGTCACTGTTGTAACGACCCAGATGTTGTTGATGATCTTCAGAATCAAGGTGAGATTTTGATTCGTCGATGGAGCGGTAAATGGCGTCGAGAAGAGAGGAGGAGAAAGATGGGGTTCTTCTCCTCTGTGGGCATGATGATGATGAGCCTTCAACTACGGTGGATCTCTCTCTCCTATGCTGCATTTTTGGTGCATACAGTTTCTGCAACACCGAGAGTCAATTTAATGGGTGAAAGGAAAAAACAGAGGGAAGGAAGGGATAGTGTGCGTGCGTGTGTGTGATGAAAGGAGAAAAGGAGAAGAGGAGACAGTGAAGTTTAGTTTAAGGAGGGTAAAGAAGAAAAAAGCTGCAGTAATGTCTGGGGCTGAGAATGCCAAAAGCTTCAAGGGTCATAAAAGAAAGAAAGAAAGAAAGAAATAATGCAACTTGATCGTGTGAATATAAATAAATAAATATGGAAAGAGAGATGCGTGTGATGTGAGGCTAGAGAGAGAGAGAGAGAGAGAGAGAGAGGAGAATTTTAATGACAAGTGACAGAGGGTTGGTTGGGATTATGTTAGGATGCGCTTGTACACAAGCATGTTTAGGTGTTGGTATGTTGTAGCAGTAGCAGTAGTAGAAGTAGAAGGAGTGTATAACTTTCGGTGAAGATTATTATTATATTTATATAGTAATAGAATTGGAATTCTTGACTTGGGTGACAGCGGTGATGAATCAGGTGAGGGGAGACAGAAACTGAGAGAGATTTAATTAATTACTAGTTAGAGATTAAGAATTGGTGAGTTAGTTAAAAAGGAAGAAGGAGTTGATGGTGTGAGTGAATGATTTATTATTTATGAGTACAGTATGAGATGCTTGGATTTGAAGCAGAACATAACAGAACAGAAGAGCTATGAGAAGAAAGAGAGTAGGGAGGGAGGGCATAGGCATAGATAGCACGCAGAAGCAGGGGGAGTGTAAAAAGTTGCAAAGTGACTCCCGCGCGTGCGGCTGATCTTTTCAGACCTGTAACCGCATTCACCCACCCTTCTTACTTTTTTAAAGTTTCTACTTTCTACTCTTTTATTTTTTAATTCTTTTCTTTTCTTTTTTTCAAACAAAAAACCTCTTAACTTGCTTGCAATCTGTCAAATGCGAGCAAGGCAATCTATCTTCTAGCCAGAAGGTTTATATATATATGCATACACTACCGAAATTTAGTTAATTATTATTAACTGTAATAAATCTTTACTCATACAGATAAATATGTAAATTAAGCAGCAAAGTAGGGAATTTGATCCTGATATGTTTAGCATTTTAAGAGTACTTGCAGCATTGATGAATGCCAGGTAGCAGAAGAAATAAAAGGACAGCGATGGGATCCAACTAAAATCATAGTGTTTCTGTACTGAGCTAGTATAATTTTTTCCCTAAGTCATATGGAATGTGTCATTATAACACAGGCAAAACTAATCAATGACGGAGAAGGGGAAAGTTTCGAAATAATTCCAAGACTCAATTTGAAATAATCGAAAGACCCAAATTGAGAATTCAGTGTTTCTTCATTTAGGCCTAAAGAGATGCGAATTATGGCCCGTTAATGATTGCAATAACAACAACAGGGGAATCTGACTCAAAACTGTTTACAAGAATATAAAATCAGCTTGAGACAGCCTTTGGGCCTTTGGCATTGGATAAGTTATCCATGATTTCATTTCTGGATATAGCCGAGCTACCTATGTCCTTTTTTTTCTTCTTTTAATCCAAAGAAGAAAAAAACAACTAAGAAATTTAGTTTCGTTAAAATCTATGGAATACTCTGAAAAAGAAGGGGAAAAAAATAAAACACTATAAATTGAAGAATTTGTGGAAATATATGACAGTAATAGGATTTCCATGTGTTGTATCCAATCTGAACAGCAGGTCACATGATAATATACAGCCACCATACATTTGTTGAAGAGCTTAAGCAAACATATATATATAGTTACCACCCACATCCAAATGAAAGGAGAAGTGTGAGTAGAGAGATGTAAATAGCCATAAACAGCAGAGGCTCTACTCTAGTAGCATCTTTTTTTCTTTCTTTTTGCTGACATATTCATCATCACCCATAACGAGACTTAGTAGCATATCAAAACAAATATATGGACCTTTCCAAAGGATCCTGTTGGTGAAATCTCTCTCTCTCTCTCTCACAAGTACTGTTCATGAATTCTGGCACGATTCTCCTCCCACCATAATCTAGCATGCATCTCCCCGAATTTTTCCCGGCTGCACAACACAGAGAAAATCAATTAACACTTAGTAAAAAAATTCCATCTTGCTCTATAATTTGTTTGTGTGAAAGGCATGTATACATATATATAAAGCTGCATTGTATTGTACTATATATATGTTTGATTTGATACCTGAATCTGACTCTTCTGAGCTCTCTCTTGCCACCGGGCAATGCTCTGATGGTAATGTAAACACCAGGTTCATCCTGCTCAACCCACTCTGTGTCCAAATCACTTGCATTGCTGATGGACAGATCACAGGAGCGATCAGCATCTCTGGAGGAGCTACTCCTGATGGAAGCATCCATAGATGATATCTCCGTCTTCGCCGCGCTAATGGTGGACACTTTTGGAGTAGAGTTCATACCATTTGCATCATAGAATTGCCGGGATTGCATGGACTGATGGTCGAAGGAGTCTGAGGAGGAGTATCCCATTCCCATTCCTGTTGGACGGTGCAAATTACGAGGTAACCGTTCCTTGGTTAGTGGTGGCGTTACCGGGCTCTCTTCTGCTGATTCAAGCTTTGAACTCTGTTATCGGACCAAACCAAAACTATCATCAATAAGACTAAGAGACATTGATCTTTCTTATATATATGCATTGTTATGTGCATATAGATTAGCATTACCTCATCTTCAGACCTTGGTGGCGTTGGAAGAGGGAATGCTTGGCGGCTAAGCCTTTGAACATTGTAAAGTTCCATGACCTTGTCATAGTTATCTGCCCACCACCTCTGAGCTTGCCATTTGTTAAACATCTCTCGACTATATTTACATACATACATACCAATGTTTAATTCGCTATTCTTTAATCCTAATGTTTTCTGTCACAATAAGTTATTAACTATGCATACATGATAATTGATGATACCATCAGAATTTTGGAGAAGAGTTATAATGCAATCATATTATAATACACAGTATAATTAAACACTTTGTTTTTCTATTTTCATCTATCTCTTTTCTCTTATTTGTGATGTTGGTAGGTTGGTGGAATAATAATTCTTTTATGTTTGAATATAATCAAGCATTTTTTTTTTCTCCATGTTATTTTCTTTGTGGTTCGCGTGACTAGAGCTTAAAACCCTCAACTAATTCCAATTTGATGTGTAATTATTATGTTATTTCTTTGACCAAATTGCCTTTCTTTTCAGATGAATTGTTTAATGTTGAGTGGTTTATGACACTGTAACCAATTATGCCGGGTTAATTACTAAACTGATATAAGACTTTTTGACAAAGAATTCTCAGATGATGATTAAAGAAGTCTAGGGCAATCGGTGCTGCGTTGAATAGAGGTTTCCTACAGCCAAATTTGACCTAACATTTTGCCTTGTCTTAGCAATCAAAAGCAGGTGGGTCCTACCTTAATTAGTGACACCTACATTTACATTACTAAATCACACAAGAACAGCAATTAATAGGAGTACTAGCTTAAGAAAAATCTGTTTCGTAAGTTTCTGAGTTGAAAAATTCAGGAAAACGAAAGATAACAGAACAAAAATTAAAAAGGTAAAAGAAAATAACCGTTCATACATAGAAGACCCACTCACTATCACTAGCTAGTATTATATTGGTTGGTGTTGCTGTACCGAGTAGGACCAACAAACATAAATGCCATATATTCATGCTTTTGTATCCTACAATAATGTAGTAACAGAAAAACAGAAATAATAAATCAATCAGACCGTAGCCTCTACAATCTATCTATAGTTTTTGTTTCATGCTTCCCCCACCTAGTAGAGGCTAATATTTTTGTCTTGTATACTATATAGTTTTATTTATGGGGTGGACGATGATAGGAGAAACTCCCAGCATCATAATGCAGATTGAAAGACAAAACAAACTGGTATATATATATATATATATATATATATCAGATCAGACTAGGACAAAGTCACGAAGAAGAATCAGGCATGACAGACACAAAGAAATTTTGAAAATAAAAGGGAATCAGAAGAAATTGAAATCTCTGTCCGACCAGGCGACAAGACTCGGGTAAAAGGGTCCAACACAATCAAAGATTGGTCCACCACCACCTATGGGCCACAATAAGTTCGATCTCCTTTTTTGATGGCTTTTTTGCCAGGGCGTGAAATTTTACTCAGGAATGTGGGGCCCTCACCTAACCTATTTCATATTTATGGACGATATTTCAGATCATAGCATGGGGATGTGGGCTTTGGATGCTTCATAAAATTGGGCATAGTGACTTAACAAATTTGTGGTGAAAAAAAAACTAAACCCTAGACACACTTGTTCTTACTTTCTTATTACTATATACTAGTTCCAGTTTTTGACCAAACACACTAGACAAGGTTGTATATGTAGTGTGAATGTCCTAGAGATCCAAATTTGAATCATTCTTTCTGGTTATAATAATTATCAGTGATCATCACTCTCTGACCCCAAAATAAAAACGTAATCATCACTCCCTGCTACATTCAGAGTTATGTATGTATGTACATAAATTTAGATTGCACCAATATGACATAATTTGAACAATCAAATTTTGGGCATGTTTTTAACTGAATAGACATTTTATTGTTTTGTCACAGTAAATAAAAAACAATATATATTTCAAATAGGTACAACTTTTTTATGTTTGACAAAGATACCTCCTCCCTGTTATTATGGAAGGATGTATTCATATTTGTCTTTAGCAATTGAAGCAAAGTGCTTCTTAAGGTCAAAGATGCGCCTCTACTACTACACTAACTCTCCAATTAACTAATAAAATTAAGGTACTATGTAATGACATCTTGTATTATTTCTGAAACTATTTCTTGAAAGTTTTCCTATTTTCAAATTAATCCATATCATATTATTATATTATGTATATATTTTATTTTAACCAGGAAAATAAAAAGGAGAATGGAATAATAGAATTGTAGTAATGATGATTTGGAAATTCAATTAGGAAGCAAACCAATGGGAGAAATCCAAGAAGATGCAGTGTAAGTGAGAAGATATGGAAGGTGGGAAAATGGAGGGAATTGGGGAGAGGAGAGAAGAGAAAATTGACTCTCCACCATACGGAAAAGGCACTAAATTTCTTCATCATCATCATCACAGGGCCAGGTGGATCCAAACAGCTCAGGGACCAATAATAATAACATTGACCCAACACAGCACAGCACAACGAGCGAATGAACAGTCACCCTCCGATGCACAAAAAATTCAAAACGGCAACGAAAGCAACGAAACGACTGGGATTGTCTCCCCAATCACGAACAGAGCACGATACGAGAAAACATGGATTGGAGACTCACCTGAACCGTATGCGCTTGAGATCGTTGCCGCCACGTGGAAGAGACACGAACGTGATCAATACACCGGGCTCCACGTTCGCCACCCACTCTTTCGGTTCGTTCTCCTCCACGAACAGAACCACCGGTTCCCCACGGCGTCCGCTGGCGGAGTTTGGTGTACCCTCCCCGCTCGACGATGAAATCCCCTTCAGCCTCGCTTCCATCTCTTTTCCCCAACCTCTTGTCGTCGCTGAGCTCGAGCTCCCCGTTCTCTTGTACGACCATCGGAACCGCTCCGATTCTGTCTCCGACGGCTCCGCGGTGCTCCTCATTCTCCCCTGCATCGCCGGCCCCGTGCAGGGAGCGCAATGCTTGTACGCCCCTGACGCCTTCAGCGCCATGTCCTTTATCTGAAATAACAAAACAAAACTCGCTCCAACATCAAGCGAATTACACGCCCAAAAACAGAGTCTTTCAATTGTCAACTTTCAGTGACTACCTGAGAAGTCAGGGATTTGATGGATTGGTTTTTAGATGCATTGTTGGGATCGGAATCGTCGGGCTTACTAAGTGAGTCGTTGCCCGGTTTCTTGGGACGTGCTATACACGTAAGCATTCTGTGTTCTTGTCAATTCAGATCAGCTCGCTCGGCAATCTCTGCAACAGAATCAGGGCCGACTCTGTCAGCATTGCAAAATCGAATAGAAGATATTGAAACAGAAGAGAATCCCACACTACACCTGTGAGTGGTGTAGTGATGTTTGGTTGAGCTGCTTCGCTTATAAAAGCGCGAAAACCGAGATTCCGCTGTGGGTAGGCGCCATGCGCTCCTACTTTAACATGCAATGGAACCAGAGATTCTGTGAAAAGAAATAGAAAAACAGAGGAAAAAGGGGAAGGGAACAGAATAGTATAATGGAGGGAGAGGAATTTAATAATTGAGGAAGTTGGAAGAGGAAGAAGGATGGGGCATAGGGAGTTAATGGCGGATGCCGGTGGCAGACAGTTGACAGGTGGCGGAAGAGGAGGGGCTGCGGTACCCAAGTTTTTGGTTCTTATATATAAATATATACTACTACTATATATTATTGTTTGTGTTTTGGTTTGGTACGCTAATGCCTCTTTACTTGGTAGTGGCTATAATGGTGCGTAAGAGAGTGTTTCATTGCTGTTACTGTGGACTTCTCTTTTCTCTCTCTGGCTCCTAACCTGTTACCGGCTGTGAAGTGTCAACTGGAGGCAGCGCGGTTGCTGTCCTGTGATTTCAAGTTTTCATGCTACGGACTTGCGTGTGTGCCTTTTCCCTTTTCAATGTTTGGGCTTGGCCCAGATTGATTGATAGATACACAACAGTACAACAAAAATCAAACTTGAACAAGGTAACGTCCAAGTTAGTTGGGTTTTACGACCCAAAATTGTACTTAGTTTTCGACAATAAACAATAACAGAATGACGAAGGAATGTAAGAGTTACTACACTTTGCTGGATATGGTTGGACTTATCTTCTTACATTCTCCCCAGATTGAAGAAACTGCTCCATTTTCCTATCATATTTATGATATTGATTTGGAAAAATAATGTGTTTGAGAAATTTTAATAATACTTATTACGTACTCTTGAAAGTAGTTGGTGTCAATTAATTAAATTAGATGTTCTGTGCTTTGTACTTCGGTGATAATAATAACGTGGATAAAACAAAAGGAATCAAAATTTTGTTATAATTTATGTGCAATTTTTCATTATATATTGACTTTTTTGGGTAAAAAAATAACAAATCGTATATTTATGGGAATAAAACTTTTTGAGTACTATTCAGAAAATAAATTGATTCTGCTATACTTTTGCCAATAAAAAACATAAGATATTCCTTTATTTAGAGTTAACAAATGAAATCATTTAAATTAAGACTAAAACCCCAAATTGGTCCCTGAAATTTACCGCGCGGGACAAATTGGTCCATGAGATATTCATAATCCACTCGTGGTCCCTGACATTTGCACTAACGTGGACAAGTTAGTCCCTCCGTTCAATGACCGTTTGAAACGTTAACAAAAAGATACATTATAGTCCTTAATGAACTAGAATAGTAGACAAACAAGTCCCTAATGAAGGGACTAACTCTGTTAACGTTTCAAACAGTCATTGAATGGAGGGACTAACTTGTCCTTAATGCAAATGTCAGGGACCACGAGTGGATTATGAATATCTCAGGAATCAATTTGTCCGCACAGTAAATCTCAGGGATCAATTTCAGGGATCAATTTGGGGTTTTAGTCTTAAATTAATGCAGAACCCAATCATACCGTGGTTTGTTTATGAGTACTATTATTACTATTATATTGGCATTAATTATGGCAGAGTGTGGTGGAATGGTCGATACCAGAGGCAGCCTTTTTTGGCAGCACTTCGAGGAAACCACCAGAAAGAAAATTAAAACCTTCCCCACAAAAAAACAAGCAGTCTTTTCCAAACACAACCTATTGAAAACTTTGCTCGCCCGTACAGGATTTCGTCACCATCGCATCCGCACCGTTGATTCTCGCATCCATTCCTCCGATTAGCATCACATCGTCAACAATTTACAGCGCTATCTCTAGTCTAGAAACAACCAAGAATACACACATGTTCCCCTCATCTCACGATCACGCCACGTGTCCCAATCTTTAAATGCCAGATTACATCACTCGGGACCCGCACCGTATCCGCAACTGCGCCAGTGCACTGTAAACAAATACTCTTCCTCCCTCCCTCCCTCCCTCTCTCCCTCCCTCGCCACGACAACAAACACCTCAAAACGCTACCACCACGCCTCGGCGGCGCATCCTTTTCTCCGCCACCGCGTTAGGTCCCATCGAAGGCTCTAAGCCCAAGCTCCTCCTGCTCAGAGCCTCATCCTCCATTGATGAACGTCCCAAGATTTCACAGGACGTAAAGCTTCCTTATATTTCCTTTTTTCCTTTTTTTTTTTTACGGTATTTGATTTGAATCTCTGGTTCTCCGGGCAAGAACGATGTCGTCTGTGCGGCGTAGAAAGCCCCCAGCGAATCAGGTTCCACCTGATTCGGATCAAGACGATGACGAGAAGAACAAGAACAAGAACAAGAATAAGGAGCCGAAGCCGAAGAAGCAGAAGCAGAATAAGAAGAAGGAAGAGAAGGTAGATGTAGGGAAGGGGAAGGAGAAGCGTGGCGAGGTTGAGAGGACGAAGAAGTGGTCGTGTGTTGACAGCTGTTGCTGGTTCATCGGAATGATATGCTCCGTTTGGTGGTTCTTGCTGTTTATGTACAATGCAATGCCAGCTTCATTCCCTCAGTATGTGGCGGAAGCGATAACAGGGCCGTTGCCGGACCCTCCCGGCGTAAAGCTGAGGAAGGAGGGGTTGACGGCGAACCACCCGGTGGTTTTCGTTCCCGGAATTGTGACCGGCGGGTTGGAGCTCTGGGAGGGTCGCCAGTGTGCCGATGGATTGTTCCGGAAGAGGTTGTGGGGTGGCACCTTTGGGGAATTATATAAAAGGTAACTTTTTTCTCTCTCTATATTTTTTCTGTTAGGGATTTGAATAGGAATGTGTTACTTTTACTTGTAATAATTAGTGATTCTTGTTAGTAACTCTCAACTTCCATATTTCTGGTCCCTGAAAAGAACACTTCATACTCATAGAGACATGAGTGAAGCTTCCTTTAACTGATAATGGATGGATGCGTTTTGTGATATGCTTTAAACTAGAACTGGAAATGCTTTTGTGATGGATGCTTTAAGTTGTGACTTTTAAGTTTAATTGAAGAAGATATGGCTGATGCCAGAAAGCAACTAGCAATATTTTTGTTTCTGAAACATTTTTTTTTTTTGTATTCTTTGATCCTTTTACTTTATTATTGCGTAATGACTCCAATAGAGTTTATCAATAGTGGTATTTTATGATACTTTACTTTTACCTTCTACAGACCATTATGCTGGGTTGAACATATGTCTCTAGATAATGAAACAGGACTTGACCGCCCAGGGATTAGAGTTAGGCCTGTCTCTGGACTGGTGGCAGCTGATTATTTTGCACCTGGTTATTTTGTCTGGGCAGTTCTAATTGCTAATTTAGCCCGCGTCGGTTATGAGGAGAAGAACATGTATATGGCTGCATATGATTGGAGAATCTCATTTCAGAATACAGAGGTAGTTCTTAGTTAAATTAGTCTTTCTCAAATCAACGTAGCTTAATCAATTTCTGTTGATAGAATTGCTTCAAGGCTTTATGTGCCCCCCTGCAATACTATTGTTATCTTTATTTATTAACACCCTCAAATGTTGTTGTCATTATCTGCTTCATTTGGTCAGGTCAGAGATCGAACCTTGAGCAGAATTAAAAATAATATAGAACTCATGGTGGCCACAAATGGTGGTAAGAAAGTGGTTGTTATTCCACATTCAATGGGTGTTCTGTACTTTCTGCATTTCATGAAGTGGGTTGAAGCACCAGCTCCAATGGGTGGAGGGGGTGGATCAGATTGGTGCGCCAAGCATATTAAAGCAGTGGCGAACATTGGGGGACCTTTTCTTGGTGTTCCTAAATCCGTTGCTGGACTTTTCTCTATAGAAGCCAGGGATATTGCTGTTGCAAGGTTTTGGTTTTACCTAGTCTATGGTGTGAATGCATAGTCCTGTGCATGGATGATATATTTTTAGATGGAGTTGTTATTGAACATTTTCTTCTTCTTCTTATACAGGGCTTTTGCACCAGGTGTTTTGGATAAGGATGTTTTTGGTTTTCAGACTTTGGAACATCTAATGCGGATGACCCGAACATGGGATTCAACTATGTCAATGATACCAAAAGGTGGGGATACCATATGGGGCGGCCTTGATTGGTCACCTGAAGGATATTATAACTGCAGTGCAAAGAAGTACAAGACCAATGATACTTACAAAGCATTTCAAAATGGCAAAGAGAATCTTCAGTTCACGAAACATGTCAATTATGGGAGGCTCATAGCATTTGGGAAAGATGCAGCTGAGTTACCTTCCTCCAAGCTTGAGAGGTTGGATTTTAGGGTAATGATCCTAATATATATACATTTAGTATTTTTGTTTATGATCTCTTGTTTTTAATGTTTGAATGGTATAGTGCTTGTAGTCCATCTGCACATCTAGACTAAATAGAATTTATCCCACTTGTCTTTTTGAATATCACGAATTTAAATTTATTGTTCATAAGTATTCAGTTAGGAGCTTTAAGTTTGTGTTTCAAAGTTCATCCTCGTACAAGTTCCCATCATTTACCATTTTCCAATTTCTATATTGCTCTGTTTTCCCTACAAAAAGCTGACATTTCATTTGCCCTCAAGTTGTAGTTGTAGTCAAACTTCACTCTCTTATCAATTGAATTAACTGATGGAAATATCTCTGTATCTGTCCACTGATATGCTAAAACTGAAGATACTTTCTAACCTCATGCAGTTGGCTTCAATTGCTATCTGATTTACTCTGCTCTAACTTTCATGTCTTTCGTTTCTTGTTACAATTGACAGGGTGCTTATAAGGGCAGGAACCTTGTCAACACATCTACTTGTGATGTCTGGACTGAGTACCATGAAATGGGTGTTGGGGGAACCAAAGCTGTTGCAGATTACAAAGCTTTCACTGCTGATTCAGTTATGGATCTGCTTCGTTTTGTTGCCCCGAAGTTGATGAGGCGTGGAGATGCTCATTTTTCTCATGGAATTGCTGACAATTTGGATGATCCCAAATACCAACATTACAAATATTGGTCTAACCCCTTAGAAACAACGTGAGACTCTCTACTTTAATTTTGTGCTTGAAAGGTGAAACCCAGCTAGTTGCTGTTTATTTTTTCCTTCATCAAAAGCCTAAGTGAAAGTTTTGTAGAAGTTACACAAAGCAAGCCTGTGAATCGAATTTAATCTTATGGGTAAAAAATATCTGATGATTGTGGGGGACTTATCTCCTATGTAATTATTTCATTGCCCGGATAATTGCATTAGTGGATTCTTGGTTTAGATATCATCTACAATATAATAATATCCTTCCTGCTTAGTTTGAAAATTCATTGTTTCTATTTCTGTTTGTGATTTGTGTCACTTTAACTTTCTTTCCTGCTGCTGCAGATTACCAAATGCTCCAGATATGGAGATTTACTCTATGTATGGGGTTGGGATCCCTACAGAAAGAGCCTATGTCTACAAGCTTACTCCTCATTCTGTATGCCACATTCCCTTTCAGATCGACACATCAGCAAATGGTGGAGATGGTGAATCATGTCTGAGGGATGGAGTTTATAGTGCTGATGGCGATGAAACTGTTCCTGTTTTAAGTGCTGGTTTCATGTGTGCAAAAGGTTGGCGGGGAACTACCCGATTTAATCCTTCAGGAATCCGTACATACATCAGGGAGTATGATCATGCCCCTCCTGCAAATCTTCTAGAAGGAAGGGGAACTCAAAGTGGTGCTCATGTTGATATATTGGGGAACTTCGCATTAATCGAAGATATTATACGAATAGCAGCAGGAGCCTCCGGTGAGGAGCTAGGTGGAGATAGAGTGTCCTCTGACATTTTCAAATGGTCCGAAAAGATCAATCTAAAGCTCTAGATGATTTCACATGGTAAGTTCATACCTTGGACTTGTGGTATTACTCGTGGGTCACAGCCTAAGA
This sequence comes from Aeschynomene evenia, assembly GCA_013621005.1. Taxonomy (NCBI): domain Eukaryota; kingdom Viridiplantae; phylum Streptophyta; class Magnoliopsida; order Fabales; family Fabaceae; genus Aeschynomene; species Aeschynomene evenia. Next base: position 29,864,941 of record CM024263.1, on the reverse strand, counting down.
ATCAGGATAACATTTTGATACCTTTTGATATTTCATTCATGAATTTGGTGCCCCATTTCATATCTCTTGGAAGTTATTTTCTGGATCCATACTGTATTGATGCACATTTTTCAGTTGCTATTTTTCTTACCAAATTTTGAAATTCATGACATTATTTCAGTATGCGATCATGGAACCCTCTTGGTTTGCTTCAACCATACTGCTTCAAGATGAAGCTGATAGGATGAGCTATGGAGCATTAAAGATGATAGTGCAGCTTGCATTTAACTCCGATTGTGCCTGTAACATTTCATCGTTTTGGGATAGTGCTGAATCTATTTTACAACCCTCTCCCCCCAAAAAAAGGGGAGAAAGAAAAGTTGTATACCAAGCTCTTTATGCTTGAGTAGAATTTTGTCGATTCATTTAATTAATTTGATTATTGTCAAGTGCATTGGTGTAAGGCTTCCTCGAGTTCTTATCAAAACCATTGTGCTGTGATGTTAGCTGCAGTTTTGACTTGGCCATTCTTTGTAAACGCAGCACTTACAATGTAATAGGGACTTGGGAGATTTGATTAGTTCACCTTTTGTGGATTTTGCCATTTTTTAGTTTTTGTTTCTATGCTAAATGAACTTTCAAGCGTACTTAAGAAGATATATATGATATTATGATACTTTATCATCTATAACAATGTGGCTCTTTATCCATTAATGGCTAACTATGAGAATGTTAGCGAAAGAATCGCATAACTTTAATTTGTTTCCTCTGCTTTTTCTTTTCTTATACATCACTGTTTCTTAAGGATAAGCATTATCCGAAGTTTTAAACTATAATGAAATGTTTTGAGTTGAATTAAATTTGGATGCATGTGATATGTATTTTAGTCTCTCTTGGTCCATATTTCAGCAGATATTCACATTCACATATATAGGTCAAACTTTGCCATTGCATCAAAAATATTAAAAATAATTTGTTCACTTAGAAAAAGAAAGAAAGGAGAAAAGAATCACAACCTATCCTATGATACCTGGCTCACAGGTTGTTGCTGGTCCAGACTCCATATTGTTTAATTTCATGCCACCGACATGCTAGTACTTAATACTACTAGTATATTATTATTATTTTCTTAAAGGAAAGATTAATTAGAAACTTTAGTATAGATTCCTCTCTTCTAAATAGTGAAGCCTTATCCGCAACCAAATCCAATTGATTTATTTATTAATTAAAGAACTCAATGAGAAATGAAAAGCGTTGCGAAAAAGTGACATTACCAAACGTTAATAAATTTATCTAACCCGTAAACTAGGTTTTAGCCTTTGTGAATAAATTAATAAATAAATATCTATACAATCGTACGAAGATAGACTTTGATGAGAGTAATATACTATTAAATATCTGTTTTAAAGATAAGCTTAGCAACAATATATATATTAATAAATGAGCATGTGACATTTGTCGTTCAAGCTTAAACTATAAACAACTAGTCGTATGACCCAAGGTGCTCGCGATCGCACGAAATTATATTCGTAAGGTATATAGTTTTTAATTTTTACTCTTATGTTAAAAATTCGACTCATTCAATATTTTAAAAATTATAATTATTATTTTATAATATAACTAAAAAAAATGTGAGATATTTTATAAGTTATAGTCTTTATTTTATCATGCAACCAAAAAAATTGTGAAATCTAACATTTTAAACTATATAGCTTTCAATTTCTAATATATGTAAAAAATTCATTGATTCAATATTTTATAGGTTATAGGCTTTATTTTATAATACAACAAAAAAATTGTGAAATCTCACATTTTAAAGTATATAGCCTTCAATTTCTACTATATGTGAAAAATTAATGTGATTAGATATTTTATAGGTTATAGTCTTTATTTTATCATATAACCAAAAAAATTGTGAATTCTCACATTTTAGAGTATATAGCCTTCAATTTTTACGTAAAATATGTAAAAAATTTATTTGATTCAATATTTTATAGTTTATAGGCTTTATTTTATAATACAACAAAAAAATTGTGAAATCTCACATTTTAAAGTATATAGCCTTCAATTTCTACTATATGTGAAAAATTAATGTAATTTATATTTTATAGGCTATAGTTTTTGTTTTATAGTACAACAAAAAATATAGGAAATCTCAAATTTTAAAGTATATAGCCTCCAATTTCTACTATATGTTGAAAATTAACGTGATTCAATATTTTATAGGTTATAGTATTTCTTTCATCATACAACCAAAAAAATTGTGAAATCTCACATGTTAAAGTATATTTTCTCCAATTTCTAATATATGTGAAAAATTCATTTGATTCAATATTTTATAGGCTATAGTCTTTATTTTATAATACAACAAAAAAATTATGAAATCACATATTTTAAAGTATATATCATTCATTTACTACTATATGTTATTCAATATTTTATAGGCTATAGCCTTTATTTTATAATACAACAAAAAAATTGTGAAATTTCACATTTTAAAGTATATAACCTTCAATTTCTACTATATGTGAAAAATTCAAATTCATTTGATTCAATATTTTAGAGGCTATAGTCTTTATTTTATAATACAACCAAAAAAATTATGAAATCACATATTTTAAAGTATATGACATTCAATTTCTACTATATTTGTAAAATTCATAGGATTCAATATTTTATAGGCTATAGACTTTATTTTATAGTACATAAAAAAAATTGTGAAATCATACATTTTTTAAAGTATATAGCCTTCAATTACTACTATATGTGAAAAATTCATATAACTCAATATTTTATATGCTACAATCTTTATTTTATAATACAACAAAAAATTGTGAATCTCACATTTTAATTTAAAGTATAGAGCCTTCAATTTCTACTATATGTTAAAAACTAATATGACTCAATATTTTATAGACTATAGTCTTTATTTTATAGTACAACAAATATTATGTGAAATCTCACGTTTTAAAATATATAGCCTTCAATTTCTACTATATGTGAAAAATTAATGTGATTAGATATTTTATAGGCTATAGTCTGTTTTATAGTACAATAAAAAATATGTGAAATCTTATATTTTAAAGTATATAGAATTTAATTTCTACGTAAAATATGTGAAAAATTCATGTTATTCAATATTTCATAGGTTATAGGCTTTATTTTATAATACAACAAAAAAATTGTGAAATCTCACATTTTAAAGTATATAGCCTTCAATTTCTACTTTATGTGAAAAATTAATGTGATTCAATATTTTATAAGCTATAATCTTTATTTTATTCAACAACAAATTTTTTTTTTGAATTCTCATATTTTAAAGTATATAGCCTTCAATTTCTACTAAATGTGAAAAGTTAATGAGATTCAATATTTTACAGGCTATAGTCTTTGTTTTATAATGCAACCAAAAATATGTCTTACATTTTAAAGTATATAGCCTTCAATTTCTATTATATGTAAAAAGTGTTTAATGTGATTCAAAATTTTATAGGTTATAGTCTTTGTTTTATAGTACACCCAAAAATATGTGAAATCTCATATTTTAAAGTCTATAGCCTTTAATTTCTACTGGAAAATTAATATTATTAAAAATTTAATAGGTTATAGTCTTTATTTTATAAAACAATAAAAATAATTATGAAATCGCACATTTTAAAGTAAATAGCCTTCAATTTCTATTATATGAGCAAAGTTAATGTAATTCAATATTTTATAGGCTATAGTCTTTGTTTGTAAAAAAAAATGTGAAATCTTAAATTTTAAAGTATATAGCCTTCAATTTCTATTATGTGTGAAAATTTTACGTGATTCAATATTTTACAAGTTATAGTCTTTATTTTATCATACAACAAAAAAATTGTGAAATCTCACATTTTCAAGTATATAGCCTTCAATTTCTACGTGTGATTCAATATTTTATAGGCTATAGTCTTTATTTTATAATACAATAAAAAAAATCATGAATTCACATATTTTAAAGTATATAGCCTTTAATTTCTACAATATGTGAATAATTCATGTTATTCAATATTTTATAGGCTATAGTCTTTATTTTAGAATACAACAAAAAAAATTATCAAAATCACACATTGTAAAGTATATAGCCTTCAATTTCTACTATATGTGAAATATTTATATGATTCAATATTTTATATGCTATAGACTTTATTTTATAGTACAACCGAAAAAATTGTAAAATCATATATTTTAAAGTATATAGCCTTCAATTTCTACTATATATAAAAAATTAATGTGATTCAATATTTTATAGGTTATAGTCTTTGTTTTATAGTAGAACAAAAAATATGTGGAATCTCACATTTTAAAGTTTATAGCTTTCAATTTATGATATATGTGAAAAATTAATGTGATTCAATATTTTAAATGTTATAGTCTTTATTTTATCATAAAACCAAAAAAAAAAGTGAAATCTCACTTTTTAAACTATATAGTCTTCAATTTCTACAATATGTGAAAAATTCATATCATTCAATATTTTATAGGCTATAGGCTTTATTTTCTAATACAACAAAAAAAATTGTGAAATCTCACATTTGAAAGTATATAACCTTCAATTTCTACTACATATGAAAAATTAATGTGATTCAATATTTTATAGGCTATAGTCTTTGTTTTATAGTATAACAAAAAAATATGTGAAATCTCACATTTTAAAGTATATAGCATTCAATTTCTAATATATGTGAAAAATTAATGTGATTCCATATTTTAAAAGTTATAGTCTTTGTTTTATAGTACAACAAAAAATAATGTGAAATCTCACATTTTAAAGTATATAACCTTCAATTTCTACTCTATGTGAAAAATTAGCGTGATTCAATATTTTATAGGTTCTAGTCTTTATTTTATCATACAACTAAAAAAATTGTGAAATCTCACATTTTAAAGTATACAACCTTCAATTTCTACTATATGTGAAAAATTCATTTAATTCAAAATTTTATAGGCTATTCTCTTTATTTTATAATACAACCAAAAAAATTATGAAATCACATATTTTAAAGTATATACCCTTCAATTTCTACTATTTGTGAAAAATTAATGTGATCTCATATTTTATAGGCTATAGACTTTATTTTATAATACAACCAAAAAATTGTGAAATCATACATTTTATAAAGTATATAACCTTCAATTACTACTATATATGAAAAATTCATGTGATTCAATATTTTATAGGCTATAGTCTTAATTTTATAATACAACGAAAAAATTGCGAAATCTCACATTTTAAAGTGTATAGCCTTCAATTTCGACTATATGTGAAAAATTAATGTCATTCAATATTTAATAGGCTATAGTCTTTATTTTATAATACAACCAAAAAAATTGTGAATTCTCACATTTTAAAGTATATAGCCTTCAATTTCTACTATATGTGAAAAGTTAATGTGATTCAATTTTTTATAGGCTATAGTGTTTGTTTTATAGTACAACAAAAAAATTTGTGAAATCTCATATTTTAATGTATATAGCTTTTAATTTATACTATAAGTGAAAAATTCATGTTATTCAATATTTTATAGGCTATAGACTTTATTTTATAGTACAACCAAAATAATTGAGAAATCATACATTTTAAAGTATATAGCCTTCAATTTATACTATATGTGAAAAATTAATGTTGATTCCCTATTTTATAAGTTATAATCTTTATTTTATCATAAAACAAAAAAAAATTATGAAATCTAACATTTTAATCTATATAGCCTTCAATTTCTACAATATGTGAAAAATTCATGCGATTTAATATTTTATAGGTTATAGGCTTTATTTTATAATACAACCCAAAAATTGTGAAATCTCACATTTTAAAGTATATAGCCTTCAATTTTTGCTATATGTGAAAAATTAATGTGATTCAATATTTCATAGGCTACAATCTTTATTTTATACTACTACAAAAAATGTGAATTCTCACATTTTAAAGTATATAGCCTTCCATTTCTACTATATGTAAAAAATAAATGAGATTCAATATTTTATAGGCTATAGTCTTTATTTTATAGTACAACAAAAAATTTGGGAATTCTCACATTTTAAAATATATAGCCTTCAACTTCTACTAAATGAGAAAAATTAACGTGGTTCAATATTTTGTAGGTTATAGTCTTTATTTTATTATACAACCAAAAAAATTGTGAAATCTCATATTTTAAAGTATATAGTCTTCAATTTCTACTATATGTGAAAAATTCATTTAATTCAATATTTTATAGGCTATAGCCTTTCTTATTGTGCAACCAAAAAAATATGTGAAATCATACTTTTTAAAGTATATAATCTTCAATTTTTACATTATGTGAAAAATTAATGTGATTCGATATTTTATAGACTATAGTCTTTGTTTTATAGTACAACAAAAAATATGTGTAATCTCTCATTTTAAAGTATATACCCTTCAATTTCTACTATATGTGAAAAATTAATGTGATTCAATATTTTACAGGTTATAGTCTTTATTTTATTATATAACAAAAAAATTGTGAAATCTCACATTTTCAAATATATAGCCTTCAATTTCTACTATACGTGAAAAATTAATGTGATTCAATATTTTATAGGCTATAGTCTTTATTTTATAATACAATAAAAAAAATTATGAATTCACATATTTTAAAGTATATAGCCTTTAATTTCTACTCTACGTGAATAATTCATGTTATTCAATAGTTTATATGTTATAGGCTTTATTTTATAATAGAATAAAAAAATTGTGAAATCTCACATTTTAAAGTTTATAGCCTTCAATTTCTACTATATGTGAAAAATTAATGTGATTCAATATTTTATAGGCTATAGTCTTTATTTTATAACACAACAAAAAAATTGTGAAATATGTCATTTTAAAGTATATAAGCTTCAATTTCTACTATATCTGAAAAATTAATGTGATTTAATATTTAATAAGCTATAGTCTTTATTTTATAATACAACCAAAAAATATTGAATTCTCACTTATAAGTATATAGCTTCAATTCTACTATATATGAATAATACATGTTATTCAATATTTTATAAGCTATAATCTTTATTTTATAATACAATCAAAAAATTATGAAATCACACATTTTAAAGTATATAGCTTTCAATTTCTATTATATGTAAAAAATTCATATGATTTAATATTTTATAGGCTATAGACTTTATTTTGTAGTGCAACCGAAAAAATTGTGAAATCATACATTTTAAAGTATATAGCCTTCAATTTCTACTATATATAAAAAATTTAAGTGATTCAATATTTTATAGGCTATAGTCTTTGTTTTATAGTAGAACAAAAAATATGTGAAATCTCACATTTCAAGTATATAGCTTTCGATTTCTACTATATGTGAAAAATTCATATGATTCAATATATTATAGGTTATAGTCTTTATTTTATAATACAATAAAAAAATTTGTGAAATCTCAAATTTTAAAGTATATGACCTTCAATTTCTACTATATGTTAAAAACTTATGTGATTCAATATTTTATAGGCTATAGTCTTTATTTTATAATACAACCAAAAAGATTTTGAATTTCATCATTTTAAAGTATATAACCTTCAATTTCTCTTATTTGTAAAAATTTATGTGATTCAATATTTTAGAGGCTATAGCCTTTATTTTATAGTCTATTTAAAAAAATAGTGAAATCTCATATTTTAAAGTATAAAGCCTTCAATTTCTACTGTATGTGAAAAATTAATGAGATTTAATATTTTATAGGCTATAGTCTTTGTTTAATAGTACAACAAAAAATATATAAAATCTCACATTTTAAAGTATATTTTAGCCTTCAATTTCTACTATATGTAAAAAATTATTGTGATTCAATATTTTATAGGTTATAGTCTTTATTTTATAATACAACAATTTTTTTTTGAATTCTTACATTTTAAAACATATAGCCTTCAATTTCGACTTGAAAAGTTAATGAAATTCAATATTTTATAGACTATAATCTTTATTTTACATTATAAAAAAATATGTGAAATCTGATATTTTAAAGTATATAGCATTTAATTTCTATTATATATAAAAAATTGATGTGATTAATTATTTTATATATATATTGATATTGATGTGATGCCATGCGGCATCAACAACAGCCTAAAGAAATCAAAATGACCTGTTTGGGTCGTGGCCCCAGATTGAAAAATTATAGTTTTGTTTAGGTGTATGTGTCCGTATTAATTATTGATAAATAAAAAAGAAAAATAAAATAATATAGAGTCCCCAAGTATATGAGTTGTGTTATACTACAATAGTAATTCGGAGGAAGAGCTTTGACACGTAATTTTATTTTAACCTTTTAGTCAAAATATTTCCTTTTGATTCTTTTGTCAAGTAGTAGTAGTAGTATTATTTTAGGATTATATTAGATGAACAATAATTAAAAAAAGACGTAAAAGTATAGGGGCGAATAGGAGATTTAGTGCATGTTTGGATACTTATTGAAACAGTTTTTTTTTTATAAAAAAAGCTGTTTTAAGAAAAGTTAAATGTTTGGATGAATTGTGAGATAAAATTAAAGCTGTTTTGAAGCAAAAAATCAAAGTTAAAATTTGAGCATTATTTTTGACAAAAACAGTTTTTTTTACAAAATTAGAAATGGATATTACCCACACACCCCTATTAATAATATTAACTCTCTCTAACTAAATTATTTTTTCTCCACTCTAGTAATTTACTAGAAAAAAATTATTTTTTAACAATTCAAATATCATAGATTAACTTAAAGTTACTTTTCAACTAAATTATCCAAACATAAATTTATCATTAAATAAGCGATTATATAAAAAAATAATTGTATAAATAAGCGATTACCAAAATAAATTTAATTTTTCAGCTTACCCAAACATACCCTACCTTAACGAGGACAAATGTGAGATGAACAGGGAGTGTGGAAGGTGGGGGGGACATTTTCGAAATTAAGGGCAGTAATTATGGGTTTAATAGTACTGTTGCAACAAAGGATATGGTGGTCATTTTTGCAAGACGTACGCGCGACACGCGAGTGGTGCGTGGATTACGTATGTTAGTCATCGAGGGTGTTGATCCAACGGTGTAGTTAGTGCGCCAATATCTGACACGTGGAGTATGTCCAGATGACGAGTCTCTCAACAGTGAAGGGCGGCTCAGATCACCACACTCAAAATTTATTACTAAAAATTCTCAAATTTAGAAGAAATTTAAAAATACTATTTTATAAAGAATATTAATTATTTATCATTTTAATATATGATTTTCTCTCTCTTCACTTAATAAGGAATACAGATAAAACAATGTAATAAATAGAACTTACAAATAAATTAATAAAAAAGAAAGAAAGTAACCGATAAACAAAGGTCCAAGGGCATAGGTGGTGGACCAGGTCAGAGAGTGAGTCACTCTATCTTGAAGAGAAAAAAGAGAGAAAGAGAGAGAGAGAGAGGGTGGTGTAGGTGGTGGGTTGAGTGTATTTATGTGAGTGAACTGCTTGAACTCCTATCAAAGCAACATCAGAAGAGAAGAGAAGAGAAGAGAAGTTAATAAAAGAGAGAGTAAAGAAGGAAGAAAGGAAGGAGCATTGTGTATTTATTTGTATTACTACTCCTATATTATTAGAACTATAAATAAAAAAATATTGGTTGGGTTCTGGGGGAAGGAAGGAGGGAGGGTTTCAAGGGAGGAGACATGCCCAACTTCAACACAACATCATATCATTTCTTTTCTTCATGCCTTTCCCTTTGCCTTAGCCTTAGCCAGATCCCTAAGGTAACTTCTCTCTCTCTCTTATTTACTATGCCTTATCGATCATCCATTCCTCTCTCTCTCTCTCTCTAGCTGCCGGCCACCACTTATTACCCCTCATGCTGCTTCCTCTCAACTCATCACTCCTAATAACATTCATACATACTAGTATTACTAACTCTTTTTGTTTTGTTTTGTCTTGTTTTGTTTTGTTTCTATCTTCCATAGTACTATTCCTGTATGTATGTATGTATGTATGTATGTATGTATGTATGTATGTTTGTTTGGGATCCAATTGATTGCTGAGGTTGGTAAGTTTAACCTTCTTCATTATCCATATATTGCATGTCCTCATTGACCTCAATACTCATTAAGATTCGAGACTTCCTTCTCTGCTATTACTATTCTTCTGTCTTTATGATCTCCTCTAAGTCTCCCCCTTTTTCATTTTTTGAGGTTTTCACCAGCTCACACTTGATCTAGTCTTTTTTTATTTTGGGGTTTATCTCTTATATATATATTAGCAGCAATATGTGTGGCATGCGTGTGTTTTTAACTTTGCAATTTTCTATTCAAGTCAACTATGTTGGAGTTTCTTCTTAAACATGCCACATGTGCTATGTATGTATGTACAAATATCATTATTGCTGTGTGTGTATGTATAATGTATTTTCTTTTCCTTATTTATTTATTTTTAATTTACTTCTTGATTCTATAATGATCTGGCTCCATGTTTGTTTAATTTTAGGATGTGATTGAAGGTTTTGATTATTAAGGCTGATTGTAATTAATACCTACTGCATACATTTTACATTCAGAATGGTAAGGCTATCTTTCATTTTAAAGTACTAGTATTCTTTTAGAATCTTCCCTTCTCATACTTGTGTACCAGTAGTACAGAGTACAGTACTATGAGAATGAAGATAATAATGTTGATACATGTGATTCAAGTGGTGGTAGGAAAACTGTGAGAATCTGATCTGTCTTCCAACTCTACTAACATTATGAATTCTAGGAAAGTCCTTCTGTAAATAAGTGCCTCATAATACTTTAAAAAGGATATGATTTGGTTGAAATAATGTGTTCTCCGTTTGAATTAGTAGTGAACGTTGTACCTGATAATTGAGTATGGGAACACCAGGTTCTAAATTATTAAGTATTTGTTCATTTGTATTATTTGATTCTTGTGAAATTTGACAATGTGTTTAACTGATTTGAGATTTAGTTTGTTCCGGTTACTGTCATTAATCCACTCTATAAGACATCCTTTTTTATTGGAACATTATTGTGTACCCCTCTCCCATCATCCTTTAGAAGTACATGCTGTGTTTATTGTGTTGTTGAGTCTCTCCACTTCCTTTTTTAGGCTTTTGATATTCTTTGAATACATCATCTCTGGACCAGTCTAACATGAAACCATTTTCTTGTGTCAATACTAAGCAATGGCTATGTGAAGGGTTAAATGAAGCCGTTCCTCTTGTTGAATCATCCTGATACTGAGATCAATTGTGCACAAGTTGATTGTAATCACTCGATGGTATGTGAAGCTCCTATTTGCGAGCCGCTTCTTGTAGTTGTAGTTATTAACTAATTATTTGCCCTTCCATTTTCAGGCTCATGCTCCTTATCCTTATGGCGATCCTTTTTTCAGTGGCTCATTCGTCACATATGGACCACAGGCTGTTGTAAGTTCCGTCATGTACATCTTTTAATACACGCTCTTCATATTTTGGTGCCTGCAATTGTTGATTTGATGTTTTTATTACACTTTGGATCCTTGTGGATCTCTGCTTTCTTCTTAAAATGTATCAGACTCAACCACAAGTGTTGCCCCAAATGCTTGGATCAGCATCCCCAAGAATTGCATTACCTCTTGATCTTGCTGAAGATGGGCCCATTTATGTCAATGCAAAACAATACCATGGTATACTGAGAAGGCGACAATCACGAGCAAAGCTTGAGGCTCAAAACAAGCTTATCAAAAGTCGCAAGGTATGTTCCATAATCCACAAGGAAGGATGTGTCCTGTTTATGGTTTACCTCGCTTATATGTGGACATGAGTAAGAAAAAAGATACACTGAACATGAATGTATGAATATTATTGATAATAATATTAGGCATGGGTATCACCGTCAAAAGATGCAGGCAATAGACATGAAGGCATGTATAGAGTTTTCTTTTCTTTTTTTGTAACAGAGAATTAATATAACCTTCACAGCAAAATTGCATGTTAATTTTTTATATTACTGCAAGGAAGTGTTGAAGAAATCATTCTTATTAATAAACATAAAGGTTTATTACGCTGAAATGGTAGTATGAAATTGTGATATGTTAGAACTACATATTGCATTGTTCTGTAAATATTCCATCATGGGATATGTATGTTAAATCACATAACAAAGTTCAGAAACTCTGCTTTGGAGTAAAAATAAAGAATGGGGTTATTCCACCACTTAATTTTCTTCTGTTCTAATTGATTGCAGCCGTATCTTCACGAGTCCCGGCATCGTCATGCTTTGAATAGGGTTAGGGGATCAGGGGGACGCTTTCTCAGTGCTAAACAGCTGCAGCAGTCTAATGCAGAACTCATCAATGGCTCCCATTCAGCCTCTAATCCTATGAATGCATATCAAAAGAAAGATACATCAGAGGTGGAAAGTCATCCCTCAAGGACCGGAGAAAACGCGTCTTATTCCATCACAACCAGCTCTGATCTAACAAGTTTGTCCTGCAACAGTGTCAAATACAGGCACCCTGAACACAAGTTCTTGGGGAATTCCCCAAACATCGGTGGAGCATCGCAATGCGGTGGGGGATTCACTTTCGCTGGTTGAAATCCAGCACTGTGCTGCTCCATCCAGTTGCCCGGTAAGACAGGAGGAACCAACCGAAAGTCGGTACCTTCGCCGGGCTGGCAAATCATCCTTGGCTTAGTCACTTTTACTTTGTGTTTCTTGTGTGATACATAAGTGTTCTCCCTTAGCTGCTTCTCAGACACCTTGCAAGTTCCTTTCCTTGTATCCTAAAGTTGTTATATTGCTTTACATTATTGGTCTGTCGAACTTGATTGGAAAAAACTTTGTGCTTGAAATCCATAACTTAACATTAGTTTTTCTTAAAATATGATTACACCATTGTTCTCTTTCTCTTCTCTTCTCTTCGTACATGTGAACTAGTCACGCAGTTCAGAGTTGAAACAAACATGATATTGCACACTTGTACTAGGTTTCGTTGGAGACATGAATTTCTTGTGGCACCACCCAGTTACCTTAACTAAAGGCGGTGTGACAGAGGAAGCACTTAATTCCCTAAATTCTCGTCTCATTTTCTTCATGTGTTCTCGTGAAATACTTGCTGGCACGTTAGAATTTCTCGTGGCTTCATTTACCAACTCTCTCTCACTCACTTGTTCATTCCCTATGTGTCCTCTCCTTCGTATATTCTTGCTTGCTTCAACAAACAAATTATATTAACACACCGAACAATATGTCTTTATTGTGATAAGACATTATTAACAGTAACAATAGCAGTCATAATTAAATGCAACGCTGTCCGATCAAACATGTTAAAATCAAAGACCTAAATTGTTCTGTTTATCAATTTAACTCAAGTCAAGTCACACACCAACTTTGTTGGCGTAATAATGAAAGTAGCACAAAGGATAAGAAATTCTTCTCCACAGACACAGACAAACCTAAAATTTACCATTCACGGTACATTATTTGATTTCACGTTCCTTTTTACTTTGCAGAAAGTAGAAAACAGTTTTCATTACTAATTTAACCATTAATCTCGTGGCCGTTGTACAACACACGACATATGATATATATGATGCAAAAAATGGCTCAAATTTCGGGTAATAACAAAAAAGTGATTCTAAAATATTAAGAAGAAAAGAAAAATCGAAATAAAAATTCAATTGTCATTACCACAGGCTTGGTGTTCCCGAGAAAGAAGCCCCAATTCGAAGCTCTCACTTTTCTCACTTCACCCACTCATCGCGATTCTCTTGTCCCTCCGATAAACTTCAAAATCGCAAATCGAAGTTGGCACACAGCAAAAGCGAGAGAAGATTAGAGAGAATAATCAGAGAAGAATGGTTTCGTACATGAACATATTGATGTACGGAGTGGGAGGGTTGGTGGTGGCAGGGATGGCGTTGCTGGTGGCGTTTCAGGAGAAGCTAGTGTACGTGCCGGTGTTGCCTGGACTCTCCAAGTCCTACGCAATCACTCCCTCGCGCCTCAGGCTCACCTACGAGGACATCTGGCTCACCTCCTCCGATGGCGTTCGCCTCCACTCCTGGTTCATCAAGCTCTTCCCTAACTGCCGAGGTGCTTTCATTCACTTTATTCTACTCTCAGTTTTAGGGTTTCGCTTTCTGTAAGTTGCTGCTCTGTTTTCGGTTAAAATGCAGATTTGTGTTTGTTAGTTCAGTTTTTTTTTTTTAAATGTTAATTCACTCAATTAGTGTGCTAGATTTTCCGTTAAGCTGTGGGAACTTTGCTGATTTCTTCATAAGTAGCTAATTTTTGCTGAATTTCTTTTGGGACTGTTAGAAGGCATGGTTGGATCTTGGTTTGTGAGTGTTTGCTGGGGTTTTCGGTTAGGATGCTGGTTGATACTTGATTGAAAAATTGAACTGAAAAATAAATAAATGAAATGTGGCATGGTGGAAATGTAGATCGGAAGGAGGGAAGGTATTGTTTGGCACTGGTTGAATAGATGGAGCCTGTATGTGTTCTGTTTGTTGTGAATGGAATGATAATCATGATTCATGAGTGTGACAGCAAATTGGTGTTACTGTGTTCTGCTTTTGTAAACCTTTTGTCTTGACATTATTCTTTTTTCCCTTACATTTGTTGGTTTAGTTATGAGGGGAAAATGATAAATTGATAATAGAATATAAGTATGAAGCAGTTAGGGATTTTTGAATCAAAATGGTTGAATCAAGGCTTGCTGGTTGGGAATACAAAACCTTCACTTGGGTTGCTTTTGAGGTCGTATTGCATTACGATATGTGTGGCCACATTTGATATACTCTCTTTGTATTCAGCTCTTTTATGTAACTTGGGTGTTGTTCTAATGCAGTTCTTTCTTTCTTCTGTTCAATTTCAGGCCCAACCATTTTGTTTTTCCAAGAAAATGCTGGAAGTATCCTGGTGGTAGATTTGATTTTAGAGTTAGGTCATGATTATTATTTGAAATATCTTTACTTGATAAGGTTTAATATGCTTTTATGGCCTTGACTGCTGACTTTTAGATATTGCTCATCGTCTTGAAATGGTTCGCATAATGCTAGAGAAGTTACACTGCAATGTATTCATGCTTTCCTACCGAGGGTACGTATGAGCATTTTGTGCTTCATTGTAAATGTTTCCTGTAGCTCTGTCAGCTGATTCATGTTGATGACGTGCACATGCCAGCCTTGAGTTGTATTGACACTGATGTATTCTGTATCATTCCATTACACAGTTATGGAGCAAGTGATGGCTATCCTTCTCAGCATGGAATTACTAAGGACGCTCAGGTATGCTTTCTGATTAATACTGGTTTTTCTGTCATCAAATGTTTTACTAAAAAGATTTATTATTTTATTACCTCCTTGTGCCCAGGCTGCATTGGATCATCTTTCCCAAAGGTCTGATATCGATACATCTAGAATAGTTGTATTTGGACGATCACTTGGGGGTGCAGTTGGATCTGTACTAACAAAAAATAATCCTGACAAGGTATCCCCTTGTAAACTTTGCATTTATCCGTGTGGTTTTGAACTTTTATACTGTTCTAGGTGAAAATTGATGGAGTTTTGGAATTTGGCTGTCCCCTATATTATATTTTTAAGGGAAAACATTTGACTGTAGTTTTAGATTTATGCAGTACAAAAATCGTTATTGAGTAAAATGAAAGAGCAATGAACATGTCCGCTTAATCTTTTTACCTTTCAAATTAACGCATCCGATTTGAAATTTTGGTCATGAAGAATTTCACTTCTATCGTATGCATTTAATGAAATTAGATATCAAGTAGAGGCTTTATTGCATCACGTTAATAGATTTCTTCTTTTGACATTCCTTTTATGTATAAATACAAGCATAATGAATGATTCCATCTTCTATTTTGAAATTTAGATATGCACCTCTATGTTGTTTGTATGCCACTATACTTTTAATCTACATTGTCCTTTGACCTTCTTTCTTATTTTAGGTTGCTGCACTGATACTGGAAAATACTTTCACATCTATACTGGATATGGCTGGAGTTTTATTACCTTTTTTGAAGTGGTTTATTGGAGGAAGCGGTGCAAAAGGCCCTAGAATACTTAATTTTCTTGTACGTTCTCCATGGAGTACTATCGATATTGTTGGCCAGGTGAGGGATATGGTAAATGATATGCGTTTAGACATAAACGATTCAATACCTGAATACCTGATTTGAATTAGGTCACTTGGGCTTAATGACTAAGCCTTTTCTTTTCTTACCCATTCTTTTTCTATCAACCACTGGCTGGATTCACGTGTTTTTTCATTTCTTCCTTTATGTTGACGACAGATCAAGCAGCCCATTCTTTTTCTCTCAGGATTGCAAGATGAGATGGTCCCCCCATCACATATGCAGATGCTTTATGTAAAGGCAGCTGCTCGTAATAATCAGTGTCGCCTTGTGGAATTCCCTAATGGCATGCATATGGATACTTGGCTAGCTGGTGGTGATGAATATTGGAGAACAATTCTGCAGTTCCTCGAACAGCATGCTCCAGAGAAAAAGGAAGACAGCTCATCCCAAAATGGAAACGGTAATAACATTTTCTTCTCCCATGATTTGTATCAAAACTGAGACGGGTTAAGAAAGTTATCTAATGTCTTATTCTATGGGGCCGTGCGGTTTTTCTTTTTTCGTTAAGTACTAATAATATACCCTCCAGACGGTTATCTTAATAATTTTGCGACCTCCCATGTTGCTCTTGCTAACTACCACTTAATTGTTGTTTTAATACTGCTGCCAGATATTGGGGCGAGCTGATTCGCTGGCATTAGATTATTTCAATGATACTAATTGGCTAACTAAGGATGATTCAAACCGTTTCTGCCCTTTGAAGTTGCAGCCCTTAATAGCTCCATGTGAGAAGACGCATCTGGGACATACAATGCCGCACCGTGTCGTGAGCTATTTCATTGGACAATTTTGGTTGGGTTGTGGTTTCCTGAACATGGAGTATGCCCAGATATGATTTGTGATTCCCTTTTGCTATACTGTACCGGCGTCTACATTTTGGATGCCAAAACAAATTTGACAAAAGTGATATGTAGAATAAGAATTATTTACCAAAGGCTAATATATTATTATATACATCTTGTTAAATGTACTCTACTGTACTCGTCTCTCTGTTCTTAATGAATAGGTTCTTGCTTGCTTTTTCAATTTTATCACTCTGAGAAAGTGTTACCTATATATACATACATTCAGTTGATATACGATTTCTATGTTTATGCATGATTAATCTTGAAACTTAAGAGAATGCAAGGGTGCAGGTTAAACATGAATCATATTACAGGATGTGATGTACGTACATATACTACTTCCACACGTTGCATTGCATTTAACAAAATCCAAGGCCAAGCACTGTTTGATTTGATTTGATTTATGCTCTCTTAAACCAAACAATCTACCACTCCAGGGTTCCACAGTGAATGCTAGTTTAGTTAGAATAAGATGGCACAATCAAATCCTAAAAACATTGCTTCCCATAGGTAAGGAAGAAAAACAAAAAACAAAAAAAAGACTCTCTCTACTCACCCATCAACGTATTCTAATATTATGAACATCTGGTATAATGATATTGGGATTTCTGACATGTGAACTTAATGCTGCCATCCCCATCCATTTTTCTACAGCACCATAGATACGAGATGATATACTCCACAATCTATCACCAGATTGCATCTTTGTGGTGACAGGAAGAGCACTGCTAGATTCAGATGCAACCTTTGATTTCATTAATGGATTCTTTTTTGTCTTCCCCATTCCATTAGCAAGCAGCCACCGCGAACCAGAATCGTGGTGTCTTGAACCGTTGCACCGAAGCTTCCTTTTTCGATTTTCAGTTTTCAAGCCTGCAACATGGACTTCAGTGATTCTGAACTGAGTATTGATATCATTTTCCTTCATGTCCACCTTTTCCACTATTTCACACTCATCACCTTCATCGTTATCACTCATGTTCCCTACATCACACAGACACTTGTACAGTTTTTGCTTTGGTGGGGCTAACAATCTCTCAACTTGTATAAGACCAAGCATTGGTGTTCCAACAGGCTCATAGTTTCTCAGAGGGTCACGAAGTTGCACCATTAGTGCTATTGTGAAATTGTTTCCCAGCAGACCGCGTTTCCTACCAAGGTCTAGATCTTTGTCCTTGTCGCGTCTCCTCTCCCCCGTTGAACTCCCACGAGTTAAGTCGAGAGAGTTAGCATGATGTGCAGCAAGAAGTTTTGAAGTGTGCTCACTGATGCTATCTATATCATCAATCTCCTCACCAGAATCCAACCTCATCCATTCATCAAGGGTTAATGACAAGGCCATTGTCCCATCAACAATAGAACTTGTGTCTTTTATATCCAACAACTTCAAAGAAGCAGCTCCATCCAAGGCAATAGAGCCACTGATACTGATCTCCTTGCCATGGAAAGCTGAAGAAGTGTCCCCAAAGGGTTGTGCAATGATGTTTGAGGGTGCCTCCTCCTCGGATAACCCGGATTCTATTCTCAAGCCCTCCATCGAAAGTGCTTCTATTTTTTCCATAGCCAATGGGGCTAGAGCTTCCAATGAAACAAACTCCGAGCTAGTCTGGTTGCATAGTGAGCTTGGGCAAAACTTTAGTGATGATGTTCCCTTCAAGGTACTTAGCACACACGCGGTATGTCGACATTTTACCGGGTTATGTTTCATATTGCATTGTCTACATAAAGAGAAGAAAATTCATTCAGTTGAACATTTTAAAGGAATTGCTAATTAGAAATCAAACTTAGTGATTAAGAAAAAATAGAACCTCTTTTTTCCCTGTACTGGCATAGTTTCCCATGCTATCTGCTGCATTGTCTTCCCTGTAATATCTTCTAGAGGCATTAACTTCTTTGCTTGCATTGAAAGTTTTTCAATTCCCATTGAAGCTAAACACTGCAAAATCCCCATTATCTCAGAACCCATTTCTACAGGTACAACAACAGGGTTGGAAATCTGCATGATCAATTTCCCACCATTTTTAGCATTCCTGAAAAGATAAGGACTCATAGAACGTAGAAACCCCCCATCTTTTGTCTGAACAAAAGGACCTAACCCCTCTGCTAGAGGAGGTAGTATTATGTGCTCTGCAGGTAGTACTTGAAATGGACTTCCAAAGGCAGAAGTGTCTCTTGATGGAGAATGCTGAAAATCATTCTCCTTCAAACCCCATTCCTTCATTAAGGCTTCTGTTTCCAAGTCTTCTACCAACTGTGCCCTCTGTTTGCTGCTCATATGCTTCAACCAATTTGGATGCCCTTCAGGCAGATTTTTTGACAAGGATGATGACTTGACACCCTTGGATGGTTTCGATCCGCCAGAGGGTAGTTTGCTACCACCATAATCTTTGACATCACTTCCCATGCCAAAATCAAATAAGGAGAACCCTTGAGACATGATGTCCATCTCGAATTGCCTCAAAAGGCGCTCTCTTGGAGACTCGGGATCGTTTTCAAAACTCAAGCCCATTGGACTATGTTCTATTTTCAGCATGCTTAAAAATTCACTTGCAACATCATCCAAGCTATGTGACTTCCTCGTCTTACATTTAGATTTGGATTCATTAGGAGATTCCAATGCCAGCGCCTCCAACTCTGAAACACTCTTCAAGGCTGATTCGATTTCTTGCAAGAGAATTTCTTTCGTGCACTTGTCATCTTCTTTGTAAGAAACTTCATGTATTACAACCTTTTCCATAGAACTATCGTTTACCTCACCCTGGTTATCACCTTTAACACTATCTTCGAAAGATTTTTGTATACTTCCAGTACCAAGGGTACATGTACTGTCAACTTTATGATCATCAACAAGAGCCTCTACAGTGGATTCTTTGGATTTCACAAGTTTAACATTTTCATTTGACGAAAACTCAACGCCCTTATCAACAACAGAGAATTCATTAACTTCATCCTCTTGAGCATTTTCTTTTCCAGAATCAGGTAATGGATAACCATCATCAAGCTTAACTGCCTCCATGTTTTCTTGGAGTACAAAGAATTCAGGTTTGCCATGTATTGGAGTATATGTTTCTCCTTTAGTAACTGGAGTATATGTGTCTCCTTTGTTAACTGGATGATCTTCTGGCTTATCTTTTCCAATATCAGATGAAGAATAGACATCTGATATGATGATCGGCTCAAGATTTTCTTTGAACACATCAAGTTCTTTCTTGTCGTGTGAAGGAGGACTATTAGCTTTTTCTTCAATATAGGTCTTATATATGTCTCCTGAACTCGGGTACCTTGATAATGGCAATACCTCATGAAGATCCTTAACCTCATCTACAGTTTGAGATGAATACACACAGATAAAATTCGGCAAACTTCCAGATCGAATCAGGCCCTTGTCAGACTGACTAGGATTTCTCCTTAGTTTTGGCGAAGCCGGAATGTTCTGCCTCAATACATTAGGATTAGGATAAGCAATAATGTCTCCAACAGCATTAGCTTTATCACCAATCATTGCATACCCAAAACTGACGTTCATCACAGCACCCTTGGCAGTTCCTGATAATCTGAAACTTGTAGTCCACTTCCCTGAGCTCTTCTCCTCTGAAAGCTCTTCCAATGTGAGAGGAAGGAACCTGGTTAGATCAACCCGGTGCTTCCCCAAATCAAGCTCCGGTGCACCGACCACAGAAGCATAAAGCGATGAATGTTTTGCTTCATATTTTGCAGAACTCTGAGGTCCACTCCTGCTTCCATAGATTATGCAAGTGTAAGTCAAGCCGTGCTCGAACTCGGCGACACCTTGAACCACCTTGGCAGGAGGTGTCACCAGAATGTCATCCTTCCTCTTCCAGTACACACAGATGCTGGAATCATCAAAACTTGAAGGAAACCCTTCAATCAGATGGATATGGAGGGAGAAAGAGCAATTGAACTTTCGGCTTCGCGAGAGGGAAAGGGCCTTCAATGGCTTCCAATCCCATATGGACTTCTTCTCCCTGGGCAAATTCTCTTCTTTACTCACCTCATCAGGCTTCGATTTCGGGTCAGATATCGTGACTTTCTTGGAGGATTTGGGCCGGGGTTTCGGAGTGGATGATGAACTCCTCGAGAATGTTCTATCCAGAACTTTGCTTAGAGTTACAACCTCTTTAAATGCCTTGTTCTTCTCATCAGAACCTTCACCAATGTTATCGTCAACTTCAACTTTTGACTGCATTATCTATCGTCCCAAGAACACGATAGAAAAAAAATTAAATAAACTTTAATTAATTCAATCAAAATAACCAGAACGCAACCCAGAATTCCCCAAAAACGAGAAATAAAAAAACAATTAAGCATGTAAAATGAAACAGAAGGCGATCAAATATAACAAAAAATGCATATAGCAAAGAGGGAAATGATGGATGGATCAATTACCGGGTGGCGTTGGAATGGATAGAAACATGAGAAGGTGAAAGGTTGGAAAAGCCTTCTCCGATCACCACCCACCCACCCACGTTCTGAAATTCAAAATGGAAACTCTATATCTAAAAAAAAATTGAATTTTGAATGGAAAAAGTAAGGAGAGAAGAACAGGGCAGATATGGGAAGAGTTGCAAAGTTTATGTTGATGATGAACAGAGAGAACTTGTTGTTATTTTGTTCTTCGTTGGATTGAAGCGAATGTCTTAAATTGGCGGTAGTTGTTCTCTTTCAAAACGGAAAATAGTTACGGGCATTATTTGATCTTATCACCCTTTGACTTCTTGAAAGAAAATGAGCGAAATTTAATTTTGACTCATTTCTATTACCTTTTGGTGCGAAAACTCATTCTAATGTCTATTACTCAAAATTAAACTACTAGTATTTTTGAAAAATGTTGAAAAAAAGAATGAATTTAATTTTTATCCACTTGACCGTGTACAATTTTTTTATACAGTCATTCAATCATGTGCTGTCACGTGAGTCATAATTATGTTTTCTTTCTCTCACTACTTGAAAAATCATACAAACGAAAAATTTTGATTGGACGACAGTATAAAATACATTTACAGGCATCAAAATTAAACTAAAAAAGAATTAAGTTAGGATTTATATGAATGAAAAAAGTGGTGATAAGTCACTAATTATTTGCTTACACATCCTTATGGACGCTAAATGATCCATAAATAATCTTATATTTAAGTGTTCAATGAAGTGAAAAACATCATAATCATAGATAGAGATTCTTTTAACATATGATAATATCCATATCCTTATTATAATAACCAATAGTTAAAGTTAATAAACCAGTCTGATTGTGGCAATATGTTTAGTATTGAAAAAAATTGCTCTTTTCTCTTATTTTCTTATTCGGGTCATGATCACTTGAGCCCGTGCGCCTAATTATTTCCTTAAATATTGGCCGTCTGATTGCTTATCCTCCTCATCCAACCATTCACATTAAAATGATTCCTTGAGCATTTTCTTTCTCTTCAAATGGATACTTCTAATAACAGTCACAAAAGGTACATATATATATTCGTAAAGTTTAAAGCGTCGAAATAGAATTTGATATGTTAGTCATGCAGACATTGTAAATTTGTAATATCAAAATTTAGAAACATGTTATATTTTAACATTCTCCAGGTCTAATTAGTCGCAAATTTTATTATTTGTTATTGTAAAAAATTTTAAACTAGTGAGGGTATATCAACTTTTTTACTTAACTAAAAAGATGAATGGTTATGGATAATGTTCATTCAGCTGTATGGATATTGTTCATTCACTTATTCATACATGCCTTGCATTTCACACTCACGTTAAAAGGTTATCGTTAAAAATCACTAGAACCAATTGCTAAATTTTTAATTCAAGATACATTTTTAAAAGATCCAAAAAATAATCTCACGTATGTACAATTGCAATGAGTCATAAATTTATTATAACTCAATCATTTCAAACAACCCCTATCTGATATTTAAATTTTAAAAAATAAAAATAGTGCACCAATTAAATACAAATAGCAACCACATGAAACAAATATGTCCTATTAAAAAAAAACATCTAGAGTCACTGATTGCACCCACCTATTACACTCGAAAACCAACCATTTGAAGGATGAAAGAAAAAAAAACATGGGCAGGTGTAACAATGCATGGACACCAACCTCTACCTATGGTCGCCATTTGTCACATGAATCCCATCAACTGTGACATGGCTTCTTAACAAAATCCCTCGTGTTGATGAAACTTGAGGGGTAAAAATGAATAACCCAGACCACAAACCAATATTAGAAGCCTGAGTTGATCAAAATACACTATACAAAGTGATAAAACAATGAAATAATATGCACAGTTTCGCACCTGCAACTTTGTGCAGTGCCATGGGGGATTGAGAGGCGATAATATCACTGAATATTTCGTATCACTCTGAGCGTGCTAGTAAGAACCCAAAGCCTGAGTTCTCACGTATCAACGGAGGAGGATCAATGTCAGCTACTTCTATTTGTTCCATGGATTTGGAAATGTCGTCCACCGAAAATGGAATGCTGCATTCGAATTCGAAGGTTTAAAAAATTGGTAAGGATCAAGACATGGATACTATTAGATTGTTTACTAGTTTGATCGAGTTAATAACGTACCTCGAGTCATCATCTAATAGGAAAGAAGTGCTGACAGCATTATTAGAATCCTCAGACATCATAGCTCTCATGCTTGTTATAACCTGCATAATCACGAAAAGTGTTGACATTTGGGAATTGTGTAAAAGACGTGCACATTCAAGTAGTAAAAAAGATAACTTACGTCTGTAGATACACTATGTGTACCGTACTTGTCATCCCAGTACATGGTACTGATCCTGTATAACTGTTGTATACTGAGAACCTGCAGAACCAGAAGGTATACTCAGGAAAAGAATCGGAGTTTAAGTGTGGTCTCAGAAACAGTTAATCGAAAGAAAGGAGGCACTTACAGGGCAAAGCTCCTTCGTTATTTCATTCAGGGACTTCTTGGGTTTTTGATGTATCACCTGAAGATGAAGAATAAAAGGTCATTCTCCATAAAAATATTGAATTGAAATTACAATTTTTGTTTACATAAAACTAAGAGTGGACCGTACCAGGAATCCAACAGCCTGCCTGATATGTTTCAGTTCCTCCCAAGCCGAGCCAGTATACTGCACACAACAGATTAAGGTGAAGATTTGATTTGAAGAAAAGGAAAAAAGTAAAAAGGTCTGAGGAGTGGTTGCTTGGAACTCACCTCCTCTGTTGCCTCCACACACCAATGTTCTAATTCAGCCAAACCTGTCTTTACGTACTCCCCATTGCTGAATGAGCAACACTCACGACGCAACAATAGACTGCAGTAATACTCACAGACCAAGTCAATCAGAAGGTACGAATTCAGCAGTATGGGATGGAATGAAAAAGGAGGGGAGGGGGGGGAGAGAGAGAGAGAGATATTACCTGTTGAACAATTGGACATTGATGAATGAAAATGTTTGAGTGAACACTTTACGGACCAAGAAAGGAGGCGCCTGTGAAACCAGACCTTGTTAGATTCAGATCATAATCTGACGATAATGGAATGCAGAAATTCAACGTGAAACTTACGTAGTTCGCTTTCATTATCTTTAGATAATTGTTTAAGCTCTTCACAATACTTTGCCAATGAGCAATTAAAGCTTGCTGAGCAACTGCATTAGCATGTGAGCGTCCTTTTACTAAACTCTGACGCGAGGTCCTTGGAGCCTGCAATTATTTTATTACAAACAACAGATAAATAAACAAATAAAAATAACCATAGAATCAAGCTAGCTTGTAAATCTTTGGGTGGCCTAACCCTCGTGACTGCTTGAATACTAACACAGAACATGCACATGAACCCAATGAGTAATATTATTTACCTGTATACAGAGTCCAAGTAATGGAGATATCTCCTTTTTAAGATTGTCTCTTATCATTCCATATATTTTTTCAAGGAAAGCAGTAAGCTGTTGCTTAAATAGCAGTGCTGGATATTTTGCTTCCACTTGCCGTAAATCATCCAGTCTACTACTCAGACCTCGACCACTTAGAAATGGCAACCCAGCACTTTGCGGAGATGCCCTTAGCCCCTAGAATCACAGAAGGTGACCACAATTGTAGGTAAACAAATAAATTCTAATGAAACAGAGAAAAATTTCTTAGGAAGGATCTGCAGTTGCTACATACCTGAGACATTCTTCCAAACAGAGATGATGACGCCGTTCTCCGGCGTTGTGGAGTTAAGCTTGCTGCTCCACTTGCTTTGAGAGTGCGTTGGAGTAGCAACAACAAAGTAGACGTATTAGACAACCAATAGGCCAATAAATCAGTATTATCCTGGGCCTTCAATGGTGCAGAAATCATGGTTAGTAAAATGTTTTTGCCATTTCAGATATTGACACAAGTACTTTTTAAAGCAAAAGCACTGCATCATGAGTGATGTACAAGTAATCCCCAAAATGTTATGTTACCTCGACTGCTGAAGCTATTGTTTGAATGATTCGGTCAAAGACACTTGTTCTTTCAACTTCAAATGATCTCCAGTGAAGAAGGCATTTATATATGACACATGCAGCAACAGGTTTTCCCCCAGAAAATCCCAAATCTTGTGATATGCATTTGATCAACAGTTCCTGATTTTCCTGAAACCATAAAATGAAATTTCTTTAAGGTAGGTTAACAAGCAAACAAGAAAATATTTGAATAGAGGATGTGGTATGAATTATATCTATCACAAATTCGGATCGTTCAGTGCATCTATGTGGCCACTCACTTGCTGCTTCTCATTGAGAGATTTTTGTGGTTTTCCCTCAGATTCAGGCTCACGTACATTTGATACAGCGAGAGTCATATCCTAAAGCACATGGAAGATAAGAATTTAAAAAATTAAACTGAACCTTCCATAACCAAAATTAACTGCTGATATATT
The DNA here is from genome assembly GCA_013621005.1 of Aeschynomene evenia. Taxonomy (NCBI): domain Eukaryota; kingdom Viridiplantae; phylum Streptophyta; class Magnoliopsida; order Fabales; family Fabaceae; genus Aeschynomene; species Aeschynomene evenia. The sequence continues at coordinate 29,839,068 of CM024263.1, read as the reverse complement.
CATAAAAACGACAATGTCCTCTTACTGATCCAATTTTTGCTTCACCATTTGGAGTATTCCCATTTTCTGGTACCCTCTGCATGTCATGCAAACAATCGAGTCATAAATTATAATATAATATAATGCTGAGTAATGACCGCATGTTAGTTCTCTTACCTGAATGATCACCGTCCTTGGCCTTGCAGACAAAGCTTTTCCAGTTGGTGATGCAGCCAGTGCTTGCTGGCGAAGAACTTGATTTTCTGATTCTGCATTGGAAATTTTTTCCTCCAATCTGTATCATAGAAAATCGTATTAAAAATTCAATTAGATTTATATTAAGGAAGGTGTAAACGCTTACTAAAGGGGGAAGGGGGGATATAGAAGTATACTATGCATCCAAAGGGAAGTAAAAGTACACATGAAAAACAGGTATTAGAGAATGGTTGAAAGCAGTTGGAAGTCAAATTATAATAGGAGAATTCTTAGATGTAGGAGTTTATAAAGGTCATTCCTTCAAACACAGGTTTGCCTCGATTATGACCCACCCGACCAATAACTAGGTCGACTTGACATTTAGAAATAAATATACGAAACTAGACCATATAAATAGTTGAGTAAAAAAAAAATTTTTAAGGGAACAAAAAGTAAGAGATGCTTTACAATATGTATATGTATTAAATAACTAAACAAAAATAATATGATGTTATGTAAAATACATTAATTGAAATGAACAGATCCTATATTTTATCACTACTATATTTGAGAAGTATAAATTTTAAATAGTCGTGTGCCATTGAAGTTCAGGTGCACCAGGCCATTCAGATATTCTAATCGTTACAACTGAACCTGGCCTAATTAGCTTCCACTCCGGTTGGATTATCATTCTGTGTCTGGTTAAAGGACTGGGATAGGTGTCTGAACCAGGACAGATCTTAAACAACCCTACTTAGTTGCATTGTATGGTTGGGGAACTGGAATGTAAAATGCATATAATTATATAAACACAATGTACACTGCATATATCTTTGCCCCCATACGCTCTCTACTAACCTCTGAACCAATTCCTGGAGTTGTTCCACTTTGCGGTCAGAATCTTCAACTTTTTTAACTAGCTCACTATTTCTAGCTTCAGCCTCAGTCTGAGCTTTTGCGGCCTCTTCCTTAGCCTTGCTTTCCAATAACAGTGATTCCTGTATGATTAAACAGGATATTTAAAAGCAGAACAAATGGCCAACACTGGTTCAAAAAAAATATAAGTAGAAGCATCCACGTAATCTAAATTGATAGTCTGTTGCTTTTGTTATAAAATTTTAAAAATAAAGTCATTTGCTTTTCAAAACAATACTTTTCCAAAAGAAACTTCCAGATAACTACTGCCAGAAAATCCTCTGATTATTAAAAAACTGATTCAAAAAAACATCACTTTGCCTACCTTCAAGCTTTTTACTTCAGCCATTAAAGAATTAATCTTTTCAGTATCTTGAATAAGAACAGGAGTCTCCTTAATAACTGGAGGTGCTTCTTCAATGGCTTTCTTTGCTGCCTCACGCTCTTTGACTACCCTAGCATTTGCTTCATCTACTTGTATTTGCATTGCATGCAAAGCATCCTGCAACTTCGCATTTCTTGCGCCTTTCTCTCCAAATCAGTCTGTAATCAGTTAAAACGTAAATAAGTTTACAGTAATAATAATGAAATTACCCTTAAACGCTTCTCAATTTAAATAAAGATTTGAGATATAAAAATATATAATAAAAACAATGAAGTTACCCTTAAACGCTTCTCAATTTGCAAGCGCCACGTGAGTTCTTCAACACGCTTCTCTAGTTTGTCCTTTGCTTCTTTGAGGGCCCCTGTTTCTCTAGCAGCCTGTATGAAATCACACAAATTAATACTCCTGGTGTCAGGCCACATTACAAAAACAACATCAACGAGAAAGTATTATTCAGACCATTTTCAGCATTCTAAGTTCCCTCCTAGCAACCCTTCTCCTCCAACCACACTGTGTAACAATTGCAGCCTTTTGCAATTTTTTATAATATGAATATGCGATTCGCCGACGCAACTGAGCCTGAAGAGATTAGTACAAAAGATCAGTATAGCAAAGCAACTAAAAAGGTTGAGAACTAAAAGTTTATAAAAACTATAAAGATCAACAAGACAACTAGAGCACCTGGATATGAATTGCAGCCTTTGTTTGCTTTCTAAATCTAAATTCATCACGAGCCTTCATAGCCCTTAAACCTATCTGTAATATAATTGCAGATGATCGTGCTGTTATGAAAGATTTCCTAACAGTGTATCGTCTAAAGTTCTTTTCGATTTTCACAGCTGCTGCTACGCGTCGCAACTGCTCATAAAGCTTCCGGGCCAATATGCCTATTTGCCATTGAAAAGAACAATAAGAATATATAGCATCGGATTAAGATAAGCAATTTTAGAATATCCAACCCATTATGAGTAAGCAACCAAAATCAAGGCAAGCACAATAAGAGGCAGTAAAGGGTACCTCGCAAATTAGATTGCAAACAAATTGCAGCTTGTCGCAATTTAATGAATTCCCTGCGTGCAATATGGGTACGTATTTGCCTCTGGATGACTCTTGCTGCATTTCCGAGAACCTCTGCTCTTCTTGCATCCAGTGCAGCCATTTGGCCAGCTCTTAGGAAAACCTTTGTCTTACCTATCTGTAAACCATCATAAATATCGTCAACTTTGTAGTTTACAAAACATTCATTCATATAAATAGACTATCCCATGGTCTAAAAAATAACTGGATGCAAAAGGAAATATTCGGGACAAAAATAAAGTATATTTTCAATTCAGAAGTTCAAGAGTCACTGGAAATTCTACATAAAACAGGAGAGATTATAGAAAGAATAGTTTGAATGAAGTGTATGAAATAAGAAAAATTTCGTTTTTTTGCCAATGAGCTTACACTTCTATCCAGTCTTTTTATAAGATCCTATCCCTGGGATAATCCACATGAAATATTCTAAGGATGTTTCGAAGTATCCATAAGCCTTTTAAAGAGATTTGGGTAATCTTAATGCTTCAACGTAATGACCATGTTCTTTGCTAATCAGATAAATCATTTTGGCTGCAGGTACTTGGCAACTGATAAAGAATAATTATTAGATGATTTAGATCAGTATACACATGCAGGAAGCCATTTATTAAGGCAAGTAATCAAACTTGGCTCCATGATCCACATATTGAAATTGACCCTCCCATCCCATGCACCATCATCAACATATCAAGTTATAGGTAGTAATGAAATCACCTGATAGCCTTTCATACCCATTTTGTCTAGGATCATTTGGCATGCAACCTTATCATCACAGCTGAAAATGAAGAAGTAGAAACAATAAAGACGCGAAGGAAGGAAAATGCAGGCAAGAAAGTGAGGCCAGAAGTTATAAAATAGATAAAACAGCACAGTAACTTCCATATAAACATAGATATATGAGAGAAATAGGTTTTGCATGAATGACAGAGTAAAGCCATTTTGCATTTCAAGATTAAAAAAAAAGAGCAAAAGGGAGATGAGCTTTACTTTCCATCCAGAACTTCAGGGGCAAGAACACCAAATCGATTAAGAAATTCATAAAAGGTCCGTCTAGTAGGATATCCAGCACAGCTGATTCTAATTGCCTCAAGAACACCCTAAAGCAAATAAAAATGAGACAAACAATCATCAAATATAAACTGCAGCCAAAGTTATTGTTCATTCTACACTGGATAATACAAAGAAAATGAAGGACAAAGATCATGATATACTCACACCACAGCGCAGTTGCTGGATAATATTGAGATTTTCAAAAATAGAAGGCTTGAGTACATTATTTGGCTTGACACATCTGATATAATGAGGTTCTGTTGAATTTAGGGTCTCCATCAAAGATTGAAGTTGTAACTGCAATTTTCAGATGTGTCATTTGCTTATTGTAAAATATAGAAACATAAACCCCAGATATCTGACACAGAGGTTTCAAAGATCTATAATCAGGTACAAAGCTCAGAAAGAGTAGTAAAAACTATTAATACCTTAAAGCGAGATCCAATTGAAGAGAACTTGGATGATTTTGAGGACTCCTCTGGAGAAGGGGGAAATAGACCTGCCACAAATGAGCATTTTGAGGCTGTCAGCATCTGCTGATGTTCTGCGACCACATAGTCCTTGTTTTTATCAAGAAACATGTCAGCCAGATATGTCACCTGGACAAAGAAATAATAGTCAAAAAGAAGGAAAGCAAATATTCAATCAACATTTAAGTTAGAAAGGTCATAAAAGGGAACATGCAATAATAAAGACCAAATATATCTACCTCCCCTGCATAATGAGATATGGTAAAGCTAGTCCGAGAAAGTTTGGGTTTGATAAAGCGCTTGTTGTTTTTGAATGTCTGGTACAACTTCTGAGCAAATGTTTCATGTGTAGACTTAGGAAACATACTGTGTTACACAACAAAACTAAAATGAGTCCAACAAAACTACAAAGTTCAAGAATTGCCTGATATAAGTCTTATACAGGAAAGGAGATGGTTAAAAAAGAAAAAGTAATTCCGTAAAAAGTATAAGCATCTAGCTACTATCAACTTAAAGCGATGTCAGATTAACATCGAAATCACCGCCAACTGCATACCAGGCTTCATCAAGAAGTGCAATTATTCCTCCAGGTTTCTGCAAAAGATTGAATATTAAAAGCATCATTACATGAATTAGCTGTCTAAGAAATTGAAGAACTTGAATATATGATCAAATAAAATATCACACTTGAACAATATTTGATAGTCTGTGCATTTAGAAAAACATACAAACACACATTCAGTAGTAATAATTGCTCATAACCAAGAGACATGTGTCAGATAGGACCACAGAGATTTATATATCCAACAAGCAACAGTTGAACACCTTTTCAATTAAATCCAAAACATCTTGGTTGTCAACAAACTCTATGTAACTCCAATCGATCTCTTCTTTGGTGTACTCTTCTTGTTCCATTTTAAAGACATGCTGCAACCATTCAGTTAAAGAAAAGCCTCAGTTATCGAGGAGATCAAGAATTATGGGTTATGGGTCACAACTTGTGCCAAAGATGACCAAACCTGATTAAAATGTTGTTGCAGCTTCTCATTCGTAAAATTAATACAGAACTGCTCAAAACTAAAAAAAATGAAATTAATCAGATACAATGCTAAATACTGAACCCAAAATGCCAGATGAAATCATTAGCTTACCTATTGAACTTAAAACTTTCAAACCCATAGATATCAAGTACTCCAATGATGTATTTTGAATTTGGATCTTGCCCAATTGAAATGTTAATCTTCTCCACAAGCCTGAAAGCAATATTGAGAATTTCTCAGAACCTTGAGTAATTATTCTAGGGCAATTACTCATCCAATGAGACTCTTTTTTCCTGGAGACTATCAATACTGATAAATGATTTCAGTATGTTAGTTTAAGGTTATTTCACCCATAAACTTGATAACTGCATTTTTTTTAAGTAATATTTATAGCAGACTAACAAAATCCACAATTGGTTCCAAATTTAAATGATAATATACAATCATTTCATAACAAAATTGTTTATCTTCTTCTATACAATATATTATAGATCATTTCAATATTTCTGCTTTTCCTTGAACACATTGATGAAACAGAGTGGATCTATGTAAGACTTCAAATATTGTACACAGAAGTAGAGCTAAAGGTTCATTACCAATCAAACAATCGCGAATAAATAGTCTTGGCTAACGCATCCCTGCTACCAATAGCTGCAACAGGATCAAGGGTTCTTGTAATAACCTCCTCAGGTGTTACCATCACCCGCTGGATCAGTGCATCTTCCAAGCTCTTAGCATCACATCTACAATACCGTTATATGTTAAAAAAAACTGAATATCAACAAAATTAGGGATAATGAAGTACTTAAACGAAATGAATAGATGGATTATGCCAGGCCGTACTTAAGAAGTTCAGCAGTCGTATTAAGATGGAACCTAGATTTCTCATCCTTGATGACAGAAGAGTCAATCTCTTCTCCCTTTGCAAATTCAATATTTCCCAGATGCAAAACTGCTGCAACAACTCTAAATATTGCCTCCTGAAATGTATTGGCATATCATTAAGCAACTTTTAAAGATATTCCATTTCATTAACAAATAGGATTTAGGAAGGCTAACCTGCTCCTCCTCACTGATTCCAACAATATCCATTGCCCTTCGAGTTGCAAGATATTCTTCTGCGTCATCCACTCCATCCAGCTCATAGCACTTGGATTGATTTAAGTAATGGAAAGAGCTAGGACTTCCAAGCTTATACTTCTCCTTTTCCTACAAAACAAGAGTTATAACTTAAAAAGAGATACAGATAGAGAGGTATAACTAATCGATGAAAGAAAAAAAATCAGGAGAGGTATGAGAAACAGTTGAGGACAACGAAAATGATTAGATATGATATTATTACAAAGGACCCAGTTTTTGTCATAAAGATAACAGTGTATTACAAAAGAAGTAATTTTTTTACCTCAGCTGGTGCTGCACAAAGTAGGTAAAAACAATGGTAATTTCTTTCAGGATCTGAAATTTGACAAACACGCGACCTCTCAAGCAAATAAGTCCGTATAGCAGCCCCAGAGATCCTTCCCTTGGTGTCAAATTGTATCTCAACAAATTTACCAAAACGACTGCATATCAAAATCAGGAGGTACATGACAAGGATGCGTAATATCAAAATTGAACAAGAGAATAAACCCTCTAAAATATTTTTTCCATTGTTTACTGAATATTGAACATAATACAGGAAAACAGAACTCAAAATTATAAAATTAAGAATATTAGGAATTAATCCTCTCTCTCTCTGCGTAGCCACTTTGCCTAGCCATTTTATGATAGTTTTTGTTTCCCTTAATATTCCATGCAGCTGTCAACACTCACCTTGAATTATTGTTTCTAACTGTCTTGGCATTCCCAAACGCTTCAAGAACTGGATTAGACTGCAATGCAATTAATACAGAACCAAGGATGAGGAAACAACTCCAACTCTACTAAACACCCAACATATCCAATAAGATCTAGCATAAATGAAATAGTATAAAGAAAATTAAAGTTGTAAAATGGCGCACAAACAAAACAATGGGTATTCAAGGATAAAATATTGTAAATATATCATACTTCTAGAACTTGTTGTTCAACTGTCCGCCCTTCCACCCCAGATCGGCCACCAAGGAATGCAAGATATCGCATAAGCATTTTTGTTGTCTCTGTCTTACCAGCCCCACTCTCACCACTAACTAGGATTGAGTTACTTTTCCCCTCATTGATCATCGCCCTAATAAATATAAACATGGATATAAAATAAACCAAAAAAAAAAAATAATACATAGAGAAAGATGAAATTGACATGTATCAGTCACCTGTACGCAACATCTGCAACTGCAAAAACATGGGGGCTCAACTCGCCAAATGCAGCTCCTTTGTACTGACCCATCATGTGAGTATCATATAGATGTGGTAACCTTTGAAATGGGTTTATTGCAATCAGAATATTTCCAGTATATGTCTGCAATAATGTCAGAGGAGCAGGATGGTTGTATTATTAACAAGTTTCTACTCTCACTCAACATAAACAATCCCATGAAATAGTAGGAGTTTTAATATCTTACATAGATTTCATTGAGTTCATATCTAGCTGCCAAATTGTGCAGTACTCCTGGTTCATGCAAGTATGACAGTTTTGTCATGTCATCGACACCCCCAGGAGGGGCTTCATTATCCTTGGGAAAAACCTTTGAGATCTTCGTTACAACCTGCTCAGGTGTTTAGATTGTCAAAATCATAATTGTAGACCATATTTAGTCATTTAATTACTAGCCAAACAAAATTGATATAGATAATAAAAACTTAATAAAACTGTAATTTCAGTGAATACAATTACAAAGTACAAAATAAAATTAATATGACTATATTCCATAAGAGGTTATATAATTTATAAGTGATTTATCCGTAATTACCCAGGACAATATACAGAACAAAGAATCTACACAAACAATTTCTCACACACACAAAGCATGACAATTCGAGTGATTGACTCACTGTTTTCCCGTCTGAGGTGCGAGCATGGACTTCTTCGCCATTGATTTTGGAAACTTCCCCGGCAATCCATGCTTCTGCTGGATCTTCAACCCAGACATGAGAGCCTACAATAATGTTCACCGGTCCAGACTGCAAGTCCAATAATGTTCAAAGCAAACATGTTAATTCAAAGAAAGGCACTGCCACACTGCCCTTCTGCAGTATGACTATCAATCACAAATTATTAATTAATTTTGAAAAAAAAATATTAAGCAGGCATCTATGTAACAAATTTTATCATTTGCTAAACATATACTTTCAAATTAAGGCTAATATTCTGAAAAGGCATACACAAAGTGGAAGAAAAAGTAGCGTCAAGAGCAAATAACAACAGCTACCAAAGTTGTATATGTAATCTGTAATGAAGTGACGGAAAGAAACAAGAGGAAATAAATGCAACTATGCAAGAAATGTGCTCCTGGCCATAAATGGCATTCTCAACCCTAAAGATTCAGTTTACAGCAGTATGTGCCCACATTTAACTACATTTTTATTTTACAGCTAGAGCAATAATTAAGGAGCCAAGAGAAAAAACAAAAACAAGTATTTTTTGGTAGATAAAATGACAAAAACAAGTATTTAAATCAACAGATAAAATGACAGCATAACACGTTAGATCCATAAATAAATAAAGGCAAATGATCTTCTTCAAAACAATCACATAATTTCAGGAAAATTATGCAAGAATTGCTATCACATTTGTGATCTAGCTTTGTCATTACATCTTTATCAGTTTATGATCAAAATGTTTAATCGTCATCGATTGAGTTGTAGGTATAGGTTTCAAAATCTAGCAATGCCAGTCCTTTTCTTTACATTTCTTCAGCTATTGTATGCAAAGACAAGCAACCGAATCGGCATTCACCAAAACTAATGGTCGCCATTTAGTGTTGACCTATCATCGACAAACATGGACAGTCGAGAAAAAGTAAAAAATGTCATAGAAGTAACATCTGAATCAAAATTTAAAGCTTTCCAAAATATTTACAACTCTTAATAGGTCAAAATAACACCATGAACAAACAATTTTACACAATCTTGTAAAAGAGTTTCTAGTAAAAGATTTTACACCAAATTTCTTTTACTTAAGTAGGATGGATTCATTGATGTCATTCTTCTCTTGATAAGAAGTCAACATCGCCAAGTATATTTTTTTTTTCCAAAATATATGACTCCATAGCATTTGCAGGAAGAGAATCATATCGTTTGATAATGTAGTTCAAATCACTTTCTACAAGATTTTCGAAATACAAAAATCTCATACTAGTCCTTCTTAGTTAGCTCTCATTTCAACCCGACATTTAAACCCTATATGGCCTTCACATCATTTATATTTATTACCATTAAGCACATGACCATGGAAGCATATTTATATCCAAACATGCTGAATACTGAATACTTCTATGTCTCTCTTCATATTCAACTTCCCTTCAATGACTAAAAAAAATCTCTATATTGTAAGAAACAGCAATTAAATCTAAACTTTTCATGTATTATTCTTCGGCTCCTAAATCATCAGATATCAAACTATCAACACCGCCTACCTAAATTTACCCCAATCTTATCTATCCTCCATCCATATTCGCCAAACTTAGTTCTATCAATTACTTAGCAATGCCCGGATCGACTATCACAGCTTTCACCTCAATAATCGAAAAAATTAATCAGAATCATCCAAACGCCGAATAAACTAGTTCGATAAAACACAGTAACATTCGCAAACACACCACAATCATAATATATAAGAATTCAAAAATAAAAATTCCTAGTCCAACAGATTCAACTAAGCAGGTCAAGGAGTCAAAGGAAAAGCAACGAATCGATGACTTGAGAGAAAACAGCGAATACGGAATGTTCGGTTTGATGGAATTCCAAAGTTACCATGGCGATTAATGCGGAGCGATCTTCCGAGTTAACTCATCCGAGTCAAGACCGAGTCGCGGAAGGTAGAAGCAAAAAAAGGTGAACTCAGTGAGTCAGATCGGCCAGCTCAGAGCGTTTCGCTTTGAAGTTTCAACGACAATTGTGAGAGAAGAAGAAGCTAAAATTAGAAGCCGGAGAAAACGATAAAGAAGAAGAAAACAAAGATGTATCGTATCGTGTATCAGCGATTTTCGCTTCTGCCTCTCTCTCTCTCTCTCTCTTTCAAAAGCTTGATAGATAAACAAATGAGGCACAGAACAGTACACTATTATTCATTTTATTTTCTTTATATATAAATAAATAAATGAGAAAAATAAATAAATACGGAAAAGCAAATCTCAGCTCTCTCTTAACTTTCTTTCTCGCGCTGTATACGAGTGAGTTGCTGCGTCTCTCTCTCTCTTTGTCTTTATTTTTTTAAAAATAAATAAATGAATTATTATTTTGAAAATTGTTTAATGCTATGTGGAATTTCAAATTGAGTTTCTTGTGTTGCTGAGTTGTGAGGTGGGGCCATGGAGAAGGAGAGAGAATGCCATTTGCTGGCGCTGCACATTTTCGTGGTCTGCACAACATTGCCGGTTTTGTTGCCTCAAAAACCAATTTTGCACACTTAATAATAAAATAATAATAATCAAATAAAATACTTAAATATTACGTTGGACGACAAAATTATTAATTTCATTTTCACTCCAACGACACACACTTTATGGATTATGCTATTTACCAAGCCACCATTAATTTGTCTTTTTTCAAGTCTGTACTTTTTGGGGTTTAATGTTCAAATAAAATAAATTTTTTTGGTACGCTATTTTTTATTACCGTTAAAAATTTAAAATGTGTATTTTGACCGCACAAAACCATAACAATATTTTTTTGTTATATATGTTATATTTTATTTTTGCTCAAGGAATACTCAATACATAGTATACTCATTAATCGAATTGCATTAATATAACCTTTATATTCTAATTTGAAAAAATATATGTTTATGATAACATTCTGAGTTGATAAGATCAATTCTTATTATTGGCTTGGAACTTTATGAAACTATATAGAACTTTAATTTTATTTTTTTCAAAATTTCGATTGAGCATATGCATAATTATTATTATTATATTTTTATGCATGACCATATTGATCCTTGAGGTATAGATTGAGTTTGTGGGAGCAATTCAAATGTCATTAGTAAATTGCCATCATCCAGCCTGTCAATTAAATTTCATAAATGTCCAACGGAAACCGTTTGTGAAATTGGCAATTGCTTAAAAAATATACATTAAGGCTGCGTTTGATTTAGATGTACAGAAACACAATACATGAATAATTACCCCACTATTTAAAAAAATCAAAATTCACAAATTTCATCTTCTCCATATTTGAGCCCCTCCGTTGCGCCCTTCATCTCCCTCATGTGAAACCAGTTTTACTACTTTATCTTCCACATTTTTTCTTCTTTTTTTCATTTAATTAAAAGATTAATTGAATAATTATGCTTTAGTTTTTTAGACTTCTCTTTTTCGTTATTTATACAATTTTATCATAAATAAAAAATTTGAGGCTTGGTTCCTTCATCTCCCCTCTGTGTTTCAAAAGCCATAATCGCCTCATCTTTCTCCATGGAAACACGAAGCAGTACCCACGAAGCCCAGCCACACCTATGCGACGCCACCTCCTCCTCAGTCGCACCTCAGCATTCGGCAGCCGCCGCAAGATCCAATCGTGCCTCCGCGTCCGAACTCGTCTTCGTGCAACCTCAGATTCTTAGCCCTCGAGCACAATAGCAGCAACCATGGAGTCCTCATCTCATCAGCGATGAGGGCGTCAGCAGCGGCGGTGAGGACATCATCGGTGGCGGTGAGAGCGAGCAACACAAGGGGAGAAAAGGGGTAATTTGGGAAGATTAAAATTTATTAAGTTTCTGTCCATGTATTCTGTATTTCTGTCTTTATTTTAAATTTGTACACAAAATATAAAAATTTTTGTGTATCTATATCTGTATTTTTGTATATGTATTGCAATCAAACAACTAAATTTGTATATCTGCATGTGTATTTATATCCTGTATGAGTAATCAAACGCACCCTAATAAAGATATCAGAGTAATTTTGTAACATCCTAAATATAAGTGCATTATCTTTCTGTGGTAAGAGAAACATCTTACTCTATTACACAAGCTCACGTCTCTCGAATTTTGTTCTTGCTTCTTTTTCTTTTTTTTAAGAACATGAAATATGGGGTTCAAAAAACACAAACAAGTTTTATAAGAGACCAAACAAAAAAAGTTAAGAGAAAGGTTTTGGACAAGACAAGAATTTCTCTTGGTAATATAAAGTTACATTATAATTAATCTCACATCCTTATTACATATAGTTAGGGTTGGAAAGAAAATTTCCTCTACTTAGACGGTGTAAACAAGAACATGTGACGTGGCAACCATGTTCAAATTAAAATCCATAGCAACCAATATAAACGGAGGATAACGTAACGTAATTTTCTTAGCAACTCTAACTTGAAACTTGTTGTAGTCCATGGAAGTAACTTAACCCCATATCTAACACTGACACGTGTAGAACTTAAAAATATTATTACACAAGCGTGGTCAAATAATTAGTGGATAATGTATAAGATTTTCTTTTTCTTTTTGGTTACCAAATGAGTGGCGAACCAACTTATGCGGGTATTGTTTCATGTAAAAGACCAATTTTTTTTAACAAAAAAATATTGCAAGACTTAGCCTAGCCTGAATGCTTGTCTTATTTATGCATCGGATTGAATCTATTATCATCAAAAATACAATTTTAACTTGTGTGAAGTTAATTATCCAATATCTCATACAGGCTATTTTTTGTCGACTTTCAAGAGCCCAATTCGTCCTGGCCCATTCCACTAAAAATGAAGCCTTCTTGATAATTGTCTCATATATTTTTTTTGGTAGATTGATAATTGTCTCATATGAACTGTGATTTGAATTTTTTCCAATCTTATATTCTATGTTCGAGAATGGAATTGTTAATACTCAATTCTTACTCACCAAGGTCAAAGTCCAAATATGAGGACCGAATCTTCTGAGTCCCGAAATCCTACACCGCTGAAGTTGCTGCTTTCAACATAATCCGATGCTTAAGAACATAATAAATCAGTTGCATGATACTGTGTTTTGATCTTCATATCTTATAGAGATCTGCAAACAAATAAACTCTAAGTAAAGAAAGAAAGAATATCCCAAGTATTGATTCAGTCATCCACAACGACAACCACTTGAAGGATAGAATATTTAGCACACAAGTAACACATGGCTTTCCAATCCCAATACACGTGCTTCAATCTCCTTACACCCAAAATATCGAATAATCGATTATCCATAAAAAAAACCCTTTATTTAACTTCCACGCAAATTAACAGCCACAAACGCGCTCTAAACCACCACCTTCACTCACTTCCCTTCTCTGTTTCTTCAAAACAAAGGAAAACAAAAAATGGTGTCATCAACGTTGTTCAACCCTTCCTTCTCCACTCCCACACCAAGACCAATTCACCAAACCGCTAGCAGAAGAACCCGCTTCGCACCCACAGTAATTACATGCACCTCATCCACATACGATTCTTCCTCTTCCATTACCAGTAACAACAACTCACCTCCTCCGCCGGCGCCGCCGCCAATCCAACACCACCGCCGCCCCGCCGATGAGAACATCAAGGACGAAGCCCGCCGCCATCGCACCACCTCTGGTGGCGACAGCAACAACTTCACGGCCAGATACGTCCCCTTCAACGCCGGATTCGACTCGCCGGAATGGTACTCACTCGACGAGATCGTCTACCGGAGCCGCTCCGGCGGGCTCCTCGATGTTCAGCACGACATGGAGGCGCTATCGAGGTACGACGGCGCTTACTGGCGTGCGCTGTTTGACTCTCGCGTGGGGAAGACGGCGTGGCCGTACGGCTCCGGCGTTTGGAGCAAGAAGGAGTGGGTTCTCCCGGAGATCGACCCCGACGACATCGTCAGCGCCTTCGAAGGGAATTCCAACCTCTTCTGGGCCGAACGGTTTGGAAAACAGTTCCTCTCCATGAACGACCTTTGGGTCAAGCACTGTGGAATCAGCCACACCGGTAGCTTCAAGGACCTCGGCATGACCGTTCTCGTCAGCCAGGTATAATTTCCACTGTAACTACCCTAACAAACTTCTTAACAAACTACTTAACTAACTGTAGCTGATTCCAACGGTCCATTAGGTGAACCGGCTGCGCAAGATGAACCGGCCGGTAGTTGGTGTCGGATGCGCCTCCACCGGCGACACGTCAGCAGCGCTATCCGCCTATTGTGCTTCGGCAGGGATCCCTTCCATCGTGTTCCTTCCCGCGAACAAGATCTCCACCGCGCAATTGGTTCAGCCTATTGCTAACGGTGCTTTGGTTCTGAGCATCGACACTGATTTTGACGGCTGCATGAAGCTGATTCGGGAGATCACTTCCGAATTGCCGATTTATTTAGCGAATTCGTTGAACAGTTTGAGGATCGAAGGGCAGAAAACCGCTGCGATCGAGATTCTTCAGCAGTTCGATTGGGAGGTTCCTGATTGGGTAATTATTCCCGGTGGAAACCTTGGGAACATCTATGCATTCTACAAAGGGTTCAAAATGTGCAAGGATTTGGGGCTCGTGGATAGGATCCCGAGGCTTGTTTGTGCTCAAGCTGCAAATGCGAATCCTCTGTATTTGTATTACAAGAGTGGTTGGAATGAGTTTAAACCTGTGAAGGCTGAAACGACATTTGCCTCTGCTATTCAGATTGGTGACCCTGTTTCGATTGATAGGGCGGTGTTTGCTCTGCAGAATTCCGGTGGGATTGTGGAGGAGGCGAGCGAGGAGGAGCTGATGGACGCGATGGCGATGGCCGATTCGACGGGGATGTTCATCTGCCCGCACACTGGGGTGGCCTTGACGGCTCTGATTAAGCTGAGGAATGAAGGGGTGATTGGGCCTAGTGATAGGACTGTGGTGGTTAGCACTGCGCACGGGTTGAAGTTTACTCAGTGTAAGATTGATTATCATGGTGGAGCTATCCCCGGCATGGGTCGGTTCGCCAACCCGCCTACTTCTGTGAAGGCGGATTTTGGATCCGTCATGGATGTGCTCAAGGATTTTTTGATGAGTAAGGCTCCTAAGTACGAGTGAAGGTTTTGAAAAGAACTTGCAAGCAAGTGACTTCGGCACTTACTTTGTGCTACTTTTGCTTACTTAAGAAGGTTGTTGACTTATTTCCATCATAAGTTTTGTGAATCTCTTTCTTTTTGGGATGAAGTGTAAGTTTTGTATAAATTAATATGCTAAAGTATTTGAGGTTTTGAACACAATTAGTCTTACTTATGGATTCCCGGCGTCTAATGACACTGCAACTACGTCAAGACATTGTGTGTTGCTAACCTGAATGAACTTGCTTGTCACGTTTAGCAGCTGATGGTTACTTGTACAAAGCTATTGCGTATCATGAAACATATAGAAAGGGACCGTGTTGCGTGGGTGTTATGCTTTGACTAGATAAAATTTGATTTGGACTGACGTGACATGAACCCCCTTGATAGGACGTTATTCCTCAGGGACCAATACTATATCAAATGGATTTTGCCATTTTGGTGGGGATGACGTGGAATGAACCTTCAGTTCACGTTTTCCACGCTTTATATGGTATTTTGGGAAACGCTGACCGTTTTATATGATGATGATGATGACAATAATCTAAGAGAGAAGAGCTTACGTGGATAATAGTAATGCTGAAATAAGGTTGAAATAAAGTTGAAGCGGCTGCGCCCGAGGCCCCTACTGCAATCACAGAACAAACGGATATTGTTACCTTTTCCTTTCCATCCTTGAAGTGTTTCTGCTTTTTCCTCATAAAACGGCTTTATATAACTAATACAAATTGTAATAATACAAAGTGAACAAGAAATGCTACCACCATATAAAGCAATGCGTTTTGGGCTCAAGATTCTGCGATGCATAAGGACGCAAGCCTGCCAGAATCAACTTCAGGTCAACTGTTTAGGACACAAGTTATGATCAGCATATTAATTTTATCCATCTAATACTATTACGTAATTGGCAATGCTAATCAATTTAATCCTTGAATGCAATGAGGAACAAATCTTGAAAAAGGGATACTCAATCAGAATACGGATACAGCATTTACAAGTACCAAGGATTTTCTTCAAATCAATTCGTAGATAAAAAACACCACAAAGTGACCAACGTTCCATACAAAGTACTACTACAGCACTGTCTTCGATCTGCATACCATCTAAATCAGGAATAATCATACAGGGAGATACCCTTATCATCCGACACACTAGCAAGCCGAGCACCTCGCCCGTCTGGCCGAAACGCCACTCCCCAAACCTGGTCTGTATGGTTGCTCATTGTCTGCACAGAAGCCCTCATTTGCAGATCCCAAAGTCTTACAGTTTTATCGCTTGAGCCTGTTGCAAGGGCAGCCCCATCTGGGCTCACATCCACAGATAATACCCAGCTAGCATGACCCGACATGTTCCCAACTAAAGCTTTCCCCTCAGCATCATACATGTGGACATTGGTATCATCTGAAGCTGTAAACAGTAGCCTTGGATCATAAGGAGAATAAACAAGAGACCTCACAGGCATGTAGTGGCCTTCGAGATGATGTAAGAATTTGCCTCGCTGTACGTCAAAAACAGAAATGGTGCCATCCATTGAGCCACAGGCAAGTCGTTTCCCATCAGGACTCCATGCAACTGACAGGACAAACTTCTTGCTGCCACTTTTGTCTGTGGGTTTGGATCCTCCTTCGGGACGAGGAATTGAGAGAGTGGCAAAAAGCTCCCATGTGTTAGTGTCCCAAAGCTTAACCGATGCACTACCTCCACCAGCAACTGCCAGAATGGCACCCTGAAGATAGAGAAATTTTCTCAATTACATAACCATTATAAGTATAGTTAAAAGCAGAGAATAATGTTTTCTGATTGAAATGCTCTGTTTTACTGGCACCGCAAGGCCTCAAGGCAACAAAATTGAATGATATCTGTTATAGAGAAAATATGTTGTGGAGCAGCAGTGTATTACATAAAAGGGCACATATTAGCACTGAGTCAACAAAATAAAGAACAAAATAATTGTAACAGCTCAGAGCGCAACAATTCATCATCTGTGAAGTTGTAAAAGGGCAAATAGCTCAGAGTGCAAGAATTCACAAATCACAAGGTACTAAATAATTCTAATAGCATCCAAATTTGGAAGATGTAACAAACCGCCCTATGCAAAGGAGAGAATAAAAAAAACAAGAAATGGCAAGCTAAAATGTTGAATACCAATTATACTAACACATGAAACTAAGCAGGAGCCAGAAATGTATACCTGAAAAGTGATTAATATGACTATAGAATCAAAGATTGGAAAACATCAAAATAATTATAATTGTAGATAACCAACTTATAGATACTTCGGATCATTGAATAGATACTTGATTAAGACAGAACCGCAGAAGAAATGGTAAGAGAATAGAAAATGCAATTACATATGTGCAGGAAAGAAACACTGTACAAATCATACTTAATCAAAATAACAAACACATAAAGAAAACTAGAAATAAACCAAACAAGGTCATGTGATGTAGATTATGAACTTTAAAAATTGCCGATGCAGCTATGCATGAATAACGAGAGAAGACAAAGGAAATTCTACCAACTTATATGCTACACTGATAGAGCTGAATGCCGATACCATGCTCACAAAACCCATTATCAAACCTAAAGTTCGAAAGGAAATGTTTTCGTGTAAGGATGGTTAAGCCTCATAATGAATGCTACTTATTTTAGTCTTATTAAACTCAATAAGACTCCATGTTGAACTAAATGTACTGGTCGATCAAGGACCAAGGACTTTATTGCTTTAACAACTACTGGTAACAAGTAACAACTAACAAATACGTTACAAATCCATGCAATAAACATTTAGATTGTAAATCTGTCGGCTTAGAATGGCTTAGTGGTTGGGTGTTACACTTAGAGCCTTGGAACGGTTTTATGAGTTTGATTTTGGAGGGAGGAAAGAGAAGGGGTTTGTAGGGTAAAATTCCACAAAAATCCTCACCTTCACATCCTTCCTCTCAAAGTCAAACCCACAAACACGCTGTTAGGGTTCACAAAAGTTTAATACAGGGTAATCTCATCAATATGAAGAAATGATAAATGTAAGAACACTAGCAGTTCTCTATGATTTTTACTTTTAAGACCGGAAATGATCACTTCCACAACGAAACTAAATAGCATATTGTTCAGCATGTAATCAAGCAAAGGTGGTGAACACAAAGGAAATCAGCAGAAATGATGTTTCTATAATTATAAGCCATCATTCTCATAGTCACAACAGAAACAAAATATAGCTTCCATCTAAATATTTCAATCTTAAATGGGAAAAAAAACTGTATTTTTAACCTAGTAGGTTTTAACTCCAAATCGAAGACAACGCTATGAATAATGCATACACTTCCTACGAAAGACATGAACCCTACAATGATCTACTAAACTGAGCTAAACCTAAAATTAAACCCAAAAAAGCTCAAAATTAAAAGGCCTCGTAAGAAGGAAAATTGAAATGACCTTAGGGTCGAAGCGCATTTGCCAGACTTCAGAGGGAGGAGCCTCGAGCGTGGCGATTGTGGCGTTGGAATCCACATTGAACACCCGAACAAAGCTGTCAAGCGAAGACGAAGCAGCGATCGAGCCGAGCGGGTGAGCCGCGACGGAAGCCACGCCGAGGCAGTGGCCGGTGTTGGTGCGCTCCAGGACGAGCTCATCGGAGCGCCACAGCTTCACCGTCTCGTCGAGGGAGCCAGTAAGAAGGAGCGGTGGTCGCGCGGCGGTTGCAGGGACCCACGTGACCGCCCAGACGGAATCGTCGTGGGCGTTGTCCTCCGATTTGATCCGCGCAAGTTTCATTGCTATATTGCTTTTGGTAAGTGCTTTTGCAAAGTGCTTTTTCCAACTTCCACTCCTGCTATTACTTCTACTACCTTCAACCTAGCTAGCACTTGAACTCTGGTTGACTTGGGCCTCTTTACTTTTTTGTTATTAGGCCCATTTATGTGGTCTCACTCCTAAGTTCTGAAGATGTTTTAATTTAACTCTTTTTTATTTTCCATGGATTTTAATAATTATGCCAATTCATGAAACAATAATTTGTTGATTTGAAATGGTTATGTTGTTATAATTATAATAATAAGAAAAAGAAGCAACAACATATGTGATGTAATAATGTATATAAATGGTGAGAACCAGAAGTATATGGTCGAGCACAAAATCCACTAGAGGCTAGGCTCTAACAGGATATCAAAAAGCACAATTAGAGCCCTAGTTATACTTACACCTCAATTATTTATTCATTATTACTAAAATATAAAACTAAACATTTAAAATGTAGCAAACAAATCCAAGACGCTGAAGAAACCATGTTTCCTTCAGTGGGCTTCTAATTAGTGTACTAAAAAACCACAATTAGGGCCCGAAAATCTTCAGTCTTTCTACAAGTCATAGTCCCTTAATGGGCCTGGGCCTGGGAAGCCCTGTAACTTGTTCTCCAGTCTCTCCTTCATGGACTTGAGCTTTTCCAGCTTCCACTCGTTTTTGAGCTTGGCGATGAAAGTTGTAGCCTTGGTGTCCACGTCAGCGTCCTCCATTTCTGGACACTCCATCTCCGGCGATTTGAATTGTGGCGGAGGCGAAGGCGGAACCGGACTCCGACGAACCTTTTCGGTTGTGTTTGCTGCCGGCATCAACCGCAGGGGAGTTGGCGCTAAAACTGAAAGGACCTTGTTGCCCTTGCATAGTCCCTTTTTGAACAAACTGCGAAAAATCGTAGAAGATTTCTTCTTCCTCTTCTTCTGATTCCATACCAACGAAGCCCAAGCCATTGCAATTTCCTTCTTCATGCTTCTCTTCTTTTTCTCACTCTTCCCGTCCTTACTCTCCGATTCCTCCTCCACCGCCGGCTTCTGCGGCGGAGATGTTGGACGATGAGGTTTCGGTGACTTTACTCGCGGCGGCGTCGATGAACGAGTTTCAAAATTTTCCGCTGGAATCTCCTTTACATTATCTTCTTTTTCATCTCCTCGCCGCCGTGTGCGGTTGTTCACGGGAATCTCAGAGCACCGAGACTTGTAACGGTCAGTACCGGTTCCGCACGACGATTGGGAGCTTAAACTGCGGTGAAAGCTAGTGGTTCTTCGTGACCGGCTATCCCCGGTTGCCGGTGACTGCAAGTGAATAATGGGAGGGGCATGATAGGTATTATCCCTCTCTTCCAACTCGTATGATGAGAAATCGAACCATTGGTGCGAAATAACCGAAGTGGTAAACGCGTGTCGTTGTTGTTGGTACGGGGTGCACGATACGTCGTCGTTTTTCTTAGGGAGGACCCCGAAGAATATGACAAATAGAAAAATGAGGATAATATTGAACGAATCCCATTCCCATGTTTTGTTGAGATCACAGAGAGTGAAGAGGATGAAGGATAAAGCGAAGATAAGCATTGGAGTGCTCATGACTCACCAGTAAGGATAGTGGAACTGCCATTGGCGGAGGATGAACAATCTTACTTATAATTTTGAATTTGGGATGATTTTAGTAATCTTCTGAATCATGTCACAAATAAATATCTTGACTTACTCTATCTTATCCCATTTTTTAGTTTTGTTTCTAATTTATTGCTGTTTTTGGTATACATGATCTGAGTTTTGATTACATGACTTTGCCCTTGATGATATTCATTAAGTGTTGTCCAATCTTGAGTTTTAACGTCAAAAGATTTTGTGTGGGCGAAACAACATGTTATCTCTGCAAAATACGAATGAATAAATTAAATGTGTTATATATATTCTGTTAACTTCCTTTAAAGCATCGAAATTGCTGTGGGCGAAGTGTGTGTCCATGTGTTGAAGGGAGACAGATATTTTGTGTTGTAATTACAATGAAAAGAATACAATGCCACCTTAAATTCCAATTCCAATTCAAGTGTTAACATAATATCTAACCAATGTCTTCTTATAGACTTATAGTTTAACACTTAAACTATTTTTATATGCATATATAGAAGGCTAATTATGTTTACTAATGTTACAATATTTGATTTGATAATTACATTAAAATTTATTTCAATATATATGTATATAAAACAAAATATTATATCAAGCCAAGAAAAAAGAATATATCATCAAGCTAAGTATTTATGGTTTATAACAAGGATTTAATTTTTATGCTAGTGTAAAACTTTTTTATACAATCATCTTATCATGTACTGCCACGTCAGCCGTGATTGTGTTTTTTCTCTCTAACATTACCTGAAAAGTCATATAAACGAAATGTTCTGATTGGACGAAAATGTAAAAAGTATAACAACCCAAACTCTTATACAAATGAAAACATACAAACAAAATTATTTTACACTGATGTTGCATCAAAATTAAACTCTTATAAAAACCCAAACTTTAGCTTCGGGGCTGCGCCATGATAAAAAAAAATGGGCCTATTTTATTAGTATATACAATACTTAATGGGGACATTAATCAATGCCACATGACCAAAAATCTCAAGCCCAAAAAAATCTCTACAAAAAAATTAGAGAGTGAGAGAGGAAAAAGTGGTAGGGTTCATTGGAAGGAAGGAAGGGTTAATTGGAGCAAAGCAAAAGTAAAAAACCCTAGCTCCCTTAAACCCTCTTCTCTTCTACCTTATCTTCAAATTTAGAGCGAGCAAATATGGTTTGGTTTCAGTGCGAAGATTGTGGAGACAACCTCAAAAAGCCCAAGTTGCAGGGTCACTTCCGAACCTGCTCAGCTTACAAGGTTCTTTTTTTTCACTTCATTTCATTTGCTTCTAGTGAATTTCATGGTGACTTGTGCGTGAATTTGGTGCGATGCTTAATATACATGTGATTTAATGTTATGCAGTTATCGTGCATTGACTGTGGACAAATATTTGGGCGTGACACTGTTCAGGACCATACTCAGTGTATTACGGAAGCGGTGCGTCTCTTATTCTAACTTTGGTTGTTCTGGATGAATCATCATCCCCTTGTCTCGCTTTGATACATTGTGAATGATCCTATTTGTGATTTTAGTATTCTGTAATTGAATCACGAGTTACTTAGAGTAATCCTATTTATGATTTAGCATTCTGTAATTGAATCATGAGTTTACTTACCTTAGTTTTAGTTCTTTGTTTCCCCCAAAGTGAATGTTTCCAAAAAGTGATTGCTGGCATTTCTTCCTCTTGTTGTTGGAGCTGAGATTGTTTACTTTTAGTCTTGATACTTGTTTTTTATCTGGTTTATCCTTTACCATTTGGCAGCGCATTCGGATTTTGGATAAAATTTTGAATATATGTAGCAATCCGTTTTCCCACCTTTTATTTTTAACTTTATTTTCAGGAAAAGTATGGTCCAAAAGGCCAAGGGAACAACACTGCAACTCCCAAGCCTAACAAGGATGGCAACAAGCAAAGGCCTGAAGTTGATATTAATGTGGGGCTATCTGAACGACCTCCATGGTTTTGCAGGTATATAATTTATTGCTTGCTGTCACTTGTAAGGTAATTGTTTTTTCTGACTCATTACACCATACTTTTTTGTGTCTTTGTAGTCTATGTAATACACAAGCTACAAGTAGGCAAACACTTCTTCTCCATGCTGATGGAAAGAAACATAGGGCAAAAGCCCGAGCATTCCATGCTTCAAAGCAACAACCAGCCCAAACAGATAAATCTGCCCCTGATGCAAAGATTGCAGAGGAGACTGCTCCTCAAAATGAGGGTAAAGACAACAAAAATGCTGAGCAGCCAAAAGTCCAAGAGTCTTCTGAACACAATAACTTGAAATCAGTGGATGAAGTTTCCTCAGCGAAAAAGAGGAAACTTGAAACGTTGGAGGGTGACCTTGTTAAAAAAAGCAGGAATGGCACTTCAGTTGACATGGGAAATGGGGAAGTAATTCAGGGTGAAGGAGAAGAAGCAGCAAAAGGAGGGAACAATGTCAAAAGTAAAATAAAGTGGAAGAAGTTTATCAAATCCGCCCTGAAATCTGTATGTACTTTAAATGTTAAAATGAAACCCTTTCTTGTTTTGTGGTTGATCTAGCTCTGATGTTATACTGATCTTATCGTATATTTTGAGCTTGAAAAGATAATATAGAATTAATGACTTTAAGATGGACCTAACTAGAACTAGAACTTCTACAGTGGCATATATACTGAGCTTGCTCAGCTTTGCATTTGTCAATGTTGTTGTGTAACTCTAATTTTTCTACTGCACTTGAATGTGCTTGCTTTTTGCTTGTGACAGCATCCTGATGGAACTTTGAAGATGAAGAAACTGAAAAAAGTTGTCCTCGAAGCACTCCATGAATCTGGCATTGTAGTGGATGAAAGTGAATTGAGTGAGGCACTTCAGCAGAAGGTAACTCCATTCATTTGACTGTGTTTGTATCAACTTGTTGTTCTTTAAAAGAAAACTAATATAGGTTTTCTTATGAAAAATTGTGTGTTGACAGATAAACTCCAGCTCCAGATTTACTGTTGAGGACAAGTATGTGCGATTGGCGGCCAAAGACTGAAAACATTAGTTATTATTCTTATGCTTTCTGAGTCCTTGGAATTTTTTTGAGAAACTCTTGCTGCGGGATCCTTTGTATTTTGGAAGCAGGGGTATTGTGGGAGAGAAGTGCAGCTTGTATTCACCCCCTACTCCCCAAGATTTCTCCCAGAAAAATTTTGTGAACGAATACTATATTATTGTTTTGCTCAATGATTCAAATGTTTTGATATTGAGGAAAAACCAGAGAAAAATCAAGACAGATACTCGGGCTAGATTTTTGTTTAGAATCAAATAGATGTAGAATTTTTTGCTGAACATTGATGTTCTTGATTAAGTGAACTTAATTCCGCTGTCAATGTGTGATTTTTGTTCAAGGGAAGTTTCGGTTGAACATATGATTGTATTGAAATTTGAAATATCTTGCTAATGCCTATCAAAGTAAATTTCTATATCCAAAGTATATAATAAATCAGAGCAGCAGGTTGAGTACTTTTTATCAAAAGGTTTCTGAAATTGGTATACTATTATATCCAAAGTATGTAATAGTAGCAATGCACTCGAACATATTTTATTATGCAAAATAACATGTACAGCAATTTCAGTATACCTAGGGTTTTTTGAAACATCACTAGTAAAATTTTAAGAAATCCATGAACAACAAAACAGATTTGTTGTGAGTATACATCAATTCACAAATCATAAAATTAAGGGATATGTCGTATCATCATTCTCTC
The DNA here is from genome assembly GCA_013621005.1 of Aeschynomene evenia. Lineage (NCBI taxonomy): Eukaryota > Viridiplantae > Streptophyta > Magnoliopsida > Fabales > Fabaceae > Aeschynomene > Aeschynomene evenia. Next base: position 29,814,678 of record CM024263.1, on the reverse strand, counting down.
AACAGTCATTACATTGTACAGCCGATAGATTTGCTGCAGTGAATTATTACTTCACCAGCAATTTGTCTAATTTTCTGCAGTGCCTTTCTTTTTCCACCTATTTTGAACTTCTCATATACATATGTCCAATTGATATATATGTATGTGCTTCTCAAATTTCACCTTGGCACTTAAATTAGATTTGGGGGGACCACCATCTTAGCAGAAGAATGGCTGCTAGTATCAGCAATGCTACAGTGCATATCATTGCCTGCAATTTTATCACCATGCCAATTCAGAAAACCATGAAGCAAAGCAAAAACACAATAACACATGATGATATCTGCAATGTCAATATGTCATAAATAAATGAACTTGGATATCAAGGACAGCCATAACCAAATTGAAGTGCATTCCTCACTATTTTAAAGCTGTTCAAATTCATATTGCTTGATCAATTTTTGCGCATATTTGGATCAACTCATCGTTGTATTCCATACAACTTACAATTAACATCCTAGTCATAGATCTTTTCAGGAAAAAAGTGACTATTTCCCCCTATGGGTATGTTTGGTTGAGAGGTAACAGTAGAGGGTAAAATTTACTTGAATGAGCTATATCTGTAAAATAACACATGAAACTCAATTCAAATAAATTTTACCCTCCAACCAAACACACCCTAAAAGCTAAGCTTTTACCAAATGTGCACTTAGTCCTTTGGCTTGTCTACTTGAATCATGCATGTTCAATCAAAGTGTTTTATCCATGGAATCTTAGCCTTTAAACTTGATTTTAAAATGTTTATCATTTCTCAGTTTCATTTACTTCTCTGTATTACCATGCCAATCAAACAACCCTATTTGACAGTTAAATCTAGTGAACAACATTAACATTTGGTAATGCATGCATCAACAAACACACTAGAGTCATAAACAGCATAAACAGCCGGGAAGAGCGCAGAGAGATTACAGCAATTGCAGAAGCTCCTAGTCCTGCTCGTTCCCTAGGATCCTTCCTATAGTGATTTCCAAAGTAGAGAATTGTTGCGTAATACCACATTGGCGGGCATAGAATTCCGAAAAGAAATCTGAGATATAACAGACAGCCATGAGATTGAGACAAGATGAAGAAACTGAGGAAGAGCATTGATAAAATTACTTACGAGAACCATCCAATTCCACATCCAAAAAATGGAAGAGGTTTGTCATAAATACCCATTTGGTAGTCCTCTGTATCTCTAAGTAAGGCATACTTTCCCTTTCCGTAGCCTGCCATGGACATAAAAGTTGTGAATATTTTAGGCGAAAAAAAAAGAAGAAAAAAGTTCATAGAACTAGTAATAATGTTTCATCTCAAGATATATTCACACATCATTAACAAATAATAATGTAACCTTTAAATGAATTGTTTCGAGCTGATGGCCTTAAAAGGTCAAAATGCTTATTATTATCAGAGATTGGCCTAGCCAGTTCCACATTGTTTTTCAAATCAACCGTCTCTTGCAACCTTGCATCTGCAACACAAAAGGAAATCATTTCATGGGAAGTAAGTGCATTGAGTTGTGTTATTTATTCCCAAGTTCCAAATGTCCCTATTTTAATTGTGAATGCAGTTCTATTCTCAAAGTGGATAGTCTGAAAACCTATCAACTTGATAAGTATATAGGTGACAAAGCTTGTTCTGTAGCAAAAACCATGCTGCTTTCCTTGGTAATGTAATACATGACAGGATGTTGCACACATTGGAAAGAATCAAAGAAGCGATAGATAATCAAGTACCATTTTTAATAAGCAAAAGCAAATGTATTTGTATCCATGGGAGTTAATTGTTAACAATAAGAAAAACATTTGAGTACCTTTATCCATAGCTATTGGGGTTAAGTTTGCACACTCAATCCTCTAGCTGATCAAATAACCCTCAGAATACCTGTTTTGCAAAAAAAATCCAACATGTTAAGATAGAAACATGATTTGTATGAGACTAGAATGTTTCCACTTAAAAGAATACAATTGGAAACAGAACATTTAGCTCTTGCAAGATATAGGTAAGGTGATCTGAGGACTTTGTGAAATAGACCATCCCATATTCTGAGAAATACAAAGATGTTTTCAACAAATGCAAGTGCTGCATGCATTAATGTTTTCAGATCTTCAATTGTTATGATGAATCGGGAATTCTGCGTATTCTTCCAACCACACAAGAATTTTAACTGTTACAAAACAACCTTTGGTTTTGGTTTTTGGTACGAAACACAGGCATCTGAATCAACAAAACTATTCACTTCTGAAAACCCAAGCTTATTGTTTAAGACACTACTCACGCATTCTATGCAAAAATGGATATCATAGCTGGAAAATCTCAGCATATAGATGGTATTCACACCTACCAATTCAGAATCTTAGGTCACAGAAAAGTAAACTCATTGGAATTCTATTAGTCTATTACCTAGCTTGGATTAGACAATACATGTGACAACATACCAAAGAAAGTAATGGGCAACCCAAAAAGACAATTTCTGAATCTACAGCAATCATCAAGGAAGAATAATCTTAGATATAAGATATGTGGAAGGGAAAAAAAAAAAAGGAAACTTTTTTCTGCATCATAAGGAAAGTTTGGAATTTTGGAATACCCATTAGGAAAAAAAAGGGGGGAGAACCAGAGAATCAAGCAAACAAAAAAAAAAGAGAGAAGTTAAGGAGATACTAGCCTTGGTAGAGCAACAAATTGAGGCTCACTAATCAGGAACTGAAAGTAACCGAAAAAAAGAGGCACTTTGCGGTGTTCAACTCAACATAAAAAGCAATTGGTGCTTCTTTTGCAATTCATCTGTTTTTGGAGCAATTCGTTCCTTCAGCATTAAACAAATGAAAGCTGAACTGAATTGACTATCTTCACTTCTCTATCTGTCATCTATACCCCTCTCTCTGTCTGTCTTGAGTTAATGTGAATAATCATATGGAAATAAATAAACCAAAAAAAAAAAAAAAAAGTAAAATATAATAAGTGGCTTTATAATAGTAATTAAATAAATAAATGTTGGCTTTTCCTTCTCTTCAAATGATGAAGTTTCAGTTATTTACGCATAATATTATTCCTTGGCTGCTTTCACATGTTTTTTCTTCGGTTCTTGTCCTGTCTCCTTAATTTTCAAACTTATTGTTTGGAAAATATCAAAATAAAATAAAATATGGAAATAAATTATTTATGACCGACTCTAATCTATTAAGCCCATGAGTTGACTTCAGTTTTTTTCTGCATAATGACGCCCTTTGATTGGTCTGCGGGTGTAAAGTGTTTGGTGGTTGTGAAATCAATTTATTCACCTTTGCCTTTATTTATTTATTTATTACTATTATTATTATTATTATTATTACTATAAATTTGTATTATTGCCGGCAATAAATGCATTTCGGAATTACGGGAGTGTCAAAAACTCTTAAATTTATTACTTTTAAAAATAGAATATGATCATGCCACCTAATATTCAGTAATGAAAATTACTCCATTAAACAAAATAAACTTACTCTGCTTTGGTTGTACTTAAGTCTTTCATTCATTCATTGAAATATTAAATTTTGTGATTGTGAAATATTATCATCATCTCATAAATGTTTGAATGCATTATGACAAAGGAAGCTATGACAAAAGAGTATATTGGACCCCATTCAATTATATATATTATATAAAAATTTGCTACACCTAATAATTAGGTTGGTTTACAATACAACATGCATTTTATGAAATTAAATATATAATAATTGTTTACATTAAAGATACCAAACTATAATTCATAATAATTCAACAATCATCTCAATAAGTTCGCTGCACTTTTTCTTATAAATTCATTCTAATATGGAAGTACATTGAGGAAAAAAGAAACGTACGAGTTGAATTGAAACTATATAAATAATGTCTGAGGTATTATATAAGTTAATAATGGTTGCATGCGTGATTATGCTTACTTAAACCTTATCTTGTAGAGATTAATTAAAAAGAGATTAAAGTATGAATGAATAGTCAGATATGTCAGCTTTTGACTTGATCAATCAACTTTAAAGCTAAGATGAAAGTGTGGATGCATTGCTATGAAAAACAGTAAAACTTGAAAACTGGTGGAGTCATGCGTGTAAGCAACAAATGTGGGTTTAGTTTAGGCTTTTTGTTTACTTGGAATTTCATCTTAGAATTAGAAAAACACTCTATACAATCTGTACACATGTATCACTTGCTTAGACAATACTAATAAATAAATTGTGTTAAGTACTCCTTCAACATCAGAATTGCCTATTCCTCACTCAACCATACTCTTCCCAAATCAGATTATAGTTCTATTCTTTTGCATTTCCAAACAAAGAAATTGGTCAAATTTATACAACTATGAAGCTATTCGCTTCTATTAACAGCTCCGTTGTAGTCTAGTTGGTTAGGATACTCGGCTCTCACCCGAGAGACCCGGGTTCAAGTCCCGGCAACGGAATATTCTTTTTTTCTTCCGACAAAACAAAGCCAGGCTTTATTCACTACTTGCACTGAGCCCAAAATATACTCATCGAGGCCCAATATTATGGGCTACGGGTCCATAAGAATATACTAGTGAGGCCCAATAATCAAAGCCCATCACGGAGATTCATCTGGAATGATGACACGACACCTATTTCGACTCTTGTCGTGAACGTTCTTCTTCTTTCTCTCTCTCTCTCTCTCTCTCTCTGCTTTTGTCTGTGGCATTCTCTGGTGTGTTCTGAAACTGCGTGACCCTCTATTATTTGAGTGCACTTGTTGAGGAAGAGAAAAAATCGAAGCTTTGTGTGTTTGTTGGAGTGAATAATAATGGGTGAAGCTGTTAGAGAAGTTAACACTCTTTATCATCATCATCATCAACAGAATGGAGCAACCAATGATCATAATCAGAGCCTTGAACTTGACATATACCCTTTGAGCAGTTACTATTTTGGAGCCAAACACTCCATTCCTTTCAAGGATGAAACTTTAGCTGATCGTCTTTCCAGGATGAAATCCAAGTTCGTCTTTTTTTTTTCCTGCCCTTTTGCTTTTGATCAATTTGAACGTATCTGTTTGGTTTTGTTTTTTCTTTTTAAAATCTTATTTTGGTATATAATTTGAATTTTAGCTATGCTTCTAATGGAATCCGGAATTGCGTGGAAGCTGTCATTCTGGTTAGTTACTTTTGCAACTCAGTGACTCACATATTTGATTCCATGTTCATTTGTTTGACCATAGAATATATATATTCCTTAGTTTTATTGATCAGTTCTGAGGTTGAAGAAGTATTTTATGATTCAGTTGATTGAGTAGTTCTAATGGAATCAAAGTAGGAGTGTACTTGTTATACTTGTAAGCTAGATAAGGCCATTCATTTGTTGCTATTTTTAAGAAAATAAGAGTAAACCCCAAACTGGTCCTTGACAATTTTCTTGTATTTTCGTGTCGGACAAGTTGGTCCCTAACAATTAGAAATACCCGACTCAGTCCCTCACAATGTCAAACCTCGGACACGCTAAGGTCCCTAGACGGATTCCGTAACGTTTGTCCTACGTGTCAGTCCAACACAGTGCACCTATGCTGACTTGGCCATTTAATGCTTGAAACGACATCGTTTCGTTAGAAATAATTAATATTAAGCATGTTTGTTGTTGGATTTGAGTCACAAATCACCACATCCTCAGTAGCAAAAGATGTTTAATGTTAATTATTTCTAACGAAACGACGTCGTTTCAAGCATTAAACGACCAAGTCAGCACATGTACACTGTGCTGGACTGACACGTAGGACAAACGTTACGGAATCCGTCTGGGGACCTTAGCGTGTCCGAGGTTTGACATTGTGAGGGACTGGGTAGGGTATTTCTAATTGTTAGGGACCAATTTGTCCGACGCGAAAATTGTCAGGGACCAGTTTGGGGGTTTACTCAGAAAATAAATATAATATGTCATGTCTCAGTTATAAGTAAATGGAATTGCTCAAGGAATGTATTACCCTCTTGCACCTTCTCAACTGGAATTCCTTGTTTGAATTCTTCTCATCCTTAAATTCCTCAGTGTTGTATGATCTCGAAGTTCTTTGCCAATAACTACTTGTCCAATATGATTCTGTGCTGACAGAATGTAAGTAACTATTCTTTGAACAGGTTGAGTTGTTCAAACATCCACATTTGCTGCTGTTGCAAGTTAGAAATTCCATCTTTAAACTTCCTGGTGGCCGCTTAAGACCGGGTGAATCAGGTAAGGAAGGAAGTTGTGAAAGATTGAGATGGAAGACTAAGTCTTCATTTGAGAAATTTTTCTTGCATTTTTACTGAAGTCAGGATTCTGTGAATTTCCAGATATTGATGGATTGAAGCGTAAGCTGGCAAGGAAACTTTCTGTTACTGAAGATGAGGATGGGACCGAATGGGAGGTATTAAACTTGTCCTTTTTTCAATTATTTGTCACCATAACCTCACTACACAAAGATAATCTAAACTCCATTCTACTTGATTTAGGTGGATGAATGTCTTGGAATGTGGTGGAGGCCTGATTTTGAAACATTGTTGTATCCCTACTTGCCACCCAATGTGAAATTGCCAAAGGTAATTGATTGAAATGGTTTTCATTATCTAGTGAAAGATGCACTAGTCTCATAGTCTTGTCTCATCGTGTAGGAGTGTACAAAACTCTTCCTTGTGAAGCTTCCAGTGAGTCGAAGGTTCATTGTGCCAAAGAACCTAAGGTTGCTTGCAGTACCATTGTGCCAAATTCATGAAAACCAGAAGGTAAATATTTAGATTGTTTGGATATTATGTGTAGTGCACAAGCAACAGAATCTAGCCTCAATCTAGTATTTTGTATCAGCATGTGGCTGCCAATATTAGAAGTTAAAAACAATGTTTTCCTTTTTACTAACTATGGTGATTGTGGTTATGGTTTCACATTCTGCTGTTCTGGTAGTACTATGTTTCCTGAATGCTATATTGTTCTGTTGGTGGTTATTTTCTGTCATGTCCTTTTTTCTTTTACCCTGAGTTAATGTCAGGGTTGACGCCTTGACTTTTCCATTTGCAGACATATGGACCAATCATATCAGGTGTCCCACAGTTGCTCTCAAAGTTCTCATTCAACATGCTCGAATCTTAATTCCTGATCTTTGACCTGTTTACCATCCTCAGTGAAGTGATCTCATTCTGTATCTGTCTGTTACAAAGATTTTGCTCCTTAGCATCAGCTATTTGTATTATATACAGTGTCTGAAAATAGGCTTGACACTACTTGTATATATCAAAGCTTTCCATAGTCTAAAAGAATGATATTGCAATGTTTTTTTCCCTCTTGGTCTCTGATATTGTAATGTTGAAACCAACAATATATATGTTATTTCACGGTTGGGTTGAAGATTTTCCATTTAGTTGCAACCTTCCTTTCATTTACGCCTTTACCTTTTTCACATAACATGATAATAGTATAATACATACACATGCCCCACCAATTTTAAACTAAACATGTTAGTGTAGTTTAATTAGATTGTTATATTGATTCCTAAACATTTGCTAAATTGGTGAGCACCATTTAGTAACCAGTTTAAAAAGCTGTTTAGTAAGTTACAAGAAATGATTCTTCTATTTCCAAGAGGGACCATTTGTTGCTTTAAGCCAACCTAAAAATGGTGGCTATTAATAAACTCCATTGGGAGACATACTTCAGTTGCAGTTGCAGAAAATATTGTACTACTAGACAAACTATTCCCACTTTGGCATTTATTGGTCTAAACAAACATCAAACTTGTTATTATTTTGATTGGAACACAAAGAGATAGAGAGCCCCACCCTTAATGAAAATGATTTTAGGGCTAATCAATCAACTTGATCTGCAAAGAAAGTTTTTCAAACAATAATAATAATTCAGTCATGGTTCTTTCTACCAATTTTTTCCAACCACGTGTTTTCTCAGTACCTTCCCTTTGAAGATTTTCTATATACTTTTGTGGAGATTATTCACCGGTTCTCTTAGTTTCACACAATTCTAGTGTCCATGAATTGCTTTGGAATTTAAACAATAACAAGTTGAGAAATAAATAAATAGATACAAACTGGTTTATGTAAGACTGTGGACTAGATACAAGTCATAAATTGTTTTGGTTTGGCTTGAGTATTAATTGAATCATAGTCATCTAATACTAATGGTAATAACATTAGGTTTATGTCATACTAGTACTACAACTTAACAAGCCACGTATTAAATACATGTCATTCAACGTTGGAAACTTGAAATGATATCAGAGTATTTGCGTCATAATAGATAGAGAGAGAGAAATTAAACTTGAAAAAAACTAAAGGTACAACTAGTGTGGTCAATTAGGATGCCAATTTATTTAATATTTGTGAAAAAAATTAAAATCAAAAGTATAAATTAAATATTTGATAATAACACTAAATTATTTCATTTCATTTTTAAATCAATTGGCTACTTGGTCGGCACTTATTATTATACTTGTCAATAGGCTATTTCTTTTTCAGTATAAATAATCTTAAGTAAAAAACATACTTTTCTTTAAAGAGTTGGCAAGAAAACTAAAAAAGGAACAGTAAACCTGCTATGCCACTCAATTTTATAATGATACAAATTCATAGATCAAAACAAGCTATAGCTACTATTATTTGAGTATTTTATTCTTTTTATCATTTTTAGCAATTAAATACTTAAAAAAGAACCAAAAATTTTATATTATTAATCTTTTTTCGGTGGAAAAAGATATGAGTTATCACAATGTGATATATGAGCATTTATCTGTAAGTGTGACAGAGAATTAAGAAAGAAAAAACAAAGAAAGAAAAGATGAACAAAATGTTTTCTGGGACCCTTTTTGCAAAATACAAGTCTGAAAAGTCAACAAGAGTCTCCATCTTCAGAGCAGCTTCTTTTTCTCCATCCTTCTCTTCGTCAATGGTGACTGCTCTCTCACCCAACCAATCGCATAATTTTAATAATTTCTAGTACCTTAAAAGTGAAACCCCCAAATAAAGCTTTCATTTTTAACTTAAAAATACTAATATATACTTTATGGTATATACTATCTTTGTTTGATTATATATAGTCTTATTACTGTAAAGTTTTTATCTTTTTCAAAAACAAGTGAGACCCTGAAAGAGGAAGTGAGTGATCCCTTACCATAATCATCATGAAGAAGGGAGTATTGGGTCCAAGTCTCAAGCTCTCTGTGCCTGCATCTGATCAAGCTTCTTTTTCCAAGTTCCTGTGAGTACTCTCTTTGTTTGTGTGTGTATATATTTTTTGTTATTATTATGCATATTTGTGAATGTGATTGATTGTGGTTTTTTTTGGGAATTTGACTAATTTGGGGCTATGGGGTGTGAAACTGTAGGACTGAAAGTGGGACTTTTAAGGATGGGGATCTGCTTGTCAACAGGGATGGAGTCAGAGTTGTATCTCAGAGTGAAGTTGAAGCTGTAGCTTATTTCCCTCAACACTCTCCTTTTTGGTTTTTTAATCTTTTTCATATGTTATCTTTGCACCTATTTGTGTTTCTTTATTTGTATTCCTTCAATATTTAATCAGTTGGATTGTTTAGGTGTTTCTTCTTTTGCATTTCATCTATTGGATCTAATGAATTGCCTTATTTGGTGTGAAGGGGTTTCTGATTTTTCTGTAGGTTCCTTGTTTTCATGTTTAGAAACCCAAATGGAATGGAGCATAGTTTCTTAGATTTTGCTAACTGAACCAAATATTGTTAAAGAATTTATTGTCTGCTAGAAATGTCTCCTCTTGCTTGCTTTTTGTACTTATCAGAAGTCATCCAATTCTTGAACACTAAATACTAGCAATAGGTTTCCTGCAATTTAATTTTAGGTTTTCTTAATTTGGTCACAATATCCATGCTGGTTGAATTCTGTAAATATGTCATATATGGGTTTTTACTGTCTCTGTGATGTTTTCAGCCACCACCAATCAAGCCAACAGACAATCAGTTAAGTTTGGCAGACATAGACACAATCAAAGTGGTTGGAAAAGGAAATGGAGGGGTAGTGCAGTTGGTGCAACATAAATGGACTAATCAGTTTTTCGCATTAAAGGTATACTTTTCCTGCATTCTGCATAACTTGCTGTAGGTTTGTGTCTTGTTTCCTCTCATTTTTCTAGTCAATTTATCTTTGTATTGACATTGTCTACACACATCTCATACTTTTTATCGTAATGCCATTCCATCTCGATCATGTACATTTCATGGAGCTCTGAAATTTAAAACTTGTTCTCTTCATTCAATTCCTGCACCGCTTATGTAATAGCTTGAAAGACTACTCCTTATATATAATAATTTTCCAAATCTTGGTACTTGAACTTATGAACTAACTACTTTCCCTGCATATTCACATCCACTATGTTCTTTTCAGGTAATTCAAATGAACATCGAGGAGTCTATGCGCAAGCAGATAGCACAAGAGCTGAAAATTAATCAAGCAGCACAATGTCCTTATGTTGTGGTCTGCTATCAGTCATTCTATGATAATGGTGTCATATCAATCATCTTAGAGTACATGGATGGAGGGTCCTTGGCGGATCTTCTGAAGAAGGTTAAAACCATTCCGGAGTCTCATCTCGCAGCCATCTGCAAACAGGTAAAGGAGTAAGAAATTGTACTTCAAATTTTCACCCGCAGTTGTTTTCTCTGAATCCTAAATAGGATCTGATCCCTTTCTTCTATTTTTTTATGATGTAGGTGCTGAATGGTTTAATGTATCTTCACCATGAAAAACACATTATCCACAGAGACTTAAAACCATCAAATTTGCTGATAAATCATAGAGGTGAAGTAAAAATTACTGACTTTGGTGTGAGTGCAATTTTGGAAAGTACATCTGGTCAAGCAAATACTTTCATTGGCACATACACCTATATGTCTGTGAGTAAACTATGCAATATATGTATCATTTTTCTCTGACTATGAAGGCATAAACTGTCGCCCAAAATTTAACTTTCACTCTATCAATTTACAGCCAGAAAGAATCAATGGATATGGAAGCCAACATGGCTACAACTACAAAAGTGATATATGGAGTTTGGGATTAATACTGCTGGAGTGTGCTTTGGGGCAGTTTCCATATACACCACCGGATCAAAGTGACAGATGGGAAAGTATTTTTGAGCTTATTGAAACCATCGTCGATCAACCTCCTCCTAGTGCTCCATCTGAACACTTTTCTCAAGACTTTTGCTCATTTATCTCAGCATGGTAATTGTTAAGTTTGCTTCCGTTATTAGTTGTGTACAATCTCAAGAATCTTGACCCGCCAAAATGTAAAATGTAAAGCATATGTTCTACCTACAAGCACGAAGCCTGAGTTTTTAAGTCATCTTTTATAATTTCTGTGTTTAAAGATGTTATGGCACCTTCTATCACTCTTCAGTTGGTCAGTTTAATTTGTTGTGTATTTCATGTGTCGCAGTGTGCTTTATATGAGACTTCTGATCTTCCTTTTTCAATGTTCTCTTTGTTTAGCTTGCAGAAAGATCCAGCAAATAGGCTTTCGGCTCAGGAGCTTATGGTATGTCTAAATCTTATATCTACCTACATATACCATGCCCATTTATCTTCCTGATGGTTTATGTCTGATTGAAACTTCAGAGACACCCTTTCATCGGCATGTATGATGACTTGGATGTGGATCTTTCAGCTTACTTCTCCAATGCAGGATCTCCACTTGCAACTTTATAAAAGCTGGTATGTTCCATTCTTGAAACAGTACAAAACTTGCATTTCTGAAGGGTGCAAGTTGCAACTTGGCAAGTATAAATACCACCTGATATGTTGTAACTGTAGTTTTGATTCTTTCTTTTTCCTTTTTTGTTTTGTAGAGCAGTGCAGTGCAGCGGTGGCAGGTGAATCAAAGAAACCAGCTCCTAGAGTTATGTCAAAGAATCTGTATTTTGTTTTGAGTGATTGGATTTCATGAGTTTGTTGAGACTCTTTATGTAAGGACCAAAAAATTTGCAACGATTGGCAGTTCATGAAGAAATTTAATGATCACGAGTATTAAAAGATCAGTTGCAACAAAAATGTTTGAACTTAATATGATTGCAGCAAAATGTGTCACCACAGTTTAACTAAGATGCAGATCATATGTGATCTAATGTACAACTTATAATAGATACAAGTTCTTCTGTCAGGCTTGTCCCTATCGACCATAAAAAATTTAAGGTATTGAACTGATAATGCTTGTAATCACTCTCTAAAATCAGCAATTTGGGTGAACATACATTTCCTCCAGTTATATTTGAGAGACTAATATTTGGCTAAAGCTTGTGAAATGGCATTATTAGTCTTGGTGGTTACATTGTTTGGAAACCACTAGTGTGTGGTTCCAACTTCAAGGTGTACAAATATAACGATGTTTTGAAAATTTTACTACTTTTCTGATTCTTGGAAAGATCTGAGTCATAGAGACCTTATCCAGGATGAAGAAGGTAAATCATTCATTACATATAACTTACTTTAGCCCTGTGAAAAACTGTTGGGCTAAATATGCTAATGACTGCGAAAAATAACTGCAAATCAATAGAATAACCGAAGATATTCCAGATGTAAAGCATATTCTAGAAACATGTTCTATGCTTTTTTCTTAAATTTTCTTTGAGCCTTCAAGTCTATCACAATTACAGAGATGTTATCTTTGCTTCCCCTTTGGAGGGCAAGCCGTGAGAGATAATCTGCAGCAGACTGAGCTGCAGGATCAACTCCTCCTTCGCCTTCTTGTCGCGTTGCCCCGTTGTCGCCATACTTTTTGTGCCAAAGAAGAATTCTCTTCCGTGCAACCTCGCAGGCTTCTTCATTTGTCACTACATCCCATAAGCCGTCGCTAGCTAGAATGAGGCACTCATCTTGTTTCTCTCTACGCACAATTTTGATTTCTGGTTCTGCAATTAAGGATGGTTTCAAGTACCTATCACCTATTGGACAAAGATGCATTAATAACAAGTAGAAAATAATGTTCGTTCTTTTATCTAACTTTAGCTCTAAACTCATGATAGATAATATAGCAGTAAAAATGTAGAGTTGAAGAAAAGATAAACATGTTCACCATTTTATTCATATTTATAGAAAACTTCAATCCTTTAACACAACCAAGATGTTTACAGTAACATTCAATTCAACCATGTCATAATAAATTGCCAAAAGGACAAATCATGCTGTAGAAATTGCAAAGGGATTTTCATGCTTGATACTTGATCCTCAAAAACAAATGTGACAGATATACATACCTATGGACCTTGACATTGCCAAAACACCAAGAACTCGGTATCCTTGCCAATGTATGACCCTTCCTCCTGCAGCTTCTATCCTTGCCCACTCGTCCTCTCTATTTGGCTGCAAACAGAAAGTACAGTTTTCTCTATCAGACAACTTCAACCACTTACATTAATTCACCAAAGAAAATTGTAAAACACTAGAATGAAATGCCTTACTTTGTGGTCAGCAGACAATGGCATGACTTCTTTTCCACGATACAAGACAGCTCTTGAATCCCCACAATTTGCAACTATTATGTGGGAGTGACTTAAAATGGCAACCACAGCAGTGGAGCCAGCAGTCTCTGGAGCAAGAGGTTCTATATTAGACTCAGGTCCACCGCTGTTATTTCCACTATTAACCAAACGAACTCCTCCAACCTCATCGTCTACTTTCTGAAAACAATTTACAAATGCTTTGTTCCAATGGTCTTGCCAATTGTCCACATTTGTTTCAGCCAAACTAAACTGTACAGCTTCTATCTCCTCAATCAACGCTGCATGTAGACGTTCCCGGCAGTAATTGGCAACCTATGAAAACAACATCATCTCAGTGAAATGAATCAATGTCAAAAATACAACTTGTATAACTAATAGAGTGATTTTTAAGTCATACCTGCAAGCCTCCATGTCCATCATAGACACCAAAAAAGTGGGCTGATGAATATTTTGTATTTTCATTAACGTGGTCACCCATTAGCATCGGTGAAGGGATTTCAAAAAGTTTAGGCTTAACAGCTAGAGCATCTTCCATCTCTGGTCTCTTTCCACAAATTGATGAAAAACCCCATAGAGGACCACTACTCAATGGTTTCTTCTCCCCTGGCAATTGATCAAGATGTGTAGCAGATAACTTTGGATCAGACCCTTCTGATCCTCTTTGATCCTCACTCTCAACATCCATTGCAACAGAAACTATGTTCTGCTCCAGCTGTAATGTTGGATGTGACTCATTTAAACCGTACTTACCATGGATATCATCATCAACCCTGATGATAATTGGTGAATCTATTTCAGAATAACTAGTTTTCAAAGATGCAGCTTCCTCCACACAAGGGCTGCTTTTGTCATTAGAGCTTGAGTTATGCAGACACTGAAAATCGACGGCCAGCATGAATTCATCTTCCTTTCTTGCCTGGCTATGGTTTTCTGTCAATAACCAATTACTGTCACATTCAATAACCATTTCTGAGACAAGGGAAGCTCCAACTTGATTCTCCTTCACCTCAGCAGAAACTGTGATTTGGTGCTTTAGGCTAACATCTGAATGGTTTTCACTTGCAACAGAATATGATTGGCAACCTTCCACCGTAGGATTCAGTATTAAAGCTGCTGCCGTATTTGCCATAAGTTTTATCCCAGTTATCTCCACGTGGGTTGTCACAGCAGACTCCTTTTGAATCAAATTCCCAAGTGTAAATGGTACTGCAACACTAGAAGATATTTCCTCCATCCGTTTACTTTGCCTTGTAGCAATAAGCCAATAACCTTATCTATCCCCTCTTAGTATCTTATAAGCTACAAGTTTTTTAACCACTTTTTTTCCGACGCTTCTCCCTTAAGCCTCTTTTCTATGGTTCAATCAGCCTCAAAACACCAAGAAGGCTCCTAACACAAGAAATCAAAGGAATTTAGAAAAACCAAACCTCCTAAGAAGCAGTCAAATACAGTGTGTAACCAAAAAAACTCATCTAAAACTCATTCCCCTTTTGGGCATCATCAAAATCCAAAGACTACATAAACATTGAAGCAGTAAAAAAGGTGATGCTAGAATAGCCCACTAGATCCTTTTTCTGAATTCACCTGTTTTGGACTCTGTATATTCAATCCTATCAGCCAAGAGGGCACAACAAGTGGTTTGCCAAGAATCTTATTGTCCCTACCTCCACGCCAACCCTTTGATCCCTGAAAAAACATGCAATAGATTAATCAAGGAACCAACATCACATAATTGACAAAGTCAGTACCTTTGTTGTCTCTATAGCAAACGCAAGAACAAAGGAGAAATGGGGTCATTGAAAATGGAAAAAGAAAATAGAAGAAAGAAAGAATAGGAATGAAAATAGTACACAAAAATGAGAAGAGAGGTTCGATAGATCTGAGGCAACACAAATCAGCCATTAAAACCAATCCCTCCCTTCACCTGAATCAACAAATTTTGTTCCTTTCATGTGTAAGCTACAACAACAACGCCCCATCACCCTCAAAATCCATATCCAATGCAAATTTTGGTTATTGTCAACTCCTCCAACCCCCACTTTCTGCCTTTGGTTTCTACCTATGCTGAAGTATGCATAGATTTTGTTTCCTAAGTGCGATGAGATTAATCGCTAGAAACAGTTAAAGGACATAACTTTCAGGAATCTGAGTTATGCTTACCTTCTCAGAATGAAGATTGATGCCTGTAAAATGAGGGAAGGCAATGAAGAGAGGAATAGAAACCTCAACAAGTATATGCAGCTGTTATTATTATTATAATTATAATTATTATATTGATTATATTTAATATTTTTTATCTCAGAAAATGGACCATAAGTATTTGTTTCCTTCAGGAATTTTTGTTTTTCTTTTAATAAAAAAAAGGAGTTTCTTCTTTGAGAAATAAATTATAAAACAATAATAATACACAACAGATGAGACGACTTCTTTGTTTATTTATTTTCCTTCTTCTTTTGTTAGAAAATTTCCAATTTCTTTAAAAAGCAAAAAAGGAAAAGGAAAAGTAAATGCATCATGTAGCATCATGCATTGCATTTTTCTTCTAATTTTTTTCCCATGTAAGATGATGCAGGAATTTGACACATAGCCCTATCTTTTTTCTTTTTTTTCTTTATTACAATAAATAAATAAGTAATCGATTGGGGGGTTTGAGCTTGGTTACATCAATTAAGGGAAGTGTTTCTTTAATCTACCAATACAAGATTTAGACGTGGAAGTCATTCTAATCTCCAAAACTTCAATCTCTCTCATCCATTATGAATGGACTTTATTAGTACGAGTATCTTTTTACAAATGTGATCATTATTATTTTTATTATTATTAATAAATTAAGGATCAAATGTTGAACAATGAACAGCAACAATGCACCTTTTATTTTACTAATTAAAAAAAAAAGGAAGAATGGAGAAGAGGCCAGTACGAGGAGGACACGTGGGAGGGTGAAGGAATCGAGGTGGGGGAAGGAGAAGGGGGAGATGTACGAAAGTAAAAGGGAACAGAAAAGAATACATTTAATTTGTTTGCTGTGTATATATAGAAATGATGAGAATTATTGGTAATAGGAAAGGAAAGGGAAAAAGAAGGTGCATGAACTGATTCTGAAGATGACAGAGACAACAAATCCAATAATAAAGCGATACGAAACAAACAAAGTGAAGCCGTGAGAGAGAGAGAGTTGACGCGTACAACATTAGCATCCCATCCTCCCTCTAATAAATCATATTAGATGGAGTAACTTTGAGGGACACTCCCTATCAAACCATTATTTTCTTCACAAATTATATCTACCACTAAAAATAATCATGATTAAGTGTCGTAAGAATATTTATTATAAAGACCATTTGAGATAGTAAGAATATTCAAGATGAGTATTTCATCTTTTGATACCTTATTAAGTGTCATAAAAGCTCCTTTTTAAAATATAGGACTTTTCTAAAATTACAAGTCTCTTTATACATGATTTAAAATCAAATATATAACTAGGTATTTAAATTATATAAATACAACCTTTTTTACTTTGGTATTAATATTACTACTACTAATGTTATTGCATTTAGGTTTGTGCCGAAAGGGATGATGATAGAGAGAAGAGGTTGGAGGGCTTTCCCTTAGTCTCCACGTGTTGTCCATATTGGGTGCTGACCAACCGACCATATCATATTCATTTCCATCTCTCTCTCTCTCTACCCCCATCCCTTACTCCCTTAGCAAGATTCTTTACTCTTCAACAGAAATAGAAAGATTATTTCTCACAAGGTGGGTGCCCTCAAGAGAACCTGAGATTTACTTACCAAGAAGATGAAGGAGGAATCTTGATGAAGCTCATGCAGAGACCACTTGAACTGAAAATCTGCAATGCTCAAAATAGGAGGGAGATGAACAGAAAAAGATAGGCAGCAAGGTGTTAATTCACTTGAGAAAATAAAAAGCTAATTTTATTAGAAATATCAAATTATGTACAAAGAGGACTTGTCGTCTGACATGTAAGAGCTACAAGCAGGATAGTGTTCACTAACTAGGAATAATACTAGGATTGAGCCTAAATAGAACAAAAAGATCTTTACAGTGGGAAGTCACGAATTTTCAAGACGAGCAAAATCCGAAACAGCTGGAAAGGGGTAGGTCACTCAAAAACAACTTGGCGGAGAGGAGAGGGGAATAATAAGTCTAGCAAAGAATCTATTTTATAACCTAATTGTGGACGGACAGACAGGATTGGGCCATAAGAGACAGACCATCCATCCTATTCTCCTATGTGATGTGATGTGACTAGTCATTTCTTCTTTTATGAGTACTTTGTTTCCTTTGTTTCCTTTGTTATTGGTATAAATGAACAGGACTATACACAGAAAGCAGCAGCAGAGGCTTCAAACCATCATATTCAAGTCTGCGAGGTCATCCATGGGGATTTCGAGTCCCATAAAGTCATGATCTTGTAATCCATCGTCATCGATATTCAACCATGAACCAAGATCCTGACCTTGGTCAGCAAGATCATCAGGAACACCAAGTACATCCATTCCGGGTAGCTGTAGGTTCGACAAATCAATAGGCTCGTGGTCATCCAATCCCCCCAAGCCAAACTCGTCCTTTTCCTTTGGATTGTTGTTATTAGCAGACATGTCATTAGGTTTTGAACCAGAAGGTTTCGGTTGCTCTGATAGCTTGCCAAGGAGGCCATTGACAGAAACAGAATTCTGGGTTGCTTTCTGCTTAGGCTTTGCTTTGGATTTTCTTTCACCCTTAGCACTGGATGATGCTGGCCTACCAACTTTAGTAGTTCCATTTCTGGATAGCACCTCTCTGCCGTGGCCTTTACCATCCCTGTCCCTCTCACTCCTCTTCCCCTTTGCATTGCTTGTTAGGGTATTTCCAATTCCTGGAGCACTTGAACCTATAGCAACAGCAACATCATCAAGGGACAACTCCCTCTTCTTGACCACCCTGTTTGACCAGAGATGCTCCTTCCCGCTACTTTGTTCCGATGAATGGTTTATAACAGGAATCATATCTGATGAATTAAGATCATGATTATCCATATTCTGACTAAACTGTGAAGGGCTTTGCTGTGAACCCATGGAAGCTGCAGAAAGAAGAGCACACTTAATACAACAAAGATAGAAGTAACATGGTAGATTAGAGCATTTGTTCTTTAAGGTAATGAAGAAGGCACCTGTTCTTGCTTCAAGAGAAAGGGGCGTTGGCGTAGCATATGGTTTTCCAGATTCAGCCTCCATTCCATCTAATTGCCGAACAACACTAAGCTGGGAAGAAGCAGCAAAGAACATATCCTTGAATACAGGCTCATTGAAGCAGCTCTTGCCCGTATCTTCAAATTGATGGCATCGTTCCAATGTTCGTTTAACAAATCCTAATGCAGCTTGCTTGGCCATTTTGTTGCTTGAATTTCGCCCACCCGAAGGACAAGCCTGTCAAGAAATCATTTGTCAACTCACTCTGCCACAAGGCCTAATCATACAAATACAATAGAGTAATGATAAACCATGCAACAAAACATGCTAATCCCTTTGTAGAGCAGCTAAATTATTTCTTAATTTACTCTTTCAAGGCATATATAACAAGATTACATAGTGTGAAAAATCTGACTCTATGAATGCCTTACAAGAACACTAAGATTAGAGAGTAAACCTTAAACACAATGTGCAAAATCATCATTGGAAGTTAAGAAGATTACCACGTATTTCTCATAAGCCATCACAATGAGTTTTTCCATGGCACGTTGTTCAAAATCCCTGTTAACCAGAAGTTTATATTTCAATTCAGCGCAATGAAAGCTAAATAGAAAGGCTTAAATTAGGCAAATAACAAGGACATAAAATGGCAGTGCAATTACTTCTCTTGAAGTTCTTTCGACACACAGGCAGATTTCAACAATCCATCTAGCAAGCCTTTCTTCTTGGAAACCTGACATGCAATAAAACAGAATTATAAAGTGAACCACAAATGAATCTCATTTAATGCTCAATGAAATTTATAAATCAAATGTCTTAAGCTCGACATCTGATCTTATATATTGCTCCCTCCATTTTTTTTTATTTGTCTACTTTGTATTTTCAACTTGTTTTCTTTTATTTGTCCTGTTAGCAATTCTAGGTAATATTTAATATATTTTTCTTGTTTTACCCTTATTTAATTCATCCTCTCCTACCAATAAATTACACTACTTAAAACAATGTGCTCACTTTAATTAAGGACAATATAGTAAAATACATTAGTCTTTTATTAATTTTTAGATAAAATTAATCATTACCTAAAGT
This sequence comes from Aeschynomene evenia, assembly GCA_013621005.1. Taxonomy (NCBI): domain Eukaryota; kingdom Viridiplantae; phylum Streptophyta; class Magnoliopsida; order Fabales; family Fabaceae; genus Aeschynomene; species Aeschynomene evenia. Next base: position 29,794,904 of record CM024263.1, on the reverse strand, counting down.
ATCGTGAAAATAGAAAGTGGACAAATAAAAAAAACGAAAGGAGTACATCAACATTGAAATTGACATTCCCATGTCAATTGGTATGCAGAGAGAATAGCAGGGTTAGATCCCCAAAAATACTCTTCATCCCAATTTCCTTTCCGTTCTACCCTTAACAAAACCACACCTTGCCAGTTGCCGACTAACATAAATATCTGATGTGTGAAGTATTAAATATCAAATCAGAACTATGTGGAAAAATCATTTGGCAGTTAGCACCGTATAACTTCGCTACAACATCAATCAGTACCTGTTCCTGGTAAAGCTCCTCAACCCTAGTAATATCCTCCAATATTCCTTCATCATCTGCTTGTGACATTTCAGGCTAGAAAAAGAAAAAGCAAAATGGTATGCATCATACTAACACACTAAAGATCTGACGACAAAAGCCAAAACATCTTGAACTAAATCCACTAGTTAAATCATGTAAGCTTACCACTGGATCCAGGACAATTCCAATGCTTTGAAGCTCCAAGAGAAGCTTATCATTAATATCTAAGCTATGATATTGCAACTCTGGACAGGTCGAAGTGGACCTTGAGCCTTTGTCGTGAAGTAAACCATTAACATAGTTACCAAGGCTTGAATTTAACCCAGTTGATGGAATACCAGCTACATCACCTTCACTTCCATCATGTTCTGGATTCCCAATAATTCTATGACCATTATAAGCAGAATGACAAGCAAACTGAGAATTAGTTCGTGGCCGGTGATCCAAGCCACTCAATTCCAACTCCCCATCAGGCTCAAATTCAGCATCATGTGCATCAAACTTGAAATCTTCACTTCCACTGCTACAATCCTCCTCAGAGATTAAAGCAGCTATAAGCCTTTCACAGAGGGGAATAGAATTATGATCTTTAGATAGCTGTAACTGCTCTGTGATAATTCCAGCACTCCTTTGAGCATCAGGTCCAACATCTCTTTCATAACCATTCAACCCAAATCCATTACCAATGGCTTCATCTATATTTGAAGGAACTGGAGTTGATGCCACAGCGCTTGATTCAAGATTTTCCTAAAGGACAAGTGATAAGTTAATAAAGTTTGAACAAAAGCACTGAAGTTCATATTTTTAGAAGTTCAAGTGTCAGTTTCCACAACTTTTTGGGGATAACATGCACATTCAAGGCGGTACAAATGTATGTTTTTCATAAACATAAAAGGCAGTAAAGAATTTGTAGTCTTTATAAAGGTAAGGTTCAATACCTTCTGCTTCCAGCAAGTGATATCCTCCTCAGATATTAAACCAAAAAGAGGCTCCAACTGCTTCCAGAATGGGCTGGAGAAAGCATGAGCTGCAGTAATAAAAAAATGTAAAACTACTTCATCATAGAAACATAAATAGGCAACAAATATAGAAGATGCTCTTTATTAAGATTCACACCAGAGTTGATAACAGCCTTTACAGCAGCCAACAGCTCTTCATGTCCATCTTCTGACCCAACTAAACCAATAAAACAAGAAGTGAATAACGATATACTTTTATTTCAAACAAAAAAAGTTGAATTCAGTAATCTTTCTGAAAAGCCTGAATTAGTACCAAGAAAATCTGCTGCTGCATTAATAGCAGAAGGCTTTTGACGTGCATAGGCCTTTCGATCAGAAAGTTTCCTGGTTGGTGGACGACCTGCCCTGCTGCAAGGATTTCATACAATCGTAAGATGTTTATCCACGCGCCAACAACTTAAACAATATAATTAGATAGAACGACTTTAACCTTTCATTCTTCTCCAGCCTTGCGCTTCTTAGTTGTTTTGCAGTTCCAATATTTCCAAGCTTCTCGGATGTCATTGGCACTAGTGACCTTGAGGCAGTAAACCCCCGGCCTGTTCTTCCTTGCCTTCGAACACCATCTCCATGTTCTTCCCCCGAAACAAGCTTATTCTTTCTTGTTGGCAAGACCAAGTTGGATACCTTTTGAATATTTTGTCCAGCTTTCTGATCTACCTCTTCTGGTTTCCTGCTCTTCTCTTTCGGTTTAATCTCACCCATCCCTGACTCTTCACTTTCAGATAAGGCAGCTGAAGATGAAGGATCACCTTTTAATTTGATTTGTTGAGAACTGCCAACCATGCGTCTGGCAAATCCCAGCCCACCATCATTACCAGCCACATCAGGAACAGCATCCAAAGCAGGAGCTTCATCATTATTTGAAGCAATGGGCATGAAATTTGTTCTTCTGGCAGTGCGAGAGCTCTTCTGTGACCTCTGCCAGGGCGCAACAGGTGGGGAAGATGACCGTGCTGATGCCACACGTTTGCGATTGTTGGTACCAACACCAGCAGGGGGCTTTGTGGTGCAATGAGACATTTCCCAGTCATTAGGAACAGCTGCTCTATGGACAACAGGTGACAACTTGGGGGCAACTCCTGAACTTGAGCGTGGAGCCCTAATAGAAGCATTCATTTTTGTGCTTGAGGTAGGGCTAGCCGAATTAAATTCATCACGAGCAGTTGCCCTTAGAATAAAACATAGGGAAGTAATCAATACAAATTAAATATAAAAAAGATGAAGAGAGATTTGAATACTAATCAGAAGGAAAGCACAGAAAATTAGGAGAAAGCGACATGGAAAAAAGAGGACAACTATTTTATCTGAAAAGCACAAAATTACAGAAAGAAGAAATGGGCTCAATGATTTGAGCTTACTTAGTAACAGCTCTGAAGTTCCCCTTTTCCTTGTCCGAGCTCGCTGGACGACCTCTCCTTTCGTTGACAAGGGAATTATTATCTTGGTCATTTCTAGGGGTAGAGGCACGGATGCCCAGCCCAGTCTGTTGAGAGATACCATCTGATTTTCCAGCCCCAGCAGTTCCATTAGAAACTCCCGGCCTATACAAAGATACATGAAAGTATCATATTTATAGCCTAGATCATAGCAAGATAATCAATACAAATTGAATAGTTAGGAAGAGGAGGAGGAGGATAAAAAACTCCCAGTCATAGCAAGATAAGCAGTACATGATATCTTCAATTGGAGAGAACCTAGCAAAATCCTCACAACAATAATCACTTCTCTCTGTTTGATGTAAAACCTTTTGCATTTATATTATATGGAGAAGAACCCCCAAAACAATTGTCTCCAACAATTTATTTTCATTCTACCATTATTGGATTGTATCCATAAGAGGGAAAATTAAACAAATTACCATTAATTGAAAGAAGGGCTCATACTAATCTGTATCCTAACTCAACAGGAAAATTCTTACTACGTCAATCCTCAATTACTTTCACTATTTGGCCCCCTAATATCTAGCATTATAAGAACACAGCACCTATGAAGATTGCTGATAAATAAAAACACCGCATAGATGTAAATTTTAATTTACTGTTTCAAAGTACAATGCAAATTCATATTTTAGGCATCGCTACGCACTGTACCTTGGGTATAGATGGGAGCCATGTATTTATAAAAAATAATTTTATATGAAAAGAACAAATAAACTTTTAAATATAAAACAAAAATTGTTAAGAAATCTTTTTTATTTACTTTTAGTTTTACAAGTGTATGTGTAATTTTGTTCAAAGTATCCAATCAATAAGGAGTTAAAAACCTCAATTTATAAGCTTATCATAGTTATACCATTGGCATTGCATTTATGCACACTATGTTAAACAATTATTCGGGCTTCTTCAATACTTCCATTCAAGCTCTACCATTGAGTATAATACAACCATTTTATTGAAATACTTGATGTAAACTGCTTTGCTAACCATACACATGGTATTTAATCTGCTAATAATAAACATTAGATGAATATGGCAGCACAATTAAACTTATATCCTTAATTAATAATTATATTTGGTTAGAACATTTATATTTATGAATTTAATAAAAATGGGGATTCCATTGATCTTATCACATTTAAGTTACCCATTTTACCCCATGTATTATGTATATAAGAAGGACAATACTATGCAATTATTAAATTAGTTATAAATAAATGCATAAAAAGGAAAATTTCTAATAATAAGTGCATAAAAGGATAATGTCTAATAATATTATAATAATAATATCATTAATCTTCTTCTTATTATTATTATTAATATTGAAGACTTTCAACAATTATAACAGCCCCTAATGATGTTTAAAATTTTCCCTATTTATTCTCAAGGGAGAGGATAAGTACAATACCAGATATAATATTATAACTTATTCAGGTTTCATTCAAAAATAATTATTTTTCCTCTAATTTTTTGTTTTCCAATTTCCAATGCATTATCCTAATTACCAAAAGGGGGGGAGGTGCTAGTCACCCTTGAATTATTTAGTGAGACCCACATTATATTCAGCTATTGATTCAAGGGTGATCAATCCCTCACTTCACAAACCTCATCTGTAGGGCTATTCTCAACTTGTTCAAAATTTCCGGTCATTGTTAAGAAAAGTGAATACAATATAGAACTGTACTTGTGTACTCATCATATTCATACCTGAAAGAATGAGAATCATTACTCAATTTTGACCGAGCATCAGTAACAAGTCTTTGTTGCATTCCCTGTTTAGTTTCCTGGAAGATGTTAACAGGTTTAGTCACTGTTGTGTTAGGAGAACCATCTAGTTTGATGCAGGAACGCTTCTTCTTCATTTTTGATTTCTCCCAACCATCACCTCCAATAGGTAAGGTTCGTTCCTCACCCTGAACAGCACCACTGTTGGCAATCCGTAACATTTCCTTCTCTCTATCAACAGTCCCAGAAGGCCTGACAAGAGAATTAGTCCGCACATCCATCTAGAAGTAATCAAAACCCAAGTCAGTTTACTCTCAACTAGTTTTAAAGCATTTCAATGTCAATCTGAAAGTTGACTCTCCATATAAAGGGAAAACGGAGTTATGAATCCAGAAGACACACTCATGCCTTGCGAGAACAGAAAAACTGGAAGAGCGGAGTATTTTATATTTCACCACTTTCAGAAAAACAGCATAAACCAACATAAAGCACATGAAATGTGCATTAAAGCATACATGTAGTACACAATATGTGCATGCAATTTTCTTTTTTCATGATGCATAATTCCATACAAAATTGCTTTTTTTTTTCTTGCAGAGGCATTCTTTAACTAAAGTAGTTTTCCATGTAAAACAGACACATGGAAAAGAAATGTTCTAAAAGAGACCACTAAAGCATATAGATTATAGATAACAACGCAGTCTTTACCTTAAAACAGTCGGAAACTGAATAAACAATAGGAGATAATAAAAAAAAGAGTGAAACTGTTTCAGCGCTAACACAAGCATACAAACATATAAAGAAAATCCAAGATATGTACCCTGCCATCAACCATAGAAGTCCGAGTGCGCTTGTTTGGAACAAGATTTTTGGTGCGTTCTTCCGACTTTTGCTGCTCAAGTTCAAAAGCACCTGTGACAGCATGACCTTGAACTCCAACCTTACTTATGCCTGACCCTAGGACTGGCCGATCACTTAACATGACACTAGAACGGTCATTACAAAACCCTTCAGTTCGAGACCTCTTCTTTGAAGTTATGCCTGGGAAAACCTTGTGGAACACAGACAAGGCCTCACTAAACATTTTCACACGTTCCCTGTTGAATAATCCAATGTTACTATTTATTTATGACTATGAAACTCAAATGCAAGTAACACACCTACAAAACTACCTCGCCTTCACATGGCTTGTGTGCAAACTATCCTTGAGTCGTTTGAACTCTTCTGGTACTGGGGATGGCAGTAGCTTGCCTTTTGAAGAACTGGATGGAGATTCATCAGATGAAACTCCAAGAGCGACACTGACATGTCGTTTATAATCTGTTTGCCGATTAGACTTATGCTCTGCTGCTACCAACTTTGGATCAAAATGCACATAATTGAAGAAGTTTACCACATCCCCATGTGTTGCTGAAGAGCTGCTTCTCGACATGTTTGGAAGGGAAGAAAGCATTGGATTTTCCATGCTTTCACGAAAGCTACCTGATCTATCTAATGATGCAGTTATGTGGGATCCACGCTGCCCAGTGTACAATGGCCTATCTGGGCTACTGGAAGTTGGATCAAATTTGCTAGATGTTGCCATTGCACTAGTTCGCACACATCCTTTGAATCAAAAATACAGGACAGAGAATGGTGCATGACAAAGATGTGCCACTACAGCACATAAAGGGCAAATCTAAATTACGAAGGAACAATTGGACAAAGCACCTGAAAGGATCAACATAATCAGTTAATCACAGGCAAAAATCAAACTCTTTTGATTGATATGGAGATATTTATGCTCACATGAAGGTATGGGTTGCGATTGCTAATAAGGACGCATGTAGTCATGCTCAAAATCACCACAAATAAAAAATAAAAAATCCAAATTTATTGAAAGATTTATAACACATCATATAGAGATCATCTGAGTGGTTCAAGTTATGTCATCCGCCTAACCCCAACCCCATTGTCCCATAGTAAAAAAAGGCATAACATATTTGACATACATACAAATAATATCCAAAGATTAAAACAAGACCACAGAAACCTCAAAATTCAGATGAGTGAATAAAATAATCCACAACAGAATTCTCATAAGGTACTTAAAACAAATACTTGAAAAAAACATTGTAACCTACATTCTTAACACCAATCTACTTAATACATTTCATAATAGATAGATTTAATTACATTATTCATAAATATCTATAAAGGATCTCAGTCACAGTTGACGAGAGACAGTACAGGCAAAAAGAAAAAGAAAAAAAATCTTCACACAAGGTGTAAAACACTTACCTTTAGTCTTAACAGTAACAATCTGCCACCAGGCACTCTTTTGTTGTGAACGTTGGAATCTTTTGAAGCTGCAAATTATTGAATGAAAGAAACTTAATGTTACTGGGCACACCCATGTGAAAAAAGATGAACTATATAACCATGTCTACAGATGTTTCCAATTCTACAGAAGCCAATATTATGCTCTGCTGACAAGCAAATCATATTAGCTTTGACCATAAAATAGATAACCAAACTCATAACATGCAAGTCTGTCTGATTGATGATACCTCACCAGGCATCTTGATCATAGATAGAAACATAGTTTTTAACAGAAAGAAATGCTCAATTGGCATCGTGGTGAAATCTAACTCATCATTCTTATAAATGCTATGGAGATCTATTGTTAACAATAAACTATATGCAAATTATTACAGTCATTCATGCTGACTAGACTTCAAATGCCATTCCTAGCCCATTAATTATGCTTCATTAATCATATGCATAAAACAAACAGAAGGTTCCTTACTAGTAATCAACCCATTTTCTGACCCTGTGAAAATATCTATATAAAAAGAGTGAGAACTTAACCCCACTTTATTAATGTGCAATCAGATGCACTCTATTGCTCACAGTTTTTTTCCTTCCAAAACTCAACCCATCTTCTCATACTCTTAAGTTCACTTCCTCAGCTCAATGCACCACGTACTAACATACTAAGTAATGCAGCGCTAATAAAAATTATCACCATGCACTCTGAACTCCAATAATTTCTTACAATATATTATAATATAAATTATAATTTAGGTACATAATTATCCTCAGTGGTAACATGATAAAAAAATATAGAAATATAAATATGAACATATCTACAGCATAACTTGAGCTGCATATAGTGTAGCAACTCTATGCAAACAGAAACCCCAACCCCTCTATTGCCTCCATCTCAATTTGCTGGGAAGCAAATTTAAATTTAAAAAAATTAAAAATTAAAAAAAAATACATGTAGAACTAAGAAGATGAAACCCTAGCGGTTGAATCACCAAAAAAAAGAAAAAGGAAAATGACGAACTACCTTCACGACCCAAGTAAAAACGTTCAAAATTGCTAAAGACAAAACCCAGAAGTCGAATCAAAACAAACCAACAAAAAAAAACAAGGGAATTCAAAATTGAACACCTTTGAATCGCGCAATGATGAGAGAGTGGTATATCGGGGAATTTTCGCAGAGGAACGAGAATTGTTCGATTAGGGTAATCAAAGGTTTGGGTTTGAGAATTGGGATTTTTTGTTTTTTTGGGTTAATGTGAGGAACCTGAGTTGAGTTGCCTGAGTTGGAGCTTCAAATTCGTACGAAGCGAAGCCATGGAGGACGAGGAGTCCGGTGTTTTGATCGGCAAACAATTGGACCAACTTGATATTACTATTTTGCCCATCCCTTGTGTTTTTAGGAATTTTGCATTGCTATTTATGCAGGGCCTTTTTCGGAATACTGACCTCCAATACGGTATAACTGGCAATGAGTTTACCTACATGTGATGTGATTATTAAGGTATCATGGGATCATATAATGCAATGTGTTTCTAGATATATAAATAAATAAATATCATGATACTTGTTGAATTAAAATTCAAAATTGGCTAAAATTTAATAAAGCATATTCTTCTTGGGGTAGTTACTTTTAATTTCCAAATTTACTCTCTATTAATAATTTGATTTACAGTTTTAAAATTTAAAAGTTTATTTATACTATTCATAAAGAGAATTGGTTTACTCTAAAAATACAATCAATAATTAAAAAAATGTAAATAAAAATTCCAGATTTAATTCTTTTTTCACTTCTATAAAACCACATCTACCATTTCAATCAACTCTCTCTCCTTTTTTTCTTCAAAATATTACAATTAATTTAACCATAAAATAGTGTTATTTTTACAAATGAAATTAAAATAAATGTATATTAATTTTAAAAATTTGCAACTTGACAATAACTCATGTGTCTTCAAGTCATGGTCTTATTTAAGTCTATTATTATTTTCGCTTCAAGTGATTTTAATTAAAGAGGGTATTCTTACATTCAAGCAAATTATTTATTAACGAACTTTGAAATGTGTTGGATATAGATAATATCAATCAAGACAAATAATGATGATTTTCATTAACAAAAGTATGATATTACAATAATTATCAATGCATGTCAATTAAGGTTTTTTACTTATCATGTTAAATGTTTTTCTTCCATTTCTTTGTTTTACGACAATCTATCAATTTCTATTATTCAAATTTTGAATTTGTTATATGAAGGTGTTTTGATATATTGTGATGTAGTGTGATCATAATATAAGTAATTAATTTGTATTTATTTATAATAATCCTAATCCTAATTAAATAAGGAAATAAATAAAAATAAATGTAACTATGAAAACTTAACAAAATAAAATAAGCTAGAAGGCCACACTTCACATAAACCATTAAGCTTGTAAAATTAAATAAGAATGTATTTAAAAATAAAATTAAAAATCATTGACTATCATGAGATTGGATTGGGCCTAACATTTTGCTAGTAAAAAATTACCTAGTAATAAATAATCCGGCCCAAGTTGGCCAGCCAAAATGAGCCCAATTGCCTAGCCGTTGACCGGAACCACCTTCTCCACGGTCAACCTTAAACCTACCACTTATCTACTATCTCTAATTGCCATAAAAGACTTTTGAGATTAATGCTGACACACTTTCTCTGGTCGCACCAAATACAAACTTAACATCATAATCATAAGTGTTATGTTATCATGCCGACAAATACTACATCAATCAATCGTTAGATGAGGTGTAGATCTCATTCGAGTAGTTATTTATTACAGTAATGCTATAATACATCAATCGTTAACTAAGATGTATATTTCATTTGATTAGTTATTTGTTACGGTAATACTACAATACTGCAACTTCTTCTGTTCTGCATCATCCAATGCACCCACCACCAGATATCATAGCTTGATGTGCTTCTTGTCTTTAGAGACTATATGATATTTGATGCAGTTGAAACAGGCTTCTATGGAGTGGTAGCAATAAATGAAGTTCAAACAGGCTTCTAGGGAGTGCAGGCACTCAACAAAGTCAAGGTTAATAATTGTCTAATACATCATTTGTGAGGATTATTAATTAACTAGTTAATTGTCTTTGGCAATTAATACCTGGGTATCTCCCCTTAGTCAACTCATTGGACTTGAGTCAAGTGCAATAGTCAATATCTTTCAGGATATTGAAGGAACTGTTCTTGGGAACAAACAAGACTTAGCAGACAAAAAAGCCAAAAGCAGAACCAACCACAGATTTTCATTCTAGGTTGGAAAGCCAGGCCACACTTGATGGGGTCAAACAGTTGTGGGACACAGCAGAAACAAGTTACAAAGTATGTATCACTAACTATACATGAAAATTAGTAATACCTGTTGTCTGTAGTATCAGGCTTATTATCACAGATGAGCACTAAATTATAACAGAAGAGAGAGCAAGTCAGCAAGTATCTGTTAACAAAATCCAAGTATCCATATTCATTATTTGTTTTGGTTGGACAAAAAAATGTTTATAATCTATACACACCAATACTGTTGCAACACTAAACATCTCTATCATTATTCCCTAATGTGACTATAACTAAAACATAGCCAAAAGAATGACACCCCAAAGTACACAAAAATGATCACAAGAAAGTGCTGCCAGCACGGCCATGGTGCAGCAGATAGTGAGCAATCTGATCCCTAGCCTGAACAGAACTGGCTGACCTGATCCCATTCTCAGCCACCATCTCATCATCAAACAGCTCAAATTCCCACTCAGGTTCCACCTTCTCATTCCTCATCTCACATATATTATGCAGAACACAGCAAGCACCAAGAACAACAGGCAAATCCTGAAGCTTCACCTCAGTCCTCTTCTGCAGACAAGACCACCTCCCCTTCAACCTAGAAAATGCGCCTTTTGCAACCTTCTGAATATCCCCAATCTTCTCATTCAGAGCATGCTGAGTCCAAGTAAGGTTCTGGTGAGTATAAGGCACCAATATCCAATCCATAAGAGGGTGCCCTGAATTCCCAACAACCCAAACATCCTTCAAGCTTCCCCTGCTTGCTCTCTGATAAAGAGCAGATTTCTCCAAAACCTGATCATCAGGCATAGAACCAGGCCAACCAATGCACACATCAGTGAAAACCCCTTTAGGATCAACAACCCCTTGAACGGTTATAGAGTATGAAGTCTTCTGATTCCTCTCAGTGTGCCTTTTGTTGAAATAAGCAGCAACGTTTGTCTTTGGGGCAATAATGGGAACATGTGTAGTGTACATTGAGCCACCAACGTTGGGGATTCCGAACAGAGACTCAAACTCTTCCTTGATCACCTTCGTGTTTCCCTCATCAGGCCAACGAAGAAACTTGGGCATGAGAACGGTTCTTATAGCAGAACAAACCTCGAGAACGAGCTTGTGACACGTGGATATTCCCAAACCGAAGCGTTTTGAGACGAGGCGAAGAGGGTCACCGGTTGCAAGCCTCCAAATGCAAACGGCAACTCGCTGGCGAACTGGGATTGCTTCACGGAGCATTGTGTTCTTCTTCATCACAGAAGAATCGAGTTCTCTGCATATCATTTCGAATGTGGCTTTGCTCATTCTGAACGAACGGTGAAACTCTTCTTCTGGGAAGTCTGGGTGGCTGCAACGTTCCCACCAGTCCTTGGATCGGTCTTTTACCCATAAACGTCGCTGCGGGATCACTGAACTAGAAGCTGCACTCGCCTGCACCTGATTATTGCTGTTGCTATTGTTGGCGCTATCTTCAACAGGTGGAGCAGAGTGACGGGGCTTCTTGGTTGGGGATTGGTCGAAGTTCTCGATGTCAAAGTCGTTGAATTGGGTTTGAAACTGAGCGTAGAATTGAGGGTCGAATGAGGGTATGGTTGGTTTCAGTTCTTCTTGTGAACCCATCATGAATTGTTGTTGTTGTTGCTGTGGTTCTTTGTTGTCAAAGTGGATGATAGAACAGAGTATATCATTCAATGAGGTGTTATTGTTGATGTTGTTGGTGGTGGTGTTCCAAGGTGATTCGTCTTCGTTGCGATGACGCTTCTTGGAGTTCACACCGAAAGTGGAGTCCATGTCTGAGAACAGGAACGAGTAGTCTTCGAGGCTAAGAGATGGGATTGACCCAATTTCCATGTGAAAACAGAGCACAGAGGAAAAGATAAATAAAGGTGGGATTTTTATGAGTTTGGTGTTGATGGGTTTTTGTGTGAAATGAAGGGTGTGAACGCTGAAGAATTGGGATTTTGGTGAGTGAGAAAGAGAGGAAGGGTTGGTTTTATACATTTGGGGGAAGAAGACGAGAGAAGGGAAAAGCGTGTGTGTGTGTGAACGCGGTAGTTCTGAATTTTGACGCTCTGACTATGACTCTCGTGTGGGTAGTAATTGCTATTTGGGAGAACAGAACAAACACAAAACGTGGTGTTTTCTGTGAGATCCTATTCCTACGCGGTTCCGAAATGAAAAACGTTGGGAAATTGGGAAAATAAAAAAGGGAAGAAATTCGGGAGAAGCTTCGGTCAAGGAATCAAGGAGATAGGTGAAGCTAGCAAGTAATGAAGTACAGGACAAAAAAGTGAGTTGGCCGAAGGAGTTCGGAAGTTAAGTTTACTTTTTTTTCTTTATATACTTCCTTGTACACTTTTATTTGTCTTTCTAAAAAATTTATTTGTCCACTATTATTTGTTATTTTAATTTTCAATGAATATTTATAATTTTTTTTCAGTTTTATCCATACATACACTCTCTTTTATCTCTTACAATTATATTGCACAAAAAACTATAAGGATAATTTTATCATTGTACATTTACTTCTATAAAAAAAATTTTATTTTCATCACCTTCTTAATAAGTGTGCAATACTCTAAAACGTCAATTAAAAATGGAGGGAGTATAATTTTAGTTTGGATGATGATGACGTGATACTACTAGTGTTTACATGTGTCAGCTTCTATTTAAAAAAAATTCACGTGCAATCAAAACAAAAAAGAAATATAGTTATAAAGTTTAATTTTAATTCATTCTTACTGTATTTTATATTTTCATCCAATTAAAACATTTTATTTATATAACTTTTTAAGTAATGATAGAAAGAAAATATAATTATGAATAATATGACACCACATGATTATATAAAAAAGTTGTATGCTATTAATAGATAAAAATTTAATTCATATTTATATGTAAGAATTACAATAATATTCTAAGCATATAGATTTAGTACACAATAATATTAATGAAAAACACATACTACATAGTCTATAAAACATACTTATTGTTCAATAAGAGCGAAGAAATATATACATTTAACACATAATGTTATTCACTAAAAATATACTTATATAAATATACACAAACCATATAAGTATAGTATGAATAACTTGATAAATATATTTTAATTGTACATATAGTTTTACTTATTTTTGTATAATTTTATCATATTTGATTTATTATTATTGATTTTTAAAAAATAGAAGATAATCAATAACATCTAAGATACTTAATAATAATAGATTATATATAAAAAAGTAACATAAAATAATCCATTTTCATCAAGAACTAGATTCTCATGGGAAAGAACACGAATTTGTGGAACTTTTGCGAATATTGCATTTTAAAGGGTTGGCAGTTGATAAGTGGGAATAATATTGTTGATCTGTTTTATGTAAGAAAATGAAAGAGAGAATAATTTGATAACTGCCTCGAAATTTCGTATAAGAACAATACAATACAGAACCATTGCTTTAGTTACTCCATATTCGATCGATAAGTTATAAGCCACTATATATATGTTAGCTTCTACAAAATAGTAGTACACGGATGGAGTTGTTGTGAGAATATGCGTCTTCGTCACCAAAAAAGGACAAATCTCTAGTCTTCTTTCCTTTTATATATGAACTGGGATTGAGATAATTTGATTTTCTTTTTTGTATAATTTTAAGAAGTAAATTGATGATTTTTAATTGATGTACATGGAATGAGCTATTTTTGCAATCATGGATCTACCTTGGACTTTATTTATTAGTCATAGTTTTTATTAAAATAAGTAGAATTATTTTATGATAATTCTCAATAGATAATAATACATGCATCTTATTCTTAGACTCAGGCTCATCCCAATTAATAATTATATATATATATATATATATATATATATATAACAATTAATTAAATATATACGCATAAATTATTTGAGAAAGCTTTGAGTTATGACTTGTGCAACCTCATTGTAAATTTATATATGAAGATATATATACAATTTTAAGGATCAAAATAAATTTTTATTCATATTAAAAGTTAGATGTAATAAAATAATAATAAAACTTTCTAATAAGAACAAATAGATAGGTAACATCATCTATCTATAATTTTTTAAGTTTTTCTATAGAGCTGCATTTTTTGTTTGTTCTATATGTAGTTATAGAAGAGGATGATGTATATATATTAATTTAATTTGTTTACAATATTGTTTAATTAAAATTTTTCATTTATATAAATTTTAAGATAATAAAAAAAACACTAATATAATAATATATAATTAAATATCAATATAAAAATTTGTACATTATCAATAAATAAAAAATAAAATCCTACATATTATTATAGGCATCAAATCATGAGCGTGTCTTCAAAGTTCAAACCGCGGTTTCAAGGTCAACCATAAGTTTTGTCAATTCTCACCGTACAGTCCATAGTATGCGCCGCACACAGTTAAGTGTAATGATAAATAAGCAATATTTAATTTATAATCACCCCAAAAAAAAAAATTAGCTTATTTCCAAATTATGAATATACCCCTTACTATATTATATTTATAAAACAACACTGTTACTTCTGGATTTTATAATAGTGCCCCATGCCGAAATTAGTGGCCAGTGTTTCAGCGTTTGCCCCTGATCTGAAAACTTGTGAGGCCCAGAAAAGAGGGAGAAGTGCTGTGTCCACTCATCACTCATATTTTACTCAAAAACAGTGCCTTTTTATTTTTAGGGTTAACAAAATTTGTGTCAGAATTAGATGAGTTGTTGCTCTGCCATGGCTTCCCTTCTTAAAGCTCCTTCCTTTGTTTCTCCTCTGCAACAAAAGGTGATTTTTTTTTTTTTATGGAATTCATGATTTTTTAACAATCTCATGTTACTTGTTTGTACCCTTCTCGGAGTTCTGCATTATAGCTGCTATGCTTCAAGTGTGAAAATTGGTTTGTGTAATAAATCATAAGGAGGGTTTTTAATTTCAGTAGATTTTGGGGTTTAGGGTGAGGTGAGAGTAATTAGGTGGATGTGTATGTTTTTAGTCCTGATCAAGAGCCTTTTGTTAGATGGCGCAAATTGGATAAGTTATGATCTTAATCTACTCATTTTGTTGGGCTGTTCTAGTTTATTTATTTATTTAAAACATAATTTTTGTTGGTATTTACCAATCAGATTGGAAAAAATTGTCATCAATGAATGGATCATTAAAGCAGGGAAGTTTCAAGTAATTTGTTTGGGACTGAACTTCAGATTTTCAGCTATATCAGTTTAGCTTGTAATTTCAGCAATGTATTAGGAGCGAGCATTGATAACTGACACTTTGACAGAATGTCATGTAACAAGTTTTTTCATTTCTGTTTGCCAATCTTAACTCTTAAGTCTCTTGAACCCCTTCTGTTGCAGTTGAATTATGTGAGCTTTTCACCTATAGCCACAAAAATACAATCCAAATTTTGTTGTGCTAGTGTTCAAAATGGGAGATGGAATGTTCCCAGCATGGCTATAAAAGCTCAGATGACTGTTGGAGGGGATGTACTCGACAAAGAATCAGTCGATATCAATGAAGAAAGTGGTGTGTTATTGATTATTTGTTATTTACTGCTTCGATCATATGTTTAAGAGTTGCTTTTGCTTATTTTTTTTCTTTTGTTCTGCTGTTAATTTTCAGATTATGGTGTGGTTAGCATTCACCATGTTGGAATTTTATGCGAAAACCTAGAAAGATCGCTCGACTTTTATCAAAACATCCTAGGTATGCTCAAACCAATTTGTGTTCTGTATACCTTGTTTAGCAGTAAAAGAAGCATCTGAATAACCAAATTCATTGAAATTTAGGCCTCGAGATAAATGAAGCAAGGCCACATGATAAGCTTCCATATAGGGGTGCATGGTTGTGGGTAGGCTCCGAGATGATCCATTTGATGGAGCTTCCAAATCCTGATCCATTAACTGGACGACCTGAGCATGGTGGTCGAGATCGCCACACATGTATCGCAATCCGGGATGTTCTCAAGCTGAAAGCAATCCTTGATAAAGCTGGTATTCCTTTGTTACTTGCTTAAACTTCATGGTTCATACATATTAAGAGTTCACTAGGATCTATAGGAGAGATCCTTCATTTTATTCCATGTTCCTTATTCTTTCCTATTTTGTTATAGGTATTCCCTACACACTTAGCCGTTCTGGAAGGCCAGCAATATTTACACGTGATCCTGATGCAAATGCTCTTGAGTTTACACAAGTAGACAACTGAAGGCAGAAGTAGATGTACATATTCTTGCATATATGATTACAAGGTTGAAGGGACTGTATCCTATAAGCCATAGCAAAGTATGCCTGCTATATAGTGGCACTAGCAGCAGTATAGTACTGGCTCATGTAATTTTTCTCTATTTGCCAGTTGAGAATATGCTACTGGCTTACACTACATCTATAAGGCAAAATGGAATATGAATTATGAAAAATAATGTTGATAGTAGCAACATTGTGAAAGTGAATTTTCACTCAAAGCACTAAAGAATATGTAAAATGGAACAAATGTCTAGATATACACGAATATAACTTAACATTTCATCTATTATAAACTTACATTCTCTCTTGGCTTGTTCACTATTATACAATGGCATAACAAAAGTTTATGTACAAATTCTTTCTTGGAAAAGAAAAATCCTTACCTGTGTTCCCAAAATTGTTTTACAATCTTTTTGTGCAATTCAAATGCTAACATATTTTATGCTGCTGAGTGGTAACAAATCAATTTAATGATAATCATTCGGATTAAGATATGCTAATTCAAATGTTTGCTAATCAAATGAGGAGACTCCTGATTTCCATTCCTGAATAGCAGAACGTAAAGTGTGGTTTGGAATCAACAGAGAATGCTTGAGTCTATGCCTTGTCACTGGTGACACATTGTGTCTGCTGAGCCATGCCTTGATTGCTCTGTACTCATAACTAAATCCATCCGCAGCAATATATGGATCATTCATTACTTCCTGTGTTACATGAAATTCAACCAAGAAGGAAAAAAAGTAAATCTAAAGTTGGTCTGAAACACAAATATCCAAAATACCAAGCACATGTGATCTGTTCATCAGATAAGTGGCAGGTTTTTTACCTGAAGAATTGGACAATAGTACTGGCTTGGCGTGACTATTATATTTCTTCTTCCTGTGTTTGCACTTGCATCTGCTACTTCTAAGAGTCGTTCGAGCAGTGGAAGAACTTCAGTATCAAGTTCTGGTCTATCTCTGCATCTTAGTGCAACACATTTGAGGGCAATTTGGGCCAATTCCATTGTTTCATTTGGTGGCCAATCACCAGCTGATTTATCTGCAATATCGCGGACTGAGCCCTTTTTAACTGCATCTTCAAAGGCCACAATGAGTCCACGTGCGCGGCGGCCAGTTATCAGTTGGAGAGTTATAACTCCAAAAGCATATACATCTGATTTCGGTCGGACAGTGCCGGTTCTCTGATACTCTGGATCCATGTAATGCAGTGTGCCAGCAAGTACAGATTCTCTGTACTCTGTGACATTGTCTGGCACAACATCCAAAAGGAGTTTAGCCAGCCCAACATCGGCAATTTTGCTCACGTAATTTCCGTCTAACAAGATATTGCCAGGTTTGATATCACGATGAACAATAGGCTCTGGCTGTGCATTGTGCAAGAATGAGAGCCCGCAGGCCATCTCAAAAACTATGCGGAATCGAATAAACCAAGGAAGTGGCTGCTTTCGATTTTTTTGGTCGAAAATGTAGTCTTCTAGACTTCCATTTTCCAGGTATTCATAAACAAGGCAACCAGTCTCAGGACAGGCTCCAAGTAACAAAACCATATTTGGATGGTGTAGTTGACTAAGAATCTCAACCTGCAAGAAATAGGAGAAAATGTGAATGACTTGTACCTCTTGTTATTGCAGCATTCAAATATGACATTCAACTAAGATGTTTAAAAGGCATTTGTCATTACAACGAAATGAAAAATGAGCTAAAGGAGTGCAAGCTTGAAGGGTTTAAAGATTTTGATTTGTCTAAGAAAGGAAGAGGAAGCAAAGCACAAGGGAAAACCTCTTTCAGAAACTCCTCTTTCTTGTTCATTGCATCTGGATGCAGAACCTTTACAGCTACTGGTGTGTGATCAAGAATACACTTGTAAACTTTCCCGTACCCTCCTTCACCAATCATCAAGTCCTCAGAGAAGGATTTTGTTGCTGTCTTGATTTCATCCATAGTGTACTTTCTGTATCTCCTGTCACCTGTGAGCAATGTATCAACAATTCTCCTTTTTTCTATGGATTCTCTAAGGACATTAAGTTCAGCCATCTGTCTTTCATACGACTCATTGGCAAGCACCTTTCTCGCCTCCTCGAGTTCCTCCATGACTTTTAAATATTTCTCTTTCTCTTCAGCAGCAATCTGTCTCAAAATCTCCTCTCTCTTTAGGGAAGCATCAACTATTTTAGCTTCTTCAATAGACTCAGAAGAAAGTGAAAAGGCCTGCGAGTGAAAGCATGAATGTAAGCGATTTAATTCATGCCTTAAAGTGGAAAACTACTCTGATTGAAGCATAAGCAATTTGCAGTGCCAATCTAAATTATTGATTTAGCTCCATTTTAGCAATTCCGCCCAATAAAGCAGACATGACCATGGCTTTCAAATAACCAATGTTTGATAAAAGAGAAAAAAATTAGTGAAAATATAGAGACACATACATGTATTTCATTCTAAAGTCTAAACACAAATGAGAATATATTTTAAATATCTCACCTTGCTCTGAATACCAGCCAGTTCTTCGCAAACCTGTTTGTACATGGCATTAGTATTCTGCAACTCCTGCTGCAGCCGTTCCACTTCTTCTTGCATGGCTAACTGCATAAATACATGTCATATGTACACCACTTCCATGGCAAAGAATATCAAAATATAACGCTTCATGAAAAGTCACAAATTATTCATCTGGGAAACACCCCTTGTAGGGTTCTTTTTAACCAACAAAAGGGAAAGGAAATTACCTGTTCACGTTGTGCAGAAGATATGGAGTCAAAAGAGCGGAGGCTAATTGTTTCAAAATCATCTCTAATGGTAGAACTTTCGAAAGAATTCCGACGACTGAATGTTTGTAGACCGATGTAACTACGTTCTGATATCGATAAAAATCTGAAATTTTTTAGAATTCTATGGTCTGTTGAGGAAGAGTTACTTCCATCCATTTCTCTACCAACTCCATCACCATTGCCTGCTTCATTTACTTGTGTAGACATGAAGTACCTTGAGCTAGTTTCTGTTGGAGGAAAATTAAGAAAATAAAAAACTTCACAGATTCTTCTACAAAGATTTTATTCAGGACCCTAATTCTAAGTAAGGTATGATCAGAATCAAACACAAGATTGTCACAGACATATAATTAGGGGGCTTAGTTGCAGACATTAAGATCTTACAATGCAATCACTTCAATCATACCTTGAGAAATAGAAGATGAAGAATCACCTAACTTGGACATAATTCTATCTCTAGCTACAAGATATACATCACAGCACTCAGGAGCACATTTTAGAACTGTTTCTGATATCCCTGGTCCTTTCAATTTCCTGGGGAAAAGATAAAACTCAAATTAGGAAGGTTAGCTAGCAAAAGGCTACTATTCTGAAATGCTTTACATCATAGTCTCTTCCTTTAATGAACTGTTTATGAAAACCTCAAATATTTGTAAGTTCTATTGTAGTAAAAAATATCATATGGTAGCAAAATTAAGAAACTTCATTTGAAATAGACACAAAAAGATGCTGTAAGAACCCAACATATACCTTGTAATGAAATTTGAGGAGTCAGAACCCATCACTAATGTTTGGATGCCAGACTCAGAAATAAAGCTAAGAATTGCATTTGCAGGATTATCATCTTCCAGCAACACAGTTTCCATCTACATCATTTCCAAAATTCAACCCTTTTCACTCTCAAATTGAAATAAACAGAGCAGAGCCACCAAAAGAAGAAAAAAAAGAAGAACTCACTGTGTCTGTATCTGGGTCGCATAGTTTCTTGAACGGAACAAAGATTTGTTCAGACTTCTGCTTCGCATCGTCCACATAAGCTGCAAACAAATCTTCATCTGCTTCCGAAATAGGAACACAGTCTCCAGCTGTGAAATCAATCCACCAAAAAAAAAGGTACAAATGCTTTGGTTTCAGTAATCAAACAATAACAAAAAAATAGTATTCGATCACGAAATTGCGTGCCCAACTAATCAAAACACAATTTTTAAAAGAAAAAACTAATCTTTTCAACAGAAACATACATGGGGTTGTAATTGAAGTGATTTTGGGGATGACGTGTACTAATATGAACCTATCAGCTTGAGGGACGAGATGCTTCACCGTCCACTGAACAGCTCGCCGGCTTCCCCTTCCGGAGCCGGAGCCGCTGCTGATGGCGACAGCAACCGATCTCATTTCGCCGCCGCCGGCGACGGCGAAGGTGGACATTGGAAATTTAACAGGGAGAAGACAGAGTTAAGAGTTGTTGGTTGATGAAATTGAATGTGTGCTATTTTATTTGATTGGTTCGTCAAAGAAGACTTTTGCACGAGATTTGTGTTCAGACCTTTGTAATTGGACATTGACTCAGTGTCATCTATGTGTCTGCTACATTTGAATTTACAGTTTTCTGTTATGTTCAGAATGCTTGCAGTTATTTTTTTAAGTTATCATCTTTTGCTCTCTACATTTCTCTTCAATTTCTAATTTTAGTCAGGTATTTTTTAATTTTCTTGTTTTGATCCTATATTAACATATTTGATCATCTATTCCACTTCAATTCATCTATACATCTATAAAGAAAATTCAACAAAAGAGAGTTACTTTTAAGCAATATAAAAATAGAGTTAATAAAAAAAATTGAATCAAAAAATTTAAAATATTAAAAAGTAATAATTATTTATAACTTTTACTATTCCAATTTTCTCTTATTTTCTTTATTCCTCCTTTTCTATAATATTTCTTTTTTTTATTAAAAAAATTATAATTCATCAATACCAAAAAATTTCTTATAAAAAATCGAGTAAATATCTCACTTTCCCCAAGATTAACTATATGGACAAAATAGTTGATCATTTGAAAATGAAAATTTGATCCCTCACTATTAATGAGATAGGTAAAATAGGATAAGTCAATCCCTTTGTGAAATAAATTGTGTCCTATAAATTAAATCTTGAATGATTATTAAATTATCACTTTTTTATTTTAAAAGATTATTCTATTCATTTTATTAACTTTCTAGGGGTCAAGTTGTCATTATTATATTTTGAAAGACTATTTTATCTATATAATTAGTTTATTTAGGGATTAAACGGGATGTTTACTAAAATAAAAATCATTTCTCTGTCGAGAATACTTGCATTGCACGCATATGCATACTGACAGCTAGGGTGGCAATTGTGCAAGGCGGGGGCGGGGAGTACCTTCCCCACCCCCACCCTCATGCTTGCTACGGGGGGAATTTGGCCCCCACCCCCACTCCCACGGGGAAAAAAAATTCTCACCTGCGGGGCCCCATGCAGGGCAGTCCCCGCGGGGTCCCGATTCGGCCATGGAAATCCTAGGAGACCCCTCGGGAAATTTTCGCTTGTGCAAAAATAAATTTCATAAAACAAAAAAATATAGAAAAAAATATAAATAATAAATATTTTAATTACTTCAATTATAATATTGACAATTTAGAATTTAAATTTAACATAATAGTTCAACAAATATAGTTATCGAAGAATTTTAAAATGATAATAAAATACAAAATAACCATAAAGTATAAATAAAATAAATAATTTTAAAAAGTAAATATATTTTAATTAGGACTGACACCCGCACAGAGTAGAGGCGCATAGAGGAGGCAGAACAATGACAATTGTTGAGGAATAAGGATGAATTGAGTGAAGTGGAGTTAGAGTTTCTTTCTTTCTTAATTGTGTTACTTCGCTTTAAGTTTAGGATCTAATCTTTTTTTATTTTAAACATGTCTAAGCCCAATGGGTGTGTTTGGAATGATTAAATGTGGAAATGAAATGAATTCTAAATCATTTCCATCAAAATCCTATCAAAAGTCATGGGATTTAAAAATACATAATTACCAACTCCATGAGAATTGCAAATCAATTCATTTCCTTTCTTTTTGTTATTCAAACAATAGAATTGATTTTAAAATCAATTCATTTCTCTTTTTTCATGATTCCAAACACACTCAATAAGTTTGGGGATTAAATCTTTTATATATAGTGTATTTAAGTTGAGTTTTGAAAAATAATTTGGACCATATTGTCCATATACATCTTTTTAATACTATAAAATTACTTAAATTTACTTCGAATAATATAAATAAATATTTTACATAAAAAAAATAAATAATATTTTAAAAATAATATTTGTGCGGGGTGATGCGGGGTCCCCACGGAGCGGGGAGGCCCACCCCCACCCCCACCCCATGCTTGCTGCAGGGGGAATTTAGCCCCCACCCCCACGGGAAAAAAATCCCCACTTGCGGGGCCCCAAGCAGGGCAGTCCCCACGGGGTCCCCATTCGACGGGGAAAATTGCCACCCCTACTGACAGTGAAAAGAGGATTAAGGATAAGTAGGTCCTTTAACTCCTATAGAGTATGGCACTTAGCTTAGTTAATTAATGCTCAGTTAATTAATATTTTATGCCACTATTTGGCATGTGCGTGCTACTGCAAACATACATATATGCATAATAATATTTGATATTTCTATGCTTAGAAAGTGTATATAGATAATGAGGGGGCACTCTTGAAACTGCAAGTGCGAGATGAACATGCATGCATGAATGAATGACATGATCTTTACCTGGACGTAATTGCAATGTATATATTTTATCGATATTAGTGGATATCCTATTTGTCCTCAACTTTCTGATTATTATTAATTAACTATTTGATTTGCTATAATAAGAGGTATGTAGTCATTGTGGAAAAGTACTTATTATATTCTCTCCTTATTCTGAAAGTGGGTTACTTATATTACAATGAGGGAAATTAATTAATGGCTTTATTAGGCTCCATTGAATATTGGCAAAAAAGACAAGTTTCTCTCTGCATAATGCTTCTCACGTGTACAGTATAGTAGTCTGATATACACATATATATCTATTACGGTCGTACAACAGAAATACTCAAACTAGTATTCAACGTGTGCTAACATGATATGAAATGTGTGTTATACGTAAGTGTGCTATATGTATATCACACATTCCATATCATGTATAATACACGTTGAATACTAGTTGGACGTATTTCTGTTGTATGACAAACATTATTGTATCTATATATCTATCTGTATATATATAATTATATATATATATATATGTCTGGAGGAATGAATCTTGTATTAACCAATCAGGAAGAATTATGAAATTGGATTATATGACTTAAAGCAAGTTATATATATATACATAGTGCACGCTAAACGAACAAAAAGAAACGAAAGACTGATTACTCTGCATGAAAAAAATAATGTTATTGAACATGGGGATTATGTATGTATATGTAATTAAGAAACTGAATTAATAATAAAAAATAGAAAAGAATTTCACTAATGCTATATATGCTTTTAACGAATATATAAGTTTATTGAGGTGTTGAATTCAGTCACGAGGCCGCCAGCACTAGCTAAGAAGCAAATTAAGTAGTCAAGTTGGGAATATATATTGTATATAATTGTAACATCTCTATAGCACCATTCTCTATAAATTAAGCTTGGACATTCATTCACCATCATGTCCTGGCCTCTTCTTGTAGTAGCTAGTGTAGTTTGCATGCATAGCTTTGCTTAATTATATATTCTCTAATTATTAAATCAATCTTGTTAATTACAAGAATATGATGATGATGATGATGAGGCCAGGTATCTCCAGAGATGGTTACTTTTGGCTAATCAATATGTTTCTGCTGTTTTTGGCAGCAAGGTCGCAATTAACAACAGATTTCTATAAGTCATCATGTCCTAATCTTTCCAGAATTGTCAGGGCAGAGGTTAAGAATGCTCTAATCAATGAGATGCGAATGGGTGCTTCTTTGCTTCGTCTTCACTTTCATGATTGCTTCGTAAATGTAAGTATTTTATACTTATAATTATTGTTGGATTTGAATCATCATCTCTAGAAAATATTGTCATAAAATGTAAAAGTGAGAGGTTAATCTTTACTTTTGCATGCATGCTTAAATGTAATTACTCACATAAAGTATGCACTACAAAAATAATCTATCAGATTATTTGATTAATTGTGTCTTGAATTAAAATTTTCCTTCTTTGATGAACAGGGTTGTGATGGATCAATATTACTAGATGGTGGTGCTGATGTAGAAAAATCTGCTGCTCCAAACTTGAACTCTGCTAGGGGATTTGATGTTGTAGATACAATAAAAAACTCTGTGGAGAGTGCATGTAGTGGTGTTGTATCATGTGCTGATATATTAGCCTTAGCTGCCAGAGATTCTGTTCTCCTAGTAATTATATATTCAATTCTAACTCTCCACTATTATCTTCTCATTAATTTTAATTATTTTCCTACTACATGCTCATGGAAATATATATGCTTAGAAATTAATATAATAAACAAGCAAGATGGCATTGAAATTAAATGCATAGTTAGATATTAATTACCTTACCTGTAATAATGTTTTTGCAGAGTGGTGGTCCTTTTTGGAGTGTTCTGCTAGGGAGAAGAGATGGCACAATCTCAAATGGAACACTAGCAAATCTAGCTCTTCCTTCTCCATTTGATTCACTTGACACAATCATTTCAAAATTTACCAATGCAGGCCTAAATACCACGGACGTTGTTACGTTATCAGGTAACTAATTAAGATAATAAACTTCAGTCAACATGTGTTAGCTTATTTGATCGATCTTCTGTTCATGCACTGACATGACTTGTGTTTGATTCTCAAATGAACTTAATTGATCCAGTTGATATAAGACAAACCAATTAATTTACTGATTATTCAAAGAATTATTTTTGTGAAGGTGCACATACTATTGGCAGAGCAAGGTGTGCACTATTCAGCAACAGATTATTCAATTTCTCAGGAACAGGTTCACCAGACCCAACACTAGAAACTACAATGCTCACAGATCTGCAAAATTTGTGTCCCCAAAATGGAGATGGAAATTCAACCGCAGCACTTGATAGGAACTCAACTGATCTATTTGACAACCACTACTTTAAAAATTTGCTCAATTTGAAGGGCCTTCTTAGCTCTGATCAGATTCTGTTTTCTAGTGATGAGGCTAATTCAACCACTAAGCCCTTAGTCCAGAGCTATAGCAATGATAGTGGGTTTTTCTTTGGAGATTTTGCAAGTGCTATGATCAAGATGGGGAATATAAATCCCAAAACTGGATCTGATGGAGAGATTAGGAAGAATTGCAGGGTGATAAATTCTTCATAGTGTGTTGTTATGCATCAATTAGCAATCAGGCTTTGCAAGCTGTGAAATAATCAATAAGATTAAGATCAATAGTAGTGTCTTTTGATTTTGTTAGGTTGGTGTTGTTATGTTTATGTTTATTTAGTGGTAAATTGTAATGTAGGTGGAGTTGTGCTTTTCATGTCACTAGTGGAACATGAAAATCCAACCCAACAAAATAACATATTATAAAGCAATTTGACAAGAACACAATTCTTGTTCAAGTGAATCCAGTGAAAAGGAATATTATTAACTTATATATATATATGTTTACTATCACCATCTATCAGATAGATTTTTCCTATTAGTTCAGGTTTTATACAACCTTATAATGAATTAATAACAATATGAATGAAAAAACATGATTATAATATAATCATTGCCAGCCAGTCAGCTTGTAGTCAAGTCATCATCAACTAATGTGCACATAAAATACAAATGATTCATGAGCCGCCTTTAAAGTTTGAATACTGATAGTGATATGTGTTTGATAATTATTCCCACCCAAACTCTGAGCTAAAAAGTTTATTAATACTTACATGTTGATATACAACTGAACTTTTTTTTAGTTAACTTTATTATTTGGTCCTTCAAAACTCCTTTATTTATAACTAATACTATGTTACAAATCATAATGAAAATACATACTAATTGAAATAATAATAAAGGAAAATAAAGATAGATTACAATAGTATCACGTGTATATTTTGGTGGTACATCTTCTTGAGTATTATGATGAAAATTTATAAGGAAATTTTAGAGCTAGGAAAAGTAGCAAATGAGAGACAGATAATAGTGTATTAGGTTTAGTGGAGGAGTAGATAAATATGATGATAGTAAAGTAAATGGTAGAGTAGAGAATATTATACTATGACAATATAGATAAGATATTTAATTAAAAGAGTTGATTCTAAATTACTTGCAAGTACTCATATAATAATTCAATAAATCTTAAGTTCTTCATATTAGACTCATGTAACTATATTCCTTATAGTGTGTTTGGTATATAGTTAGTAAAAATATGGATAGATTAAAAAAAAAAAAAAAGTAAAAATATGGATACGATTTGCTCAAATAAATTTTATATATTATTTTACACATAAAATTATTCAACAAGATTTTATCACACTCCTACATACATTTTAAGTTTTAACCCAACACACCCTTAATCTTAATTTTCATTTAATAAAGAAAAAGGAAAGTTTGTTTATGTATTACTGCGTTTTAATTTTGTGGGTGGGCTAAAAGAGTGAACAATTTAGGGCGGCCCGAATCAGGTCCTCATCCTAACCTAAACGTCGTCGTTCAAAGCACGGCTAGCACTGAGGCACGGCGCCGGTGAAGGAAGGCCTGAGCAGTGAGAAGAGGTGAAATGTGCGGTGACGCGACGAACTGGGACGAGAATGCGTACAGGGAAAGCCTTCTTAAGGATCGGGACTTTCATACTCGAACCGTTTTCCGAACTGCCTGGGCTCCTCCCTTGAACCCTATCCCCAACACTCTCATCGCCGCCTCCAGCGACGGCTCCATCGCCTCCTATACCATCCCTTCTCGCATCGTAGCCCACACCAACACAGACAAGTAACTATGCTTTCATAATTTTGGTTAGTTCAGTTTATTTGAGTTATTAACTGTGTTTTCGCGTGCATTGCGATTGGATTAGATTATTGGCTGAACCAGATTGCTTCTTCCAAGGGCATGATGGGCCTGCTTATGATGTCAAATTCTACGGTGATGGTGAAGATGCTCTGTTGTTGAGGTTTAAATTCTGTTTTTACTACCTGCTACTGAATGCTGATGGTGAATTAAATATTAGTAATTGGCGAGTGTGTTTGATGTTGATGACTGTGTTGGAATGAACACCTATTGACAGTAGCTTTGCATTTTCCAGCTGTGGTGATGACGGTCGGATTCGAGGATGGAGATGGAAGGAACTTGCAAGCTCAAATGATGCTTTTTCTTCGCAAGGTGGGATATGTTTGAGCTGAAATTTAATTTCAAACTGGCCTGGCCATTGGTTTGTCATGTTCTTTTTGTCTCTTTTACGTCTTCTGATAATTCAATAGTAATTCTATGTTCTAGCAGTTCCTTCTTGCATCTTAACTTTCTTGAATAAGAATTTAGAATTTGAAGTGAGAGGGGTCTAGAGGTTTGATGTGATGCTGCAAAGCTTTTGATTTGGTTTTTAAATATAAGAGTAAATTATTGTTAAGCTGAAGTTTCTCTAGTTGCCTAATGCCTATTCTGATGTTCTTTCACCTGGCCTGAATTCTTTTGCTCTGTCTTTTTATCATATATCCATTGCTTATTGCCCATTTGCTTTGATTAGGGAGTATTTCTGTTCACCTCCACTTACATATCCTATGTCATTGTCCACCTCCTCCTTCTGATATGGTTACCTTTGAATTGATTATTTGTCGAATGACCTATGTGTGTTTTCTTTAATTATTTCAGGAAACGATATCAAGCCTGTGCTTGACCTGGTGAATCCTCAATACAAGTGTGTTATTACTTTTGTTAGCAAGTAACTTGTTTCCAATTCTTTCTTTGACTTCTCTTTTCTGATATTTGTCTACATTGTTCTGTTTTCAGAGGTCCCTGGGGTGCACTTTCACCTATTCCTGAGAATAATGCTATTGCTGTTAATTCTCAGGTTTTTAATATTTTTCTTTACCTGTTGTCACAGTAATTTATTTGTTTTTTGTTGATTGAGTTTGTGTCCATAAACCATTGTTTCCTTGTTTAATTGCAGGTGGGATCTGTTTTCTCTGCTTCTGGTGATTCTTGTGCATATTGTTGGGATGTGGTATGTATTCATGCAAGGTGAATATAATTCTTGGTACAAATTGATGTTTTAGTTGTATCTGTAATGATGCTGTGTAACATGTATTAATGTCTGCAGGAAACTGGTAAAGTGAAAATGGTATTTAAGGGGCACTTGGACTACTTGCATTGCATAGTTGCTCGCAACTCATCGAATCAGGTTTTGACTCTTTAAACAAATACTGTTTGTTAGTTTGACTTGTTGGCGATAATTTTTCTCCTTCATAGATTTTGTTTTGTTCATGAACTATTTTCAGGAATGGTTGTATTTGATGTTTAATAACTGGCTTTTGACCCACTAATCTTTCTTATAGTCATCCCATATTCTAACCATTGGTTCCTTCTGACTAATGTTCAGATCATAACTGGTTCAGAGGACAGGACTGCACGGATTTGGGGTATGATTTTTTTATTTTTTCTTGTTATTCTGTAAATTATTTGGTTCCTAATTATAACTGCAGATTCTTTTGCTGATAGTTGTGTTTTTGTGGCTTATTTACCACGTTTAATAGATTGCAAAAGTGGGAAGTGTATCAAAGTAATTGACCCAGCAAAAGATTTGATGTTGAAAGGATCTGTTTCATGGGTTGGCTGCGTTGCTTTGGATGCAAGTGAGAGCTGGCTGGTAAGAGCCTATTTTACTTTTTTTCTGGCCAATATATATTATCCCCTCAGTTCATGGTTATCCTTTATGCGTAGACAGAGGAGTGAAATGCACATGTTCATGCATAGGAAAATACAGTATGTATCTCGTTATTGGTTTTATGAATAGTTAAGGAACCATTGCTATCATTCCATAGGCTTGCAGCAGTGGGCGGAATATATCCCTTTGGAACCTTCCTGCTTCAGAGTGCATATCAAGGATTTCAACTCGTGCGTCTGTACAGGACATGTCGTTTGACAATAATCAAGTGAGTTTGGCTACGCCAATTTTCTCTTTACTTCAATTGTTTAGCTGTTTGAAATCGATCAAACTATTTGATCATGATTGCTTAAGAGAGAGAGAGAGGGAGACATAGGAGTGATCAACATCCTTGTTAATTTCTTTCTTTTTTTGTAATTCACTTTCAGATTTTGGCAGTTGGTGCAGATCCTCTACTCAATCGCTTCGACATGAACGGTGGGATCCTTTCACAAATACAGTGTGCTCCTCCATCAGCTTTTTCTATCTCCTTACATCCATCAGGGGTACGTTCTTATACAAAATCTTAGTGCAATTGGCATTACTAACTGGTCAACTCAACCATACTGCATTACTTACTGTATTATTTTTTTCCAGGTTGTGGCAGTTGGAGGTTATGGATGTCTTGTGGATGTTGTCTCACAATTTGGCAGCCATATGTGCACATTTCATTGCAAGTGCATTTAAAGCGAATTTCACAGATAATTTGGAAATTTCTAAATGTGTAGGATCAGAATGATTTCCAAGTCAATGAACAACACGAAGGATAGGCAATGTACCCTAAATTCTGCTGTGTATTGGTGATAGGAGCTGTAGTATTCTATTTCAGCCCAAAATATCACAGATTGTTACTCTCAGACTCAAAAAAAGAAAAACAAAATCTATACTTTGGACTTTGAAGTACAAATACATTCATTGTTGGGCTCCAAATATCTTTTTCCTTATTCTTTCTTTTACTGTGGCTCATAATTACAGTATAGGTAATTAAGTTTCCCATTTTGATTTGAGGCTTCAGTATTGTTTTTTCTTTGGGCTTTGGCCCTTCTTAGCACCAATTTTTTATTTTTTTACCAACAGGATTGACACAAGTGATAAGCGATTTGTTGGTCTTTAAGTAAGGTTTCGAGTTCAAGCATTATGGATGGAATAAACTCTCACTGAGAGTCTCACCTATCATTACGCGACCCACGGTGACCGATTAGTTGGAGCGAAACTCCGGATACTATGTTCAGAAAAAAAAAATTAACAACTTTTTCCATCGAAAAAAATAACAGGCAAAAATTTTAAAGTAGGTCACATCTAATCTGTAAAAAAAAAAAGAACAAAGACAAACGATGTGTTCTTATCTTAGACTGGGAATATTAGTGGAACACGTGTTAAGCATTTTGAGAAGGGGGGAATGGATTGGAGGCTTGGAGCCCAAGGCAAATATGGTGATTCAATCGGGAAGTTTGACCCGCGGGCGTTGACTGGGTGAGAAAGGAGGGTAAATTGGGGATCACAGTAAAATAGTAGAGTCCTGAATGGGCAAGGGGGGTGGTAGTATTAGTAGGTAGGATGCGCGTATAATCCAATACAAGGAACACTCACTCACTTATACTTGTTTATCTTCCTCGACTCCGCGGCGTAGATCCAAGGAGTCTGGGAAACCCTAACTCTGTCATCACTCTCATTCCGACGCACTGTTTCATCTTCATCTACATCCAAAGGTCCCTCTCTACTCTTCTCTTCCATCTTTCATCCTTCTACGCTATTATTCTTCTCCTAGTTACTCCTTCTCGTTTCAGCCTTTTTGTTATATAAAGTACGATTCATTTCACATGGTTTCGTATATTTTAGTCTCTTTAGAACTGATTTGATTTGTTTTTTTATTTTTTTATTTTGAACTGTTTGATTTACTGGAGCTGGTTTGTCCTTATAAAATTCGTGGCGTAAGTAACTGTGTGTGTGTTGGTGGTTACAGTCATGGCAGGCGCTGCACCTGAAGGGTCACAGTTCGATGCTCGTCAATATGACGCTAAAATGAATGATTTGTATGTTCTTCCACTTTTCTTCATCTAATTAGTTTTATTGTAAGTCTTTTTGTTTCATTTTGCGATGTTAATGTTCACGTTTCTGTCTTATTTTGGATATGCACACAGACTTACAGCTGATGGACAGGATTTCTTCACATCTTATGACGAGGTTCATGAAACTTTTGATGCAATGGGTTTGCAAGAGAATCTCCTCAGAGGAATTTACGCATATGGTATATTCATTAGAATATCCTCGTCTCTTTGATTTTCCTCATTTTTTTTAGAACCTTTAGAATTTTATCATTCTGCCTTGAAATTCTCTTGTTTTGTTTTTATGTTTAAACTTTTAATATATCGAAACAGTGTAATGATAGGCATAGTTTTTTGCTATTTCTTCTGTATTATGCGCAAGACATGGTGGTGTTTGCTATCATGCTACTGTTTTTGTTGCGGTATTGAATATTTTAAACTTGTGCGATTTGTGCTTTAGGTTTTGAAAAGCCATCAGCTATTCAGCAAAGGGGCATAGTCCCATTCTGCAAGGGACTTGATGTTATTCAACAGGCTCAGTCTGGAACTGGAAAGACTGCGACTTTCTGCTCTGGTATTCTGCAGCAACTTGACTACAGTGTCACTCAATGCCAGGCCTTGGTTTTGGCACCAACCCGTGAGCTCGCTCAGCAGATTGAGAAGGTTATGCGGGCTCTTGGAGATTATCTGGGTGTCAAGGTTCATGCTTGTGTGGGAGGTACCAGCGTTCGTGAGGATCAGCGCATCCTGGCTAGCGGTGTTCATGTTGTTGTTGGAACTCCTGGTCGTGTGTTTGATATGCTGCGCAGGCAGTCACTTCAGCCAGATTACATCAAGATGTTTGTATTGGATGAGGCTGATGAAATGCTTTCCCGGGGTTTTAAAGATCAGGTAACCTTTTTCTGATTAATAACTACTTAAGTCTTTCACTCTAATTAACAACTTATTTTTCCTTATGTTTGATTTATAATAGTATAATGCATATACTTGTTTGTATTTTCTTATTTTTGTACTAATCAAGTTTTCTGCATATATATGTATATTGTCATCCATGTCAATTTTTTCAATTGGCCTTGTGTTTTTCTTTATCTGAATCTATTGTATTTTCATATATTTTTCTAATGGTTTTAAGTGTTTATAATTTCAACTGTTTTCAGATGCATGTTTCTGTCGTCTCTAAAATCTCTATTTTGTTATATAGTGTTAGTTTTTACTAAAAAATGACTCAGTGCCTTGCCTTCCGATTAAGTTAATAATTTTACATTTTTTGGAATTTGGACCTTTGGGTTTGTATTAAGAGAATTGATGTTTGTATAATTTGTTTATCCAAGCTTCGCTCTGTTGTTTTCAGATCTACGATATATTCCAACTGCTGCCGTCTAAGATTCAAGTAGGAGTTTTCTCTGCTACAATGCCTCCTGAAGCCCTTGAGATCACAAGGAAGTTTATGAACAAACCTGTGAGGATCCTCGTGAAGCGTGATGAGCTCACCTTGGAGGGTATTAAGCAGTTTTATGTCAATTGTGAGAGGGAGGAATGGAAGTTGGACACCCTCTGTGATCTTTATGAGACATTAGCCATCACACAGAGTGTCATTTTTGTGAACACCAGAAGGAAGGTTGATTGGTTGACTGACAAGATGAGGAGCCGAGACCACACAGTCTCAGCAACCCACGGAGACATGGACCAGAACACCAGGGACATCATCATGCGTGAGTTCCGGTCTGGATCTTCCCGTGTTTTAATCACTACCGATCTTCTGGCACGTGGTATTGATGTCCAGCAAGTGTCTCTAGTCATAAACTTTGATCTCCCTACACAGCCCGAGAACTATCTCCATCGTATCGGTCGTAGTGGAAGGTTTGGTAGGAAAGGTGTGGCCATCAACTTTGTCACCAAGGATGATGAGAGAATGCTCTTTGACATCCAGAAGTTTTATAATGTGGTAGTCGAGGAGCTGCCTGCAAATGTTGCTGAACTCCTCTGATGAGATTTTGTCTTGCATCATGTTAGAGGAAAGTTAGTCTATGTTTGGTAAGTGGTATTGTAATGTTTCCATCCCCTTTTCCCATTTTCTTCTGGTATAACCCAGCTTCAAACCTTGTCTATTAGACCTAGTAATTTAATTTAAATTTGTCAGTCGTCTGAATATCTAAGTGATGAGTACTTGCTATGTCGAACCCCATTATTTCCCATATTTGCTTTTTGGCGGTTGTTGCACATTTCTACGAGCCAGTTTCTATAATATAGTATTTGACATCCATCGAGGTAGTGATTTGATCCGTGTCTTGTTTTTTTGGTAAGGTAGGGTTCCACTTCTAGATGATGATTGCTTGCATTAGTTGTTAACTTGTGCTAATTATTAATTCTAATACCCGTCCCTTACTTTTCTGCGTACCAATTTATTTGATTTTGTTTCCGTGTTATGATTTTATTCCGTGTTCAATTTTGTGGGTCAGTTTGGAGATTTCTATGGTTAATAGTCGGTACAGTACAATATGTGGCTCCAGTTGGAAATATCATCGAAACTTGCAGCCTATTAGGAATTGTTAGCTTTGTTTCCCTTTCTTAAAGCAGCATCATAATAATTAAATGTTTTTTTTAAAGAAAATTTCATGCTTGAACCACTTATTTCCGTCGCCGTTTTCGTTGGTGTAAAGCTACACTACGATACGTTCTTGTGTTTGCAAGTGTTGTTACTGAAAGGTAGGGTTAGGTAACTTGGGCATCAACCTTTTACAATGTTACCATCAATACTTGAAGGCAAGGTTTAATCTTATTCTTAAATTTAATCGAGTATTGAAAAATCAATTATTATTATTATATGGTTAATATGTTTGAACGTACATATAAATATTTCATGTCAGTACAACATCAAATTTTAATAAGTTATCTGTTGTATCAAGCGTTGACATATTTGAGTATTATCCATTGTATACAATGAATCAATGATTAGTCGATTAGAATTAAATTCTTAAGTAAATGGATTTAATGCCTAAAATAACAAAAAGGAAATGAAAGAGACTTAAATCAAAATCATTGTCGGCGTATTTAATTAAATACTTGTGAACAGATTACAGATACATTAAGAAGAGATGGGATACAATAGAATGCAAGGAAACCACGTTCCTTGTATCAGCTTAGCTGAAACAAAGTCGAAGGAAGTACATAGAATCTGGCGTCGAGAAAGGGACAAATATTACCGACCTCTTGTGCGAGTTAGAGAATTTATGAAAAATAGTAAATAGGTATAGGTGACCATGAAATTATATCATCATATTGCGAGCAAGAGCAAGACAACACTTAACGTATAAGAAATACAAGGGGCTGAGACACGTACGTGTCAACCGTGTAGGGAAATGATATTGCCTCTTCCTCCTCTAAGATCTCTGTCAAAGTCCAACCACTCCTGCACCTCTCTGTCTCTTCCTTAGCCTTCTCGAAATTCCACCTCTCTTACAAATACAAACAACAGTCAAATCCAAGCAGAAACAAATATTATATTCGGTAAGCCTAAACTCAATTTAATAAGCAGCTCAATACACTATTATTATTATTATTATTATTATTTCTATGCGAATTCCTAATATAATTCTAGTCTTTTTATTATTCCATTCAATAGGGAAAAAGAACTTAATCTTGGAAATTAAGGAAAATAAATGGATGAAGGGTGTCCCACCACCAACTTTGTTCATTTATTAGAATAATATTCTATTCTATTCCCTCTCTGCTGCGCTACTGCATGAACAGAACACCAGCATCACAAACTGCAAAAAAACTTCACCTGGTTTCTTCACCTCCTCAATTTCCATATCCATTAAATAAATAAAATAGCTTCGCATTTTAAACTGGTAATATAATAATATAAAGTTGTTGATTTTAATTTATATATATCAAAGATATTATTATAAATTGTGTAGAGGTTTGGTAACTTGGCACCTGCGTCACTCACTGTATTTTTGTTGAGAAGACGTCATCGCTCTTTCCCCTGATGGCGGTTCACCAACAGCCTGAAAGCGTCGCTACCGCCGTCAACCGCTCATCGGTGCGGCGGAGGCCCGGAGGTGCCGCCTCCGCCACCACTTCCTTGCTGGATTCGTCGGAGAAGGTGGTGATGGATGCTTTCGAAGCAGAGAGTTCGGGCGAAGAGGTGGTGAGGGATTCGAGCTCCGACGACTCATTCAACAGCAAGAGCAGCGATCAACACCACAACAACAATAGCCTGCAAGATGCTTCTGCTGATACTCTTAAAGACAATCAGGAACACGTTTCCGATTTTTCCGCCGGGAAATTCGTGACCCGTCCTTGCTTCCCTGCTCACCGCAAAGTCAAGGAAAGTCCACTTAGCTCAGGAAACATCTTCCGACAGGTTCTGCTTTTTTTTTTTTTTTTCCTTTTTTTCTCCCTCTCATGCAATTGTGGGTTACTGAATCATGTTTTAGAGAAAAATGTTAGTGCATAATTGTAAAGATTTAATTTTTATTTTGTGACATTGTGAAGAAAAGTTATACAAACAGAGATTTGATTTGATTTGATTTGGTTGGATTGGACCACAGTTAGTGCAGAAAAATCGAACTCTAAATGAATAAATTGAAGCGAAAAAATTTTGCTTTCTAGGTTGCATGCTTAGCATTGATAAGTGGATATGAATGTAATATTAGAAATGTTGGACTCTTGCAATAAATTCATCAAAAGTTAAGCATATTACATAATCTCGTAATATAATGGGAGAAGGAGGTTCTTTTTGGTTGCTACTGTGGTTTTGTGGTGTCATTGTGGTTGTGAATAGGCGGTGCTGAACCTATTCATTTACTAATTATTCAATCAACAGCAGAGTCATGCGGGTCTCTTCAACCTCTGTATTGTGGTGCTTGTCGCCGTTAACAGCCGACTCATCATTGAGAATTTAATGAAGGTTTGCAACATCCTTCAATGCCTCTAATTTTGCAATCCATTAATCCTTTTTTTTCTGTCTAAATGTGTGTTCTATTTTGTTTTGCAGTATGGTTGGTTGATTCAGTCTGGCTTTTGGTTTAGTTCAAAATCTCTGAGCGATTGGCCTCTCTTCATGTGTTGGTACGGATAACTACATCTTGAATAGTTATTTTGAGGATTGTTTCTTTTAGTGTTATCTGACAGTGAGTGGTTATGCTTGCTTGCAGTCTTACTCTTGCGCTGTTCCCTGTTGCTTCCTTTATAGTGGAGAAATTGGCACAGCAAAAGTATCTTCCTGAACCAGTAAGTGATCAGGCCTTTTAAGCTTTTAGAAGATATCATGGGTGGAAAATGCTTTGTAACCTCGTGAAATCCTTGTTTGTTGTACAACTTGTGTGATAGTTATGGAATATATATGGTCAATTGCCGCGAGGTATTTTCAGTCTTCGATATTTAAATAGGATTATACTGACTTTAACATCACAGGTTGTTGTGATACTCCATATAATCATTACGACAGCTGCAATTCTATATCCAATTTTCGTAATCCTCAGGTCAGTGCAGTTCTTCCGGGTATTCTGTGAATAAGTGAATAAGGAAAATGTCTTACTGATGTCTAGCATCTTTTTTTTTCTTTTGCAGAACTGATTCTGCTTTCCTTTCAGGCTACACATTAATGCTATTGGCATGCATTGTGTGGCTAAAATTAGTGTCTTATGCTCATACAAACTATGACCTGAGAGCACTTGCCAAATCAAACGAGAAGGTAGTATTCAAGTTCCATTCCGTATATTTGTATAATTAGTACTTCTAAAACAAGGATATGTTGAAGTTGTGGTGAATAGTTTATAAACAGGTAAATCCTGTTTGTAAGACTGTAGGCTGTAGCCTGGGATTATGTTCTGTTAAAACTTCATCGTATGCTGATGCACAGTTTTATTTTATCTTCATTACAATTACATTCATCTTGTTTTCTTCTTGAGTCCTTCCTTATTCATTGATGATAGTCTTTTTTGATGTATGGATGTGATAGATAAAAATTCTGCTTTCCCTTTTATTCAATCATGTTTCCTGTGTTATAGGTAGAAGCATTGCCTGATACTCTGAATATGGACTATCCTTACGATGTGAGCTTCAAGAGAATGGCATACTTCATGGTTGCTCCTACATTATGTTATCAGGTAGAAGAACTTTCAAGTGATTTATCCATGTAGTTTTTGGATACAATTTCTTATGAAATCCATGTTTTCTTATTTAGACTCACTTGTTTTACAGCCATGTTTATTCATTTTTCTCTCATTAGAGTGCTTATAGATACAAAAAATATTGGTTAGAGGTGTCCTGTGCAGATACTTACACAGCTAGGAATTGAACTATCATCTAACAAGCATTATATTATAGGTCCAGAATGGTTGGGTTTCCTGTGTCATACAACAAATATGTCAATTTTCTTTGCATGGCCTTGATTGACCAACATTTTTTTGCATAAAATATTTCGTATATTGAATTATATAGCAGAACTCCAAAATTCTTTATCTTGCTTCCCATGTACTTCCATTAAAATCCTTTCCCCTTTCATTCAGTTAGTTCTAGCCCTAATTTGTTTCTTGTTTTTAACATGTATTTTTTACCATTTTATTTCCTGTGGTATGTATTGCTGATACAGCCAAGCTATCCTCGCACACCTTATATTCGAAAGGGTTGGGTGTTCCGTCAAGTTGTCAAGCTAATCATATTTACAGGAGTTATGGGATTTATAATAGAACAAGTAAGCAGTACCAGTTGATAAATTGTGCTCATTTCTATTTTCATTTCTCTATTATTTTTCTGTCCTTTTTTTTCTTGAGTCTTATTTTCACTAATTATAGAAGCATTCTGACTGTTTGTATCATGTAAATTTTCAGTATATCAATCCTATTGTTAAAAACTCACAGCATCCTTTGAAGGGAAACCTTTTGTATGCCATGGAGAGAGTTTTGAAGCTTTCGGTTCCAAATTTATACGTGTGGCTCTGCATGTTCTACTGCTTTTTTCACCTTTGGTGTGTATTTAATCTTTAATTTTTCACCTTGGTGTGCTCTCTTACAAAATATCAGTATGAAATTATTTGAATTCAATTCTATTAAAAAAATGTGCAGATCATTTCTGGGCATTAGTATGACCTGTGTGTTTCATTTGTGGGCATTAGAAGTACAGCTCAAATTTCAGTTTTCAGATTTCATAGTATTTAAGGCAGATTATTTTTGAACTGTTGCAATGTAGGTTAAATATACTCGCAGAGCTTCTTCGCTTTGGTGATCGTGAATTTTACAAAGACTGGTGGAATGCCAAAACCGTTGAAGAGGTAACTTTTTCATCTTGGCACATTCTTTCGTTGCTTATTTAAAATATTTTTGTGAAGTGAACTTGTCACATATTTGTCTTTATTGATTTATGTGTGATGCTGCTGCCGCTGCTGCCACCATCAGTATTGGAGGTTGTGGAATATGGTATGTCTTTTTCGGACTTAATCTTGAAGACCAAGTTAAATGTTCCTTTTTCCCCCCTTAATCTGCAAAATAAATTGCTGGTCTCATATTGTGATGACTATGCTAACAGGGCATAATTATGGTTTACAACTCTTTCTATATAAAAAAATATTAAAATAATTATTTACAAATTACAACTCTGTGGAATTACCTAAATGAAGAGACAGATCACAGAAGTTACAACTTTTCCCATCTGCTGTAATTTCCTGGCTGTTACCGAGTAAATGGTCCTAAAACCATATGTGGAACGTATCAGCATTTTTTTTATTACTTTAAGGTTTAATTCTGATCCATTACCTATATAACTGAGTTTATTCTTGCACGTTGCAGCCTGTTCACAAATGGATGATCCGCCATCTATATTTTCCATGTATAAGGCATGGTATCCCCAAGGTAATCAAGCATCCTCCTGTGTTACTGAAAAGGCCTTGAACTTATGTGGTCTAAGCACTTTTTTTTTGTGTGTGTGGAAAAGTGTCTTTATGACATTGTTGGTCTATGTTTATAATCTCCAGTCTCCTTTTAAACTGATCTCATATAATCAAGTTGAATTGAAATGAACATCTTACTCTTCTCCTAATGAATAAATGGATAAATAATTATATATAAAACTATGTATAGTCAATGTTAAACATTATTGAAATGTTATTTTTCTGACTTATGAAATATATTTATGATTGTGATTTTCCTTATATTGTACAGGGTGTTGCTCTTTTAATCGCCTTCCTTGTTTCTGCTTTGTTCCATGAGGTGTGTATCTTCCCTCTCTTTCAATATAGGAAATGTTATTTGAACTTTTTTGTCCTCAACCGATATGCCGACTATCGATATGCTGACTCAAATCTCATTTAATGGTGGATGAGATGTGAGCTGACACACAGGCCGAGAAAAAATAGTTCATATAACTCAACTTTACAAACATGAATAACATACCAATGTTATTGACAAAGACAACTGAGTTTCACAATCTTTCTCATGATTGTTCTTTCATCCTTGAATGCAGCTGTGCATCGCCGTTCCTTGCCACATATTCAAGCTGTGGGCTTTTCTTGGGATTATGTTTCAGGTAAAATCACAATGGCATCAGTGCATATATTTGCCCATCTAAGAAGTTGAAGCGATTTTCTTCATGTTCTCCTATGGCCAGATAAAAAAGAAAATGTTCTGTAGAGTACCTAATCACTACTATGATTGATATCACTCATATAATGGATGCCTTTTTTCCAGGTTCCTTTGGTCTTGATCACTAATTACCTGCAAAATAGATTCAGAAACTCAATGGTACGTGTGCAATTTTAAGGTTATTGATATAAAGTTATATATAGCAAAATGTATTTACATTATCTTCATTTCTTTTTCTACATTAACATTGTCATTTTCTTCACTCCAGGTGGGAAATATGATTTTTTGGTTCATATTCTGTATATTTGGTCAACCAATGTGCGTATTACTATATTACCATGATTTGATGAGTAGAAAAGGCAAAGCTGACTAAAAAGAGCTAGAAAATGCATATGTGGATGGATGGATTTCTCAGTTTTCATAGATATGCTCTGCTCAATCATCTACAATTACTGTTTGCTATGGGCTAAACATTTCCATGTGAATTGCCACCAATATCTATGTACTTTTAATTACTCAAATCCTTTGGTAATTGTAACAATATATTATATATATTGCAAACAATTTTGTAACAAATGCAACCGGCAATGTAACTGCCATGTAATTCAGTGTAACAAACAGGTTTCTGTTAAATTAGTGTAGGAATAGTGTTGTAAATGGTTTTAGTTCAATAGTAATAAACATTTTGTTTGTTCCGAATAGTGAACTTCCACTAATGGATGATGATGATGATGAAAATTTATCGTACAGCCATACCAGGTTGAACTTCATAAATGATTGATGCTTGAAAAGTTCAAGAGAGTACATTATTGCTAGCTGGTTATGTTTTTTCTTGTCTTCTAAAATAAACTATATTTGGTGGTTTTAGTCTTTCTTTTCAAAAAAAAAAAAACAAATTTAGTTTAAATACTTAAGACTTAATCATTTCTTTTCTAGAAAATCTTGATAAAATTTTCTATCGATATGTGTTCATCATCAACTAATCATACAAAAGTCAAGTTGAAATAAAAGGTGTAGCAGTACCTACTACCAACTCAGCAAGCAGGAGCACATGATCCAATTCTAACACAAATTGTCCAATTCGATAATGGTGTGCTTCTCACGTGATCAACATTACGTGGCAGGTTCTGATTGGCCCCATGTTCCACGCTCAATGAACCACCGACGCAAGCAAAAGCCATTGTAGTCAGCGCCCTCGAAGATACAGTCACACATTGTCGATTAAGGCGAAAAATAGTAAAATAAAAATTTGTGAAAATAAAAAAATACTAGTACTAAAGTAAAATAAAAATAAAAAAAGAAACAAAATCGTTCGGTGAAAAACATGCCATAAAGAAACCAAACCAAAGGAAAGGTTGCTGTTTTGGCTACAGAAGAACAGAACCCACACCCCCATTTGCAAAAAGATTGAATCTTTGCACAGAAAGCGAAGTGGGTGTGACCAAAAAGGCTTGTGTGTTCTTTCGCTGCATCATCCATGGAAGATTTCAGATCCAAATCGTACGGTGATGGAAGGATGCAGCAGATTGAGCCTTATACAGGAACAGCCTCTGGTGGTGGTGGTGGTGGTGTCCATGGCATGCAAGATCTCCGCTGCTACAGCGCCTCCTATGCATCCTCAGTGCACCCAACACAAACCCACATGGGAGGGAACAACGACCCGAAGTTCAAAAAGGGGAAGTCCACAAATGGGTCGACCTCAAAATCCTGGAGCTTCAGTGATCCAGAGCTGCAGAGGAAGAAGAGGGTGGCTAGTTACAAGGTCTATGCTGTTGAAGGGAAGCTCAAAGGGTCTCTCAGGAAGAGCTTCAAGTGGCTCAAGGACAGGTGCAACAGAGTTGTTTATGGATGGTAGCTAGTTTTTCTTTTCGGGGTTCTTGGGATGATGGTGGTGGTGGTGGTGGTGGTGCTTTGAAATTGAAACTAAAAGGCCTTTAATTTGGGGTGCTATCTTTGAATCTCTTATTACCTAATTGAGCATCTTTCAGCTGGGTACCTGATAGTATTATAATGTTAATTGATAAATAATTTATATGTCTTTGTTTATTTGTTTGAATTACTGGTTAAGTTTTTATTTCCCATGACTGGAAGTACGCATAAGGAATTGTATAACATGGGAGAGAAATTGTGATTCTCTGGTGTTCATTTTGGTTTTCTGTAAAGAGTGTAATAACATATGGCTTTGCATAAGAACATTACTAAGACTTCCCTTTTCTTACTACTCTGGTTGTTGTGGAGTTTCACTTCCTTCAAGATGTACATTTTATTTTAGTGTTTACTGGTTGATTATTTATATTTGGACAAAATTGGTGCATGCATGTTGAAATTCATTAATGCCAATCCGTGTGTTTTTATTTCAGTGGTTATGTATGATGTTGATGAGTTGAATAGATATCTAATAAATGTGACTGACTCAGTTCCCAAGTTAGAATTTCCTTTTATTTTCTTCACCCCATCCGAAAATTGATGAACTGTGACTGCTAGGACCCTTCTTTGATGTAGTTTTCTGTTTGGACTGGGACAATCTTTTCACTTTTCTGTATGGTAATGATGATGATGTGGTTGCTCCGGAACAAACATGCAAGTTACTTTCGGAGGTGACATTTTCTGAAGGCTTCTCCAACAAGTCTTCAATACAGGAAAATACATTAGAGATTTAGAGTCACTGTTGATACCAATATTGGCGAAATAATTGGATTTGCAATGGCATTTTGCTCATAACCTTGTATCTATACTACTTAGAAAGCATGACATTAGAGATTCAGCTTCGAGGAAATTTTGGCCAATGAGTTTGACTTGCTATTATTTGAAGTGATTGGTATATGTTGGTAGCATGCTCTTGCGTAAAAAGTCTCTTCAAGATTTAGTTTTCCTTATCAAATCCTTTATTCATATTTTCATGAATCTTTCAGAGTTTGCATAATTATGTAAAAGGAGTATCTCGTATGTATACCACTGGTATAATCGTATTTTAGTATCATTATCTTAGTTAAACCCTTGAGATTCACATACTGAAATTCCTATACGGGAAGAGTACCCCGATCAACCCAATTAAATGAAAACATTTTCACAAGGTAAAACAAAATACAAGTGAGCATTCAAGAAGAAAAATGAAAAATAAATAAATAAATTGGGGATACAATGGTCTTAAGCTTGATGGGAATCTCACATTCCAATTACCGTAAATGTTCCTAATGACAGAGTAATCTCCACAATTACATCATGAAAACTATGAGAATCTCATCCAACAGGTACTGCTGCTAATTACATTTTTTGCAGGTATTTGATAGTTTTGACCTTTTGCGGTTCGCATGACTCTGTTAACATATCTGGTAAAACCAATACAACAACTCACATCACAGGGAAAGAGACCATAAAACTTAGAAGTTCCTGCCCCAATCAAACCAGAGCTTTACAATACAGCAAAGCACAATCCCCGGTTTAGTTCAAATTATTTCAGCTTCTCAGCTTTTTCATCCGTATGAGCAGATGAGTTAACAATACAAACCCAAAATCCTATGTTTTTCCTCACAGCTCAACTTAGCGACATAAGCAACTTTTGCAATGCCAATCAACTCACAAATTCAGTAGATGAGAGAAGCGAGAACTAATATGGGCCCTCTCATCATTCTCTAACTGCAGTGACTCCATGCCTCTGACAGCGCTGTCGTAATTCTTGGCATGGGCAGCATATTCTCCAGATGGTACTACTACTCTCTTGGGGTCAGAGGATCCAACTGGTGAACTTCTTTGCCCACCCGTAATTCTGTGAGCTGTTCCAGGGCTAGCCTCGGCTGTACGTGCACGGACATCTGACTCTGCACCAACAAATGCATCGCGGCTACTAGAAACAGCAACCCGCCTTGATGATCCACTGGACTGGCCCAAGATATTGGCGGTTGATAACTGCATAATCACAGGTAATGCAATTATTGAGTTTGCAAGAGTAAAACTAGGGTTGGCTGCACATTCTCGGGAATCACACATCACATTTCAGAAATATAGGAGTTTAAGATCTCTAATGATCTGAATTTTGACAAGGAACCGCATGGAAGCTAAAAACTACACTCCAAAATACTCAGCATAGCATCATTAATAACAGCAGAACCTA
This sequence comes from Aeschynomene evenia, assembly GCA_013621005.1. Taxonomy (NCBI): domain Eukaryota; kingdom Viridiplantae; phylum Streptophyta; class Magnoliopsida; order Fabales; family Fabaceae; genus Aeschynomene; species Aeschynomene evenia. Next base: position 29,751,101 of record CM024263.1, on the reverse strand, counting down.
AATGGTCCTTTTTACTTCTACGAGAAACTTACGGAATTTAAAATGGGCCCTGACATTCTTCGCCTAGATGAATCCACTGAAACCAAACCAGGAGGCCGCCCTTCTTCCCCTCCTGAGATAGACAGGGAACAAACACGAAAAATCAGACAGATCAAGAAGTTAGCTAGATACCATATGGATGCAAAAGACAGAGCTACTGCATGACCTACATCAATTGGTAGTTGAAAAATAAATTGACTGCATTGAAGCAACAATGAGAAGTAGTTTACACTTACAGCCAAGAACCAAATGTTTATTAAGTTTATACACAAAGAAAAGAAAAGATAGATCACATCCAAAAGTAAGCTATGCATAACACAGACTCAAATATACAAGAAATCATACATTCAAAAATAAGATTTCCCAAACAAGACTGATTAAAAAATAAATATAAATATGAAAAGCTCATCGTCTACAACCCTAAAAAATCCTACCTGTTGGTCTTTCAGCATTGGTAACAGCCGGCGGCATTCCGGAACTGGTTCCAGCAGTAGGACCCTAAATAAAAACAGATGTGAGAGACAAATCCTAAAGGGAAAAGGTGATTTTTCTTTTTGGAGTGTGGTGGGGGAGATGGGGGGAGGGAACACTCACAACGGCCCGTGCTGGAGGAGTGGCTAGCTGTGATTGCTGATACTTCAAGATGGTCCAGTCAAATACATAATCAAATTGGAATCCTGTCCAGATAATTTAATATGAAAGCAAATTGAGACCAAAGCAGTGTAGGATGAAATGCAAACTATATGAGGAATGAAACAAAAGGCATCCTATTCATGATAGTAATCTCAAACCTTCACGGATAAACAGGTCGCGAAATATCCTTTTGAGGTAAGCATAGTCTGGCTTATCATCAAACCTTAATGAGCGGCAATAGTGGAAGTATGATGCAAATTCTGTTGGATAGCCTCGACACAAGACCTGGAGTAATCAATAAATTTTCAGTGTAACATATGAAAGTAAATAAATATGCATATTAAAGGAGACCATCTATAAATTAACTTACTTCAATCGTAGTAGAAACCTTTTTCTCGCTGATTTTCTCATACTTCTGTTTCTTGGTTCCAGCTTTTAGTCCCTGCCAAGGAAGACTACCGGGGAAAAAAAGGCAAATTAGAAAAAAGTATACATACTGACAGACAGAAAAGTTGGGTAGACAGCAATAATCACCTTCCCCTCAGGAAGTACATCAAAACATAACCAAGAGACTCTAAATCATCTCTTCGGCTTTGCTCTGTACATCAATCACCAAAGAAATACATGCGACACAAATCTGTTAGATAACAAAACCTTACAATACATTATACAACCGCCAGTGAAGAATCAAGAAATAACACATACCAATGCCAAGGTGAGTATTCATGCTAGCATATCTTGCAGTTCCAGTCAAATTCTTGTTTTCCCTGAAGTGTAAAATTTGAACAGATTATGTACATCAGAAAATAAATAGATATTCAGACAAGAGAAGCAAAGCTGATGCTATATAAGAAAATTAAAAGAAAGAACTAAAGAGTCATATAGACAAAAAAAACGTGTTATAACTGCCATCCAGAGGCTTGCTAATGCAACCTTTTGTTACATTCAATTGAAGAACAAATGAACAATAATAACACACACTCCCTAATCTTTATTCCTACTGCATACAGCAGCTGTACACTATAAAATAACTTGTTAAGTTATAACTGCCATTGAATAAATATAGTAAAATTTAGGTGAGATGTGAACTTTACAATGTCATCAATACCTAACAACAATAAATATCTAGACAACAAACACATTTAATGCACAACAACTGAATCTTTGTACCTGTAAGGAATGTGTTGATGGGTTGAACTATCTCTGTATTTCTTAGCCAAACCAAAATCAATAGCATAAACCTACATACACATCAATATGAATTAAATACCATATATGAAATGAACATACATCAGAAGTACACATGTCAACAAGATTAATTAGCCACCTGGTTTGCACGCCTTCCTAAGCCCATCAGAAAATTATCTGGTTTAATATCTCGATGTAGAAATGATTTAGAATGAATGAACTCAACACGGTTGATCTGGAAAAGACAAATGAATAAGCACTTTAAAAGGATTAAAAATGTATATTAATTGATATATAATTTTACAAAGTAAACCAGGGCCCACCATTTGATCAGCAAGCATGAGAACTGTCTTTAATGATAGCTTTCTACTACAGAAGTTAAATAGATCTTCAAGACTAGGTCCAAGCAGATCCATCACTAGAACATTGTAATCCCCTTCCACTCCAAACCATCTAACATTTGGAATTCCAGCTGGCAAAATCCAAACTTGAGTTAGAACTAATTAAAAATGATATAACTTTACAAAATTGGTAAATGCAGAAAGAGTACTCGTGTAGAAAGTAAAACAAAATGAAAGACAACAAAACAATTAGCATAAGGATAGTCATTACTTCCTCCCTGTAGAATTCTGTATAGCTTGGACTCATACAGCAACTGAGGATGCTTTGTCTTGACATTTTCCTAATTTAGAAGGGTATCCAAGAACAGAAACAAAGAACGAGAAAATTAGCTCCAATGCATCTGAAGATATCAAGAATCCACTAATTACTTAAGAAAAACAAATTCACTGAGGCATCAGCTCAATGAGACATCAGAAAAGAAAAATTTACAACTCAACAATTTAAAAGTATTCAAACATTTATAGCGTGTACTCCATCACCCTCCCATGAAAAGGAAAACAGTAATAAGCGCTCATCTAAGACATTTAGCATATAGGAAGCATGCATCCACCAATAACATTAAGAATGCAAACCAAAACTTCAGCTCAAAACCAAATGAGCAGAATACCAATTTAACAAGAAACCATTTTTCCCCAAAACCCATTTCAGATTGCTGTTCCCTTTACGCTTCATGGAATCACATGAACAAAAACAAAAAATATTCTAATTGGGATCAAATCAGAAACCCAATTCAATGAACAAAGCACTTACAAGCTTAATTGCAACCTCCTCATTAGTCTGAATATTAGTACCTGCACAAGCACAAACACAAACACACACAAAAATAAAAATCATCAAAACACATCCAGATTATGAACATGGGAGGCCAGGAAATAAAAAACAAGTAAGAAAAGAAAGCAACCTAAGTAGATCTCCCCAAAGGAACCGCTACCGATCTTCCGGCCGAGGCGAAACTTATTACCAACACGAGGTTCCATTCAGCAGAAAGGGGGAGGAACAAGAACAAGGGGAATAAATTGATGGACTTTGGAACCCTAAGCTAACAAGTAATCAGAACCCCTAATTCTAAAAATGGAAAATTTTAAATGCCATACACCGTCATCACCCAGCACTGGTTGTTAATATTCACGAATCAAACAGAATAAGCAGATGGAAATAAAAAACCACCAAAACAAAAAAATAAACCCCCTTAACAGAAGAATATGAAAAAAGGAATGAGATGATCCAAAGTAAAAAAAAAAAAAAGACAGGCTATGGCATGAGATCTAGAGGTCAGATATTTAGAATTGATGGTAAAATTGTAGGGTTAGGGTTAAAGGAAAGAAAGGAATTGGGAAGAAGCTTTAGGAGTCATGGTGATGGTGATGTTGATGGCAATGGTGCTGATTGGTGTGGTATCTGTGCTTTCTCTCTCTACTTTTTTTCTTTTTCTCTTTCTTTCTCTCTCTCTTACATTATCAATTTGATCCAGTGGAACCAACACTATTGTTGCAACCGTCGGTTATTTTGGTCTTTTTTTTTTTTTTTTTTGCATTTTTTTGGGATTTCGAAAGATTCGAAGGGCATGTCCAAACGCACGCGTGTTGCTTACGCGTGGCGCAAGTGAGTGAGCGAGTGGGGACAGAGGAACAACCTTTTCGCGCCGCTCTCCTTACTACTGGGACCCACCCTATCACGTGACTTTATCCCTTTCTCCCTTCTCATAGGAGCGTAATTAGCACGTGACATTATTGCGTGTGTGTGTGTGTGTTCAATCATTTTGCGTGCTCTTCTTTATTCGTCAAAATTATAAATTTGGAGTGAGAACGAATTTCCTTTCTTTTTTCTTTTTTTTTTCACTTGCTTTGAAGTTTACGCAGTTAAGCTAAAGTAAAGACTAAAATGGGGGCACATAATTTACATGGTACTATACGCGTGAGTTGTTTTTATTAAATTAAGAAAGGATTTGAATTAAATGATACTACAAGTCAAATATAATCAGCTGTATCGATAGTGAATTTGTATAGTACTATGTAGCCTACTTGTCACGCGTCTTGTTTCAATTTAATGCTCTGTTTTGGAGCTATTGTCAATTCTGATGTTTAGTGTTAATAAGATAAGATGATGAATCCAATCCTGTGGTTATTTGTACTAGTATTTTATTTTAGTAGTAGTTATTTTGGATCATGAGTGTGAATGGCATATTCTTCTACTGTTGGTTTTGTTTGTTTTTGGGTCCCTCTGTTTAAAGTTGTTATGACGGGTGATTCATTCATTGTTGCAGCATGCATGTTGTTTATCCACTGTAAGCAACAAATTAAACACCATTATTGCAACCTTTGTTAATTATTAATTAACTGTTCTAACAAAGTAAGAACCAATGCCAAATTACACACATGTGGACACAAGAGTTGTCACTCGCTGGCATAATATGGACAGAATTCTCGATTTTATTTTCACAATGTAAAACTGTTAAAGAGAACTAAGATCATTTAAAAGACAAAAATATGTGTGTCTTGACTAAAAGTCAAAATTTGAGATTATCATGTATTTAAATTTTAACACTACTATTTACTTTGGCTTGATACAGTAAAGAATCAATTGAATCTTTTCTGCCTTCCCTAAAAAGATAAGAGGCAAAAATGGGTCAAGGATCCAGTGTAACCAACACACCAAATCCTAAAACACATACAAATTATGAAAAGAACAAAAATAAATAAATAAATAAATAAACAATAAAAGAAACATTGAGAAATAAGAGTTGTTCTAGTTAGTCCTCTGATCTGATCTTGGATCTGATCATTCACAAGAAGTGGGTTTCCACTTTGCAGGCTTGTCCTTAACTTGCAGCTGGAATTGGGGTTCTTGGACTTGGTAACCCCATGTATGCAATCCTAGGGGACATCCTAACTTTTGGGCTGGGCCTAGGTGAAGGAATTGGGCCATAGTTAGTGAGTCTTGCAGAATTGGGCCTAGGAGACAAGTTGACTTGCTCCAAAGCCCTTGACTTGAGGTGCTCAGGGTATTCCCGGACACACCCAATACGAGGCCCGGCCCCAGTTGACCACTTGCAAGATAACCTCTTTGAAAGGCAAAATGCTGACCCATCAAGCTTCTTTGCATCACCATCTTTCTGAATTGTGATCACATTCCCATCACTGACATTTATTGCGGTTTCAGAAGTAGGACCCTTTGTTTGTTGTGATTCATTACTTGCAATGAATGAATTTGTACCAATAAGTGAAGGAGTGTCATCATCTATAGCACATCTCTGCAAGAAAACAAGCAAAAAGCAACCATAAGAAAAAGAAATATTTCATCTCATAACCAATTTTCTGCATAATTTGCTTCACTAAGTAGCAGCAGGTAATTTTTGTTCTTTTCAAGAAACAAAACTCTTACCTTAACATTGGAGAGGTCTACTTTGTTCTCCTCAAGAAAGCTTATGAATTCTTTGAAGTTCTCCTCTGTTGGGTGGTAGTGACCACTATAAGGCCAAATAGCCTGAAATGTGCATATAACAAAACTTTGTAAGTACTTTTTAATGTGATTCAAAAGAACAAAATTGAACAAGATAAATATTATAATGAATTTTATCTTAAGTTGTTACCTCAAGTGCACCCTGATGAGCTACTAATCTTCCAGCTGCAGTGGTTGCACCACCTGATAGAAAACTTGAGTGCTGAAAAGTACCCTTTTGCTTTCTCCCTACATACAAGGACCTTGAGGTGCTGAGAACAAATATCCATTTAGATTTCTCATCAGTGTCCACAAGCCTACCATCCTGTTTGTACATCAATTTTCCATTCTCAACAATTACTTCATATTCTTCCCTTTCTTTCTGCAATAACCACAATGATCAACAATATTAGATCTGAGATAGACTTATATATGATGAAGTGTATGCTAACATGGGATTGTTCAGAGATAAGATAACTTACCGGTCCAAGATATTTAATGCATTGGCGTTGAAGAGTGGTCCTTGGGCATTTCTCAAGATTTATTTCTTTGCCATCTCCAATATCCAGCCTACATTTTAACAATCACAAATTATTGATCCATATCCAAGCTTTTCTTTATGATAATTATTAATACTACAGTCTAGAAGAAATAGATATCTCAGAACAAGAGTTTACCAGTAGAAAAATGGCTGTGTGCTTTGGCTTTCAAACCAAATATCATAGTACATGTGTAGATTGTGTCCATACCGATGACGTGGGTCAATCTGTTCAACAAGAAGGAATTGACTCTGTTAATACTAGATCAGATAAATTATAACAATACTTCAATTTTCACAGTTAAATTGATTGAACTTAGTGGAGTAATTGCTGTGAAGGATTCAAGTTCAAGGACTTACAGCTTCTAGCCAATGTTGTAGTGCTAGTTTTTGTGCTTTTTCATCCTTGGACAAACCTTTTCCAACCTATATCAGAAAAATTCAATAGTTAGCACTAACACAAACTACAGATAAATTACCCCAAATAAAAACAACAAGCATAAATAAGAAAATGACTAAAGTTAGTCCAATTCTGAAGAATGAAGCTGAAATCATTGTAACATTGAATACCTTGGCTGCTCTTGTCCTTGCCCTCGCCCACCGCGACACGGCGGTTTCTGGTTTCTCAACATCAAAGAATGAAACAGAACTCCTCTTGAGAGCAGCAAAGTCCAATGCCTTCCACCTACATCATTTCAAAACCCCTCAATTTAGTAACACACTACAAGTTTGTTCAATCAACCAAACATACTAAAAAATGAAAAATCTCATTGGTTATTATTAATTTATTGAGACAAAACTAACCATAGCTCCTCCACAACCACAGCACAATCTGCAAGGTTTCTTCTAGTACGGTAACTCTTGTAGACCTTTTGAAGCTTAGTTGCAGCAGCATCAAGCTCACTGACAGGTCTAGGGGAAGAGAAAACCACTGCTTCAGGCAGAGAAAGCACAGGCACTACTGGTTTCCGCATCATTATTCCACTCTTGCTAGACACAGAAACAGAATCAGGATCCATGTTCTCCTTATCATCTTGAACAAATGAAAGGTTTCTTTCAAGCAACACATGTTTTGGTCTGTGATCCCTCAAACGGCTTGTTTTGTTGCTAGAACCATTTGACAGAACATCAGCGGCAGCAGTTTCTGATGATTCTCTTTTCTTGAAGCTTGATGCTCTCAAAACCAAAGCCCCATCTCTGGATGCAACGCTGATGTTGAGAGGCAGATCAAAGACTGAATCTCTAGCAATTTCTTCCCAATCTGATTGGATTAAGGAGAGTGATAATCCCATATATAGCTTCTTCTCACAGTTCAATTTGTGACAATATAGTTACAACTTCTGAATCTGCACAATTGATAATATTACATCAAATTTCAAAGAAATGAAATATAGTACTTTTCTGGTTCTGATTTATTGAACCTCTAGTGAATGAATAGAAAGTTACAAGGAAAGTATCTTAAAATCCACCTTGAATAATGATTTACCTTTGTTTTAAGGTGTGTCAAGGTATCTATATGTTATTGTTGTTGCTGGTGTTGATGGGTCTAACGCAGTGGCTCCCCTTTGCTTATATATAGGTTGTGAGGAGGAAAACTAAAAAAAATCAATATTCCACTGCGTGCCTTCAAATGCGTGTCAAAAACTGGAAAAAGAAAATGTGAGACAAATATAGCAGTCTTTGAATTCTCACTAGGAATCTACCAACACACTTTCGGATTGGAAAAAAGGGTGGGTGAACACATAAGGGTTCCACAAAGTTTACTTTTTTTCTTGCTTTCCAAGGTCGATGGCCACGAACTGTTTGATGAATTGTTCAAAGCTTATTAGATAGTTAGTGTTCTTACTTTTGTGAATGTGGAAAATCTCTCATATATATGAAGGTAGGGTTGCTGAATGCTGATTGTGTTGTGTGTTGCAATATATAAATATTAAGAAGAAGAACAACAACCATAGGAGCTGTCGGTCAAATAAGGTAAGCTTTTTGCCAAGTTCCATGAAACAACACGGTTTGCCCCTTAGTCTTTGGTAATAAGTATTATTAGTAAACTGTGATTTCGTGTTTCATTATTTTTATCAAACCCCGTTCATAGCATGCCCTTAATTTAAAGATACTATAAGTAACCTCTACTAATAATTACGATAGGCAGATAACCAACCCATGAAAAAACTCAACAAATTAATATTTAATCATATCAACTCCTTAGCATAACATAAGTAAATTAAATAGAATGGATGGTGAATATCGTGAGAAGAAGGAAACAAAAAGAATAAAATAGAGCAAGTAGAACAACTTGTCTTGGTGTTTTGTTTCATTTGTAAATAATAGTCAACGAATTCATTCATTGCCGTAAAAGGCTGAAATCGCCGCGTATCAACATTTTATTATTGTTATTGTTTGTTAGATGTGATAACAGTGTGTGCTACAGAATAAATTTATTATATATAAATATTTTAATATTTAATTAAAAATAAGTGAGTTTTGTATATTTTATTATATATTTTTTTATTTTTTTTCTTTTTATTATTCTTTTACATATTTAAATGTATATATTCAATTTGAATATTAAAATATTATTTTCCTGCAATATTGAGGAGGATGTTAGTTAGTTAGATCACTTTCACATCTCTTTTAATGCACTTTTCCAACTGCTGGTTTTTCAGTCTACCATTCAAACCGCTTTTGGTGGAAAATAAATACTATATCAATCAATTACTATATATATATTTATCAACTTACTACACGTTAGGAATGTCATTTAGTCAAGAACCAACAAATGTATGTGTAACATTTTGAAAATTAGTAAATGGAAAAACAAAAATTGATTAGATTATTTAATCGAAAAATAGCTACAACAACTCCTTTCAAATAGTACAATTTATCTATGAATTTAGAGACAAGAAAGCTTGATGAACTGACTAATCTAGTTGGCTAGCTAGTGGCTACGAAAAGTCAGCCTAAGCTTTATGAGATTTGAAAAATACATGTAGGTCAAATAGTACAATTTGGATAAAACAGTATTACATGTGCAATGAAAAATAATTAAAACAATTAATATGATAAATTATGCACAACAAAATATTATATATTATGTATAATATATAACATATATTGTAATAAAAATGGTGTTACTATATATGATATATATTATGTATATATGAAATAAATATTTTTATATATTATATTTTATGCATTATTTATTCACTGATTTTTAAATGTGCAATAAAAAAATTTTATTTGGAGTAATGCGGAACTTACGCACGTTCGGTTTCAGTAAATCTTATTTTCCTTTACACAAAACTTATAAATAAAATAAAATAAACTCCAACTTCCACTAGTTAAATTATATTCTACTTTTAGTTTGGTCTCATAACTTTTAGATCCAAATATTGATAAGTAAAGACTAACGTTTTTAGACGCGCGGAAAAGGAAAATACAAATTATAACTTTGATAATGTTGTAATCTGACAAAAAATATTTTATTAATGTCATCAAAATCAAGAAAAAATAAAGTACTGCCCTACTACAATTCGTTTTCATATGGACAGATGTATAAAAAAGAATCATCCTTTAATAAAGAAAAGACTATGAGAACATGATTTGGGAAGAATCACGATAATTTGTGGGCCATGTAAGTCGAAAAAGATAATCAATATTTTCACATGGACTAGTCCAGCTACATGCTGGATAAATATATAATTATAGCCTCTTTGCTTATCTAACAAAATGGGATTGAAGTGAGAATAATTAAGGTGAAAAATAAAATAAAATTGTTTTTATATATTTTATGAATTTTGAAAATAGTTGAATTTAATGAGAGTTAAAAAATATTATTTTATTTTCATTATCTCATAATAATAATCTCTAATCAATTTTTTAAATATCTTTCATAAATAAAAATTAATTTTATACTCAATTATTATATAAGTAATATTTATTATATAACAAAAATATATCTATCTATTAATATGTGTTATATATAATATAATATGTGTTATATATATATATTATACATATAGCACACATAACATATAACATATAGCATGTTAGATATAAATATAAATAAATTGATGCGCTGTCTCTCTTTTGGGATATGATGCCAAACACGTGGGTCACGGTCAAGATAGTCAAAGACAAGTACCAATAATTGGTACTGTACCATTCAATAATTTTCCTTTTCACTCTTGCAAACTCGGTTTCCCTTTTCATAGGACACATTTTGATGTGATTTGAATTCTTATCACGTTTTGAGAGTTTTTAGTATAATAATATGAGATTTTAGTAATTTTATTTAAAATGTTACAACAGTCCAAAAATTGTTTAAAGACATAATAAGTATAAATGTTATTTTATATATCATTCTCAATTCATCATTTTAGCTTTGTAATAGCACAAATTAGTATGATCCTTTTTTATTGTAATTTTAATATCATGAATAGTCAAACTATTCTTAAAACTAAAAAATATTTTTTTTTGTGCATTAGCACGCACTTTTTCATGAAAAAAAAAACTTAAACTAGTATTACTATATATTTAAGGGATTTTGCTAACAAGTGCCCTAAGGGTACTTGTTAAGGAATTAAAAATAAAAGATTTATCTTGAAAATATGTATTTTTATGTTTTTTATACAAGGAACCCACCATTATTTTTTAAATTTTTTCTAAAGTTAGGACATAGCAAAATCCATATTTAAGAATAAAATAAGTCTACTATTCCTGCCGGTATTATCCCGTACACGCGTAGATTCGGAATTTCACAGGAGATAATAATTCACAAATAAATGCAAGTACATTGAATGGCTAATGCATAAAAATGAGAATATGAATATGAACAAATTCGAATGAATAAAGACCTAATCTGAAGAAATAAATAAATGAAAAAGATAAGGCGTCCAAAGTCCACGGTCATAGCTCCTAATCTTTGCGTTTTTTAGACATATATATACACGTACGTTGAAGTCAATGCCCCATATTTTGAAAGAGATAGAATTAAAATTAGAAGAACGTTAGATATATAATAAAATATTGTACAATATTTATTCATATCTTTGAATTTTAATATGATTTAATCCTTATATTCAATTTTTTAAAATTCAATAATAAAGATAAATACTGTGAAATTTTTAGTGTATCAATATAATATATAAAATTAAGATTACCGAATAATTAATCTACGCATGTATTCAACCCGAATTGTATAACATGCATATTAGGTAACACCTTTGACTACTTTCATATGGCATATATTCGTATACATTCAAATATATTTAGTCCGTCTAAATAATACTAACAACTTAACTCTTCTAGATATCGTCAAAAGCCAAACAAAACAACTCTGATCTCTTGTAGGTTTCTTGTCACAGCAAAATATTATAGGTTTGGACTTTCAAACCTTTATTTGTTCTCATTCTTAATCAGTTTATATATGATAATTATTATCAATGTTATTATCCTCGTCAAATTTATACAATTTGTTTAAATTTCAAAATCGCTAGCAGCCCATCTTACGTATAAAAAAAATGAGTCAATTGATCGAAAGATTAAAAAAAAAAACTAGGAACCCTAATAACAAGTACATCAGCGTGCACGAAAGCGTGTGCTATAATAAATTAAACACGAGAGTAGTACTAGAGAGTAGAGACGTGATAAATTAATGAATGAGTACTTCAATATATGCATGTGAACGTAATATATAATTAATCCGATTCTTCATGGTTAATATTTTTTTGTCCTATTCTTTACTCACTCACTGTTTTATATATGCAGTAGTACTAACTATATATATAGGGGGAAGCAAGAACAATTGAATTTGATTTTTATTAAAATAATTACAATTACAATCACAAGTGGCTAGCTGAGGAGGTTGGTAGATGCAATAAAGGCATGGATGATGGAACACACAGTTGATTGTAGGTATCATTATTATACTGTATTCAAGGAACGGAAGGGTATATATGTATGAATCATGCATAGAAAGCTTAGGAGAGGGACTGTGTGACAGGCTGGCATGCCCAACCATATATCCAGCCCACTTGATTCTACATAAACATTATTGTATCCTTAATCACAGACGACACAGACAATAATAATAATAATCATTAAGCTTTTATTTGTGCATGCATGGAGTAGCATACTATGCAAAGGTTTTACTTTTACATTAAAATGACGTCAATATATATATATATAAAAATTGTTTTTGTAATCAATAAATAAAACTGGAATCTCCTTAAATCAAGGAAGCGGCCTCTTAGAAGCTTAATACATAGTACAATAATAATTGGTTATTGATTATGACTATTAGCCGCCTCAAAATCAGAATTAGACGCCATAATATTATTTCAAACAAAAGAAGGGCTTCAAATGTCAGCGGTAGCCGGTAGATAGCTAGATATCTTGAATGAATTTGCTCACAGCTCAGTTCAGTTGTCTCTTTTTGATTAAGGGTACTACTAATTAAATTCGATTCATTTTGGCAATTTTTTGTCAGAATATGTTTCTACACTATGCAATTAAAAAAAAGAATCGTTAATGGGCTATTAGATCCATCCCGATGAATGGCTCGATCAATACGCTGAATTTTACTTGGCCCACACATAAGTATGGTTTTCATGAGCTTCTCTGAAAGAGGCTTTTGAGTGAGAATGTATGTGTGTTTGGTGTTTGGTGGAAGGAAGAGAGAGGATGAAGAGGTTAGAGAACAGAGCTAAAGAGAAAATAATTAGTTAGAAAAAGTATGTACGAAGGAGGATAGTATTTGTATGATACGAACGTTTTTTGTTTCTTAATGAATTGCATGCAAGGGGATGGTGAATCTCTCGTTTTTCATTTTTATTTATTTATCTTTTGGTGATGGTGAATCTCTCCTTAGGTTAAAATTAATGTATTTGCATGGAAAAAGGAAAGTACATATATTCATAGTATAATATAGTTTTGGAAGTTGCTATGAAACGCTGGAGCCTTCTATTGTCAAGTCATATGAAATGACTGTAACTTTTGTGTATAGTTAAAAATTACTGTAACTTTTCTGTATCTTTTTTCATTGAACAAATTTTATAGTTACTATTATCTATCTTTAAATGCATGTGACTGAAGACTAGAGAATATGGTAATATCCACTATCCATTTACAAAACCTTATCAACAACTAATTAATCGCTATTAACGTATCGATGAGATGTGAATTACACGTAGCGAGTCTCAAAACACAAAAGCATATTATTAGATGATAATATATTATAATCGTAACTGGGGACGGTGTCACAACATATGTCATTATCAAAATATATATGATAATAATGTCCACCAATCAATTCGATGTTGTTTTGCGTCAGGAAACAGAGTAATGCAAAACACAAGCTATATATCCACTATGCATCACAAGTTGATGTTGATCATATTGTTGGCTATCCTTGCTTAATCTATACATCTACCTTTTGTCGTATTGCAATTTAGATGCTCGATTCTTATGAGCCAACTCAAGTCACTGAACTCATCATAGTATAGTATGGCATACTAGTGCAGGCGTTATTATCAGTATGAGTTATATATTATAATCTTCTGCTTTGTTCATTTGAAGTGTCTAATTATCTGTTTTTCATTAATTAAACCAAGTTCATTAAGTTTGACAACATAATTAATTTACAAGGCAAAGTATTTTTTATATATTACAACATAGTAATTACTTCAACATAAGGGTCCTAATAAACAACTATGAACAAGGTGGATCTAGGAGGACTATATATACAAGCAGGGGAAACCAAAATTCAAGACCAAAAGAAAACAAGAACCACTAGGAGAGGAAGGCTAAGAGTGCATATCAACAATTTGGGACATTTTTCCAAACCGAGACCTGAAAATCTTGGTTTCATCATATTAAAACTGGTGCCAGTATCTGTCTGGGTCATGCAGCTTTTCAAGCTGATATATTGGTGTAACTGAAGAGCCCGTATAAATATTTAGCTCTTTATCTTGTGTTGCTGCAGATATATATACATATATATATATCTACACAAACACGCCCTTGCAACCTGCAAAATCACACAGCACATAATTTGTCAAAATTATTAATACAGCAATCTTGGTGTAGGCTATTGCTCAAAAAAAAATCATAAGTTTAATTCAGAGCAAACTTACCATAATGCGTGATGAATTGTGAGATTCAAGTAGTTTGCCCCACCAAGCCACTTGCAGATGCAGATCCAACCCAATCAGTTGGTTTAGTTATCAAATCCTCCAACTCAAGGTAAATATTTGAGTCATTGACATCAAGCTCTTCATCAGCAAGAGAATTTTCCCCTAGTAGCTTCTCTGACATAACATGATAGGCAGAGGATACATCACTGGTTCTTGAAGAGGAGGCCCTTAAGCCTTGCACAGTGCTGCATAACTCATCTTCCAGTGGAGTAGGGTGCTGCTCCATATCCTTACTGGTATTCACAGTTTCAGAATATAGTCCATTGAGCTCAGATTGCAGCGTGGCGAATTCGACATTCGGAGTTGGTTCCATGGCCTTAGGGAAGGTGACAGGGCAGTGAGCTCCGAGCAATCTTCGCCTGTTAAGCATGTCAGGGCCATCAAGCTCTCTTTTCCTCTTGGCCCTGTGGAGTAAGTGTTCCACAAAGGTTGGTCTTCTGGCCATTCTTGTGAGGAAGAATATCATCTGATACTGCTTCATTTCGGCACACCGAATCCGCTCCTGAACACTTGTGAGCTGAACATGGGAACTTTCCTGTTGCTGTCTCAGCTTCAGAATTTCCAATTTGAGTATGCTCTGATCCTTCTTCAGCTTCTCAACTTCAGCCTCAAGGCCAGGCTTCATCGAACAATTGAATGCTCCATGATGCAGTTTGTTGTACTTGCTCCTCCTCCTTATGTTCTTCAGCAAGTGCTTCTTCCCTCCTTGGAATCCTTCATTTGCAAACTCCCATCGATCTGAATCAACCTTCCTAAACCCCTGCATACCCCAAAAATAGGAGGCAATTGAAATTTTACATTCAATATTATATGAACCCTAATTTCATCAAAGATTCAATTGCATCAGAGTGTGATGGAATTGTAAATGTGCAACACAAAATCTTGAAAGAGTAATAATTGATGGTGGGAATAATTTTCACTTACATAGGTGTTGAGCTGGCGAATGAAGCTCGAGAAATTACTGTGCTTGAAGTATTTTGGGAGAAGAATTTTGGAGAATTCGTGAGAATCCCAAACGATGAAGCTGTCACGTGTCTCGCTCCACGAGACAATCGGGTCGGTTTCCGGATCCTCAACCATTTCGAATGTCTTCTTGAGGAACGGTGGCGGACCCGATTCGTGCAGCCCTTCCATGGGTTTAGGCAACTCGATCGAAGACGAAGAGGACGAACCGCCGTTAACGGCGGCGTCATCAAGAACCTCTTGTTTCACGCGAACAGCTGCTTCCATGGCACAGTCTTCTTCCGTCACTCCGGAATCGTTCTTTCTCTCGGACTCGTCGCTGAAAACGTCGTCGTCTTGATGACAGGAACACGTGACTTGCTCTGTTTTCACTCTCTTGGCCGCCACTATGTCTTCATCATCTTCTTCTTCTAGTTGTTCCATCATCGCAGTTTTATTGATCAGCAGTGAGGCAGAGAAAGAACAGCCACCGCCACCGCCACCGCTTTCACCGCAACCGCCACCTTGAGCAACCACCATATTTTTTTGCCGCTGGAGAGTGTTGAATGTTTGAAGAGAATTAAGGGGATGCGTTCAGAGAAGTGTTAAGAGTTGCAGTGAGGTTTTATTTTCCATTTATAGAGGATGTAAGGGGTAAATGAATAATAATACAATAATATAATAGAATTTGATTTGAAGAGAGAAAAAGACATGGAGCGAGAGAGATACTGATACTGGGAAAAGAGTTGCCGTATCCATTTGCCTGTCTATTTTTGGAAACTCAGCCTAATAGCCACGTTTCCTTCCTTTTTTCTTTACGTGCCATTTCTAGCAATCTCCTGGCCCCACCCACCCTTCCTCGCTCCCATCAATTATCCTTTGGCCCCCAAAACAAAAATATAAAATGTTTTAGGTCAATTTTGAGCTATGTGTTTAGTTGTACTAAAGTATATTAGTAAATTTGCTAAAATACTTCATTCATATTTGGATCAAATTAGGATATAAATACTACTACTATAGTTGATTGTTTATTAGCTCAAGCCTTAAGAAATGTGATATTAATTAATTAATTAATTAATGTAGGACCATGCATTGTTTGTCTTAATACTGAGCTGAGCAAACAAGCAGCATCCACGTGCCACGTGTCCAAATAAAGCAGTAACACTGTTTAAGGCGTTGGAGAAATTCCCGGTAGAGTTGTCGTCTTTTTGGTTGCAGGTGAAACACAACAGAACAGAACATAGAGTGGTACATGAGACGTATCATGCAGTACAGCATCCACACAGTGAAGTCTTCCATTTCATTAATAATTTACCTCTCATCTTTTTTTATTTCCAACAGATAAGAATAAATAGTAGTAGTATGTTTTGTTGGAAACTTTTAACGGTTACGGTCCATTCGGTTACTGGCGTGATTGTTGTCGGTAACAGTCTGCATGGACGCCAAGTGTCAAAGCTGATTCATAGCTAATCCACATCGTGCTTGTAATAATGTTAGGGTTAAATTCACTTTCCGTTGATCCAATTAAAATGACGTAGCAGCTCCGTAACAAGGACAAGTACACCGTACTTACTTCGTAGGGAAATGAAATCAACCTCTCTCGGTGCCGGTGGCGCACGCGTAAAGATGAACATATACTAATAACCGAATGAAAAAGGAACAAAACAAACGGTGGTTGCGGCACTTGAGTTGAGAGGCATGTATGTCGTTTCATTCACACTCTCATAGTCATGGCACTGGCAAGTGATGGAATATATATATATATATAAATAAACAAAACAAAAGGGGTACGTACAAGGTACCTAACCACCTAGCTTGTCGAGTTAATAATTGTGCTTAATTATTCTTGTATGAGAATGAGCCACGCCTTTTGGGCACCATTAGTTTAGTTTAGTTTAGGACAAAATTATGTGAACGTACATACGTGGCCCAAAACTAGCCGCTTATTAATTACCCTTACCTGCCTCCTCCTCCTGCATTCGGTGTCCACTGGCCAGTTATCGGTGCAAATGCTATTTCTCACTTCTGAATTCTGATGTCGCACTGAGCAATGACCAAATGTCCACATCCTCGATTGTTTTATTTCATGTTCAATCTAAATGGGGAAACATTAACACAGGATCAAGCCTCCAACTTTTTAAAGTCATCTTAGCATGTGAATTATGTACACTAAATTATACTATCCTATTTCAATTCAGTTTGCCAATATGCCTAGCTAACTGAATTTACAAGCATTACATACATACACACACTTGAAGTGATGTAACAAAACTAACATTGGCTGATTAAGAGGTTCCATTTTCCAAAATGTTTAAAAATTGAGCTACCTAATAAAGATATTGGTATATCATTCTTTATTCCAGATCCAAAGTTACCGTTACATGAATTAGGTAAGCATAAGCCTTGATTGAAAACTACAGTTTCAGTAGATGCATTTACAGCCGGATGATAATAGTTCAACATGAAAGTTGAAACGCCATATATATAATCAAGATTGCAGAAACATAGAAATCAAATATCATAGACAACAAAGCCAACAATGCATCCCATGATGGGGTAGAGCAATAGTTCCGAAACAAATAAGCTACTTTTACTATCGTCCAAGCAATTTCAAATTTCCAAATGCAAAAGTTCCATTAAAGAGAAATACATAACAGGTACTTCCAAAGCAATGTGATCTACGAGTTCATTTCTTTCTAATAAGTTGTATTTGACAGCGTGCACAATTTAATCAAAGTGTAGACGTCAACTTTCCAACCGCCTTCTCCAAACAAATGCTGATTAACTCTTCAGTTAACTTGTAAGCCAATAGCAAATATAGCTTCTGGAGATATACCTGCAATAAATGTTGAATGAAATAAGAAAAAGACATTCCAGAAACAGCAACAAAAGAATTTCAAGGAAAAGGAGTTTCATGTTCTCGCCATCATCTTCATTGTGGTTGGCATTAGCTGGCTGCTCTTTGCTGAATGTAAGCCCATTTAAGGCATCAATAGTGCTTGTATCGTGTGGTCCACCTTTATGTCCTGTAACTATTGGTGATGGAGGAATTAACCCTGCTCGAAGTAGAAGACGCTCTACCGGGTCTGAAGGTTGGGCTCCAACAGAAAGCCAATACCTACAGAAAGACAGGGGCAATCAATGCTATTGCTATCAGAATTATGATGGATATTTTGTCCTATTAAATTGATAACGATGGCGGGAGGGGTTGATGGTCCTGTAACAAGAAACACTTGTCCTTCTTTCTTACAGTCAACTAACATAAGTAATTAAATCCTAACCAGCATAATATAGAAATATATGAAATACAATATATCTCACTACACCTACCAAAGTCCTTATGCACAATCGTATTACCCCATTGCCAACATAAAAAACTTTTGCAAGTAACAAGTAATTAGGCAACAAATAAAAAAAGGACAAATTACACTAACATCCCCTTAGGACAGGTTAGTGTAATTTTTAGGAAGATCGGTGCAATAACTTTATAAAATCAGAAACATCCTAAGCATATTTTACAAATAGTTGAAGTGAATTTCACCAAACTTCAGGGGATAAGTGTAGTTTACCCATAAAAAGACATGGTTTTAGGAGAAGTAGGAAGCTAAAATGAACTTTTGGTTAATCAATCATTTATTCAGGTGGGTGTATAAGAACTATTCCAATTTCCAAGTGTATTTTAGTATTTCACTTTCACATCATCAGAGACTACAAGTCTAGAAATATTAAGAAATGTTAATAATAACATACAAGATTTTGCATCCCAAACCATGATGTATGATAAGGTCCCCTCAATCATCACTAATTTCCCCTTGATTGTTGTACCAGAGAACTTATAGAAAGTTACTTACTTCAGTCTTTCAAATTTGAGAGCCATTTTTCTGTCGCTATCTTTGCCTGTAAAGAAGTAAGATAAGTTCAAAAGAATTAATTATCATCAACTTGAACCATCCTAGGTCCTCTTTCTCATTCATAATGGCTAATCCTCAGTGACAGAGATAGCAGTAGTAAAAACTTGAACCATCTGCAGTTATAATATATATATATATATATATATATATATATATATATATTTTCTGTTTCACGAGTGTACTAAAACATCAATATAAAGACAAAAGCAATGCAGTCCTAATAAAGAGATAAATGTATATTACCAAGGATTAATCAAGCTTACATTGTTTCCATAGGGTCAATTGGGTGACAAAGTTATAGATTCAGAATTGTTTGGAAAACTCTCACATGTCCATTTCACCCCATTTTTAAAGAATATGAAATTTACACAGAACCATTTCCTTTACAATAAGGAGATTTGGGAACTGCAAAAGGGGGGTTAGGGATTTGATGGAAACCTGCAAGAGGATCATAGAAACCGAGAACTTCGAGGTTCTTGCCATCTCTTGTTGTTTTGCTATCAGTAACAATGACACGGTAGAAGGGACGGTGCGTGCTCCCAAACCTCGCGAATCGAATCCTGACCGTCATTTTCTGAGCTCCGGTTGGTTCCTGAAACGCAACAAATAGGCACCAATTCACTCTCCATGGCTTCTTCTCACAGCATATATAGATAAAAGTAGCAGAACCCAACTCAATTTCAAAAAGTTCATCAGTAGGGTATATAGTGTAAAATAGTATCATAATAGTAGTAAAATTGAAATCAAGAAAGCAAAAAAAAAAACCCACGAGAAATAAACGGAGGTGAGTTGAACAGAGAATAAACAGACAAACAACAAACAGCAAACAGGTGAAGAATAAATAAATAAATAGAGAAAGAAAATGGAGGAGCAGAGATTGGATGAAGAAATACCAAAGAGGTCGACGAACAGAGAGAGAGAATGGAGCCTCGCGGGAAGTTTGAAGGTCTTGTTCTTGCGGAAGGAAGGAAGTGCAATCTTATCTTGATTTTTTATTTTTAAATTCCCATAAAGTTACAAGTGATGCCAATTTTAAAATTGACCTAAAATCACATTTTGTTTTTATTATTATGAACTAGAGTAGTATTTTTTTGGTTGAGTAAAAATCAGTCCATGAAAAATCTTCTTCGGTTTTTACCATTTTGTAGTTTGTCACGTGCATTCCTTCATTGAAAAATAATTATTTTTTATGTGTGAGCGTTTAAGGTTTAATAGAGGATCTGTAGTAAGTATTTCGGCACCAAGTATAGGAGACATTAGAATATAGGTATCAAATGCTATCTATGTTAAAAAAATATTATTAATGTTGGAGTCTAATAATTTGCCTTTTTATTTATTGTTTGAAACTTCCGAATTGGAGTATTATTATGTTGATGTTCAAACAATAAATCAATGGCATGTTTGGAACTGCCTTATTATTACTAGCTAGAAGAGCAATACCAATAATCATGATAATTAATCAAAAGCACGAAACCAAACACAAACATGAATGTCTACGAGCATCATGAACCATTATGAGACAAGTCCACCTTACTACTATAATTATTAAGCAGCAATGCCCCCTTGGTTGGCGAACAAGCTTCCCTGCCATGAATATTGTCAATTAGATATATATCCTCCACCTTCACCATATTCCATTGGTCTCATTGATCAACTTGCATTATGCTAATTACCGAATCTCTAATCATGCTATGCTAATATACTGTGATATATATTCGCATCCAAATGTTAATAACAAAACGGGATATTCCCATGCATACGTGTGGTTATGTGAGCCCAAAGGATATTCCCATATGTGTGGTTATGTGAGTCTAGCTTAGGCGGATTAACCAATAATTGGATATCTTATCCGTACCTCTCGCTCTCTGTAAATTACAAAACACCCCAACCAAGTTTATGTCAACCCATTTTGATGTGATCATGAGGGGATTTTTTCTTTCTATTTGGTTCGCTACTACTCTGTCACATTTATATTCCATATTGTCATGACTCTATTTTTTTTCTTTTTTATGATTTAACAAGTTCTAGTAGATTAGGTTCAATAAAGTCGATCAAAAGTAAAAATTAAATTGAGTTCGGTCTAAAATTTTGACTTAACTTTTTATTCATGCCCTGTCTTAAGGGTTGTGTAGTGGATAAGATCCAACTAGGCTGGTCAATACTCTTCTTTCACATATGAAAAATATTTGTTGAATAATCTTGTAATGTCTCTATAACCGTTAGAAACCGACGATATACATTATTAAGAGAAGTTAAAAGGAATGGTCAACAACTCTTAAATAGGGGATTCGACACCTCTTCCTAGACGTGTTAAACTAAAGATACATTATACTCTTGTTCTTCTTCTCGAGTTCGTTTGATTGTTCGATCTAACTTAAACTAACACAAGACCACTTGTATTTGGAGGAACTCGGATGCTCAATAATAATTGAACTTCCAACTTATGACTTGTGGTGTCGACCATGTGCTCGAAATGGACGAGAACAAATTTAATATTATATTATTATATAAAATATTATTTTAAAATTCATATTTTTTTATTTCGTGACAATATCAATCTCATTACTCTTAGATTTTATTATCAGTCTCACTCTAATATTCTAACTTTCCATATATATTTAAATATATATATCCTTAGATTTGTTGGATGTTCTGTTATAATTTAAAATTGGATGTTAACCTGCCACTCCTCTCATTATCAGGAAAACAATAACCACACCATAATATTTTTGTCCAAGCCATATTGTATTTTTGGTCCAAACCATGATTTATATATATGGAATGTCAGCGGAAGAGGGAACATTTCACAGTTTTCTTACCAACCACTTTGTTAATCACGCACTAATTGAGCCACTTAACGGATCAAAAATACAATTACTATGTTATTAACAACATGTTAGAACATAAATCAGTAAATCACACACATTTTGAATGCATATTTAAAATCACATTAACAACCATTCCACTTCATGACAACTCAACTTGCCAAATATATAAAAACATAAAAGTACTAGCACTAAATTATAGTACTTAATAAAAGTAGAGAGCAAAAAACACGGAAGAAGGCTCATTATTGTTGAAAATAACTCCAATTCCACTCTGTGTAAATGATATGTATATTTTTTAATTCTAATAGAATAAAAAAATAAATAACATTGGTTAGAGTATATTTTTTCATGGGACTGGGCCACATTAGAGAGGGCTTTTCGAAGCAGGCTAGGCTGGTTGGGCCCCCATAAAGCATTCCATCAACAGGGTGTCCATGGAAACCTAAAACAATTTTTATAATAATTTATTTATTTATTTCAATTTAATAAAAACAAAAAAGAATGAGGAAAAGGGAAGCCCTAGAGAATAAATAGAGGAGGGTGTTCAGAGGAAAAAGGAGGGAGAGAGGACCAACACACACAAACCCTCGTTTTCTTTCTCCTCAACTCTAGGGTTTTAGCTGCTTCTGCTTCTACTTCTTCTACTCTTCTTGCTACCCTCGCGTCTCTCAATCTCCGCCGCAATGAGCAACGACAAGGACAGCTTAAGCGTTGCGGATCTCACATCTGGTTCACCACCTTATCTTACTCCTCACCTTTTCTTTTTCATTTTTTTTTAATTAGTTTATGGATTTTATTGATGCAACTTGTTGATTTGTTTTTTGGCGACTCATCTGATTTGGGTATTTTGATTTGTTTCGTGAAGCTCTCAATGAGGAGAACAGAGCTGACCTCGTCAATGCTCTCAAGGTATCTATTCGTAGTTTGAGCTTTTATCTTTGGATTTAAATTTGAGTTACGGGTTTAACTATCAGCTTTTATCTGTTAATTTGGTTATTTGTTTACTTTGTGTGCAGAGCAAGATACAGAGTCTGGCTGGGCAGCACTCCGATGTTCTAGAGTCTCTTTCTCCCATTGTTAGGAAGCGTGTCGAGGTTCTCAGAGAGATCCAGGTATGCTATTGCATCCTTAAATTTCCTTTTGTACTGCTGATTTAGATGGGTTTGTTCAGATTTCTTCTTCATGGGTGTTTATTATGTGGCATGATTTGTATTTTCATTTGTATCGATTTTGGGCTTGGTATTTTGTGTTGAATTGGTTGGGGTTATTGGATTTGAAATTTGTTATAGCCTCAGGTTATTATTATATATAAAAATTGATTGTGGCATTTGTTTTGGAGATTCCTTGCTATTGTTGTGTGTTTTAATAGCTTCTAATTTTTCTACCTTTCTGGCTTTACAGGGTCAACATGATGAATTGGAGGCAAAATTTTTTGAGGAGAGAGCTGCTCTTGAGGCCAAGTACCAAAAATTGTATCAACCACTGTACACTAAGGTATCCTAACTCTCTTGCTCTAGAGTGTCAAGTTAGTTAGTTGCATGTGGTGTTTTATGCGAGGTCTGTTTGCTTAGCATATTTTAGTTGTATGATGCATTAATTTGCTCCTTTTAGTGTGCTTTCTTTAAATTAATTATTAAGTTTAAGGACCATTATTATGGATTTTATTGATGCATTTTTTTTATATAATATCACTTAACTCATCATGGATTGGGTGCAGCGCTTTGAAATAGTAAATGGGGTTACTGAAGTTGAAGGGGCAGCAGATGAAAAAGTTGCTGATGCTGAAAATGATAAAGGTACTACTTGCAAATACACACCTTTTGCTGGTGAAATGTTTCAATTCCTTTGTAGCTGATATAACTACATACTTCTGTAGAAAAAGGAGTGCCTGATTTCTGGCTTACTGCAATGAAAAATAATGAAGTATTGGCTGAGGAGGTTAGTCAGCTGTATTCAATAGTCAACTATTTTATTCAATGCCTATACATATATATTTTTGCAACCAAGTCTCATTTTCGTCTTTGTGTGAAATAGATTTCAGAGCGTGATGAAGGTGCTCTCAAGTATCTCAAAGATATCAAGTGGAGCAGGATAGAAAACCCTAAAGGATTCAAGCTTGAGTTTTTCTTTGATACCAATCCATATTTTACAAATACTGTCTTGACAAAAACATATCATATGATTGATGAGGATGAACCAATATTGGAGAAAGCAATTGGGTATGGTTTATTTTTCCATGAAGTTATTGCACTGTCTGCTGTCTGTTTGATATTATCATATATTATGTTAGAAGGGGTTGGCTTTTTCTCATGTAAGTGTTGACTGCTGCTGATTCCTTGTAGGACTGAACTTCATTGGCACCCTGGAAAGTGCTTGACACAGAAGATTCTTAAGAAAAAGCCAAAGAAGGGTTCAAAGAATGCTAAGCCAATTACCAAAACTGAAGATTGTGAAAGTTTCTTTAATTTCTTCAATCCACCACAAGTTCCTGAAGATGACGAAGACATCGATGAAGATTCGGTAATATGCCTTTCTTGTTTAAGATAAACACAACTCAAGAAATAAAATGAAATTTGAAATTCTATAGTATTGCTATAGGCAGGACTGCCCTGTTTGCTATAACCAATTCATTTGTTTTAACAGGCTGAGGAACTTCAGAATCGGATGGAACAAGACTATGACATTGGGTGAGCTTAATTCTTCCTTCTTGTTTCCCTCCATTCCCTCTTTGACATTTTGTTCGTTAATTTTTTAATCTATTTTTAATGAACTATTATACTTGTTCAGGTCCACCATAAGAGATAAGATTATTCCCCATGCTGTGTCATGGTTTACTGGAGAGGCCATTCCGGGAGAGGAGTTTGGAGACCTGGAGGATGATGATGAAGATATTGAAGAGGATGATGAAGAAGAGGAGGATGATGAAGAAGAAGATGACGACGATGATGATGAGGAGGAAGAGGAGGAAACCAAGACTAAAAAGAAGGTATAACATGTTAATTATCTTGAAGTGCTGAACCCTGGTTTTGTTTTCTATTGGTGGATTGTATCTGAATCTTTTTGTTTTGCTTTTCACCTCTTTGGCGTCATCTTTTATGGGAATGTGGTTGCAGTCATTGGCACACAAGGTAAGATCTTTTGATTTTTTTCCTCCAAATGAAATAGCATGCATGTTACTGATGCAAACACATAAGATGTCACCCTACATTTGATTTACTTGTTTGATTCTGATGTTGGTTGTAAATTTTCAGAAGGGTGGAAAAGCTCAGCTTGGTGAGGGTCAGCAGGGTGAAAGGCCTCCAGAGTGCAAGCAGCAGTAGAAGTTTATTTATTTATGGAGCAGAGTTTTGTTGATGTCTGATGAAATAGTGGGTCTCGTGCGGTTTTGTTTCATTTTATTTATGGTGCTTAATTCATTTTACTCTCAAGGTCAGGGTCCTTGTAGTCCGAATTTGTTAAGTCCCCCTTTCTCCTTTTTTCCACCTGTTTGGGAGAGAATGTGGTTATAATATTATACCTTAAGTTAGGATGCTGTGAATCTGTGATTTGTTATTTTGCTGGAATTTGTAACTCTGTCCTGAATGGATACTTAAAATATATAGTTTGTGTTTCCATCAGTTGGGATTATTATTTATTTGCTCTTTAGAATTTTGATTATACCTCTTTTAAGTTACGCGCGCATTGAAGCCAAAATCAATTGAACCTACTTGACAATAACCTAATCAGTCTCACAGTTTGGTTTATTATACATAAACTATTTTCTATGTTAAGATTAGCTATTTGGCACTCCGATCTAAATCGAGGATATCTAGTCAACTTTTAGAGTCTGTTAAAATTCTTTCTTCACCGTGAATCAACACTAATTAGAAATTGAGCTTTGTTAGGAGTATAAAATTATACTAGTTAAAATTTATGTTATTTAGATGAAAAGTGTTAAAATGATGGAAATTTATAATTATGGGTTAATTAATTAAAGATGAAAGCCTTCTGAACCCATTCAACATGATGAAGGGGGCTTAATGGGCCATGGATACCCGTACGGATAGCCCATTTGGAGTATACGGGCCTAGCTCAATAAAAGATTGCATGTTTGTATAATGGGAAATACTTAATAATAATAATAAAAAAAGAATGAAGAAACCCTGCTGCAAGTGAAGAAGAACTGAGTGATTCAGTCACTACGCGAGGAAGCACGCTTCCTTCTGCCTCAGAGGTTGTTTGTTCGTTCGTTCTATGGCGAGGCTGCTTCGCAACACTTGGTTTCTCAAGCGCTCTCTCTTCGTCCTTCAGGTTCCTACTCTCCTACTCATTTTTGTTTTCTCTCTTTTATTATTACCATTATGCTTCTGCACAGTGATCCATCGCTTAAGCAAGTTCCACCTTTTTTGTTGCTCCACACATGTTACACTTCCACCATCACCCCCATGTTCTCTTTTTCTCCTTCTGTTTCTCCATTCTCGAATACATTTGAGCTCTCTCTGTGTGTGTTTTGAGTTTTATTTTGTTTTTGTCTTGGAAATCAAAGTCATAGGAATATTAGTGGGGAAAAAAAAAGAAGAAGAAGAAAAAGAATTGGTTCTTTTGTGGGTCATGGATAATTAGTATATAATCATTTCCCACTTTTTTAGCATCTTCCTTCTCTTTTTAGTTTCTGATACTTGACTGCTGTTATTGTTGCATTATCTGCAGTTCGTTTTACCTGATGCTTGCTTTCATTTGCAGGGCTATAAAGTAGGATTATTGGGCACTTCTCAGGTTTTGAGCTTTTCAACTAAAGGTTTTCTTTTTTTTTTTGAATAACTCTCACTTTTTTCTTTCCTCTCCTTTATCTGAAACTGGTGGGCTTGAATGGATAATAATCTGGATGTATTAATTTGTGTTGGAAAGGTTAAGTGCTTCAATCAATGTGCAATACGGATGATCATAGGCTTTTCAATGTTGTAACTCACTATATGGGATGTGTTGAAAACAAGTCTCCACTGTTGGAATACTTGCTGGAATTTATATAGAACAAAACTATAATTATCATGAATAGGGCTCTGGATTAGTTTTCCGATTGAGCTTGGGCACTTGGGTGCTTTTGGTGAGTCGACAACGATGCTGGGTAAAGTGGAATAGGGTATTTTGTTGGGGGCATACATTTCCTTTGGTGTGAGTTCTTTTTAATTTAGCCATCTATTGTCAGTATTCTTGTGTTGAACCAAGCCAGAAAAAAAAAATGGTTTGTTATGTGGATGATATTTAGCACAAAGAACCTAGGTGTATCTGCTTTTTCTTGCTGTAACATTTATCTCATTTTTCCCTTTAGATTTTTTGGAGTTTGCAGTTATTTTGAGGTTGATGAAATAGTTCCGTTTTGACTTGTCCAAAGGTAGAAGGCGCTCTAAATCTGATGGAAGTGAATCAGGTGAAGAGAACATGTCAAAGAAAGAGTTGGCCCTTCAACAAGCTCTTGATCAGATCACTTCTTCATTCGGAAAGGGATCTATCATGTGGCTTGGTCGCTCTGTCTCACCAAAACATGTACCTGTAGTGTCAACTGGTTCTTTTGCTCTTGATATAGCTTTAGGAGTTGGGGGACTTCCAAAGGTATCTTAAATCTTTCGTATAAAAGTTTCCTGCTCCTTTGTTGCATGTTATCAGTGAACTCTTTTATCTCTTTCCTTTTTTCCCCTTTATATATATCTAGCTGTCAAATAGTGTATGGCAATTACACACTCACAATTTTATCTGATATGATAAAAGAAAAATCTGCTTCTCAGTTTTTCATGTTCATTATCACTGGTTTGTCTTCATGGTTCATTGTTTCATCTGGCAGTTGATATATGCTGATTGTTATATACAACTGTTTTTTGCCTATAGGGACGTGTTGTGGAAATATATGGTCCAGAGGCTTCTGGGAAAACAACTCTTGCTTTACATGTGATTGCGGAGGCACAAAAGCAAGGAGGTTATCTTTAATAGTCGTTAGGTTATTTGTTATCGTTGATCGCTTTGTTATCATTTAGGCTAAAAACTTTCCATTATTTTAATCATGATAATGAATCTAAAGAGACTTGTATATTTATTACTATGATGTTGTAGTTAGTCTAGGCTGGCACTGATATATTTGTTTCTTGCAGGCTACTGTGTCTTTGTTGATGCTGAGCATGCTCTTGATAAGGCACTTGCAGAATCTATTGGTGTCAACACTGAGAACTTGCTTCTCTCACAACCAGATTGTGGTGAACAAGCACTTAGCCTTGTGGATACCTTAATCCGGAGTGGTTCAGTTGATGTGATTGTTGTTGACAGTGTAAGTGTGTAGGTTCTTTTCATTTTATTTAATACTTTCTTTGGTTGTCGTTTTAACTGGTTTATGATTATAGGGGTATCTGTACTAAAATCCCCTATTATAGGATCTGACAAATAAGAATTAGCACATTTTTATCAATGCGTAAAATGTATACCACTTTTGCCTTTCTCTTTACTACCCTGTTTTTTTTATTTTTCACTTTCGTATGGTTAATTTTATTTCATCTAATTCTTGTTTCATTGTTATGAATAATTTTAGTTTAGGGTAGATGTCTACTAAAATCATACAGTCTTCTCATCGACAGGTGGCTGCTCTTGTTCCTAAAGGTGAGCTTGATGGTGAGATGGGTGATGCTCACATGGCAATGCAGGCTAGGTTGATGAGCCAGGCCCTTCGAAAGTTGAGCCACTCCTTGTCCGTTTCTCAAACTATCTTGATTTTTATAAACCAGGTATCAGCTAAAGTTGGTGATTGCATTGTTGTCAAAAGAAGAGAAATATTATTATGTTTTAACCTGAGCAATTTAGCATGTATAGGAAACTTTTTTAGGTTAGCCTGCCCTCTACTAATTTCATCTTGGTCTATTACGGTGGGTTGTTTTTTGTGCTGCAGAACGTTAACGTGGTGAATGATATATTTGATTGTAGTCTATTCTATGAAAACATATTCACTGTTGTTTGTCTGGGTAGAAGTATTTTTGTTCAAATTGCCAGAGGAATGCATCTCTCTTTTACTAATGGGAATTCCTTTGTATGTTTCCCCAGGTGAGGTCAAAGCTTTCTACCTTTGGGGGATTTGGTGGGCCTACTGAAGTTACTTGTGGTGGTAATGCATTGAAATTCTATGCTTCTGTTCGGCTAAATATCAGAAGAATAGGGTTTGTGAAGAAAGGTGAAGAGGTAATTAACCATTAGTTCTGCTTTAATTTAATGCTTCCTGCTATAATATTGGTATATCATCTGCATTTATCATCTTTTTAGCAGTTTGACCGACAATGCAGTCCCTGCCTTTACATGAATGGATATCTATCAGTTGTTATGCAAATCATTTTACCTATTTTGAATTCGTTAATTAGGTCTACTATCTACTATGAATATTTATCCTTCAAGATTTTTTATTATACAGATATTAGGAAGCCAGGTACTCGTCAAGGTTGTGAAGAACAAGCTCGCCCCTCCATTCAAAACGGCGGAGTTTGAGCTTCAGTTTGGCAAGGGAATAAATAGAGAATCAGAGATTATAGACTTGGGTGTAAAGCACAAACTCATCTCAAAAGCTGGTGCTTTTTATTACTTTAATGATCGGAACTTCCGCGGCAAAGATGCGTTTAGGAGTTTCCTGGCTGAGAACCCTAGTTCATTAGAAGAACTACAAATGAAGCTCAGGGAGAAGCTTCTCGATGCTGAGACAGAAAAGGTGCAAGAGTCAGATGTGACTAGTGGAGAGGTTACAGAAGAAATTACAACACTTGATTCTACTGATGAAGATTCTGCAGCAGTTGTAGAAGCATGATTTCATGAACTACCTAAAGTATGTCTCATTCTATTTCTCTGCTTCAATATGAAGTAGGCTTGATCAATTCGGCATTTGGCCATAAAATGGTCCACTCAATCAAATGAAGAAGGCTCTAAGAAGTGATGTATGCCTCAAATTTTACTTACTTGAGGTAAAATGTTTCATGTTTTGCAGATTGCCCTTGTAAATTGAATGAACAGTTGGGTCATTTTATATATATATATATATATATTGGCCGAGTCATATGACACTTGTAAGTTATGAGAGGTAAGAAAGGAGTGACTGCTTAGGTAGCAAGCAAGGTCATTGCTCCATAGTTGAGTCATAACCAATTATTTGTAAGGATTTTACTGTATAATGATGATGCATGTGTATTTCATTTAATTGCATGCTTCTCGGTTCCATCTTCTTGATTCATCTTTCTAGTTCATTTAATTCCCATTGATAGTACCATTAACAAAAGTGAATACATACTCTGCTCGAACCACTGATATGTTATCCAAGAATTTGATAAGTGACCTACTATGTTTTTTTTTTTTACAAAAAGTTGAGATTAGGGGAGACTTTACGGATCGTCCACCAAAGAGAGTTTTTAAAGAGAGTTTTTCAAGAATTTGATGTAATAAAAAAAGGTTATACAATTGTCATGTAATTTGCATACTTTTATATGGAAGACTTTTAAGATGATGAATGATTGAGTCCAATATTTTTATTTATATTATAATATATAGTCTATGTAAAGTATTTTTTTTTTACCTTAGAAATACATAAAATTAAATTCAAATAATCATTTTTGAATTGGAGTGAGGCTATTGCTATTACTATTACTATCAGCATTGGTTAGTCAAACTTCAAAGTTGTACTCTGAATTGTAGTCGTAATAAAAGAAAAGCACCAAACAAGATAGCGGCAATCATTAAAACCCCCAACCTTTCTATGCCTTGAGATCCCAATATTCATTCAAATTAAATCAATATCTATTTAAGTCTACAAATTAAAATAAAAAATAAAAGTAGTACTTGTCTCTAATTGGAACATGGACGCCTCTAACTAAAATTAAGAAGCTTTGTGCAAAATGGCTTAATAATACTCTTTAAGGGGAAAAAAAGGGAGGTTTTTATAGAAAAATCAAATTCCAGTTTATTAAAGAATACTATTAGAGTTTAACCATGTGGGTTAGCACAAGTGGTAGATACTTGAGCTGCTTAAGCATCATGTCCCGGGTTCGATCCTTGGGGCGGTGTGTATGCAGAAAACCTTGTGGCTAGCTCCCTACCCACCGAAAAGTGATCTCCGCAGGAGCTAGGAATTAGTCGTCAGCTATCGGCCGGTGGATACCCGAGGGAATACCCATAAAAAAAATAAAAAAAAAAAGAATACTATTAGAGTACTCATTAGCAAAATCTTCTGCCTTTTAAGTTGCTAGGTTGAAAAAACTTTTTTTAATGCTAGTTTGAAATATTGCTGATAATGAACCATGACAATTGCACATACATGCAATAGCTTCGGGAATTATTTCAAATGAAAGGAAAAATATCTGTTGAAATGAACTTCAGTTTGTTTACTAGTAGTTATCAAATCTTTTGAAGTTTGACTTTCTATTACTGTATTATTATTATTATGTACAAAAAGGATTATGTCGAATTAATGATGATTTCACTTCCGCAGTTTATAGAAAGAAACTCTAGTTTGTATTTATCAATAAAGTAATTGAATTATTTGCAGTAATTTGTAACTTGATTCTCAGTTATTTATGCATATTTTTTACAAGTCTAGATGGTTTTCAGTTATGTAGGACTATTATTTTTCTTTAAAATCATTACTCTAAGAGTAAAAGGAACATCATTTTTCTATTTTTTAGATTAGATTATAACGCATGAGCTATATGGCCAATGTACAATGGCATTTACTAGAAATGGCAAAGAATAAACCAAAATTTGTCTTTGTATGTTAACATTATCAGAGATATAGTCAATGACAGTTACTAGAGATCGACAAAGCATTTTCTTTGTGAGGGACCTCAATATTCGATTTTTATTGTTAAGAACCAATTTAAATTCGATGAAAATTTGAGAGATCATCATTTCTGAAATTTTATTATTCAAAATAAAAAAATAAAAATATTAATTAAAGGAGTTTTATTTTAATGTACGAAAAATGTAATTTTATACAACCATCTAATCAAAGTTGTATGACTTTTAAATAAAAATGATTAGATTAGATATCGAGACATATAAGATAATATATAATAGTTGGATGATAACAAGAAGTTCTTTTACATTGAAAATTTAATTTTGATTTGAAAAGAGTATTTAAGGTTTTAATTTGGAATTGTTGAATCCGTTGGGTTGATTAATTAAGACAAAGGGTCAAAGGCGCTGTCTAGCTGTCTCTATTGCTCATCACAGCTGATTTTCCACAAAGAAAATTCTGATTCATGAACTCGCACCGAAATTTCTCAATATATATGTGAGGTAGGAGAAACTGTTAGGAGTTGAAAAAGAAGAAAAATTCAAAACTGTACAGTATTATTTAACTAGGTATATATCACCCTATTTTGTGGTGATGATGAGTTATTTAAGGGAAGTTCTATTTGAATCTTTTATCTGATATATATATATATATATAGCTAGAGATAGATATCCAATAAAATAGATAGAGAGAATGAGAAAGTAATATAATATTAATTAATAATTACATCAAAGTAAAAATTAGAAAGAGAACTTGTTATAGAGAGAGGACACATTGTGAGAACTTGACATTATTACATTGGTCCACTAGGCAAAATTGGAATGAATCATAATCAACTGTATGTATGTATGTATGTTAATAATTATAATTAATTAAAGTAGTTAAAGTGAAAATTGTAGTGGTCAATTCAATGTATTAGGTAAATAATAATCTGCAACCACTCTTCTCACTGCTTCCTCGAAGGCAGACTCGTCCCATTCACTTCCCTGCATACATTATTAACACAAAAAGAGATTATTATTATTGCATTATTCATTCATTCATTCATTCTTCACACTTAATATATCAATTTCCTGCATCATATTATTATTGTCATTAATATTATTCTTTGATGGCTGTCTACTGCCAAAGTAGAATCATCTTTTTGAATTATATTATTATAAATATGAGTATTGTTATAAGTAAAAATGATAAAATCGCATATTTTTCTATAAATATATATGGTTTCGATCATATCCGCGCAACGCAACTTACGCAAAACAGTGACAAATCTCACCACCAGCACGCGCACACCAAATAAAGCAACTTCATTCATATATTGCACCTTCTGAGCTCCTTCGTTTCAATCAACAACCATAGAAATATTGCACGTGTACTATCATCGAGATGAACAATTTCATTTTTTATCTTCGTCACACTAAATTAATTAATTAATTAATTATGAGGAATATATAGTAGCTTGCTAGCTGATACTTTTCTAAATCTATTTATGGCACTTAATTATATATTGCACTCAACCAAGAAAATATTATTATAGTTATAATTTTTAATTATATGTTGAATGATTGATATGTTATCACGTGTAGAGTTCATGATGAATCCGAATGTATATTAACAATACTTTAAATAAAAATAAAAAGGCAATAATAGTGCGCGCATGATGTTTTGAATATTATGATACATGCACACATACGTACATATATACATACCTGAAGAAGCCTTAGTCTGAAGTTGAATTGATGAATGGGTGTGGTTTGTTGAATAGTAATGTGGGTGTTTGCATCCATGGAAATCAATCTGACGTTGTGAACCCGCTTCAAGAACTCCAATAAGCGAATCACTATATCAGCTTCATTTCGTTCTGATCTCACAATCACTTGCAACTCCACCATTCTCTCCTCTGATGAGCTCGGTCCCGGCACTTGTAACACTCGAACATTCAATCTCTCATCCTTTGATAATGAAGATGAGGAGGACATAAGTAGTGTTGTCAATTGCTGGTTCCTCATCTTTAGCTTTTCAAGTTCTGCCATCAATGATTTCAATGTCTCCTTTGCTGCTATAAGGATTGCAGCTTTCACATTCTAATAAATATAGAAAACCACCCAAACACAATTCAATGTTTATGACAGTATATATATATATATAATATCAAAAGCAGGGAACCCAACTCCAATTTCTATATATGATTATATACCTTAGTTGATGGAGGAAGAAGTGGCCTGAGTGCCTGAAACCTCTGATTGAGTTTGTCACGCCTTGTTCTCTCTGATATGGTATGATGTAGCTGTGAAGTGGCACTCTGTCGAACTGCTTGGAATTGGAACTGAGACCGTTCCCTCATTCTCATCATCATCAGATGCAACTTTCTTGAGAATGCAATTGATCTCTTCACTAAGCTTTGTCTACTACGTGATGATGATGAGGAGTTAATATTACTACTGGACCCCAAATGGCGTGGCCTAGAGTCGTAGTACATCTTGAAAGCA
Organism: Aeschynomene evenia; assembly: GCA_013621005.1. NCBI lineage: Eukaryota > Viridiplantae > Streptophyta > Magnoliopsida > Fabales > Fabaceae > Aeschynomene > Aeschynomene evenia. The sequence goes on along the minus strand of CM024263.1, from coordinate 29,716,720 downwards.
CTACTACTAGCTTCTGGATTATTATGATAATTCGACAAATTTTGATGATGGGAATTAGTTGAAGGAGGTGAAGATATAACATGAAGGAAAGCTTTTATGATTGCCTCTTGTTCAGCCTCTGGTGTTGGAATGAATTGAGGTGATGCTAATGTTGTTGCTGTTTGCATTGGTGGTATTATTGTGGGGGCCACATTATTAGGAACAAGGGAAGAAGAAGAAGAAGTGGGTGGTGGAATAATGTGATGATGAACATTAGAAGTAGTAGTAGTAGCAGGGAAGATGATTAAGGGGCTTAGGCTACCCCCCGGGGTGGGGGTGGGGGTGGAGGTGGTGGATAGTGTTCTCAAACAAGATGAATTATTATTATTTGATGATGAAGGTGCTACTACTACTAGTCTATTATTATTATTGTTAATATCATTCTGTTGTTGTTGTTGATGATGATGATGAATTGGCAATTGTTGCTGGGAGAGTCTGCAAAAATCTTCAGGGAATAGAGTCCTAAGTGCGCCTTCAATGTCAATCTGCAACCAAATTAAAACACACATGCACGCACGCCACCCAAGTAACTAATTAATTTGTTTGTTTATTTATTGACTGATCAGATGATAGTATAGTAGTAGTAGTAGTACATTTATGTGGTTGATTAATTAATTAATTACTTGATGCATGGCGGAGAATCCAAGCTCAATTTCCCCTTTCTTGCACCCCATGAAAATAGCTCTCTGCAAGCAACCACCCCATTATTATTGCATATATATAATTAAGGAAATGAATAGAAGGCTTGAGTTATTTGAGTTCCTTCAAGCCTAGCTATTACCTCAATCCTTGCTTCCTGTAAAAAAAAAAAGGCATAAAAGAGAACTCTAGTTTAGCATTAATTGTACTTTGCAGTTAGTTAATTATACAAATGTATGAAGATTATCGATGGATCTAGGTGTTTGATTATTCATTCTATTGGGGAAACTAATTCAGCAGTTATAAGTAAGTAAGTGATTAATTAAATTGATGACGTACCTGATAGAATTGAGTTTGTATTCCTGGGGATGCGAGTGCTAGAAGATCCGATTGTTGCAGGTCTAGGTAGGGCATATGGTTCTTGAAAGCAATTCCAGGAACACACCTGCACCTGCTCATATCATGAACAAGAAATGAAATTAAATAAATTAGGAAAAAGTAGCTAGTGAGTCTAGTTGATTAGTACTTACTCATCATCATTATTATTTACATCAAATATTAGACGCTGATACAAGTTAAAAAGACTTTGAGCTGCTGCTGCTGCACTGTTACTCCCCAAAGAAGAAGATGATGATGAGCTTGCTGATTGATGATGATTGTGTGTTACATTGTAGGCACCATCCAAGAACAACAAACGACCACCACCACTATATATTATTCAACATACACGCATAGATACCAGTTTCATCAGTAATTAAGATCATAGGGCAATATAATCAAGCCTTAGCCTAGCCTAGCCTAGCCTCCTAGCTAGCAATTAATATATATATAGATAGATATAACAGAGTAAATACTTATTAATAGATGATGATGATGGGTGGGGGTGGGAGTGGGAGTGCCAGAGACAAATGTAAGAGCAGCCAAAAGAGTGCATCAGAGATCGGACAAAATCTGCTCTGCTGCCTTCACCCAGGGAGAACACTCCATCCATATTATATATATATATATATATATATATATATATATATATATATTGCGATCTTATTATATAAATTCAAATTCAATTTGGTACTATGCTATGCTATCACGACTTTTAATTTGCTTGCATCCTTAATATTCTGCTTCAATTCTGCTTATATATCTATATATATACACATGTGAATTGTGATTGTAAATGATTGATTGTTTGATTCGGGAATTAGGGAGAAGAAGTGGCATGACTTTATTATTTGATGTCAATAGAAGATAACTCCAAGAGAGAGAGATTCAAGCAAGCTGGCAGGACGGTGTTGGATAGCTACGGAGAGAGATATATAGAAGAACAACATCACAAGTATTGAGAGACAAATACATGTTCTTATCTTCCTCATAATTTTAATTCTAATTACCTCACGTCTATTCAATTCTAATAATATCAACTTTCTAATATCATTTTTGTCTTAAATTTTTATTATTATTATTTTAATTTAATTACTTTGTTGGATTTTCAATTTGATAAACTAACTAGATTAATGTTGACATAAAAAAATTAATTAAATTACTCTCAGAACTGAAAAGTATTATAACTAAAAACGACGTCAAATTTTTATTGTAATTAAAATTGATGAAAATAATTATGATGAAATTGATGTCGCCATTGAAAATATCAGAAAAAGTTGAGTGTTCACTTTAAAAGACCAAAATATTTACTAAAAAAAAATTGTTTGATCAGGAAAATATTAATTAGATAGTAGGTCTATTAATCTTTTTTTTTTCTATAAATATTATTCTGTTTTTACAGTAGCATGTAACATAAATGGATATGTAATTTATTATGAATAATCGCATCTTCAATAACTGATATATAATACTTTTTGAGTCCGAAGAGAAATTAAGAAGAATTCAAAGCTGAGAGAAAAAGATTGTGAAAAGTATACAAGTGGTTGATTGATCATATATGCATCATCATCATCAAACATGCTACCTGACTGGGGCTACATTCCATTCAATTCAAATCAAATGAAATGGAAGTGTGAAAATAAATCGAACGAAGAAAGAAAGAATAGTGATAGTAATAATAATAATAATAATATTAAAAAGGAGTGGTAGTGGGATATTTGCTTAATTAGCCCCACTGCTTTGGGAAGTTGGTGGATTAGAGAGGTAAGCAAGAGAATAGTCTTCTTGGCAACCCACACCTTGAAAAGTCGTGACCATGCATTTAACCTTTATATTCATTCATTCATTCAACCTAACTAATGAAAACGCAGAAATATTATTAGCTGGCTTGTGATGATGAGTTTTGTGTAAACCCAGATTTTAGCGCCATAATTTGAGTATAGTATCCTTCATTTTGAAACATATTTTTAAGATTCATCCACACCTTTTAAATTTATTTTTTATTTTTATTTCTCATTTTTATTCATCCACACCTTATATATTTGTTAAATTATATTATATATATGTACATAATTTTTCTATATATGAAAATATATATGAATGAAATCAAAATTTAATATTTAACATAGAGTTTTATTACGATGCAAATGTCAGTCAAATCCATTGATTTGTATGATTTTTTAATTAATAAGTATTGCTAGATGTACAACAAAAAATCAATCAAAACAGTCAATAAGTTATGCACGATATATATAATATAAATTGCACATAACGAATATTACATGTTGTGCACACCATTTATCACATGATGCGCATAATATATATCACATGTTGTAAAGAACGATGATGCTGCATCATGTGATATGTGTTGTGTACAATAGGTTATATATATTGTACATCACATGTGATATACGTTGTGCATTTTATATTATATATATTGTGCACAATATATTGACTGTTTTGGCTGAATTTTTATTGTGTTCTAAATATTTTCCTTAGATAATAGATGATTAAATCAAATTTTTTATTAATATATTAATCTATAATTAAATTTTTATGTTTATGGATTGAAATAAAACTCTTTTAACATAAACTTAAAAGATCTATAGATAAATGTTTCTTGATGTGAACATAGTCATCCACATTCTAAAGTAAGAGAGGAAATCCCGATAATAGAATATATAGACTTACCAGAACCTATTCCAATAATAAGAAGCATATTATTTATTTATCTGTATAGATTAGTTCATCTATATATGTACAGTTGAACAAAGATTGAGATTTATTAAAAAAATTAATTTCAAACAATAACTAGTTTTTAATTTATATGAGAAATCATTTTTTTGTGAGAGAGAGAGATGTGGGTGGAAGAGTCAACTATACATATTTGAAAGGTTTGAAAATTAGTCAAGAGCGGAAGGCACGGTGTATGTTCCCTCTTGACACTTTATTCTAGATTCTTTTACCATTCTTCATTCATTCATTCATTGTCACGTAATCCCCTAATATTTTCATTGTTTGCTTGCTATTGCTTCCCAATATACTTCATTCTTTATTTGCACCTTCTTAAACTAACTAGTTTTAATTCACTATGGTCAAACTTTATCAATGTGAACACATAATATATATTAATTAATTAATTATATTATTATATTACATGTAAGATGTAAAAAGAAATTAATAATCTTGATGGTTTGTGATCGTAAAATATATAGTTTATATTATTATCTAATTACAATATACTAGCTTTTTGAAGTTTAATTTTAAAATATTAATAATGTAAATTTTTTTAACACATTCAACCAATTATTTATTGCTAATAAATCATAATAGTTGATTCAATCATCCATAATTTAAAATTAGTGCATCAAAATTAAACTTATATTTTTTAATTTATACTTAATTTTTAATTCCCGATCTCTTTATTTTTCTTGCACCAAAAAAATGTATTTTATCTTGGGTATATAGTCTGAATGTATATATATAAAAGTATCCCCCTCTCTAACAACAATATATGCTGCTTTCACTGCTTCCTTTGGCAGTAATTGATGATGATTTGGATTTTGGAGGATTCTATTTCTATTTATAGCTAGAAGTTGACCTTGTTTGTTTTTTCTTAGCGAAGTGGACCTCGTTTAATCACCTATATGTGGTGTTTTTGCGGTTCATTTGATTTTCTTTCAAAGCAATTGTGGAAAGAGCCAACGAGTTAATTAGTTCATGTCATGTCATGTCATTATATTAATGTTAACGATCGTATTATCTATACTAAAAAAATATCCTACAAAGCATTTTATAGATAACAAAATAAATGAATGACAGAAGTACAAATTTTGATTGACGAGATAGGGGTGTGGAAAGGAAATACAAATGTGAAAGAAAATCAAATAAGTTATACTTAATTTTGAATGAATGAACGTTTCGTAGTCTTCAGAACTGTGTTATACTTAATATATATATATACATACACAAGTCTTCCAAAAAGGGTATGTATGTTCCCATGTCCATTAATTAATAACTCAAATTGTTGTTAGTATTTGTTTATTAGAGTGCGCTACTTTATACTCTCTTTAGTAAATATTTTTGTTTCACTTTTTTATTTGGTCTCTTTTATTTTTCTCTTTTATAATTTTAAGAAGTATTTATTTTATTTTTTTTATTATATCCTTTATATCTTTATCTAGAAGAGAGAAACTACAATAATTGATGATAATAGAATATTTTTATCATTTTAATTCTAATATTTAGATTATCAATAGAATTCAATAATTATCTTAATTAGGCTGCATAATTCAAAAAAAGACATTTAAAAGGTATCATCATCAATCTCAAGTTTCATCAACCCAAGAGAGATAGACTAGTCTTGTTCCTGGGACCAGCTTAATTCTTAGCTTGTATATATTGTATTTGTACACATTAGAGATTGGAAGAGTTGACCCCATTTTGAGTTTGACCATTCCTTTCATTATAAAGCCTTGCCTTATGGTATCTTATCCCAAGTACAATATGGATGGAGAAGCATAGCCACTCATTTATAAGCTCATTGTCATTGTTGTATAGTAACCTAAATCAACGAAAATATGACATGGCCGTTGACAACAAGAGATCATCTTTGATAGTATATATACAAAGAAATATGTATTAATTAAGTAAATATATTCCATATATCTAATGATATAGTGATAATATTTTCTAAATATGGACTAATTTGTAAGTGTAGAAACAATATCTTTGAGTATTCAGTTCCTTCCCATAGTAAACCGCAAAATTTATGAAGAGTAGTTTTATTGTTAGTCAGTATCCAACTAATACTCATCAAATCTAAAAAGTGAGAATGATAAATAAATGGAAATAAGTGGAAGGCATACATTGATCTAACAATAAAAAAATGAATATCCAAATAGAATATTCAAAATTAGATGTTAACGTATCATTATTGTTTTTATAGTTAAATAAACTACTAATGAGCATTGTGAAATCGGTATGATGATTTTGCATATATAATAATTAATTATTAATTGATATCAATTGAACAATAGAGAGCAATTCAATAGATAGAGAATAAGGAATAAGGTTTAATTAAATAAAATTATACTGGCAAAATCATCCTATGAAATCCTCCGGCGCGTGTCTATGACTTCAAATTTCAAAGTAAGGAATGAGATGAGACTAAATTATAAAATGGAACTTTGAGACATAAATTTGCAAATATTTAAATATCTATTAGCTCACAATAGATGTTTACTAACTTCTAAAGAAAAACTTGGCGGTAGAATTAGTAAGTAAAGTACTTATTGTTTCAGAATTGTTACAATACAATATAGAAATACAGGTATAGTATAATATAATATGAAAATTTTATGTATTTTATTTTGTGTTTGTTTTATTAGTATGTATAGAATAAATTTATATTTGTATTTATACAAAATTTTGTTACGAGACTTTGGTAAAATATAAGGAGGACAATTGGTGGAAGTATAGATTAATAATAGGTATAAACTTGAAACAAAATTTTCATTAAAATTTCTATATCAACACCTGTATTTTGTATACTTACTCTGAGTATGGACATAAAATACAGAAAAAATTTATACAAATACAATTCATCTTATATGTGTCCGTACTAAACAAACATGTCCTGTTATTCTGTATTATATTTTGTGTCCAAGCCGCATATCAAATCAAGGATTGTATCTATTGGTCTATGACTTGGGCTCCACTAAGGGGAACCAAAATCCGTTAGCAAATGACTCGTAGCCCATACCAGAAATAGCCCAATTGAGAGCTTACTTTGATCCCAAAAAAAAAATGGAGAGCTATAATAATAAGCATCAAAATTATATTACAGCACAATTATATTTTTTATCTGGGAGGGAACTGGGAAGAAGACAAGAAGAGCAGCAACTGCAACACCAAACCAAAGGGTGTGTTGTGTTCGTCGCGAATTGCGATTGAGTAAGTAATGTGTAGATTTGTAATATACTACTAGTACCTACATATACAAGCATTAAGCATTTTGCATATTCTCATTGGCCACTCCCAATGGCGACACTTTTGCAAAATGCTCACTCTTTTCTCTCCAACAATTCCTCTCTAGTTTCTATAATGCCACATTTTTCCCAATATCACCACCAGGTTCGCTTATCGACCCCATCCAATCACAAGAAGAAGAAACCCATTGCCAGAATAATAGCAGCATTCAGCATGTCTTTGCCTCCGCAAAACCCAGGTCACATATGCTTTTTTTTCCATGGTTATTGTTATTAATTAATACAAAACATGGTAGTTAGTACAAATTGATATAATTGATTTGTTAATTACACTTTCAGTTGTTCAGCAACAAAGAATCATAGTACCAAACAAGCATGATGAAAAACTTGTGGGCATCTTTCATGAATCTGGAAGCAGGGAGGTTGTGGTCTTGTCCCATGGTTTCCGATCCTCCAAAGTTAGTTTCCTTGATATCTATCTTGAGCTCCATGAGAAGTCCTCTTTTTTTTTTTTTCCTGTACCCGAATATTTTCAAATTTTATATCTTTAGTTTTTCCTTATCTTCAGGAAGCCACTTCCATGGTGAACCTTGCTGCTGCTTTGGAAAATGCCGGAATCAGTTCTTTCCGCTTTGATTTTGCTGGAAATGGGTAAGTTTAGTAGTAAACAAATGTCCACAGAAAGCATTTACTAATATACTGTGTGAAATGAAAAATGAAAAAATCTAGAAGACGATGTTTTAAAGCTTGACATTACACGGAATAGAAGGTTGTGAACTGGGTTGTAGTTACACCTTTTATGCTGTGTTTATGTATAGAAATTCCTGCCATCTTGTCTTCATACTTAATAATTTTGCTTCACTCTCTTATGTCTTACTTTAGCCTTTGGATTATTTTCCTTCTAGGGAAAGTGAAGGTTCGTTTCAGTATGGTCACTATTGGAGGGAGGCTGATGATTTGCATGCCGTGACTCAGCATTTCCGTGAATCAGGTCGTGAAGTTAGCGCAATTGTTGGGCACAGTAAAGGTATGCTGACTTGTTCTTATATGTAACTGTAAGCATGTAAGCATGTCTGCCAACAAGAACAGGTCGAGAAAGATATCTCTAGAATCTAGATAGAATTCGGGATATTGGGGCTGTCTGAGATGATCATTGGTCACTTATGTTCCATTATGTAACTGATGATAGATTGAGAATTGTTCTTGCCAAAGTAAATTCCATGTTGGTTTGGCTGTAAAGATTGAAACCTCGATTGAGGAATTTGGTGAGTATCTTTCAGTATAACTTAATGTTGAGAAGTACTACTATCTACTATTACACAAGCATAAGTATTCTAGAGATCCTTGTTGTTCCTTAAACCAGGTATTTTGTAGAGTTAGACAAGGGTGACGGAAAGTCCTAAACTCCTACTCTATGTGAGTGGCCATTTGATTTTCATTTGTACTTGATGAAACCTAAATTAACTACTCTGATTCATCTTAACAAATCTTTTCTTTCATTTGTTTTTAAAATTTTGTATGCATAACTGAACTGTTATTAGCTGTTACTGTATCTCAATGCAGGAGGTGGTGTGGTACTTCTCTATGCTTCTAAATATCATGATGTCAAAGTAGTTGTCAACCTCTCTGGACGTTATGATCTGAAGGGAGGAGTTGAAGAACGTCTTGGAAAAGATTATATGGAAAGAATTAAAAAGGATGGTTTCATTGATGTGAAGAAGAGATCTGGTAACCTGTCAAGTAATCAGGCTACGTTTCAATGCCTCTTTAGTCGCATGTTTATTATTTAATGGCATATACTGTTGCAGGAAGTTTCGATTATCGTGTGACTGAGGAAAGTTTGATGGATCGCTTAGGTACAGATATGCATCAAGCATGCCTTCAGATTGATAAAGAATGCAGGTGAGGGGAAAAATTTTGTCTGCTCTTTTTTGCTTCACCCTTTTTTTGCCTCTTGTTGCATATTCTTTTGTTGAAGTACGTGTGTTGAATTTAGAGTTTCTGCTACAAAAAGTTTTACAAGCAGAAGCAATCATTTTGATCTACTCCCTAATCAAGCAGGGGAAATCAGTGTCGAGTGCAAACTTATGTGTGGAATTCAGAATAGGAACAGAAACATGTTTTATTGTGCTAACTGCTAAGTGCATAGAGTGATAGAGTAGTTATTTGGAGTAGAAATATGAACCAGTTGAATATATTGATATTGATACACAAGTGAGAGATGCTGTAAACAACAATACTGATGAACCAATGAAATAACCATGATGCATGGTTCATATTTTCTAATCCCATATCACATAATGTTATGACAGGGTCCTTACAGTTCATGGTTCTTCGGATACAGTTATCTCTGTAGAAGACGCATTTCAGTTTGACAAGATTATACCAAATCACAAATTACATATCATAGAAGGAGCTGATCATTCATACACTAATCATCAAGATGAGTTAGCCTCCATTGTTGTGAACTTCATAAAGGAAAATTTGCACCAGGATGCAAGTGCTGCTAGCTAGGTATCCTTCTTTTCTAGCTGTATTTGAAATTTCTAAACCATTTTTAATTTTGACATATGTTTGGCTAATGATAAAATTACTGTTCATCTTACAGTTTCTGGCCAATTGAGTTTGGTGCTGATAACACATTTTCTTCCCTGGATAAACCTGCTCATGATGTTCTGCGACAAGATTGAGCTCTTACATCTTTTTGCTCATCAAACTAATGAATTAATCATAGAGAAAATAATGGAAGTGCAGTATCTGCTAATGTTATTTGCCTTGTGTTACATGGATATATTTGACAGTATTGATTATAATGATGTATACAATATAAAACCTGGGCTTCCTATGTCTCCACCTATTTGAGCTTCTCTGAAAATGATGAAAGTAATTAATTGCAAAATTGATTTTCAGATTATATGTGGCTTGAGGCAACTATTTGTTGTATGAAGTTGTTGTGTTGTGCCATCAATTGCTCACAAAGCTAGTGGAATGATTTTTCATTGGCAAACTCTGTTATTTCTAAACGTGAATCTAAACTACATGTTTCACTAATATAAAGGGTCGTTATGCAAATTTGAAAGAAATACTTGTCCATTTTGACAGAAAAATTTAAGAAGAGAAAGAAAGTAAAAGTAAAAGTAAAATAGAAAATTTGTATCACCTATTTCAAATTACCTTTGAGTGAAATGATTATCGGAAACTTTTTTCTTTCTTTCTTTTGAACACTGGAATATGTTATTTAAAAAATCACAATTATCCTGACAGATCACTATCATACAAATGCATCTCAATTTGATAGTCGTTTGATTGCAAGTATCGTGGCAGTTCACAAGATCTTGGAGCAAATTTAAGGACTAATGATCAATAAATATAAATTTGACTAGTTAAGTTTTGATATATTTTCTTGAAATAATTTTTCTAATAAATGTTCCTATTTTTTTATTATAAATATGTAAAAAAAAAATTAAAAATCTAGAACTATTCATAAGAAAAATGTTGGTCTGGTCGGACAGACATGGACACGCAGCTTCACTCCAAAGTCCTACCCTTTTTTGATTTTTCAATCCAGAAGATCCCTGAACTTTGAAGATGGCACAAAACCCATGTGAGTTTATTCATTCATTTTGCTGCTTCTGTGATTAATCAATTAATCATCCTTATTTTCTGTACTTACTGAAAGAATATCTCTCTGTAGAGCACATAAATCAAGTTTTTTTTTTTGTTTTGTTTTGTTATGTTAAACCAATTTCAGTGAAATTTACTTAGGACTGCTGAATTTGTTTTTGTCAGCTCTGGGACAGCAGAAATTCATAATACCCAACAAGCATGGCACTAAACTTGTTGGAATATTGCATGAAACTGGAAGCACTGAGATTCTTATCCTATGCCATGGTCTTCGAGCCTCCAAGGTTACCTTTCCTCAACTATTTGTTGTTATTATTGCCATGAAAATGAAAATACCTTGATGTTCTGTTATCTGCAGGAAGACACTATCATGGTTAACCTTGCTGCTGCACTGGAGAATGCTGGAATCAGTGCTTTCCGCTTTGACTTCACTGGAAATGGGTAAATCTCTTGTACTGTGGAACAAAAATCATGAACTCTGTACATATTCCATTCTCTGTTTGTGTAAACTCTGCAATATAATCTTGACTGCTAATGTAGTTTTACGCTTTCATTTTGATTTAGCTGTTGATTTGTTTCTTCTAGGGAAAGTGAAGGATCATTTGATTTTGCTAACTATTGGAGGGAGGTAGATGATCTATATGCTGTAGCTCAGCACTTTCATCAAGCAAACCGTATAGTTAGTGCAATAATTGGGCACAGTAAAGGTGTGTTATGTTACATTGGTATCAGTATATGCATATATGATTCTACATATGAGGAAACATGAAGAAACAAATGTGCAGAAAGCTGCTATTTCTACTGGGAGAGAATATATATTTGTTAAGTTTCTGCAAACTTTGTGTTAGGACTGAAAAAATTAGTGTGTTTGGTTTAAGAAAACAATTTTCATTTTTCATATTCAGTTTTTCAATTTTCCGGATTATGTATCCTGATGCAGGAGCTGCTGCGGTGCTTCTTTTTGCTTCAAAGTATCACGATATTAAAACAGTTGTCAACCTCTCTGGCCGCTACGATATGAAGACAGGCCTTGAAGATCGTCTTGGAAAAGATTTTATGGAAAGAATCAGGAACCAAGGTTTCATCGACTTGAAGACAAAGGCAGGTAACTGGCCACATAATCAGCAATAAGTTTGAATGCCAAATTTGGTTAGAATCATGTTCTGATAGTTGCTTTAAAAAATTCACTGTCCATAACAACTACTTGTGTTTCTCTTCATTGAAATTTGAACCTGCTATTTGCTGCATCTCTTGAAATTAGTATAGAAATCTTGCCATGATTTGTTTTCTTTCAACATTCTTTCTTTATTGTTATGTGACAATGGACACTTATTTTGTAGGAACTGTTGATTATCGTGTGACTGAGGAAAGCTTGAACGATCGGTTAAGCATAAATATGCATGAAGCATGCCTGCAGATTGACAAAGAATGCAGGTGAGGGAAAATTTTCTGATAGTTCCACACCCCCTATCATTTTCACCATTCACCCTTGTGCATTGTTTTATTTGTATTATACTCAATAGTTAGTGTTACCCCAACACTAAAACTATATTAGTTTGTAAATGTCTTTGAAACTTTTCAATTACTAATAAACAGAGAGGTTGATATAGAACTGAAGAATTAACAGTGTTGATAATTTATCTTGGAAGTTATGAAATTTCCATGTTGCATGAGTGTATAATGTAAAGTCATGTGATGTATGACAGGGTCTTAACCGTTCATGGTTCTGCGGACACAATAATCCCTGTTGGAGATGCATTTGAGTTTGCCAAAATCCTTCCTAATCACAAGCTACATATCATAGATGGTGCTGATCATGTATACACTGATCATCAAGCTGAGTTAGCCTCAGTTGTGGTGGATTTTGTAAAGGAAACCTTGCAACTGGACAAGGGTAGTGCTAGTTAGGTATTTATTTATCATGGCTTTCTTATGAACTTTTTATATCCTTAGAGCTATAGGCCTTTTTTAAATATGCAAGTAATTAACGGCCAGTCCATCTTAATGATTAGATTGATATATATATCTTGATGCTTTTTGCAGGTTCCTGATGAATAGAAGGGGAAAATAGAGGAATGGGAGAAGTGAGCTGGGACAGCAAAATTGATATCTGTCAAGTTTATTCGCCTTTGATGTATTAAGTACTTATTATCAAGTCAGTGTATAAATATGATAAGATTACTAGCACTATGGTTGGGGCCTCCAAGTTGTTGCATTTGAGCTTTTAAAGAATGAAAAAATGACCTTTGTCCTGTGGATAAACTCCCATCTGATTCAATAATACTAAGTCATGATACAGTTTTAATTTATGCATTACATGTTGGAAGAAACAGTTTTGAAAGGAAATCATGATTATTTGTGACAATAACCTTGTGAGAACAATGACAAGAAAAGAATATTTACAGCAAAATGCACATGTAAGGACAGCAATTTTGACAGCAGAAACTGTTAATAATCTCTGCTGACATACAGTCTCGGAATAATCTTAATGTGAGATGCATCTCAGGCATTGGCTCAAGTGCTTGTGCCATCATCTTCATTGATCAGTGGCATAAGCATAACATTCTTCTTCATATCAATCGACCTCGATGATCAACCTCTACAGCAGTAGCTAAATCAATTGCAATGCATTGCTATAACAAGTCAAGCAGTTTCTTTTGATTTTGCCTCATCCTCAACATCACCGTCATCTTCATAAAAATAATTATCTGTCCCTTCATTTACGTCTTCCAAGTCATCATCAGAGAAAACATGGTAATCCAGAGTTGCATACAGAGTTTGGTCACCATCAATTTTCTTTCCTTTTTCCATGTCCTCCTAGAAATTGAAAACAAAAAACATAAGGAAGCAGTTATAGACTATCCAAAACAATTAACAGCAGAATCAAGTAAAAGTGATAGAACATCATACCAGCTCAGATTTCATCAACCCAATTCTCTCCTCCAAGTCCAAAACATGGTGTTTCAGTGCCTGGAAAAAAATCAGAAACTTAATGAGATAAATCAGAGTAAAAATCTCAGTTAACTCCCCAGCCATCGATCCATTACCTCTCGTCTTTGAAGCTCAATAGATCTAGCTAATGCTTGTCTTCTTGACAACAAACTCTTGGGTCTCAGGGCTAATGGCCGGAAATAGTTCTTCCCACGATAAACGATTATAATATAGCCTTTAGTATCCTTATCTACAGAAACTAGCACCCCACCACTCTCAGCTTCCAAAGATATTGCAATATGCTTAACTTGGGCTGCGTTCCTCCCTTTTACAATTATCTTCACCAACTCACGATACTTCCAGTGTAGATGCATGTTTTCTATGGTGCCAGAATAAACATCTCGCCTTCCTGGAAGAACAAAAAAGTTATGCTTCTAAGGAAGTTTGTGGTATAAGCAATTTCATACAAAAGCAGTTATTCATAAAGATATAACAAATTTTGACATTTTTACCTAGAATTAAGTATGGCTTCATACTGAGACCAATCTTCCGAAATAAAAATCTCTCTTCATCAGTTAATGTTTCTAAATCAGTTGGAAGTTCTGCTGGTTCCAGATCAGCCTGCAGTTTTGCTAAAGCCTTCTCAGCCTTCCTTAATCTTAATTTTGCCTGTAAACATCTCAAGTTAGATAGATGTGGTCAAAACTGATAAACTTTTGGATAGTTATTTGATTTGGTCCTTTTGTAACTTACTTGAGCTAGTTTCTTCTCATGGATTCTGATTAAAGAAGCTAGCCTACTCAAGGCAGAATCTCTCCTCATATTCTCAACTTCTTCTCGGCTAGGTTGGTGTCCCCAGGTGGTGGTTGCCGCCATAGTCTCTGCAAGGGTTCCAGCAAAACAAGGCACTTTAGATGCTTTGCTATTTGATCCATTAATAGATGAAGCACTTTGTCGAGCTTTCTCTTCCTCATCTTGCTGGAGGAGGGTTAGTTCTTCTCTCTCTGTCAGTGTGCTAGTGATAGCAGGAGGCAAGAAATCATTGCCCCTGTAAAATACAATATATTCCTTATTTCTAGAGAGCAGAGTTCCTCCGGTCAATTTCTGCATGCATGGAAGGCAAACCACCATAAGTCCAGAGAAAGAAGTAATTTAGCTATCAGAAGAGTTGTAAGCATGCCAAGTGCCAACACAACTCTCATTATCTGACAAGACTGAAGCAAGCAAATAATTAAGTAAAGGTTGTGTATGACGTTTCCTGTTTTTGGATGAAAATAATATCAAGCAGATAGGCTTCCTGACACTAGACAGTTCTTATTTTAATTGATTCCTATTTCTTTATCCTCTCAAATCAATTGATATATTAGACACAAATTTATGGGTTTAGAACCCCAATCTCATTCCCACATTCTCTTTTTCAAGAGACAAGTGTTTCATTATAGGCCAAGCAGTTGGCTAGATTATAATACTTTCCTGAGCATAATAAGATTTCAATACAATTAAATCATCAGCTATGTGTAAGTAATACCCTGAGTTCTTCAGCCATCCTCTCATTACGTGCATGGGGAACACCTCGTTTGATAGCTATTTTTGCAATAGCACTTGTTTCCCACAGCTTCACCATAGCACGGGCCAGACCTTGCAGATCTCTGCTTCTACCTGCAACAGTAAACAAATAGTATCATTTGGAAAGAGACATTTGCAAGACATGATTGCAACTAGATAGTTTCTCGCTTACCAAGGGCAAAGTGTGGAGCCGTCTTTCTTGCGAGCCTACGGAACTGAGTCATTTCCTGGTTGCTTAAACAACGTTTCAACCCATACGGAAGTAGTCTAAATGGGGTTTTATATCCTGGAACCACAGAAGGCAACAAGTCTGCATCAACAGGTAAAGGCTCACGGCCAGTCCAATCTTTGAAGCGTGGACCCAATTCGTCTAACAAATGGTTAAGGTCACTCAATTCCATCAATTCTTCTTCAGCCATGTCCCTCAAGTACTTTGCAGTGTCTCGGCTTAATGATTCTGTTGCTTTCACCGGTTCTTTCTGACTTACTTGATCATCATTTACACTTCCAACGTGCACAGCATTCTCCTTAGCCTGATTCATTCTCGTATACAATTCCACACAGGGAAGCTTATAGGTCATTCCTCTGTACAAAACTATGGAACTGCCTGATCGCCAAACCACTAAACCTCCAGTCTTACTCTGATTAACCATTAAGATAATGTCGTTAATAAAACCCTCACGGTGTTGAAAAATCATAAACAATCAATACATTGAAAATCAAAGTATTCCAGCATAGATAAGATAACTAAATGAATCAAAGGAAGTAAACAATGATCCAAAAGTGACTAACCTCTAGAATCTGATGAGTCCTTCTCATGTTAGCAGAAAGAGGAATCCCAAACTTCAATTTGACAACTTCATTGTAACTCCACCTGTCATGAATTGTATCCACCAGTTCCTGAGTGATCCCAGAAACCCCAACATCGAACCTCTCAACCATCCTCAACGCAACATTTCGGAGCCTCCGAAGTTCGTGTTCAGGTATCAACCTCTCCGCCATATCCGTGTTGCTCCTCGTTTTCCTCTCTCCTTCACCCACACTTCCCGTCACAACATCATCAAAAAGAACCTTTTTTTCTTCTTCCCTTGAACTTGTTGAGTCTTCAACCCCACTTGAAAGTACCCCGCTAACATCAACGAGAATTCTCTCTCTTTCAGCGACAGAACCACCAATTTTGCGGTGTGACGGTTTGCCATTTTTCTCTGGAGCAGCATCAGAATCAAAGCGTGGATTGGTGGGTTTGCCAGCTTGAGGCCACGGAGAGAAACGCTTTGGAAACTGAAAATTCAAAGGGTAACCCGCCGAATTCTTCTGTTTACTCTCTTCTTCTTCTTCGTCTTCTTCTTCTTCTTCTTCGTTTAATTGTTGTTGTTCTTCTTCATCATCTTGTGGTCGTTGATAATGTTGCGGTTGCTCTTGCCAGGGGAACTTATCTCTTTGGGAACCCAATTTGAGGGACCACTTATCTCGAATTTGATCAAAGAAGCTTGGTCTTTGGTTGCTCTTTTTCTTCGTTTTAATCTTTGATGCTTCCAAAGGTACCTTAACAGGTCGAGTGTCAACTTGAGCTGTCTGATTTGAACAGCTAACTCGGAATCTGAGAGCGGCGTGGCCTTGTGAATGGGGTTGGAGAGCAAGAAAATGCAGAGCGGAGGAGCGAGAAGGCGTGGAAGAGGAACCGCGACATGAACAATAGTTCAGAGGAACTGCTTGGAGCGCCATTGTTATCGTTGGAGAAACCTCTACCCATTGCTGAGGTAACTCTTCAGTTTCAGAGGTTTTTGTTATTTTTTTTTTTTATCTTGGGTCTGAAGAGGTATAAACCATACTTGATAGAACCTTGTGAAGTGAACAAAAGCCCAAATAGTCAATCACAATGAGGCCCAACTTAGTTTTTTGGGCCTATTGATAATAGTTATGGGCTGCATATTATATATTCTTCAAAAACTTCTTCACTCTCACTACAAATATGTCCCGATAGAATATACTTTCAAGTTAACACCGAAAGAAAAAAAAAGAATATACTTTCAAGTTAATACAAAAAAAAAAGTACTTTCAAGTTTCAACAACAAACAACTTGCCTCTTTGCACTCCATTTAACCCATTCCAAAATGATGTCATATCTTTCCATTTCTATTCGTTTAACTGTGCAACATTACTCATTATTAACAGCCACACATTAAAATTTAAAAGTTACAAAAACAATATTTGTACGTCCATTGTGCTAAATTCATTCACTTATAATTGAATTTTGATATTAAAATTTTTATTATTCATCATTAATCTTAATAGATATCTCATATATATTTAATTTTAGATTTCAACGTAGTATTATCCAAAAATTAATGGTTATTATAGTTATATCACATTATAAATGTGATTCTTTGTTTTGTTGGCTTAAGATGTTAGGTAGAGAAAGGGGAAGAGGACAGAAAATAAGTTATGAGAGAGAAGATGCCAGAATTTAGAATTAGTAGTAGTACAAATTAAAGAGATGGAGAGTAGGGTTTAATTATGATTAGATGCTATGTTAAGTACTTGATATGTATGTAATGATTATGTTTTTCTATCTATTGTCAACATTTGTAGAAGTAACAGCGTGTGAATGTTAGGATTCTGTCCCCTTTAATTTATACAGCAACAAAACATAGATCCGGAAAACATATGTACATACTACTATATATGTAGGCACCAAATAAGTCAATAACAATAATAATAATTTAATAGGGCTGCTAGCTTTTACTGTCTCCTAGTTGCCTGCAAGCTGGAATTTGAGTGTTGCAACATAATTATGCACTCCTTCAATGTGCTTCCCTTCGAGGCCGCAAAACCCACACGACCTATTATACTACTACTTAATTAACCAATTATTTATTTACCCATTTAATATTCGATTTATCGTGTTCACATATACTTTATTATCTAAAAGTATTAATATAAGAGACTCTAGCAATGCTCAGTGAATAGTGATTCTTTCATTCTAGCTCGTACCCTAATTATTATATATCTAGACTTTACTACTTAATTAACTATTATAAACATTATATTCCTCCCAGCACTACATCATAGTAAATGTTTTGGTGAATAATATTTATTGGAGGATAGTTTTGATATTTTATATTTGTTATTAAATTGTGTCTATATATAAAGTCACATTTTATTATAATTCATATATCTTTTGTCATTCTATTTTATTCCATATTTTTTATCTCTTTCTTTGCTTAATCTTGAGAATGATGATATCATAGATTTTTCACAATATTTGATCTGGTTTCGAATATACTCAAATATAAAATCACGCAATATTATCTTATTTAATTACATATATCACAAAGTAAAATATTGCCGTGAAGATTATAGTATCCGACATTATTATCATATCTAGCTAGCAACCTACAAAGATAGATTATGACACAGCTTGAACACAATTATGCCCCTTGTTAACCTAGGATCTCATCTCAATTATTAATAATAAACATAGCTAGCTAGCTAGCTAGCTCCTGTAATGCAATGCACAACAAACAATAGACCAAAGATAATCATTAATTAATTAAAACTCCTTACATAAAAGACACCCAAAAAAAAAAGAAGGAATTATAATCAAGCTAAGCAGCATGATTTCAATAATGGATCCCAGAATCATGCAACCCTGAACAACTAACCCCACATTATATTATTTCTCTAACAAAGACACACAAAAGGCATAATGATCTAATAATTTAATATATATATGTACAGTCCCACCATAAACATTATTTTTAATGTTTTCGTTGTTATTGTGGAGAATGCTTAAAACTGCGGTTATGAAAATGATCATAATGAAAGATTTTTTGGCCAGGTGAGAGAATCATTCTGGGGTCAAATTGGTATTTTGTGTCTTGGAAGGTCTTCCATTTAGGTGCTCCAAAATGGTTAGCCCAATCTTGGTGTGTGCTGTGTTGGGGAAGATATTGCTTAACCTTAATCCCAGCATCATCACAAAACTGCAAAATCTCTCTGTTTTGAGCATCGTATTCCTTCCAATTATCAAACCCACTTGACTGCAAAAATCCAACGGTGTAGAATACATCCTCATCTGGGACACATGCTGACATCCTATCATCCCACCTGCAGGATTAATTAATTAATAATTACTGAAAGGTTAGTTAATTAGTTATATACTATTAATTAGATAGGGCTTACTTGCTTCTATTCATGGGGTAAACCAAAACATGTCCATTGGTGATGTTTCTTTTGAGAATGATGCCCTTGAAGACGCCTGAGTCAAAATCCATGATTTGAGATTTTGGTATAAACAAATTCAGCCATGGATGAGGAACATCCCACAGTCCTTGTGACTGAAGCTTTAACTCTCCACTCCTCACTCTATTTAAGAACTCAACATATGACACATCTTTCTCATAATAGAATCCTGGGATATTGCCCAATCCTTGCACCAATTCTTCAATTTCCTACAAAGACAAAGACAACCGATTATTTTCAACACCTAGGGTTAGGGTTGTTAAATAGACCTCCAAGAAAACTCATATATAGTGAATTTTATTATCTATTTTCTCAATTACAAAATGTATTCTCTGTATCAATATTGTATATAGACATTACGATGTCTAGTTACATTGATTAAAAAATATATACAATTATTTTTAATTGGGATGGGATAATAATATCTCACTACTTAAAAAGTTTATTATTATAAATTTGGTTTGGATATCTTAACTATCCATTAACTAAAACATATAAGCATGATCATTGATTTACAATCTAAGACTTTAAGCTAAGCTCTATTACTATAGTACTACACACGTACCTGGTTGACATTATTTTGGGATTGGTGGTCATAAAATTTGGCGACTTCAAGGCAATAGATGATGGTATGTTTAGTTATTAGAGAAGATATTCTGGGATGATCGGATTGAGGGAAGAAAGAGGATCTCCAAGTGTTTATGGGGCCTTGGTGCATTAGTACAATCCCTTCCAAATAATCCAATAATAATGCTGCACTCTTTTGTTTCCTTCCATTGATTGAGATTAACCGTTCCTGGTCTTTGGTGAAAGCACCAAAGTCACTATAAAGTACCCTGATCCACTTAGCCTGCGCATACCAACAAAAATTCACCCATTATTAATGTCTTGTACCAACCACTAATAAAATTGGAAGGATACCATGAAAATCATGGTACTAAAATATATAAATTAGATGCTGGTTGAATCAATTTTAGTTGTACGATAAATATTTTTCTCGTGGACATGATCATTAAAGGTATAAGCCTTTTCATTGGCGCAATGGCTTAGGATATAATAAATTTCAACAGTTACTATATTTGGCTTATTTTTCAAACTTAATAGTACTGTATCATGCTTTCAATTTCAAAATTCCACTTTCAGATATTCAAACTGGTTAGTCTAATTTCATGTGAAACGTGTGATGATACATGGCTGGGTACACTACCAACTGTGAGGAAAAATGGCAAGACTCATGGAAAAGGACATGTAGCTTCTCCCTAAAACGTGATACTTGAACAACATCACATACATAATTGACAACTCCATTTAATTTGGCGTCTTGTTGGAGGATGAGAATAAAAGCTACAATACAAAATTAGTCGTATTTAACTAATTAATTCATTCTAGATCTATATACTATATAATATAAATAATAAATAGACGTACATACCCTTTTGGGTGCTGGCTCAAGAACAATCCGTGCCCTTGCTATAACTCCAAATTGTCCTAAACCCCCAAGAACCGCGTGAAACAACTCCGAATTCTTCTGCGAACAGCACGTTATCAAATCTCCTTTTCCTGAACACAGCACAGTGATGGATGTTACCCAAAAATTAAAATAAGATTAATAATAGTATTAATACTGTCAGAATATAGACAAAAGTCAAGAGTAAATTGTTTTAATATAAAATTAATAAATTAAGATACCACGTCAATTATTTTTCATAAATAAGTTCAGACAAATATTCTCAGTCTCTAATATTTAAAAATATTATGATTTAATTTTTGGTCTAAATATATATTATTAATAATTTATTTGCATGCAAGAATGATGTAACTGAGAAACTTTCCATCTGTGTATTCCATTATTTAAGTGAATCTGAAGGAATCGTATAAGACTTGACCAACATATATATAAGTCAATCAGAAAGAGGTGGCTATGACTAATGACCGTGTGAACTGATTAACAAGTATAATCAGGAATTTTTCAAACACGGGATTATATTGCATCATTTATTCCAACAAATTGTTTACAAAGACTTGTGTTTAGATCCAACTCAACAACCAACGAATATTTATTATTATTATTATTATTACTGGACATGACGTGCGTGTACTAGAGTAGTTAAAACATGCATGCTAAAAAATAATAATATTCAACAAAAACATTTATATATGTTGCAATAAATTGAAAAGCAATATAATTCATATTCACAATCCATAATGTATTTATGAAATATTATGTCAGAGATGCACTCTCATCATCAAATAAACATTATATTGGATGAGATTTAGGATCTAAAAAAGAGTGTATATTGGCATAATATTATGTAAATTTTTATTAAAATAAAATAATATTCTTCTACACTTTGTAACAACTTTTGTTGTTAAAAAATACTCTTTTGTTTTCAAGATGAACACATGCATCATCAAAGAAAAAGGAAGAAAAAAACACAGATATATATAATATTCCTTGTGAAGAAATCAAATAAATAAATAAATAAATTATTAATATAATTATACGATGATGATACCAGTGACAACATCCAATTGGAGAACATTGGAGATTTGAGGACCATAACGGAAAGCCTGGCCACTAATCCCAGCGTTGGAGAGTGTTCCCCCAACAGTCAAGTACAAATAATCGGTCCACGAAACCGGTGCAAGTCCATGTTCCAGTGTCGCATACAACATGTCAATCCAAAGTTGTTCCCCTCCAACATCAGCATAGTACCCATCCACACTGTCCCCACAGACACTAATCCTCCCAACCTCATCATCCTTCTGCTTTTGATGTTCTCTGAAATAGGCCATGTCCACCACCACTCCCTCACCAACCATGGCTTGCCCATTCGTGGAGTGCCCTTGCCCCCTCGCAGCTATGCTGAAAGGGACTGGGCTATTGTACGACAGTTTCACCAGCGAAACGATGTCGTTTATTGATGTTGGGTGAAGCACTGCTGATGGGAATTCATGCACAATATTGCCGAAGTCTTTTGACGCTAATTGGAGGGCTTCTTCGTCATTATGGAGCTTTTCGGATATGTTATTGTCTATTTGAGGAGGAGGAGCAGCAGTTTCCACTCTCTGGGCTTTTCCGACGGTGTATATCAAACGGGTTATGGTTATTAGTAGTAGTGTGAAGAATGCAGGAAAAGGGTATGTCTTAGCCATTATAGAAAGAGAGGCAGAAGAGGAATAAAAGGAAGAAGAGGCGAAGAGAATTAAAGTTTATTTGGAATTGTTGCTATGGTGTGTGGTAGTGGGTGCAAATGGATGGGGCTATAAATAGAAAGGACCGAGGAGAATAAGGGAATTTACTTGGGAAATTTATCGTAGGAAATTCAAAAGATATTCATGTTTAGAAGTGAATCAAAATTAAATAGCTATTTCACTGTATTTTTAAAGACCAAGTTACAACAAAAATTTAGTTAAAACAATCAATTATGGAAAATTTAGCCTAAATCACTCGATCATTAAAAAAATACACATGGTTAATAATACTATTTGGATTAAAAATATTAAAATGAACTTTGTTAACTGTTTTAACTGGAAAAGTATTGTTTTCTAAGCATTTATAATTTTTAAATAAAAATAATATCCATATTTCATACAACAAAGTACTCGTAGATGTTAACATTTAAAAATAAATAAAAAAATAATGAATTGAAAGAAAAATAAATAATAAAATAAAAGGATTCGCATATAATATATTCTCTTAAAAGAATGTTTGGGTATATATTTGAAAGAATTAGATATACAACTAGCTAGCATTGATATTTTTAAATGTTAATAATAACCATTACTACTATTTTGTTTTGTAATTTAATAATTAAGTATTTATTTTTCACTTTTTATTTTTCTATTAATAATTGTTTATTTAAGAAATTTAGAAAATATTAATTAACTTTTTTTTCTTTAATATTCTTGATATTACTAATGATAATAATAATGTAAAATATACTAAAAAATTATATATACTTTTTCAATATTATTCTATATCATTATTTTAATATAGGTAAAAAAAGAAAAAGGGAAGAATGAGGTAGCTAATATTACACATTTTAATTATATTTAATACTGTAATATAAAGTGAATAAACATTTATTTTTAGATAATGTATCATTGTCCAAGAAATCTAGAGGTTCACAAAAGAGAGATTTGGAATCTTTGTCTTTTTTGAAATAAGAATAAACGACATCCTACGTTGGACACAAAAGTGGGGGTGGATGAAAGAGCAATTAATGTTTAGTTGTTTACTGAGTCGTGTATACTTGGAAAATCCATTAATTTAGGTTGAAAATAAAAGAAATATTTTGTTATAAGCGACTTAAAAACACTTGTTTAAAGATATTATAAATAAAAAAAATTAAAATAACATAATAAATTCAATACATTAAATTGTAAATATAAATGTTTTCAATATAAAATATTTGCCTTTTACTGTTATTTACAAGTGTTCTTGAAATATTTATTAATAAAATTCAAAGAAAAATTGAGAAGAAAAAAGCAATAAATATTAGTAGTTGAAAGGAGAAAAACTTAAGTATATTTTTATTTTGTACTACTTAATTTTTTATATATAATCATAATATTTAATTTCAATTCACTGTCAGTATAAAGTAATTTTATATATACATTCAATCATATGGATTGACACATCAGTAAAAATCTTTAACTCAATTATTCACTAATTAAAAAGTCACACAAATCGATAGATATAATTGAGTGATAATATAAAATTTTTTACATGCATCATAATTAAGTCAATTATACTAAATATAAGATAAATTAAGTTTTATCTTTGAATATAAAATAATTATATTTTTCTATGTATCATGCAATAACAAATTAAAATTTTGTTTCTCTCTGAATGCACCTAAATATGTTTCGAATAAGAAACACACTCACATTGATGTAAAAATAAAAAAGCATTTATTGGGTGACTAAATAAATGTCAAATTTTCAAAGATACGATAGAAGCAGATCATAGATTGTATTTTCGCTTCTATGGCCCTTCCAAAACGTCATGAGGATTTTGTGAATACGAACTGTTGGACATTAATATTAATTAATTAATTAGTATTTGCGTACGTGTTTCTTCTGATTGTGTGAGCACCACGCATCATCATCACGAAGATTCTCAGCAATTTAATTACCCACAGATTTCTACCATTGTTGTGGGCTTTCCTTTGAGATAAAAAAAATAAAAACAATGGGATTGAATCATAGCCGTTGATTCTTATCGTAGGGTCAACATTGGTCAAGTTTCGTCAATGTATAAAATTTGTTACCCCACATTTAATTGTTTATAGTACCACATGGTATTGACATAGATGAAGTATAGTCAAAATTAGGTAATTATCAAAAGGATCTCTCGAGATTTTATTTAATTTGTTTTTGGGATCATCAGAGGACATATATATCTATATCTATAAAGACTAGTCATGGATGAAACTATATACTTAGTGTACAAATTAGCTAGTAGTAACTAGAACAACATATTGCAGTCAACTTCTGTAATTGGTATAGTAAATAAATGATATGATGAGTGGGAAGTGATGAATAATGAGACATGAGAGCGGATTTTGTTCAGGCAAAGAAAGATCTTGTCTGTATGCATCAAAGGCAACATGTAATCAATGGAAAAGTCGTCAGGCAGAGAGTGAAAATCAACTTATCATTATACCCACCAATGTCTAAGAACGTTTCTCTCGCTAAATAAATAAAAGCAAGGTTAGGGCACAACAAAAAAAACTAATTAAAATATTCAATAAATAAAAATTTATGTCATAATCATCCAGCCCATTAAAAATAGAAAAATGATAGACGTACATCAGATTTTTATCCATCAAGCATCCATCAGATATTATTTCAATTAACGGTTGAGAGATATGTGTAAGTTTTTTTGTTTTTATTTAAAATGGTGGGCCTAAAATAGTATAATATGATTGATAGATGGTTGATGGATCTATATATTGATGTACATGTAGTACTATTGATTAAAAATATACTCATGATTAAAAGTGCTATTTTGGTCATAAAATGTTAAATGGTGGTTGTTTTGGCTGTTTTTTTTTTATTGTGTCTCAGGTATTTATGTTAAATAAAATCACTTAACACGTTTTCCTGACATTATAATAATTAATTAATCATGAATAAATTCCAAAGATAAAAATAAGAGCATTGCTAGAGGTACAACAAAAAATCAGCCAAAATAGCCAATAAATAGGAATTCGGGCCATAATCACTCAGCTCATTAAGAATATACTCATGATTAAAAGTGTTAATTGGATCCTAAAGTGTTAAATGAGCTTTGTTGGCTGTTTTGGCTGATTTTTTTTTGTTATGCCTCAAACATTTATTTGTGTAAAAATAAATCTGCATAAGCGAGAATCACACTACATTTTCTAATTTTTGGATTAAGTGAAAAATAAGACTCATAAAATAAATAATAACATTGACTACAATAGATCAAGATTGAATTGAGAAACTCTTCAACCTTACACATGCCCACGCAAATTTTACATCGTATAGAATTTTCTTTTTTATAGATAACATGAGCTTTCAATAAATGGGAGAAACTCATCAAAATTGATTGGCATGATCTCATTAAAAATTCTCATAAACTTATATCATAAAATAATCTTAGTGATATTAGAGGTTATTTATAGTTTATAATTCTAAATTGAAATGAACCTAGATACAAAATAATTATAGACAAAAATAAACTAAATAAGATATAAATCTAAATAAAATAAAATAAAAATTCATCTCAGACATATACTATAAAAGTTATATATATATATATATAGTTCTATTGCTAGCTAGAGATAGATGACCCTAAACATAATAGCTTGTGGATTAATAGCTAGCCAAATTATACATTACAAGACATATGATCTTTTTTTCCGGTCCTAAGCAATCACTTTGATTGTATCTGGATATACAGAAATTCAATATTGTTTCTTGTGCAATAGAAATATGTATAATTAATATCCAGTATGTGTTATACATAACACGTAATGTGTGTCGTCATACGTACCTGACATATATATATATATGATACACATTACATTTTATATATAATGTAATGAGTAAAATAGTCTTATGGGCCCAATTAGGATAGTTATAGTATTTTACTATAAATAGAGATAATGATGATGTAAAGAAATATGCATTTGATGAGTAATTTATCAATTTTCCCCTTTTGAAATTTTAATATTCTTAGAATTATTCTCTCTTCTCTCTTTTTGATCTTAATTGGGAAATTTCTATCACCTTCTATATTCTCTCAAAATCTTACCTCTTACATTGATGCTTTCATTGAGAGATAATTATAATTATAATTACACATGTTGAATATTAATTAATTGGACATAATTATAATTATGTTGTGCAACAAATATACATAGAAATTTGACTAACAACGAATTAAAGCACATTGAAGTCAAAGAACAATCTTTGACCAATAGATCTCGCAGGTAAGAAGAGCTATCATATAACGAGACCTTCCACCATTATGCATGGAGCCATATATATTCCACTAATGCTTCCAATCGAAGATTGTAATCTTTGAAGATTACATATGCATGTGCTACATGCACGACTAATAAATGGGACGAAGAATGAAATGGCCAACTAGAAGCTAAGGTTTCATTATAATTGCCGAAACGGATTGAGACATACACAATCGAAATTGAAATTTGTGATATGTATTTATTTCATCAAACTCATCATGGTTTGGAGATACTCACATTATTTCTTTCAGAATAAATGAAGGAGCATAAGAAAACAAAACAACATAAATTAAAGAGGCCAAAAAGACTTGGGCTGAAACTTTCATATTTGAATATAAGAAGATAATGTGAAAACAAAAAAGGAACAATATAAATTCGATCAAAAAATCAGATGTAGAGCAAACTTGAAGAAACAATTAATATATAAATGCAATAGCTATGTGGTTCTAAAAATATAGAGAAATAATATTGTAGCAATTCACACAAACAAAAATTAATCTAGAAAGAAGATGAATTTAATCAATATAAAATGAGACGTGTATAAAATTTAGAGAAGAAATACAGCAACGCATCACCATTATTATTTTGAGAAATGTTAGTGGTACAACTTGAATACATTCACCTTCCATCCAACTCACATAGTGGCCCACATATAGCATTTAATTACAATCACAATGAAAACTAAGATATGTGTGAATTTAATAGAATAAAATTAATGCGTATTTTGATTGAATGAGTTGGATATATATTGATTATACGTGTAGCATTACTGATATTATTTTTATTTGTATAGTTTAAATGTTTGGTATAGTATTCAAATTCAACTCAAGAATAGGAGTTAGATGCAATATGTCGCCACCGTTAATTAATTAGCAATTGAGAATTTGAGATGTATCTTTGACACAGGTTTTTCTACGAAATAATCGTGATGAGGAATTAATTAATGAACATTCCTATATGTACAATAAATTATATTTGTTTCTATATATACAAGAATTACAATGAGACGTTATATCATCCTACAGCTAAGTTTCACGTGTAGTTTGATTTTTACAGGCACTAAATGATAAGTAATTTGATTTTGACAAATTAAAATGAGGACCTCCAACAACTTGCTCAATATATTATACATTTCTACAGTTATATGTATTCAGGCTGTTTCTTATGTGGGGTTTTCAAAGATTGAACTTGGATTCGGAAATTAAAGTGTATGTGTGTTAGTTAATAATTAGTAAAGAGAGAATAAGAAGATTGAGATTATTTGAGAGAGAGAGAATGAGAAGTTACGTTGTATAGATTGATGACAAGATTTTCTCCAAAGTAGACCCCATGCAATATCCTTTAGTACTCATCTGTATATTATTGGCTTTAAGGATTTAATCGCTGCTCATTAAATTTCTAATTAAAATATTTGTCAGAAGATTTTATTCTGTAGCAAGATTACTATTTTTCAAAAGGCAATTGATGTTGTTCTTCCAACCGGCCTACATACTCATAGCAGTGGGATATTATAATAAATTAAAACCACTTACAACATAAATATATTTAACTAATATTCAATATGTGTTATATATTATACATAATATATATCACACGTAATATGTTATACATATGATATACATTACATATGATATATATATATATATAGTACACGTTGAATACTAGTTGGATGTATTTATGTTATACAACAAATATTATTGAAATTAAAACACACATCTTATGTATGCTAATTATTAAATGCTAATATTGTCAGAACTTATCTTTACCACATTGCCAACTCTTATCAATAATATGGTATGTGGGTAAATTATATTTAACTTTTCTGATGTTTGAAAAAATTATACTCCACTCTATTATTTAAAAAATTTATTTCACAGGTCGTTTAAATTATAAAGTTTATATACTGACCATATATGATAATATTATAATATATATTTGATTGTTAGATTCTCATAACATACAAGAGAAGTGTCTAAATTAACCAAATAACCGTATAGCAAAGGAATAATTAAGTATGGGATGGCACGAGAGTAATGTTTTTAATATTTTCATAAATGTTTGGGGAATAACACTTTTTTAGTCAAAATAGTCAATAAAGCTCATTTAACATTTTATGACTCAAATAACACTTCTAATTATAATTATATTTTTAATGGGTTGGATGACTGTGACTCAAATTCCTATTTGTTGGCGGTTTTGACTAATTTTTTTATTGTGTTTCTAATATTATCCTAATATTTTTAATGGTTATTTGATTATTTTAATTTTAAAAGAGTGTCTATTAATTTTAAAAATCACGTACTTTTCACATGGGTTGAGAACCGTTAAAATGACACAATCAAATACTCTTAATGGAAATCAATGTATAATTTTTAGGATTTAGGGTTTAGGTTTGTGTGACAGAATTCAAAAATAAAAGCAGCTATAATTTTGTTAAAATTTCAATATATATCCTTTCGACAGAAAAAAGAAAGTTTTATTATATTGAACAATTAATTTGGTAGGTATCCTCACTCCTCTGGGTCCATTAAAGTACATGTTGGGTAATGAATCTAACGTAATCTTCATAGTGTCCAATTTCAGTGTCTAATGTTTTTCAAGTTTCAGCACTATGACAAATATAATATAATATGCTTCCAACTTCTCTCTATCTTTGCAATTGGAATGGATGTTAATGATAAGATCTATTACGTACGGCAGATTAGTTAATTTAGCAACAATAATGTCTGCCAGACAAATAGCTAGATGCATGCATGAATGAAGTGCTATACATCTAGTAATAGTGTAAACTGTAAAATTAAAGAATTATTGTTAGGGTGATACTAAATGAATAATACAAAATCAGTCCAACCAGCCAATAAATGAGATTTTGGGCCATAATTACTCAGCTCATTACAATCTCAATGATTATTTTGGCCAAAATCAAAGTCAAAATAGGCCCATTGACTATATGAGTTGATTTTTTATGGTTCACTTAACATTATTGTTATTGTTAAGGAAATTGCATATATAAATAATCACTAGTGATTATTGGACAAACATAAATATATTAAACTAGTATCTAACGTGTGTTATATATTATATATAATATGTGCTAAACGTAACATATTATATATATAATATAATACCCATTAATATATATAATATATAACATACCTTGAACATTAATTGTATATATTTTTTTAAAAAATATCCTTTATTGCTAAAAACAACGTAGGAGGCTGTGGCAAAAGACAAAAGAGGTGTAAATTGCTGCACGTGCAGATGGGGCTTTAATCATAATAGGTAAGTTACAATCATGATTCCTATTAATTATTCTCTATAATATAATGAAAAAATATTTTTATTATGTTACAAAATGAGTTACCACTAATTAAATTTCTAAAATTATTAATTAAATTTTGAATATTATATATTAATTTAATATTTTTTAAATTAAATTAATAATTTTAAAAAATTAAATTATTATATATATATACATATAATAACTAATAACAACTAATTTTAATATATTTTTATATACACATAACATTACATTGCAGCAAATTAGGAGCAATCAAGGGGATTGATTTTTAAGAGGTTTAATATTTATTTTTTGAGTGGGGCTGAGAGATCACGTGTTCCAAGCTACGTCTATTTTTTCTGTTTAATTTATTGATGTATATATTAGCAATTAAAAAAAATTAAACATTTAATATGTAAACAAATAATAATGCTCTCACATAGGTGAATATTACAGATATGTCATGTTTTAGTTAATTAACGTATAAAATAGTTAATTCTAATTAAAGCTAGCTAGTGTTCATTATGCAGACGCATGCAACTTTATGCTCTTTCAAAAAATTAACTTACCTATTTGTTAATAAATTGTGAGATTATTCTTTTTCTGACTACTAATCACACACAAGCTAAGTGATAGTGGCATTTCCTTTTCGAGCAAGGAAATTGTGATTGTAGCTTTTCTGTTGACAAATATATGCCAAAGATCTTAAAACTAAATATCGAAATCGACATAGCAACGCAAATTTCAACAAAACAGAATATAGCAATTATCAAAGCCATATACATACGTGCGTCACTCACTCACTCTAACCCATGAGAGGAATATTACTATCTCTCTAGAAGGTGTTCGTAAAATGTGCTTTTCTTTTCTGTTCATTAATAAGCATTATAGGTCCACTTATTTTCTTTTGAAATTATTAACTATGGTTATTACTATAAAGTTGGACAAATCACATCACGTTTTCCAGTTGAGAAAATAACTCGTTCCTAATTTTCGCAAAGGGTAGTAATTATTCTGTCGCGGGTCATTTCCAATTTCCATATATTAGGGTTGTGGTGTAGAAAAGAGGGCATGAGATTATTAATTATTATGATGATGACAATCTAGATGGTAATGATCTCTAAAAGATTCTAAAGGTAATCCGTATGCACGAGTGAAGAAAGATATATAGAAATAATCTTTTATTTGTTATCATAATTAATTAATTAACAAAGGCAAAGAAGAAAACTTGGAGTATATATATTTGCTAGAGATAGAGTTTCATATCTAATTATATGCTTTATTAGCAATGCATATATATATATATATATATATATATATATATATATATATATAATAATGCTAAGTGAACCATGAAAAATCAGCTCATATAGCCAATGGACCTATTTTGATTTTGATTTTGGTCCAAATAATCATTGAGATTGTAATGAGCTGAATAATTATGGCCCAAAATCTCATTTATTGATTGGTTGGATTGATTTTGTATTGTTCATTTATCATCATCCATATATATATATATGTCTTGCCCCCTTTTGTTATTATTATGAACTATATATCTTTCTTCTTTCCCATGTGGACCTAAACCACTTACTTCTTCCAACATGTATGTTAAATCAAAAAGCAGTGAGAATGCTGCGGATGCATTCACACTTATTAGGACTCATATATATCAATGTGTACCTAATTATTACTATATAACGTAACAGGATTTTCAGAAATTAATTAATTAAAATAATGGTAGAACGTCTAGCTACATTGGAGTTTATTTGGACCACACTATATGCATACGTACGTGATATATATACATGTTAATATATAGGTATAGTATAAATATTTTCCATATGGCCATATATATACATAGGTCATTTTCGAAGAAATCTATTGTCCAAGATTCAGTATTAATTATTGTTTCTTCTAAAACGAGGCTTCGTATTTCTAACGTACTGAACCATTTCAAAATTTTCTAACGTGATGATTGATTATGCTACCTATATATATATGTACTGCCAAAACTAGTAATAACAAGTAAAAACCATCACAATCTTCTTCTTCTTCTTGATAATTTAGCATCACCCTTTTACTATTATATCCCCTATAAAATTTCAATAGCATTGATTGATTGCTTATCATATAAAAGTTGCATTGTGAGGATCGTGATTGGGGATTGTGATTCTCTACAATTATATGAATTGAAGATGACACTGATCGAGATGGATGACAGAACCCCACGCCAATGCAAGGCTTTTGAGAGATGGGGATGTGCATATGTTTTATAATTACACTAATATCATTTGTACGGTAAAAAATTAACTAAAATTAATTAATATTAAAATTTTAAGTTATAATCAATTCATCTATTAAAAGTAATTTTTAAATGAAGTTTTCCTAAATAAAAAATTATCTAATGAATCTATTAATTAAATTGACTATTTTTTTTATCGTTTACCAAATATTATCAAATATTAGGAAATCATGATATTATACCTACATGACTAAATTTAAGAATACAATAAACTTACTTAAATATCTTCATGTCATCATAATAATTATATGGGTGATACTAAATGAACAATACAAAATTAGTCCAACCAGCCAATAAATGAGATTTTGGGTCATAATTATTCATCTCATTACAATCTCAATGATTATTTGGGCCAAAATCAAAACCAAAATAGACCCATTGACTGTATGGGTTAATTTTTCATTGTCCACTTAACATTATTGTAATTATATTTAAGCATTGGAGGCAGGTAGTTTATGATATAAATGTATTAATTGTCGACCTCGTAATTGTTGGGCTATAGGGAGCATTGAGATTTTAGAGTCAGAAGATAGTGATGGTGCTTAGAATCCACTATCTGGCTAGCTAGGATATACTAATATATGGAGTTTTCCAAAGGCTAAATATTCCCCACAAAGTGACCTACTACTGAACATATAAGTATATCTTATAGTATAGTATAGTATAGGCCTGCATGCATATATGCTAGCTGTTCGTATATTTATTTATGCAGCACTAGCTAGCTAGCTAGCTAGACAATATTTATAATAAGAGCATACATACATTTATCAAATATTTTGGCAGCTGAAGGAATTACCTCTGATGAATTGATTGACGTTTGATGCCAATATCTATACATAACGTGTGTCACTTCATTTGGCATACATACATGCATGCAACACTAGCAGAATACATAGAAATTCTCTGCCACCAAAGACAAATATATATATATCATGTGGCTGCCTATCTAGCTATACCTAGCTGGCTGTCACTCATGTTATGTTATGTTGCCGACACTGCAGGTGCCTCTGCATTTATGATTCTCGCTTTTTTTTTTTTTATCTCAGAACAAAACAACCACATCATCTTAATTATACGGCGAGCCAGATTGATATATATTGATTTTGATGTTTGTATGTATATTCTAAATGTATCTTGAAATCTAATCAAAAATAGAAAATTGATTGAGAAAAAATTAACTGAAAAAAATAATAAATATGGATGTTTATTAATTCAAAATAGAGCAGCTATAACAAAAAAAACTAACCAAAACAGCGATAATAGAAAATTCAATAATGCTAAGGGTCAGTTTGGGTAAACAACTTATTTAAGTCCTTATATAAAAGTAACTTTTCAGAAGTAACTTATGAATAAGTTATTTTGTATGTGAATATAAAATGACAAAAATTTTTATTTTAATAATTTTAAAAAGTGCTTCTGGAAACTTCTCCAAAAGCACTGAAATAACTTCTGGGTAAGTCATAAGTTATATAACCAAACAGGATAAAATAACTCCTGATAAGTCAGAAGTCGAAAAAAGTCAGAAGCACTGTTATCCAAACGGGCTCTAAGTGGATAATGAAAATTCAGCCAATATAGCCAATGGACCTATATTGGCTTTGGTTTTGGCCCAAATAATCATTGAGATTATAATAGACTGAGTAATTATGGCCCAAAATCTCAATTATTGGCTGGTTTGGCTGATTTTGTATTGTCCATTTAGCACTACCCTAGAAAATTAGACATAAATTACTCTGCTGGGCTAAAAAACACACATGGTTAATAATGTTATTTGGACAAAAAGTAAAAAATAAAAATAATAAAGATAATAAGACTCATATAATTTGTGATTAAAAAATATATATCTTTAAATAACATTGACACAATGCATAACAGTTTAAATTAATTTACAGCGGTGACACTAGTATTACGTAGTATACATTGAAATACATAGTAGCTAGCGATTACAGAGAAATGAAATGTAAAGTGATAAATTAAATGGTGGGAAGCTATAGACATGTAATTATTATTGACTAATTAAAAATGGCTTGTCCGGGAGACAAAATTGAGTTGGGATCAAATAGGAGTTTCCTTTCTAGGAAGGGTTTCCATTTGGGGCCAAAGTGGTGGATCCACTCATCACGTGTTTTGTTCTGAGGAAGATATTGCTTGATTCCAATCCCTGCATCCTTGCAGAACTGCAGCACCTGCTGGTTTTGAGCCTCAAATGCCTTCAACTGCTCCACACCACTTGACCGCAGAAAGCTCACCACGTAGAATATCTCCTCATCAGGTGTCACTGCTGACATCCTATCATCCCACCTGTACGCATTATTATTAATTATTATTACTATTCCATTTTAATATATTCATTCTATATATTGAATCTTAATTAATTACTTTGTTCGGTTCATGGGGTAGAGTAGAACGAGCCCAGCAGGAACATTTTGGTTGAGGAAAATGGCCTTGAAGACACCCTGATCGAAATCAGAGATTCGGGATGCTGGAACAAAGAGGTTCAACCAAGGATGAGGAACATCCCAAAGTCCTTCTGACCTCAGAACAAGCTCGTCCGCATGCACTCTGTTCAGAAACTCCTCGTATGTCACATCCTTTTCAAACATAAACGTCGGGACAAACTCCAACCCCTTCACCAAAACTCCAACATCCTATTCAACATATTAAACAACAATATTATTTAAGTTAAATAATAATACTATATTATTACTCTGGAAAAATATAATTACCTCGTTAATGTGGTCCTTAGTATTGTTGTCGTAGTATTTGACAAGTTCTATGATGTAGATGATGCCGTATTTGGTTACTAGAGAAGTGATGCGAGGTTGATCCGGTTCTGGATAAAAGGAAAGGTCCAATGGCGGCTGATTAAGCAGAAGCATACCTTCCACATAATCCGCTGCATTACCGTCGTCTCTTCCGTTCCTTGATATTAACCGTTTTTGGTCACCAGAAAATTTAGAGAAGTCATCGTAAAGCAAACGGAGCCACTTCACCTGCAACAAAATTATTCAAATTCAAGTTAATGATGCATACAATATTTTGATTAATTAAAGTCTGACATGTAAATTGAATTACTATAGCAAGCAACTAATATAATTGTTGTGATTGTGACTTACTAACAGGAATATAATGATGTATGCATGGAATTGCTTACTTTTTTCTTTTCCAAATGATTGTTGGTAATTTGGAGAATAAAATAAGATCTGTGTAGAATAAAAAATGGAATTAAATTAATGTAATAGGAGATGGCACTTGCCCTTGTGGGTGCAGGCCCTAAAGCAATTCTTGCCCTGGTTATGATTCCAAATTGGCCTAAACCTCCAAGAACGGCGTTAAATAACTCCGTGTTCTTTTCTGCGGAGCAAGTCACTAATTCTCCTTTTCCTGTACAAGTCAAGTATAAATATTAAATAAAGATTAAGTATTTATAAAATTTAAAGCGTGTGCCAAAAGAAACGTTTTTATTCATACAAATAAATAATGTTGAACTGCAATTTTTTTATATATTTGTGTATCCCGTCAAAATTGTATTTATTGTTAGATAGGTGTAAAACCTACTTTGATGTGGTTTCATACTCAATTCAATGATAAATACAATTTTTCCACATATACATAATAAAATTCATCAACTATATATGGGGAGAGAAAACCACTAGTTAAATGGAATTCACTTTGATGAATTTTGTGTAGCATAATCTTTTTCTTGTACTCTTTAACTGCACATCCAAGTAGAATATATATATATATATATATATATATATATATATATATATATATATATTGTATCTATTCAATATAGAAAATCATTTCTAAATTGTCTTGCCACAACCATTACATATATATTCAGTAAGCCTGGAAGACCAACAAATGGCAAAACTCAAATGCAGGACTAGTAGGGATCTTTCCAGGGACCTATAATAAACAGTTGACTTCTGACCCTTAATTTTTTTTTTTATGTAAAAAAAAAGGGAGATAACTTTTATTGAAATGGGAATTATATTAAGATATACCATATATATGAAGAGGCATGAATTCGTGCTAACAATTTGTTGGCTGACTTAGTATTATATTAAGACCAACAAAAGAATGAAGAGATTGGTCAACATAAATTATTAATTAGGGTATACCATCGAGCCGGTCTAATAGGATAATGAGGAGTTTTGTTTTTGATTTCATGTCGCGCTCTATCTTTGATGTAATCATGTGTATAGAATCTTGACATATATATACGATGAAGTCACGTGATAATAACATTATTCATCATTTTCATTTTTCAATTTTTCGCGTCTTTATTTAAGTTGTGAACATTCCTTTTTAATAAGATTGTAAAGGAAGGTATGCTGAAATTAATAACAATACTAGTGAAGAATCAAAACCAAAGGGCATTTTATTTTCATATTTAAGCAGGTAGATACAACTATCTTAAATAAAATTTTAATTATATGGTCAAATTTCACTTCATATAGGGACAAGTTTAAAATCTTCCATAAAAGATATGATGTGACTCATCATTTGAGTTGCTTAATCAACTTCTTAATTGAATTTTATTTTATTTATAATAAAGCTATTTGTCTTAACATTTTCAATGGCCTTTCGTCTATTGGATGTACATACGAAATTATTAAAAGTTTGCATAGTCATATAAAGATCAATCTAATCTTATAACGTAACTACTTATTACATGCTAATTTCGTTTTCTGTTGACGTATACGAGATGCTAGTAGCTATTATTGTTTGATCCCCTTCCCAAATTGTTTAGTTGATATAATCCTAATCCAAATATTTAAGTTTTCTATTATCAACATACATACTATAAACGAGTAAGAGTTGGCTACAATAGTAAGCAACCCACACACACTTTCCAAATAATTGACTAAGCTAAGAAGAATCAAATCATGGAAAGTAGAGCACCTCTCTTTGTTAATTTGAGTCCCTTATTATTACTCAATAATACAACCCAAATATCTATTAAAAGAACAAACCTTTAGCATAGAGTTACCTCAATTCAATTTACAGTAGTAATGTTTGTTGCATAACAAAAATACGTTCAACTAATAATATCCAACGTGTGTTGTACATAAGACGTAATGCGTATTATATGTATAACGCACATTACGTCTTATGTACAGCACACGTTGGATTCTAGTTCAATGTATTTCTGTTGAACGATAAATATTATTGTTCAATTTATCTTAATATAGTATGAGAGTCATGAAATTAAAGTGAATGTGAAGAAGTGGTACCTGTAACAACGTCCAATTCATGAACATTGGAGATCTGAGGACCAAATCGGAAGGATTGGCCACTAATCCCAGCATTTGAAAGGGTACCACCAACGGATAAGTACAAGTAATCAGTCCAA
This sequence comes from Aeschynomene evenia, assembly GCA_013621005.1. Taxonomy (NCBI): domain Eukaryota; kingdom Viridiplantae; phylum Streptophyta; class Magnoliopsida; order Fabales; family Fabaceae; genus Aeschynomene; species Aeschynomene evenia. The sequence goes on along the minus strand of CM024263.1, from coordinate 29,678,859 downwards.
GAGAGTGGTGTGAGTCCACGTTCAAGTGCTGAATGCAACACATCAATCCAAATATGGCCACCACCAACATCAGCATAAGGACCCTTCTCATCATCACCAACTATAACAATCCCATTATTATTATTATTATTATTATTGTTTCTGAAACCGTTGAGCGCAGTCATGTTCACCACAATCCCATCAAGTGTCATGGATTGTCCATGAACCGAGTGTGCTTGTCCTCTTGCCGCTACAGTGAAAGGTTTTGGAAGTGAATTTGAGAATTGTATCAATTTCGATATGTCTTCAATTGAAGACGGTGCGAAAATGGCTAAAGGGTTTTCGTGAACTATGTGCCCGAAATCGGTTGATGCTAGTGAAAGTGTCAAAGGGTCACGAATAAGCTTTTGTGCTAATTCTATTGGTGCTTGGAGTGGTGACCATGGTTGTGATGACTTTGCATGTGTGAACACTATAATAGTAATTAGCCATAGCAGAATCACCAAAGCTTTTGAGCTAGTTATGAAATACTTTGCCATAGGGAGAGAATTGAAGCTAGATAGATAGAGTTATATTATAATAATAATAATAAGGTAATGCGATACTTATGATTTGAATTGGGCTAATTAGGTGCGTATTTATAGCAAAATTTGGGGGGAAAGCTAAGGGTGAGAATTATTTGCGCATTAAACGACGTCGTGGCGCGCTATTTCCTGTGTGCTTCTTTTGATTTGTACGCCTTGTACTATTACTACCTTGGATCTGTAAAATTTCCTTTTTCATTTGCACGTTGTTTTTTGCGCACGCATGCACTTGGATGCATTTTATTTCAATAATAATTTATGTAAAGTATAAATACGTCCACTAACTAATATTCAACATGTACTATATATGGTATGAAATATGTGCTATACAAACAGTATATATTCCATAGAGCATTGCTAGAGACATAATAAAAAACCAGTCAAAACAGCCAACAAATAGGAATTTGGGTCATAATCACACAACCAATTAAAAATATATTCATGATTAAAATGTTATTTGAACCATAAAATGTTAAATGAGCTTTGTTGGCTGTTTTGGCTAAAAAAATGTTGTTCCCCAAGCATTTATGTATTCGATATCATGTATAATATGCGTTGGATACTTGTTAGACGTAGTATTATTGCATTTTATTTCACTTGTTATATATAAATTCGGCTTATCTTTCTCGCCGATCTTAGCATTTAAATACTACTTTGGACGGAGTTTAAAAATTACGGTCAAATGCTGAAGATTATTTTTTTTATTGTTCCGTCTTCGGATTAAATTAATGGATTACAGTGACAATATGTCAAAGTCAACAACTTGATATGTTATATATATTATATATACGGTTGACATAGTAGTATATATGTATCATGGTATATTATACGCAGGGAGAGGTTTTCTAAATTCAAAATAAGTTGCGCACAACATTCTTGTACAGAGGAAAACATTTTCTGACATAGAAATTTATAAATTCTGACCCCAGAAAAATAAAATTGTGTATAGAACAATGGTGAGATTAAGTAAGTACATGCGTGCTCAATTATTAGAAAGCCGTCAGTGTTTGTGAGTGTAGCTCCATAAATACTTAAGAGCGGCTCCTTGACTTTGCTTTCTTAACAACATAATTAATTCCAATCCCAATATCTCTCGTGCACAAAGTTTATTATTTGGAGTTGAATTTGTCTTTTTTTATTTTCATAATTAAATTTTTAATTTGTTTGTATTGCAACATACAAGTCTGAAACGTGAAGTAACATTAAGGAAGATTTTATACACCTTAGGTCCAGTATAGGACCAAGCCTTTACACTTCATCACGTATAGGTGTGGGCAAACGTAAAATAATTAAATATTGTTGAGTTGTATTTTGTTTGTAGAATTAATAAAATGATTTTGCACGTGCTGAGCCGAAATGAACGAAAACAAAGAAATACGATAAAGGCATAATATTATCTAGTAAACGCATGAATGCCACTTTTCATTTCTCCCTGCCAACTTGGTATTTACTGAAAAATACTGGCTAGCTAGGCTACTTTTTGGTCTGAAATTTCATCTTCTTTTTATACAATAATAATTGTTTAATTGAGATGTTAAGCTAAACCATGATTTAATTAAAATGGAGCTGTTGCCAACAGGCGCCGGTAATTAAGTATGGGTGGCCAACTAAATATATTTGTGAAGGCTCTAAGAAACATTGTTAGCGTATATTGGTTCAAGATTGTACTCAACGCCAAGACCAAGTGGGGTTGATGAAGGAATATATAAATTCCTCTCTTTTTATTTTTTATTTTTTGTTTACATATATCAATTCCTTTTAATAAAATTGTATGGGAACTTTTCCATCCCAGGTTTTGTTGTACTATATCTTATAGGCCCAATACAACCTGGAACAAAGCCCAACTCTTCACAGGTGTTTCAGAGCACAAAAAAAGGCTTATGAATGTGGAAGCAGCAAAACGACGTCGGAGTATGCAAGACTGTCAGTCTTGCGCTGTGAGAGGAGAGCTTCAGCTTCGTGACAGCGTAACTAACTGCAATGGCGGAGAAACCTCAACCGGTTCAGGTGCTGTACTGTCCCGTTTGCAGTATACCAGTGGAATACTGTGAATTTATGATTCATGATCGCTTTCTAGCTTGCTGTTTCATCTCAATTTCAATTCAATTCAATTCAATTATTTGGATATTGTTTTGATGACAGAGCGAATGAAAGTGATGCTGATAAAGTCGCTGACAAGTTGCATAGTGGCGGCATATCTTCTTCGTCTGGGCCTAGTGATGGAGCTGCTACCTCAGGTCCCTTTTCGAATTGCTTTCCCTTAAAAATCTTTTATCTATTTGCTGTAGTAAACTCCACAATTTTGCGATAAAAGTGAATGTGTGAGTGATTAGATGTGTACTTGAGTGGCTTTTACATGGAGAGGCACATATGACTTGGGTGACTTTGCTTGGATTACTGGATTAGATCCTAACTCCTTTTATTAGGAGAATAGTTCGTTAACTAGTCTGATATTTTTAGCGGGTAGTTAGTAAGGGAGCTTTCTCCTTTCATTTCTATAAGCAATGTGCTGGATGGTAGACCTTGAGGGTCACCAGATCGTGAAAACCAAGTTCTTTGTTTTGTTTGGAACACAATTTGATTAATTTATAGAGTTATGATATTTGTACATACTTTTTTGTATGTAAGATAAACATACATGTATATATAATGTAAAAATAAAAGGTGTTATTAATTCTACACGCTCTGTTGTCAATTTGACGTAATATACCCTTTATGCGACTGGTTCACTGGAATAAGCAATTGTTTTGGCCTTTGGGCGTATTGTTAGTTATCTCTTCAGTTACTTTACGGAAGTCCATTTGTGTTAGAAGCATCGGAACTAGAAGGCACTAAATTTAATGTAGCTAGATTCAGTCTTATAAGCTTCAGAAGATGCCTCTCTTTGTTGATTGTTAACTTGAAAATTATCAATGCAATATGTCTTTTGTTTTGTACTGCAACTTGGTTAAAGTGTTTTAACTTTTAAGACAGTGGACTAGTGTGCTTTCTTATCTGTCTGTAGGATGTCATTCTCAACACTCTAGTTAGTAATTGTCAGACTCAGATCCACCAAATATGGAGTTTGTGCCTCATACTATGCAAGATTTCTCTTCCCAAGGAACATAGTTGGGAACTATATGTTTTTCAGTTCCCAAACCAAATCAGCAATGAATGAAACTGGCAATTACTGTTGTAAAATTTCACTCAATGGTTTTTCAAATTTGACTGAGTACAACTTAATAGGACAACTCTCATATTCTTCTTTTTCCCCGTCTTACGAAGTGGCTCTTATGATCGAATAGCTTGCTAGGGTTTAATCTCTTTCAGATATATTTGAAGATTGATGTTTGTATATTTGTATTCATACACATTTTTATAGCGTTGATTAAGTAGAAGATTCCACAAATTTCAGATATGATCTGTCAGTGAGACACTTTTTATTTGGATTTTTGAATTGGCCAGTATCCATTGTGTGAATTTTGTTTTTTTACATGTTGTGATTTGGTTAAAAACTGAATATTGTTTTTCTACTGCTTGTCCTACTTGCCAACTCCTTGCCAATTGAGTAGTACAAAAACATTTTGAACTCCCCCTCATTGTATCTTTTGATGTTTTAGCACCTAAGCAAGAAGAGGTCAAATGCCTCCCTGGTGGGAAGATGAAGCAAAAGCCATGTCTTGGAAATTTGACGGGCTCTAAAATCAAACATACTCATCATTCGATACTTAATAATATGATAGTTCCAAAATTTTGATGTGATCAGAAGATGCATTTTCACAGGAGAAGAAAGAGGTTGTTTCTGAAAAGGTCATACGCAACAAATGAAAATGTATCACCACTGTGAAAGGCCTCGACCTTCTTGGTGAGCTATATGTAACTCATAAAATTTATCATTGCCTTTAGGTTATTATTTCATTGGTGCCATTTATATCAATAAGTCTCTTTTATTTCATTTCAGGGGTCAAGCTAAGTGAAGCTTCAAAGAAACTTGGCAAAAAGTTTGCCACGGGTGCCTCTGTTGTCAAGGTTTACTATCTCTTAAGCAGTTGACATATGATTAGGTTTTGACAGAGGTATCTTATATCTTATACTATTTTGAAATTGTTGGTGACAGGGACCAACTGAGACAGAGCAAATTGATATTCAAGGGGATATATCTTAAACATGGCCTGATGTAAGTCATTTTGATCGTCAGCTGTTTGATATCATAAATAGTGTTTGCGCCATGTGAAGCACATATTATTAGTGTTGCCTCATCGATATTTTTTATATAGAAGTGTAGAACATTTTCACTTACATTTAAACTGTTGAAGATCAAATAGACTATACCATGATTTAGAGATGTATTTGCAGTTTCCATGTCTTAAAGAAACAATGAAAATTTTTATTATTCAACATTTCAGTTAAATTAAGTCCTCTGTTAAATTTACTTATTCATTTATAGAAGATAGTTTGAACAAGTTTGTTTTGTCTATGTTATTCATATTACTACTAGTTTGGATATTTTAAATGATACAAAAGCCATCTTTTCCCTGTAGGTCCCAGAAACTTCAATTTTCTTCATAGAAGATGGAAGAAAGGTTCCAGCTGTTACGGTTTCAGCTTGATGGCTAGACCAGCCATATTAATATGCTGTTGTGTTGGTGTATTTAAAGAGTGGTGAACTTAGGCAGTGATGAATATTTGAACATTGTCTACGGCCATTGGCCAATCAGGCCCTTTCGTTTTCTTTTCCCTTCTGTTTCAAATTATGACATGACAAATTCAGCACTGGGTGGATGACAGCATAGTGATTTATTGTCATCTCTACACATATATTACTACTGTGCGAAATGATTGACGGCTGATATAAGTAAGGTAGGCACACACCATCAAAGATGAGTAGCGAAAGTATATCACTACTACTTTTTTTTATCTAAAGGCCCTTTAATCAGCTGCTTACAACATGCGAGCGACAATAGTGGTCCTATCAGCTCCTTGTCGAGACCAGCTTTATGTTGCACCATGACGAGCGAAATAGCAATACCAGAACAAAAATGTTATGGGTATATAGAATAGGACCATTCACCAATTTTTCCATATTGATAACTTTAAGTTGTCAATATTTTTATCAAAATTGTCAACTTTTTATCAGGTTAAAAAAGGGTAGAGGATAGTATTGTATATAGCAATAGCGCCCTTCACAGCAGAAACATACCAAACTTCCTAAAACTGTAACATGCGCAAGGAGGGAAGTTTTATGGTTATTCATTAGAGATCAGCGAAACTGTAACATGGATCCAACACAAAGAAACAAACGTTCATAAACTGTGTCTAGTCCAGTAGAGTAGTAGTATTATACGAATACACACAATACTGATGATAATAATGTTGACGTTGACGCAGCTATAACCCAAGAACGAAAAACAACAACAATAAGGAGCTGCACCAACCAGTAACAACACAAGGACCTTTCAGTCTTTTTCCACAAGGAACATACTGTTCTGTTTTCTCTTGTGTTCTTGCTTACTTCTTCTCCCAGCTTCACCACCATAGACGACGGCGAATCCAAAATAGGCAAATAAAGGAGGAGGTTGTTGTGAGTAGTAGTCTAATTAATTAATTCACATTGACGATCAGTTTCCTCTGAGCATCTCTCTGTAACGGAGAAGGGAATCAACCCTCTGCAACCTCAGCTGCTTCTTGAACCTGTTTATGAAATCATCAGCTTTCGCATCAACCTCTTCGTCCTCCCTGTTCCACGCCGTTTCGCCCCTCGCACTCTCCGGCCTCCGTTTCTCAATCGTCTCCCCTTCTTCCTCCCACTCGCTCCTCACTTCACGCTCCCTCTCACTCGCCGATTTCCTCATCATCTCCGCCGCCGCATTCACACCCGCCTTCGGATCCGGACCCTCAGGTTCGGGTTCGGGTTCGGATTCTTCATCAACGTGCACCGTCTCGGACCTATAGATGCGCGAGAGGTTAATTGACTGAAGTCGCTGCAAGAGCGATGGAGCCCGAACCAGCTTAGGCTCTTTGGGCTCGGGTTCATGGGCCTGGGCCTCCTCATACTCTGTTTCTGCTACCTGTGAAGTTTCGTGTTTATGGAGGCCGAGATTGAAGGACCTGAGTCGCTCCAAAAGAGAAGGTGTTCGAACGAGTTGAGGGTGAGTGCACTCGGTAACGGCGGTTTCCGAAAGTGGTACATCAGTTGAGTCGTTGTAGTAGTAACTGAGTCTAAACGACCTGGCTCGCTGGAGAAGAGAGGGTGAGCGAAGGAGTTGAGGTGGAGAGTGATGGTTTTGTTTATTATTATTATTGGAGGAGGATGCAAGGCGAGAAGTGACAGCAATGGTGCCGATAACGATGTTAACGACGATGAAGAGGGAAGAGGGTGTGAACCATGTGGCTAACAGAGCTGATATTGCTGCCATGGTCAGTGATGAACATGCAATTACTATTTATTTATTTATTTATTGCTTTAATTTCTTTTCTTTGAAATGCTTTGTGAGACTGAGAATGGTAGCTGATACTGCAAGGTGGGTGTGTCTGTGTGTGTATATAAAGAAACAGATTACAGATAGAGAGAGAGTTGACGTTTACTTCTTGTAGCGGTTTGTCGTTTTCTTCACTCTGGTTTCTACGATAAGTGCTCCAATCCATCTAGATTCCACACCACACCCCTAATTCTTTACTCTTAATTTACCTGTTTTTTAAAACCATGTCTTTCCTAATTTGCTTATTTCTTTATCCTTGGCTTGCTTGCTTCATGTGCGTCCCAGGCAAAACTATTCAAAATAAATTAAAACGATTGTAATTTCTTTATTTGTAAAATACGTGAGGTTATATATATAGGGTGGTATGGTTTTTGATAACTTAATACCATTTTTTACTTATATACGTAACAGATCAGGTTAGGTGCAATGGAGGAAGGAAAGCAATTTTTGCTCCCATCGCCCGCATATTTTTAGATTTGGTTCGTTAATCGCTCTTTTTATCTGTTTAAATTTAAACATGAACAAGAATTTAGAAGATAGAATGTTAAATTTAATAAAATGTATATCTACTGTACTATAGTATTCATTTTAACTATTGTTTTTATTAAGAATAAGGTGTGTATTTATTATATTATTTGATAAAAAAACTATTAAATAGTGATAAAACAAAAAATTAATAAAATTTATCTTTTAAATTTTAAAATAGATAACTATAAAAAGATAAGTATTTCTAAATTGAGCAGACAAATTCTTTTACTTATATGTATCAAAAGGTTTAGTGATAAAAGATCACATGGATTTGATGTGTGCTCCTAGGAATCTCCCATGTAGTATTATATTATAGATAGAAATATTTGAATTTTATGTGTTTTTGTGTCTTAACTATGATACAAACAGATGTGTAATGCATGCTGATGTGTTTTTTGTTTTGTTTTTTCATTTATTGTTGACCATATTATAACCACTTGTTAGAGTCTCTGTCTTCTTGCATTTATTTTTCAAGCACCAGAGAAACTCGCCTGACACTGGACATTTAATAGAGCAAGAAAAATGACGATTTTGTACTAAAAAAAGATTTTTGTCCAATCTTTTATTTACATTGTTTCATCCAATTTTTGAATGAATTGTTCATGTTATTCAAAATGCAGCAAGACGACATTTTAACAAAATTTAATTCCACATGTCATACTTTAGTTTCAAAGAAATAGATGATAAAGGAGTTGAACCTACCTAATCATAGTACCAGCAGTTTCGAATTTTTCTTCATTACATTGCAAACCAACCTGAATGCAACGTGTGTTTAGTACAATTTGTTATTTGGATTTGGGTATAAATCGCTTGACAATTAATTGAACCTTACTCAGTATAAGTTATAACAAATCAATAGCATCTTTTATTTTTTTTTAGAGGAATGATATTTTGATATTTCAATTCATATTTTAAATTGTATGTACATTTAATCTACTACTCTTAAGTTTTATGGGATCCTATACATTTATTAACACATTTTGCATTCTTAGATATAATTGACCGGTGGTGTTAAATGAAAAATACAAAATCAGTCCAACCAGCCAATAAATGAGATTTTGGGCCATAATTATTCAGCCTATTACAATCTCAATGATTATTTAGGGCAGAATCAAAGTCAAAATAGACCCATTGACTGTATGAGCTGATTTTTCATTGTCCACTTAGCATTATTGATAATTGACACTCGTGAATATTCATGACTTGAATAATGTTCAAATAGCATGATTCAATTTTTATGCTGATGAATAATCAGACCTTTGGTTGGCCTGCATATATATATATCTGCATGGACCACGTTTGATTGGTAATATGTAGATTCCTTGACTTGACAACACTATAATAATCTAATTAAGATCAGCAATATCTATTCTACTTGTACACACATTATTGGAAGACCATGTAGCAAAATATGAATAAAAACAAAGTAAAGTAAAGTAAAGTTATTGATCTTTCCAGCCAAATATTAATCGATTGATTTAAAGTTAAAAATGTTTAATTCAACAAGGACATAGATATCTACAATCTTTTTATCAAACAGATACAATAATCTTTTGAGTGTGTAATCTAACATTTATATATACAAATAAAAATAGTAAAACAATTAGTATTATTCTATGTATGTATACTTGATGAAATTGAGGTTGCATGCCATGCATTGAACCAACATTTTGTGGTATTTTAAGAATGAGCCATTATTGTTTAGCGGTGCCATTTTGTGGGATTTATATGATGCTACAAGTAATATAGTATAGTATGGAGAGAAACATTGGCACTTGAAGTTTCGCTTTCATGGGCGTTGTGCTATGTGTATAGCAGGCACGTGCTGGTACAACCCTTTCGCCAGCATGCTCACTGTGTTCACATTCATCCACTACACAGCCAGAGCCAGTCATATGAATCCTAGCATTTTCCTTTTGTTTTATATCATCATTATTATTTACTCCGATGCAGATAAGACTGAGAGAGTTAAAAAATCAAAGCAGTAGGTTAGAATTTTCTAATAACAACGACACACGGTTAGTTAAAAACGTGAGCAAATGAGAAGTTTCTGGTGACATTTCACATGGCTTATTATTCATTTGTGAAAACTGTCTATATTATTACATTTTTAATATATAGTACAAGAGTTAATGTATTTTAAATTAATTATTTTTTTAATATATAAAAAAGTAATATGGACATTTATTAAGAGATAGAAAAAGTAAAATTACGGCATGAATTTTGTAAAGTGCAGATTCCAATACTTTAGAGTAATACACTACGTATAGTGATTGAATTTTATTTTACTCCTACCTAAGATAGTTAATTTGGCTTTCTGAGCTAGCAAAGAGCTATGATTAGGGCGATGACTGACTTTTTGAAACTAATAATTAATTAGTTAATTAATTGTGTAGTTTGAAAAGTAGAGCATGTATGCATGTTCACACAATCTAGCTACCAACCACACCACGTGCCAAACTCATGTTCGTAGCAAGATCTCTCTTTCCCACATACATAACATTATATGCTGTTAACTGTGAACAGATAAGTATCTGATCTTGATACCTTCCAAAGTTTTTTTTAAAGCAATTTTTCTAAATAATAATAAAGTAAAAACCAAACATATTTCAAAGCCCAAAACTTGTTTTTTTTTTTTTAAGAAAAAATGCCAGTAAGGGGAGGCACCCCATTACCAGCGGGCAGGGCGCCAGTGCCCCGATTCGGGGATCTAGCCAGATAGAGTGACGGGGACTTACGGAGGCCCAGAACTTGTTAACTCACACAAGCTACTCAACTAATTCAATCGGGCTGTTCTTGGTCTTAAGGTGGACCGCAAGCCCAACAAGCCCATAGCCCAGCCCTGCTTGGTCGGGGTTGGACGCGTAAGCGGCATTTCGTTTAAAGGGCGGCATAAACGACATGGATAACTGAAACTACATGTCGTTTAACGCGCGGGTCCGTTGGGCGCTAGAGTGAGGCACTGCAAAATCGAGCTCCATCTCCATTTCGCCCAAAAAGCTCTCTTGCTTCAGTCATGGCTCCAAGAATCCTACTATGCGGCGACGTTTTGGGGCGCCTCAACCAGCTCTTCAAGCGCGTCTCATCGGTCTCTTCCTAGGGTTTACCATCATTACCACTATTGTTGCCCTTTAATTTGTACTGAGTTTCACTTTTTGTTCTTGTTTTTCCAGGTGAACAAATCGGCGGGTCCATTCGACGCGCTCTTCTGCGTGGGACAGTTCTTCCCTGACTCGCCGGAGCAGCTCGACGAGTTCATGGCCTATGTTGAAGGCCGCTCTCACATTCCGCTCCCTACTTACTTCATCGGCGACTACGGCGTCGGTGCTCCCAAAGTGCTGTTGGCGGCTTCCAAGGACCCCGCCAACCGCGGTTTCAAGATGGATGGTTTCAGAGTCTGCGATAATTTGTTTTGGTTGAAAGGCAGTGGCAAATTCTCCCTTCTCGGTACATCCCCTAACCGTACTTGTTCAGTAAATATAGCATCCCGATTGTGTTTTTGGTTTAGTGCTAATCTTGCAAAATGCTGGGTAGAAAAATGTAAATTAGAACAAGTTTTAGGATGATTTTTGGTTAGTTTATTTGGTTGGCTTGTGAAATCTGTTTTTGGGAATTTGGTATCTTGTGTTTGGTGTCTTATCTGTTGCACTTATGTGCAGGGCTATCTGTGGCCTATTTGTCTGGTAGGAAATCATCGGATGGTCAACAGTTTGGGACTTATAGTCAAGACGATATTGATGCTTTGCGAGCCATAGCTGAGGAGCCTGGGATTGTTGATTTGTTCTTTACATATCCTTGAATTCATCTGCATTTTGTTTTTTCTATATTTAGTCATACTGTATCCTTACCTCAATGCTACTTGGTAGTTTTTTAGGAAGTGATTTGTTTTTTGTCTTCCTTAATTCATCGTCACTAACGAATGGCCAACTGGGGTCACAAATGGAGCGGCTGCTTCAGACATTCCTGCTGAATTCTCAGATTCCATAGGCAGTGATTCAACCATATCAGAGTTGGTACAAGAGATTAAGCCACGGTAACTGTTACTTAGGACTTCCAAATTTAGATAGATATCTGGTTTCATAGTCCCATATCAGATAATCCTTCTTTCCTTGTCCTCACACCTTTAAAATAAGACAAGCAGCATCTTCTATAGGTAAGTTTCATGTGCAGCCAAGATAGTGGTGAAAGACTTCATTATTTTCTATTCAACAATCGGAATTGTGTGCACATACCTGATTGCATCATATTTGAGGGCACTGTTAACTTCAAGCTATTGCAGGATAGGGCCTTAGTTTTCTTGTTTAATTGGCTGACTTGTGTTCAAACATGTTTATTACATGTGTTATAGGGTAGAAAATTTTGTAAATCATATAGCTAGAGATGACAATCTCACTAACTGTAAAAAGAAAATTGGTATTGTTGGACTATCAAGATTGATTAATTAAAATTTTAAATTTTTGGGGGCCCAATCTGGAAGATCTTTCTCATAGGACGTTATCCCCTACCTATCCACTAGACCAGCATTTTACTTTGTCATATTTTCTGGAGGAATTTGGTATGTCAAATGTGCCTTTTGTGGATTATCATCTGAACTATTTAAAAGCATGCCCACTCTGAGGATTGCATTTATAGTTTTTATGATTTTTTATTTTATTTTATTTTTTTCCTTTACTGTTTGCAGATATCACATTGCAGGCACTAAAGGCATATACTATGCCCGTGAGCCATATTCCAATGTTGATGCTGTGCACGTGACCCGTTTCATTGGGCTCGCTTGTGTTGGAAATAAAGATAAGCAGGTTTGACCATTATTTATTCTTTCTACATCTATCTATTATTGTTTTATTGCATTAAAAAAATATGAATTGTTCAATATTTTGTTATGCAATAGTCATTTGCTGCTCCTTGTCATCATGTTTCTTGTTGTTGTAATATGTGTGAAATTTCTTGCATGGAAAATGTCTTATTCTTTAGAGGAATGCCCATGAACAGCTATGCACTAGTGTATATGTATTGTCTGTGTATGTGTGTGTGTGTGTATCTTTAGTTGTTCTTTATATTTTTTATTTTCTCCATAAGCAGTTAAGTGTCTTTACTGAAAATGTCCTTCGTTTCTTTGTAAAAGGCTAATAGCTTTTCCATACTGTTAAATTTGTTCACTTCTGCATTCCAGAAATTTATTCACGCAATTTCTCCGACTCCGGCATCCACCATGTCTTCAACAGAGATTGCCATGAAAACCACTAATACCACTTTATCGCCATATACATTAGTGGAGAAAAGAACTTCTCCAAAGGACACCTCTAAGAGATCCAATGATGTTATTGCTGATGATCAGTACTGGAGATATGATGTTTCTCAGAAGCGACGGAAACATGAAGCTGGATATGGTGATAAGTTATGTTTCAAATTTCTATCTTCTGGTTCTTGTCCTCGGGAAGAGAAGTGCAATTTTCGACATGATATGGATGCCAGGGAGCAGTATATGAGAGGTGTTTGCTTTGACTTTTTGAACAAGGGAAAATGTGAAAGGGGCCCGGACTGTAACTTTAAGCACAGTTTGCAGGAGGAAGGTGATAGGCCTCCTTCCAGGCGGCCTGTTTCTGAAAATACTAGGTTTTATTCCTCAACTTTGTTTATATTCTTCCTTGTTCACTCAGACTTTTAGGTATTTTTGTCCTTGACAAATCTATCCTACAACTGCAGATCAAAAGAATGTTGGTTTTGCTTGTCAAGCCCCAACATTGAGTCTCATTTGATTATAAGCATTGGAGAAAATTACTACTTGGCACTGGCCAAAGGTCCACTAGTTGAAGACCATGTGCTGATAGTACCAGTTGAGCATATGCCAAGCACCTTGTCTCTGTCATCTGAATCTGACGTTGAGCTCTGTAGGTTTCAGAACAGTCTCAAGAGGTACTGCAAGAGCCAAGGAAAGGAAGTTGTCTTTTTTGAATGGGCTTCCATACGTGGCACTCATGCCAATCTTCAGGTAAAATTAGTTAATGTTGTAATTTGCAGAGCTAGTTAAACTCCTGAAAAGGAAAAGCTCTTTGCTTGCATTTTGTTTACTTAATATTCTGGCTTGCCTCCCCTCAATCGACCTCCTACTCCTTTTCCCTATCTGGTTTTTTAATTTGCTGAATTCCTCTTTTGATGTGCAATCTTTTTTTCCCATTTTTTTTGGTTAGCCATTTTCAGCTCTAAATCTAATAACAGTATTAGTTTGTTAAATTTTCATTTTGCTTCCTTTTTGATATGGTATTGTTTCAACTTTCATTTGGTTGATGTTAGTCTTATATTATTTACCTCTTATATCCACAATCTATCCTTTCATGTAGGCCATTCCTATTCCATCTTCGAAAGCAGTTATGGTCGAAAAAGTATTCAATTTAGCTGCACAAAAGCTGGGATTTAAATTTGTCTCTCAGAAATGTAAGTGGGATGCTTTATGTTCATTTAATTTTTGTTCTGTCTTCCTCTGATCTGGATCCATCAAGTTCTTCTTAACCTTTCTTCCCTCTTTACTTTCTTGTCTTTAATTGCCTTGTTACTGATCCTCACTACTGATTGTATGACTTGAAAAAATCAACTCCAAATTATTTGTTCCAGAAAATGTGCTACATGTTGGTCTTTTATCTTTTGTGCTTTATCTGCATTCTTATGTTGTTCTTTATTGTGACTCAGTTGATAGCATTTCTGATGGAAGAAAATTTCTGAAGGCACAAGTTGATGGGAATTCAAGTTTGTTCTATGCTGAAGTCCCAGGAGGCACAGTTCTGCTGCACCATGTTGAGGATAAAGTGAAATTTCCTGCTCAATTTGGACGTGAGGTAGGCTTCTAATACTGGTGATCTGCTGAGTAAATGTAAGGATAATATCAAAATATTTCTTAGGCCCTTTTGTTTTTTTCTGAAAGAGGACACTGATAATTATCACTCTTATGTTGTAAGAGTGATAACTCTTGTATGTATCGGTGAACGTTTAAACTAATAAATATGAATCAGGTTCTGGCAGGGCTGCTTAATATGGCAGACAATGCAGATTGGAGGAATCGCAAGCAGAGTAAAGAGGATGAAATGAAAATTGTAGAAGATTTCAAGAGCCGATTTCAAGAATATGATCCAAACAGTTAATTGTTCATTGTTCATATGAACAATTACCAATTTACAGCAATGGCATTTTGATTATGGTCATCTTTTATTTGTCCAATTGCTTGAGGTGCCGAAATCCAAACAGAAAGGTGCATACTCTTTTAATTTTGTAATCATCAACTTCCTGTTTGCCTGATTGTCGGAACTAACCGATTTTGCAATTGTTCTTTTGTACCCCATGATTTGGTGCTTAGGAGACCTAATATTCTAAATGGATTTTAATCTGACTTTTTTTTTATCAGCACCTTCCGGGGTAATCTAGTAATCTTCACTTTCTTAACACAGATTCCATGTGGCTTGTTTCTTCCTAAACCTGGGTGGCAAATTATGATGTGACCATCAAATGCACATTGTCTATTGGATATATTTAAGGTGAAGAATTACCAATGTGAAGCTGATACTCTATCATAAGATGCCGCAACTTTGATGATATTTGCAGGGAAAATGCTACTTGTACATACCAAAATACTCATCCACCCATTTTCCACCCATTCAAAAAGTTGGCAACTTTTATGAATATGTTGGCAACTTGCCAACATTTTTATAAAAGTTGCCAACTTTTGAATGGGTGGAAAATGAGTGGATTGCACTGTTGTATGTACAAATAGCATTCCCCTATTTGCAGCCATCAACACACGGTTCCTGCATTCTAGCATTGAAACAAACTGGGATGTCCACCTGCTTTACATATTGATTCATCTGTTTTGTGAAGCTGGGAGGTTGATGGGTCAGAGAGGTTTGTTTCAACTTTCAACTTGTGAATCATTATAATCTTTTAGCTCAATACTCAGATCATATTTGCAGCCTAGAGTTGAGGATTGTATAATTTGTTAACGAGTAATTTATGTAGTTTCTAAAATGTTATCATTAATTTTTCATGCGTGCCAATGGACCTGTCTGTGAGACTCTATGTATTCAGCTAATTAATTTTTTGTCCGATTTATCATCTAGTTCGTATAACTGGGTTCAAGAATCCATTGGGCTGTTGGAGGCCCAATTATATTTTGTTTAGGTTTCTGTATTGGACCTTTTAGGGAAGATGGTAACCCAACTCTAGTAGGGAACAGAAACATACACCCATGGCCATGGGGGAATATGTTCCTTTTCACTTTTCAGCATTAACAAAAGGAAAGAGCCTAAATCAGTTTATGCAATTTATAAATCTCTATTGGGAAATGAGGTAGCCACTCGTTTTGTTCTGGCATGCGGATTTTATCGTTGGATAAAACACTTTTACCGCAAAGGTGATGGCTATGAAGGTTGCGTATTTGCTAAAACAGCTAGCAAAAGGAAGAAGAGTGGAGTAAGTAGCAAGAAAACGGTGGAATGCGAGGGTCTTTGGTGCCATGTATACGTTCCTCTTTGTAATGTGTTCCTTTTGGTTCGTGTCATGTGACAAGTCTTGGTTCTTGGACATATAAACCGAACAGTAGGGTATGGATTTGAAAAGGAAAAAGATAAGAGTCGTTTTCGCTTTCAAAGATAAAGTGGGCCATTTAGGTAGTTGCACTTGGATTCTTCGTTCATTGCATTTGTGGGGAAGTTAGAGAAAATCGTATATGTGTAGTTGTGAGGCTGAAAGATTTTGTTATTATATTAATCAGCAAATCAAATATGCTGTCTGTCTGTATACGAATTTTGATTTGATTTGATGCTCGAGGGAACCTGTCGGTGGATGCCAAGAATGTTTCATAGGTCTCACAAACACCGTATTGTGTAAATATTTTGAGAGTCCACGACCAGCTTCAACAATTTTCATACTACTGAGTTTAGACGGTCATTAATCTTATCCCGATTATTTATACTGTAGATATTTTGATAGAAGTATTATCCCTGTCAATAAACCTTGGGATAAATGCAGAAATTATGTGAGTTTGTGCACGTTCTATCAAAAAGTCCATTTCCTGTTTTCATTTCATTTGATGTGTCCTTAAAATAATTGAGTAGAGGCACTGTAAAATGCTGCTCTGTCCCTCCTTCTATCTCTCTCCATTTTGAATATTTTATCCTATGTGAAACTGGAAACAGCAACGAAGGCATCTGGGAACAGGATTCCACTGAATATAATAACAATTACAATACTGCATAGTGATGCACAACTTTTTTGATCAAAGGTCATTCATTGTTAATTAATTAGTTTGATTTCTTGGTGAGGGGCCCCACCCTATGAATCCTATAATGGTTACAGTGGCAGCATGTGGACAGCAAAGAGAGTCCACAATGCCTCTAAGCATTAAGCAGCACTTTCCAGTTCCCTCACTCACTACAATCCAAGAAAACCATCACGGGGATTTGTTGGTGATGACTTGACAACCAGCACCGCCCCCTTCACTTCTTCACAATTATGTATTCTATTCTATTGTATTATTGGGCCCCCTCTTTTCTCTGTCTTTTCCTATATGTATATGTAAGTGCTCATTCTTTAAGATCGCACCAATGACCCTTGTCATGTCTTCTATCATTAGACCACATCTTTTGGTTATCTCAGGCTTTCTTGTTATGGAAGCAGTAATTTTGATATCACAGTCCTTATTGAATTTGAGTACTTTTTATTACCCTTATGGATTGAGAGTTAGGTAAAATTAAGTAACCAATTGTTTGACCATAATGAACCTTTACTGCAGCTTAAACTGCTACAAAACTAGGGATATTAGCTAGATTCTCATATAATCTATGGTTTTGCACTTTGCAAACTGACAAGCAATATCTCATATATGTTTCGCTTTTTGTCCATTCTCAAGTGTGTCACGGGCGCCACGTTTTTTCATTATTCTCTCAAAGTATTGGACTGATGGACTCTTCTCACCAAATTATACAATTCTTAACATCTCTTTCATTTTCTTCCAAGTCGGTTTATTCAAATCTTGATCTTTACGCACACTGATACTACATATATATATATATATATATAAAACTTATGATGGCTTGTTAAGTGTCTATTCATTATGTGTCACGGAAGTCATAGTAAAATGAGGACATGTGAGGTGATGTGTCAGAATGAGTTTTTGACACATGATACACCTTATAATTTCTCAACAAATCACTATCTTATGATGGCCAACAGGAGCAAACAAATATGAAGTAAAAGCAACTAGGCAACCTACATTGAACTTAACCCAATTAATGTTTGCTATTATAATTATCCTTCACTGACACACCACATTTAATGTAACTTTCTCACAGAAAGATTACTATAATAGTACATAAAACAATACCACTGCAGGATATGGGTAAAAGTATTCGATACAATACAAGTATGGTATAAATATACGGTACAAATCAAACTAAAAATATATAAAATATAAATGAAGAGAAAACAAGTATGTTAACTTTTCTAAGTGTATCTGGATTGCAAATATTTCATTTTAACTTGGTTTAAGTAACCTCAAGTGAAAAGAGTTCTAGTTTTTTTACCAATCCTATGGAAATTTCTAAACCCTGCCAATTATCAGTGCTCATGTTCTCAAGGAACACATGTTTTTGGGGTCTTGTCTTTTTCACAAAAAACAGTTCTGGGTTGTTCCATATACTGGTTATCATTCATTGCTTTGTTGTCACTATATGTGGGCCTTGTTCTTCTTCTTTTTCTTCTTTTTCCACTTAGCCTTCTTTTGTTCTTGCTTCAAGTTGCAGTCCCAACTCCAAAAAGTCTGTAATTTATTCTCTCATTTGTTAATTTTATTCTTTTGAGTCTCTGCTGAGGAGTTTGTCCTTGGAGACTGGTATGGGATGGTGGTGATTTTGGCAATGATGCTGCAGCTGCTGAAGCTTTGCATCATTGGCTTTTTTGTGGCAGTTCAAGGATCCAAAGGTAGGTGCTCATCTTCAGAATTGTTCATTCAAGTTAATTCTTTGCAAACTTTTCCAGAATCTGTCAGATATTATGATGAGCAAAAGAACTTATTCTTAAGCTAGAACTAGAATTACTTGATCTGTCATCTGGGTCAATATGTTCTTCCTCTTTGCAATGTTATTATAATTAATACTACAATGAACCTAAACATCTGTATTCAATTTTGCACTTTAGTTATTGGTTTAAATCGCCTTAGTGTAAAGGAATTTAGATATGGGCTTAAATAATGGAACATCAAATGTATTGTTTCTGTTGTCCTTATGCATTGCTAAGATAATCTAATTTTGATTAGTATTCTATTGAGCTGCTTCTGGGATTTTAAACCATTATTCTGCCTCCATTCTTGTTCTTATGAGATGACATGCTTCTAGTGTCTTAGAACAATGTGGCTATGTGACTTAGAACATTGTGTCTGAGTTAAATTTTGCAGAAGAGTTTGTGCCAATGTGTTTGCTTGATTAGTCAGTCATCTAATTTGACAATTTTTGAGCTTGCTGATAAAGATTTTAATCCAAAGGTATTTGATACTTGTTTACCCTTGTTTCAGGGCTTGTTATATCTCCATCTCCATCAAACTTACCTGTGTTTCCTTCCCCAAATGAAACACCTGGTCCTTTACACCCAAGAGATTCGTCGACTGCCATTGCCCCGAGCTCTCCAGAAGTACCAAATGGTAATTCCATTCCTTTGGTTCATTAAGTAATCTTGGGTGATCATCTGATTAAATGACTAGTTTTGAACAATCCAGGTTCATTGTTGCACCCTCCAATTGCATTGCCACTTCCTGCATCAGCTCCAATTCCTCAGAAGCATAAAGACATTGAACCATCCACTCCTCCAAGTCCAAGCACTATAACACTGTCTCCACCAACAACAAGGCAAGGGAATGCACCACCACCCTTAGAAGCAAGTCCACCTCAAAGGAATGAACCTAATATTAGGCCTCCTGTATCAACACAACCTGCTCCAGGTTCATCACTTAGTTGTTTCTATATATATATATATTCTTTTTATTGAGTGCTGCAGCATGTAATTGATATTGATCCAGATTCTAATGCATTTGTCTAATGTGTTTTTGAACAGCCCCAGTTGCAGTACCTTCTGGCGGATCGGAAAATATTTCACCAGTTAGCCAACCAACTGAAAATGGCACTATGGCACCTAACATTGATAATAGGAATGCAAGTCAGAGTCACACAGCAGAGCCGGTTTCGCCATGTATGTGATAATAGTCTTACTCATGTCATGTTGTCACTGCAATTCTCACTTTTCTTCTCATATTTCAACAGATTCATGTTGTTATTGACCCAAAATGTGTTCTTCTACTGAATATTGGAACAGCACCAGTTGCAACACCTTCTACTTCTACCGATTCGCCCAAAAATTCATCAGGAAGCCAACCAACAGAACATGGAAGTTCACCTCCTGAAGAGGGTACAGATAATGGTCACAGTACAGAACCAATTACACCAGGCATGTGACAAAAATCAAAAGTTGTCATCTGAATTCTTCCTACATAGTCACAGAATTTCCTTTTATCTAATTATTCAGTTTCAACTCGGTTTTTAACCATACATGAACATGCTCTTCTATTGAATTTCAAGCAGCTCCTGCAGCACTTAATTTGCCAAAAGTTTCACCTACCAGCCAGCCAAATGAACATGGAAGTTCGCCTCCAGTTTCACCAGGTTGGTGATAAGCCTTATGAAATCACCTCTGAATACTTTCAACAATGTGGTTCTAAACTTACCTTCTTCATTGAAGCACAGAATCTGCTGCATCCCCACCATGGAGACTGGCCCACCCTATTTTGCCAACAATATCTCCATCCATATTGCCTGGTAGATTTTATTACCTTAGTTTGAAGAATGAAGATTGATAAATAAAATAATACTTGATATGTAAGTCTTCATTTCTCTCATTGTTTCTTCTTTTACTGAATTCATGCAGCACCTGTTACATCACCAACAAGTTCATTTCCAGAACATCCACCACTGGTCCATCCAATTGTTCCTTCATTGTCTCCCTCAAAATTGCCAGGTATGAAGTTAGAAAGGATTTTCTTGTATTAAGTCGTCTCCTTTCATGACGTGTTTTGAAAGATTATCTAGTATAATTTTTCTGTTAAGTCTTAGCAGTATCATCAAATGTTGGGCTGTGCAACATTTGTGTATGCTTTAACTTGTTTTATTTTAAATCCTGATTGTCTATAGTGTGAGTGATCATACTTCAATTCTCAATTAGCACAAAATATGTTGTGCAGAACCTGGTGCCTCTCCCATGTCAACTCCTTCCAGAAGCTTCCACTGGAAAAATGGTGGAGAACCACCTGTTGCTGCACCTTTGTACAAAACACCAAAGCCACTTCCAGCTGTTATACATTCCCCTGCACAAGGTAGGCCAACATTAAAGGTTGTAAGAGTTTTAGCTAAATCATTGTTCATTGAACCAAGAGTCCAAGAGCCTAAGCTATTGAAAGATTGGTCTAACAATGAAGTTCAAACTTAAAAATTTATCCTATTGCAATGCCTTTGGAGATAATTGCCAAATTTAGAATGGTACTTCATGCACAGTCGTTTGTTTTTGTTTCTGTAGCTCCTGCTGCACATAAAGCAAGGGAGACAGATCATGCCCCTGAGCCATTGATGTCTCCTAAATCTCCTTCCAATAAAGAATTTCATTCTCCTGCATTGTCACCTTCATCCTCATCATACAAGCATCCTCATACAAGGAACACAATTACCAGCCCTGCTCCTGCATCACCAAACATGGTTTCTCCTCCTACTTCAAGACATCAAGGTTTACTGAGTTATCTGAAATATTGAATCGTGTCATGAAGGAAGCCTTTTCTGCTCCAACTAAGTTTTATCTTTTACTTTGTACATTTGATATAGATCAAGAAATTCCTCCTTCATCACCACCAGAAAGTGAACCGAGACATAATGTTGCACCACCAAAGAACCAAGGTGCTATATAAGTATTATAAACTTTTTAAATGTTTATTCTATGAGAATCATGAAGAAAAGGAGATCATTTCTAATTACTTAGTCTTTTTTGCATGGTAGGTTCTTCTGTTCCTCCATTCTCTTCCCCTGTGGGCAAAGTTTCACCGGCACCTTCTCCATCAACCAAAATAGCTCCTCACACACCCGAAAGTAAGAAAGGCCTAGTCCATCATCTTTTCTGCTACCAAAATTCCATCCTTAGTCATTCATCAAAAATACTTTAGAAAATTGTCTTTTTATTATAATGTACTTATTAGTTTGCATTGTTCATTGCTTTTTCTAGCGGAAGTTCCATATTTTCCACCTAAAGTATCTCCTTCTGGCCCTAAGACACCACTCCTGCCTCAAGTGCAAGCTCTGCCACCCCCACCTCCTAATGAAGGTTAGTACTTTATTTGCTTGATCTTTTTATGCTTAAGTTATAGCTTCTAAGAGCTAGTAAATATCTTTACTCCTTGGATTGTTCTGAGACTTGTTCATCAGACTGAAAAATATATGTCTGTCCTTCATTTTTTCAGAATGTTTATCAACTGTCTGCATAGAGCCTTACACAAACTCTCCCCCCGGAGCACCATGCAGATGTGTCTGGCCAATGCGAGTCGGCCTTCGCCTCAGAGTTTCTCTCTATACCTTCTTCCCTTTGGTTTCAGAGCTGGCTTCTGAAATTGCCACAGGAGTTTTCATGAAGCAAAGTCAAGTTCGCATTATGGGAGCCAATGCAGCTGATGAGCAGCCAGAGAAAACTGTTGTCTTAATTGATTTGGTGCCACTTGGAGAAAACTTCGATAGTACTACTGCATTTTTTACTTCTGACAGATTTTGGCATAAGAAGGTTGTTATAAAAGCTTCCTACTTTGGAGACTATGATGTATTATATGTGAGCTATCCAGGTATGCATAAATTTCAGTTCCTTGTAAAAACTTACCTCTCTACCATGACTCTTTTGGTGAGAATTCTTATGTGATCCTTCTGTACATAGGTTTGCCTCCTTCTCCTCCTTTACCACCTTCTACTATTACCATGATTGATGGTGGCCCATATTCTGCTGGTGGCAATAATGGAGGAACAATGAAGCCCCTTGGGGTTGACATACAGAAGAAGCAACATAAAGGTGGACTTAGCAGAGGCATTATTGCCATCATTGCAGTTTCAGCTTTTCTAGCAGTTGTTTTATGTGCCGCAGCTTCCTGGGTCCTTTTCAAGTTCAGAGATCATGTTACTCTACCAGCATCAACCCCTCGATTTTCACAACCTTCTCTTACAAAAGCACCAGGTAATACATTACAACCATGGTATTCTTAGAAAAGTAACAGTGACACATTCCTCATATTTTAACCCCGTTTTGCTGACAGAACATGTGAATTTCTCAGGTACTGCTGGTTCATCATTAATTGGAGGTGGGGTTGGTTCTGCTTCAACTTCATTTCGATCTAGTATCGCTGCTTATAAAGGCTCTGCTAAGACTTTCAGTGCGAATGACATTGAGAAAGCTACTGATAATTTTGATGCTTCAAGAATACTTGGAGAAGGTGGTTTTGGCCTCGTTTACAGTGGTGTCCTTGAAGATGGAAAGAAAGTGGCGGTCAAGGTTCTAAAGAGGGAGGATCATCATGGTGATCGTGAGTTCTTAGCCGAAGTAGAGATGCTTAGTCGTCTTCACCACAGAAACTTGGTGAAATTGATTGGCATATGTGCTGAGGAAAGCTTCCGGTGCTTGGTTTATGAACTTATTCCAAATGGCAGTGTGGAATCCCATTTACATGGTACTTAAATCAATGTGCTTCTTCTTATGTGCTTGCTTGGGCCTTAAGGTACCACCCAGTTGTTGCTCATCACTCTCTTTTCTCTGTGATTTTCTGTAGGAATTGACAGGGAAAGCAGTCCACTTGATTGGGGTGCTAGGATGAAAATAGCTCTTGGTTCTGCTCGTGGTCTTGCTTATCTGCATGAAGATTCAAGTCCCCGTGTTATACATAGGGACTTCAAGTCAAGCAACATATTATTGGAGGATGATTTTACACCTAAAGTATCTGATTTCGGATTGGCTCGAACAGCAACAGATGAGGATAACAGACACATATCAACAAGAGTCATGGGAACTTTTGGGTACCAATTTTCTTGTGTCTTCTTTTCTGTGTTAGAAATCTCTTCACTTTTCTATCCTAGTCCTGATATTTTCTCTGTTTCTTTTTATGTTTGAAAAATGAATTCAGTTATGTGGCTCCGGAGTATGCAATGACAGGGCATCTTCTTGTTAAGAGTGATGTTTACAGCTATGGTGTTGTTCTGCTCGAGCTTTTAACGGGAAGAAAGCCGGTAGACATGTCACAACCTCCTGGCCAAGAGAATCTTGTTGCTTGGGCTCGTCCACTTCTGACAAGTAAAGAAGGATTGGAAGCAATAATAGACCCATCTCTAGGACCTGATGTTCCTTTTGATAGTGTGGCCAAAGTTGCAGCCATTGCTTCAATGTGTGTGCAGCCTGAGGTATCGAACCGTCCCTTCATGGGCGAGGTTGTTCAGGCCTTGAAGCTCGTATGCAATGAGTGCGACGAAGCAAAAGAAGAAGCAGGCTCAAGAAATTCTACTCAGGAGAGATTGTCAGTTGATTTGGATGAGGGAGTGAGTGCTAGTTTTTATGGAGAAGTACCAGAAAACTTGCAAAGCCAATTCTCGGGGGTTGATGTTGAAAGAGGGTTGTCTGCATCAGAACTATTCAGTTCATCGGCAAGATTAGGCCGGCAGGACTCGGGATCATTTCGAAGACACTCGTATTCGGGTCCTCTGAGAACAGGAAGAAGCAGGCAGTTGTGGCAGATAATGAGAAGGCTTTCTGGTGGCACTGTCAGTGAACATGAAACCATGTTCAAGTTGTGAGCAGTTTCCCTTCATGTTTTGAATTTTCATTGCTGGATTTGATAATCCGAAGTTCATATTGTCAGCTTTGGAAGGAACATTCATTCACTCCTCAGCTTGCACTTGGGAACAGGAGCAAGTGTAAATAGCCTGCCTGCATGATCTTCTGAAAGAAACTGTGAGTAGGGGGAAGCAATGTGAATATGGCTATAAGATTAGTGAACTAAGGATTCATCCTCCTATAAGAAATGCTTTCCCTTCCTCCACACCAACTCACATTTCTTGGCTCTCACCTTTAAACCTCAGTTTTTGGAAGTGGTTAATTGGACTGAAATTTGATTACTCATGCATAGTTTGGTTTAAAAGTGAGTTGTCATGTTTGAATTGGTCTGTAGTAAAGAGGAGCATTTCCTCTGGTGGAAGTGGAACCAAGAATGCAATTGACTACCGAAGTTGGCATCTTCCTTGCTTGTGGTACCTGCAGCTTTAGATTTAGAAGTTGGTAATGTTTAAAGTGTCAATACATCAATATTTCAGGGGTGTCTGGTTGGTTGGTTGTGTAGGACATTATAAATCGTGAATCCATTTCTTTTACACTTTAACAGTCCACACAGATTTTTGAAGCAATTTGTATAAATCTAACGTTAAGAAACTACAAACGAGGCAAAAGAGATGCGTTTAAACAAACAAATGACATATGAAGGCTGATGAATGAAGTACATTAACATCTCTATGATTTACTTGGTGAATATAATCCTCTTTTATGACTATGATGAACCAAAGAAGTAAAACGAATCAATGGTAGAACACGCCTAAATCTAATGGAAATTCTAGCCATCTCTATTTATCATACACAAGACCAACCCTATCTTTACTAGCTAATCACATTTTGTCTGTGAATATAGTTATTGTCTAAAGGTTGATGATGACTAAATTCACAAATTGATATAAAACCAATAAAAGTTGATAAAGAATTTCAACTTCATTTTCAACCATTAGTAATTTTCGGTATCCGAAGTTTCGTCCCGACTAGTCCTAACAAGGTGAGGTTCCTAACAAGGTTTTTTTCCATCACAAAGCTCGACTTACTTAAGGGACAACATGACACTTACCACTTATGCCAACCCTTGTTGGTACCTCCCTCTGAAATTTTTTTTTAGTTACCCACGGTCTCCGGAGCTTCGCCCCGACTAATCCGTCGTCCCGAGTCGTGTGTACCTGGGAATGACAGGTGAGGCTCCCAGAAAGGATTTGATATAAACCCTTCTTGATACCTCCCTTTTTGGTTAAGAAAACCAAACCTATATTTAAATCTTTTCCATGTTCAAAGGTTATAGGCCCAAATGTACTACCAAAATAATACGAACCCATTTCCGAAAGTATTTGGGCTTCAAGCATTTATGAGTTCTTCGATACCAAACATATTAGAGTCTTCTCGAACCCCCAAAAAAAAAAAAGAAGAAGAGAACATAATAGAGTCTAACGGAGACTGAGACAGTGGTAGTCAGCGTGAGCAAGAAGGAGATTTCGCCATTAGCAGCAGCTCAAGATCCGCCGTTGTAGTCTCCACATTCTCATCTCTCATGGTAATCCTTCACAACCTCACTTCTCAATTTCAATTTTCTAGGGTTCTTTCTGAAAATTTTCATACTCTTCGTGCGTTTTTTTTTTTTTTTTTTTTTTTGCATTTCTTTGATTTTGTTTGATTTTTTATCTGAAAACTGGAAGGCTCCAAAACCGATCACTAGTCCCGTTCCGGATTCAATGTACCCGACCCTGTCCGTGATTACGCTCGCCATCGGCCTCCTCTTAACCGCCTCTTTCTTCATGTGAGTTCCTTCTCCTTTATCGATCTGATCCCCTCGTCCTTTGCTCTCATCCCTTATTTTCCTCGCACTTTGATTCAGTTTTTTAAGTTATTGATTTTGGCATGTGGAAATTTCGGATTCTTGATCTGCGTATTGGACAATTTGTATTGTGGTAGTTGCATCGTTAGAGTGGATTAATGAATGTTAGGAATTTGACTGAACCTTAGGAATGTTGGATTTAGAGCTCCTTTTCATTTACTTTTTCTTTTTAAATAATTTTTAGTGTGTGTTTAGGCACAAATTTAGAAGAAAAAAAAATCTACGAGCTGAAATAAGTGCTTATGAATGTTTTTAAAAGATAATGATCTTAGCTTCTGAAATAGTAGAAGGGTGAGTGAAATTTGATAATTACTTGTTAAAAGCTTTATCGAATTGCAAAGAATTCACGGATTAGTTTTTTTTTTTTTTTTTTGTGTGTGTGTATTCAAACGAATCAATTGATAAAGCAGTCTAAAAATTACAACAATTGAACTGAGTTCTTTGCTGAATGGTAAGTCAAAAGTTGGCTGTGAGGTGGAGGGAGAGTTGTTCGCAATGGAGATTAATTGGATGCCAAGGTGCAGAGGGCCAGGGGACTTTTATGAAAATTAAGTATCATTAGTTGGATGCAGATTTTACTTGTTGATGAGTACCAAATGAGAACAATATTATATAGTGCGTTTAAACAAACAATAAAATTCATAGTTTGAACGAAAGAGTTTACAAAAGGGCACTTTTTCCCCTCCTGCTTTTAGGGTAATTCAAGCTCAATTACTCCTTCTTGATGTATCAGTGATAGGTATATCTTCAGAGACTTAGTCTTATGGCGTTATGATGTATTAGTGATGCAGTGTGATCTATGAAGCTTCATTGATATCAGAATTTTCACCTATCTCCTGTTAGCTGGATTTTCATGACCTATGAAATATGAATATTCAGGTCACAGCTTGTCACTGTAACCTAATTCCTCTTGATTCACTCTACAAATTGGTTATGTTTTTTTTACAGTTATGAAGCAACTTCTTCTCGGAAGACCCGTTCCCTTCCTCAGGAGCTGACAACTGGAGCAGTAGCATCAGTCTTCTTGGTATGTATTGCTTGTATTTCCTTTTACCAGTCATTGATTGACATGAAATTGGTATGGTATTGTAAACTTATGCTTATGTTCGATCTCCTTGACAGGGTTTTGGGTCCTTGTTCCTCCTAATTGCTTGTGGCGTTTATGTCTAATTATTGAACTGAATAAAATTTTTGTAAGCTGATAGCTTTTTATATGAAAAATTACCTTGGATGTTGTAGTTTAATATCTGACTCAAAGTTATGTTCTTAATCTATCTGTGACGGTGTTGGTTGTGTATGATGCTCAAAATATTATGAATTCTAACTTTTTCTTATATAGATAATTCATGAGTCCAAATAAATGTGGGAGCTCATGGAAAAACCTTAAACCTTTACAACCTCAAACTTAGTAGAAGTCGTTAAAATTCTTTCTGATCCTAGATAAGAAAAAAGGGCACTCAACCAAAGTTTGAGAGTTGCACCAATTAATGGACATTTACAAAGCCCATGTTACCGATGATTCTCTCAAACTTCATACGCATTGCAGCACACCACAAATCCGCAGTCCGCACACAAGTGTATTTTACCTATTCTTACCACATACAAATTACATTGCCACCAGCACCATTTTAATTTCCAGGCCATAAGAAATGAGGTGACCAATCATTTGGCATCCGTCAACCCATTATTGCCTGTAACCATGCCATACACCCAGCAAAATAAAATCAATCTAACAACCACATTTTCTCCCAAGAAAAGATGATCAACCAAGAATGATACCTACGGCATTGACATCAGGATCGTCATGATGGTGACATACAAAATTTTAGTTGTTTTCCCGTTTGTTTTGTGTTGATGGTGACAAACAAAATTTTAATGTTGTGGTGGTGGAAGTGGTAAGACTAACTTAATGAATATTAACATATTAGGTTAACGAGAAATTTGTCAAATATTCAACCACAAATGATCTAAATATTTCAATATCCATGAGGTATATAGGACTGAAGAAATCCACGTAAAAAATTGGTCTCAATACTTAAATAGATTGATTCATTGCAATAAATGCTGATATAGATTAAAGGTCATCCAATATGACAGTGTATCAATTTTTTTTACATAATTATGTGCTATCACGTCAGCTGTGGTTGTATTTTTTCTCTTCTATTATCTTAAAAATTATATAAACAGAACATTTTAATTAGATAACAACGTAAAAATATTTTATAATGTCATTAAATTAAAATTAAATTCTACGTTGAAACACTGATTCAACCTTTGCCATCCCAGTGCATGTTTCGGTTCTATTCATCAGTATTACCGAAATAAATCTGAAAAGGCGACAAAAATATCAACCGAAACCTCCTTAATTGGGTGAAGTCCACGTAGGCAGAGAGTAGTGGGGAAAGCGTGACTGAGAAAAGAGTGAAATAGAAAAGGCGGGGCAAAGGGAAAGAGTAGAGGAAGAGGAAGCGGAAGCGGAAGCAGTTGAAAGAAAGAAAGAAAGAAGAATGGAGAGTGGTCAGCAAGAGGAAGGAGTGGTGGTGAAGAAGAAGAGGGGAAGGAAACCCAAGCCCAAGAATACTGACGACGATCCCCAACAACAACATGGCAGCAGCAGCAAGACCTCGAAGGAAGGCAAGAGATCACAGCAACAGCAACAGCAGCATCCTTCCGACCATCAACTCACTCCCGAAGACAAGTACAACCGCTGGAAGTCCGTCGTCCCTGTCCTCTACGATTGGTTCTCCAACCACAACCTCATTTGGCCCTCTCTCTCTTGCCGGTTTCTTCTTCTTCCTCTCTCTCTCTCTCTGATTCTCTTCTTAGGGTTTCCTTTTCCCCCAATGTATGTCTTATTTTGTTGTTTTTCTTCTCCTTCCGAACCGCAGGTGGGGCCCGCAGTTGGAGGAAGCTTCTCACAAGAATCGCCAGCGTCTCTACCTTTCTGAGCAGGCAACGCTACTCTCCTTATTCCCTCAATTTTTCTGTTATTTTATACATTCCATTGTAGAGTGGAGTGATAATGTAGTTGGAACCTTGTTGTAGACTGATGGTAGTGTTCCCAATACCCTGGTCGTTGCGAATTGCGACGTTGTTAAGCTTAGGGTTGCAGCTTCAGAGCACATTTCACAGGTCCTTCTCATTACTTCTTTGCTTAATTAATTGCTTTTACTATTTTCGAAACACAATTAAGCCGCTCTCTCTCGCGTCTGTCTTTCCTTTATCTTCAGTTTAATGAAGAGGCTCGCTCCCCATTTGTGAAGAAGTACAAGACTATCATACATCCAGGAGAGGTAAACACAATTTGCTGCATATGTGAAGATGAAGCTATGAAACTATATTTCATCTTTTATCACCTTGCTTTATTTGTCTAGATGTCCTCTGATTCGGCTTCAATTTCATTTTATGAACGATCAGGGCATTGGTGTTTGCTGATCTGATTCAGACCTTTGAGTGCCATTTTTTGTAGGTAAACAGGATTAGGGAAATGCCGCTTAACTCTAACATTGTGGCTACTCACACAGACAGCCCTGATGTAAGAACCTAGTTGTTTACCTTTTTGGAATTTGTTTGTGATATCTTAATTTGAGCTTACCTAACTGGATTTGTGATATCTTATCTTGTAACTCACAAAAAACCAGGTTCTGATCTGGGATATCGAAGCTCAGCCTAATCGTCATGCTGTCCTTGGAGCCTCAAGCTCTCGTCCCGATTTGGTATGGCTGTATGACTGAGTATTAATCTTCTGTTAACATCCTTTTATCTCTAGAAGCTCAATATTAGATAGAATCAAGCAGTCTTGATTGTTGTCCCATTGAATTACCCATTCTTTAAGAAACTCCTTACATGACATTGGTTTTTAATTTATTTCCCTCCTTCTGTTATTGTCATTTGGCACGATTGCTGCTTTATGATTTATTCATATTGACCTTTTTCTTCTTGTAGATATTGACTGGACACCAAGATAATGCAGAATTTGCTCTTGCATGGTGTCCAACTGAGCCCTATGTTCTCTCTGGAGGTTGGAATGCATTAAGTGTTCTCTAAACAAGTTGGCTTGTAAATTCTTCTCATTAATTAATGTTGTTGTTCTCTATCTGAAAGAAGTAACTTACATTGCAGGAAAAGACAGATCAGTAGTGTTGTGGAGTATTCAAGACCATATCACATCTGCTGCAGACTCCAAATCTGGCGGGTCAATTATCAAACAAAATGCCAAATCTGGGGAAGGCAATGATAAAACTGCTGATGGCCCATCTGTTGGACCACGGGGTATCTACTGTGGACATGAGGATACTGTTGAAGATGTGGCTTTCTGCCCTTCAAGGTAAATCTATTTCCAGGCTCTATACTGCCATTCACCTTATCTTGAACTTCTATGATAAAATCTGTTTGAGATAAAAACCATTCATACCTCTCCTCCTAGCATCTTAAACTTTCGTGAGAGTAGGTTCTTGATGAATTCTGTAGAGTCTTCTCATGAACTAAACTTAAACTTTAATAAACAATCTCTTCCTGACACCATTGTAATCATGCTGAAGTGCACAGGAGTTCTGTAGTGTTGGAGATGATTCCTGTTTGATTTTATGGGATGCACGTGTTGGCACTAGCCCTGTAGTTAAGGTATATGTATGCCTTAATACTTAAATCATGCATTTGAAATTGCTTACCTTTTAATGGAATTTATATAGTCAATGAGAGTTTTAAAACATGTTTATTTTTAAATTTTTTTACCGAAATGGTATAGTTTTTTAACTTTACTCACAAACTCAATTAAGTACAAGTGTATCATGCCATCGAGGTTTTGCTGCTGAGTGTTAAACAAATATATAAATATTCCATGATATTGATGTGTATAACCCCGTGTAGTTTACCGTGTTATGTCGTAACAAATTGTTGTCCTTTTCATATGGTTTAATTTCATTACCCCTCTTCTATCAATTTTGTGACAGGTTGAAAAAGCTCATAATGCTGATCTTCACTGTGTTGACTGGAACCCCCATGATGTAAACCTGATTCTTACAGGGTATGTCCTGCTGTTGTTCAATTCCCATTATCACTAATTCGTTTTTAATGTAGCATAAACTAGTGGTTTGTTATATAATAGCATTATCAGTATGTTGATGCCCATTTGATTGTTTCTTCCTTCTATTATCTAGGTCTGCAGATAATTCTGTTCGTATGTTTGACCGCCGCAAACTTACCTCTAATGGAGTTGGATCACCTATCCATAAATTTGAGGGTCACAAAGCTGCTGTTCTTTGTGTTCAGGCAATTGATTTTATCTGTTTTGTTTCTATTATTACTCGTCTCACATTCTCGCATTAAATGGCTATGTTGCAACTTGTGCTAATTGCTCCTTTTCAATTAATTCAGTGGTCTCCAGACAAGTCATCTGTTTTTGGAAGTTCTGCAGAAGATGGTCTCTTAAACATTTGGGACTATGAGAGGGTGCTATTTTAATTTGATTGTGTTTAAATAATTTTAATTGGCTTCAACTGGGTAGTGTTTCACTGCTTTTGACCACAATATGATGCTAAATAAATATCAACATCTTCTCTTTTGTAATCCAGGTTGGTAAAAGTACAGAGGAATCTGAAATATCATCAAGTTCTCCTCCAGGGTTGTTTTTCCAGCATGCAGGACACAGGTATAATAAAACCACTGTCCATCTAGAACGGTCTCTTGAGGATTTACTTGTTGCTTTTTCAGTACATACCGTAATTGCTGTGATTTACTTTTTACTTGGTGTCTTGTGTTACCTGTTCCCTAGTTTCAACTAGTTCCTTTGCAATTGACCATGAAAATCTTTATAATAGTCCAACCCATGTTATTGTCTGCAAACTATTGTTTATGAAGTTTACATTTGTACGCAGAGACAAAGTGGTTGACTTCCACTGGAATTCATGTGATCCATGGACTCTTGTTAGTGTCTCTGATGACTGTGATAGTAACGGTGGTGGGGGAACATTGCAGGTATGCCAAAACGAGAAACACAATTTTCATTTTCATTATTATTTTTATCTTTGACGCATTTGGCTAAATACATTGAAAATTGATCTGAGCAGATATGGCGCATAAGTGATTTGATCTACAGACCTGAAGAGGAGGTTTTGGCAGAGCTAGAGGAATTCAAATCTCATGTGTTGGCATGTGCTCCAAATTGACCGATCAACTTTAACCAATCAGTTCCTTCTCCCTAACATCTACGTCCTGTGGTATTAATTTCATCCTTTTCATTTGTTGTGGATGTTTCTTAGCTTTTCATTTAAGAAGAATTCGCAAGGTACTGTGTTCCATCCATTGCTTGGATGTTAGCCTGACCCAAAGTTAGCCTAGTGGGTTGAATTGGAATCGTGATTTGGCTGTTCCTGCACAAATTGACACCTCCCCTGTTTGTAATTGGAAAACTTTGAAAGACCACTTCTTGACCCCTCTATCTTTCTTTTTCTTTTTTCTTAAAAAAGTAATTGTGATAACAAAAAGTATTTCAAGTTAAAAACATCATAATAAAAATAAAATGAAAATATTCAATATATTTTCTAATGTTTCAGAGATGAGTTTATTTTTTAGACTGATAAAATTATTGCACTATCAACCAATAAAAGGTGTTAAAGGCTATAATATACTATTATCCATCATGTTGGTGGTGGATATCATGTGCATTAAAAAAAAAAACTATCCATCATGAATTGACAGATTGAATTTCTATTAATGGATAGCTTAAAGTAAACAGCAACGGTTTAACAAGTGGAGTAAATAAAATGAATGAGGTGAAGAGGTGGAGGTAGATGGTAGGTAATAGATTGAATGTAACTGGTAAGAGTGGGTGATCGAATCGAGAAGGGCTGGGCAACGCGGCGAGTGATGGGAAGAAAAAGTGAGTCGGATTCCAAGGCTTAGAAGCTGGGATTTGGATTGGGGAGCTTTTTTAGTTGTAGTGGTCGAACAGGGAGGAAGGAAGGAAGGAAGGAAAAGGGTTCCACTCTCTTCCTTTTTAGTTTTTTATATTCTCTCTCTCTTCGGTTTCGTTTCAATCACGAGTAGCACCCTCTTTCCTATTCTTCCTCCCGCCCTTTTTCTTTTTAATACTTGATCAGCCACAGTCAGTCAAGTCAAGTCAGCACTCTGCAGAGTGTGTGTGTGTTTTCTTTCCTTCCTTCCCTCATTTTATGCGTGTTGACTCAAATCAACGTCCTCCTCACCCTCACTCTTCTCTTCTCTTCTCTTGTCTATCAACAATGAGATGACTATGATATTATGATCCTTATCTATACATCTCTTCTTTTAGCATTATTCCTCTGCTCTCGCGGCCATGTCTACGCCACACCCTCCTTCCTCCACCACACCACCAGATACCTCCGACGGCGACAAGGACGACGCCGTTGGGTGGCTCTTGATGGAACAATGCTGGTCTGAGTGCGGCGAACAGTTACAAAGCGGAGGCTGTGCTGTTCGGTTCATCCAAGACCCATACTCGTCGCTGCTGGTCTTTCAATCGTCGTCCTCTTACATAACCATCAACGGAAATGAGGAGAGCTGCGGATCCTCTTTTGCGGACTCTGGCACATCCTTCATGGCCACCCTCCACTCCACCACCCCCTCCTTGCACCATCATTCCTCTCCCTCTCTTTCCGCCAATAATTTCAATCCTGTTTCTGCTGCTGATGACGATACTTTGGAGGATGAGTTCCTTTCTACATTTCTAGGGCTCCGAGGCCAAGACCATCATCAGCACCACCATGAACATGATGAACAAGATGATCTTTTTACCTCCCAACTAATCTCAACTTTGAAGAGTAACAATTAATTAACCATGCCTCTTTCTCAACCTCGGTTTTTCTCCTTACTTTCCTCTCTCTCTCTCTCTCTCTCTCTTTCATGATTGGTGTTTTGTGGGTAGGTTACGTAGGAACGTTGTTTAGTCATAAAAGGGGGTTTGTTTTGAGTTTGTACTCTCTTAATGAATGAAAACCATTAGATTAGAATAGAATAGAAGAAACAACAATCAGTAGTATAGTTAGTTACAGTAGAAACAACAAATACAGTGCCGAACGATTTGATCTCTGCTTTTTATTTTTCTTTCGGGAAATTGCGTGTGAATACTTACTCTCTCACTATCTTACCTTTTTCTGATATTGATCTCCTTTATCTATCATATCTTTTTTGCTTCTTATTTCAACATGCAGTTAATTATTCTTCATGTTTTGTCATTAGTATATATGCTTAATTTTCATGCCAAAACTCTTTCCATATTCTATGCAAACTTTGGAAACCGAAAAAGTAAAGCATTGAGATAACACACTATTACCCAAATTACTAATGCTGTCCACACATTGAGATAACACCCAAATTGCTATGCGTTTAACCTCTTTTTTTTTTTCCACGGTATCCCGTGCCCGGAAGGCCAAGGACTAATCCGCCGGATCTGAGCTCCATTTAAGGGTTTGCCGCTGGCCAATGGGTTGTTGCATACACAAGGCAGAATCGAATCCCCGACCTTTGCTTAAGCGGACAAGTGAGCTAACCACTTGACCGACCCAAGTTGGTTAAACCTCATTTCTTTTTTCTCGGCATTGGGCTCAACATTCATTTTTTGGGCTGGCAACACACATTGGGCTCATTTAAATTTTGTTCCTTCAAACTTCAAAAGAGAGTCAGACCCAAAAGGGAACAAAAACACTTCAAAAAAGTTCAACTCTGTTTATACGTAATAATTGCAAATATCACGTGAAACGAAGTTCACAAATAAACTAATTTGGAGATTCCAAGCTACTCCTAGGGTATTTGGTACTCAAAAGTCAAAAGTGATGTGAAAAGACTCACTATTTTTATTGATAGAATTTCCTCTACGTGTTTCAATCAATTAAATAATTAATTAATTTATAGGCCTGTGGTCGATAACTTCAGTCGTCATACTTAGATAAGAAATTAATTTAGTTTGACAATGGATCAATGTTGTATCTGCAGTCTAATTGATTATAGGGTAGTCTAATTCTAACCCGATTAAAATAAATTTCATTTCGCCATATTGACACTGAAATTTCTGATTACATTAGGAGACAGACAGCACTAGAATGTAGCTGTGAACAGAAAATATTTTGTCTCCTTTTTCTCGTCATTTTCAAAGCCTCATTTGTCCACCTTTAGTATTCAAATATTTCATATAAAATTTGTCATATTATCATAATATCAGCAAAATGAAAAAATAAATAAATCTTAAAAGCATGTGTAGTATGTATGCTCCAATATATTAATAAATGATCACTATCAATATCATTATCATTATCACCAGCACCTACCATTAATGAAAGACACCTTCAAGCTAGGGTTGAACAGCAAATAGGTCACAAGATTAATACAATAAATGTTACTATCCCGGAAAACGTGGAGATGTCCACTAAATAATCTACAAAGCAACAAGTCAAATGGAGAATTAGTT
This sequence comes from Aeschynomene evenia, assembly GCA_013621005.1. Taxonomy (NCBI): domain Eukaryota; kingdom Viridiplantae; phylum Streptophyta; class Magnoliopsida; order Fabales; family Fabaceae; genus Aeschynomene; species Aeschynomene evenia. The sequence continues at coordinate 29,643,093 of CM024263.1, read as the reverse complement.
GGTGGCTCAATAATCCTATGCCTGTGGTTAACTCTCCATGATTGATTTATTATTTATATGTGTCAAGTCTTTTCCTTCATTTTTCTGATATGACTAAATTTATTGTTTCTGAATTCATCGAATTTTTGTTAACAAAGGGAAATTAAAGGATCAATTGCTATCGTATGCATGTGTGTGAAAGTCAGTTTGGTGGTGTAGCCCTCAGAAAATTGAGACACAACAACAACAACAATTGATTTAATTATGATCTTTGATCTTCTTTTTAGTGCCTATTCCAACACATTAATCGTTCTCTGATGAACCACTCCTAAACAAATTGAGGTGAAACTAGGGTCTCAATCCTTTCTCTCTTACTCAACAAAATAGAAACCGGACCTAGCTACTTAGATGTGATCAATTATATATTTAAGGGCGTGTTTGGTTTTAGTAAAATTAGTTTTTTAGATTTCATTTTCAGTTTTTCTGCTTTCAAGAGTATTTGAACGAAGTATTATACTAACTATAATTAAAAACGGAACACTGAAATTTTAGATTTCGTAGTTTTTGTATTTATTCATAATAACACAGTTTTACATGATTAATGATTAACATATTATAAAATAAAGATTATAGGTTTTTAAAATATTGAATCATATGAAGTTTTAACATATAGTAGAAATTGAAGACTATATAATTTAAAATTTGATATTTCACTATGTTTTTTTTATTATACTATAAAATAAATACTATAGCTTTAAAATAATTAAGCACATAAAATTTTCATATATAGTAGAAATTGAAGGATATATACTTTAAAATATGAGATTTTTTCCTATTTTTTTGGTTGTATTATAAAATAAAGATTATAGGCTTTAAAATATAAAATCACAAAAAAATTTCACATATAGTAGAAATTGAAGACTATATACTTTAAAATATGAAATTTCACTATTTTTGTGTTTTATTATAAAATGAAGACTATAGCCTTTAAAATATTGAATCACAATAATTTTTCAAATATAGTAGAAATTGAAGGTTATATACTTTAAAATGTGAGATTTCAGTATTTTCTTTGTTGTATTATAAAATAAAGACTATAGTTTTTAAAATATTGAATCACATAAAATATTAACAAATAGTAGAAATTGAAAGCTATACACTTTAAAAATGTGAGATTTCACTATTTTTTTTGTTGTATTATAAAATGAAGACTATAAGCTTTAAAATATTGAATCATATGAATTTTTCACATATAGTAGAAATTGAAGGTTATATACTTTAAAAAGTGAGATTTTTTACAAATTTTTCGGTTGTATCATAAAAGAAATATTATAGGCTTTAAAATACAGAATCACATGATTTTTTCACAATTGAAAGCTATATACTTCAAAATGTGAGATTTCACAATTTTTTAGTTGCATTAAAGAATAAAGACTATAGATTTTAAAATATTGAATCACAAGAATTTTTGACATGTAGTAGTAATTGAAGGTTATATACTTTAAAATATGAGATTTCAAAATTTTTTTGTTTGGCTTATAAAATAAAGACTATAAACTTTAAAATATTAAATCTTATGAACTTTTCACAAATAGTAGAACTTGAAGGCTATATACTTTAAATATGAAATTTCACTATTTTTTTTTGGTTATATTATAAAATAAAGACTATATGTCATTAAAATATTAAATAAATCATCTTAATTTTTCACATATAGTAGAAATTGAAGGCTATATACTTTAAAATGTGATATTTTACTATTTTTTTTACGTTGTACTATAAAATAAAGACTATAGCCTTTAAAATATTGAAGCACATAAATTTTTCACATATAGTAGAAATTGAAGGCTATATACTTTAAAATGTGAGATTTCACAATTTTTTTGATTGTCTTATAAAATAAAGATTATAGACTTTAAAATATTTAATCACATGAATTTTTCACATATAATAGAAATTGAAAACTATATATACTTCAAAATATGATACTTCACTATTTTTTGGTTGCATTATAAAACATAAACTATAGGGTTTAAAATATTGAATCACATTAATTTTTACATATATATATAATAGAAACTGAAGGTTATATACTTTGAAATATGAGATTTCATAATTTTTTTTAGTTGTCTTGTAAAATAAAGACTATAGACTTTAAAATATTGAATCACATGAATTTTTCAAATATATATAGTAGAAATTGAAGGTTATATACTTCAAAATGTGAGACTTCACAATTTTTTGGTTGCGTTATAAAATAAAGACTATAGACTTTAAATTATTGAATTGCATGAATTTTTCACAGTAGAAATAATTGAAGGCTATATACTTCAAAATGTGAGATTTCACAATTTTTTGGTTGCATTATAAAATAAAGACTATAGACTTTAAAATATTGAATCACATGAATTTTTGACATACAGTCGAAATTGAAGGTTATATACTTTAAAATATGGGATTTCACAAATTTTTTGGTTGTCTTATAAAATAAAGACTATAGATTTTAAAATATTGAATCTTATGAATTTTTCACAAATAGTAGAAATTGAAGGCTATATACTTTAAAATGTGAGATTTCATTATTTTTTTGTTGTATTATAAAATGAAGAATATAGCCTTTAAAATATTGAATCACATGAATTTGTAACACATAGTAGAAATTGAAAGTTATACATTTTAAAATTTGAGATTTCAATATTTTTTTTGGTCGAGACTACAAGCCATTAAAATATTGAATTATCTATATTTTTAACATATAGTAGAAATTGAAGGCTATATACTTTAAAATATGATAATTTACTATTTTTTTCGTTGTACTATAAAATAAAGACTACAACCTTTAAAATATTGAAACACATAAATTTTTTCACGTATAGTAGAAAATTGAAGGCTATATACTTTAAAATGTGAGATTTCACAATTTTTTTAGTTGTCTTATAAAATAAAGACTATAGACTTTAAAATATAGAATCATATGAATTTTTCACATTTAATAGAAATTGAAGGTTATATGCTTCAAAATTTGAAATTTGAGATTTGATAGTAGAAATTGAAGGTTATATGATTCCAATAGTATTCTTATTAATATTAATGTAGGAGATCTCATTGATATTAATATAGGAGAGAGATATTAATATATGGGTATTATAATAATTTTAATTGAAAATTCTTTTAAATCAATATAAATTACTAATCATTTTCTTAAAAAAATGTTATAAATGAAAATGGACATTTAATACAAAAAAGAGATAGTAAAAGATTTACTATTGTCAAAATTAATATGTTGATCAAAATATTCAGAAAAAAAAAACTGCAAATGATTGTCGTCATTCAGTAATCCCTAGAGGAGCTAGCGTGTGATAGTAATTTCATACTCCCTTGGTTTTTTTTTAATTGTTCAATTTAGAGTTGTGTGCATTTTTTTTAATTGTCTATTTTAAATTTTGAGACAATATTTATTATTTTCTTCTCCTTTTACCCCTATTTAGTTGAGGAGAGATGAGTAACAACAATAGCAATAATAATTGAGGAGAGATGAATAACAAAGAGTAATTTAGTAAAGTAGGTGCACATTTTGTTAATTTTTATATTACACCAATCATTTTCTAAATACCTGCGCGCATTTAAAATTGGACAATTAAAAAAAAAATGGAGGGAGTAGATTTTATTGTTTTCAATCGAAAAGTTGTTCAAAGCTCAAGAAAAAAATTCACAGCATTCGATGATGTGGAGTAGTAGTAATTATATATGGGTTTACGTGGGCGTTTATAAGTTGTGACTTGTGAGTCATTATGTTTTGATAATGATGCATCATTACCCCTAATAAACAACTTCTGGTAGTATTAATTACTCTATAATCATGGCCTCACAATCAATGAGCTATTGGTTAAGATTGATGTGATTCCCAATGTGTTGAAGATAAGCTATGATTAAGCTAATTATCTCCCATCTATATTGGACTGTTTTCATTGGGTAATTTGTCGATTTGTGATTTGTTGTAGTAATTTAATACTAATATGTTTCCATTCGCTTGTCCCTAAGCAAAAGCATCAATTAATGCATATCCTAAGATTAGTTGCTATCCTCAGATAGCTTCTGCTGATAAAGATTAGTAGTAGTATTATTTTGCTTATATCGACGATATATTTTGAATATATTGAAATAAATAAAGATACTAGTATGATTTACGTATCTGCACTTCCTTTTATGAAGATTGAGGACAAAGTTTGGGGATGTGGTGAGTAATTAAACAAGAACAGGGGAAGAAAGGGATTGGTAAACATATTGTGTATATCTGAGAAAAGCTATATGCATGATAAATAAATGGTAGTATATAATAATTGACAAAAGTTGAAATGGTTTAGAATAATAAAGATGCATTATGATAGGAGTGAGTATATGCATATAGGGTTAGATGAAGAAGAAGCATCATGGGTGAGTGATGATTGCCAACATTCCAGGACTGGTCTTTATCTCACATTTTCCTTACAACTACACACTGTTTGGAAACTGTCCTACTCATTCTCCACCATCAATAATATATCTCTACTGAATGAATGAAAGATGCGGAATCTAACATAGAATCTTCATTTCTAAAGAAACCAACCAAATAAATGTCTGCAGTTTTAAGAAACTTCAAAATTTGTAATATGATAGTCCATGCTCCAAAAGATTGTAATTAATCACGAGATTTGTCGGCAAACAGATTCTACTTAGCTTGCAGTATGTAAAGATCTGATAATTAAAGCCTATTGGTTAGGGTGAAGCCGATAATTAAGTGAGGATTAGTTATGAGTTTAGCCTGACCTAATTATTAATTAAAAGAAAAAGGAATGAAGATTGTAAATGTTAGATTTGCATTGTCTCTTGCATATGACTTATCTATGTTAAGGGATGCCCCATCGGTTGATCAGGACCATTGACTTGTTATTGTTCAGCTGGTGTTCTGTCCCTAACTCAATCTACACCTAAGGTTGGTGAAAAGCACTATCAAACTTTTTATTTATTTATTTATATGTTTTCAAATTTACTATTATTATTGTGATTGTTATTTGTGTGATGAATGATGATGCAATTTATTTTGTTGTGTTCTTTCCCCCCATAGTAAACCTGGCCTCAGTGCTCAGTATGTGTCTCTGAATTATTACTCACTCATGGACATTTTATGGCAGTAGAGTGGGGAAGAGGGTTTTGTCTCATACGTAGCAATTTCAAAGTGACACAAAAGTTTGAGCTACTACTTGCTTTTTTGCTTGTAGTTGTTCTAGTTCTAGTTGTAGTTGTAGTTGTAGAGAGCTAAAACTAAAACAAAAGTAGACCCCTGTCTTTATTAGGGTTAGTAAATTAGTATAATAATATAAGCAAGCTAAAGTCACTAGGAAAAGGCCAGTAAGGTCCATTTGAAATCAAGTGATTAATTAAAACGAAACTTTTGTAATTGCTGTCCATTGTGTATCTAACTTTTTCCTAAAAGCCATGACACAAACATTTGAATTTCAACAAAACAACAAACTCACTTGCCTTAATTATTAATTTGGTTGTGCTAAAATAAAATTAATGTGATACATACAAATATATAGCTTAATAAGTAGCTTACAGACCCCTCCAGTCACAGTTATAAATTCATTGTCAGTAACTCAGAATCTCACCATCTACCTCACCACTTCTATTGTACCACTCTTCTTTGTTTCTTTTCTCCTCCCTCTGTCTTTTTTATTTAAAAAATATATATATATTTTTTTTAAGTCTTCTATCTCATTGCCTGTGTAATATAGTGTGTGAGAAAAAGCTGAGCATCTAGGTAGCAAAAATGGTGGTGAAGAAACCACGGATTGTGATAATTGGAGCAGGAATGGCAGGACTCACTGCTGCCAACAAGCTCCACACTGTTAGTGCCTCCAAGGACTTGTTTGAGCTTTGTGTTGTTGAAGGTGGAACAAGGATTGGTGGCAGAATCAGCACCTCTGAGTTCTGTGGTGACAGGATTGAGATGGGAGCTACTTGGATCCATGGAATTGGAGGCAGCCCAATTCACAAGATTGCTCAAGAAACAAACTCATTGGAGTCTGACCAACCTTGGGAGTGCATGGATGGCAACCCTGAAGACCCCATCACCATTGCTGAAGGTGGATTCCACCTTAGCCCTTCCATTGTTCACCCCATCACAAAGCTCTTCAAGAATCTCATGGATCATGCTCAGGGGAAGCTCACCCAGGACACTGCAAAAGCTGAGCTTCAGAGCTACTTCTATAAGATGTCAACAATAACAAGAGGCCTTAGTCTTGGCTCTTTTCTGAGACAAGGCCTTGATGCTTACTGGGATTCACCAAAGGAGCAAGAGGAGCTCAAAGGGTATGGGAAATGGAGCAGGAAATTGCTTGAAGAGGCAATCTTTGGAATGCATGAGAACACTCAGAGGACATACACATCTGCTGGTGACCTGTTGAATCTAGATTATAGTGCTGAGAGTGAGTACCAGATGTTCCCTGGTGAAGAAATCACTATTGCTAAAGGCTACTTGAGCATAATTGAGTACTTAGCTTCTGTGCTACCACCTGGGGTAGTTCAGCTGGGTAGGAAAGTCATAAGGATTGAATGGAAGCCAGAGAGGCATGATGAGCCGGTGAAAGAGGAGAATGGTCACTGCAGTTCTAGGCCTGTGAAGATACACTTCAGTGATGGCTCAGTTATGTATGCTGATCATGTCATTGTCACGGTTTCGCTTGGAGTGCTAAAAGCTGCTATCAGTGATGATGATTCAGGTATGTTCCACCCTCCTCTTCCCTCTTTCAAGGCAGAGGCAATTTCAAGGCTTGGTTTTGGTGTTGTTAACAAGTTGTTTATGCAAATGAGTCCAACACATGATGGAGGCAACAAAGAGGAACACCCCAAACACAAACAGTTCCCTTTCCTGCAATTGTGTTTTCATTCACCTCACTCTGAGTTGAGGCACAAGAGTATACCTTGGTGGATGAGGAGGACAGCTACCCTTAACCCCATCTACAAGGACTCCAGTGTCCTCCTATGTTGGTTTGCTGGGGAAGAAGCAGTAGCACTTGAGTCACTGGAAGATGAAGACATCATTACTGGGGCTTCAGACACATTCTCAAACTTTCTGTCACATTCCTATTGGCAAAAGGGTTCTGGTTCACATAGATTTTGCAATGGGAATGTGAGTTCTGAGGAGAAATCAAAAGCAATTGAACTCAAGTTCAGTAAAGTGTTGAAGACTCAATGGGCAACAGATCCATTGTTTTTAGGCTCATACAGTTATGTGGCAGTTGGATCAAGTGGTGATGATTTAGATACAATGGCTGAGCCATTACCAAAACAAAGCAGTTTCCATCCTAATACATCATCACCACCACTTCAGATTTTGTTTGCAGGGGAAGCAACTCACAGAACCCATTATTCTACCACTCATGGAGCTTACTTCAGTGGCCTTAGGGAAGCCAGTAGGCTTCTTAAGCATTACCAATGCACTGCTGGGATTTGTAACAACTAGTATTTTTTTTTCTTCTTTAGTCCTTTTTTAATATTGATCATTAATTTCTATGATATTATCTTCATTTTCATCTTAAACTTCTTTGTTAGTGTTTAAGGAAAGCAGTAACTAGTAAGTGATTGCAAAAAAATGGGGAATTTAGAAGGGCCAATTAAGATGAAAAGTGAGATGGGGACATTTAGCTGTACCATATGAAGCAATTTTTTCCCATATCTCTTTCTTTTCATCTATTGGATGCAGTTACTTTTGGTTTGATTTCTTTTTAATCTTCAAAGGGTTGTGAGGTTTTTCACCTATAGTCAGAATCTGATGTAGAAATACTAATGCTTGGAATTGGATGCTTCCTACTTACTCTGTGTTCTCTGTCTTCCACCAATTAATATATGATCAGGATCTTTTTCAGCTTGGAATCTCCTTATCAGCTCTTTTCACTTATACAAATCATGGCTTGTCAAGGCCCGTATACCTTTCTATCATTCAAAACAAAGGCATTTTAAACAGGAAACTGCAAGTCATTCCTTTTTCTGAGTCAGATTATTAGAGCTGGGGATTAACTTGAAATAATAAATGAGCTGATTAAGGTGTATACGATCCACAAGAAAAATATTCCACTTTGTACCATTTATCATCTAAACCATCATATTTTGTGGGTCATGATTGTTTCTCTATCTCCCCTTATTTTTGATAGAATTGATGACATGTGAAGTGATAAATGGTAGCAAATAAAATTTTTCTCTTGCTTTGAAAACATGAAGAAATAGATAGAGGCACCAATGGTAGGGTGCCATGTGGCAGGTCTTTTGTGTCCACATGAGGAGTAGGGGTCAATCAGAGCAGTAAGCAGAATGTCCTTAACAATGAGACAGAATTGTATATGCTTATGGCCATCTGAATGAATCTGATGGCAGTGATCTGTTTTATACAGAAGCTTGCTTGGTCAGGATTCATGAAAATGACATTGACACCTCCCATGTCCCATCCCTGCCCTGCCCTCTCCAGTACATGATGCATGCCTACGTCTATTGGTACTATGCCACACAGACAGACATACATACATACATACATACATACATGTTCTTCTAAGTAGTTACATTGAAAAATTTCAGCATGATATCTTCATGCTAACACAATAAGTTACTAATCTCAGAACATAATTACAACCTCAGAGCTCTCTTTCACTTGTAACTCTGAATCTGATGATACCTCACAATATAGTTAAAGATAGTTACAACTGTCTATCATTAATAGAATATAATACATTATTAAGTATTTACGAATTTCTCCTAGTGTCAGAAAACTTATCTAATAGCAGCAAAAGAAAATTAGAAACTTTTACATACATATATAGTGGCCCACCTACCAATATGTATATGTGTTATCTCTAGAGATACTTGCATGTTTTTATACTATCTTAAAACAAGGAATTTTATGGTACTCTCATCATATATACTTGTGATTTGGTTAATTCTTGACCAATATGAAACTTCACAGATTACACTTAAACTCCTAACACTCATTTAGTATGGAAAGCAAATAAGTTAATAAACCATCTATGCTTGATAATTGCTTGCTTAAAAGAATGTTCACATAGATTCTACATTTGTAGCAGGCCAAGTTACAAAGATATTTCTGTAATGTTGTTTCCATGACTCATTAATTAGTATCATGTTTTTCATGTTTAGTCCGATATCCACCTGATTACTCTGCACTACCAACCAATTTGTGCACAAAATTTGTGGTTGTAACTTGAAAGAAAAATATATATGTTTTTTGAATTAAGTGGTGGGTTCATGTTTGATAAAGCTCGATTAGCTAGCTAGGTGTCATCGTTCATAGTAAAGCGGCAACAACGCATCACATGGAATAAGATACTTGTGTCGTTCTGTCTCTACACTACAACTCTGCTTTTAGCTTCATGACTCATCCCTTAAATTATGACTCTAACGATTATCAAACAAATATCTACATGGTGACCCTCTCTGTGTGGTCTATTCAATTGCTATGCAAACAAATCCACTCTATTATTGTCAAGGCTCTTCCCCGTAATATAAATTATTTCAATATAAATTATTTTAAAAACAATACTGCTAAAATATAAAGCAAACACTCTAGTAAAGTCAATCCTTATACACATATACTTTAATTACTAATAATGATTATAAATAGAATAATAATGAGAAGGTAAAAATGGGGTTTCTGAAATGGGCCAACTTGTGTCTCTTTCTGCCTATTGTGGGCTTCAATCACACTTTGATGATTGCATGTCAAAGACCCATCCATCTGTCACCATTGTGTCATTGTCTGATTCACAAACGAACAAATGAGAATCTACCTTCCATTAATTTAACCTACTCATCACACCTTAATCCATCCATCATCTTAATTAACCTTCTTCCCTCTAATAATTAATCATATTCTTAATTATGGCTACCTATCTATATATTAACAATTAACCATGCTTCCTCCTCATTATGATAATTTTCCACAATATATGTGGTCTCTTGTGAACTTACGCGTCCCATTGACATTGATTAGTTAAACATTATTCAAATTAATAATCAGATATATAATTAATTGATCTTTCAATTTAAGTTATGATCAAGGCCATAAAACCCACTCAATCTTTAGGTGTTGTTTTGTCAAGACACTGGTAGGGCCATTGAATGGACGACACGTGCAAATTGACAGATGGTATCAATGTATATATATATTATTGATGTATGCATCACGTTGATTTTGGTTCAATCAAAGCGTACTGTGTACTTCTTGCCCACATAATTACCTTCTGGTTGGAGTTGAACACAAAATAATAACAACACAAAAGTTGGAACCATTATTGCTCGTTATTTGACTCCTATTACTCCCTCCCATGCAATTAATAAGTGAGTGGCAAGCTAAGTGATTTATTTAATTTACCAAATGAAAAATAAAGTCCTAAGATAAAATCAAATCAATGATGATATATATAAATAAAGAAAGAAACAGCCCCCCATTTTCTTTTCTTTCTTTAATAAGCAACTTACAAATGTCCATGTAATATACGTAATTCTTTCAACCCCCCCATATATATATATAGCTTATTACTTTTCTGTTGATTCAGTTGGATGTACCTTAATCATTAATTCATTCTTTCTCAATGTTCCTATCACATTCACCTTTGGACAAATTAACATTTCTTTAACTTTACGTTTCCAAATTCTTTATCATCATCGTCATAATGATGTGTATGCCCTTCCTTTTCCTCTTTTTTGCAAATCTTCGATTAAAAGCTTAATGATACATGATTAAGAGGTCTCTCTATCCCTTTATTCTTTTCAAAATGAGATTAACTTTTTTTTTGGCTCATTTAATTTTTTAAGTGCTAATGATGACAAATGGGAAGATGACATATATATTTAAGTAAGTTATCTCATTGGGGGTCTGGAATTTGCTTTAGCAAAGCATTGGTGGTGATAGGAGCAGATGCTTTAGTTAATAGAAAAGAAAGATTAAGTAGTGGGTCACTTAAATCATGAGACTTGAATCTAGTCATCGAGGTATAGGCTAATATAATAGCGTGTTTGGAAGTTGCCAATAATCTAATCTTCTTTTCAAGATAATTAGGCATCACACTTTAACCCCGTCAATAAAACTTGAGGGTTGCTCTAGAGATAAAGATAATAATGGTTAAGGTTTTTAAGAAGGGACTTTTTACATGTTTGATTAAGGAGTACTAGAAGTGATTATAAATTTGTTTGGTTGAGTTTTATGTGTAATTTTATATATAAATCTAAAAAAGAAAAAAGAAGTCTTCAATTTTATTGTCCAACCAAACATATCCTAAGAAGTGTGATTGTTACAACTTTAAAGTGTTGAATTTATTGAAAGATTCTAAATTACCTATTATAGAAACTTTAACCGGTGGCTTGTTAGACAAATTCATAAAACTTGCCCATTTTTCTCTCTAATTCACTTTCGTTTGATGCTTGCAACTAAACAGAGGAAGCAGCCTAAGCACAATGTTTTAGCTGGATTTGTCCTTAAATAAATAAAGAATGGTACTTATTAATAAATCATGAAACTCTCTCATCTAATAAACTATTCTTTTGATATTGGGATAAGAAATATAATTATGAACTAAAGTTATATTCTCTTTTTTCCTTCTTGGTTTTGCTGAAGAGAAAGGGCGAGCTATCCGGTGGCTGAAACCTATTAGTGGAAGGTGGGCCTCTTCACTTTAAAGTAAACTTCTAATGCAAAGAGTTTATTTTATGAATTCTTTTTAACACATTATTAGTACACAATTCTTTATATTAATAACAAATTTACTGTTTCCCAATGCGAAAAGAAGAACAAAAAGATTAAGTAATAGCTATATATATTGTAAGATGAGAGTTTCAATGGCAGTATCTGAAGTGTTGAATTAGTGCTAATATTGAGTAAAGTTAGGTTGGATGGCGCTATGAATTGTAATGTAATGTAATGAAATGATGCTAATAAGTATGAGCTGTCATCAAGATGCTGATTGCCTATTTTAATTTGTATGTCTTATTAGCAGCTTGTTCTTTTTATCATCACCAGAGAATCTTCTTTTAATTTACTCTCTTTTAGTCCCACAGGTTTATGACTGGACTCACTTATATTAATCAGGAAAACGAGATTGCATTGCAAGAGAATACATACACTATATTTATTTGGAAAGTAGTTATATATGTTTACAAGTACTTAATTAATAAGACCAGATTGAATGAATTTTCTACTTTGAATAATTATATTGGGGGTGCATGGAGGAGGGGACCAGACCGCAGTGATCATCCCTGGATTTTAATATTAGCTTCCTATACTAACTATGTTATGCTTTCGGCCTTATACCTTCCAATTAATCCACCAAAGTCAAAACAGGTGGCTCCCTATAGTCTGTGGATTATTATAAGCTATTTTGTGTGTATTTATATACACACCATTCAATCTCTATAAAACAAATTCTTGGAGTTGTGGCTGATAAGTAAAGGATTTAATTTTGATCTACTTAGTGTAAAATCATCTGATTATGTGTTGTCTTGTAAGTAATAATAGTGTTTTTTCTCTTTTATTATCTAAAAAATCATACAAATGAAGTGTTTTAATTAGATGATATTGTAAAATACCTATATACACTGTCAGCAAATCAAAATTAAATTCTAAGGGTAAAATGTTAATAGTGGAACTTATGTTACTTTATTATATTAATTAATCTAAAGGTAAAATGTATATTCCAACTTTCTAAAATGAGATCTTCAATATAAAGGAGTCAAATTTTAGAAAGTACAGTACATGAAATCCTAAAATTGAGTAGTACTAGTAATTACTAATGGTAATCCTAATTAATTTCAACAAGTCGTGTCGATTTCGATAGCAACATATATCGCATCTTCCAAGAATGATAACTTGTAGAACACAAGAATCTGTTTTTATCAGTGGCCCCGGTTCTCTTCTCTCTGATCTGTTCATGGCATCACGTGCGTCATTCAAGAGTTTGGGCCAATCAGGTTATGTTTAGCCCAAAATAATACACAGTCCTAATACATGGAGTACACTACACACCACAAGAACATCTTATGAATAACATACTTTTGAATATTCGTTAGACATATTACTTTCGACAATCTATTCATCTAATTTTTTCATGAAAATTTCCAACGTCGTGTCAATGAAGGCGGTATATGCTGATTTACAAAGATGTTCATTTGTTACTCTTTTTATTCTTTTTCCTTTTTGAAAAGTTAATCAACATTAATATTAATATTGCATTGCTCTCTATCATGAAATGCAAAAAAGGAAGTGAACTTTGAGGGTGAGTGAGTCATACATACTAATCCCTGGATTAGACTGAATTGATTGGCGCCCCAGTATTAACCAATCAGATTATGGTACACAATTTTACCATAAACCAATAACATTATCACAATAAACCAAAGTTTTTTTGTTTGAAATGCATGTCTTTTACACTGGCTCGTCAATTATTGCCCCCCTGTCATATCTTCATGTGCTTTAAGACCATCATCACCTTTCACTCTTTTTCATTCACCAAACTGATATACTAATAGTACAAAACCAAATAATAATAAAAAGCAGCTAAACTTGTTTATTCATTTTGTCAACACTTCTGAAAGTAATTAACACATTCAATGATTCAGGGCCTAGAACTCTGCTCAGTTATTAGTAGTTTGACTTTGACCAATATATTAACTACATGATGCATGGTAAATTTCATCAACAACTTGAATTGAACTCAGCTATATATAGTTTCAGTCCCTTGAAATTTGTATACACTAGCCCATAGTAGTATCTCTATTGGAATTCTTCTCACTTTGGATCTTGGGTCCTGTCTCATATACAGCCTTATTCATCTATTGCTTCTTAAATTTTGTCATGCATTTATTTATTGCCATCTGAAGTACAATTCATTTATAGTCTCATATTTTTGTCATGTGACAACTTCAACAAAAAACTTGTCAACTGAGCCCATACCACCTGTGCATAGATGGGCGAATTCCACTTGGAATGAACTATTTATTACTTTCAATATGTTCTTACATAAACATAAAAGTTGTACAGAAATGTGATATGGGCTCAACTCAATGATTAATTGATAAAAGCCCTGTAATGTGTTGGAGTCGTTTTCAGAAGAATAGCATAACTATGTACAACATAGCATTTGCAATGGATTTCTTTTATCTATACATACATTAGTTTTCGGAAATTTTGATGTGTACAATTCATTTCAAGTTTGAACTAGCCGAAATGTTGGGGGGTTTGGTTATTGGACTTGATTAAATACTTTTTATTTCTTTCTATACCAAGCCTAGCTAGTAAGTAAGATCTGCCCCATATATTTATTTATTTAATTTGGTAAAGTGTTGATCATCCTAGCCGCATAGGGCCTCAATTGACAGCTTCTTTGCAGTTCCTGGACATGGGTCTCCCCCAAATACTTCAGGAGCCACAGTTACCATGCAAGATTGCTTCCCAATGCAATTCTATAAAAACACAAGTATCATAGGCATCAGAACCAAAAATAAATTAAAACATTATTAGTTAATAAAATAAAACATTAGGAAATCCAACCATATATCATAAAACATCTAAAAGATTCTAGGCCCTTCGAGAGGCTTATAGTAATTTTAGGAAATCCAACCATTAGTTAATGAAATAAGGGTTTATTAATTGAAATTCAAGAGTAACGGATCCATAAGTTTGGTGAAACCTATTAGCCTTTAGCAAACTCATCTTCATTATCTTCCTTTAACTAATATTTCTTGCATTCTCATCTTACTTCTTGTCAATTTGCCTAACTTTCAATTTAATTTGGTTAATCACGGTACTTGAGCTATTATGAGGGAACGATATCTCATTATTCACTTTCTTATTACCTGAACGATCGGGTACACTTGTCAATTTTATTAGTACCTATCAAACGATTAAAGTTAGAGGTCAACACTAAATGGAAAGAAATGGTCGGAATACCCTTTGAGGAGCATCATATGATCTGTGAGCATGACAATTCCCCTCTCTAAAGTTTCCACAAGTTCCCTGTGGCAATCCATAGCTAGCAAACTTAATCTCTGAGATCTTTTGCCCTGGTGGACACCACAAATGAGCTTTGGTTCTAACAAGTTTCCCAGATTCCAGCATCTCCTTGTTCTTCAGAGTTGGTTGCCCTTCATATATATCAGCACACACCCTTTCTGTTGTTCTTTTCACCACAGAAATTCCATTAGGGTCACCTCCCCATTCTTCAAACACAACCAGGTAGTTCCCACTTGGGTTCAGCCATGACCTAGGAACATGGTACCTGTCCAATTTTCCAACAATATCTACTTGTCATGACTCATGACATTCATATATTACACCATTGACTCAATGCTGTGAAATAAGTTGCATAAGCTCTTACCATCTCTGGGAGGGTTCTCCACAGTTTATCATGCATTTTGTTTCACTATAAGTTCCAGCATAATTACATTCCCTGCAATTACCATGTGCTATATATGCAGGCCAATGGCGTCCAATGTTCCGGCCATTTATCCACGCTTGACCTTTTCCCATGCTGATCATATCTAGAGCTAATGGATCATCGCCTTCCGGTGTGCTAAAAGTTGTCTAATAGCAATGAAGCATAACAAGACTCAGAATACATCCAGATGCAGGTAATCATCTATGGATATAACAGTGACAGCAATGCAACATTTTGTGGAAAATTGAATCTTACCTTGTACCATGTCAAAGGTTGTTTTTTAGCCAATAGTGATCCTTGTCCCCATTCAACAGAACTACTCCCACTTACAGTGTGAAGGCTTAAGGCTTCACCTTTCAAACCAACCTGCTCAACATTATGCAAGAGAGTAAAATAGCTTCTTCTTTTTGTTTTTTCTTTCAATTTTGAATGACATTATGCATTGCTTATATATCCACCAAGCAAAACATATCTGTAGAAACAAACCTTGTAAGACCATTTCTGGTGAGACAAGTCTCTGGTCCCTTCATTCAGACCCGCAAGTGTGACCGGGCCTAACACCCCTGCATTCCACATCTCAAAGTGCACCCCAGCATTCTGGCATTAACTCAACATACAAAAAGATTAACAAAGTTAAGAATTTCTGAAAGTTAAAAGTGTTACAGAAATCACTTGCACATTAGAAATGTGAGTGAACTAACCGGGAGACCAACAGCAATACTAAGTAAAGAAATCTTGTTATTGCCAACCCTCAGATTAACACTGTCACTAAATGTCAATTTAGGAAACTTGGACCCCCCATACACAGTTCCTGCATTCATAGAGAATATGGATAAGGAAAACTGGAGTTTATCAAAACAAAACACTAAGCAAAAGTAATTTCACTAATTTCATTCACCTGAATGTTGACCATTAATGAAAACATGCAAAGCATGACCTGCTGACATTACGGTAAGGTGAGGCCATTGTCCATTCTTTATAAAACCTTCATCAGGATTAATGTTGACACTGAACAAGGGATGCTAACTCTCATTAGAAGGAGAGATAATAAAATAGTATGTTTCAGGATTTAAGAGCATTGCAACTATTTGTGTTTTAGAAGTCATAGAAGTTCTCAGTTGAATGAAAGATACTTACTCTGTCATATACCACAGATAATCTGTAGAATCTCGGGTGACATTAATCTGTTCCCACAGTGCATCTGCTGTGATAGGATCATCTTCACTGGATGATGCAGGTTCTTCATTGTATGACTCCCAATCAAATCCACTGTTCACAGCAATCATCTTCTTCTGGGAGCTCTGAGCACCAATCTGCATAAAATTTATGCACATTCATGAAAACTCATACTTGTAGAAATCTCAATGAAGTGAATACAAGGGATTTCTGATCAAAACACTTTAAAGTGCTTATCAGTCCCTCAAGAACAAGCAAAGTCCCTCAATATCTTACCCTTGCAGTGTTGAAGACTGCAGTTTTGCAGTCAGGAAGAATGCTGATAGACCAAGGTGGTAGATCATATTGTTCATTTCCAAATGTAACTTTTGCAGAAGTTTTGGTATCGTAATTTGCAAGGAATGCAGCACAAGCATCAGATGTCTTGAACACACGTGCCTAAGACATATAAACAAGAAATAAATAAGCAAATAAATTTTCAAAAAGAGAAGCCTTTTGGGTTTCTTTGAATAGCAGCTTAGGGACATTACCTCAAGGTTATTTCCAAGCGAGGTCACGGTTGGATCTACAGACACCAAAGCTGGCTCACATAGCTTTATTGCTTTGTGCAGATCTCTCAAATGTCCCCATTTCGGTTCATTTAGAAGTCCTAGTAAGTTTGAACAAGATTATAACATATGATCATTTTTTTTAAACTAATGTCACTGAGCAAGTTACAAAAGCTTCCACGTGATTTGAAGATATTTAAATTTGTGCGATGGCATCATCCAAAGATTGTAATCCAAATTAACTTTACATCGTTTGCGTACCGTATTCATCAATTGGAGCATCATAGTCATAGCTTGTGGCAATGAAGGGGCCACCGGATGTCCGCTCAAAGTTGGTTCCTCCATGATACTGGACCCAAAAACAGACATATTAGACTCAAAATGAAGGTTGGGGAGAAATCATAATTGCAAGGGGCCAACCTACCATATAGTAGTTCATAAATGAGCCACCATTTTGTATGAATTTGGCAACTGAGAATGCAATGTCTTCTGCTGGTCTAATAGGGACTGCACCACCAAACTCAGTGAACCTACCAAACAGGAACCACAAACCTAAATGCAGGATCCAATTGAAGGCACTTTTGGCATATATATTCATTAGCATTTATGTGCATGACTTACCAGCCTGTCCAGTTCTCTGTACACATTTTTGGTTTGTAGTTCTTGTTGGGGATGTATTTCTCACAGTAAAACCCATTCCATGTGTCAATCTATTGCAGAAAAGTAATTCAGAACAGAGGAAAAAACAAAGAATGCAACAAAGTGATGTAATCAATTTTCTCCCTTGTGAAAATGGCTAGTTTGTTAATGTAAAATTGCTTACAACAGGATCAGGGGCATCTTGTTGCTTGCACATAACCCATGGAACACCAGTGTCTAGAGCTACAGCCATTTGAGCAGCCCAATTGGTGTAAGCTTTTCCAGGAGCACCAATTTCCCACTCCACTGGTCCAAACTCGTTCTCTATCTGTCACATTCAATTGCCAATAATAATAATAATACAACAAAATCATTGTTAATTAAGAGCCATTATTGTAACAGGTTGCAAAACTCAGTGCAATAATATGAATAAATATCTTATTTGAATGGCATTCCCTTGCCTGAGACAGAATTATTGGACCACCCTGTGTCTGAAACAACTTCTCTGCCTTCATCATGCTCACAATCTTCCCAGTGAATTTCTGCATTGCTGCCTACATCATTGCAAAATTGGATGATTGCTTAGAAAAAAAAAAAAAGAAAAAGTCATAGATTTTCATCATTAATAATAATAAAATGTGATGCCCAAATTCAAAATTCAGACCTTGAAAGGCTCATTGTCTGTCCTGAAAGCAATGCCAGGGACATACTTGAGCCAAACAGGAAATCCCCTGCATAGAAGACAGAGCACGTGATCTTTAAGTGTTGACTAAGGCATTATTCTCCTATTTCCTTTTCTACAAGTGGTTATTCTCAAATAATATTATATGGGAAATTAATTATAAGGCAGAATTATCGAAAATCATTCAATTTACCCAAAGTTCCATTCAGCACATATGTAGGGACCAATGCGGAGATTAACATAAAGTCCTGCTTGCTGTACCACCTTGATGAACTTAACCAAGTCGTACCTATCCTCGAAATAATACTGGTTTTTTTGTTTACAAAATGTGAAGAAAAAAATAAGTAAATGAGTTTAGTAAGTTTTAACATTTTAGACAAGTGAAAAACAAAAGGAACAAAGCATTTGGAAATTGCATTTGCATTACTACCTTGCCAGGAGAAGGCTCATGTCCATTCCAGAACACATAGGTCTGTATAACATCTAAGCCTCCATCTTTGGCCTTTTGAATAAGGTCTGGCCACATCTGCATCCACCCAATGGCAATAAATAAATAATAGTAACAAACATAATTAAAGGTGAATAAATAAATAAATAAAAGGAAGAAGAAGAGGCCGGAAACAGAGGAAGTACCTCAGGGGTGCTTCTTGGATAGTGAATGGAGCCAGAAAACAAAATTCTTCTCTGGCCATTAACAAGAATGGCTTTGTGATCATAAGTCACAGAAGCTTTTGTGACTGCACAAACACATAAATATAACAGCAGGAAACAGAGATTCTTCATTCTCCTCCTCGGTAGAGTCTCCTCCATTGTGAGCAGTTCCAGTTCTCTCTGTTTTCTCAAAGCAATCGACTTTAGTACGCTTTACACATTTATGAAACTTCAAAAGAGAAGAAGAATGGAACAAGAGAAGCGGGCTTGTGTTCTTTTTATGAGGCTCTGAGTTTTTTTTGTTTTTATTCTTCTGAGATTGGAAAAGGGAGAGAGGCTTTAACTATGGCAGGTGAGAATTGAGAAGCCCGCAACACTGCCTTTATATGCATTTGAAAATCCAAAGCTACCGCTTATAGCTGCTAGTCTAATATGGGACCCACTCCTGACCCTACACGTATCTATTTGTGTCATCATTTTTTAAGAAATGTATGTTTAGAGGAATATTGATTAAGATAAAAAAGTATTGATTGAGATACTTAATACAACTTCAAAGCATTTGTTATAAGAGGAGTAAACGATAAGTGTATTGTGAAGATAATATCTCCCACAACTTTTTTCAATAAGATAATACTTGAGTAGCTCAGAATGTTTTGGGTAACTAGTACTTCTTCAAATACAAGGGAATATAACCTTTAGCTTTGCTTCTGGCCTTTGGTAAGTGTAGCTTAACTTGCTTTCTTACAATGAGTGTCCATTTAAGACAAAATCTGGTGATTTGGGTGCCCTTAAAAAGCGACCCAATTTAAGGTAGGTACCTTTCTCTGCAACCATTTTTTCGCTCTTACTCATAATCAAGCATTCCACCCATGCCCATACATACATTATATTATGAAAAATTATTAGGTGGAAGGAGGAGTAAGAGATTTTTTTCTCTATACTATTTATTGTATTATATGTAATCTAAAAGGTCAACTATAATAAAAAGGGAATTGATTAAGTTTCAAATAAAGAGATATAATAGTTAATCTATCATACAATGAATGGTTCAGAGTAAAAAAAATTTTTGACTCGTAGTGTACCTAATAATTTCTCTTATATTATTTATTACTTTGAGTTCAACCCTGTTATTCATACGAGCCTTGAGGCAGAAAATACCTGCTCTTTTCAGGTTCCACTTAGTATACTGTACATAACTAAAAAAATCCTTTTATTTAATGTGCTAGACCAGCTTTCAGTATCTTTTACAAGAAACATATTCATTTTCTTAGTATAATAATTAGAAAGTTGTTTAATCAGATGATAATGAAGAAAGTTTAAATTTGGAATTGAAAAAAGACTGTTGATGGTTTCTCTTGTTAAAATATAATAAAAATGCAATAATGCTTCAAGTGTAGTGAAAATGTAAATATTTTTCTGAATTTGCTTCATGAGTTGTAAACTTGAAGGGATGGACGGATTTGGGCTTTAACTTTGCTAGCTAGATCATTTTTTCAGGAATTGTATACTTGTATCATACTACTTTGTTTTATTTGAAAAAATAGTTACAGTTATAATATGGTGCCTTGATCCTTCCTTTTTTTTTTATCAGCACTACCTCATGAGATTTGACTTTAATTAAACTTGTTTGGAATGTAGTAGTAAAGTAGTGGGTTGAAAGAAACCCAAGTTGCCACGTCTGAAACACGTGTACCATTCAGGTTAAACCTTTGACTCCAAGCATTATCCAGATCCTGGATCCCGGCCATACTTTAACTCTTACTACCAATCATAACATGCCACGTACCCATACAAAGTTGCGCCAATTTCTCATGGTATGAAACCATGACTTGTTACCGAGGAACAACTCTTTTATTTTTATTTCCAACGTTGTCCATTGGAGTGCAAAATGCAAGTATTGCATAATAAAATGTTTTAGTAGTTGTGGGCTTCTAACTGAATTATTCTTCGTTCAATAATAACACACCTACTACAAATTTTTATTGCAATATGATAGTCAAATGGTCATACTGAATTCATAGGATTGCTTAAAGTTAATAAGCTTCGAGTTATGGCACATGCATTTCCTGTACAATTACACATGAGCACAACCACATTCTTAGCTTGCAGGCGTTGTAGGTTAATCACTTGTTGAAATTAAATTGAAAATGCTAGTTGTACTGTCCTTTTTTATATTCAAAATTCCAATTTTTCAAATAATGTGTTTAGTTAGATAACTGTATTTGAAGTTATACTGAAATGTATAACTCTCTAATATTATATTATTAGGAATTAAGTGAGCTTAACTCAATTCAAAAACTAGCTTAAAAGTTAAAGGTTATCCAAAATTTATAAATATTATCTAGGAATTATCTTTATGTATGCGATACTCTAATAATATGCCATTGGAATTGTATATTCTAGTATAGATTATTCATTGATTGAAGTCTATATATCTGCTTCATTCTACATGGTGGCCCATTGATTGGCTCCATCTGGGTATTTTTGTTGCTGAGAATATGTGGGGATTTATATATGCAAGTGACTTTACATGTCATTGGGGCTTGTCTATATGTCCTGTGGTTGTTGAGTTTACTCTTTTACCATCTAAAAGAAAGTATATTTGTATACTCATCAACCAATTCAATAAAAATACATAGATTCTCATTTGAGTGCACCAAGGGTCAAGAATAGAACAAAAATAACATTTTGCTTCCTGTAATTGATGTAAATAGATTAATCAATTCATAAGTATTTTAACATTGATAGAGGCGGATAATATTTAATTAATTGAATCCCACATTTTATCTTGCTGCATCATGTCAATTGTGCACATTATTTTCTTCAAACATGATGTATCATAGTGCCTTTTCTACATAGAATAATTTTATATAGTATAGGAGTTAAAATTCATATGGGATTTGCTCTCACCACTACATCAGGCAAAGGAGTATAGTGATGAGCCCCTTTAACCCCAAATATTATGCTTGGTAATTCATGTCTAATGAGTGACCCAACCATCCATTTGGCATTTGAGGAAGCAAAGGCAATAAACATAAACTCCTTTTATCCAAAATCATAAAGCTATATTTCGTATATCATGGTAGTTTCCTTTTCGTCCAACAATACTTAACTTGATAGATGCAAAGCAATTGATTTCTACTATATAGTCATTAAGTAGGTAATGAAAATGACACAAGACATC
This sequence comes from Aeschynomene evenia, assembly GCA_013621005.1. Classification (NCBI taxonomy): domain Eukaryota; kingdom Viridiplantae; phylum Streptophyta; class Magnoliopsida; order Fabales; family Fabaceae; genus Aeschynomene; species Aeschynomene evenia. The sequence goes on along the minus strand of CM024263.1, from coordinate 29,620,758 downwards.
ATCTTTTAATTTAGGAATGGCACCCCTACGCTCTTTATCTTTAATTTTCAATATTTTTTCCATCAATATCGAACCAAACAAGTGTCAATTACAAAAAAAAAATTTTTGCAATTGTACCATGCAAGGCAAGGATAAATGTAATTAACAGACATCATCATCGTCGGATAATTAAGTTAATCTAATCTATATATTACGTAAGAGACAAGGTGAAAAACACTACTACTATACATTATTCCCCCAAAAGAAAAGTGCATTTGATTTTATTTTTCCCCCAAAAGAAGACAATGATCTGAATGAAGATGCAACAGAATGTAAGAGACAAAAGCTGCAGCTTTCAGATCAGTAAAGATATTAAGTTGCAAACAATAAATTTCTAGTGCATCAGTTGATCTAATTATTATGAACACGCACGTAAAATTAAAGGATGATTAGGAAAGTTTCAGGCTAAGGATAAAATTTCATATACAGAATTACAGAGAATCCATAGTCCCCTTATCAATAACTAATTTTCAAATAAACTTTAGTAATGCTCAAATCAATTAATAAATGTCAAGGAGGACCACGAAAAAAGTCACATGTCAAATGCCACCACATACACAAACACTATGGCATATACAAGTTAGATATACTGTTCAATGAAATTAAATGCAGTGCACCCATTTGAGCTGAAACAGATAGAGTAATAATCATAATATTGTTGCCATTTTTAATTACATGTTGGTGTTTTATTTCTCCCTCTCTTTAAAGTAGAAAACAGGCACAAAATAATAAATGTATGTGCATCCAACTTGACTGTCCCACATTGATCTTTTACAGCCTTTTTTCCTCCAATAAAAAGGTTATATATAGCTAGAAATTAATACAAACTCAGACGCATATATATTAACAAACAATGTAACAAATGTTTAATCATTTTAATTACGTTCCTAGATATATATATATATTGATAGTGACGGTCCATTAAGGGAATCTACCCTTGAACTTCGATAATATTTAGGGCACATTGATTTTAATAGCACCCTAACATACTTTAGTAGGTAGAGCCATTTAAAGAATTGAATTGTGAAGCAATAATAATTAAGCAACCTTGTTTTCTTAGTTACTCTGTTTCTAAGTCTCGTAATTATTGATCAACGTTGCTCGATTAGTAAAGGACCGTCCTTTATTCTCGATTCGGGATCTGTTTTATTGCAACACAACTTTACCTTTTCTTGACTTTTAAACAAACAAATTGCATATTAATTTGCTTTCCCTTGTTCGACCATATCAATGGGTGATGCTAAATGAACAATACAAAATCAGCCCAATAAGCCAATAAATGAGATTTTGGGCCATAATTACTCAGCCCATTACAATCTCAATAATTATTTGGACCAAAATCAAAGTCTGACTGTATGGGCTGGTTTTTCATTGTCCACTTAGTATTATTGCATACCAATACACTGATGATCTAATTCACACACGCACGCACATACACCCTACAAATTCTCAAACCAATCTAGGTTTCTGCAATTTGTTCAACATATTTTTACGTACAAATTAAATGTCTAATCTAGAATATCTCATACCAAAAATATGAATAATTTTCCTCGTGATGAGAGGAGTTGGAAAATTGCATAGGTATTGTTTGAATTGGGGCCAAGTCTTTGTCACGGGGTTGTGGGTAATTTTTTTTTCCAATAGTATTACATTTATATCAATATATAGATCCATTAACCATTCATCAATCATATTATGCTATTTTGGGTCTACCATTTTAAATAAAAAAAAAAAACTTACACATATCTCTCAACCGCCAGTTGAAATAATATTTGATGGATACTTGATGGATAAAAATCTGATGTACGTCTATCATTTCTCATTTTTTGGCCTATTAGATAGATAGAAAGGAGGCCACGAAAAATAGGGAGTCCTAGATCTCTGGCTATGTTCTGTTACGGCTAATAATACATTTGCTACTGATTAAGCTTAATTAAAAGGAGTTTTTGCTTTGATTAATGGAGCCTAGTTAATTAGTTGGTGAAATTAAAGACTCATATATATAGTGTGGAGTGATCAAGTGTTGAACCCATGTGAAATCATGACAATAACACCTAGGTAATATATAGACATTTCCACCAGATACCAATTTCGGACAATACGTTTGCAATTTTGCATTGGTGTTTCGAAGAACCAAACAAAATATTAGGAGTGACACTAATAATATATATGTCTCTCTAAGAAATAATGTTGCAACTTGCAATTATTTAGGGAGCTATAATATGGCAAGCTAAATTAGTGGACTATATGTATATATATGTTTTGAATAGGGTCAATATATATATATATATATATAAGCAAGCGGGTCCTCTCTAATTCCAATTAAAGATTAGCTATTTAATATATACAAGGTATATTATCACTGCCCTAGCTAAGAATCAGAGATAAGTAAAAATAAATAAATAAATGCAGCCATGAATGTATCGTCTGCAATGTAAATGTTAACATAAGGTCATAAGCCATACTCATTACATGATGGACGGACCGTCGTAATTAGGAGCAATTTGATTCCGTTGCCTAGTATGAACTATATATAATGGAGTGATCCTGAAGTTAGTTATACTTTTAGTTAGTATATACAAATATTAAAATTATTACTTTTTGTTTTTTGCTATTTGGAGACGCGTTGCGGAAATTATAGAGAAGCAAAAAAGCTAGGTGGATTTCCTTGTCTAATCGTCGGTGGATGATGATGCTATGTTTCGTTTGGACTTGAATTGAACTGAACTGAATCTGATTTCATAAATTAATCATCATAATTCATCAATCCACGATTAATGTCTCATGCATGCATGTCATCATAAAACACAAACTAATTCTGCTTCGCTGTCATTAGATTTGCTCATCTGTGTTTTGGCTTGCTCCGATCCACACTGTTTTTTTCTGTAATGTCTCATTGCATGTATGTCTTATAACGTATATACTAACCTTTCATAATATAATATAGAGATAGATAATATAATACTCACTTACTCGCCACTTGCTAGCCCATCCACTTAAAAACATCATTTCATATATGCCCGTGCTTCAATTTCGTCTATTTTGTCTTACTTAAGCAAAATAAAAATAATGCTACATAATGAGGGTTTCTTAAGGTTGAAGGCTATATTTTATTTTTTAATTTAGTCCACATATATATATATATATTAGATAAGAAAATGGTAATTGTGTATTTTCATTCCTTCTGGTTTTGTGCCTTAGATCAAATGCCTACTCCTAGAATACGGGCCTAGAAGCATTTTTGTTTTTGCTAACAGTACGTACTCTTATTGATTGGGCCTTGAAGAGTGTAATGTATGTTAGCTATGGGATTTTCCTACGGCGAACCCAATGAAGTGGTTAAGATTGTTGGCATTACTATCACCATCACTCCGAACCAAAAATATAAAAGAGAATCACGATCGATAACCATCGCAATCCAGACCAGAGTGTCTGTGGTCGCCGCGGTTGCTGGTGGGGCCCAACTTCCAGACCTTGATGGTACTACTAGCAACCAATAACACACTTTCATCAATATTCTTGAATATTTGACATTGGAATAATAATGATATGGTTTTAATCTCTTATCCTCAACTAGTGTCATATTTTATGACCCATTCAGCTATTCGACCTATGTGTCATATTTAATATCAACAACAACAATATAATATATCTTCAGATATCACGGTATTATCTTAGACCGGTGTTAAATACCAATCAAATTATTGTGTTTGGTAGTTAGTATCTTATCATATTTTAATCCTTCTGGATTCAACTATTTAACTAGTACTATTATATGATCAGTCAATCACGTAAGTTGTCAAAAATTGTTATATATACATATGATCAATATATATAATGATCAGATAATACAATGAAGCAAGCATGAGGATGATGATATAAGCTCCCACAAAATTAAAGCAGAACCATTCAATTGAGTTTGTTGATGAAGCAAGCATTCGTGTCCAAATGATTAACTCATGTTGTTAATTAGTATCATTATCGTCCCGTACCACAAGATATTATGAAATCTTTTTCAATAATCTATATATCTTAGCGGCCCTTTAATTTCACGCCCAAGAAAATTCTGATATTGGGAGAGAGAGAGGGGAGGGGGCCATGGAGGTTGTGGCATGGAGGAGGGGGAAAAGAAGGGAAAGTGTCATGTAGCAAGCTGAAAAGCAATATAATGGCCCCCTTGCCAATTTTGAAAAGTACCATAATTTTGGACTCGCCCTGTATTGCAGACAGACAGCAGATACATACATACATACATGAATCATAATTTCTCACCGTGTCCCCATCACTGACAGCGTTGACACCATGTGCAGGAGTGATTGTAAATCCCCATACGTAGCCTACTTCTTCATCGTAAATATTATTATTCCATTTATTTATTAATATCTATCATGCCATATTTATCAGCATCATCATCATTTAAATTAACAAAAAATATATTATATATATTGTTGTTTTAATTTGTAATATAAAAGCGCTCTCTCTCTCTTATTCCCTGTCAGTCATGTTTTGGATAGAAGCTAGCTAGCAAGACACAAAGGGTGTTTATTTATTGCTGTATTTAATTTTGTTCTCGCTCTCGGATATTTTTGCTGTTGCCGCGTCCTCTATCTACCTAGTTTACTAGTAATTAATATAATAATATTGAAGGACTAGGACTGCAATTCTCAGAAATGAAATTATTATTAGATTTTACATATGTATGTATGTATATATGTAGGGCAACGAGAAAATAGAACCTTGAGTTTATATATAATATATGGTACATGACTCCCCGCCTAATATGTATTTATCAATTATTATCGCTATCTACGTACTCGATCGATCAAGCGAGCGAGAGCCATACACAAAACACACACACTAGATGGATGTTCATTGGTTTAGGTCATAGTCAAGCATGTACACATCTGTCTCTGTACTATATAACACTATATACATACTTGTTCAAGTTAACTGGCTTAACCAACCATATATACTACTCTTGCTGCTGCTTATTATGAAGCAATCTAGGGTGTTTATATCAGATTTGCTCATAAATCTTAATTAGGAGTATAAATTATTTGCCTATATTTATTGAAAAATATTGTTAGATATATAGTTAACAGAGAAAAAGATGCATTAACTTAAATTACCCTTGTACTGTTTTTCAATAATGTTAGTCATAGAACAGAAATACGTCAAACTACTATCCAACGTGTGCTATACAATAAGACATAATGTGTACTATACATATAGCACACATTACGTCTTATTGTATTGTATAGTACACATTGGATATTAGTTGGACGTATTTTTGTTGTACGACAAATATTATTGATTGTTTTTTTATTGACTAATTTTACTCTGTATTATATGTACTTTTTTATCTACACCATTTGTAAACATGTATTTATTGATCCTCAAACTTTTTTAAATATGCATTTTACTTCTTTGATTTATTTATTATTTACTATTAACGGAAGGTAACCCTAAACGTCAATTCATCTACACTCTAGCTAGTACCTTAAATTAAAAATAAAAAAAAAAACCTTACAAATCAATACCGTAAGATTTTAGAAGTAAAGTTCATGCATGCGACTATAATTTATGATGGGATAAAATAATATTTTCCTTAGAAAATGATCATGGGTGGAATTTTGACAAAAGTGATAGTAATTATTGGATGAAAGATAGAGGTTGAAGAGGGTAAGAATGAATAGGTATTATTGGGGTTGAGCATATATACTCCTTAACATATGAGCCACTGACAGCTGTGTTTTACGGTTGGTGATTTCAGTTACGGTGTTATATGTAAATAAAGCTAAGGACTCAAGATTCGATCATCATCTCATCGTTTTGCATCTTGTTTTCTTTCTTGTCAGTACTCATATATATCATGTGCCCACACTTGGATCACTTTTGCTTCTTTCAAGTTTATTTATATATATATTTTAATAATGTGTAGAAATCGTCTGGATCGCCTCATCATTTTTGTGACTCCATCCTGGAAAAATTAAAATATATATGGTTTAGTGTTGCAATTTAGAATGGCATCTGATTGATCTGAAGAGAAATTTTATGATTTTGCTGGGGCCTGTCCATATGCCTGCACCAACATTCAATGCAATTTTGGCATGGCTAAGGTCTCAACACAAGAAGGAGTAATCATGCACCTCTCCTTCTCTCTCTCTCTCTCTCACACACATACACAATAAAAGGAAAAGAAGAAGAAGAAGTTAAAGTATACAGAGAGGCAGGCAGGCCTAGTGAATTTAAAATGAACATGCAGTGCTGTGGTAAAAACTTTGTGCAGATAAGGTTTTGTCATACTTATGGGGTCAGCGCAGTAGCATTCCACACACTCCTTTTTGTTTGTCTTTTTAACTTGTCTTTTATTCATCCTGCCCATCCCAGTATATATGTCATATGTGAAATCACGTGAATCTCTAATCTTACTACTATACCTCCTATATATATAATATTTGTTACATTACCTACATACTTTATCACTTGCTGAGTAATATGTAATTTACACATGAGAACTACACCAAAGAAAGATGGACTTAATAACTACCTTAGAAAAAGAATATATATCATGCTGGTGCTACGTAGTATTAGGGATTCAAATCTTACAATGCTTAATTTGAAGAGAGTATGTAACAGCTAAACCAGCACCAATAATTGTCTCATAACTCATATGTATGTATATTTTGATTGCATTTTTTTCCGGTTAATCCTCACACATGTTGTTATAAGAATGAGATATGTTTAGTATAAAACTAAAATTCAATGATAGATATGAATATTAGTTGATTGACTAACTTTTAATTTAATTTACACAATCATTTTTTTTTCTGAAAGAAATATAAATACAATACTACCCACCTTAAATATAACATTGGATCATGTATACTTTAATTAGTTCCTAAACTCACTAGATGCGATACACTAGTCTAAACAAACAACAAATTAATTTGATAAGGTTAGAAAATAGTAGAGATAAATTTGGAGAATAAATGATTCTATTATTTGATTATTTAAGAAAAGATGTTTAGAGATAATAAATAAATAAAGAAATAAATGTAAGCCTATCTATCTACCCCGCGGCGTGTCTGTGCGTGTGTTATTATAAGAGTAGAGCAGGAGGACTTTATTTGCCTTCTCCTCTCCTCTGCTCTCTGATGACTCTGATCTTGTAATTGGACTGATCCCCCTCTCTCTCTCTCTCTCTCTCTTGGCTGGTTTGTCTGTGTGTTAGTGTTTGTATCTAAGTGTGTGCCTCCATGGTACCAGCAACTACTACTTCTCATTCTCCCAATATAGTATTATTATGTGTGAATCTTAATGAAGATCATCAAAAGCATGATGATGATGATGATCACGATGACCCCAGCAGCTTCTTCTTCACTCAAAACCATCAACTAGTCTCTTCATTTTCGTCTCTCTCACATGATCCCCCGGACCAGGATCAGGATCAGGATCAACAACAACCATCTCCCTACTACTTGGGCGAACAACCACCAAAGCACTTATTACCAACTGCTCATCATGAAAAGGTGCATGCCATACATACATGATGGATTATTATTTTATTTAGTTTCCTTAATTATACATATCATATCATATAATATGATATGTATGTATGCATGTGTTTCTTTTGTTTTGATCACGACCATCACCATATGTTTGTGATATATATATATTCAGGGTGAGAAGTTTATTGCTTCTTCTTCTAGTGGGCATGGATCATCTAGGGATGATCATTCAGCAGGTGATCATCATCATCAGGATGGTTCTTCATCTTCATCTTCAGTGAAGTGGTTGCCTTCAAAGAAGAGAATATTGATCCGGAATATGATGACCATGGAGGAGGATCAAAAGGCGGGTTCGGGTTCTTCTCATGTAGTAGCAGAAGGCAGCTCCTCTGTTCACAACAAGAGCTACTATTTTGAAGATCAGCAACAACCAATATTCTCATCATCATCACATCCTCCTCCTCTAATTGCTGCTGCTGCAACAACTCACAACAACACTAATATCACTGTTACTGTTAGGGTTTGCTCTGATTGCCACACCACCAAGACCCCTCTCTGGAGGAGTGGACCAAGCGGCCCCAAGGTATACTATCACTATCACCACCCATCCTTCCTTAGCTTTCTAAATTCAAATATCAAACCATGTTCATACTCAACAATATATATATATATGTCCCTAACATCTCGATCTGTTTACACTGATTTACAACAATTCATTCATCTCTTCAAATCTAGGAGGGATTATTAGATATTATTGGCTTTTTATATGCTGTAACCTTGAAAATAGTATTAGGGTTACAAGCTCAATTAAAATAATAATAAATCCTATTGGCCGGTAGTTGTTATTTATTATTTTTTTGAAATTAAAGTAACGACGATGTTGAGATTTTATATATGTTGGCATACAGTCACTTTGCAACGCCTGTGGGATACGACAAAGGAAGGCGAGACGTGCGGCCGCCATGGCTGCAGCGGCCGCCAATGGTACGATCATCAATCCGGTGGCAGCAGCGACATCCGTGCCTGTGAAGAAGGGTACGGGAAACAACAACACTAATATTAATAAAAAGTTTGGTAACAAAGACAAGGAGTCCAAAATGGAGTGTAGTGCATCACCACAACATCACTTGAAAAAGAAGCGCAAACTAATTGGAGTCGGAAGCAAGCAATGTCTAGGTGGTGATGGTATAAACAACAAGTTAGGTTTCGAGGATTTGAAATTGATGAGGCTAAGTAATAGTAATAATAATAAAAGTAAGAATTTCCCTCAGGACGAGATCGAGATCAAGGAGGCTGCCATCTTGCTCATGGCTTTGTCTTACGGCCACCTCCTAGTTCATGGATAGATGATCCATCCATGACCCAAAGGTTTCTATATTAATTATAATTATCTTTGTATTAGGTTTTTTTATATTAATTAATTGCTATATCTTAATTAGAGCTAGATAATTTATAATTTAGATCATAAATAATTAATTAATTGTGTGAGATCAATAGTATGGTTTGCGTTTGAATGAGAAGAGTGATATGTCGAGGATGTAGTGATGAAGCTAGCTAGTTAGGAAATGGGATGAGATGATGAGAGAAGAAGAGATTAAAGGACAATAATGTTAAGTGGCTGTGGTGTTTTGGTGTGTTATGGACGTTTTTGTTTGTGTATACGTACTGCTTCATATGAACAAGTAGACAAACATAAAATGTCGGTCTCCTTCTTCATGGATTTCTTATTATCTGAGCAACATTAATAAAATTTTCAGCAATTTTATATATGCATGCTCCACTCCTCCTACCTTGCTTTTTTTATCATCTTATCTAAGCTAAGTGAGAGTACTAGTAGGTCCACTATATATTATATATACCTTCTTAAACATACTATACATTAACACTTGAATAGTAATATCTGTACATAGTAAATGATAGTAAAATATACATATATTATTTATACATGTTCAAGAATAGAGAATAAAAATTTAAATAGTGAAGTACATTGTTGAGAAATTGGAAGAAAAGTAAATGGAGAAATAAAGAGTAATTAATATGAATTTGTGAGAAATAGAGAATTTGAAGAAAGATTACTTAAAATTGTGTATGAAATTATAAGAATGATAACAAGATAATTTCTTTCTTTCTAGCTAAAGAATAGATGCTTGTATGAACAAATGTTTATCTAAAATATCTATTTTCTACCTATAACAATAGTATAGTCTCTTATTTATACTCTCTAATATCCTAATGGACCTAATCACTAATTTAACAGTCCAATTAACTATAGCCCAATAGTATTATATATATATATATATAAAGCAAAGAGATGTATATAAATTATATATCATTATTAATTAACAATACACAAAAATGAATCTTATAAAGGAGTGTGCAAGTATATTGAAATTAAATACACGCGTTAGCAATATTGTATACAATATAATGTTCCATATACAAATTAAATAATAACTACAATGTTCTATATATATACTAATAATATACAACATACAAACTAAATAAATACTTGTGCTATACCCAAAATCTATTCGTATGAGAAAGCAACAAGACTACTTTTCTTCTGTTTCTACCCTCATTGATCTTTCGCGTCTCTCTTTATTATTATCTACCTTCCCTACAGGTCACTATATATATACATGAATCAATATATGAAAGTGATGATTCATGTTTGGGATACAGTTATATATATATATATAAAATTTGTGTGTTAGGAGGTGAGGAGGAATTCTTAATAATTAGGATGGAAGAGGTTTTTTCCCTCTGAATCACGTCTAAATCACTCTTGAGATATGTACCATAGATTCAGATTTTGTCTGCATCTCAATTTATTAACTCTTGACTCTTCGGATACAGGAATAGTCCTACACATATAAGAAATAATAATATTTATCGTATAATATAAATATGTCAAATGAACATTCACCGTGTGTTATACATAAGACGTAATGTGTGCTATATATGTATAGCACACGTACGTAGAATACATATTATGTCTTATACATAACATACGTTGAATACTCATTGAATATATTTCTGTTATATATTGAAAAAAAAAAAAAAAAAACTGCTAGCTCCTCCCTCATGGCCCAATATATTTCACAACCAACAAAACTATCAATTATATCTGTGTGTATATATATAATATAAGATTATATAAACAAAAGAGGACACACCTTGCCGTAACATTTAATTGATATATTTAACAGTCAACCATATTCTACGGTGTATTAATTGGTTTTGCAAGCAGAAGTAATTAAGACAAAAGTATCATCTATGGAGTAATATTTTCAATCCTTTTCGTTTTGGAGTACAGTACATATAAGTTGCCTAGAAATAAACTTCCCAAAAATATTTAACATAAGCCTTACAAATTAAGCAATATTTTCATTTTTTTTATATTGAATAGTAAACATAATTTAGATGAGTTGTAACCTTTGGGCCGTAAGTGTGGCCCATTAGTTGAAAAAAAAATAAAGGTCCAAACTCCAACGTTGGTTCAGTCGTCAAGAGAAACAGGGTTGGCAGCGAAATCACGACAAAAGCAAAAGAAAACACGGAAGGAAACGGAGAGAGGAAAAGGGGACTCCGATATTGAAATTGATCGATTGATCGACCAGAAAGTGGAAGTTCCAAATTTGTATGGCAGCGCAATTTCAGTGAAGAACGTGATCGTGGATTGATTGTATTGGTGGTGGGAGAGAGATAGGAGAGAATGAGTGAGGATCCGCTACCTCCACCATCTGTGGCTCCAACTCAGATGAAGCGCTGCAAGCTTCTTTGGCGCATTCTTTTGATCTCCAATTTCGCCCTTGGAGGTGGGTCCCTTTCTCCTTCCTCCCTATATAATGGGGTTTTGCATATTGCTCTGGTTCCGGTTTTTATTATTGCCCTTGTTAGTTATGGGTTTGCCTTTCATGTGTTTGATATATTGGCTAGCACAACTACTTGGATCTCGCTTTCTACACGATGAGCACATGAACACGTACACATGTTGCTGCTTCTTTCTTTCAAATTTTATGTGCCTTTCTCCATACCATAGGAAAGGTTATAGGGCAATTCCTTTCGGAAGATATTTTGATTAAGGTCTAACATACAAAGCCATTTGAGTGCATTGTTCATATTGAAATGAAATGATGACATTATTCATAATATACTTAGTTATTGTGCACTGAATAGGTGGGGATTCACTTAATCCAAGATTAATTCATGTCATACTTACTCTATTGAATAACTTTGAATGGATACTGAAATTGAATCGGATTTATGACTTGCATATCTAAACTTTTGTATGCTCTCACTTTATTATGTATTAGCTGGTATTGCTGCTTGTTATGATGGGAGAATATTTGGATTTATGACTTGCATTTTGCTTTTGTTGCTCTGTGATTTTTATCTCTTGCAGCTTATCTATTTGCAACAAAACGGAAAGAAACAATGGAGATTCGTGGAAGAACAGACCATAAATTGAAAAGGGGCAAAACCATTGTTGAAGCTCCTCCTGAACCCATCACAAGCTCAACGGAGGACTTGAATTATGACGATTTCCTAGTCCCCGTCACGGAGCCGGTGCAAGTGCGGGCTCCAATCCCTGAGGAACAACAACGTGAAATTTTTCAGTGGATGCTGGACGAGAAAAGGAAATTGAAACCTAAGGACCGTGTAGAGAAAAAACAAATTGACGAAGAAAAGGCCATTATCAAACAGTTCCTACGTGCAAATTCCATACCAAAGTTTTAGCTTCAAGGCCAGTTTTCTTGCATAATCACATCACTAACAGATTGAAGTTTCAACTCGACAGATAGCTAGGCTTCGACTTTGGCATTCTCATCTCTTTGCTTAGTTCAATGGCATTGCATTTCCAAGTTTTTTGGGGGAAATGACATTAGTCTCACATACGCAAGAAAGATTATCATTTTTTGGTGTAATATTAGCTACATTCATTTCATTGAAGCACCACTCTATGCCCTACTACTTGTAGCTGTCTACTCAACATTTGTATTTTTGTTCTCCTAACATGTGATCACTCTCGGTTGTTCTGCTAACGAGTAAAACGGACCCCTAATGAATAAAACTCTACGTTGAAAATCAGTGTGGGAGAAGCAGCCACGTATTGGCAAGATAAGACTCAGAAGAAATGATAGTGATAGTAATATATATTAACAGCAGAATGTGACTCAACTTGTAGCTATGTACTACATTCCCGTCCCCTCAGCGCCAATAACTGCCAAAATACAAAAATACGAATTACTCATACAATTTCCATTATATGTAATTGATCCTTTAGTAACATTTGTCTTGTTTACTGCACCTCTACTTCGAAATCTTACAAGTTATTTGAATTTCTTTGTATAATTTCTTTTGGTTTCATTTCAAATGTTAATCATATAAAAAAAAATCAACTGTTAAGTCTACACTACAGTCTACTGCCTTCAAATATCAGAATGTGCTTACTCTATGGTACAACTAAGGGCTTGAAAACTTGCATAAAATGACTGATAAAAACATACACCACAATAAATAAAACATTATTATGACATTTGAGGGAATTTTCCAACATCCAACAAAATGGCCAAAACAATACTATGGAAAAATACCCCGCCAACACTACGCCTGCTATGAATCTTAGAACGATGATTGAAGTTGCAGCATCTAAGAGTTGACAGGTTTTCCATTTAACTTGGGGAAAGGGTCTTGCTTGCTCAATACAACTACTTTGCTTTTATGTGCAAAGTACCCTTTTACAAGATTCTTGTATATCAGTATGGCCATTATACACTCTACCTGCAAAAGCATAAAATATTAATTGACAAAGCGCATTGCAAACAACAACACTCTCTTCTATTTAGTTTATTTATTTTTGAGAGAGAAATAAATATGAAGTAGGAAAGAACAGGGCAGGAGTTAAAGACGTCACCTCATCCACATCCATGTCAATTTCGAGCCATTTCAATGCTTTAACAATAACCTCCAACTTCACCTGGTGAGCTTTCGTTGGGTCCTTCTGCTTTTGAATGATGTAGCTGCCGTTTTACAAACAAACAATTATAAGAAATTAGTAGTTGTTGTAAATAGCCGAGTCATTTGTCAACAGTAATATACATTGAAATGGGGATGCAAGGTGTTTCTGTGCTTACATCTTCTTTACTAATCTCTGGTATACTTGCAGTTCTAACTTCTCTAAGACAAGATATACACCTGATCTCAAGAACCTGCAAAAAGATGTGAACCTTGTTATTCTCTCTAGAACAAGTTTTGGAACAACACTCATACCTTATCATTAAAATAAGATGAGCAATTCTACCGGTCTTCATGTTCATGGAGTGCATGCCGAAGAAGTCGAAGATCACCCCTTCTTAGAGCTTGCACGATATCCCTGTACTGTCCAATAGTATAGGAGATTATTTATATTGACATTTCAAAACCACACATACATAAATGTAAACTCTCAAAGCAATCTAGGTGATGCATGTATTTTACAGAAAATTATTCCACAGGACTGGCATTGCATATACCCTCCCAGCGCTTGATGAGAAGAAAAGTGAAGTAGATAGAACTATTCTATTAGGGTGGTGAAGCGCCTCTAATCCCAAATTCAATAGAAAGAAGAAAAGTATAAATCCTCAATAAAGTGCCTAACATACCTCAAGTAGGTTGTACTTCTCCAAGAGCCTATCTTTAGGTAATATGCCAATAGATAGCTTCACTGGAATAAGATGTTTAAGAATCAACCTATGACAAACAAATACAAGTCATACATCCTTCAACCTATATACAAAGATATTCATACATGGTTTTCTTTATATATATGCATGGATTTCTTTTCTCACTCTCATGTAAAATGAGATGAAGAATTGGTAAACTCCAATTTTCACATGGCCCCTCTTCCCCTTACCTTGGCAGGAAGCTAACACTTGGATTGAAAAGCTTTTTAGGGGGGATGGTGCCCGCTAACAAGACAAACATTTGACAGATATATGATATATCACATTCAAATTCTTAATTTCTACTAGCCTATTTGGTGCCAAAGGAACTGGCCAGCATTTTGATAAGATGAAACATGGAGCTCAATGGATAGAATAACATGTGTTGATCACAAAATGCTTTACTTACATCAGCCCTGTTACTAATTTTTCTTAGGCAAATCTATTGAGCCTCTATTAGTTGTCTTATCTTACTCATAAATATTTATTTATGGCCAATAAGTTATAACCAATAAGAGTAATGCACTGATAACTTTATTAACATACATACAGAGCTTTGAGTTCAAAAACAATTTCTGGAAGAATGCAAAACGTAATTACACTCTAAATCTGAATCTTGAATATTTACTGTGCATTAATAATTGCAAGCAAATTATCTATGACCTACTAAAACCTCACTTCATGCAATTGCGATGCACATAGTTAGCACACCTGAACCAAACCTTATATTGGCTTCACTCTGTGGGTTGCAGTGCTTCAATGCATATGATAACTTCTGATCAGCCTGTCAAAGACATGAGAAGTGTACAGTGATTTTATATGTTGAGAGGTACATTCCTTGCCAATGCAGAATAATTGCAAAGCTAGCAGCAGACACTGCAGGTGTGTCACAACACGAGCAGTGCATAAATTACTGTAAAAGAAACATAGATCACACTTACAGCAGGAAAATTTTCGTTGAAAACTTCAAGACGCCCAGTATAGTACATGTAAGTGACCTGAAACACAACATGAAGATTGATAATCTAGATTCTAGAGAATAGCTAGAGATAAAAACATTTGTATATACTATACAGATCAAACTCTAACCTTGTCTCTTTTAGGAAATTCCTCAAAGTCAAATATGCGTGCAGTTTCAATACTTCTTATTACACTACGACAGAGATGAACTGTACCAAGCTGCAAGAATTCATAGTAAAAACTCAAAACTCTAATTCCAACCACAGGCAGACTAGTGACATTGCATATCAAAAAATAAGATCATAACAAAAATAGCAATATCAATAGCCAATACGAAGCAGTAGATACACTAAATACCTTGAAGTAAATTTTGAATAATTGGCAAGTTACATATAATGCTCCAACACGCTTAGAACCTTTTCCCTGGAATAAAAGGCACAATCAAGCCACTAAACTTGAAAAAACATAATTGGACTTGGAATTACAATGATTTTGATATGAGAACATACCGCAAGGGCACCAAAAACTTTCATAAGGAAGGAACCCGCGCCCTTCAACTTCTCCGGTGATTTACCATTCGAAGCCAACTCTTTATCGGCCTAAACCCAAAAACGATACAACAGAATGTCATCTTCAATCAAACAAGATGTTTTTTCCTTTAAAAAAAATAAGAATCAAATAATTAATGATACCTTCTCGGCCAGAACCCTAATATCGTAAACAATGACGTACAAAGCTTCCAAAGCCCACGCCGATTCCCAATTACGAAACTCCTGGATAAACGCACTGAACTCCGACAAAATTCAACACATAATAAATTCAATCGAATCAGAATAAAATAAAATAAATTGAATGAAGTCAGGAGAATATACTTGGCGGTTTTTTCGAAAGCGTTGTAAGCTTCGAGCAAGTTGCCCTGGCGGTAGCTCTGGAGGGATCGGAAGAGAGGGAGGATGATCTCAGCGAACTGGGAGCAGGAATCGGACTGCTTGAGGAGCCTGTTGGCGTCCTGGAAGGTGTTGAGGGCGTCGGCGAGCGAGAGGAGGAAGTGCGAGTTGGATGAGACTGCGAATAGGGACTTGAAGGAAGCTCCGTCTTGGCACGATACGCCGTCGGAGAATCGGTTGAGGAAGTCCGTGATTCTTCTGTGAGCTTCCCCCATGCTCATGTACGCCATTGTTGAGAGGTGAAACACAGAAGCTTCAAAGTTCACTGATTTTTCAACGCCGACGAGAACCGAAGAAGAAGATCTCTGATGTTTTTGTTACACTCAACTCTGAGCTGAGCTCTGTTTCTTTTTTTTTTGGGTTCTGCACTCATTTGATTCCTTGGACCGCAAAGTATGGACCTAGCTTCGAAAACTTGGGTTCCTCCTCACTTGTTTGGCCCATATACATGATTTCAATTTTCAAGAGCATCTAAAAATTGTTACCAAAAAATAAAGGCTCTAAAAATATCGTATTTTCATCTTAACTCATTTCCCCCTATATTATATCTTTTTTCTTCTCAATGAAGCATAGTAAAAGTTATACTTTAAACTGTAAAGATTAAATTGAAGCTGTATAATAACCCTTCGAAAGACATATTTTATTGTCTTTAAAAGGGAAAAATTGAAAAGTCAAGGGAGTTGGAAAACTATATAAGACTATATAAATAAGACTTTTTGGCCCTAATATTTAATGAGAAGATCAATAAGTTAAAAGGTATAGCCATCAAGATTGAACAGTGTACTACCACTACTCTAGAGGAATATTAATGAGGACCATTGCGATTAATCTAGCTAGTTCCATCTTTTTAGTATTATTCTTAGATGTGCCTAATTTTCTTGATCCTAAGAATTTAGGAAATTGAGTTATCAATGAATTTATAACCAGATTTATTTATGAGTAAACCCTCAAGTTGGTCCCTCACAATTTTTGCAGTGGACAAGGTAGTCCCTGACATTGAGAAATTGACAAGTTAGTCCCTGACAATTTCAATTTTCGGACAACCATTAGTCCCTAAACGGCTTCTGTTAGTTCGAGGGACCAATATGACTTATTTATTAATTGTTAGGGACTAATAAAAGAAATTTAATAAAAATGAATCCTTTAAATTATGATATGAACATTGACTCATATTCACTCTAAGAGTAATTATGTATTAATTCCAAGCTACATATAACTACTCCGGTAAATATTAAGTCTCTATTTGAATGTATTATTATCAAAAGACAAATATGTTGGGTAATTTTTCAATTGAAGAAGTAACAACATTTTATTACTTTGCTGTAGAAAATAATTACATGCATATAATTATTTGTCGGTAACTATCACGGTTGATTACTTGATTCTAGCAATATATATATATAGTCGAAGAGGGGGTATTATTGATACATATATACAATAATATTTTGAGTAGTAATGTTATATGTATATCATAAAATTAGTTATAATGTGTGTAATAATTTAATATTTTAACATTAATCCAATATTTTAAAAATTAAATTACTAATTTTAAAATGTTGAATTATTATATATGATGACTAATGGTGACTGATTTTATGGTGTACATAAAATCATTTATCTAATATTTTTTATAGTTGAATTTGTACATCACTGAAAATGTAATTATTTTCTACAGCAAAGTAATAGAATGTTGTTACTTCTGCAATTGAAAAATTACCCAACATATTTGTCTTTTGATAATAATACATCCAAATAGAGACTTAATATTTACCAGAATAGTTATATGTAGCTTGGAATTAATACATAATTACTCTTAGAATGAATATGAGTCAATGTTCATATCATAATTTAAATGATTCATTTTTATTAAATTTCTTTTATTAGTCCCTAACAATTAATAAATAAGCCATATTGGTCCCTCGAACTAACGGAAGCCGTTTAGGGACTAACGGTTGTCCGAAAATTGAAATTGTCAGGGACTAATTTTTCAATTTCTCAATGTCAGGAACTACCTTATCCACCACGAAAATTGTCAGGGACCAACTTGAGGATTTACTCTTTATTTATTTATTAAGAATATGAAGTATACTTGTGGGTTTGGCTTATTTGAATAATCGTTAAGACTAATCATTCTTTGACTGCAATGCTATAAGAGTAATATGTATGTTAGGTTTGAAGGTCAAAATAAACATAACTTTTACATATGAGCTTAAATGAGAAGTTAACGAATTGAATATGTAACACTGTACCAAAAATTATTGTGAAATTGTAATTCACTCTCATTGAGGACTTCTGAATATTTTTTAATGACTGAACAATACAAATTGTGAATAATTTAAAAGATGGGGAAGAAGACCCGTCAAAGGGGCTTCTGGCAAACATTGTGGGTCAAAGGTTAAATAAGTTGTACATCGAAAATACATCTATTATTCAATGTGCGCTTTATGTCATACATAATCTATGCTATAAGTATAACACACATACTACGTATGTTGAATATTCTCTATAAATGTATTTTTTAATATTCTCGATAAATGTATTTTTATGTATAAAAAACACAACCTAATGTTAAATGCACAAAGAAACGTAGGCAATAAGTGAATCAAAAGCTGCTTCTTCTTTTAGTTGAAAATCATAATGACTGATATACTGTATAATATGAAACCGTGGGCCTAAAGACAAGTCCCATTGTATAGCGGTAGAACTTGACAAGACCAAGTCTTTCACTCTTTCCTTCTTTTCCACTGCTTCTCAGTATTTCAGTGCAGAAAGACAAAGGAAACCGATAACTTTTATCTAGATCCGCAATGTGTGCAAAATAGCAATAATGTTTAAGCAGAGTAAAAGAATAAAGCCGAGAAAATAGTGCTTTTTATGTTGATGTCCACTATCTTTACCAGCAGTTTCTTCAACAAACATGCGTTAAGAACCATTATCAATGCATGCATTGCATTATGACATTGATTGATCAATTATTATTAATTTGAATACATCCCCTGCCACTTGTCCCACTGGCATTGAAAGATCACACTATAATATTTCATGCATGATCTAACATTTTCGCGAGATTATCCAATGCAGAATCTTTCTGCCAAATCAGACTAACTTTGGGGTAAAAACAAAATAGACAATGTGAAATATTGAAGAGGCAAAGATTAAAAAAGGACGGAACTAAAGCCATCTTCGTCTCTGCTAGTAATAAAGAAAGAAAGAAATGGCAAAAACAGTATGTGGGCCCAAATATCTATCCATAGCGGCACCTAACCTACTTCACAAGAAACAATCTGAGCGGATGTTCTGACCTAAAAAAAAAATAAAAGCAGAGTTATATCAATTGTACTATTGTTAATGAAATATGAAAAATGATATTGTTTGTCGATAGAAACATAAGTGAAAAAAGAAAAGCATTTTTTCTCTTAAAAATAAAGAAAACCGATGCTTCTTTCCCTTATCTGTGTAGAGGAGAGGAGCAAAGATAAGAAGCAGATTACTTGTATTGTATGGATGGTAGCTAAACATAAAAAATGCTCTGCCGCTGCAAAGAAACTCAGCTTGAACCCCTCTTATTTACATTCTTCCAAGATATTAAAGATTCATTGTACATGTGCAAAACTTTTAGTATCATTCACAGATGTATGAGCTAGGCTCAGAAAGAGATTAAAGCAACTCTATATATATGTGCTCTGCAAAATGTACACAAAAATTAATATAAGTAGTATTATGGGGTATGGTTAGTCCAAAGGAAAAGGCTTGAAATGGATCTGTGCTTAGGCTTTGGAATTTTGGGTTTGGTGGCTTCCATTTGATCATGTTGTAGGCTTATGCTCAACATGTTCCACATCACCTCTACATCTCTGTACCCACACATTTGCACATCATCCCTCAGCTTCAGCAATCCACAATTGCCGCCGTATTCAGCCCCACCGCCGCCGCCGGCAACAACCCCTTCGATCAACGACATTCAATAATAATAATTAAATTAGACGAGTGAGAAATGGGGTGTTCAAAATCAATCAAGAGAAGTAAATAGTGGTCTAGAAGGTTGGTTAATCAGGATGAAATGAAAGAGATGACCCATACCAGATTTGCGAAGCTTGATTCGGGTAGAGAGTGCGGTCCAAGTTCTTCTAATCTTATGCCACCAATCCATCAATCTATGTGTGAATCGATCTGGCGCAAGCACAGACAGAGCATAACATAGGATTTAATGTGTGTATATATAGTATATGGATAAAGATAGATAGATAATTATTAATAAATAGCTATATGTATGTATGTATGTGAATGTGGTGGTGATATATGATGAAGGATGATTGAGAAAAGCAAGCAAAGAGTGATAAGGCACCGAATCCCATAGAACACGTTGGTGCCAAGCGTCTTGTGTAGGTGCCTCTCTTCAATTGTTTTGTTTTGTTTTGTTTTTGTGCCAACTATGAATTTCAGATACGAGGTAGGGGGCTTTAATTGGATTCCCTACTCATTCCTATAAATCTTGTATCACATCATAATGTCTAATAATATTGGTTCGGCTGCCCTTGTCACATTCTATGAATCTCTTGTTATATATATGGTCCACGTTTACATACGCCTACTCATATCACCTCCACCTATTCAGCAGCCCCCTTCATTTTTATTTATTTATTTAACTTAATAATTTTGTAAGGTCTATATTATTTGCGCCAAACAACTACTTATTACAAATATTTGTTCATACTATTTATCTTATAGATCGTGTATATTTATTCTGCTACTTTAAATTTTGATATAATCCAACCCATCTAAATTTTTATTCCAGATTGCAAACTATGTACATACTATTTAGTACTCGTTACTCTATTTGATAATTTATTAGTTTTTATTTATTATTCTTTCTCTCTATTAAATTTGTGTTGGACACACACTCTTCTTATTTCCCCTGTATTTCTACTTAAGTATCCTAGTACAAACGACAGTTGTCATGCTAGACCATATCAGAGAACCATAAACCAGTCAATGGGTGTTAAATCATTTTGGACTCTGGACGAAGGAAAGTTATTGGGAGCGGGTATAGTATAACTATCTCTAGCCTAACGAGACTCTCTAAGCCAGCAACAAGGTTGGACCCTTTTTTAGGTCCAAGTTCTGTCTGTCTCTGCGAGTAGGAATTTACAGAGATCAGGAGCAACTATGAAGACCAAGGTACAAGCTCATAATCTCACCATTCCAATGCGTTTTATTGGGGAATAAAATTGAATTTTAAAACGTGGAGCTCATGAATTATTACTCCACTCTAAGGAATCAATCTATCCAGAACATGCCGTTTGGATTAAGATCTTTAAAAGGGTCGTATTAGTATTAGTGATTAATTGATTATTATTAACATACCATATCCTCATACTTCAAATACACAAGCTGTTCAACCGCTTAACACATCATCAAGGTGGCTTTTGTATTCTATCTATGACTATGATGAGGAAGGGGATAAATTGTTGTTCCTCTGTTCCTTATGCAGCAGACTGAGAACATTTCAGCCTCCAAATGTTTCCCTTTATTTCACTATCCACTAAGCTACAAGCTTGCCCAAGTAATCATCCTGGCTTTAAGAATCATGTTGTTCGAACTGGATGACGCGAGGTTTCAACAAGATTTGTTAGATGATGACCGCTGGTCGAACTTTTGGAGCTACGAATCTAACAGATATAATATCTCATATATACCCTCGAAGTTATATTATACACTATGATACTATGATGTTTGGTGTTAAACTACTAGCCTCAAAGTCCCACATCGCCGAGAGAAGAGAGCGAAGGCCCAAGACTTTAATATATAAGCAACATTGCAACCGGTTACAAAGCATACCTTTCTCGGCCTTTTGGCTAAGATCAAGTGTAGTATCTGTTCTTATCAGTTTAATATCTGATATGTGGGCTATTGGTCCACGCGATATTAAATTTATTTTTTGAGGGGGAGGGCCATCACAGTAGCTTGCTACTGGGCTTCTCGAGCGTCGCCCAAGCGTTGCACTACTGCTAGGGCCCGGCGCACCCCACCAAATCAGTTTTATAATCTAATTGTCTTCATAAATTGGCCTATCCTATGAGCGTCTCCTCATAATTATATTTACAACATTGTAACCAAAGAAAAAACTTTCAACATCTTCCTGACTAAAAAATGTTTTATATATATATTTTCAAAATACAGGTGTAAAATTATTGTAAATTTTTACTCTAACCTATAATGGGTTCGATAACCAGCTACTACGTAACAGTAGCAGGATTTTCAAGCCACAGCCATTTTGTGGAAACTGCGATAACTCTTCCTCCTCTTCACTCTCAAGCAGCCCCAATCCCACGTCGCTGCTTCCTTCGCCACTGGGCTGTCACTTCAACAATTCACAAATCGCTGATTCCAATTTCTAATTCCGTTGAGAGGTTTATTGTTACGTTTGTGCAATTTTTCCCATTCAATTCATCCTCCTAGTTGTATGTACGTAGGTTTTTGACTGTTAAACTTTTTATTTTAGGGAACATGTGTGGGTAAGATGTTATAATGTGTGGTGGAGATGGGTTTCTAGGCTTATCTCATTTTTCTTGCTGGTGTCTCTGAATCTCGTTGCGTTAGCTTCCGACTATCCACCTCCCTCTACTACTAATTATCCCTGCGAGGACACTAGCGGTTACTATTCCCAAGTGAAGCATTTAAGTGGTGAAGCACTCAAGAAAAAATTGAATAGCATCATTGCCCCTCATCACTCCTTGTCCTACCATGAGGTCATTCTACTTGTTCATGATTTTCTTGCAAGTGCTGTTTCCAATATTAAGATTTGTAGTAATGGTTATCTAAGTTTACAGGTGTGGGATGCCCTCAAGGTTCTTGATGCTGCTGATGTTGATGATCCAGAAGATTCATTGGGGATGTATGGACTTATGGCGGCTATTATTATTGCTTTACATTGTCCATTTAGTAATGTCTTTCTACGTATCATGTTAGCTGATTTTTTTATCTACATGGTGAATGGTGATTTATGGTATTATGCAGAGTTGAGATTTACTCATTGAGAGTTGTTCCGAAACAGTTATCAGGAAAACCACAGGGATGGAATAGTGAGTGAGTCAACTAATCAATTTGTTCCCATGATTTGGATGTTACTATTAGTTTATATCTACCATCTTAATTGCATTTCTTATATAGAATTCTTATTCTATGTTGATGCACAAAATTCCACATATTTTTAATGAAAAAACGTTCATGTATATTATCATGTCGTATTTGCTACCACATAATTAAGCTTTTTGCAATCAACACAGAAAAAAATGCTTTTCTGATTTACATCAAGGCTTTTACAGGGGAGCATCTATGGCCTCGTTCTTATGGGCTCACTAATGGTCCATCCTTGACTGATTTACACAATATTCGCCCCGCTGATGTAAATGGTAAGGAAATCCCACTACTTAATCTTAGTAATTTACAAGTGAAGATTGCAATTTCAGTTTATGCTACATGTTTTCTGTCTTTCAGTCAATTCTTCAAGGGGAAACAAGTATTTTGGTGAATGCATGACTAGCTCGACCAAATGTTTGAGGCCAGCAAACAAAGAAGCTGCCTTGGACACTGAAACAGACAAGCAGAGGTGGGCACCACCTATGCAGGTAATCTTTCTTCTGTCATCCATTCTTTTCGTTTGTAATAGTCTTTTATTCAAACTAATCATAAATGATTGTTGATCATTTCATAATTTTGAAGGAGGCCTATCTGACTTGGCAGTTAGTTCTGTGATAAGTTAGTTAATATACATTTCATGTTATCCTTCTGCACTATTTTGGTTGAAGGCATATTGAATTATAGTTAAACTACACTGAACTCAGGTTAGAGGGGATATTGCAAGGGCATTAATGTACATGGCTGTCTGTTATGGGTTTCAACAACCGGGTCTTCGCCTCTCAGATACTCCAAGTGTTGGTATGTTTTTGGGGAGGAGTGCTATTTGACATACCAAATAATATGTATAACATACATATGTTTTGATCCAAGGGTGGGAAAAAGAAGTGTAAGTGATGGGGTAATGTCACATCAAAATCCAAAGGTGATGAAGTGGGTGAAAAATGTATGTAAGAGAAAATATATATAAAAATATCATTATTGGTTTTTGGGCTATTGAAGTTTTCATTCAAACTATCACATTTGGATTCTTGACCTGAAAACATAAGTTCCATGGGAGAATATATATATATATATGCTTTGCATGACTAGCTCTAATCCATAGCTATGTGAGGACTAATTGATGCCTTCAAGTGATGTGTTTGAGTGCAGAAAAGAGGGAGATGGGGCTGCTTTCCACGTTGTTGAAATGGAATGAAGCTGATCCACCTTCAAGGGAAGAGAAGTTGAGAAATGAAAGAATATGCAAACTCTATCAGCATAATCGGAATCCTTTTGTAGATCATCCTGAGTATGCCAATCTTATATGGAAGCAACTTGTTTCTTCAAGGCCTGGAATTCCACACAACCATAATAATGCTATCTCATCAAAGAAAAACTAGTCAAGAATAAGTGCCTTCCTCTTCCAATTTTAGTTGTATATGTATTTTTTAGACAACAATTTGTGTCTATCTGATTCTATTTAATTATTTTAGATAAAATATTATACAATAAAACTATATTGAATCTTATTCCTCAATTATTATCGACCGGCCTCAAAATAAAGTAGTTGAGTGTTGACACTCCTGTTTTATCACAACATTTTGATTTGTTTTATATATTAATGAAATGAATAAAGTATAGACAATAATGATTTAATTCTATATTACTTATGCATACATCATAAATTAATTTAATAAAAAAATTTTGCATATTAAAAGTTGAAAAATATAAATTTCTCCATTTATTCAAAAGCAAGAACAAAATATATTAATAAAGTAAAATCAGCATTTCTTTTCATCTGAAATTTCAACCTATGAAAAATAAAAATTGAAAATAAAGGCCTATTAAACTCCACTAAAAATCCTACCCAAAAAAAAAAAAAAAAACTCCACTAAAATTAAAATAAAATGCCAAATTCTAAAAAAAAAACAGAAAAAATAAATAAAAATAAAAATCGTGATCCTCCAAAAAAGGAATAGCATATTTCAATTCATTTCTTTCTGTCTGACTCTCCGTTTAGGGTTTTGCGATGCGAAGTTTAAATCCCTAGAACCCAAAATCCCATTTCACCCCGCTCTCGTCGTCTTCAACTCACCGCGCCCAATCTAGGGTTTCCTGCAACTCCATCCCCCGAAAATGGAGAGCGAGTCTGAATATCAATTGCAACGAGTGGGTCGGGCACTGATAAAGCAGCTAGCTTGCTGCAACAAAACCACCAGAGACAGATCCCTCCGCGTCCTCCTAAGGACGTGGCTCCCTTCTCTCCCCGACCACCTTCCCGACGACGACGCCAAAAAGCTCTGGAAGGGCCTCTTCTACTGCTTCTGGCACTCCGACAAGCCCCTTCCTCAGTCCCAACTCGCCCACTCCCTCTCCTCCCTCCTCCCCTCCCTCTCCCTCCCCCTCTCCCTACAGTACCTCTCCACCTTCCTCCTCACTATGCGCCGCGAGTGGCCCTCCATTGATGCCCTCCGTCTCGACAAGTTCTACCTCCTCATCCGCAGATTCGTCTCCTCCCTCTTCTCCCTTTTGAAAAAGCACTCATGGGACTTAGAAATCACGCGCCAGTACGTCGACGTTTTGGACAAGGGCACTTTCTCCGCTGAGGACAAGTTTCAGGGTAACGGCGTTAATTACCATGTTGCCACTGTGTTTCTAGAAGAGCTTAGGCCTTTCCTTCCGGTTAGGGCTGAGGTTCTCCAGGTTCTGTTTGAGCCCTTTTTTTCGGTCATGGGGAGGGTTCCCGATAAGGTTCTTTTGGGGAAGATTAAGTCTGGTCTGTTTGATGTGTTGTTAAGGAATGGGAAGATGTTGTTGGAGGTTAGGAAGAGTGGAGAGGAGCTTGGGTCTGAGGATGATGTTGTGGTGCTTGGGACTGTGCCTTTGGTTATGGGGTTTTCTGGTAGGTTTTTTGAGATTGGTTCTGATCCTGGGTGCTGCCAGGGAAATAGGAAGATGCTGTTTGGGCTACATGAGGAGTTTTCGAAGCTTGAGAAGGATACTGCCACTTCTGGGTTTGAGTTCTCAATTCCTGATGTTGTTGATCAGGAGGATGATGAAGAGGTGCCGATTTTGGTTCCCATTGGTAGAGGCATGGAGGTGGATGATTCTCAAGGAGAGGCTGCTGCTAATGGTAAGCTGCTGAAGAAGTGCAAGAAGGGTAAAAAGGATGAGGGTGTTGATGGTGGCAAGAAAAAGAAGAAGAAGAATAAGAAGGGCAATGCGGTTGAGTTGGCTGGTGGTGAGAAGGGTGATGATGAGAATGGGACTGAAAATGTAGCTTATGAGAATGGTGGTGATGTGAACGGTGAGCAGGTTAATGATGAGAGCAGTACTATACCGTTGAATGAAGCTGTGATTTTGAACCTCCAAAAGCAGTTCGAGATTGTTGCTGCCGAAGCAGGTATGGATGACGAAGTTGCAAGTGCCTGTGATAGTCCTGAAGCTACATCTACTGGAACAGTGTCTAAGAAGAGAAAGAGAACAAAGACTTTGAAAGGGAAGGCATCTCAGGATTCTGATTTGAATGGTGAAGATGCTGAAGATACTGCGGGTGCAAAGAGTGGGGAGAAGAGTGGAAAGAAGGTAAGATTTTCTATGAAAAATAACTTGATATGGAAGCCACACAATCCTTTACCTCCTCAGAGTTTGAGGTTGCCTCCCTCTGCTACACCCAGAGGAAGTGCCCTTAAAAAGGGTGTACCCCCAGGTCCCATCAGGGAGATGATGCCTCTTCCTACCAAAAAGCAAAGAGTGAAGAAGGCCCGCAAGGCAATAAAGGGTGTTGTACCGTCTGTCAAACGGCTGAAGAAATTGAAATCTCGCTCTGCATGATTTCCTTCACCCTGTTATTAGATGATGTTTCTGTGACTGATTAATTGTCTTGCTTTTTGTGTCTTTTTATTTTCAAATTCTTGAGAGTTAATTGTGATAATTGAGTTCTGGACCTAGTGAAAAGCAAATTGAGTTTGAGTTAAGACCATGCCCTCAAGTTTGCAACGTTGATTACTATGTAGTTTCATCTACTTCTCTCTGTCATGGCTTGCTATCATAATTTTTGGTTTCAATGAAATTATTTTAAATGCTTGGTGATGGAACTCTTTACCTTTTTGTTCTGTGGCTGAAAAATGTCTATCCAGAGTATATGTCTTCTCAGCACTTCCAGTCAGCAACCTGTTTCCAAATTCCTAGTTTTTAAGGCATGGGATCATCTTTATGATACTATCAAATCATATCTAGGCATCACCTGGTCATACTAGAAGAATATGAAAATTTCACTCATTTTCAAACTTTTTAACATTGTTGCCATGTTTATGCTCGCAATTATGCAACAGAGTAGATCTGGAGTTATTGAGCATACTGTATTCATTTTAGAATTTAGTATTCAAGAGTTTTATTGGTGCCAATATGAAATATGCTGATAGCAGCAAGAGGTTTTGTTTTCTTAGGGAATTGCACGAAGGCTTTGTGAATGAGTCTTGGATTAGTAGTGTCCTGCTTGCTGGTGTTTTGTTTGTACAGCGGATGAGAAATGGATAACTCTTTTTCAGTCATGTCTGTCTAGCATTCCCTTATACATCCTCTCATTCTTTCGTATACTTGTGGTTGTGGCTCAGGTAATAGAGAAACTTATGTGATCACTTTGTTAGAGGAGATTTGCTGTAAACCAAGAAAGGAAGGGGGATTGGGCCTTCCCTAATTTTGTTGTCTAACATTAAGGCATTGGCATCTAAGTGACTCTGGTGTTTTCTTCTACAACTCACCTCTTAATGGCATCAAGTCATTCAAATTTCAAAGTAAGTATGGT
Organism: Aeschynomene evenia; assembly: GCA_013621005.1. Lineage (NCBI taxonomy): Eukaryota > Viridiplantae > Streptophyta > Magnoliopsida > Fabales > Fabaceae > Aeschynomene > Aeschynomene evenia. The sequence goes on along the minus strand of CM024263.1, from coordinate 29,592,671 downwards.
CTGTCTAGATTTCAATGGGTGGGGACATCTTTCAGGGTTTACCTTCATCTAGTTCTCTTGCGTCTTTACACACAGGAGATGGATCTCCCATTAAATTTTGGGAAGACATTTGGGTTGGTATTGCTCCTTTTCCAGAGGAATTTTCCTTGGCTCCTTTTTTCTCCAGTACATAATTTTATGGTAATGAGGTTTGACCTTATGCCAACTATCCAAAACCCATCACCATTGACTCAACTTTAGGATATCTTTGTGAGTTTGGATTTTGAAAGGAAAGAGAAGGGAAGGAAGGCTGGTAGTTTGAAATCTTATGCATAATTCATCCATGTAGGATTTAGTTGTTCATTTTTCTTTTTGAACTTTGTGAGGATGTCTCATCCTATATGGTACTCTACACCCCCCCCCACCCCACCCCCCCCCCCCCCCCCATATGATATTCATCCATGACAATTTCATCCCAATTTTTGCGCCAAAGCCATACACATAAATAGAGAGAGGTTGAGAATGATGGTTCATTGTTTTGGTGTTATTTGAATGATACCCTGCTGCTTCTGATGATTAACAGGGAAGTCGATAGGATCTATCCGAAAAGGGTGAAGTGCTGGTTCCTTGGTGGTCATCATCAACCCAATTACATCTGCCGAGGTGTTAGGAACTCTAGGGCACTTGGATGTGCGATACTTCAGCCTCTTGGTGAAATTTTGACATCTTGTGTGATACTTTTTGCTTAGGGTGTTAATGTCGGTGTGCTATTTTGCTGATGCTTCTGAAGTCTTATGTCTGTGTACACAATAAAATTAGGCCCTCCGTAGAGTTTCCGATCTAGAAAGTCACTTTGGTCTTCTATGTTTTATTCGGCAGAATTTGGTTTTATCAAAGCGTAATGTATATCTCAATTTCCCTTTAGTATATAAACTTGTTCTTATTTGGTAAGGTTGATTTCTTCCGTTCCCATAAAGTATTTCCTCTTCCTATGTGACTTAATGGAATGGTCAGCTGAGCACATAGGTCACTATCGAATGATGAATCAAATTAGTTTCTTGTGGTGATGCCTATTGTTTTCTATTTTTCTCTTTTCCCTCTGCCTTGAAAAAAAGTCGATTTTTTAGACCTGTGATCACGACCCATTATTGCGTTCTGGTGCATGGTTCCTCACCAAATATCCGCAGAGTGAGAAGAGCAAAGTGAAGTTTTATAAACAGCGAAGTTAATCGACGTATTCATATTTGTATTCAAACATTCAAAATAGGTGTCCAGAATATAAATATTAAACTCCACTAGAATATAAATATGGACTTTTACTGACCGAGCAAGAATATAATATGATCTCATATTCTGTTATTCTACAATATGTATGTTTATTGTTCTAATAGTTTTATTTGACCTCTGATTTTAGAAGAAGAAAACACAACCTTAATACATTAGTCCACAATATCTTCCTTAAAAAATTTTGACACTTTGAAACAAATTTATTAATAACCAAAAATACAACGAATCTCATTTTCAGATAGTGGAATGCCTAATAAAGTATATATAAACCGAGGATCCTACTATTTCTTATTTAATTTATACAAGACATTGAAAAAGGAATTAACTTTATATGTTCTAAGGATTTTATATATATTATGGAAGGAGTTTCTGTTGTTGTTCATGCGATTGTGCATTCAGGAGGGAGCCCCTGTGGGAAACGCTTGGTATCAGTGCAGTAATTGTAAATCATATAGTTCTTCTGCACCCACTGAATCCTAGCTTGCCCTGTAGAATCAAGTGATTGGGTCAGCCATGATTGGTCTTCTTGAGAAGTGGTGGAACAAGATGAGCCTGAAGAAGTCCAAACACAGGCTTGTGCATTGAAGTTTCTGTATGAGGCTGTGAATGGTGCCTGGCTCCAATCTGTCTTCACAAGACCACCCCTTGTGGCCCAATCATCTGCATTCCACAGGCTCGAGTATATCCTCATCGCTTGCTTCTTAGGGAAAGCTACGCCCTTTGATTCCAAGTTCTTGAATTCCCTTATTGGTGTGCCGTCCACAGAGAATCTGTGCATACACATCAAAGGTCAATTTAATTAATTAATCAACTATATATGATGTTAACATATTGAAAAATGAAAATGATTGATTTCACTTTTTCTGCCACTGATTTTTTATTTTATTTTATTTTTTTTCAATTTGCTGCTATGTTCAATTAATGAAGTAGGCCTAGTGAACAAGAGAGAAAAGAGGTTAAGCATATACATGATGCTCTGAGGATTCCAGAGAAGGGAATAAGTGTGGAAGTCCTTGGTGGGATCGAACCACAGATAGAATTGCTGTTCTCTGTTTCCTTTTCCTTGTGTGAACACATTGGTGTGGAGGATATAAGGATCACCACTCAAGTTTCCCAGAAATTCAAAGTCTATTTCATCATGAGTATCACCAAGTGAAGAAAGCTGCATGCACCAAACACACATATAGTCAGTATATGTTTGGCTTAATTTCATTTCATGTTGAAATTAATTAAACATGCAAATAAATGACACTTACATAATAGGCTGTGACAGTTCCTGCAGAGTTGCCAGGCACAAGCTTTAGCTGCATGTCAATTTTTCCAAACAAGTACTCATTCTTGGAACGGAAGCCAGAGCCAGAGGGCTTGTCTAGAGACAGAGTTAGAAGCTGTCCATTGTTAAGGATTTTAGCACGACCATCACCCCATGTTATCTCAAAGTCTTGGTTGAAGTCACCTGCTGATGCTGCCACCACAAAGCCTATAATAATTATTAGGACAACACAACAATTCAGTACCTTACTCCCCATTTTCATGATAAATAATGTATATGTATGTTGTGGTTTTGGTTTTAGTGGACTTGGTTGGGAAATAGGAAGCAGTTGAAGAATAGAGAGAAAAAGGAGAGGGGGACAAAAGAAGCCAAGAGGGGAGAGTATTTGGTGAAGAGTGAGATGCATGCAAAATTTAAGCTGTGAGAGTATATATAGGGCAGGGGAGGAGCATGCACAATTTTGTATTAATAATGAATTGGGGAAGTGGTTGGGAAGAAATTACAAGCGTTTAGAATGTGAAGGGAGAAGAAGTGGGGTTGAGTTGACTTGGCTTTTGTGCAGGGAGGGAGGACCCTATGCCAGCTAATAACATTAGGGATTGTATGTAAATTGTAATAGTATATCCTATCCTAGTGTTCCAGAATTGTATGATATGGGGCCTTTCAGAACAAAGATTTTTCCAAGCACTTTAAAATAGAATATATTATTGTCTTTCTTTCACCCTTCAAATCAGATGGCAGCTGTATGGGTTATACCAGTCTCCTTTGGCTACTTGATCGAGTTTCGTTTTTATATGTGGTGGACAAATTACTGATTTACTGTGTGTTATTATTAACATCAATGTTATTTGTTGGAGGGTGAGAAATTGTGTCATCCAATTCATCTCATTGTTTTGTCCAATCAGTATTTTTCTTTTCATAATCTACTTTGGTGATATCTCACCTTAATTATATGTACTTATAGAGTATGTGTCTTCATTAATTTGTACCTTTTCCTCTAGCTTGGGGCACCTTAATTAACAATATTGCTTGACTTACAAATACGTCCAACTTATATCCAATGTATGTTATCTATGATATAAGATGTGTGCTATACGTATATGTGCTATACGTATAACACACATTCTGTAACATGAATAGTACACGTTTGATACAAGTTGGACGTATTTCTATTGTACGTCAAATATTATTGCTTAATTAATTGTAAACACCTTTCTGGCTAATGTCAAACATGCTTTTATTAGTTGCGAGACTAGTAAATGCATCTTAAAACTGGAACACACTCAGAATAGTTAATGACCATAATTACTTCTGAATACATATATACAATGATGCATTATATATAGAGAGTATGACCTTTTGGGATAGAATTTTCCAGTAATTGTTGATTAATAATGTGAAATTGATAATGGAACAGATAGGTCACTTACTAACCCTCATGAGGGAATTAAACAATAATGGCTTCAAAAGTTGTCTTGGTATTATGTATTATGTCATCTAAATTGAAAAATAAGTGGTATATATAAGGGGAAGTCTCAAGCTATATAAAAAACAAAGGTCTTTTTAAGATGGAAGGTTTCAATGTATACAAGTGTTGTCTCTGGATATTTATATCTATATTAATATTACGGGTATAAAAGGAATCAATCATGAATCACCGGCTAATTTGGACTTAGGGGGTTCATATATTTGTATCTATATTAATAGAGTTATAGAGAAATTATATTAACAAAGAAATACTTTTTTATATCACAAAATTAATCAATATGAGTCACTATATATAATAATTTAACTTTTTAAAACTATTAATTTAATTTTTAATATTATATGTAACATTTTAAAAGTTGAATCATTACATATCATGATTAATAGTAACTAATTTTGTGATGTAAGATACAAAATTACGTTTATTTTCAAACAACTATGTCGACCTCTGCCGCCCACCACTGGCTGCCACCGCAGGGCACAGGCCCGTTGGCCCATTGTTGGCCGCTGTCAAACCATCTCTTTGGTGAAAAATAATTATGTCTGGTAAAATTATTTTGAGTCTTGTTCATTATTTTTATCAAATAAAATATAACATTTTTTGTGTGTGTCTATGAATAAATTTATAAAACAAGTTATTAAGGGGAAGGTAGGGAAATTAGATGTTACGTGTTTCATGGTATCAGCTTTGTCCTAATCGCCGGTCAAATGTTGCTTTCGTGCAATGCTGGTTCTTAACAAAGTACTGCTTTATTCCTCTCCATTTATGACAAGTGTTGTTGTATCGCACACTCTTTCCTACCTTAGACCTTAGACCATTTCCTTCTTCTGCCTGGTGTTGTGAGTTGCGACTTTTATCAAGGAGCCTCTTCTTACTTTCTTCATTTTATTTTTTGTGTCATAAGTACCATGGACAATGTCACAAATGGAGACACATAATCTATACAAAATTGTTTAATTTTAGAGACATATAAGGAAATAGTTGAGACAAAACTTTTATATCTTTTATAATTCTGAAAAAAGAGGACAGTAAAAATAAAACACCGAAACAAAAAGTTTTTTTGAATATTATGCTTTGTCTTTATCCCTACAATCAAAATTAAGAGTTAAGAGTAAGATGGAAGATTTCAAATTTCAAAGTTCCCCAATATCATATATGAGTGTATTATAATTGTATCGCACATAATTTAGGTTTCTATAAGCTACTTACTTTAGAGCTATTTTTCACACGAATAATATCACCATTGGAATGACCTACTTTCTTTAAATTTTTCCACAAATTAATATAAGAGAATAAACATGCATTAAAATTGAATAGAATTCTCGGTTTGAGAACAATAACAGAAGAAGAAAGAATCTATTGCTTTATGGCTTCTTATGTATTTTTCTTGATCATCGTCACCTCAAACCAAAAAAGTTCATTTCATATGAAAGAGAATTCGAATCATATAGTAAAATGTGCATTAGAAAATAATAAAAAAAAATAAAATTGGTGGTGTGATTTGAGAGGCATCGAATTTCTAGAAAAAATGGGGGGCAGTATTAGGTATTGGGACACCAAGGGCAGGACCACACGGGAAGAAGTGGTTGCAATGAAAAGTTGCACCAGATTCTCACCAAAGGTTGTTTCTTTCGTGCCCCTAACTTACTTATAACAATCATGCTATTGCTTGCTGTAAACCAGTTGTAATTATTTTCTTCTAATCTTATCCTTAATGTTCCTTCTTCACAGCATACATCACTCACACTCACAAATAAAAAATGTATTAGCATTTGATTGGACATTAACTTATTTAAATCCTTATCAAGAAATAATTTTGATTAATTATTAATTTAAAGATAAGTTATTTAATATTTAAATATATAATAGTAAAATTTAGAAAATTACTTCAAAAAAGGTAAGATATTTTAATTTTTAAAAAAATACTAAAATAATTTTATGAGAAAAAATAAGTTATATTACTAAATAGAAAGATTATGATTTTTTTTTATCTAACAAAGTTAAAGAAATCAGACCAATATACTACTATTAATCTATTACCTTTTCATCATTGAAATAGTCATTATTTTTAATTTACCATACTCACACTGTCACATATCATGACCAATCTCATGCTAATTAAGTACTATGTTTTTAATAGATTAATTATCCACCCACCAATTAAGAATTGAGCAGAATTTACAGCAGGGCGAAGCTTCACGTTTTTAAATGTTCAGTAAATGACTCAATGCACATCAATTTTACATTGTAACAATGACTTTATTTGGAAAGAAATATTCGAATTTGGAATCCCCCTCTTATTTCTTAGTAGCAAGTTGGGGTCGGCTAAAATTGTTTCTGCCAATAAATGTACTTTAAAGAAAAGAGGGTGAAAATAAAAAAGAGTCACATCATTGATACAATCATTTATTTATATGTTGGTGTTGACGTCGTCATTGGTTGCTATCAGTAATAAGGCTGTCTTCCATTAAGATTTATCATTTAAGAGTGCTCATGGTTTTACAGCACAAAGAAACCCCACTTAATTAACTAAGACATGACAAATTATTGAAATAAAGCGATAAGAACGCTAATCTTTGGCTACTTAATTTATAAAATATCTAAGCTATGTTCAACTTTGGTGGTGGAGATTTATTCTTTAACTTTTATGTTAGTTTGGGATCCCTAGTTATTTGCAACATAGGTTTGGCTATTCCCTCAATAATAGCCTATCGGAATTAATCTCACATTCTGCTTTGTTTTGAAAAATTGGATAAAAACAACACGAATTAGCTTTTTTCCCTCTCTTTTTTATTTGTATTGATATGGATAGATAAATGCTTGGGACACAATAAAAAATCAGTCAAAACAACTAATAAAGTCCATTTAACACTTTATGATCCAAATAACTCTTTTAATCATGAGTATATTTTTAATGAGTTAGGTGATTGTGGTCCAATTATTAGCTGTTTTGACTGATTTTTTATTGTACCTCTAACAATGCTCATATAGGTGTAAGTGATGTACAACTGTTACATTTAGATGTCTCTTTAGTTTTACAACTGAATGGATAAGCATGGAAATCAATATGCTTAGTGACAAAAATATAATAGTAATCTCGAATGGGTGATACAAGTTAATTAAAGTAATTAAGTGTAACAATCAACATTAAACTATTCTAGAACTTGGATGAATAAGGTTAAAAAAAAAAATTACATACGATATATGTCATGTGTGGTTTCGATTAGTTATTAGTAGCTTGGATATTTTCTTCATCATTTTGATCTATTGGTGAGTTGAATCGGATATGCTTGTTCTTAAAAGTTGTTTGGTGAGGGGTCACTTCTAGACTTCAGTTCATCTTTATCTTTGCCAACAGTATTTTTTTAGACACTAGACTAGGTTCACATAAGCTTAGCATAAATGTGACCTAATTATTGTTCGAGTCAAAGCATGCACAAATATTATATATACTCACGAATTATATTAGGCATATGGTGAAATTCTATCCTCAATGATTGTTTTAAAAAATTAAAAGCAATCCACTTCAACCATCCAAATCCAATCATCGTCCACTTCCAAAGTAGTGTTCTTCTTCTTTATTTGCTTGGGTCTAGTTAATGAATGGTCCCTAACATATATAATGTTCCTCGTCTTGCTTAGATTAATATTTATGACAATTATTGTACATGTTAATGATGATAAGGATAAAAACAAGGGAAAAAAGGGAAGTGGGTAGGGAGGAATTCTTTTGTAACCTATAAGAAGTTTCTTATTTTTAAATTCAAATCCTATATAAATGAAGGACGTCCCGGTGCACGAGGCTCGCAATAGGTGGAGTTTGAAAGAGTAAATATACACAATTTTACCTATGTTTTGTGAATAAATTGTTTTCAGAATTTGAACCTATAACCTCAAAGGTTACAAGACAACACCCCGTTGCATTAAGGCCCACCCTCTCAAATCCGTATATAAATAATTAAATTATTTTTTGTATAAAAAAGTGTATGATCCGAAAGGAAGAAACATACACAAGAGCGGCTGCATGCGAATTAAAACTCTTTTGTTAAACTATTTCCTATTAAATCAAAAAGCTTTATCAAAAAAGAAAATACTCCCTCCGTTTTTTTTTATTGTTCAATTTAGAGATGCGTGCATTTTTTTTAATTGTCCATTTCAAATTTTAAGACAACATTTATTATTTTTTTCCACTCTTATCCTTATTTAATACTCACTATCTTTATTAATTGAGGAGAAATAATAACAAAGAACTAAATGGTAATTTAGTAAAATATATACATTTTGTTAACTTTAATACTCTATCAATCATTATCTAAATTCCTGTGCACATTTAAAATTGGACAATTAAAAAAAATACGGAGGGAGTAAAAAGAAAAAAACTATTGTTGGTACTGATTTGGAGTCACTTGGTACTATGAGGCACTCCAATTATTGTCCATAACCACAATTATGCATCATTGTTTCGTGCTGATTAAATGATCCAGCTTCAAATCTTGAAAAAAGAAGGGTAAAAACAAATACATATTGAAAAACGTGTTTTTTCTTCCCTACACTATAAATTGGATCATGACAAATGACGCGATTGGCTTAAATGAGTGTTATTGTAGAATGTGTGTCTGTATGCGATTGGATTAGTACAAAACCAACATCATACTACCACTAACATTTCACATTGAAAACGAAGGTTTTATTTTTATTTTCATATATAATATGTTCGAAAAATTATATCATAGGAGTGAAAAGGCCGGGCTTTATAACAATCCCACAGATCAACCATTTTGAGTAGACATGTTTGGCCCAAAACTAGTGAGGGAACCACAAAAAATGTGGAACCCTATTCGACCCAAAACTAGCTCTACTCATACTCATTGAGATGGCCGAACACCAATTTGTTTATTTATTTAGTTATTATTTGTTCATATTCATTCACAATTAATTTACGATCAAAGAGAGAAAGACAAAAATGAAATTGGATCTTTGTATTAGACCGTATCTGTATGTGTCCCTTTAACTTTAATTGGATCCTACATACGACAGTATTAACATTGTTCCCATCAATTCTATGGGACATCCTTGGAACAATTCTCCCATCTCTCCAAGTTTATTTTTTGGGTTTTCAATGTAACAATTGACAACAACAAAGATATACAAATGCAAGCTGAAAATAAAAAATCGGAAAAAGCTAAGATTATAACTCTTATATTCGGCCATGGCAATATTGAGATGACCAAGCCTTTCCAACTTCAACTTCAACCAGAATGCCTCGAATACTATTCCAATTTCCAAGGTTTTCATTTTTCTCAGCTTGTCTTTTCCACTCTAAGCTCAACAGTATAACAATCGAGAATTCAACTCCATGCATTCATTTTGTGTTTTGAATTAAGGTTACTATTTATATTTGTATATGCCTAAACAGATTAGGTATCCATTTGGTAACTCTGAAAATCAAGGCATTGGAAAATAATCTGTAAATAATCAGGTGTCTTTTTATAGCTTTTATCAGATTTATTTTCATACTACTATTTTGAGTCATGTTCAAACATGTTTCATGGCAGAGTCGATCTTGTGACTGATTATTGCAGATCAGAGAATCCTGCATCATCCTCCTCTATGGCATTACAGAGCTCCTCGTCCTGGAGTTCTGGAGCATTGTTCTTTCTCCTTGGAGGGATAGTACTAGTGCTCATCCTATTGCTGATCCTTGTGTTCATATATTGGATTCGTGTTAAACAGCATGCAGAGACAAATGAAAAGGAAAAGGAAGCTCCCAATAGCCCTCAACAAGGTAATTATATATTCAGTACCACTTTAATTATCTAATATGATTGCATTTGCATCATATATTATTTCACTATTTCTGATATTTGTGCTTGCTATATTTTCCAGTTGATAAGTATAATGAATCAATAGAGGTGGCGAAGATGATAGTTCCACCCCAACAACAACGAGGTAGTTTATGAAAGCATAAAAATTTCTAACTCAACACACACTATCCACTAAGATTTGTGATCAAGTGTCTATATATGTATGCATATGCAAATGCAGGATCCATGGAGTTCATTAGTGGGAACCTTCGCACAATTAGCTACTTTGATTTCCAGACAATTAGAAGGGCTACCAAGAATTTTCATCGAAAAAATCTTCTTGGAGCTGGTGGATTTGGACCTGTCTATCAGGTATATCTAATGACTTTTCTTCCTTGGTAGAGAGAATTTGGTTGTGAAAACATGATCTCTATCTCTTAATTAATTATGATGCATCCCCATGTTATGTCATGTGAATTAACAATAACAATAATAATATCTAAACTGCATGCTGTGTTGTAAGTTTTAACAGGGAAAGTTGGCAGATGGAAGGCTAGTAGCTGTTAAACAACTGTCTCTAGAGAAATCCCAACAAGGGGAAAGAGAATTTCTGGCAGAGGTGAGATTGATCACAAGCATCCAACACAAAAATCTTGTTCGCCTTCTTGGATGTTGCACAGATGGCTCTCAAAGGATACTTGTTTATGAGTTCATGAAGAATAGAAGTTTGGACCTCATAATCTATGGTATCCCTTATAACTTTATGACCATCCTGGTTATTAATATGTTAATGATGAAGTTCATTCAGATTCTATGCTTGTCAATGGCTGGTGAATATTTGAAATAACTCTGGTAGTAGTTTTAACAAAAGAGTTGCTATTTTGATGTTCCTTTGATCAGGAAAAAGTGATCAATTCCTAAATTGGAGCACCAGGTTCCAAATTATTCTTGGGGTAGCAAGGGGATTGCAATACCTCCATGAGGATTCACATTTAAGAATTGTTCACAGAGATATCAAAGCAAGCAACATTCTCCTTGATGAAAAGTTTCAGCCTAGGATTGGAGACTTTGGGCTAGCTAGGTTCTTCCCTGAGGACCAAGCTTATCTTAGCACTCAGTTTGCTGGAACATTGTAAGTCCCCCCTTTACTCAAATGGTACTCTTCAAAAAGCATCAATCAGTGGTCAAATGAAAATTTCCTATACAAAAAGTACTTTTCTTCTGTGCCCTCAAATGGTTGCCTTATGTAGGCTTTTTGATGTTCCTAATGTGTAAATTGTCTTATCACTGCTTGCCAAAATGTGACTGTCATTTTTCTGTAGTCATGTATTGTTTTGATGTTCTTTCTTGTCATTTTTTGGGGCAGAGGTTATACAGCTCCTGAATATGCTCTTAGAGGAGAGTTGTCAGAAAAGGCTGACATCTATAGTTTTGGAGTTCTTGTGCTTGAAATAATCAGTTGCAGGGAAAACACAGATCTTACTTTACCATCAGAAATGCAGTACTTACCTGAATATGTATGTAAAGTTCTCACCTTTCTACTAAGATTTGAATAATTATTGATACCATTTTTAGCTTGGAGATGTTTTGATATGCTTGTGTAAAATCTTGATTATAGGCATGGAAACTTTATGAGAGGTCAATGGTGATGAATCTTGTGGATCCAAAGTTGAGAGAACATGGATTTGTGGAAAAGGATGTTATGCAAGCATTCCATGTGGCCTTCTTATGCCTTCAGCCTCATGCAGATTTGAGGCCTGCCATGTCAGAGATTGTGGCATTGTTGACATTCAAAATTGAAATGGTTTCAACACCAATGAGGCCAGCATTCCTTGATAGGAGGCGCAAAAACCATGATGAGGAGAACAACTCTTGGGAAGCCATATCCGAGACCTTCTCAACTCCAAAAGCAAGTGATTCTAATGCTAATGTGTTCTAAAGAAAGGTTTAGAGGTTTGAACGTTCGGCTATAAAGTCTGGATTTTCTTTGCTTTAGGCATATATCCTCGGTAGTTATGTATATAGAGTTATGCTATTTTTATATAAGTTCTATGAAATATAGTACAGAATTACAGATTCACACTTTATTTATGTTTAGATGAAAGGTCGTTTCTACCTAATTGGGACTCACATTTTTTAATAGGACGAGGAAAGATTGATTGATCAGTCCAAAAATTAAGTCCTTAATAATACTATATATACAATTTGCAGTTCTTTCTTTTTTACCACCATATGAAAAATAAATTATTTGTGAACATCAATATATGAAAGTATGAGGTAAGAGGTGATTATATAGAGATCAGAAAAGTAATTTTAAAATATTGTAACATAATAATCTTTTTTGTTTTGAAATTTTCTAAGAAGAGATTTTCAGAGTTCAAGGTATAACTATTATTTGTTTTTTTTATTTCCATAGACGAATAGAAGATGTAGAACATAGATAAACATAGGGATTAAGATTAATAAATAAATAAATAAAGTGGGCTGGACTGATAGTTGATAGCGATTTGGGAAAGCAACCATTGTCATCATCCTCTCTACTTCTCTCGCTTTTCGAAAGAGCAACGAATTTCACTGAACAGCTTGCTTCTTCTTCCTCCCACAAGAACTGTTCCAATGTCTCTACGCTTTTCTTCATCTCACTGTTCTTTCTCTCCGTCTTCATCTTCAGAATCTTTCCCTTCACACAGATCTCGCCCTCCACCATTCTACTCTACCTATCTGGCTATCTCTATCCCCGATAATAACACTATCACCCAAACCCAACAACAACAACCCTTAGAACCCGCAGAACCGTAGCCCGCCACCGTGCCCACCGACACCGACACCTCCGTCGATGACGATGTAGGCATTCAAGCAGCTTCTTTTACCAAAGCGGTGGTTGATAACGCTTATGCTGATGCTAATGATGGCAATGGTGATGTAGCGCTGAAGCAGCAGCAGTTAGAGTGCGATTTGTACAGGGGAACGTGAGTGAAAGACGAGGATTACCCGATTTATCAACCGGGTTATTGCCCTTACGTAGCAGAGGCTTATGACTGCCAAATTAATGGAAGAAACGATTCCGAGTACACCAAATGGCGCTTGAAGCCCGACGGCTGTGATCTTCCCAGGTATCTATCCAATTTCCTTCTCTTTTTTTGTTAGGTCAAACTATCCAATTTCCTTAAATCAATTCCTTTACTTCCATGCTACATTGGGGCTTCACTGTGTCAATTTCCAGCAATTAAAATGTAGTGATGTTTTGTATGTGATAGGCATTGATTCCAGAATGTATGATAGGGATTTTAGTTACTTTGGTTGTTCCACGTATTTGTGGACTTATTAAATCACCAATTCATCATGAATGATTTGAAACTCTTGGGAGTGGTGTGCTTTTTTGTTCATTATTTCCACATTTCATTGTAAAGAAGTATTCATTGCTAATTCCAGAAGATGTGCTCTTTCTTTGGTAGATGAGAGGTGCAAAAATCAAATTTGGATCTTTCTATTGGACGGCATCTTTATGTGTCCCTTTAGCTTTAATTGGATCGTATGACAATATTTACATTGTTCCGATTAATTCTATAGGACACCCTTGGAATAATTCTCCCATCTCTCCCAAGTTTAATTTTTGGTTTTTCAATGTAACAAATTGACAACAGCAACAAAAAAGAAATAAAAATGAAAACTGAAAAAAAAAATAGTCGGAAAATGGTTGTTTTTGCCAGTTGTTGAATGAACTTTGTAAGTTGTAACTCTTATAAATGGCCATGGCAATATTGAGTTGACCAAGTCTTTCCAACTTCAACTTCAACCAGAATGCCTCAAATACTATTCCAAGGTTTTATATTTTTATCAGATTGTTTTTTCCACTCTAGGCTTCATAGTGTAAGGATCGAGAATTCAATTCCATGCATTGTGTGCACCATTCATTTTGAGTTTTGAATTGGGGTTACTATGGTACAGGCCTAAACAAGCTAAGTATCCATTTGGTAACTCTCTGAAAATCGAGGTGTTGGTAAATAACATGTAAATAAGGGATCTTTTATAGCTTTTACAGATTTTTTTCATACTATTATTTTGAATCATGTTCAAACAGGTTTCATGGCAGAGTCTTGTGGCTGATTGCAGAGAATCTGATGCAGGTGCAAAATATAATTAGTAAGTTAAGTGTGTTGAAGAATTGTATCAAGGGAATAAAAGTCCCACAATGCTTAGGTTAAATAACTTATCCCTTAGAAGTCCCACATTGCTTAGTTTTCAAAGGTATCCCCTTAGTACTAGTATAAATAACCCCATATCTTTGTTTGACAATTTGAATTGAATGGCTACTTGCTTCAAATTAAGTGTATGCTTATTTCCTCTAAGCTCTTATTAAAGAGTAAGAGGTCTAGTTAAATTTCCTTGGCTTGGCCAACCAAGGTAGTTTAATTGGCTTTTTTCACTGTAGTGAAGTTATTACCCTTTCCACTGTTGGTCTCTGTATCCTCCTCTATGGCATTACGAGCATTGTTCTTTGTCCTTGGAGGGATAGTAGTGCTCATCACATTGCTGTTTCTTGTGTTCGTATATTGGATTCGTATTAAACAGCATTCAGAGGTGAATAAAAAGGAAAAGGAAGCTCCAACTAGCCAACAAAAAGGTAATAATATATTTAGTACCAATTTGATTATCTATATGGTTGCCTTTGCATCAATAATAGTATTTCTGATATTGGTGCTTGGTATTTTCAAGTTGAGGAATATAATGAATCATTAGAGGTGGTGAAGATGGTAGCTCCAACCCAACAACAAAGAGGTAGGTTTAATGAAAGCACAAAAATTTCTGACTTGACACACACTATCACTTAAGACTTGTGATTAAATCTCTCTATATATATATGCATATGCAAAATACAGGATCCATGGGGTTCATTAGTGGCAATCTTCGGATAATTAGCTACTTTGATTTCCAGACAATGAGAAGGGCCACATTGAATTTTCATCAAAAAAATCTTCTTGGAACTGGTGGATTTGGACCTGTCTATCAGGTATGGGTACTAAATTTAATGACTTCTCTTCCTTCATAGAGAGAATTTGGTTTTGAAAACATGATCTCTCTTAATTAATTATGATGCATCCCCATTTCATGTCATGTATATTAACACAAATATCTAAACTGCATGCTGTGTTTTAAGTCTTAACAGGGAAAATTGGAAGATGGAAGGCTAGTTGCTGTTAAACAACTGTCTCTTGAGCAATCCCAGCAAGGAGATAAAGAATTTCTGGCAGAGGTGAGATTGATCACAAGCATCCAACACAGAAATCTTGTGCGCCTTCTTGGATGTTGCACAGATGGCTCTCAAAGGATACTTGTTTATGAGTTCATGAAGAACAGAAGTTTGGATCTTATAATATATGGTATCCCTTATGATTTTATAACCATTCACCATCATGTTTATTAATAATATGTTAATGAAGTTCATTTTTATTCTATGCTTGTTAATGACTGATGAATATTTGAAATAACTCTGCTAATAGTTTTAACAAAAGAATTGCTATTTTGATTTTCCTTTGATCAGGAAAAAGTGATCAATTTCTGAACTGGAGCACTAGGTTCCAAATTATTCTTGGAGTAGCACGGGGATTGCAATACCTCCATGAGGGTTCACATTTAAGAATTATTCACAGAGATATCAAAGCAAGCAACATTCTCCTTGATGAAAAGTTTCAGCCTAGGATTGGAGACTTTGGGTTAGCTAGGTTCTTCCCTGAAGACCAAGCTTATCTTAGCACTCAGTTTGCTGGAACATTGTAAGTCCCTTTATTCAAATGGTACTCTTCAACATGGTTATCAAATCAGGATACGAATCATAATTCGGAAATAATCGAATCATGATTCGAATCGTGAATCGTAAGATTCATAATCATAGATAAAAATGAGCATAATTATATATTTTATGTATAGAAACATAAAAAATCATATGGTCATATGCTCATATTTCTTTATTTTCTAAGTCATAGGAGCAATATAATGTAACTATATGAAATTTGGAACTTTATTTTTAGAATAATGAAAATAGAACAATCGAATAACTAAATAAAACACATACATGTTCATTTTAGATACACTACATGATTCGGACTGTATTGTTGGCCTAACGATTCAAATAGTGAATTGTAAGATACTAACTACAATGCTCTTAAAAAAGCATCAATCAGTGGTCAAATGAAAATTTCCTATATGAAAAGTACTTTTCTGTGCCCTCAATTGGTTGCCCTAAGTAGTCTTTTTGATTTTCCTAATGTGTAAGTTGTCTTATCAATGCTTACCAAAATGTGACTGTCAATTTTCTATAGTCATGTATTGTTTTGATGTTCTTTCTTGTCATTTTTTGGGGCAGGGGTTATACAGCTCCTGAATATGCTCTTAGAGGAGAGTTGTCAGAAAAGGCTGACATCTATAGTTTTGGAGTTCTTGTGCTTGAAATAATCAGTTGCAGGAAAAACACAGATCTTACTTTACCATCAGAAATGCAGTACTTACCTGAATATGTATGTAAAGTTCTCACCTTGCTACTAAGATTTGAATTATTATTGATACTACTTTTAGCTTGGAGATGTTTTGATATGCTTGTGTAAAATCTTCATTATAGGCATGGAAACTTTATGAGAGGTCAATGGTGATGAATCTTGTGGATCCAAAGTTGAGAGAACATGGATTTGTGGAAAAGGATGTTATGCAAGCATTCCATGTGGCCTTCTTATGCCTTCAGCCTCATGCAGATTTGAGGCCTGCCATGTCAGAGATCGTAGCATTGTTGACATTCAAAATTGAAATGGTTTCAACACCAATGAGGCCAGCATTCCTTGATAGGAGGCGCAAAAACCATGATGAGGAGAACAACCCTTGGGAAGCCATATCCTAGACTTTCTCAACTCCAAAAGCAAGTGATTCTAATGCACCAGTACCTAAAGGCCAACGGTCCAATTTTTCTATCAAACTAGAAGCTATGTCCTTAAAGAAAGAAAGAAAGGGTTAGAGGTTTGAAGGTTCAGCTATGAAGTATGGATTTTTTTTCTTTGCATAACTCATGTATATAGAGTTGTGTTATTTGTACATTTAGTTGTACGGAATATGGTGCAGACTCACATATCATCTACTATTGGAATAAGTGTAGTCCCTACTTAAATGGGGCTCACTCCCTAAGCAATAGTGGATGAAATGCAACTCTTTAGAGTGTCTCATACAACTTTTATAGACACACTTAACAATTATCACACCTGCATGAATTCTACAGTACAGGAAAATATGTATCCTAAAACCTAACAATTAGAGGAGAGTTCTGTGAATTTTTTGCTGCAAGGTTCATAATAAGTGCTACTCAAATTAGCCTTAAGGGGTCATCATATATAAGGACAAATAGAAGCCTTCACTTTGAGTGAGCTCTATGTAGTGATGACTCTGGTGAGTTGGTAGTACATAAACTATCAGTACCTACCAGCCATGTCTATACCTTCCAAGCTTCATGTCTGTACCTTATTTATGTCCATAAAAAGTGTATCAATTTTTATCAAAACTAAGATTTGACTTTGGTTTATTATGACATGAAACTGATAAGGTGTATCAACCTCACTTCAATGGATTTAAATCCTATGACTTAGTTACAAATAAGTACAACAGTGAAAATTGAAAAACAATGATTTTCCAAATCATTCGCTGATCCTAGAAAAAAAGGAACAGGAAATCATTCCCTCCTATTCACTCATTACACCACATTATTAGTATTTTCTTTTCCTTGCACCTTTCATAGCACGATTATCAAGATTACACAGTGAGAAAGACAAAGATAGAATGTAGAATGAATGAGAGTAAGAAATAAAGAAATTTTCTCTGACCATTTTGACTTTTTACCTTTCCTTCATGCCATTGGTAGAAAGGGCATACAATATTAATAAATAATATTAAGTAAACACTCACAAAACATCAGAGCCTCGAGATTATACAAGGTGTGAAAGTGACTGTAAACAAGAATGGAAAAGCACCATGGTTTATGTCAAAAAGGAGCTTTTGGTATGATACAAACAGGCGAGACAGACAAAAGCAAAACGGTATCGTGTGTGTTACTGTAAAAGCCTTCGAATTTAATACTGCATGGCAGATGAAATAAACCAATGGCCACAGGCACCCCATTCAATTCAATTCTCTCCTCCGACAATCATTCAATGCCGTTTCTTGATTAGCAATTAGCAATTAGCAATGCAGGTTATGTATGGATCAATATCACAACCACCTTATTTCTCTGTTTTATCAATCACCCACCAAAATATATGCTATGCTAAATTGCTAACACCTCCTCTTACTTCTTTTATGTCATTTTCTCTTAATTCTGTTTTATTTCACACCATTAAAAAGAAAAAAAGGCAATTGGTATTTGGCCTTTACCCAGCAGAGCTTGAACACACAGCTCAAACATGAAAACTATTACAGCATTTAGCCATTTACATGAAAAACTGTTTTGATGGCCTCATAATAATAACAATAATTAAAAAAAGAGTAACTTCTCATAATGCTGGTGTTATAGAAATTAAACCTTTCAGCAATTCATTTACAAGCTAAACTAAAAGGGAAAGCTAGAAACAAAAGAAGGGGAAAATTCAACAGAGAAAGGAAGTAATTCAGAAGAAAATGCATCTGCATACATACATTCCTTCCCAAAATCATGTTGACATAGAGCAACAACCAGAAACTCTAATTTTGCTGACAAAAGAAAAAAAAAAGTTCCTATTTTATATTATTTAATATTTAACATTTCATTTTTTATGATGTTAAACATTAAATAATACATACCAATTTTTTGTTTTTCACCCTCCTAAGCTGGGAACATAAATAATATATGAGTGCTACATGGAAGAGAGATCATCATGTATGTGGTGGATGATGTGTTGACTGAGCAAAACCTGAATGATTCTCTCTACCTGTTGTGCAATGGATTTGGGCCTGTTGGAACAACTCTTTTGCCATCTGAAAAAGTGGTTCTGTTCTTCTCACTCTCAGAGCAAGACAAGTAGTGATGATGATTGCCATTTTGGTCCCTCTTGGGGTTGGGGTTACTACACTTGTGTGCATCACCATCAAGTGCCACACTTGTGTTCTTCTTCTTCATTCCATGAAATAAATTGCTAACATGCCCTGTCTTCCTTGCCATACTAGTGTTGGATCCAACACAAGCCCACAACAACAGCCACAGCACAAGAACCACCTCTGATAACCTCATCACACCAAGCCAAGTTCAAACTAAAACAAAAAATCTGGAAATGTAGAAACTGTTTGACTCAGAGGGAAAAAAAGGGGGCAAAGAAAGAGATGAAGAGGGAGAGAGAGAGCAAAAAGAATTGATGCTGATATTATTAGTGACAAAGACAGAGGAAAGAGGTAAGTATAAGAGAGTATGTTATAGGAATGGAACATTAACTATGGTACCTCGGATATGCATTCAGTAAAATACTTTTGATACATCACAATATATATTACTTGTTATTTTTTATGTGGTCAGAAATTCCACCAAACCTCATTAATTGACCTTAAATTCCAACTTGACAATTTATACGTACTAGCTAGCTTGTTTCAAAACAAAAGCAAAGGGGAATGCAACATTCTGTTCCTTAGACACAGTTAGACTTTGCAGCCTAGTTAGAGGTAGCTAGCATGTCTCTAAGAACCATAAACACACTTGGGAGAAGAGAAAATTCCTCCTCTTCTTGTTCTTCTTCTCTTCTTGCTGGCTCGGTCCTCTTCAAAGGAGGGAGGAGCAGCAGCAGCACCACCACGTGCTGCTCGATTTGAGGGCCATGCTTGAAAAGCTGACACTAATGTGCAGGGGGAATTGAATGGGTGGTTTTGACTGTAGCATGCATTGAATTGAATCCAATTAAATTAAAGGGTTGCTTTGGAAGCAAGTCTTGTTCTTGTTTCCTGCCTCAGAGTTTTGATTGAATGAATGATGGAAGTGACATCATGGGGGAGGGTTCTCTTTTGCACTTGATTAATTAATTTGTTTATATATTCTTGTGACTAAACTTATGATGGTCCTGTTTTGTTTGTGAATTGAATTGGGTGATGAAACGACAGTTGGTGCTTTTCATTAAAGCCGGCCAATTCTGTTGAAACAGGGAGGTTAGTTACCCATCTTCCTATCTTGTGTTACACTTTGAAACCCCTCTTCCTATCTGAAAAGCCAAGAGGTACAGGGGTCAGCGATAGCCGATTTGACCCATTGTGCTACCTTATGATATACTAATATAATATGTTATAAGTGATAGAATACTTGTGTTGCTTTCCTCTCCTTTTCACCCGTTGGATACACACAAACATCCACCATTTGTCAAGTTTAGTACAATATATATTATATAATACGCATTAAATGTTATTCATATTATATATTACATGTTGTACATAATATATTTCATGTTATAACATTATTTTTTTATATGTGATATATGTTGTGTACAATATATGATACATATATTATATATTGTATATAATATATTGATTATTTTTACTGATCTTTTTATTATATGTATATTGTCACAAATGCCCATTATGAAAGATCTCAAGTATATATTGTATCAACATTTGGCTTAAATTTGTACCAATTTAGAGGTGGGTGGGTTTAATTAAACTTAAAATTATTTTTAGTATGTGGAGTGGTACCCGAAAACAAGAAGTGCCTACATCGATGAGTAATTGCACAACTCAAACCTACCAAAGCTGAATGGGTAAAGCGGTAAACAGAGAAAAGATAAATAGGTTTTTTCTAGTTTTTAAGCTCTTGCCTGCCTAGCTAGCGCAGAGTACAAGCAACACCGACACCAAGCTTTGGACAGCTGGACTGGATTATAAAGCCTTTTCTTTTGTTTGCTTAATTTGATTACCAACCTTAGAACCGAATATTGTAGCTCACGCCAGAAGCTCGGAAGATATTGGGTTCAATGGGCTGAAGAAGAGCTACTTGACCGGCCCAAAATCCAAGTCCATAGCAAAAAATATATATAGAATTTGCCATTTCCCTTTCACCACCATATGAGAAATAAATTATTTGTAATCAATTATCTGATTACTACGACTAATTAATTAGAAAAATAAAACCCCACAAAGAAATTGGTGAAAGGGGAAAACCACTAGTATTAGAATACTAGGGTAGATAGTGATTACTGATTACTATTATTATAAGGAGCTGGTGAATCTGTGTTGCTCAATCATTCTGCTCGATTATCAAAACCTAATGTATATTATTACTTCATAAGCATGGATATTAATAAATAAATCAAAAAAATTAAAAGGGGCGGCAAGGCATCGTCCAAATCTTAAGCCTATTGAGTTACTGATAACGATTTGGGAAAAAACATGGAAATCATGGTCATCATTCAATCTCCCACGAATTTCACTGAACATGCTCCTTCTTAGTTCTTACTCTCTCACTCCCTCACTCCCTCACGATGCCATCTTCTTCTTCTTCCCACAAGAACCGTTCCAATGTCTCCTCGCTTTTCTTCATCTCGCTGTTCCTTCTCTCCCTCTTCGTCTTCATCGTCCTCTTCTTCTTCAGAACTGCTGACCCAGCTCTCGCCCTTCACACAGATCTCGCCCTCCATCCTTCCACTCTTCCCGACAATCACACTATCACCCAAACCCAACAGCAACCCTTTGAACCCGAACCCGCAGAACCAGACCCCGGCATCGACACCGAAACCGCCGTCGATGACGATGACGGCTCTCAAGCAGCTTCTCTGACCAAAGCGGCGGTTGATAACGCTAATGCTGATGATTCTAATGATGATGTTAGTACTAATGATGGCGATGGTGATGGTGATGGTGATGTAGCGCTGAAGCAGCAGCAGTTAGAGTGCGATTTGTTCAGGGGAACATGGGTCAAGGACGATGATTACCCCATTTACCAACCTGGTTCTTGCCCTTACGTCGACGAGGCTTATGACTGCCAAATCAACGGCAGAAAGGATTCCGAGTACACCAAATGGCGCTGGAAGCCTGACGGTTGTGATCTTCCCAGGTATCTATCCAATTTCTTTCTCTTGTTTTGTTAGGTCAATCTTTCCAATTTCCTCAAATCAATTCCTTTACTTCCATCCTACATTGGGGCTTCACTGTGTCAATTTCCAGCAATTAAAATGTAGTGGTGTTGTAACTTGTATGTGATGGGCATTGATTCCAGAATGTATGATAGGGATTTGAGTTACTTTGCTTGTTCCACGTATTTGTGGACTTAGTAAATCACTAAATCATCATGCATGCTTTGAACCTCTTGGGACTGGTGTGCTTTGTTGATCATTATTTCCACATTTCATTGTAAAGAAGTTTTCGTTTCTAATTCCAGAAGCTGTGCTCTGCTTTGGTAGATGAGAGGTGCAAAAATACCAATCATGTTGGGGCATGGTATATTGATTGAGCTGAAATTGTTACCTTTTTTCAGTTTCTATTTGCAATATAGTTGAGCACAGCGAATGCGTCGGCATTAATGTATGCTTGAGTGTGCGTGTGTATTCTCTTGTCAAATGTTCAGTTTTTTATTTGCTTTTGACAGGAGGCATATCCTTCACACTACGGTCATAGAACAGTTAATTGCATAGAGTTGCTGAAATGCTCTTAAAGCAGCTATCCTTTGCTTTGCATCTTTTGATGGTTTACTGGAACATGAACTGTTGACATCTTCTCTAACATGTTACTTGTAGGTTTAGTGCCACAGACTTCTTGGTTAGATTACGAGGTAAAAGACTAATGCTGGTAGGAGATTCTATGAACCGGAACCAATTTGAGTCCATTCTCTGCATACTCCGTGAAGGCCTGCACAATAAGAGCAAAATGTACGAGGTACATGGATACAAAATAACAAAGGGAAGAGGCTATTTTGTTTTCAAATTTGAGGTAATATTTCCTCTCTTGTTAAAGTCGAGTGTGAGTGGACATAAGGCAGTTGATTACCCTAAGATCGTGAAATAATTGGGCAGGACTATGATTGTACTGTGGAATTTGTGAGGTCTCATTTCCTTGTGAGGGAAGGAGTTCGAACTAATGGACAAGGGAGCTCTAATCCTACATTATCAATAGATCGAATTGACAAGACATTTCGTCGATGGAAGAGGGCTGACATTCTCGTCTTCAACACTGGGCACTGGTGGACTCATGGAAAAACTGCTCGAGGGTTTGTATGCAATTATTTTTTGTGTTGATTGATCTATGCATTGAAATGGTAATAGGTTGTCTGTGTTTGTTTGTTATCCCCAGTCTTTGTTGAGATTTAACGGGTTAAGTAAAGGATCTATACCGTGTTTGCTGCCCAAGCATACTGACCTATTTCCATAACTTCTACTGGTTAAAAGAGATGTTGGTATATACTGTGTTTCTTACACGTAACAGGAAAAAATTGTACATTTGTGCCCAACTTTATGTATTCCATTCTCATCATGTTTTTGTTTTTCCCTTCTTTTAAAATAGCTTACACCACTATGGGTTGGTTTGTTATTCTTTCCTTGAAAAACAAGTCATCTATCAAAATGTAAAAGTGATTTGAAAATTTAAGTGAACAATGTTGGTAGACTGGGTAAAATAATTGAAACTTGTTTAGTATTCTTTAAAAAAGGAAAAGGTCATAGTGTTTGGTTTGTGCAGGGTAAATTATTATAAAGAAGGTGATACTCTATATCCAAAATTTGATGCCGTTGAGGCATACAGAAAGGCTATAAGGACCTGGGGAAAATGGATTGATGATAATATCAATCCAAAGAAACAGATTGTCTATTACCGTGGATATTCTTCTGCCCATTTCAGGTATATCTTTTTTTAAATTTTTTTTACATAAAACTCTCTGGCGTAAAATCCATGTCCCTTCTCTTTTAAATATATTTGTTTCAAGGTTCATGTTATATAAATAAAAAGTCAAGACCCTTTTATTTCAATATCATATTGGAGAAAAGAACAATTAAAAGAAACTAATTGGAAATCACCACCAATTGCTCTTTTAACCTTAATCTTGTTGCTCACGAATCCTTAACAGAGGTGGAGATTGGGACTCTGGCGGGTCATGCAATGGTGAAACTGAACCAGTTTTTAATGGGTCCATCCTGGATAACTACCCTTTGAAAATGAAGATAGTGGAGGAAGTGATCCAGGGAATGAAGGTTCCAGTGAAGTTACTAAATGTGACAAGGATGACCAATTTTCGCAAGGATGGCCACCCTTCGGTCTACGGCAAGAATACAGCAGATGGAAAGAAAGTATCAACAAAGAGGCAGGACTGCAGCCATTGGTGTCTTCCTGGGGTCCCTGATGCTTGGAATGAGCTTATTTATGCCACCCTTGTTTTTCAACAAACCAATTCAAGGAGATAATTAACTCAAATGATGATCCTTCTTTCAAAAGAGTGTACAAATTTGCTAAGCGGCAAACAGAGTATGGGTGAGAAAACAAAACAGAAGAGAACCCTTTAGGCTTGTACATGTCTGTCTGTCTACATTTTGCTGTGATCTTCACATCTAGGTACGGTACTTTAGAAAGAACAATGAAACATTGTAATTTATTTCACGCAATCTAGTTTATACAAAATAGTAATGTTATTTGTACATTTATCTTTAGACTCGGTGAATTCATAACCATTCTTGATGACATTCTATTCTATGGAAAGTATTTGTCCCAGGCAGGCCAGATTGAGCCCCCCTAACAAGCATGCAGCAGTACTATGGTAAACCTGTTTGGTTGTGTTGTATTTTTTTACTAATCCAAACACACAGAATGAGATAGCTCAATCCCAGTACACTGATTTTGTTTTGTTATTGTTTAATCATTAGTTGACTTCATTGAGCAACTTGGATCTCTTCCTCGACTTAAGTTGAGTTTGGTAAAACTTTTCGTTGGGGTGCTCCTGCTCTCAAAAAGCTGGAACTCCTATTTTGCATTTGGTAAATAAAAAAGTTGGAGTGCTTTTGCTCCTGACTTTTGAGAGTAGGGGGTGCACTTGGGAGCCATCAAGAATAGCTATTCAGAGCCAGCTTTGGCTCTCTGAAAATGAAAATACATAAATGATCCTCATTTACACAATATCTTTTAATATTATGTCTATTATGGTCATTTAATATCTTGGGAGCCATTTTATACTATTTTACCAAACATTATAATAATGACTTCTGGTTATTGAGAGCAATTTTTGTATAATTTTACCAAACGGTACTACTATGGCTCTCTAAGAGCAGTTTTTTAAGAGCCCAAAAAGATCAGCAGCTTTTCAAGAGCCACAATTTTACCAAATTTAGCCTTTAGTATGAACTGTGAACAAAACTTTTCATTTGTAGTAGCTAGCTTGGTGGGTTTCCTTTTCTTTTCTGGTGCACCAGTAGTAATGACTTTTGATTTCGGTTTCTTTCTGTCCTCCCAATATCATCGATTATTAATTCTATACGAATATACGGTAACTAGTTAGTTTAAGGATAAGTTGGAAATTTCTCATCACACAGTGAGTTCTACTACCTTCACCAATCAATTTCTTAATGGGTCATTGCATATCTTATACTGAGGGCAGATTTTTAGTCTTCAAGTGAGAACGCATCATGTAATTTAATCAAAGTACATTGTATGTTCAACCAATTATGTCTCATCTTTTAAATAATATTTTAAGAAGTTATAAAAGAGTCAAATTTCATGATATTGTGCATGATTGGATTAGGATACTTTTGCAGGAAGAAAGTTTTATATTGAAAATGTATTGGGCATGAATTCTAAACATAAAAATATTATTATTACACAAGACCAAAATTCAAAAGGAGGGTAGAATAAGACCTTTGTTTCTCTGAATTGCTTAACTGGAACCACAGTGGAGGCAATTTTGAGTGGGCCAGTCTCAAATCTGAGTTAAGATCCTGTTATGAGTAGTATTTCTCTTACAATTTGATTCATTATTGTTTTGACAAAGTTGACTAACTTGTTAGTCCACTCTCCGCAATTAAGTATCTGTTGGATGGACATAGAATTTCAATTTGGAGTTCTCCATGGAGTATTATTAAATAAGTACCAATAACTATTTAATAAGCAGAGTCAAATTCAAAGAGTTAAATAAATAATTAAATAAAGATTGATGAGTGGAACTTTTCAGGAATTCAACGCGATTGTACGAATACGCATATTGAAATTTCCATGAAGCAAAGCGTAACCCTTGATTGTATGCATTATTCAAATCAAAACGCTAATGGAGTAGTTGGTGGAGGCTGATGAAACTAAAGGGGATGCATTGCTAAATGATTAATTAATTACTTAGCGACCTGGCTCATTCATTAACTGATAATAATAATAATAATAATAATAATATTTAAAGTTATAGTCATAATAATTAATGATGAATAGGTCATGTTAATATTTTTAGGAAAAGAAAAGAAAACAAGGGCATTTTAGAAAGAAATGAAAAAATGAAAATAAAGGCTATGGCTATATATCCTTGAATGTAGGGGCCGGCGGCGGGGACTTTGCTTGAATTGCAAGAAAGGTAAGCACAAAATTACGCACAATCGGAAGTAGGGTCGGGTCGGGTCCTCATTTTTGGAAGGATACATCCATTTTCAACCTCTTTTTAGTCAATTCAGCTTTTTCCAAACAAAATGATCGATCCACGTACATACTAGCTAGTACTTTAATTATCAATATTAACTCTTTACCTGAAGGTTAACCATTTCTTTCCTTTGCGAGTTTGCTCCAACTAGTTTCAAATAGAAGCATGTTTATTTAGTAATGAATGGTCTTTTACGTGCCCAAGAAGGTAGCTTGGTAGATATAGCAAAGGAGAGAAAATTATTCAACATCCTAAATTAGCATTGCATCTCCTATTCATATATATCAGTCTTTGACGCTATTTACAACTTTTAAAATATGTTGACTTACTTGTTGACATTTTTTTAGTCTAGAAAAAAAATTGCACCTAAAGAGAAAGATAGTAAGCTCTTTGGTGTTTTGTTTGGAAGCATGTACATCATGAGTTACGTTGATGATAATTCATATATAAATTATAATTTTTTTACGTGTGTATATAAGACGTAATATGCGCGATAAATATGTGTGCTATATATATAACATGCATTACGTCTTATGTATAATACACGTTGGATGTTCATTGGACGTATTTCTGTTTTACACAGATATTATTGAATTCGATATATTACCAAGATCTTAACTACTAATCTAACATGGTTCAATAAAAAAACTTTTTTATTTTATTTACATGTTTCTAACCGATCGAGACATATAGCCGAGGGAGAAGGACCAAGCTAAGGTACCACCTTGATCAATTGATTATTCGGATTAAATCGTAACTTATTAGTTACTCTACAATTTAAGTACTAAGTTCCTTCTTATAACACTAGTAATAACTAGTGACTAATAACATAAGCAAATGAGAAATATAGTAGTTTTAAGTTATATGAATTAATTGGTCATTATGACACTAACAATATCAATTAATTGTGGGTTTGACTTTCTAACGCTTGCTTGTCTTTTGGGTTAAAGTTGGCATAATGTTTATTTGTAGGCAGTTGAAACTAATAGTTATGCTTGGTCAACTACATGTATAATTATGAGACGTTTTTCATATAGATGATATGAAATACATTACGTACATACATATAATGGTATCCATAGAATTGATCAATTGAAGTCCCTTTTTTACCCAAAACTGAAGAATTCAGGTCTCTTGGATACCTAATTAACTTAAATATTCCCACAAATATAGTTTAATATATATCATTGGCCACTTAAACGTGATTGAAGCAATGGATTGATATATATTTGATAGTGTGTTTGGGGAGAGACATGAATTTCTTAATCCATGTTGGGTAGCCCCCCAAAACACGCTCTAACAAAATTTGCCTATTACCTTTTTGCACCAAGTAATATAAAAGTACTATTGTATGTGTATAACGCAATCATATATAAGCACACGCACTCTCACTCGTCAATGATTTTTCTTCTTTTTAAGATTAGAAGGTAAGATAGTGTTAATTAGGATTGTGTCTCACTCTAATGACTAATCGAATTCCATGCATTATTTTCACTCAATGGACGCGCCCCTACCTTCTTATTGTGGGTTCGTTCAATCACCAAATTTAAGCACAGAGAGAGAAACAATTGATGATGGTGCACTTAGAACTAATACAACGCATGCACATATATTATATATGTATGGTTTTAGCTTCATGTACTATTTCAAAGATAAACATCAAATTGGAAACTTTGTCATTATATAGTTGAGACCAATCATCTTTCTTTCCCTTTTTTTATTTTTTTATTAAATCATTGAACCTGTTTTATTTTTCTAAACACCTAAGAATCTTTTTTTTTTTTTGGAAATAAATTAGTTACATTTGTTGAAGACCCTGAAGAAGAGAAGTGTGCCACAAGTTATCTACAAATAAAAACTAGTCAACTAGAAAATCATAAGAGAAATTTCGAAAGGGTTTCCTTGTAAGTTGTAATATATCAACAACTTACGATCTTAGCTTTCCACACATGGTTTGAACTTGTTATCCCTCAGGGATAAAAAATCTTAAAAATATATGAGGAATATATAGATAATGTTGAGTTAGATATTCAGATCATAGCTAGTGGGTCAAATAATAATAAGACATGCATATAAAATATACAATACACCCGTGTCTCACGTCATGGATTGACTTGTATAAAGAAAAACAAAATCAAATCATATGTATATCTCTATCTCGATATATCCTTTAACAACCGTACATATATATACCCTCGTTTCCAATTAATTAGTGGAAGCGAATTGTTTTCTCTTTTGAGTTCCATTCTAACCATTCAAACTCTTATTCTGTATCCGTACAACCTAATAAAATATATATTAGCTACATTTGCAGGGCCAAACCATAAATTAAATAAAATAATAGCCAATAACTCAAAGAAAATGACGGTGAGTTAATCTCGATCAAATTTTCTAAGTTGAATCAATAATATAAATATATATATATATGATAAGCACCTACATACTAATTGATGACACGGTATGTAATGTATGTGTGTATCTATCTACGCAACCCCTTATCCTTATGTGAAGAAATTTAAAAAAAAAAAAAAGTGGCTTATGGGGTTACGTACTTACTCTAATTAATTAGCAATTGGTGCTCGTATATATGTGTTGTGGTTCTGATGATGAACGTTGAATCCAATCCCCTTCATCCAATTTGGTCTATCTAGCTACTAGCTTCTAATAAAACTCACTATATAATCTATCTATCTAGGCTGCTCTGCTCTGCTCTGCTCTGATATGATCTGCAATTTGTGGCTGTTGTTTTTGACCAGTCACACACACATACATACATAGAAACATGTCATAAGAGATAAGTACTTAATAATTAGTAATTAGATGATGAGAAGGTTCGTTTGTTATTGAATCATCAATTCATTCATTCAATGGTGGGATCAGGCTTTACTACTAGCTTGTCGCAAGAAGAACACGTAGTAGTAGTAGTAGTCAGAGTTGCCGCTTTTGAGAGTTGAATGTATAATGGCGATTTTGCAACTTTGAGAGCACGCAGCTCCTGCACTTCCTTCTTCAGCCTTCTATTCTCATCGCTTAGGCTCTCACACCGTCTTTTCAACAACTCGCAATCCACCTCCGTCTGTTTCAGCTTCGTCCTGATCAAACAAATTCATATTCAAAACAATATATATATACACAATATTAATTAAACCGAAATAAAGCTAAGAAATTAACTATATGAAATTATGTATATCCCAGAAATTAAATTAATAAACGTACTACATACCTTGCTCTTCTGTTTTGGAACCAAACTTCAATTTGTCTAGCCTTTAAATTTAACTGGTCTGCAAGTGCTTGCTTCTGTGCCTGCATGAGTTAATTAACCAAATGTTATATAGCTAACAAACAGAGTTCTATCTGTGTCATGCAGTTTAATCCAGTAATTCATTAGCTTCCACAGAAATAAAATTAATTTATCAATAGTAGTTCTTATAATTAAAATTAGAAGAAAAAAAAAAAGAGAGAGAGAGAGAAGGTTAGGTGTGAATGATGAGTACAGAATTAAGAGTGGTGTGAAGCTTGAAGCTGCTTTCAAGCATGGCCAATTGGTCCTTAGTGAGCCTGAGTTTCTTTCTGATGCCGTTCTTGCTTTTGGTGCTATCATCTGAATTTGGGTGGTGGTGGTCATCGTTTCTATGATGCAAACTGAATATTATTTCAGGCTTGTTATCAGAGGATTCATCATGGTCTTCTTGATCAGGACAGAGCTCAAATGGTAGGTCCAAGGAATTAGCCACAAATGGCTTCTTCACTTTCTGTTTCTCCTTTTTTGGCACATTATTATTATTCTTGTTGTGATTCCCTCCTGTTCCCAATCCAAGGCACAGCCCTGTGATGCACTCCTCATCATCTTCCATGGTGGAGATCATGACTGAGAAGAGAAAACAGAGACACAGAGAAACAGAGAGAGAGAGAAAGGAAATGGGTGAAGAAGTTGTGTATGAATGGATGGAGTGATAGTCAAATTGGATTTTATGAATGAATGGGGTGGGTTTTAATTTTATTGTTGGTCTAAGAGATTCAATTCCCAATCAGTTATTATTGGGCTACTTGTTTTCATCATAAAAAAATTGTGCACATAAGCTGCTACAAATTAATTAATAATGTTGACCGGAAAAAAATTAAAGAGTACAAATTAGTAATAATTAATAAATTAAAGTACCAATTGACGACTTTAATTAAAAAAAAATTGGGATTGGAATTCGGAAGGAGTGTAACAATGCGTTAGAAATTTGACTCTTTTCTAGGAAACCAAAACTTTTTCTGATCTAATGACATAAAATATTTGGCAATTTCCATATTTCAGGTTTTTTAAAATTCCAAGCCTGTTTGGTCCAAATCAGGTACCAGAAAAAAAAATAGTAAACAAAATAATAATAATATGAATTATGTTAACCATTGTCCTAAATGCACGGACTAAGGAAACTATAATAAAAAAATTTCAAAAGTTTTAATATATTTATTATATTAAAAATTGACAAAAATTATTTTGCAAATTTTTTATTCTTAAAATTTTAACAAGTATCCGTAAAAAACTTTTTAAAAATATTCTTTAATACTACTTAATAAATAAGAATGCAGAAGATATGTAGTAACAGTTAAATCCGCGAAATGGTCCCTGTGAAAATATTCCCCAAATTTGAAGGCATGCGTTCCATGTGAAATTCGTTGGGAGTATTGAGGGGTATTTTAGTGAAATCCAACAATAATTTGGCATTAAGTTTGAGTTAATGGTGTAGCAACTGATCAGTTAACAAACACAATGCCACATGTAGAGCAACTGTTTTACTATTTATTTTAGCAATTGGACGTAATTAAATCTAATTAATTTGTTATTTAGTATTGAGATTGGACCATGGTGATGAGGATTATTTGGGTGGCGTTTCCATGTTCAATTGCTGAGTTGTGAAGAAACGGCTCAAGGGTAATGAATAGTGGTAGTACTTACCCATTGTAAAGGCAAAGTGCTGTTGGGTAACATTGAATTAATTAAAGGCATGCATTGATTTGTTTGTCCTATATTTGTGTCACACATAACATTTGTGGAGGGTGGAACAGGACCAGCAACAGAACAGAGTTATCATTATTTAAGTCTGGCTGCCTTATTTAATCATATGCACCTTGTTTCTTGTACCTTGCAACAACATTCTTGCACAAGCATATATCAACCATGCAGGACTACTACTATAATAATACTGAATTCTGCTAGTATTCTTTAATTATTCAGTTTGCTTTGCTCAAAGCCTCAAACTTCCATTCAAATCAACTTTGATTAAAACTTCAACTGATTCTTTTTTTTTATTTTTTATGAAAGGTATAAATGTTACTAGGAATTGGTCATATATATATATATATATATATATCACAAATTCTTGGTTAATAATATTTTTCCATTCAAAATAGTTAAAAAAATTTATTTTAACACCTTTGACTTAAATAGTATTCTTAACTATCTGTTTCTTTTTTAATGAGCTGAATGATTTAAGTCCAAACTCCTAATTTTTACTGTTTTGACTGATACAATTTTATACCCCTAGAAAAACTATATATATACATGGGAAAAGAGTGAGGGTCGAATATTACAAATGTAAAAATATAACTATAAATGTGTGAACTCAATTACAAATTCAATTTAAAATTATTTATAAATGTGATATTAAATTATTTATTTTTTTCATATTTGTAAATTATTCTTGTTTATGCAATAATAGGAGTTACAAAAACTGTTAATATTAATATACTCTATTTCTAGACTGGTTATTAAGTAATTAACTCTATTTTGCATTTGTGTGACGGAGACTACATATCTTTACATTTTGTATATATAGGTTGGGTAAGATTTTAGGTAGAGGACGTCCTATATATCTTTAAAGATAAATAATTGATGTCGAATGGGATGCATCTTATCCTTCATTTTTCACATGTCATAGAACACTTAATTAGAGTATAAGAATTGAGGGCACAAAAAAAACGAAATTAACTGTAATTAATATATTATTATACAAATAAAATGAGGTTTATATACATAAAATTCATTGAAATGATCAATTACTTCAATCATTTGAGATAAAATTAGAAAATTTCATATTTGAGCAATTTTTTTTATATTTTTAGAATTTAATACTAATATACTATCAATATAAAATATTTTTATGTAGCATGTACTCTAATCATCATATACAGCCATATTAATATTTATGATAATTACATTGAAGTAATCAAGTGATAATATTTGATTGACACACACTATATTATATAAAACAATAATATTTGATAAATAATGAAAAAATAGTGAAACTAATTAATAAGATCATTTTGTATTTTTTTTAATAAAAAATTCTTCTTTAAAAAGTTAGATTTTAAATGGTTGACCCAAAATTTTTATATTAATTGATTTTGATTGATTTTTCATTGTGCAAATAGAAATATTCTAAATTTAATTATACGGACAATTTTCATAAAAATTAATCTCATACGTTTAACTTCAAATAAAAGTTATTGTTATAATTAAAATGAATCAAACTTAGGTTCAAAGTGATAAAAACTATATTCTTGAAAGTTGTTATAACTTTCTACTAATTGGAAAATACCATCTTGTGAATTGTGTGCATATTTTTAGTGCTGATCATATAGAAAAGGATGAAAAATTTTAAAAAAAAGTTAATAACTAAAATATATATATACCTAACTAAATAGTGTTAATAGTTTTTTTTGGTAATAGTGTAATAGATTTTGAGGTGTAATATTTTTACTTACTCCCTTCATTCTTTAATAATGGTATATTTTCACTTTTTAACTTTTTATTAATATATGTCCGTTTAAAAATTTTAAATAATATTAATTATTTTTTCTTTTATACTTTTATAAGTGAGAAAAGATTATAAGAAATAAAATAAAATATTAAATGAGATCAAATTAAAATTTAAATATAATGAAATATATATCAAATTATATAAAAAATATGTATAAAAATTATTGGTAGTTTTTTCAGGAGTAGTTTCTCTCTCCTTCAATTAAAACTACACCACATATTGAAAGAAAATGAAATGATAGTAGAGTACATAGTAAGGTGGAGAGTATTTTGCAATCATATATTAAATAATTGGGCAGAGCTTATATAGATTAGAGGGCACACTAAGAGTAACAGTAGAGAGAGAGAGAGAGGTGTTACCCTATGGAAAATAGCAGCAGCTTTTAGCAGAAAAGAGCCATAATTGATTAATTGCAACTGGCGGCACTGTGACCTAACTGCTTTCTTGTAGGCTGGCGGGCGCCAACATTTTCAATTGCAAAGCCGAGCTACCAATGCAAACCCAAATTGTGTAATACCATCATGTAAATAATAATTGGTACCATCTGATCTTTATTTATGTCTAATCTTAATTTGTGGAATATTTTTAGCATCATATTCATATATATGAAGGTTGCTTTTACTTAGTGTGTCCCTCCCTTAAAAATTGCATGCCACATCACAAGCACCTCAATCTTTTCTTTTACACAATGCACTCTATTCACTCATTGCAAATATATTATATCACACAATTCAAGGTGGTGGGATTTAATTTCTATGAAATATTGAATGAAATAAGAATAAAAGATTTATACCCCACACTCTTGATATATAGCTATACTAATGCTTATATTGATATATGAAATTTACACCATAACTATAGGTTGATAAAACATTTCCTATATATTCTAAATACAAACTATATAATAATAATATTTATATATCTTTTTTTCTCTTAATTAAATATTTTGTACACTTACTCTACTATTTTTAAATTTTAATATGATCTCACTCCATTGTTAAATTTTTTTATTATCCGTCCTTGGATTTAACCTATATACATTATACATATCATTTACTATATATAAATACCATTACTCAAAGAAACAATGTTATTACATATTAATGCTTATCACTTCGGCCTATGGAAAAAGTTAGTTCTTTTCTTTTTTTATTTTTTTTCTTGGGTCTGAAAAGTTATTTTTTTTTTCTTTGGGTAAGAAAAGGTTAGTTCATTGAGTATGTGATATTTTAGTTGCTTAGTCACTTCGGGCCATGAGAAGGCTCATGTTAGCCACTCTCAATCACGGCATGTTAGCCTGTTAGGTAAGAAGCTCTTAATTTGGTCCATGTGGGTGTAGACCCATAATGTACAAATTATGTCTGTTTGTTTCAAATTCAATCGTGAAATTGGAGTTCAAAGTGCGTGGGTTGCTTAGATTTTAGGTTACATCCCTACGAGAAAAAAGAAATATGGTCGCTGAGTTTCATAAAATTAGAATAAAAGGAGGATTTATCAAAACAGGGTCACCTTTATGTTGGTTTCTCTTTGCTTTTTGCTCCTTGATGCACAACTTGTTTCAATCGTTCGGCTTTGATTATTCAGACTTTAATTTATATATTCATCAAATTACACATCCTATTACCAAATAATAATGGACATCTATTTAGAGAGTGTGAATACCGATTTAGAGATACAAATGATTTATTGGCTATAACATGTAGGGTTGGTTTGATTACTAAACAAAGAAAGCATCAAATAGTTTTTTGTTTTTAGGAATTAGGAGGATGAGTAGGACGGTGCATCATTACTCTATTGACAAACTGCTTTCAATGGAACTAGAACAGATTTGTCCAAACAAAGCTTTCATTTGTATTCCAAATAGTACTTAGTTAGTTAGCGAGTGTAGAGTATCCATGCATGTTGGTTTGCCGGACACTCTAATA
This sequence comes from Aeschynomene evenia, assembly GCA_013621005.1. Taxonomy (NCBI): domain Eukaryota; kingdom Viridiplantae; phylum Streptophyta; class Magnoliopsida; order Fabales; family Fabaceae; genus Aeschynomene; species Aeschynomene evenia. Next base: position 29,557,538 of record CM024263.1, on the reverse strand, counting down.
ATGATAATCTTGCTGAAAGTGATTTTAAGGTACAAAGAGATATGCCATAGTTGAAAATGATGGGAGATTCCAAGTTTAGAAGGTACACCGATTAAATTACAGCAATCAACAAGTGTCTTGAGATGCCAACAAAATCTGAAAGATATTGAAAGAGGGTAAGGAGAGATCACAGAAAAATATATATATATATAGCAGCCAAAGGGTGACATATCAATACTAGTCTTTATTGTTGACGACAAAACATGGGCTGATTATGTAGGAATGTGGTTTCTTTTGGCATGAGACATACACGTGAGCTACACTGGTTTTCTTTGTTCACCTGCTCTGTACTTTTTGGGAGAGAATAGAATGAGAAAAACTACTTTTCACATCTGATATTGGATGTGCAATAATGCATAGCATCAAATTTAAAACTCTTAAATGTGATTGATGAGTGTGAATATTCTGTTGAGATATCTCATTTTATATGTTAATGTAGTAAGTATAAATAAAACTCCATGGTATAAGGATGAGATGAGAGAGGAGTAAAAAGAAAAGGGTAAAAGAAGGTTAGGCCAACATAAGCAACAGAACCGTGGGCACGTAGGTTGAGACATGTTTCCCCAGCTCCTTAATCAATAATTGCATGCTCTCTCTCTCTCTTCATCACTTCAATCTGACATGAACAACTTCCATTCTCTTCTATATAATGTTGCAAGTAATCAATAACTTGCCCTGTGAGCACCAAACCCGATTCCTCAGATTGATCACATGATGAGTTCTTCAATCTTCCTCCTATGCTGTCTTCTTACATTTTCTCTGCATTTACTCTCTCAACACACAAGCTATTCTCATGATGTCATGCCAGCTCGGAAGTTGAGCATGTCAGGCCTTGCCCACGATGACAAGTATCGCGACGCCCAGGTATGTGCATCCCCTGTTATTTATCTAAGACAGTAAAATAGCAGGAACATGAATCAGTTCATGCACCAGTTTCATTTTTGTTTCCATTGATTCATGGAACATAGCAGTATAAAATGCAGGTAGCAGATGAGGCAATGGAAAGTAACACTGCCAAGGAAGATTCCATGGAAATAGAACAAACTAGCAATAGTTACAATCCTCATGATCTTATATATCATATAGACTACCATGGAGTAACTACTCATCCAACTCCTAAACATCCCAAGCCATAAGCTGCACTTTTAATTTGATTGGTGAGAGGTTTATGCAGATATATGTATCCTAGTTCTTATTGATATGAAAATGTGATGCATTATATGGGCATATAAACAAAGTTTTGCTTATGTGATATGGTTATGATTAAACCGATACATTTTCATTGCTTTTGGTATCAGACAGACCAAAGGGTGATTATCATCTCATCTATTCCCTGACCCGACTAATGAATATTACATAAAACTAGCACTGTAATTTTACAATTTATCATGAAGTGAAACCATTCCATTAATATAATGTTTTCTAGTTTTTCTATACTTCTGAAGCAACATCCTGTGACTAGTAACTACATCCTCAAATACTACCTCACTACAAAACCTGGATTTCACATTAACAAAAGCAGCTTCTGCTTCGTCCTTGTGTTGGTCACACATAGAGAGTAGGTCTTCAATGATGATAGCTTTGTTTGTGTAGTATACATTACTGGTCCCTTTTTCCAGATGAACCCAAAGCCATTGAATTTGTTGAAATGGGTCTTCATTTTTCCAAATTGCAACTTTTATGCTATCCAGCACTTCCAAGAATCGAGATTCAGTACGAATTTGATCAATTACGTGCAAAAAGATGCTTTTCTGACTCTCAACAAACCTACTATAAACATCCGGCTGCAAGACAACTGCAGCAGTCAAGCATGCTTTCCGAAAGATAGGATCAAAATTGCTAATGATCCCAATAGCAACATGTAACAGATTAACAGACACAAGGTCAAGTTGTTGAGACACACAGCTCAAGCCATCATGACAAGATCTTTTCTTGTTTTCACTCCAGCAATGAAGTGCAAAATGAGCAATTCCTTCCCACCTGTAATCAATAATGTACATATATAATCAGTGAAATTAAGATATGTTTGGTTCAGGAGTAAAAGTGGGTAAAAATTCCATGGATGAATTCCATGTCTATTTACACAACGAATTTATCTATCTGATTTTTACCCTGCAACCAAACACACCATAAGTGATAAGAAGTAAGAACAATCTTTCATTTGCAGTGATGCAGTTTCAACATTAACACACGGAATATTGCACCTTTGTGCTTAAAGTCTTTTCAATCATCACTTTTATGCAGGAACAATAGTCAATAGGAGGTCCAAAAACAACTTACAATCGACTGATGTCATACAAGCAAGGGAAAAGGACATTAAAATAGAGGGGAGGGGAGGGGAAACAAAATCTAGCAATCCCAGAAAATCGAAGGAAAAGGAAATTCATAGTAAGTATAAGAAGACAATTCATAAATTAAAGGAATACCTAAGGATTAATCTTCCCAAACACAGGAATTCAGTTATAACATATCTCTCATTAACCAAAAGTAGTAAATTCCCAACATAACACTTCATGTGAGCAGGGGACACAATGACAGTAACATGGAAATTTGACAATTTTATATTTATCCTTATCAACAGGGTAATAATTGACACATGAGAATAATTACTTCATTAAAGTACTAGAAACTCTGATCCATGGACTAGCTTTCCAAAGACATGGGTCTGAAACTTGCCCCTGTGTCCTACACTTTGTCTAGTAATAATAATTGATTTTAGTGTGGGTCATTCCACATGCATTGTTTCAGTCTTTTATTAAAAAAAAAAAAGAAATATTTATCATGAAATTAATGAATTTTATATCAAATCAATCAATATAGATCACTATACATGTTGAACTTGAAGGAAAGAGAAGAACTAATAATAAATAAATGAAAAGGATGTATTCATAATTCTTGGCAGCAATGAAAAATCTGAGGACAAATCGTTAAAGGAATAAGATGTGTTAAACAATGTTGCCAGAGGAAAGGGTTTATGATGTTACAACAAAACAAACCGTAGCAATATTATTGGTTCAATCAATAAGATGTCCCTTACAACCATCTTTGTATTTGACAACCAACCAATCAAACTTATTGTCACTTTTGAAGGACTGAAGGACCCACTAGTGTCAATTAGTCAAAGATGGACCAGCTTTGACTGGATGGGACGAGAGCATCAAGACCTATCCATTAGTATAATGGTGTATTGATTGAGAATCCTTAAAATCGCACATGTTTGCCAAGAATACCAGTAGAAATGTGTAATGTAGACAATACTTTTCTTTGTCAGAACATAACTTATTTCCCGTGGTGAGAAAGCAAAATAAAATTGATGATGGATTTATCAAAAATAGGTGAAAACTTTGTTCTGTATCATTCTTTTCAAATGGACAAAATAAAGAAAGGGAAACATATTAATTAATCATTCTAAGCATTAAAATTATTAATTATCAGCATTCAAATATATGCAGCAAAAAAAAATAATAAATAAAAAAAGAAGAAGAAAAAAAAAAAACAGCATTCAAATATGCATCCAAGAGACATATTATACTTGAAAGTATACAGACAAGCATCATCCATAGGCATGAAAGATTGAGTATGAGCCATTTTAATCCTAGCATCAAGCCTACCAGCCTCTAATAATCCCTCAGCAACATTATCCTCATTTTTAATGTCAGGCACCGATGGATGTTTGCTTGCTAATGACAGTCACTTAATTCAACCAAAAATTGCTGGCATAGGTGCTTCCTCCTGTGGATCTACACATAAGTGCTTGACTTTGTAGACAGACATGAACTAATTTATCATACTAATTACCTTATACCTGTACTAAGCTCTTCTCACACAAAACAAAATTCAGAAGTACTAAAGCATTTTGCTCAAACATTGGACAAAAAGGCCCACAAATGTCTTCAGCACAAGCACAAGTACAAAAAGAAACAGTCAAAGTTAACTTTCACTTACGCAAAAGGAGGTTCAACTTCAACGCTAAGTGTAAGGTGCAAAGAAAACCCAGGAGAACCATCGCCAACACCAGAGTCTGTATTAGCTTCATGTGGAAAACCCCTTGGAATATATAATACATCACCCTCCCTGAGAAAGAACTCTCTTCTATCAGCTTTAGTACAATCAATATCAGATTCAGAACCATGTAGACCATCATATAAGCGAGGTAACAGCTGACTAGGTGGAGAAAATACTGTCCACTGCTTAGAGCCAAAAATCTGGTATACAAATACGCAGTGATCATCAAAGTGACAAGCCAACCCTTGAGAATTAGGCGGTGTTAAGTACAAATTGGCACCTACTGAAGGTTGGCCAAACATAAGTGCTAATGTTTCTGCAATAGCAGCAATGCTTTGATAACGAAACTCCAAACCACGCAGTGCAACAGTATAACCTTCTTTATATGCTTGGCCACACTTCAAGAGATCATCAATAGTAAAATACTGAGGTTCCTTAACGCAGCCAGGATGAAAGTCCTGAAAATAATGCAGCTCTTTTCTTGATTGCCTTTCTGTTTTTACAACTCGTATATCCTGCTGATATATTATAGGACAACCCAGTTTATCTTTCACCTCATTCAGAAAATTGAAGATGTTCTGTTCATCTGAGGCAATAGGGAAACAAGATACTAGACCTTGGAGAATTGAAGAAATAAGGGAAGGACCATTCCCTGTCCAACTCAAAGATTTTATAAACGGGCTACACATATCATACATATCTGTATCCTTTGACGTCCTTCGTAAAAGAAAGGGCGAAACTTCCCAGTGGTTTGATACAAAATCTTCAAAACTAGTATCACTGGTACCAAAAAGTCCTCCTTTGACCACTTCAAATGGCAAAGAGACAGTAGGTTCACAAAGAGAGTGAATGGAAAGCCTAAATATGCTTTCTGCAAGATTACTAACTCCAATGTTGCTTTTACAAACATCCCCTCCTTCATTAGATTTGGTAGCAGCTTTCATTACCACTTGATCACTTACTTTTGCCCATATCTCTTTCAACCGCTTCGCACACGCTTCAGAAAGGCTTCTCGGAATATTTTGCAGTTGCTCAACTTCACAGGCATTGATAAGAAGAACGGTTGCGTTGAGAAACCCCACCGAAAGTTCATCACCCTTAATCCCAATCTTAAGAGAGCGGAAACTTTCATTTCCCTCAGACCACAAAGAGATGGATTCTACACACTTAAAAATCTGCAGAAATCCAAACCTAAGGGATGTCAGCCGTTATGCCACCCAACAAATTGCACCCTATACTCAATTCACCACCACAAACAAAGTAAGTAACATGCACATACTTCCAAGACAGAAAATTTCCAAGCCTTAGCTAATTGTTTTCGACTTACAGAGTTAAGAAAAAAAAAAAAAAAAAAAAAAAAAAACTTTACACTTTACAAAGTGATTAACTTCATTGAAACAAGTATAGATGCTTACATTAGTTTCTCCAAAGATGAGAACTTGAGAAGTTGATGTTGTCCAAAGGTGGTGGTGGACAAGTCCAAAACGGCATTACATGCAGACAAAAGCACCCTTCTATTTGGATTCTCGAACAGTGAGATTAGCCCCTTTAGGGTTTCGGAATCCGACGCAACCTCCTCGTTCACTTCCAACGAAACGAGCGCGGCCGCGCCAACTGTATCCGCCACGTGGCACGCGATTTCGGAGCTCTTGGAGCTGAGAAGAGTTGGGAAGAGAGCTAGAAATGGCCTCACGGAGGAATCTGAGAGAAGATAAGGGCGAATTTTGAGTAAGCATTTGGTGATGAGGGGCACAGAGTGAGGGTGGTGGAGATTGGAGAGGGAAGAGAGTAACATAGCGAAGATTGCGTTGGAATCCGAAGCTTGAATGTGAAGGCCACACCGTAAGGGATTCTGTTGCCTCTTCCGTTTACTGCTGCAAGCTGCGACTTCATGCTTCTTCTTCTTCTTCCTCTCCTCCATTGTTCCTCGCGGATGCAGAAGCAGTAGCTTTACCCAGGGTTTGTATTTGAATGACGACGAACAAGTGGGCCGGGCTGGGCCTCATAGGCCCAACAGTAAGCCCTTAACAGTAAGAGAGATTAGTGTCAGTCGATCGATCAAATGGAAACCAGAAAGGAGGTAGGCAAGTAATGTGCACTTATTTATTTGTTTTACTTCATGTTCAAATTATTTCATTGCTTCATGTTCTTTTGTGCATTGTGATTTCCTCAACAAAGATTAGTAGATTACATATTGATATGAGTGGTAGAAAAGTTAAAAGGGGAGAAAAAATATGGATAGTGAGCGTGGAAATAAAGTGCAAAGGAAAATCTATTGCAACAATACGTGGGGTAGCTACTAGATTTAGAACATGTCTGGTACAATAGAAACAGGACAAGGGGTCGGGAGGGTTCTTGTGGTTGTGATGATTGCTTAGCTCATGAGAAGAAAAAGGAAAATTTTGGCCTTGCCAAATTCTAATCTAAGCATACCCTTGTAAATGTTGTATGATTGCACACTGACCACATTTTACAACCATAAAAAAATGTAGAGAACAATTGTAAATAAAACAATAATGTGATGAGTGAGATCAAACTACATACATATATATATATATATATGTGTGTGTGTGTGTGTAATTGTAAGGAAGAACTAGTCATGGATAGATACAACAAAACTCAAGAATTGATGAAGACCTGTTTGGTTATCAATGCTGGGGTACAACCTAGTTTTGGATTCACATAAAGCCTATGTGACAAAGACTAAGATTCACCCCAAATCCTAAGAGTGTACACTGATAAATTTAAACACAAATCTTACAAAATTTATGTCCAAGTCCTTCATTTCTTTGACTTCATTCTCTCTGTCCAAATGTCCCAGAAGTTAATTGTCTGTAAATTCTGTGATCACTGATCCCTTTGGCCTTTTTGAGTAAGTATCCACTAATAACCCATCAGGACCTGCTGGCATAATGTACATTATACAAGCTCAACTTCACTAGGCCACTGGAGCAGGCACCCTCAGCCATAAGTACATTGCATTCACAATCTGTTACCATTCAGCTGCAAAAAATAAGATGGTGTTGATAGGTTAGCCACCATCTTGCTGGCCACGGCGTTGAACTGCCCTGGGATTAGTAACCCTCTTTCTGTTATCAGCTGGTTTCTCATTGGCTGCTTCAATCTGCTCCAATGTCTCGACAACTTCTTTCATTGATGGCCTGGTTTTGTGTTCTGCTCCAATGCATTTGTAAGCAAGCTCAGCTACTTGTAAAGCTAAATTGGGTGGATACTTGCCTTCCAACCTTGCATCCATAGCGCTTCTCATTTTCACTCTATTCAATATATTTGATCTGAGCCAAATACGTACCGAATTTTGCTGACTGAGCCGCAATATCTCAGCTATCCGCTGGCCAGTCAGCATCTCCACCAAAACAATTCCAAATCCATACACATCACTTTTCACGTACAAATGTCCTGTTCGATTGTCATGACAAAAATTAGTGTATGAGAATGTGAGATTGGATTTAGAAGAAATTTTCTTGACATTCAATCAATACCTGTGGCAAGGTACTCAGGAGCAGCATATCCAGCTGTTCCCACAATCCTTGTTGACACATGAGTCTCATCACCAGAAGGACCAGACTTAGCTAAGCCGAAGTCTGATAACTTGGCAGTGTATGTCTGGCAAAACCAAAAGAGAGGGGGAAAACATCAGGATGACTTTGGGAAATTAAATTCTTCAGCAGCATTCATGCTGTAAGTTGGGAAATGGATATTTTGTCTTTCAGAATTCAAGATGTACAAAATGTGATCATGGTATTCAATATGCCTGACTGATAAAATGGAAGTTACCATGTCAAGTAAGATATTTGAAGGCTTGAGATCTCTGTATATGATATTCTTATCCAAGGAGTGAAGGAAAGCTAGTCCCCTAGCTGCTCCAATCATAACCTTCAATCTTTTGTCCCACGAAAGTGGCCTAACATTTGCACCTCCTGCAGAAGAAAAAAGTAGAGCAGATCAGGGAAAATGAGCAGATATAATTCCCAAATTTGGTACATACACTACACATGCTTGAATAAAATAAAATAAACTTTGTGGGTGTCCTATGATTCAACAGTGTGATAAGCTCTTACTTCCATATAGTTGGTTGTCCAAGCTGCCCCTATGCATATATTCATACACAAGGAATAGTTCGCCATCCTCTCGCCCAAATCCGAATAACTTTACAAGGTTGGGATGAGAAACCCTTCCTAGGAAATTAACCTCTGACTGCACAAAGAGTAAAAAGGCATCAAAATATATAAAGCCCCATACAATTCAAAGTTGTGAATCTAGTTTAAAAAGATTCAACGAAGTCAAATACCTGCCATTCTGCAAATCCTTGCATGCTATGGGAATTCAATTTCTTTATGGCAATTGCCAAATGTTCTGCTCTATTTCTTGCTGCTCTCTCATTAAGCAAGCCCTTGTATACTCTACCGAAACCTCCCTCTCCTAAAACTTCTCTGAAGTTTCTAGTGGCTGCCCTCAGCTCTGCCAGAGTGAATTCTCTCAAGTTTGCAGCATCCAAGATCTGTCCATTAGGGAACTCCTCCTGATCTCTTCCTCTAGTGTTTTGGCTATGGTCAGAGCCCCAAAGTGATGTACTAGTGTTATTGCTGCTACTAGGCCCAAAGAACCGGCTGAATCCTCCGGAATAGCTGCTACGCCCAAGTGAAGTAGAGGAATTGCCATTGTGCAATAGTCTTGAATTGCTGCTACTAGCAGCAAATTGACTGCTTCCTGAGCCTGCCACAGTTATTATAAAAACCTTGAAGTTGTAAAAACAGGAGATTATATTTCAAATATGCAACCAAACAAGGACAACCTTTTGGTTATAAGCAATTTTACTTTTGCTTCAGACCAGGTGCTCTATCAATTTCAGTGGCTGATCAAGTTTTCCCCAAATGATAATGGAAGTGTAAGAAACAAGCATTCCATAATGAACTGGTGAGTTAGAAATGCAAGGGATGCTATGTTCAAAGCTGCTACTACCCTACAAATAGGGAATGATAAGGGTACTGTTGCAGGACTTGGAGATTCCCTGCTATGATCCTATTGATCTATCTATATTTAGTTTGCCAGTTGCTCTTTTGTGTAGATTGGACAGCAAATTCAGTTTAATTTGGTTTGTTCACTCTTGCATCTGCAACCAATTCTATCTGTTCAGTTGGCTTCTATGTTTGACTAACTGAATTACATGAAAAATAATTGATAAAATGAAACTTTCCCAAACAAAAACTCCAAATAATTAATATGTGATCCCTTCTAGCTCTTAAAACTATAAAGGAAAATATTTGACTGCATCAATATTCAGCATCAAGAGATTCTATGCAAGAAAATTTATATATATATGAAGAAAGGAAGGAAGTGTAGCTACTAGGTATTGGTAAGATTTACCTAGTTGACTGTTGCCGGCAGTGTTGGAGTTGGGATGATGAGCTTCATGTGCAACAGATGAAGAAAGACTCAGACAATTCCCCATTCAGTTGTTTTGTTTCTGCTTCCCCCTGGAACAAAGCCTATCTATGCATAAACAAAAATAAAGAAAGCAGGGGAAAACCAAAAGAAAAAGGTCATGTCAATTTAGTTCGGTTTTTTATATGGACAGACAGTAAACCTGACACGTGTCGAGTGTCCACTCTAGTTCTAGTGGATTTACTACGAGGTGTACCAGTGAGTTAGAAAACTAAACTTGAAAAAAAAAAAAAAGTTGCTTACGGAAAATAAATGGAAAAATCTTACAGTACAGAACCAATCAAAATAGAATAGACACAATATATAAAATGTAATATACATAATGTATATTATATATTATATAATATATTAGATATTATGCACAATAATATGATATGTTGTGCATAATATATATTCAATAATGCTAGATGTATAATGAGAAACTAGTCAATGCAGCCAATGGATCCATTTTAACTTTGATTTGGGCCCAAATAATAATTAAAATTGTAATAGGCTGAGTAACTTTGACCCAAAATCTCATTTATTGGTTGGTTTGACTGATTTTTCATTGTGCATTTAGTATCACTCTATATATTACATGTAGGAATTTATTATTTTATATAACATGTAATATATATATAGTGTATATTATATTCTGTATAATATATTTACTGTTGTTTGTTGTTGTTTTTTTTTATTGTAAATGTAGTAATGCTCAAAATAAATAAAAATAGAGAAGGATCTATGTGGATATGACATGGTGGTGTTCACTTTGGATTGAAATAACAAAATAGTAATACCCAAAAAGAAATATCAAGTGTGTGTGTGTGTGAAAATTGAAAATGGAAGCTTCAAAGAATGATGCACGTAAATGCAATGCATATACTGTACTGTGGTGTCGGCCAATGACATAAGCTAGCTTGTTGATTACAGCTAATTTGTCCACACTTCCGACTCTTCCTCAACCCTCCATTGCACCCCACAACTAAAATGTAAAATACGTCTAGAAAATTTAACGTTTGATATATTATTTTAGGATTTTATACTTAATTAAAAGTTTTATATGAGTAAGGAAGCTCCATCAAAAAAAAGGTGTAATGCATGTAACAAATTTGACTGATTTTTGAACCAAAAAAATAGAGAAATAAAGAGAAAGGTTGCATCATTCATGACATCATACGTATGTATGAAATTTTGATTTATTTTAATGAACCGAGTACTAGTCTTCTAGATTTAGATATACAAAATTGGAGTCCTGTCATAATTCACAACCATCAATTATCAACCCACAACTAAAGGTCACAAAAGTCGTTAAATAGAAATAAAAATTCAGTTAACAGCACGCCAATGTAGACAAAATTTTGGACTTAAAAATAACATTATCTTCTAAACCCAAAAAAAGAAATAACATCATCTTCCTTCGTACTATGAAAGAAGGAATAAAAATTAATATAAAGAAATCTTTTTTTCCATCTTCATCTAAATATGAGAATAACTTCTTTTCTTGTTTAAACTTTCTCAATCTAAATACAGCTGAACCTACACAAAGGCATTTTATTGGTTTAAAGTGAATTGTGTCATGATTTCAGAACAATAAATCTAAAAAATTAATCTTCTGTTTAAAAAATTATAAAATAAAAAAAATGATTTGATTCTGAAGATGTAAGCATAAAATTATAACATTGTATAATATCATGACTAAAAGTATATAACTTTCAATTTCTATTATATGAAAAATATCATATAATTCCATATTTTTAAAATCTAAAGTCTTCTTCTCTTATAGTGTATAAAAAAAATTGATAAATCTCACATTTAAAGTCTATAACATTCAATTTCTACGATACGTAAAAAATCATATAATTTAATACGTTAAAGACTATAGTATTTGAATTTATATGTCATCAAAAAATTATGTAATATCACAACTAAAAGTATATTGCATTCAATTTCTAATATGTGTAAACAAATTGTGTAATTCCAATTTTTAAAGTCTATAATCTTCTTCTTTTATAGTGTATTTAAAAATATTATGAAATCTCACATTTTAAAATCTATAGCCTTCAAATTCTACTATACATGAAAAATCATGTAACCCGATACTTTCAAGACTATAGTCTTTAAATTTATAATACATAAAAAATTATATAATATCATAATAAAAAGTATATATAGCCTTCAATTTCTACTATGTATTAAAACATCATTAGATTCCATATTTTCAAATCCATAGTCATTTTCTTTTATAGTATATCTAAAAAAATTATCAAATCTCACATTTTAAAGTCTATAGCGCGCTTTTATTTTATCACACAACCAAAAAAAAATTGCTAAAATCTCACATTTTAAAATATATAGCTATCAATTTCCACTACATGTGAAAAATTCATGTGATTCAAAATTTTAAAGATTATGCCTTTATCATATAATACAACCAAAAAATTCTAAAATCTCACATTTTGAAGTATGCCTTCAATTTCTACTATATGTGAAAAACTCATTTGATTCAATATTAAAGGCTATAGCATTTATTTTGTAATCCAACCAAAAAAAATTGTGATATGTCACATTTTAAAGTATATAGCCTTCAATTTCTACTACATGTGAAAAATTCATATGATTCAATATTTTAAAGGCTATAGTCTTTATGTTATAATATAACCAACAAATTCTAAAATCTCACATTTTGAAGTATATAGCCTTCAATTTCTACTATATGTGAAAAATTAATGTGCTTCAATATTTTAAAGGTTATAGCCTTTATTTTATAATACAACCAAAAAAATTGTGATAAGTCACATTTTAAAGTATATAGCCTTCAATTTCTACTATATGTGAAAAATTCATGTGATTCAACATTTTATAGGTTATAGTCTTTATTTCATAATACATCAAAAAAATTTGTGAAATCTCACATTTTGAAGTATATAAGCTTCAATTTCTACAATACGTGAAAAATTCATATGATTCAATATTTTAAATACTATAGCCTTTATTTTATAAAACAACAAAAAAAAATTATGATATGACACATTTAAAGTATATAACCTTCAATTTCTACTATATGTGAAAAATTCATGTGATTCAATATTTTAAAGGCTATAGTCTTTATTTTAAAATACAACAAAAAAAATTGTGAAATCTCACATTTTGAAGCATATAGTCTTCAATTTATACTATATGTGAAAAATTCATGTGATTCAATATTATAAAGGCTATAGTCTTTATTTTATAATACAAGCAAAAAAATTGTGAAATCTCACATTTTGAAGTATATTATCTTCAATTTCTACTATATGCGAGAAATTCATGTGATTCAATATTTTAAAGACTATAGTCTTTATTTTATAATTCAACCAAAAAAATTCTGAAATCTCGCATTTTAAAGTATATAACCTTCAATTTATACCATATGTGAAAAAGTAATGTGATTCAATATTTTAAATGTTAAAATATTTATTTTATAATACAACAAAAAAATTCTAAAATCTCACATTCTATCGCAACCGGAATCGCGACGGGGATAGCGAAACACCGAAAGAAAATAATATTTTTAAATTAAAATGTGTGGTTTAAAATAGTTTTTAATTTTGGAGTCGCCACCAAGGTTTATTTAGGAAAACCTCGGAAAAACAATTATTTAAAAAAATCATTTTAAATTGGTCTGCAAAAACAGAGTTGGGTTCGGGAGTCTGATTATGCAAAAATAAAGGTAGAGGATACATTCCACACACATTGATACATCCGTTCTAGAACGGTTACCCAAAATTGATTGTGCAAATTAAAAGATTTAAAGCATATTAAATTTATCATTAATAAAAATAAAATTAGATATTTACACGATAAATATTCATAAACTAACACAATAAAAATAAATGAAATAACAAGAAAATTAACAAGAATATTTATAAATCAATAATGCTAAGTGGACCATGAAAAACCAGCTCATACAGTCAATGAGCCTATTTTGGCTTTAGTTTTGGCCCAAATAATCATTGAGATTGTAATGAACTTAGTAATTATGATCCAAAATCTTATTTATTAACTGGTTGGACTGATTTTTTATTATTCATTTAGTATCATCCTTTATAAATTAAAAAATATTATAAAAAAAATTATGAAAAATTAAAGTTGGGTTTCACATATGATTCTCCTTCATATTCTCGGGAGGCAACAATACTAGTAAGTAATAATAATAACACAACACAAACTACACATTTGCGGCACACACCCACTCAACAAATTAGGGTTTCATTTGGTTTCTTAGAGAAAAAATGTGAGAGAGTGAAACAGAGAGGGTTGAGGGAGAGAGAGGGAGGCCGCAGCGGGGCGGCCTCTTGGTTTGGAGAGAGAGAGCGGCAGGAGGGAAAGAAAGCAAGGGAGGCCGGCGGACCAAAGGGAGCTGTGTCCTCCGCGGCTTCCACGGCAGCGCGCAGGGGAGAGAGGCGGCCGCAGGCTGGAAAAAGAAAAGGGAAGGGGAAGGGCCGCGGCTATCGCGGCCGCCACGCCTGTGAAATGCCGCTGCCACGTCCGTCGCGAGGAGAGAGAGAGGGAGCTCGAGGGGTGGTGGTCCGAGGGAGAAGGACGAGGAGGCATCCCTGCTGCTGCCGGCGACCATCGTGGGGGCTGCCTTGCGTCGCCGCTGCTCTGGTCGTCGTTGTTGCTGCTGCTTCGCTTGCCGAGGAGGAGGCGGCGGCTGCTGGATCTGGCAACTGACTCCGCCGCTGATACCGCCACGGGTGTCGCCGGCAGTGATGACGATGGGTGAGCCCTCTTCTCTGTCTGGATTCTTTATTTGTTTCTGTTATTTTTTGTATTTTGTTTCCCTCTTCTTTTTTATATTTTTTATGTTGTTTTTCTGGGGCATATCTCATAATGAACGAGGATATTTGATGATGGAAGCCAAAGGCAGGACGATGGTCGTGGTGGATTTCCGCCTGCTTTTTGTTTGTGTAATTGGACTGTGAATGTGTGTGATTCTGGATGAATATATTTTCTGGGTTTGAGACTCATGCATGTTTTGTATTTACAGGAATGAACATGAGAATATACTGAATTAATTCGTTACTGATTATTAATTTTTACTGTGCAAATATCATTTGTCATAGAAAAATTAATTTTATGATTTAATTAAGCCAAATATTTGATCATAATTAAATTATTCTTTATGAGTTTGTCCAGAGATCACCTCTTTGATTTCCTCTGTTCTGATCTTTTGCTCTTCTAAGAGTTTTTAGCTTGCTTTCCCCTTGAGAGTCCCCCTTACTGCCTTTCATTTTCTTCTATTTATCATCCTCTGTTTTTTGTCATTTTCTTTGTTCAAACTAGCAAGAACATTCAGAACCTCAAATATTGTTTGCCCACAACATTATTGAGAAACTCTTGTTGTAGAACTCAACATTCTTGAGCCATGAAGACTATGTCTTCTCATCCGAGGAAGCAAACAAAAACTTATTAATAGCCTACGTGCAGTCGTTGATATCCCTTTTTTATTAATATAAGTGAAAAATTCATGTGATTCAATATTTTAAAGGTTATAGTCTTTATTTTATAATTCAACTAAAAAAATTCTGAAATCTTTCATTTTGAAGTATATAGCCTTCAATTTCTAGAATGTGTGAAAAATTCATGTGATTCAATATTTTAAAGGTTATAGTCTTTGTTTTATAATACAATATTTCACTATTTTTCTAGAAACACTATAAAAGTAAATACTATAATTTTTAAAATATTAAATTACATCATTTTTAAACCTAATTAAAAATTGAAGGCGATATACTTTAAAAAAGTAGATTTCATTATATTTCTATAAACACTATAAAAGTAAGGACTATAATTTTTAAAACATTGAATTATATCATTTTGAAACATAATTAGAAATTGAAGGGTATAGACTTTAAAAAGTGAGATTTCATTATTTTTTTAGAAACACTATAAAAGTTAAAAACTATAGACTTTAAAATATTGAATTATAGAATTTTTAAACCTAATTAGAAATTAAAGGCTATAGACTTTAAAAAGTGTGAGATTTCACTATATTTCTTGAAACACTATAAAAGTGAAGGCTATAGCCTTTCAAATATTGAGTTGCATAATTTTTAGAATTTTTTAGAAATTGAAGGCTATAGATTTTAAAAAGTGAGATTTCACTATTTTTCTTGAAACACTATAAAAGTAAAGATTATAGCCTTTAAAATATTGAATTACAGAATTTTTAAACCTAATTAGAAATTGAAGGCTATAGACTTTGAAATGTTAGATTTTATTATTTTTCTAGAAACACTATAAAAGTAAAACCAGCTTTTAAAATATTGAGTTGCTTAATTTTTAGAACTTATTAGAAATTGAAGGATATAGACTTTAAAAAGTGAGAATTCAAAATTTTTCTAGAAACACTATAAAAGTTAAGATTATAGCTTTTAAAATATTAAATTACATAATTTTTAAACCTAATTAGAAATTGAAGGCTATAGACTTTAAAACTTGAGATTTCACTCTTTTTCTAGAAACACTATAAAATTAAAGACTATAGTCTTGAAATTAATGAATTACATATTTTTTAAATCTAATTATAAATTGAAGGCTATAGACTTTAAAAAGTGAGATTTCACTATTTTTCTTGAACACTATAAAAGTGAAGACTATAGCCTTTAATATATTCAGTTACTTAATTATTTGAACTTATTAGAAATTGAAGGCTATAGATTTCAAAAAGTGAGATTTCACTATTTTTCTTGAAACAATATAAAAGTAAAGCCTATAGCCTTTAAAATATTGAGTTACATAATTTTTAAACCTATTAGAAATTAAAGACTATACTTTAAAAAGTGAGATCTCACTATTTTTACTAGAAACACTATAAAATTAAAGACTATAGTCTGTAAAATATTGAATTACATAATTTTTAAAACTAATTAGAAATTGAAGGCTGTAGACTTTAAAAAGTGAGATTTAACTATTTTTTCTAGAAACACTATAAAAGTAAAGACTATACCCTTTAAAATACTGAGTTACTTAATTGTTAGAACTTATTAGAAATGGTTATAGACTTTAAAAAATGAGATTTTAAAATTTTTCTTGAAACACTATAAATGTAAAGACTATATAGCCTTTAAAATATTGAATTACATAATTTTTAAACCTAATTAGAAATTGAAGGCTATAGACTTTAAAATGTGATATTTTACAATTTTTCTAGAAACACTATAAATGTAAAGACGCCGTTAAAATATTGAATTGGATAATTTTTAAACCTAAATAGAAATTGAAGACTATAGATTTTGAAAAGTGAGATTTCACTATTTTTCTTGAAACACTATAAAAGTGAAGACTATACCCTTTAAAATATTGAGTTACTTAACTTTTAGAACCTATTAGAAATTGACGGCTATAGACTTTAAAAAGCAAGTGCGATCTCACTATTTTTTCTAGAAACACTATAAAAGTAAAGAATATAGTCTTTAAAATATTGAATTACATAATTTTTAAACCTAATTAGAAATTGAAGGCTACTTTAAAAAGTGAGACTTCACTATTTTTCTTGAAACGCTATAAAAGTGAAGACTATAGCCTTTAAAATATTGAGTTGCTTAATTTTTAGAACTTATTAGAAATTGAAGGCTATAACCTTTATTTTATAAAACAACCAAAAATTTCTAAAATCTCATACTTTGAAGTATATAGCCTTCAATTTTATTATATGTGAAAAATTCATCTGATTCAATATTTTAAAGGCTATAGCATTTATTCGACATGCAACCAAAAAAATTGTGTTATGTCACGTTTAAAGTATATAACCTTCAATTTCTACTATATATGAAAAATTCATATGATTCAATATTTTAAAGGTTATAGTCTTTATTTTATAATACATCTATGAAGTCTCACATTTTGAAGTATATAGTCTTCAATTTCTCCTATATGTGAAAAATTCATGTGATTCAATATTTTAAAGACTATAGCCTTTATTTTATCACAGAACTAAAAAAATTTGGAAATCTCATATTTTAAAGTATTTAGCCTTCAATTTCTACTATATATGAAAAAATTATGTGATTCAATATTTTAAAGACTATAGTAATACAACAAAAAAATTTGTAAAATATCAAATTTTAAAGTATATATCCTTCAATTTCTACTATACATTCAATATTTTAAAGGTTATTATAACCTTTATTTTATAATACAACAAAAAAAATTGTGATATCACATTTTAAAGTATATAGTCTTCAATTTCTATTATATGTGAAAAATTCATGTGATTCAATATTTTAAACGCTATAGTCTTTATTTTATAATACAAGCAAAAATTTGTGAAATCTTAAATTTTGAAGTATATAACCTTCAATTTCTGCTATATGTGAAAAACTCACGTGATTTAATATTTTAAAGACTAGCTTTTATTTTATAATACAATCAAAAAATTTTGATATATCACATTGTAAAGTATATAGACTTCAATTTCTACTATATGTGAAAATATGATTCAATATATGAATTTTTTTTGCGATTCAATATTTTGAAGGCTATGTCTTTATGTTATAGATTCGATCAATTGCGTAAAGCGCGCGGTAGCAACGGAACCGGGGAGAGTATACAGAAAAGACAGTTCTATTTCTATTCGATTAGTATTAGATTAGTATTAGTTAGTGATTTCCGCTCAGTGAGTCCTTTCTTTCGTGATGAACTGTTGGCACCAGTCCTACCTACATCAGAATATTATAAAATCTCCTATTTTGAAATATACAGTATTCAATTTCTATTATACATTATAAATTCTTGTGATTCAATATTTTACAAGTTATAGTCTTTATTTTATTACACAGCCATTAAAATTCTGAAATCTCACAATTTTTACATTTTAAAGTATATACCCCCTTCAACTTTTATTATATGTGAAAAATTAATGTGATTCAATATTTTAAAGTAATGTTATTGCTATGTGAAAGTTATTTCATTTTTTAGGAATGAAATGCGAATTGCAGTCTATGTGACGCGGATTAGAAGTATAACCATGACAAATACACATGTCATTACAAATATCACAAGCCACGTTAAGCAAGATGTCTTGGAACTCTCCGAGTATATTGCCGTTGCTCGCACATTGGCACGACCTGTGCTTGCCAAGCTATGTTCAATGGCTTTCTCAGTAGAATCAAGTATCTGCAAGCAAGCCATAATTGATTCATCAGTTTAACATCTTGTCATTTAAACTTCGAAAATCGATATAATCATCAAGAAGTAAAACAAAATATTAAGGAAGAGTGCAAGCCAATCTATTCTAGATTTAGTCACATTCGGCAATGTCATCTTAAATACTGTTTAGGAATCGCAGAAGCAGGAGGATTCATGAGTAAATGAAAATCAGACCTTTTCAGTATTTTGCAGAGACTGGTTCATCATGAGACTACTCTCTTTAAGTTGTTTTGCCAACACAACCATCTCATCCGTCAAATCCTCTTGCAACTTTCTGAAGAGCATAAAAGAAATATACATCAATAAAGAACAATAACATAAAACAAATGAAAGAACAACAAAACAAACTAACAGAAAGGGATACAACTAAATGGAGAGGGCAAACAGAAATGGCAACAATTAATGATCTAATAGACTAATATATTGCATGTATATTTTAAAGCATTTTTATTCGGAAGTACGATAAAAAAACCCATCGGTATATATCCCAATGATTGACCTCAGAAGATGAGTGCTTGCCATTCTGTTCTAAACAAATTGAAAAGGAGCTTATGCTTCAGCAGGTAGTACCAACCAACTGAAACATAAGCTCAAAGTAACTACTCAAGTAACCAATACCTATGCTTTTCAATGTGTGCATGGGCTGCAGCATCCAATTTAACAGGTGATGTTCGATCAGTCTCAACAGACTCATGAGATCTATCTTCAGTACCTGAGGCAGGTCTGTTTCATGAATAAGATGAGTAACAGTAGAACAGCCTACAAAATGCAAATAGCAGCAAGAAGGGATAACTATAGCTTACACGGATCTTCGTCTCAATCCAGAAGAAACTGGACTCTGCCTTTTTTCCTCAATTTCAGAATGACTTTTTTTGACAGAATTTCGGTCAGTGGCACTCTCAGATTCTTGTAAGTCAGGCTGAGTAGCAATGTCAAGTAATTAAAATGATAATCACGAAGTTTGCCTATTCTGTCTAGACTACAATGGATATACAGAAGGATAAAAGATCAAATTTTGCTGCCTCATGATTCATACAAACTAAGTCACAAATATTCACCCAATATAGTGTTCATACTTTAGATACACTTTTCACATACTATGTATTGTGATTTTCTATGTTGTGCAAAAAACATCCTTAGTATTTTTGTTTTGTTAATTCAGTGGGTGGAAAATAGAGAATGTAGTTTAAATTATTCTGAACCTAAGGGAAAATGAGAATGGACAATGCATCCCATGCAATCCTCGTTCTACCCCACATGGTAACTGCACCAATGCCTTTGACCTTTGAGAAATATGTAAATTTCAAATGCACAAAAGCCATCTTACTGTTAATGAAGTTGTCCTTTGCTTTTGATAGTTCTATGGAACCTTAAAGGTATAAATAATCTGAGCATTTTACATTTCAACATCTCATAGAATAGATTAGAAATACACACCACGGGGTTAACCAGTTTGGATGCAATGGCTTCAATCTTCTCTGAATAATCATTCAACGCGACCTTTGAAATCCTGCATGACCAAAGTCATACCCAAACACAAATGCGCACATGTTCAGTAAAAGAAACATATCAAATGTAGCAGGAACATGATAATACAAATTGGTACCATGCTATCATCATTCATCACGTGACTTTATTTTTACAAGATTTTAAATATTGTTATGTTTAAAACCAAGTGCAGTAAAACCTTGTCCTACCATGTAAAAGTTAAGGGTAAGATTTCCATGATGTAAAATTAGCAGAAGACTGTTCTGAAATTATAATAGATATTGAGCTTCTGCAGTCTCACTTATAACTACCTATCATAAGAGATTGCAAAGGAAAAAACACGCACGTTACCTTGGCAAGCCCTCTGGCATCTTCTCTTCAGCCAACTGTTCCAATTGTTCACGCAAAGTAGCAACATACTGCAGAGACAACAAATGATCAATTTTTTTTCTTTCTTTTCTAGAGCTAACAGACAACTAAATTCAAGTTAATGAATCTAGATTTCTAAGATAAAGAGTGAAGGCTTATCATCATCAAACATACGTGTATTAGTTTTGCCTGGTTTTGCTGCTGGGGTGCAGCTGCGAGCAACCTCCTCAAGTTAACTTCTGTTTTACTGATCCCCATCAAAATCCTGCAGCATTTAGTAATTAGTAGTACTTGTTAGGACATATAATTTGGGCCATAGACCCAATTAGAAAAGTAGTCAATTTAGTTAGTATAAATATGTAATATTGTAATTGTAATTGGATAGGTAGTCATCATGATAATTGTGAAATCATTTCTTCTTTCTGGCCACTAGTAGGATTTTTATTTCTCTCTAGTTGGGATTTCTTTCTACTTCTACTCTATCTCTCAAATCTTACTCATAACATTTGGTGCTTTCATTCATCACCATGTTTGGAGCTTCAAATTCACCATATTCTCCCCATGGTGATTTTTCAATCTCAACCTCCACTCAACCTTCAATTAAACAGCTCGTTTTAAAATTAATTGCTGAGAGTAAACGATGGGAAGAGCACTGGAAATTGACATCGAAAATTCTTCAAGAGCAACGTCAATATTTAGCAATTCAACATCCAGAAAATTCAGATCCAGAAAATTCAAACGAAAATCCAGAAGCAAATATTCAATACAAAGCAATTCATCAATCAGAAAATTCAAAGCAAAAATTCTGCACAGAAAATCCAGATATTCATCGGGTAACAAATGCAGTTCCCAAATCCAAAAATCAAATATCAATTTCAAATAATCCAACTCCAGATTCAATTGGAAACCAAAATTCAGCAATAGGAGATGAAGACAAGAACTTATACCTGCAACTGCAACTTCCAGCGATCTACGAGGACGACCTGAGTTACAGCGACGATCAATCAATTGCGGTGTCGATCGAGATGGCACGGATGGAAGCAACCAAGGATCTCGAACCAAGCAGCGATAAGGATCTACATCGAGAAACCACAGCGCTTACAGGGCAAGAAACAACGCCGATTGAAGGCGACGACTGGGTGCAAAGCGGCGGAGATCGGAGCAGTAGCAACGACGTCGAGGTCGACGTCCTCGCGACAAGGAAGGGAGAATCACAGGCAGGGAGAATCGCGCCGAGATATTATGTGGTGGCTGCGGGAACCCGGTGCGGTGCGGCCGGCCATCTCGCGACTGGAAGAAGAGCGAACGTGAGCAGCAGCAGCAGCGTTGGTGTCTTCGCGCCGATCATGGCGAAGCCACCACCACTCCTGGCGGTAGTGTTCCCATGGAATCGCACCGAGGAAACACCTGTCTTGAAGTTGATCGAAGAAGAAGATGACGCCGGCGGCGACGGGAAGCTAAAGAGGCGGCGGCCCTAGGTGGTTTTAGGTTTTCTGGTTTCTCTCTCTGATGAAGCCCCAATAGGAAAAAGAAGCTGTGAAGAAGTTGGGTTAGGGTTTTCTCTCAACTTGGGCCTCATCCAAGAATTTGAAGTCCAAATTAAGAAGGAAAAAGAAAATGCTATAACCTTAAATTCGGGCATGTTTTCTCCTTCTTATGGGCTCAAGTAGCATTTTCTTGGGTTATGATGATTGCCTTGGTAAGAGTTTTTTGTTTTTGTCAAACTATAGCTCAAAAAGCCAACCAAAAATAAATAAGTAGTAGTTAGTATTTTTGTTTGGTGGGGATCCACTGAGTGTAGCGATTAATAAAGTAGTACTGTATTTGGGAAAAGTGTTAAAGGTGACGCGTGTCGCATTAAAAGGTGGAACTTGAAAAGTAAGCAAAGCTGAATCGGACCAAACCAAACCAACAGGCAAAAGAACACCGTTTTCACATCAGCTGAGCTGAATCGTTGAATTGAATGCTATCTACCACTCCGAGATAACAAGGAAGAAAGACAAAAACCCACACAAACACTCATATTTGACGAAGACAATCATCTACAGAAACACAATACTCCAATCCAAACAAAATACTCCTATAGAGAGAGAGAGAGAGGTAACGAGATAGCGAGAAGAAGAGAACAAGAAGAAGAAGATGTACGTGGATCACGCATTCTCGATTTCAGATGAGGACGTTATGATGGAGACATCATACACGGCCAGCAACAGGCCACCCATCAAGGAGATCGCACTCGCCATCTCCCTCCTCTTCTTCGGAGCCCTAGGCATCATCATCGGTTCCCTCATGGCCTACCACCATGTCGGCGGCGACTCTGCTCACGGTAACCACCTACTACTCCCTACCCATTCACATTTTATCAATAAAACAAAAAGGGGTTTTTTATTTTTATAGAAAGCAAAAAAAAAAAGGACCTTTAATTTATTTTGGGAATTAATTAATGAAGAAAAAGGATATATAATTAATAATTAATTACTATTAGATAGTATTTTGTTAATTGCCTTATTTGGTTTCTGCAAATCTGAGAGTGGTTTTTGTCTCACTCTCACATTACACAGGCTAATGAAATGTATAATTAATTGTTTTGGGCATTCTTGCTTTGCTGATTTTAGAGTTTTTGATTGAATGGAATTGATAGGGATGTTCTTTGCAATACTGGGAATGCTCTTGTTCATACCTGGTTTCTACTATACGCGGATTGCATATTATGCTTACAAGGGATACCAGGGCTTCTCTTTCTCCAACATACCTCCCGTCTAGGCCTACCTAGCTGCTTGCTTTCTCTCTCAATTACCATTCTCATGTATAGATCTTCTCTGTTTCTTTTTGTTCTCAATGGCCGAACACTCTGTATTTATATTCCATGAAATTGCTCTGAACAAGTATACTTAATACTTACCACTGCTGAGATTTTGTATTGTTTCTACAAGACTCAATCTTCATGCTATGAAATCTTTTTTACTAACAACCATTAGTGGTTTCTGATAGTTTAATTTGCTGTATAATGTCACTTCTCTTATTGGCTTCCACTCCCTCTGCCTCTTCCTCTAGCAAAGGCTGTAGTTAATAATGGATGCACGATTTGTGAACCTTTCTCTTTATTTCTTTCTTTCTTTTTTTTCAATTACTTTGATTTTACTTCGTTCATATATATAAATACCTGATGCACTCACTGAGAGGAAGTGAGATGCACAAATTTCATACTATTAGTGTATTTGGTTCTGCTTTTTTAAGAATTGATTTTTTATTAGAATTCCTTTTGTTAGAATTGATATTTTTTAAATTATTTTGAAGTAAAATGTTTACATTTGGTAGCATAATCCAAGAAGTGATTATTTCATCTTGTTTGTGCACTCTGCGGGTACCAAAATTAGTTCAAGTTGCTTCTCACTTGTATAGGGTGATGTGGTTTGAAACTGAGTCCTGGTAAAGGCACATTCATTCTCCCATTTGATGGAATGGCAAAGAGTCAGATGGTTGGCGCCTGTGAATGACATTGCCAAATCTCTAAATACAGATGCATTTTTTTCATGTAATAGAATTTGCTCCAATTGGAACACACCCCATCACTTGATGGGAAAGCATTGGGTTTGATTACTATATGGGATTTGTGCTTGTAGATTGCAAGAACCAACATTAAGGATCTTCAACTGCTTATACTAAACATAACATCATCTTCTCTTTTTTATTTTGGGCTGTGTTTAGATGCAAACAATCACAATATCTCTTTCTTTACTGAAAGGGGCCTTCTGCATCTTTGAATAAGGTTCTGAACTCCATACAGTTAATGCTTGTAATGCCCTCCAGGAAGCATATATATATGCATTGTTGCATTGTCTTTCAACTTCTAAAGTTTAGGATGTATAAACTGAGGAAAGGGTTGTTGTATATCTCCTAATGAATCAACAACACTGATAAAAGAAGAAAACTTATTTTAAAATTCAGATACTAAATGCTCTTACCTTTTCAATTATTTTTTATTTTAATTTATCAAACATGTGCTTCTATTTCTACAAACCTCCTTGATTGCTACATCTGTGATGTGGTGACCTTCAGTAGCTAGATGAGAATTAAATCTTTGTTCGAGCAAATGGTTGTGGACAGTTACGGTTCAATTAATTGTCACAAAAAGTCTACTAGATTTTGTTAGGGGGAGAGAGGAACATACTCTGTAAGATGGCCCAGCCTGCGATGACCTTCATTGAGGAAAGCCTTGGTGATTCACTGATTTGCTCATTTTTTACCCCAAAAAAGAAGAAAGAAAAGAAAAGAAGCAGTGTTGTTTTCTTTCTGAGCGAATCTTTTGTCTCTTTCAGTATTGCCTTGGGATAAAAGAAACATTATCTGAAGTAGTTGTATATATTGTAGGTGTCTTGCTCTGAGGGAGTCCCATGTCACTTTTCCATAAATAATAAAAATGGGCATGCAGCCTCCCCATATTAAATACTATATAAACAGAATGCTGCTATAGCAGCAGCAGACAACGATAAAGACATGAATATTTTTATATACAATAATACTTTTTGTACAATAGAAATAAATTCAATTAATATTCAACGTGTGTTATATATTGTACGTAAT
The DNA here is from genome assembly GCA_013621005.1 of Aeschynomene evenia. NCBI lineage: Eukaryota > Viridiplantae > Streptophyta > Magnoliopsida > Fabales > Fabaceae > Aeschynomene > Aeschynomene evenia. The sequence goes on along the minus strand of CM024263.1, from coordinate 29,532,416 downwards.
GTGTGTTATATGTAATGTGTTATACATATATATAATACATATTTTGTATGGTATATAGCACACGTTAGATACTAGTTGAATGTATTTCTATTGTACAACAATCATTATTGTGTTATATATATACATACATACATGAATAGGATACACACACATTCAAAATGACAGTAAAAAAGACATGAACTGGAAGTTATACTCCACAGTCACAGGTCCCACGGTCAAAGTTTTTTATAGTGACAATTAACACAAAAATATGTTAGATCATTAAAAATGTTCAATCTGAAGCTTCACCGAAATCATAAAAGTCTTTTTTTATTGATTATTCATTATTATGCTTTTTATTTTCCCTCTGTGAGACCAACTGATGAAAGAAGCTGAGCATCTTTGCTAGTATGCCCAAGTAATCATTAGATTAATGGTTGACAACAAAACACATTATTGAAAGAGATGGAGAGGTCAAATGGGTCAATCAGGTGTCAATGGAGCCACCATTTTAGTTGAGAAAGTCTATTATTATTATTATTTTGGTTCTTGAAAGTTTTTCAAGGCGAAACAGGTGGAGGGGAGGGGACAGCATAATACGAAATTAAGACTTATGCAAACAGTGGTTTGGACCCATTGGTATTCGGTTCTAGCTTTTTTAATTTGGGCTGAATCGACCTATGATACAACTTGGACCCATTGGAATGTATTTTCTGTCCTAATGGGCTGATAATTAATTAAATTTCAATATTCCATGTAAATTCCTAATCCATTTTTCCCTTTGTAGTTTGTAGGAAGCTTCCAACATTTTGTAGCCTGCGAAAATGAAAGATTATTGCATGCAATGTGCATACTTACATAACCATCTCCATCCTCATGCTTCTGTTTGGATGTTTTTATCCATTATTCGCCTTTTTTCTACCAATTGTATTAAATTTTGCAGTTAAAAAGAAAAGTTATTAACTCACCGCACAATTCCTAAGCATCTACTACTAACTAATTTAACACATTCATCTCCTGTGATCTTTGCTTTGCTTAAATATTCGATTAACTAGCTAGAACTAATTCCTTTTAATTTGTGCCACCACCATACATAGATACCATGTTCTTTCCAAGGAACGAAACGCTATATATATATAAGGTAGCTATAGATTAAAAGTGGTAAGGTAGAAGAGATATATATAGGAAAGGGCCAAAACATAGCCTTTTGGAGGGATTGGTGTAGGTCCCGTCCCGTCTTAACTTCATTCATCACTATGATGTATATATATGCATCAGAGTTTCTTTTAATAACGGACAAAATAGAATTTGGATCTGTTAGTGTGACTAGCTCACTCGCCCCACCCCCAGAAAGGACCCATATATCCATCCACCACTCCATAAATGGCCAAACCTTTAGCTTCCCTTCTCTAATTTCTTAACTAATTGAGGCTTCTTCTACCTACTTGTTGTACCCATCATCCAGATCCACCTACCAATACACTATCATCTCTCTTTCTTTTTCATTTTCATTAATATATATATATATATATATATCCTCCACTCTAATCTAGTTATATATATATATATGTATAGATATGATGAGTACATGTATACTACTTTTCATTTCCAACTACATGCGCCACACTCTGAAGAACTAAATTCCTTCCACTTTGTGTTTAGTAACTCAAAGATACATGCATTCGTACAATCAATTAATTGTTACATGGCAAGAATTTTATGTTTATTAGGAAAAAAATACTTTACAGATCAAACAAAATTAAACAGAAATACTTTATAATTAAATTTAAATTATACATGGCAGGCAATACATTGAGGTTAATCAATTGTGGGCTAAATTCTATTGATAATTTCCATTCATATATATAATTAATTAAACATATATACCTAGCTAGCTACATGGATCATGCTCCACTTACAATAACTAGCTTAGCTAACAAATTAATGTCTAGACCTGAAATTGAAATATATATATATATCCAACCAAAAAACATAGACAGCTAAATTAATAATGATGATGATAGGAACAAGAGAGAAAACAAACTATGATATGATACCATGTGATGTAATAAAGCTTAAATTGGGTAAAATAAAAAATTGATATAGTTATAGCTATATTATATATGCATCTTCATAGATAGATAGATAGATAGGTAAGGAACTAAATATATATATGGGAGTAGGTAGCTAAGCTAGCAAAGAGCAGCTTCATCTGGTGGTGGTGTTGGAAAGGTGGGAGGTTTTGGTGATGGTGATGGTTGATGGTTGGTGGTGCCGCAACAGAAAGACAGAAGCGAGATCGTGAGGCACTTGAAAGAAGCCGCCTTGAGATTGAAAAGAAAGCAGCTTCAAATTGGGCCTTGTTGTTATTCTAGCCACTCGTGGCTTCTTGGGAGGTGGAGGACAAACCAAAGGTGTAGTACTGCTTGTCAATCTTTGACTCGGTGATGTTGGTGTGTGACACTCTTCTTCTTGCTCTTGCTCCTCCTTTGAATTTGTTGCTGCTGGATCCGATTGTTGTTCTGTTCGCTGGCTGAACGTTCTACTACTACCCGTTCGTATAGCCTTAATTCTCCGAAATTCTTCTAATATTTCAAGACCCATTTTTCTTATTTGCCTTCCAACTAGGGAGGGGAGAAGATCACTATATCTATCGTCTATATATATATAGCCCCTCCCTCTTGGTTTGCAGAGGGAAATTATATATATATATATATGTATGTGCTGTGTTTCGGGGTCCAGAGATTTATAATTATAATAGCAGGCTGGGGAAACGAAAAGGGTTTTGTAATTTGTTTGTGTAAGCGAGAGAGAGAGATTGGGAGAAAGGGGAAATGGAGATTAGGCGTGCAGAGAGAGAGAGAGAGAGAGTTATGATGGGAGGGAGGTGCTGAAAGAGAGACAGAAGATATATGAGTGAGAAAGAGAGAGATTGGATGTATGTGGTGGACATGGTGGGGTACATATATAGATGCATGGGAATGATAGATGAATCCAATTAATAAATAAATAAATAATGTCAATTGGAATTTTTATGTGACTTATGATAATTCTATGCTGTGAATGAATGAATAAAGAGTGAAAAAAGTGTAATTTAAATCACAAATGCTTCGAGCACAACTAAAAACTAGCCAAAGGAGCCAACAAAGCTCATTTGACACTTTATGGCCCAAATAACACTTTGAATCATGAGTATATTTTTAATGGGCGGGGTGATTGTGGCCCAAATTTCTATTTATTGACTGTTTTATCTGATTTTTTTATTATGTCTCCAGCAATACTCAATTTAAAATAATATCTTGAGGAGAAAAGGCATGGATGGGTTAAAACTATTTGGAAGACATAGAAGAAAAATATAATGCGGAAGAGGACAAAAGTGAGAAAAAGCTAACTAAGCAAAGGCAGGGTAAAGGAAGGTGGATTTAATTACTATTAGTTAGCAATGGCAGAAAGAAAAGGATATATGTTGTTGGTGTGTGAGTGAAACAAGCTACAAAAATAAACAAGGAGATGAACATACATACAATACAAGAGAAGCACCATTCATCACATATATACACAAAGGCAGATTACAGTATGCAGGTGTGTGTATGAAATATAAGCTACATTTCTGATATATAGGCTCTCATATAAGCTGAATATTGCTCTAATTGTTAGCGATCAGGTAATTTTGTAAACACTACCTAGCTAGCTCTCACTATATATATATTACTCATTAAATATGTAAGATTTATTGTTTATTTTTTTTCTCTCAACTTCTCCCTTTTTGTTATCACTTAATTCCTCAGAAAATTAAAGTACATAAATACCACGTTGTGATGTTAAAAAAATAAACATGATTATTGTTTTGATATGAAATAAATGGGATTTTTTTTTCTCCATGAAAAATGAAGATTAACATATATATAATTTAACTTATCAGATATGTATGCATTCAATTGTTCTACATTCATTTAGATGATTTGGTTTCAATAGCTTTTTGATGAAGCTTCGTTGTTTCCATAGTTTTTAAGACTCAAAATGGGGCTGGAAGGAAGATTTATTGTGATTGAAGGAATCTTTAATTATAGGTAAATTAAAACCAATAATGCATGTCGTACGTACGTTCAACAAGTATCCAACGTCGTGTGCTATGTATTATATGGGATGTGTGCTATTTATATAGGATACGTACGTATAGCACACATCCTATATCATGTATAGCACACGTTGAATATTTGTTGGGTGTATTTATGTCACGTAGCATTATTGAAATTAAAACCGTTCTACATATAAAAGGATACCCAACTGTTTCATAAAATTGTATTAACTCCAATAATGTGATTACAAAACGTGACATTGCCAAGTAACTACCAGCCAGCAAAATTCCCAAAGACCACCATTATTAATAATACTCCACATCCTATACAAACAAATTAAAGGAGCAACTTTATTTATTTATTTATACAATCTACATACATAATTTTTATTACACCACTAAAGCATGCTGTGCCAAGCAAGGAATGTGGGAAAAAATCGCACGACGTACCTTTGGGTGAATTAATTAATGCATTATTAGGTGTTTCTTAGCTTGCTTAATTGGAGGAAAATATATATAGAATCGGAAAGAGAATCTGGGTTTGGCTTACACATGCTTAAGGAATATACATACATATTGTCAAAATTTAAGAGAGGAATTTATTGGATGATGGCACCATACCATGCACTTCTAGTATTGCTTACTCTCAATAGTAATTTTCTCCAATACTATTCAACTTACTTATCGTCATCTATCTATTACATATTTCTTTTAATCAGCTCCAAAAAATCAGAGTTTAAAAAAAAAATTGTACAAATTTGACAGCTTACTACCTAATTTAAAAAGAGTTTAACTTACCTAATTTCTTTTTTACATTAACGTCACACGTAAAGGAGAAAAAATAAGTGCAACAATTAATCTTAAATAGAATCTCCCCAAATTAAAAAAAAAAAAACTATACATATTTAGCGTGCTTGTTTCTACTTAATCAGTTTATTTAATTATGATATATGGTTAGATATCAAGAATCTTCACAACAAAGATATCAAGAATCTTTGAATAAGGACTAAAATCACAAATACTAATTACTTCAAGGTATAATGAGTCAGTTTTAGTTTTATTTCTCACAAAAAAAAAACTGTGTGGTAAAGAAAAAAACCTTAATTCAATAATGATTATTATACAGGTATTCGTCTGTTGGTTTTCCGTTAGTGCTTTTTCTCCAACAAAAAAAAAGTCAATTAAGTTAATAAAGTTTCTTAAAAAAAAAAAAGTCTAAAAAGCAGGCAACCATATAGTTGATGATTAATAATTATGCATGGGTAGAAATGGTGAGTGTAAGTCATCGATGGCCCTTTCAAAATTTCTACGGAAATCATGGAAATCTCTAAAAAGAAAGCCTTCATGTAAATTAAATAGACCCATTAATATAATAATGATAATATTATTAATATTAAACTCTTCCTGGTTGGTTGCATCCAAAAAACACACACATCTAAGATAGATTCGTTAGGTGGTAGTAGCACACAGTAGAGAGGTCAATTAATTAAATAAATAAATACATATAGTGTGGCTCTTGAAGGCTTCATTATATTGCTTTGTGGTAGGACACGTAAATTCCATATCGGAAGGAGTAAATCCAAAAGTGGGATATGTGGCCTGTTTTTCAATTCCATCTTCTTGCGTCACGGATAAGCATCCTATGCTACACACATTACTAATTACTATGCTCTATGCTATGTGTCAAAGAATATATGCATCTATATATATATATATATATAAATATAGATATAGGAGCTTGTTGTTGTTGGTCACTAATGTCTATCTAGCTACTTGGTAGGCCACACATCGTAGTCTCACTATCTCATTATCAGCAGAGACGTGAACTTCTAATCAACAAGATGGTGGGTGATATATATATTTGTGTGTGTGAGGACTGACTTTGGTATGATTTTAATTAATATCACAATAGTAATAACAATCTTATAACAAGTCTAACGACCAAAGGTATCCAATGAAGTTTGTCAATTTCTGCTATTTATTTAGATTTAAATTAAATGAAGGCGCTTCTATTTGCTTACATATATACATATATGGAGTATTATTATTATTTATTATATGTTTGTGTATGATGATTTGTCTCTTGTCTTTCAAACTCGTCACATGCATTCACGCTTCATATGCTCTTCTTATAGTCTAATGTATAATAAATAACATTGATTTTGGTGGGCCATCTCGCATTCTTCTTCGATAATGTATGCTCACATGCTCCCCACCTTAAATTGTTTGTGTAAATATATTGCAACTATATATTTAAGAGTTTTGCTAAGGATATTTATTAAGCTATAGTAAAAGAAAAAGTTTTACTTTAAAATATTTATTTTATATTTTTTATACAATAAATCCACCACAACATTTGATCTTTTTCTAAAATTTATCATTTGTATTTTTTTAACAAGTATCCTTAAAATGCTCGTTAATAAAAATCATTTATTTATTTATTTATATACTGCAGTCATAATTAGGTAATTATAATGAAATAATTATGCAAGTTCAATTTTAACTCGGAATATAAAATTGTAGAAGAACTGTATAAGATAATGAAGTAACATGCATGTGTGCATATAGTGGTCATTCTAGTTGTAAGACAAATCTCAATTTTTCTTTTCAATTTCATATATTGGTAAATTGAACTGAAAACATGTTTTTCTAGGAAAACTTCAAGCTAAGTATGCTTATGTAGCAACTATCTATTTGATGTGGAGAAAAATACCTGCAATAGTTTATTTAAATAGTTCTTTGAGTGATGTTAAATTAACAATACAAAACCAGCCCAACCAGTCAATAAATGAGATTTTGGGCCATAATTACTCAGCCCATTACAATCTCAATGATTATTTGGGCCAAAACCAAAGCCAAAAATAGACCCATTGGCAGTATGAGCTGATTTTTTATTGTCCACTTAGCATTATTGTAGTTATTTTTTTGGTCCATCTATTTTTTTTTCAAGCACTTGCAAGGTTTTTTTTTTTTTCCTCTTTGGTCATGATCGACCTATAGCAGGAAATGATTTTAATCATTTATCCGAATTGGGATGATTGCTTCTAATGTCATGAACTTGGGCTTGTTGGGTTGGTACCCTTATTCCCATTTCCAAAGCCCAACAATTAAAAAGACAAGCCTTAGATGATCTAACCATGGGCTTCGCTCTAAAGTGACTGAGATTTGCAATTGCAATTTGCAACACATATTCATATATTTTCATAATATAACATAATACAAGACACAAATATAGGTACACAAAATATGGATATATAAATATTTGTATATTATGTATTTTATTTGATTAACATATGTTTGTGTATTATATATTTGCATACACTCTTACACCTACGGTTTATGTAAGATCAAACCTTATACAAAAACAATTCAAATTATATAAAAAAACAATTCAAATTATATCGGATTAATATAACTTTTTATCCTGAAAAAGTCAAGAACAAAGAGAATAGTCATTGCTAAAGTTAAAATACTTTGTAAGAATTAGAATTAGTCAAAAAGATGGACTTTGATTCGGTAGTCGAAAATATAGGGTACCGATACCTAATACATGTATATCTCATAATTTATAGATAAAATTAACTTAATTTTTCTAAATTTATATATCTGATAATATGTTAGGTTAGTAATATTCAAAAATTAATTTAATTTATATTGATATTCTCTAACTCTATCAATTTTTTGAAAAAACTTAATTCATAATCTGTCGCTAGAACAAGCGCGCATTATACGAGAGAAAGATGAAGAAGAGATGTGATTGGAAATGAGACGCGTCTAAGAAGGCTGCGACCATGAGCACCGTGCTCTGTTGGTACCAAATTATATTTATTTTAGCATATATTAATAGATTAAACACATAATTGAGTATCGGTACCCAACAAAAATATTGGGTACCGAATAAATCCCCTAAAAAGATAAAGGCCAAAATTACTAAATAGAAGGACTAAGTTGTCAAAAACATTTAAATTTAGAGACAAAACAATAATAATATATTTTTTTTCAGAAACAAATTAATGTATTATATTATGCTTTCATATGTGCATGCATATGCTATATTGATATGTTATATGTATAAAAGGTTGTGTGAGTGCAAAGCAAGTTCAGCACAATTTGAAGTTTCAAAATGGGACCACCAGACAAAATCACTTGACCTAACTGTGATTGTGTTCACTGTCCAACTTCAAAGTCTGACCAGTGCCACGTGAATTGTGTTGTCTGCATCCTGCAGGCTAACCTCAATGGGTTTCTTTTGTCGTAATCCATGCATTATATGTTTGACTACACAATGTTGAATGCTTCTACCTTGTTTAGAAATGTTCATCATCCACATGAGTCTCTAAAATTTAAACTCTAAATAAAAAATACTATTTCTTATATTTTAATAATTAGTATTGAAGTTCACGAAAGCAGAGAAAATCTTCTGAGTACATTCAATTTAACGTATGTTTCTGAAATTTTGATAATTACTTTCGAAATCTTTATTATAATTTATTTCAATAAGAGTTTTTTTAACGAGTGCCCTAAGAACACTTGTTAAGGATCCTATAAATAGTAAATTTTGAAAAAGTTTAAAATATTAAGATGGATTCATTGCATAGAAAAAATAAAAATAAATATTTTTAAAATAAAATTTTTTTATTTTACTTCCTTAACAAGTATTCTTAGGGCACTTATTAGAAAAATAATTTTAATAAAAAGGGTAACGGACTGTAAAATTTCTTAAATATATTGTAGATAGTATAATTCAAAACCTAATAGTATCTGTGAATGTGTTGATGGTACCACAACCACATATTAGTTGGCGTGGGACCTGTGCTACCTTGTCGCACTCCACACTCCAACGTAAGAAGCCCCACACATAAAGTTATTCCAATTCTCCATTAATTACTTGCACCGTCAACTTCAACCCGCGCCTTTGACTTTTTGTTTCCATCCCCCCACCCTACCCTAATCCACATGGAATCTATACTTTGCTTTCGACCTGGATTAGATTAGATTAGATCTTCCAACACATATATACTACTAGTATTTATTAAATAAATCGAACCAACACTCACAAGAATAGTATATAATAATAATAATAATAATGTCAAACAAGAATAAAATTGGGCCAAAGAAAGTCAGAATGGCAAAAGAAAAAAGAAAAAAGTCATAGTCGTATTTCATATTTGTTGTAAAATTTACAAAAAAGTCCTTATCAAGTGAGAGACGACTCTTTGTTCACGTCCACAGAAGGCAAAAGTTGACTTTGCTTTCTATCCTCTCTGTTTTTTTTTTTGGTTTTACAATACTAGTAATAATGTAGGAGGTAGCGATGCGTGAGGAGGGTGACGGAGAGGTTGACGTTCCGTTAGATTAGAAACGGGGGGTGTCAAGAGTGGGTGGGAGTGAGTGAGGTGTTTGGTATGAGAGGCGTAGATGAGATTGAGATGGGATGATGATGAGGGGTGAATGGAAGGGGGTGACGGTGGTCTCCCTCGTAAGTAACGATGAGCATGTTGGGGTCGTCATGTGCTCTCTCCACGTGCTTCCTGGCTGGACACCCTCTCACGCTACTGCACTTGTAGTACCCACTGCCCACGCCAATAATCAACATTACAAATTCATCTTTGACTTAGCTTGGAATGAACTAGAACAGAACAGAACAGAATAGAATAGAATAATATATACCGTGGGTAAGGTGAGCCCTTGATGGGTTTTTGACCGTATTTTCTCCACGAGTACTCATCCGCTGGGATATCTGCAATCTTCGAGCTTATCGCCGCCACTCGAATCATTCGCTTCACACGGGATTTCCTATTCAATTCAATTCCATTAATTATAATCAATCATCATTAGTACGTTAACCACAATTTCAGTTCAGATTTATTTATTTGAATTTAACAACTACAACCAAAAAACCTAATTCCCCATATATATAATGAATTAAAATAAGTAAGTATTGTTGGTTGTACCTTCTCTTGGAGCAATGGCAGTGAGAGGAGGATGAGAGTTTTCCGGAGAGGGTGGCATCGTGGCATCTTTTGCGGTGAGATGAGGAGAGAGGGGGTTTTCCAGCGGAGGGTCCAATCTTACCATCGGAGACGCTGCCGTCTCCGGTGATGGAGGACATGAAGGAGGATGACATGCTGCACGTCTCCTTAGACTGCGACACGGATAACTCGGTGCAGGGTTTGGGATTATGATTATGATTATGATTTGAGGACTTGACCTGAACCGGCTTGCCAAAATCCAGAGTCAATCCCTGAGGAGGAGGAGGAGGCACGGCTTGTTGTTGTACATGGTTGAATTTGTCATCAACTTGATGAGGAGCAGAAAAACAATTAGAAGCAGAAGGAGAAGGAGAAGGATTAATATTATTAGTATTAGAAGGTGCTCGACGGAATCGTGCGTGACCGGTGCGGTTCAACAAGTTAATAACCTGCTTGAACTTGGATACCGTGAAGTCGGTTATTTCTGTGCAATCAAGACGGTTCAGATCCAGACCGCTATTATGATGGTGGTAGTGCTGCTGATTGTTCTGTGAAGAAGAAGATGAAAGGAGTCGAATGAGATGCTCCATGCTCTTCAATCCAGCGGAAGCAGCTTCTTGTATCGCTATTTGTTCCTCCATCCTTACCTTCTTCTTAACTACTCCTGCGCCTTCTAGATCTACTGCCATCAACAATAGTACTAGTAATTGATAGTAATAAGTAGTGCTATATATATTGTGTTGGAAGCTCCAGAAGAGGTTTTTGCTGGTTTGGGGGAGAGGAGAAGAGGAACAAAGGGAGGATATAAATAAAAGAGATGGGGACTGGGGGGAGGGGTTGGAAAAGTCAAACCAGTTTCCTCAATCCATTGGTTGGACTTTATTTCTTTCTTTGAATGCAAATTGAATTTAAGAATGAGATCGATAGCTAGCACTACTATACTCCACGACAAAAACAATGTTTTACTTACTGTAAAGCTCCAAATTAGGAGTTGCTGGTGGGTCCTACCCACTTCTTCCTGCGAAAGTCTCCATGAAACAACCTAAAGCCTTCACCACCAAGGCACCAACTCATATCTTCATTAATTTATTCCCCTTCTTTCATAATAATACATACATCTTGTATTATACCGCCTTTGTGCATTTTAGGTTTTTTTCCTTTCCCTAACCCAAGCGACTCATATGGTCAACGCACTTGCACATTACTGTACTCGTCAACTACCTTCGCCATCCTTCCTACTCGCCCACTCGCTTTCTTTCTTTTTGATAAAACAAATATTCACAATATCTTCAAATCATTAATATTAACTAATTAAACGTATTGTTTTATATGATTTTTTAAGAATTTAATTTTGATGCACCGACAATATAAAAATATTTTAAACTGTCATACAATCAAAATACTTTGTTTGAATGACTTTTAAAGTAGTGAAAAAGATAAAACACAATGATAGCTGATGTAGCAACACATGATTGAATGATAATTTAAAAAAGTTGTATCTATTGTCGGTGCATGAAAACTAAATCCAATTTTTAATTAATAAGTGATTGAAATTAATATATAATTAATTATTAGTGTAAAAAAATTTTATATTATAATCTAATTAAATTGAAATATAAGTTATGTTTATCAATATTTTATATTTTTTAGATAAAAAAATTATAAAATAGATCTATTAGCTCGTATAGTGATTTTTACATTATTTACTGGGCACAAATTTTTAGGTAACAATAATTTTTCGATCAGAACAGTCAATAAAGTTCATTTCAACACTTTAGACCCAAATAACATTTTTAATTATGTATGTTTTTCTTAATGGACTTAGTAATTTATGCCCAAAATCCTATTTTTGACTGTTTTGGTTGGTATAATGTTGTACTCCTTGACAAAGCTCTTTATCGTCTATCTCCGCCTTAGGCTTTGTTTGTGAGTTAGGAGGAGAAAGAATGTGGAGGTTATGGAAGGAAAGGAAGGGGGAGGGGAGGAAGGGAGTTGGAGATAAGATCTTCCTTTTGTTTGTGAGTTTGATAATCCTCCAAGTTGGGGAACTAAAAATTGAGAGTTTAAAAAATTTTAAAGGATTTTAAAATTCTCTTAAACACATCCCCTTCCTCCCAATATAACTCCCAAATACATTTACACTTTTCGAAATCTCTCCTTCCCCTCCCCTCACACCGTTAAGAAACTCGATTGGCTTAGAATCGCGTCATTTTCAAGCGCATTCATGCTTTTGCTAGAAAACAATTTATTAGCAGCCACTTCATTTTTATTAATACGAAGACATTTCTAATGAGTATTTGACTTTATTGGTGCCCAGCTTACCACAACGAAAGGAAAAATCAATGAGAATTTGTTCATAATCAAGGGATTGCAATAAATCACATCAGGTATATATGTATAGTTTTATATTTCATGAATAAATATTGCTTTTCATGATTTAGAATAATGCAATTTGTAGGAAAATTTGTAAACATCTGTATCGTAATAAAAATTTCATCTATTATTATATAAAATATTAACCTCATTTAAGTATAATCTATACTACATTTAATTATAAATAAAATATTCATCATTGTGGTACGTACAAAAAATAGAGAAAAAAAATCAGTTTCTGATTTCTTTATTGACTTGGACAAACTTTGATGTATATCAGTATTGAGGAAGGTATATATACCAGGCAGTGCAGTCCAGTGAGAAAATATATAAAATTGTTATAGTGGCCTCCTTTGAAGTTTCTCCCTTTGCCTTTTGCATTTTGTCCTTTTGTTTATATGGTTGACCATCTATTGTGGTGATGATAGCAACGGGTTAAAAAGCAAGCAAGTAGCAACTAATGCTAACTTTAATTTTGAATTTCGCATGGATTCCCAATATAATGAAAAAAAGTAACACATATATATGATATAATATTACTAAAGATGAGACAGAGTAATGAAGAGTACTTAACTTTGATTCCTTTTGTTTGTTAGGTCAATGCCTAATTTGGCCAGCCAGCCACATCACCGAGCGAGGCGGAAGAGAAACGTTATGATGATATGATGCTGTGTCTACCACATTAATTAAAAAAATTCAACGCAGATTGGAATATAATAATATAAATATAAGGATAGATAGAGCAGTACATAGTATTTGATTTGATGTGGATCGACGAGAGATAATAAGAATTTATTCTATGCTAATAATTAATTAGTAAGCTTTCATGCGCGCGCCATATGTTTCTTATTCGCATTTGATTAAAGATAGCATTAATGATTAAGAGAAGAAGCTAAGTAAGGAGTAATGATGGTGGGTTGTCATTGAGGCCCAACGTAACAGGGCAACACAATTCCGTTAAATGGCTACTTACCTAGAAACAATCCAAGGTTGGGTTGGACTTGGACATTTTATTGTGCTTGTCTTGACATTATATTAATATAATAGTACTAAATAAAATAAAATATGTATGATATTGGAATGTCTTAAAAACATATATATGCCTGATGATAGAGTGAATTTGAATCTAATGTTTACAAGGTAGATGTTTTAGTGAAATAGCTAGCCAGCCTCCTTTAACATTAAAATGTTATTTCTTTTAAAACAAAATGTGTTAAACGTTTTAATGCAACCAAATACACCTAGCTAGTATACTAGGTGGGTGGCCCATCTGGGGACAAGCCTATAGAGGCTCTGATTATATTAGTGGTTTCTTCAATCACCGTCCGATGATGATGTGATGATATGATCCAATGGCTACATTGTGTGGTAGTAGTTGACCTAAGATTATACATACATGAGATTTAAATAATAAAGGCAATCAAGGGACATGTCATGACCATATATATCATTCAAATTGGAGTTTAATTTTCCATATTCAAAACACGTGGGAGTGACTTCAATTTGCAAGCTAGCTCATTTTTATAACTAACTCAAATCAATTCATATTTAATTATTAGGTCAGCGACAACAAAAGGGAGAGTGTAGCCCAATAGCAGCTGCATGCAGCCACATACAGTTCTTCAACCGCCTTCAGCAAGTTCCTTTCAACAATCTTTTTATCTTTAATTCATTTATTTATATGTCATTTCTCTGTGTTGTACGTGGTTGACTGTTGACTGTGTGAAGTTATATAGTAAGACAAAATGGTCCCTCTAATTAATTATCTTCACTTTTCCATAAACATACATTTGATTTAACTCTCGCATTAGCCCGGATTCTATTAAAATATATAAATATTGGGGTGATGCTAAATGAACAATACAAAACCAACCCAACCAGCCAATAAATAAGATTTTGAGCTATAATTACTCAGCCCATTACATTCTCAATGATTATTTGGGCCAAAACCAAAGCCAAAATAGACTCATTGACTGTATGGGCTGATTTTTCATTGTCCATTTAGTATTATTGTAAATATTGGATAGCTCTTGACAATTTGTTATTGAAAACGACTAAATATACTTTACTCTCATCCAATCTTTTGATCATCACTTACTGTCCTATTTAAAACCCTCACCACTATTATATTACCCAAGAGGCTTATACCCTTTTTTTTTTTTCTCCGGTCAAGGAGGCTAATTAGTCCTATACTTCTTTGCTTTGGTTGCAATATTTCTTCCCGGAGAAAACCTATAATAGGTAGTTAACGAGAGTTGTAATATTATTTTTTGGTTCATTGTATAGATTTCATTTTGGTTTAGATCATTCACCGTGTAATGTTTTGTTAGAAAGCACCGTCTAGCTTTGTTCTTTTTTTCTTTTTTGGGGTCTGATGTTTAGCTTTGTTTCAGTTGGCAGTTAACACTTTAGTTTTATTTGGGCTAGTGACTGTCTTTGGTATTGGGCCTTTTGGGCTCTGATCTGTTGACCCAAAATATTGGGTCGCTAGACGAAGCATCAATGATGTATTCCATTTAAATGATAATCAAAACATTTTAAAGACTTCTCTGACAAAAAAAAATAAGTGTTTTTTGAAAACGCAGCCCGAAAAGAATATAATATTGGCATGGTATGTGTAGTGTACTGAGATTTCTTACGAGCTCGGCACTAATGATCCAAGCTCGGGGGCTGTGTAGTGGACTAAGCCTAGTAAACTCGGTTCAATGTTACTTTTATGGGATATATATGACAAATATTGCAACGACCACATAACGGCTATAAACTGACAACATTAAGAGGAGTTAATCTTGTAACGTCCCCTACGGCTATAATCTGATAACACATTAAGAGGGAGAAGGGTCGACTACTCTTTAAATAGAGAGCTCAACACCTCTCTAGGCAGGTTGAATAATAGATACTTTCTACTCTTGTTCTTCCTCTTATGTTCGGACTTCTGGCATTTGACGTCGGCCAAGTGCTCAGTCGACTAAGTGTTCGGAAAGGACCAGAATAGTATGTAAAGATATTTATGAGCTTTTAGATTGATATTTTGTTGCTGTTGTTGTTAAATAACAGTTAGATGAGAAATTAATTATATTAGTGATGAGGCTATGAAAACTGATGATGGCGTTGCTTATTAGTGTGTGTCCGTTGCAATTTGCATGATGGAGTTCATTCATTCATTAGTGTCTGAATGAAGACATTGGTTCCCATTAAAATAATGTTGATTCTCTCAGAGAGAAAGATCTTTGCTGCAACCGCAGATCACTGAATACTGCCTAATTTACATGTGCATGAACGACTACACTGCCGACGAGTTAGGCCCTATATTCTATTCTATTCAGTTCAATTCATGGAAAATCCAACCCTCTTAATCTCTACATTTCACCCACCCACTTCCTCTTTTTCTAATCCTTACACATATATATAAATTTCTTTCCCAATCTGATGATATATATAATAACTTTGGTTAAAAAAAAATACAATAAAGAGTAGACACATCTATCTATAAGAGAGTCCTAAGAATACAGATTTCAACCTCTTTAATTTAGCCTAGCCTAGCTCCTTCTCATGAGTACTCACTCTTCCTTTCTATTTCTCAGTCATGTTGTTTCATTCTTTCCCAGCCTAGCAAATTAAACACTACTATACCATATCCTTTTCACAATTATTTGATTTGTGTGTCTCTGTCTCTCTACCTTTTGGTGCTTGCCTGCCTATACTAATTAATTAGGCTATAACCACCATGATTAATGGTAAGGATATTTATGATGTATTTGCAGCTATTGTGCCCCTATATGTGGCTATGATATTAGCATATGGTTCGGTTAAGTGGTGGAAAATCTTCACACCAGACCAATGCTCTGGCATAAACCGCTTTGTCGCTGTGTTTGCAGTTCCACTTCTTTCTTTCCACTTCATATCATCCAATGACCCTTACGCTATGAACTACCACTTCATAGCCGCTGATTCCCTTCAGAAAGTGGTGATTCTCAGCGCTCTTTTCCTGTGGAACACCTTCACAAAGCGCGGCAGCCTTGACTGGACCATCACGCTCTTCTCCCTCTCCACTCTCCCAAACACACTCGTCATGGGAATCCCTCTCCTGAAAGCCATGTATGGAGACTTCTCAGGAAGCCTCATGGTTCAAATTGTGGTGTTGCAGAGTGTGATTTGGTACACTCTCATGCTCTTCATGTTCGAATACAGGGGTGCTAAGCTCCTCATAACAGAGCAGTTCCCTGAGACTGCAGGCTCCATAACATCCTTCAGGGTTGATTCTGATGTCGTGTCCTTGAATGGCAGAGAGCCGTTGCAGACTGATGCAGAGATCGGTGAAGATGGGAAGCTTCATGTTGTGGTTAAGAGATCAGCAGCTTCATCCATGATATCTTCTTTTAACAAGTCCCATTTGACATCCATGACGCCCAGAGCATCAAACCTGACAGGGGTTGAGATCTACTCTGTTCAGTCATCAAGGGAACCAACCCCGAGAGCATCGAGTTTCAACCAAACCGATTTCTATGCCATGTTTGCGAGCAAAGCGCCGAGCCCAAAACACGGCTACACCAACAGCTTCCAGAGCAATAGTAATGGTGGGGAGGTTTACTCTGTGCAATCTTCTAAAGGGGCAACACCGAGGACTTCAAATTTTGAGGAGGAGATGTTGAAGGTGCATAAGAAGAGGGGAGGGAGGAGCATGAGTGGCGAGTTGTTCAATGGTGGGTCGGTCATGAACTCCTCTTCTTACCCTCCTCCGAACCCAATGTTTGCTTCTTCAGGGTCCACCAGTGCTGGCCAGAAGAAGAAAGATAGCAGTGGGGCAGCTGGTGCACCTAACAAGGAGTTACACATGTTTGTTTGGAGCTCAAGTGCTTCCCCTGTCTCTGAGGGGAATCTGAGACATGCAGTTAATAGAGCTGCCTCTACCGACTTTGCTGGACCTATTGATCCTTCCAAGGCTGTTACACCCGAGACCCTTGCTTCAAAAGGTACTTAACTAACTAACTAACTAATAACCCCAAAATCACTTGTTTAATTTAAGAAGGTAGCTAGCATGATTGAAATTAAACTAATGAATGATATATTTGTGATGCGTGCATGCAGCTGTGCATGAGTTGATAGAGAACATGAGTCCCGGGCGTAGAGGGAGTGGGGAGAGGGAGGTTGAGATTGAGGAAGGGGCCAACAATCATAAATTCCCCACAAGTGGATCGCCATACACCGCATGCCAGAAGAAGGTGGTGGACATGGAGGAAGCAGGGGATGTTGGTGCAAACAAGAAGCAGCACATGCCACCAGCTAGTGTGATGACGAGGCTCATCCTCATCATGGTGTGGAGGAAACTCATCAGAAATCCCAACACCTATTCAAGCCTTTTGGGACTTGCATGGTCTCTCATATCATATAGGTGGCACATTGAAATGCCAACTATAGTAAAAGGTTCCATCTCTATACTGTCTGATGCAGGTCTGGGAATGGCCATGTTCAGTCTAGGTACGTACATGCATTCTATACAAATTATAGTATTAACTTTCAATTTTCTTTAATTTGTATATATCTGCATTGTGACATGATACATGATGTTGTGTTTGAGCAGGGTTGTTCATGGCATTGCAGCCCAAGATCATTGCGTGTGGGAAATCTGTGGCAGCATTTTCTATGGCGGTTAGGTTCTTGACAGGTCCTGCTGTTATTGCCGCAACCTCTATAGGCATCGGTATCCGAGGAGTCCTATTACATGTTGCAATTGTTCAGGCAAGTAACAAAAATATCTACTACTATACTATGTGTTATTACTATATGATTATTACATGATAAAATTAAAGTATTTTAATTATTGATACATTATGATGTTTGTTATTTTGTACAGGCTGCTCTTCCCCAAGGTATTGTTCCCTTTGTGTTCGCCAAAGAATACAATCTCCACGCAGATATACTCAGCACTGCGTAAGTCTCTCATTCCATCGCTTTTTCTCTTTTCATTTTTTGTGTGTGAATTTACGGCATTATATTATTTAAAACAAAAAGTAAAAGAGGGTTGGTGAATCGTGCAGGGTTATATTTGGAATGCTGATTGCGTTGCCCATAACAATTCTCTACTACGTGCTTCTTGGACTCTAATAATAATCTCTCTATATATCTTGGGACCCAAAACCAAGTATCATCATGCTGTCACTGCATACGTAAATCCATGTCACTCTCAAACGGGATCCATCCATGGAAGGAAAATCATGTAGAACAAGATATATTCCATTTCAGTGAAGGAAACAAAGGAGATAGTATAGTAATAGAATGCTATATATATATATATAGTAATTATGATTCTTCATATGAATGTTTTGGGGTTGGGTTTATCCCAAATTACTAGCCTCACTGATCTTCAACTTTGTATTTGTGAATGGAAAGACAGATTAATCTTTTAGTTAGGTCGTAGAGGAAGCAAGAGATTACAAGGCACGAGAGAGCCTCTAGAGGTCAATATTTTTATATTTTATTATTTTTGGCAAGATTAATATCAATGTAGCAAATCGTTCTTTTTTCTTTTCATGGCCAAAGTTGATGTCAAATCAAATCAAATATTCAAAGTTACAGTTTTCCATTTTAGTTTCCTTATTACTTGCTAGTTGCTACATTGGATTGAAGTTTGGGAGTTCCGATCCAAGGATTTTGACCTCCTTATGGAATTGATAATATAACTCATCCATTTTTTCCACTCAATTTAATAAATATATGCTTCACTTGGCGATTTGAACAAGAAGGCTTAGCAGTCAAATGAACTATCTAGTCAAGATCAGAGTCGCCTGACTCCAATTATTAAAATGAAAACCTATACTCGTGGCACGCACTATATATATATATATAAATTAAATATATAATACTGATTAATTTATCTTTATATACTAATGATATTAATGATAGAATATAAAACTATTCACGGGCCTCAACCTAACCGCTTAAGCTTTAAGGTGAGATGGTTCCTTAACATGTTATCAAAGCCTTCTGACCAAGTGGTCAGAGGTTCAAACCCCAACTCCGATAGAAATTAAAATAATGAAAAACTAAGCACAAGACTAACTTATGCTTTTAGGTGAGATGGTTTCTTTACAATTAATCTCCACAAAATATATGTATATATCAATCAGGCTTGACTTACACTACGTCCATATGAAATTATATATCTGTGTGTATTGCATTGAAGAGGAGGGGAACACATTTGGATCAATAGCAGTAAATGCTGTAAGCTAGATTGATAAGAGTAAGGCAACATGGCCAAATATAAAAGTAATTTGTTGCATGGCAGCATTGGCTTTTCCAATAAATATGTATATAGTATCTTGTTTTGTAGTGTGTGTATAGTGCAGTCAATGTTTGAGTAAAAGCATGCTAGCTAGCTAGCTAGCTCCACTGCTTGCCTTTTTCAAAAGAGTTATGTTTGGCTTTCCTTGGGATCTTGTTCTGTCCTTAACCATGTGACTTACAGATGATAAACGGCTCTAATTGGATTATTATATAGGTGTAGGTGTTTGGGATGTTCCAAAATTTCCAATTTCTTAAAGTTTCAAGGAATTGTCTTGTTCTGAGTAACCCTATTCATGTCAGAGCTAGTTAATTATAACCAATCATGATAATATTCCCGTCTAGTTAATTTGGTCATTAAGGCAATTAATCTATCTGATTTTAACTATGCTCATCAACAGTTTCATCTACTAATATTTATCCCAGAGTTGGTAGTACTATCTTCGTATAATCTTGGATATGTTTTAATGTATGTGCGACTAATTATTCTTAAAATGTTACTACCAGCAATCATTAATGTATTATAAACCTATATTGTTTGCCTTTGCTTATTACTATGCACTACTTCTACCTCACATTATTTTATCATTGATTAATTTGAATATGCATGCATCATAAAGACAACTAATAAAAAGAGCCTAACTCAGAGCATTACAATCCGGTTGACCAGAGCAAGTTTCTTGGAAATGACAGGCAGCTCCTTAAAGCCATATATGTCAACAAACAATTTGATTAAATCATCATAATCCCAAGTAGATACTGATGAATTTATGACATTATTGATGGGTGAAGAGAATCATTTCTGCATTTGTGTACATGACAAAAAATTAATCCATTAATCAGACTAATGAGATTAGATCAGGAACATGACATGTGCTTATTAAGTTCCTTTTCTTATAATTATATCATTCATCAAGATAGATGATCCTCCCCTGTCCATCAGGATCCACACCACCGGTGCTTGTGCTAAAGATAGAATTTAAGAAACATACAAGCACCGTAATGATAAATTAATTAAAAACAGGAACTAATTGGTTCCAATATTGTATTAACTAATTACTACTACTAATTGGTGTCTCTATGATCACGTGGAAGACCAAAAGGGTGTCTTGTCTGTTATATATTTTTTTTAAAATTTCCAAATTGGCAGCAATAGCACATGAAGGGGTTGTCCCAGTTCCAGGTACCTTTCAGACATTTATTCAATTAAACAAAAGAGTTATAACAGTTTTGTGTAAACACTAAGGTGGACATAATAATGCATCCACTGACACCATGAACTCTGGCCCCATCTCCATGTGGGGGACTCTTCTCTACTCTGTTTCTTTTGTTGCCCTCTGCTCAAATGTGAACCAATCTAGGATTCATTATTTATTCATTACACTATTTTTCACTCTTAAGCAATACTATTGCAATGGAAAATATATTATATTATATACCACCTTCTAAATTGGCCCTTTCAAGTTTATAGTACTATATTTACCTATAGATAGAAGTTGGAAGCACTAATCTAACCTCAACAACCAAAGAAAATGCTTATAGAAGAATGAAGATGCTAAAGTAGTTTGTTAACTCCAAAATTCCATTATACTACAAGTAAATTGAGATTTAATCCTATAATAAAAGCCAGATAAAATTAGAAAACTATGACTCTAGTGAAGAATCCACCAAATCATTCATTTACAGATGGGGTTCCAACTCTAGAAGCAGCTGCCTTGCATAATAGAAAGCATGTATTTCAATATATTATATTTGACAAGTCACTATCAACACCAAATTGGTTAGATCAGAATCTAGAAATCAAAGAAAGAATGACAAATTAAATATGCCTGGTTAATGTAATGCATGCACAGTCAGGAATTATGTTAGACGGATTCTGCAGTGTAGTGTCCATCAGGGGAACTTCCATTTTCTTTGGTGAGTTTAGAATTAGGCAAAGTGGAGGCTTGCCGAGGAAATATCTTGCTTGACTGCTGCTTCAGATTAAGGTAAGTGTAAAAGGACATGCCAGCAATAGCTATGAATGCACCACAGATACTGATTATGCCAGGATTGGATTCAAAGAGATAATAGTTTCCAAGGAGGATAACACACGTCTTGAACTGCCCAAGAACCACGTGCGAGATGGCTGATGTTGCACTGTAAATTGCAAGAAAATATATTAAGAAATCAACCAGAAACAACAGTTAAGTATACCACAATGTTCTATATTTGCACATATATGAAATGAAACAATGTAATATCTCCTGACATGTTGAGGGAGAACAAAGGATTTTATCAAATTTAACATGAATCATATAAGTAGCTCATAACTCAATAGATAGGGATTTGGACACTCATTTTACTCTTTGAAAGTGAAATGCTTTCAATGTTTACTAAAGAAGAAATGATTGTCTCAAATGCATGTATGAGACCAAAGCCTTCTTGGCCCAACTCTGCAACTGAAGAAATAAAGCCTAAGCGGCTAAGCCTCTATTATTTTTCAACAATGCACCAGTGCTTCACACAAAACTATTTAAGTTTTGAACTAGCAATTGCAATTTTCACTCTTCACACCCAACATAATGTATCTTTATGATAGGAAGCAAATAAAAAGCAGAGAGTGACCTCTAAATGTTTGACTCGTTGGAATTATGTGTTTAAAATTAAACAACCAAGTAACATGAACAAATGGTCCATACACTATTCAATGGAACAGATTCTATGCATTTCATTATTCTACAACAAATAGAAAATATTGGGGTTCATTTTACAGACAAAATCATTGAAGAATCAAAGTGTAATACTTGTTACTTACCCTAGAGCTAAAGCACCAGACCACTGAAGCAAGAATCCAAGAATGGCTGATGTGAGAATAACCAAAGTGTTCCAGAAGTTCCAATCAAAGGAAAGTACACCTGGAGGGTCCAAGCAGGGTAACATAGCAGCCAAACAAATTAAAGTAACTGGTGTTGTTTTCCACATCAACCTGTTAATTTGTCCACAAATTTGGCAACCAGAACTGAGAATTTGGAGGGGAGATTGGGGTAACAGAACCCATCAAGAAATACTTAGTTACACTTAGGAGAGGCTAAAAGATTGAATTGATAAATAAAATACTCACGCCAAAGCTGTCCAATTCTCTTGCTGCTGGAGCCTGGACCAGAGGATTTTGTTCACAGCACTAGGCACAATCCAACCCAATGCTACACAAGCACCAAATACATGGAACTGCAGATCAGTCACTGTAGCCACAGCAACACCAATAGATACCACCGTTAATGCTAAAGCCTGTAAAGTTTCAATTCAACTCTTAAAGTAAGCATTTCAACCTTAAATCATAAAAGCACAACAATAGTCTTAATTCTTGACTTGAGACTCAGACAATTGGCAAGAAACTATAATGCTCTTAAAAGTATAAGACTTTATTCATTCAATTGCTGGTTTTAAGATGGCTGATACATATTTGACATATCATTGTTTTCCCATATCACTCAACTATATTACAAGTTCCAAGGGAAAGTATAGGATATACAGATCATAGGCTTCCTAAAATCTAACAATCTTTATGACTGGCATGATGCTAAAGATCACTGACACATTGAAAAAAAAATGAAAATTCACAAATACTAAGATATTTGTCCTAATGGATAGATCCTTTTGGTCAACTACAATTTTGAGTTGCCTTTCTAATGTCATGTGTAATTTATTAAGAGGTGTGCTATTAGTATATAGACAAATATGTACAATGTAGATAATCCATATCTAAATGTGTAAATAAAAGTTGGATATTTAAGTGAGGGTCACCTCAAAATCTAAGGGTAATGAGATTTCAGTTTCTTTTTGGCAGACATATAGAGGCAGAGGCTTGTTTTGACCCATAAGATTGTTTAACAGACATGCTTTGTAATGAAAGGATGGGGTTAGCAACTTTATTAGTTAAAAAAGGTAACGTGGTTACATATGTCCACAAAACAAAATCTAGTTAATGTTATAAAACCTCTTATTTCTATTAGACCCAACACTTTTTATTTAGATTAATATCAATTATACATGTACAATCAAAGCGAGTGCACTTACTTTGGGCCAAGAAACTTTCTTCCTGTACAATACAAACTCTGCCACAACTATTGAAGGTGTTACTGCAATCTTTGCCATCTGATAAAAACCAATGCTGAAGATATAGAAAGTAAATTAAGAGTACAAAAGGAAAAAAAAAACATACAGTAGATGAAAATAGGATTAATTGGATCACCTATTATACTTCAAGCTGACATTAGCAAGGCCAGTAGAAAGAGACATAACAAATCCAAGAGTAAATAAAGCAGAGAGCTGAGTGGATTTTGAGGAAGGAGATGCAGGGAGCAAAGAAAATGCTTTCAGTACAGCCATTAACAACCAGCTCACTACATAATGAATTAGTGAAAGTAGTATTGGGAATTTGAATTGAACAGTTTGGAGAACCTGAAAGAAGGGTGAACAAATTGAAAAATATAATCCCAAGAAAGCCATGATCTAAAACCAAGATACTTGGAAATTCCTACACAAAAATGCGGATTAAGCAAAGGGAAAGAGAAGAGAATAAACAAACCATTTTGTTCATGAAAATAATACCAACTGCAACCAGAAAGTTGAAGCCAAGTGCTGCAGCAGGAGCACATGTACGCTGCTGTAGACGTTTTGCACCTTCAGAGGAAACGAATTCATTGAACATAGACGATCTCAGCTCTTCCAAAGCTCTTCCTGCAATAAGAAGCAAAAACAAAATTGTTTGATGTTCTCAAATGATCGAAAATCAAAAAAGAATTATTAAAAGTCCCAAACTCATTTAATGATATAAAAGCAATACTCTGTATTTGCAGAAGAAACATGAATTTAAAGTCTCCTGAGTAAATTAGAAGCATAAGGCAGAGCAATGCAGCAAGACTAAATGTGATGATCAATAACAGAGAGATAATAGCAAAAAAATTGAATGATGGAGAATATTCCTAAGCCACATTGTGAAGCAGAGCACTATACTATAGAGAGAGTACCACCTGCTTCGCCAGCATCACTGTCTTTGCGCTTCAGAATCTTCCGTACATGTTTCTTTATTAAGAAATTCAGCATTTTTTTCAGAAGAGAAACGAAAAGGGTGTGAAAGAGTTACAGCAGAACGGGGTTAGTTAGTTGCACTTGGTTTGGTTGAACAAGTGGGAATGAATGGAAGGGAGAGAGTGGAGAAAGGTAAAAGACGAGAACTTGATTGTTGGGCATGGACGGAGGTGCTGACACGTGGATACTGCCGGTGGTGGCGGAAAACGGCAGCTGTCGGCGACCGATTGCGACAGCATAAGCCACTGTTCCACGCTGCAAAAACAATGCCTTCTCCGTCCTCTTCAACGTTCTAGTCCCATTTATTGTTTTTGTTGGCCACCCAAACGGTGTCGTCTTCATGCATAGCTGGCCCAAACTGATAAGCAGATATTTAGCCTGGGGATAGTAACTAATTTTATCCAAAAAAAAGGTTTTTCTTATAAGGATAAGGAAAAATAGAGAGTCGTGGTTTAAACTTTAAAGTGTTGATTTCAAAACTCAAGTAACTGATTCATACGATTTTAAACCTAAATGATCAAAATGCTAAAACTTTGTTAGCGTGTACGTCTCTACTTATGGATTACATGAACAAAATTTAGGTGGTAAATATGATCAAGATTTCAAATTTGGGAGTACGTTAGTTTTGATTCGAGATGTGTTAATTAGTGAATATAATTACCATAACCTATCCCAAAAACAAAATTATTGGTTCATAAAAAAATAAATTTGCTTAAATATAACTACCACGGTTCCTTCAATTAGTTATTAGCTTCAATTAATTTTTCGTAGATTTATTTAATTTATACTATATGAAATAATAATAATAATGTGTACAGCATCATAAAGATTATTCTTGATAATAGTCACTCTTATGTTACTTATTTTTAATAACTACCGAAAAGCTCAAATCATGGTGATCATTTATTGGTCATTAAGAATAGGGAAAGGTGAGAGGCCCCAAAGCTACATCCAAATTGGTATAGTACTATATAGAGTAGTACTAATCTAATAAATTCAATTCAATTCAACCGAACAAATGAATGTAGAGGTTGACAAATGTGAACAAACGATATTGCCGGCATGCAGCGTCAATTAATATGGGAGGTGATGAGTAATAACTGAGAGTGACGCCCAAGATGCATATATGCATGAATCAATGCGTTAGATTTTCATCTTTTTAATAACTTTGTATTCTAATATACTAAGATATTTTATTAGTTGATATAAATTGTATATAGCACTACTCATTTTTTTACTCTTATACGCATGAATTCAACAATTTACAGATCTTAATTAATCATCCGTCACTTTCTTTCTTTCTTTTGTATGGACCATATTATCCTTTTTTAGTGAATGAGATAATAAGGGTCCTCCTCATATATATGCATATAACCCCACTACAACTACTCTTTAGTTTTCCTATTCCGTTGAGTTAAAAAATTCTAGCTGGTTTTGGAATAATTGGATTAAATGAGATTGTTACCGGACAATAACAAATATAACAATCCGGATATATCTATATATATATATATATATATATATATATAGTAATGCTACACGTACACCCAAAATATATCAAACTTTCATCCAACTATATCATTAATATGAAATTTGATCCCACTAGCCTCATTAAAGGACGAAAATCTCTCTTATTCCCCAAAATCTCTCTCTCACATATGTCACTCCTAAAATTTCTCCTTTCAATCTAACAAAATTAGAAAACAAACACAAAATAAAAAAAATCAATAATAAATAAGGGAAAACATACACAAATACAACAAAAAAATGTAAAAACAACACTGATTTTATTGATTCTTTTAGAGCACACTGATTTTATTATTTGTATAAAAATAATGCATACTTTGTGTAGCAGTAGCACACATCATCTGTATAGTATGCATTTATCTCAATACAATAGCACACATAATTTGTATAATAGTAGCACACATTCAATTTACAACAATAACACACATTCCGTACCAACTAGACACATTAAATTATCTTACAACACACAATGCATGTTAACATTGTACATTATTCTAATTAGCATCATATAATGTATTTTAAATAGATACCACATATTTTCAAATAAAAAAATAGCACTCATTCAATTCATAAAAGAAATACACATTGTATATCAAAAACAAATATGATCATTATTTGAACAACAAGATTGAAAAAAATCACCTGGAATGTGTGCTTTATGTAGTTAAACATTTTTAAACAATTCTATGTATTTTTATTTATAAAAACATTGTTCCGAATATACATATAAAATATAAAAATGCAAAAAAAAAAAATTAATACTTACTTGCATCATGTAATGGCTTAAAATGATATCCATATAGTATTTGGTGCGAAAAGAATCGGAATTGGTGTTGCCGAACTATGACTATATTACTCGATCAATATTCTTGAATTAACCCAGTAATTTGCGTACACTAGTTTGCTTCAGCCAAAAAATCAAACTTTGACAAAAAAAAAATTAAGTTTTGTGTTGCAGAGAATAATGGATTGATGCACTAGGTATAGGTAGATGATATGACCAATCAAAAACAATCTTTGATTGATTGAATAAATGGAAATTTAGCTAAAATAAAGGGGGAAACAATCTGCACAATAAATGGACAAAAATCATATCTGAATTTTTTTAATTTAATGCTATTAATTTGGAGTGGATCATTTTAGTTGGATCTAAGTTGTAGAGTATAATAGTTGTACGAATAACTTTTTTCTATATATATATATATATATAGACATATGGTAGAAGCTAGGAATTTAATTTGAATCATAAAGATCCAATCCGACTTTTTCTCCTCAATAGTACTAGTAGTTAATGAATTTCCAAGCAATTAATTACTCTTACATACTCCATCAATGATTAATAATTACGTTTATGTGTGGGTGCTTCTTTCAGACTTTTACGATCTCATATCATAATTAGAATATAGTAGTGTTAATTGACTCTTTTACACCGTTGTTGATTCTAGTTACTTAAATAGATAGCTAGCAGAGGGGTGCGTGGGTGGTGAAGAAAGTTATGAATAGTTTTGTATGTCATAGTTTTCGTGTCTAATTTATGAAGGAAACCCATTTGGGGAAAATCTACTTCTATGAGCCACCCACATTATTGATTCCAAACCGACCCACCCATTTTGCTTTATAATTTGTGGGTGTTGGGGACTCATTATTCCATCCATTTTTGTGCAGATCGATCTAACCCGAAGTATCTATATAGCTTGCCTTAATTAATTCATCGTCGTCCCACCAACAACAACAATACAATATCCTAATTTAGTTAATTTTTTCTCTTCATTTCCGCAGTACACTTTTAATTTGCCCAAACAAATAAAGGCTTGCTAAAGGTTGATCTTGAGCCATGCATGTTTTACATATTCTAGAGAAAATACAAGTAGTACAGTAATTAACTACACCTTTTTTTTTATGTTATTATTTTTGAGATATTGTTGTTCCAACAACTATATTAGTCATCAATAGTTTCATTCCCTTTCTTCTGTTGCCACTGCATCTAAACAACAAGGCTAATTCAAGGAAGAGATCAGATGCCTCACATGCATGTATGTCTACGCATTATTTGTACAATGAATAACCCCTCAATGTATTTTCCAATAAGTTGAAGAGTTTTGTTTGATATAAATATAACTAATGCTATATTATATTATTCAATAATAATAAATTAAAACAAGCATATGATAATTAAGGCAATGCATGTAAAGCATTGGGCAGAAATATATACATTATTCAGCAAGTATATTTACAGAAGACAAAATTAAAGGCAGGTCATCATATATAGCTATAGTATATATATATATATATATATATATATATATATGTATGTATATATATCACTTACACGCACGGACCAACCTGCGTACACATCTACAAATAGATCATTTATATCTAAGCAAAATGGGCTTATTATTTAACCTAATTGCAAACATGCATTCAGAAATTAATTAAGTTAAACCCACCCTAGCCACCATTTCCCTGATGCATGATTCTACATACCACTTTACACACACATACTACAACCTAATCAAAACCTAGTTACTCCTTAATTAATTATTCGTGATCTATCTCTCTCATCATTCGCTTTCATTATTGAATTATTATTATAGTTAGTAGTTAATTGGTGAAGTAAGTACGGGGTGAGAAGAGGCGACGAGGAGAGAACATTCCCATGTACCTTGGGGAGGCAAGACCATCGATGGACCTATACTCCGGCATGATGAAAGCCTCACGCTCCTCACGTGCCCCACCACCGCTCCTCACGTGACCATTAAACGTCCTATACTTCACCAGCTTCCCAACCCACGACGCCTTATTGTTCTTCTTATTATTATTACTACCACCCGCTGTGGCGGTAGGGCTCTGACCCGACGAGCTGTTCATCTTGTGGCACAGGTACTCCTTCACCGCATGCACCCCCTGCTCCACGACATCGGGCGGCGGCGAGGCGAGGGGGTTGCCCTCGACGCAGAGCTTGCGGAGCTTCTTGAGGCAGCCGAGGGAGTGAGGGAGAGAGGTGAGCCTGTTGTAGCTGAGGTCGAGGTCGACGAGGGAGAGGAGGAGGCCGAGGGAGTAGGGGATGGAGTGGAGGTGCTGGAAGTTCTGGCTGATGTTGAGCGTTTCAAGGTTGACCAGGTTCTCCAGGTCGTCCGGGAGGGACCTGAGGCAGTTGAGGCGGGCGTCCAGGACCTTGAGGGCAGTGAGGTGTGAGGTGGAGCGTGGGAGGCCTATGAGCTTGTTTGAGTTCACAGACAGCTTCTTCAGGTTTATCAGCTCCAACCCTATTCTCTCTGGCAGCTGCCATAGCTTGTTGAAGTTTGCGTTCAGCTCTTCTAATGATCTGTTTCCATTCAATCATCATCAAATTACTCTATTATAAATCTGTTGCTGCATAATGTAAATACACTACTTAAAATGCTCAGTGGACTTTAACATTTTTTTTCATTAATATGAGAGTGATTTTGATAAATTATTTTTTTAGTGGATCAAGTATATTATAACCCAAAATTCATATATTTGGATTAATTATAAGTAATAAATCATAATAAAAAGATAAGAACATTGCTATGTGCACAATTAAAATATTGTCAAAATAATCAATATGTTATACACAATCATAATTTATTGGTTGTTTTGTTGAATTTTTACAGTCCACCAAGAATTTTTGAAAAAATAATTATTACTCGTGAATAATCATTAATGATCTCATATTATTTCGGAAATTAAATAAAATTATGATAGATTTTTTTATTGTGTAATTAATATATATTTTTCGTAATCAATAGTGATTTTATGATGTAATGGCTGAAATGTGTAATGAAATTGAGAAATTAAATTTTGGAACTATTGAATTGATGGGAAAAAGAATTGTTGAGTGTTCATATGTATATATGGTTGGGTATGGACGTATGGTTGTGGATGTTGTTGCTTTCGTTTAAATGAGGTGTGGTATTCTCTATTCAATTGGAGAAAAGTCTAGAACTCTCCGTTGGCTCTTGATTTATTTGTTGTATCCGTGAATGGTTAAAATGAACAATTTTCTATGAAATAATGAAATGCTACTTGACTTTTTTTTTCTTTTTCCACTTTTTTTTTGCAGCCATGTGTCCCCAATCTTGTACTATTTTTATATGTGGAAGTCAAATGCAACAATAATGATGAAAATGGACTATTTTTCCGAATTATCTAGCATTTATCTTCTATTGTCTGTCACCACTCAGCAGCCCAAGCAATATTCTCATCACTAGCTACTTTATCTCGCAACAATGACAGGATTTATTTATTTTTTGTATTATATTTAGAAAATAAACTGATGATTTAGCTTGCACAATTCTGAAATTAATTAAATTATATATTTAGTCTTATGTATGTAATAATATAAGAAAATTCAACGACTAACTGAGTATTGAAAGCAAAGCTGTTTTGTATATGACTATAGCTAGCAAGGTAAACGGGGGCCGGGGACAAATTATATCTTTAAGATTATTCCCTTTCACAAATCGCATGTTTAATAATTAATTTATCACTTGTTAAGCTTTCGAATCTAATCACATGATGCACGTAATAAGACTTTATAATTAATTAATATAAGTTATCTTGATGTCCTATAATCAACAGTCTAATAATAAATAATAACTACACACATAAAAACACAAAGTATAGGTCTTCATAATATCACGGGTGGAAATTAAAGGCAAGACAACTTATGCAAGTGCATAGGACTGTTTCGTGCACTATAACTTGTTTTGTTTGACTATTAGCCTTTGCTTTCTTTAAAATAGTGGTGATGACAGAAGCCAGTGATGATCAACAGAGCTAAGCATAACTATATATATATAAAAGAAATTTTTGGTGCACATTAAAAAAAATACTTCAAAACAATTAATAAATAAATATTACATGACATTTAATATATAATATGCATATTGTATATTACATATTATACACAACATATATGACATATTATACCCAATATATATCACATGTGGTAATAATATCATATTTCTTTACAACATCCGGTATATGACGTGCACAATATATGATATATGTCGTGTATAAATACAACAAGTAATATATGTTGTCCATATAATATTCACAATTTTTTATCATGCATGCTTTAATTTGTTTGTTGGCTCCTAGCTGTTTGTTAAATCACTAGAGAAAATGGAATTAAATTTTACTCCAATTAAGTGCATGTCCATATTATTTACTAATTAATTAATTAAGTGTAAGAAAAGGTGAAGAAGTAAAATAATTATATTAACCTGCAATTCTCAATAGTTTTGGGGAGGTATTCGATAAGGTTGCCGGAGACATTCAAAACCTTGAGCTTATAGAGGCAGCCGATGGAATTTGGGAGGGTTCTAAGCTGGTTGGAGTGCACATCCAACACCACCATGTTCAGCAGTCTCGCCGTTAACGACTCCGGAATGCTCTGATCATTGATCAATATAATTAATGCCACACAATAATATATTATCTATATTTAAATAATTAGCTTATATACTTATAGCAAGAGAGATGAGCGCCTTGTGTTGTGTGCGGAAAAGTAGAGAGGAGGAGGCGCCCAAAATAGCATAATATGATTGATGGATGGTTGATGAATCTATATATTGATGTACATGTAGTACTATTGATTATATATGAGAAATGATATACACAACTTGTTCTTATAGTTTGTTTTTGTTAGAATATATAATATACATAACCAGAATACGTTGAAGTAGCATACGTAACATGACTATCTATAAAAACCATCCAAATACAGCCAAAAAATGTTGATGTATTGATCATATATTAATTGATTGAAAACATTTGATAAGTAACTCATCCTTTTATCTAAAACGTTTTTTACTGAAAAAAGATAATATAAGTGGAAATTTAAATAATCAAGTTGGTTTAATTTTGACTTTATCATCGATGATCAACGTAATCTAGGTTTAAAATAATCTAGGTTTTTGTTCCATTGAATTAAAGTGAAGCTGAAATTATTGTAGTTTGTAAAGAATAAATTTATACCTATATAAATGCAATAAGTTTCCTCAGTTCATGAATGAAAATTATATATATCATGTATGTATGTATGTATGTTAGTTTAGAAGAAAATGAATATCTGTTGTTGGATATATATTTGGGTTGGGCAAGAAGGTGGTTTTAACTAGATTAGAACGACTGCTAGTATATATATGCAGTCAATATTCTTTTTTGTTATTTTGAGGTCTCAAATTGCTATCTCCATATATATAGAGTCCATTTAATTTGCAGACTCTGAAAAGTTAAACTTAAGAAACCCAGAAGCAAGCCGGAATGAGTCATATCTCCCCAATAATCCGGCTTATTATTACACAACCCCCCACCTACGTATGAGAAAAAATAAATGAAAAAACAAAATTGATTGTGTATTCAACAAATGAAGAAAAACTATGGTTATTTATTTATGTATTAAAGGAATGAAAGGAAAATAGGGTTCTTTCATTCAAGAAAAGCAAAAGACGACGTGTGTGTTATTATTCAAGAAATTGAAGGAATATAATAAAGAAAAAAGCATTGTAATTAATAAGTAAGTAAATAGAAAAAGTTAGTTAGTTACCTGAAGATTGTTATTAGAGAGGTCCAACTTGCAAATGGCAGCTAAATTAAGAGAAGGGTTGGGAAGGGAGACCAAGGACATGGCACTCAAATCCACAATTTCAAGCCTCTCTTCCTCTGTTATTGTCCCTCCTCTACTACTGCTATTCTTCCTCGTCATCTCCTGCATCGGTTGCTGTTCGTACATCATCTTCTTGACTTGATCCAATAATAATTAAGAGATTGATATAGCTACGTATACGTACGTACGCTGGTAGCTGGGAATTATTGAGCACAAGAAAATCCCACAATTGGAAACAAGTAATTAAAGATGGGAAATATAGAGATTGTGCAATGAAGAAATTAGCGAGGGAAAAGAAATTGTGTGTGTGTGAAATGATGAAGAGAAGAGTAAGGCGTTGTTGTTGTTATATAGGCAATGAGAGGACGTACGGTTGAGAAGGGACAAGGGAGGAAATACTTAGGCTTGTTGGTTGGTGTTGGTGACGTGTGCATGATTCATTAGAAGTACAATAACCGTATACTTAGGCTTAGGGGAGGTTGCGTAGCCACGTTCCCTACTTTGATTGATTAAGTCAACCAACACCATAACATAAAATTAAAGTATATATAATATAATTAGTTAGGTATCCAATTATAATTAGCTTCAATTATTATTCTATAACCCCCCTTCCCTTTCCTTTTTGTACTCTTGCTTCTATGTAAATCTCTATTGACCCCACCATGGCTAACCGCGAATCTCGGGCAGCTTTTCAATTTCTCCTAATAAGGCCAACATGTTCATGTCTTCATATCATCATAATAATATTAAGATCATCAAATTCAACAACTTGATTATTGTAGTATTCTTCTTAGTCATTTATTTGATCTCTGAAAACAGACAATACATTTTTTTTTTTTAAAAGCAGACAATACAATATAATTTGGAGAAAGTTTTGTTATACAATTAACAAATCACAGTAAACAAATTATGCACGATATATTATATATATGTTATGCACATCGTATATCACATATTGCAACATTATCTTTCTTTACAACATATGAGATATGATATATATAATATATTGACTGTTTTACCTATTTTTTCATTGTTCATATAACATTATCTGAAATTTGATAATTTATCCAGGTGGATATGAAAAATCCCGGCCGGGAAGCTGAGATTTTAAAACGTCACTGTTGTAGACTTTTGCAGTTCTGAAAAGCTATCGCACAAGTTGTAAAATGAAACATTGTAATTATCAGATGCGATTACCATTTTGCTATCAACAACCGTTTACTTTTATTGATAGACTGTATGATGGATCGTTTAATGTTATTGACTAACGTTTTAGTTGTAATTACTTCATTAATTAAGTTGATATTCCATGAAAATATCTTGTGTTTGTGGTGACGAAAATGCGATAAAAGATGTAATTAGGAAAATAAGATAATGATCACTTTCAGAATTTATTAATAATGTATTCATCAGTTGTCACACACTCATATAATATTTTCTATCATAGATCCAAAAACTAAACATGAAGAGGACTAATTGCTCCAGATGTTACAGAAATGTCTCTGTCGACCAACAATATCATAGTCATTGTAAATAATAATTTATTTGTTCATAGCAAAAAGAAAATGTATATCACTACCATTGATATAGTAGATTTTAAAAAAGGATGATACTAAATGAACAATACAAAACCAGCCCAATCAGCCAATAAATGAACAATACAAAACCAGCCCAAAGCAAAAATAGGCCCATTGGCTGTATGAGCTGGTTTTTCATTATCCACTTAGCATTATTGTTAAAAAATAACTTTTTATCCCTTATTAACTTGATAGATTTTATGCTTAAAATTAGATGGTCTTCTCGATCAGGTTGACGACAGTGATAATATAATAAAAACCACAGGGCTTAGTCTGCATACCATATAGCTCCGTCCAGCTTGTAAATCCTTGAAATTAATTAATTAATTAATTTCCATATATTATATATGAAATTTCTTTTTCAAGTACAACTAATCTTAGCTTTCCCTGTCCTATATAATGCTCCGCTCCTTTATTCTAAGTCTAATGTTGAATGGTACCAAAGAAAATTCGCACAAACGATGTATGAATGAATTGATAAATCAATAAGAAAAATGAGTTGTATGCATGTCTATGAGGCCTATTAACTTTTTTTCTCTTATCACATGAATTCTAATATTTATCATGATTAATTTTAAAGTCTTTGTGATCGTGATTAACTGATTATTACAACTAAAACAACAACAGCAATGTTTCAATGTGAATAAATTACTAGAAGTATATTATCAAGCAACTTCTTTTTTTTCTTTCACGAAAGTAATTATGTATTATTTGAGATTCTTATATTAGGAAATGAGGAAAAAAGGAATGATGAGAAATTGATGAGTACGGAGATGTGTACTACTAGGTATGAATCAAATTACATGAAAACATATTAAAAAAAGCATTGACTAAAGGGCATCATTATATAAGGCTTATCGTTACTTATAAGTTTGAATAATTAATTGTTTTCCATCCACATCTTCAACCTTCTTCCTCCCTAAATTAACTAGAAATGTGATGTTTGTACAAAAGTCTCCTATATAGACTCTTCCATAATTAGAGGAAAAAATTCTAAAAGCAAGAAAAAAAAGTAACACAAATGTGAAAGTAAAATATGGCAGAAGCAGCGTGAGTGGGGAAAAGAGGATATTCCATAAAAAAATCCCATATGTGTTATTAAAAAAGTTATAATTCCATAAAAAAAATGTGATGTTATTGCTAGAAAAAATAAAAGGGTTCTATTATTTGAACTATAAGATTTTGATTTTTATGTTGACGATTTTATATCAACATTTATGTAGAGCGTGAGACCTCAATTAGGCTTCACACTTTATCCAATGTTGATATAAAATTGTTAGATCAGAAGTTGAAATTATTTTTGTGCACTCAATATTTTCCAAAATAAAATAATGAATACTCTTAGAATTTAATTAAGTATTCAAGTTGTTGGACACATATCTGCAATAGATCCCGAACAGTAGCATGAAGAGGACAGGACGCCTATAGATAATATACATGTCCCTGTCAGCTAACTTCATAGACATTAATTTTGAAAACTAATTTAGTTTAATTGCTGCATTTGTTTATGGGAAAGTAAATACTAATAACGTTGTAATAGATTGAAAACAACAACCTCTGTTTGTCCCTTATCCAAAATAATATATTGAAATACTTAATGCATATCTTATAAAACGAATGTTCTTTTTTTCTCAAATGATTTGAAGATAAATACAATTATAATAGTTTTCGGTCAACGTAATACAATCATATATTTTTGGTAGAAATAATACAACCATTTTTTTTCCCGAAATACAATTATCTTGCAATGTGAGTATGTGACAAAAGAAAATACTGTCCAGTGAGACGGTAGAGTACAAAGGATCAACCCAATTACGTTTCGTATGGTACAAGACAAATCAGTATAACAAGTTGGTAGATTTGAAAATTTAGAGAGATAACCATCATTTTAGCCTCTAGATTATATCACTGATAAAATAATCTCTGACAAAAAGAATTATATCCGTCTATTCCTCCTTAGGTTCATTCTAGACCTATGGATCTTCATTGCTAAAGGTGAACTATAATATAAACACTCGAGTGATAAAGAAGCCTAACACAGGGATGTGAAATTAATAATTAAAGTAATAATATTATAGAATTCCTTGTAGTTCTGAACAAAAAAGAAAATTCCTTATAGTTGTGCCCCAACCGGATTCCTATCTGATAATGTTTTTACTTGATGACCGTTTGCACATTCTTAACTGTATAACACAGAAGAAAGTTCGTTATAAGTCTATCTAGTTAGTCACATCACTCTTTAATGGGTTTGGTGGGTACAATCCTTTTGTTTTTGGGGGGCAAATTCGCCTACTCAGAGTGTCTCTCACATTTCTGTGCTTACGGAAACCAAAATGACCAGTGTCCCAATCAGCATGGAACCAAGGCTAGTACAAATATCACGAGGCATTAACCAAAACCCAAACGTCTCTCTTTTGGGCAGTAATGGTACTACATTGGTTGACTGTCCTACAGTCAAAGATGTCCACAGTACAATCGACCCCACTGCAGTTCGAAAAGAGAAATTACACTATAATCAATGGCAGAATTCAATGTAACGAGACTCACGAATGCTCCGTAGGTGTTGCATTCCTTCAATTTGAAGGTGGTGGTGGCATATGATTATTGGGAGGAGGTGGGGGCATTGAGGACTGCGGATATAGCATAGGCCGTCCACCCTGTTGCTGAGGTGGAGGTGGTGGCGGTCGCCAAACAGGAGGTGGTTGGCTTGCCATTACTGTTGGCGGAGGAAGAGGCCTTGGAGGAGCTGAAACGGCTTGTGGAGGTGGTGGCATCGGCATACCAGCGGGAGGCGGCCTAAACTGCTGGACTTGATGATGAGGCATAACAGGTGGTAGACCAGGTTGCTGCTGATGCCACCCTGGTTGCGCTACTGGCATAGGCTGGAATGCTGCAGCTTGAGGGGGTGGTGGACGGAGGGCAGGAATACCAGCCGGAGGAACCCCATTAGCAAAGGGGCGAGGAGGCACTGGAGCAGGAACTGTACCATTAGCCTGAGCAACATTGGGAAGCGTCGGAGGCCCACTGGCAAATAATGTATGAGGCCTGCTCTTCTGTGCAGTCGGGTTGCTTGCAGCCAAAACTCTCTCTGCATCATGTATAAAAAATAAGCATACGTTACTGAGCCAAAATGCATACACTAATCCCCAAGAAATCGTAGATAGTTTCAAGAAAAGGGCTAACCTGCTGGAGTACCGTGCCTTTCCCCTTTAGTGTCTTTCTTATAAGCATATGACACTGTAATTTGACGATTGCAAAGATATTGTCCATTCATTGCCTATGAAATATACAAATTTTCATTTTCAGTGATCAGGGAATGCTCAGTCATTATATTCTATGATTTGATATTGCAAATGCCTATAATATGAATTAATATACAACAAGTTTTATCCCACTACGTGAGGTCGGCTACATGGATCAAACGACGTCATTGCGCTCTATCATGAATAATGTTAGGAATTAGGTCATTGACTCTCAAATCTTCCTCGATAACTCCTTTTATAGTCTTTTTTAGTCTTCCTCTACCCATAGTTATCGTGGTATCTCTCATCTGGTCCACTCTCTTGACCGAATGTTCTCCTTATCTTCTTTCCACATGGCCATACCATCTAAGGCGAGATTCCACCATCTTATCAATTATAGAGACTACTCCAAGTCTCTCTCTTATGCTTTCATTCCTTATCTTGTCTTTTCTCGTGCGACCGCTCATCCACCGGAGCATCCTTATTTCCACTACGCTAACTTTATGTCCGTGTTGGCCCTTAGCTGCCCAACACTATGTCCCATATAACATAGGGTCTGATAGTCGTGCGATAAAATTTTCTTTAAGTTTTAAATGTACCTTCTTATCGCATATAAAGCCTGAGGCACCTCTCCATTTCATCCAACCCGCTTGAATCCTATGGTTGACATCTTCGTCTATCTCTCCATTATCCATTATCTTTCGGATATAGGCTACCCTTACACCTTTCTTTTTTAAGACCTTCCATAAAACCTCCTTTGGTACCCTATCATAGGCCTTCTCCAGGTCAATGAAAACCATATGTAAATCATTTTGTTTGTTCCGATACCTTTCCATCATACTCCTTACCAAGTAAATAGCTTCCAACAAAACTCCGCCTATGCTGAGTTTTGTTGCAAAACTTAGGATAGCCGGTCCCAAGCCCGGAAGAAGAGGAGGGGTGTATTAGGCCTTTGACAGCCAACGTAAAATACCGTCGAATTCCATGACATGGATATGAATTAATATAACAAAAAACAAAAGGAAGGTTGACCACCCCCTGCATTCATAAAAATGATTTAAACATGAGACAGATGCTTACCTCAATAGCAGAATCAGATGCCTCAAATGAATCATAGCTAATGAAGCCAAAACCACGGGAATTGCCTGTCTCAGGATCTCTCATAATCTGAAACAAAAAGCCTTTAATATCAGATCATATGATTATTTTTGAGCGAAACCAATCCCTCTAGGCATGAAAGGAATGTAATTTGTTTCAGAGTTTAGCCATATCCTTCTTAAGTATCCTCCTAACAATCCTCCCAGTACTTAAAGTTAAAACAATTGATGCTTGGGAGCATAATAAACATTCAACAATTTCTTTACCAAGTATTTTGGAATTTCCGAATTTGGAGTATTATTAGGATAGCTTGGAGGATTTATTGCTTAACATTCACATTGTATGTTGCGCACTACTGTGCACTGTGAGATTGAAACAATAGCCATAAAACAAATACATGCCATATAAATGGATGATGGATGAAACAAGGAAGAAATATGTTAAACTCCACGAGACTGGGACAATAACCAAAAACTTAAATTGATTGTGATTTCAGCCAGAATCAAATATCCGATCAATCAAATAAAGTGCTAATCCAAAACTCCACTTTGTGAATCTATCATCTATCCTCACTTGTTTAAGAGGAAAACTAAATAAAAAGTTGTGCCCTTGGAGGATACATAGGAACAGCACGGTCATGCCGCAAACAATCTAGTAGGAAAACACTGCTAAGTGCTCACAAATATGGACCGGTCCTCACAAATAGATGGCTTTTTCTAACCTGGCCTTATATGAAGTTTACTGTCATCTGCTTGATACTAGACAATTCTTAAACATACACAATAGAACGCCCATATAGATATTGTGAAAGATAATAGAAGATCATACCTTTGGATTAGTAACAATAACTCCAAATGCACTGAAAGTATCATACAACAGCTTCTCATCTACATCCTGCAGCAACATCAGGAACAGTTATGTCAAAGTTCAACACTTGTGAGTTTGTTAAACACTAGCATAAGCTGGGAACTTACAGGATCAAGGTTTCCAATGAAAAGGTTTGCCCCCACATCCAAGCTCTTTTTATCTTGAGTTGCCTGGCACAAAAAACAGTATAATGATTACTCATTACTCTTTAATCAGGTTTCAAGTGACATGAGCATTGACATGAGATAGAGAAGCCAAAAATCACATACCTTATTTACACGTATTGGTTTCCCATAAAGCTTTATCATATTAAGCACCTTAATGGCCTTCAATGGAAAAAAAACAGTAGCAGATACACACACATTAGTGACGAGCTGATTGTGAAATTTCACTTTGGAGGAAAAGATAAGTAAAGTCAAGGGTTTGAAAGCTAATTTTCAAAACCTTTACTCTCCAAACCCCCTTCACTTCCCTCACTTTGCTCAACAAAGTAAAACTTACAGAAACACCCTAAAATCATGCACTACAAACCCTTCCTCTCCCTTATCTTCCCTCCAAAACCTAAACTCACAAGCATACCCTACGAGAGATTATACGCAATACAACACTCAATCAGCTGAATAATAATAGTAATACTTACATAGTCAGCATCTTCTTCACTGCGGAATTCAACAAATCCATAACCTTGATGTTGGTTGGTGACTCTATCCTTTGGAACATAGACATTAACTGTAGGAAAAAAAAAGGTTTAATATCAAATTCAAGCCCTAGCATATACATATCTAAGAAACCAAAACATTTGGCGGGAAAAAAATGAAAGGAAAATAGTGAAATACATACCGACAGGGCCAGCTTGAACGAAAAGCTCCCAGAGCAAGTCCTCAGTAGCCTGGGGATCGAGGTTGCCGACATAAGCAGTAGCATCTTGATTCCTCTCGGCGGAGTGCTGCCCGAGCAAGTTAGCTCCGACACCAGGGGCTATTCGAGTCGTCATCGGCGGAGCGGTGCGGTGGAGTGTGCAGCACCAAATCAACGGTTACCGCACTGCTACTATGAAGCAACGCAAATGGAGATGGACGAAATTTCCTTATGGAAGGTTTGTGCAAAATCGAAATGAAGTTTTCTTTTCTTTATGTTTTTTTTTAATCCAAAGCGAAGTTGGGCCAGTTCTCAGTTCAGAAGTGGGCCTCGGGTACTATTGGACTGGGCCTAAATTATTCTGACAATAATAGTTTTCGACCAAAAAATTTGTTTTGGCAGCAATTGTTCTTCTTCCTGGTAAGCTTCTGAAACTGAAACAAACTCTCAAACAGGTTGCATGCATGATAACAAGAAACCCTCTGTGGCATTCTCACAGAAGCCTCGTGAATCAAACACTCGCCGCCATAATCAAAGACCTCCCGTTCGGAAATGCCAACCTTTTCGACCCCTCTTCTTCTTCTTCTTCTTCGTTTCCATGGACGCACGACGCCGTTTCGGAGGTCCTCCGTTCAATCCCCAGATACTTCTTCCAGTCCCCTCGCTCCATCGGATGCCAAAACGGTCTCAGACACCGTGCTCCTATACGACAACGCAACCTCAATGAAGAACAACGAAAATTCCACGGTAACATCCTCGTCCTCGGCCCTGGTGCATACAGAGACCCCAGCATGGTCAACTTCGGCCTCGACAAAGCCCTCGAGTTCTATCACTGGGTCGAGACCTGGTTCGGCTTCAACCACACCGAGGTCACGTGCCGTGAGATGGCAATTGTGTTGGCCAAAGGAAACAGAATCAAAGCCCTTTTGGATTTTTTGAAGGAAATGTCTAGAAATGGAAGTCCCGGGCTTGTTACCACAGAGACCGTTACGTGTTTGATAAAAGTCCTGGGAGAAGAAGGGTTGGCTAATGAAGCATTGGTTGTGTTTTACAGGATGAAGCAATTCCGGTGCACACCAGATGTTTGTGCTTATAACACGTTGATCAATGCGCTTTGCAGGGTTGGGAATTTCAAGAAGGCTAGGTTCTTGCTTGAGCAGATGGAACTGCCCGGGTTTCAGTTCCCGCCGGATACTTTTACTTACACCATTCTGATAAGCTCTTATTGCAGGCATGCCCTGAAGACAGGGTGCAGAAAGGCCATAAGGAGGAGAATGTGGGAAGCAAATCACTTGTTTAGGCTCATGCTGTTCAAGGGCTTTGTTCCTGATGTTGTTACTTACAATGCTTTGATTGATGGTTGTTGCAAGACTTATCGCATTTCCAGAGCTTTGGAGTTGTTTGATGACATGAAGAAGAGGGGTTGTGTACCCAACCGTGTTACCTATGATTCTTTTATTAGATACTACAGTGCTGTGAATGAGATTGATAGAGCTATTGAGATGTTGAGGGATATGCAGAGGTTGGAACATGGTGTACCTAGTTCGAGTTCTTATACTCCTATAATTCATAGTCTCTGTGAAGCTGGAAGGGTTATTGATGCTTGGAGATTTCTAGTTGAGATGGTTGATGGAGGGTCAGTACCTAGAGAGTATACATATGGGTTGGTTTGTGACGCCCTTTGCTCTGTAGGTGAGAGTGGCTTGTTGGATGATGAAGTGCACAAGAGGATAAAAGATGGCATTAGGAATAGATACAGGCAAACAATGAAAATCAAACCGATTATGGCTCGCAAAGGGTATCCTGAGATGGAGGAAGTTTGAATTCGTTTCACACAGGAACTGGTTATGCTCAATAAATCAAGAACTTCATACTTTTAAGTTGCATTTGAACTTGGGCATGGTTTTCAGTTTCTTATTTTTGTTGAGTGATTATTCAGTGCTTGAACCAGAGAAAATGGGGGATCCTGATTCTTCAGAGAAACATATTTTAGTGGTTTTCATTGTTTGCATCCTGAACACTATAGAACTTGAGGACCCAATGCTCTATAAATACATTGCAGTTGCTTCCAGATTGTAGAAAGTAGGTCACTGTGTAAAATATGATGAGCGAGTATCAGATGTGAGTTT
Organism: Aeschynomene evenia; assembly: GCA_013621005.1. Lineage (NCBI taxonomy): Eukaryota > Viridiplantae > Streptophyta > Magnoliopsida > Fabales > Fabaceae > Aeschynomene > Aeschynomene evenia. The sequence goes on along the minus strand of CM024263.1, from coordinate 29,489,728 downwards.
ATTTTAACTAAGTCCTTGTATTTCTCCTAGTTCTGTCATTGATTTTCAGTTTTTCATAGCATCTGTCTGGGTTTTATGTTTGACCAAGGTGGAATCATGATCTTATGCACTCAAAAGACATTTTCACTTTAGTGCATATTTATAGTTCCACTCATGCTGTAATATACAATTTTAATTATTAATTAGATTTTTTTTTTATCTTCTATTGACCTTATCTTTTTAATCAATCAAAAGAACTATCATATAAGATTACTTATTTATGAGACCAGTACACTGATCATAGCTGGTAATTCTCATTTCACACGTGGACTTTGATGAGTACTGCGACACAGACAAAGCTTCCATCTCCATCTGGATAAGCTTCTAACACGAATTCCCTTCAGTCTTGCACCAAAAGTGAAAGTTAGCTATTCAGTTGAAAAAGCTTATTTTAAGCTTAAGAAGATTTCTAATTTTTTTATAATTAATTCACAACAAAAAGAAGCAGCGAAATTTAAAAAAAAAAGAAAATCAGAAACTGAAACAGAGCGAGAAATATAGAAATCATTGGAAGCCACGCCAAAGATATGCAAATAGAAATGGCGATGGGCATGCAACTGACACCCTTTCCCCCTAAACTCCGACAAGGACAGCCCCAAAACCGAAACCTTAATTTTCACAACAAACCTGCAAAATTCACATGTTGCTCTGTTCGCAACTCAGAGCTGCTTGTGTCACAGTTCAATCCTAAGATTCCAATAGAGGAAGCCGTGACACCCCCAACATCTTGGTACACCGACCCCTCTTTCTTCCAGCTTGAGCTCGATCGCGTCTTCTACAGAGGCTGGCAAGTTGTGGGTCAGTTTCATGCTCCTCAAAGTTTCAACCTTTTTTTTCTTTTTTCTCTTTTATTCTCTTCTGGGTATTTTCCATATCCTTCTGGTTCATTACTTTTGCTTGGAACTGTCAACGGTGAATCTGTGGTAGTGATACTCTAGTGTCAAACATTGTCTCTGGTTGCACATGAAATCCTTGAGTTCTGAACATTTCTAAGTGCTACTCTGCTTCTATACATGCTAAATTCTGATATCGTTGCTTGGATATGTTAATTGTTTTATTAGATTACGACTCCTAGAGTTACATGAAGGGATTTTGTTGCCAAAAATCCTAAATTTTTACTCAATTTTACTTGGCAGGATCCACGGAGCAAATAAAGGATCCTCAAACTTATTTCACTGGAAGGTGGACTTTTGATGACCCATCTATTTCTTCTTCAATAAGAGTACATCAATTCATGTTCACCTTTTAATTTATTTGTACTTGGATATGTTGTTATGACAAAGTAGGCTAATTTAGAGGATATTTATGATTGACTTAATAAGTTGTGCACTCTGTTCACTGTCTTTTCTTCCAAGTTTCTGAGAGCCAACTGAAGGATTGAATGTTGCAGACTAGGAGATGTGGAATTTGTGGTATGTCGAGATGAGAGTGGCAAGGTCCAGGCCTTTCACAATGTCTGTCGCCATCACGCCTCTCTCATTGCTTCTGGAGTTGGACAGAATTCCTGTTTTGTCTGCCCTTACCATGTAAGTTCACCTATAATGGTCAATATGCATATAAGACTTATTTTCTCTTTACTATAGATTTTGTCCCTTTATTTATATGTTCTTACCCTATTGAGGTTGAAGACAAAAATTGTCAAACTCTCCTTCAAGGGCAGTAGTTGTTGATTGTTTCCATGATCAGATGCTTTCTCATTCTTTGTTTCTATGTTTAGCCCTTTTTTTTTAAACTTGATATCAAAGTTGATAATTTCTTCAGGGATGGACATATGGATTAAATGGAGCACTTCTTAAGGCAAATAGGATATCAGGGATGCGGAATTTCAATGTAAAGGTATGCAGTTCTGTTCCATGGTAAATTACTTGTACAATCTGTTTCTCAAAGTGGGAAAGGTGGCTGATTTCTCTGGCCATGAAGGGTAGGATTTTGGTCTTATACCAATCAAAGTTGATACCTGGGGGCCTTTTGTACTTCTCAATCTGGAAAAAGAGAGTCCTTCACAGAAGGAAGTTGACAGTCGTAACGTCGCGGAGGAATGGCTTGGTAGCTGCTCGGAAATACTAAGTACCAGTGGCATTGATTCTTCACTAAGTTATGTTTGTAAACATGAATACACCATTGAGTGCAATTGGAAGGTAACATGAATTTATTCTTTTTGGTAGGACTTTGTCATTTTCTTTATGATTCTGTGGAGGAAAACTCTACCAGGTTTATGAAACTTTTCCCTCCTTGCTTTAAAAACCAAAACCCTTGCTTAAATATTATATGATCAGTTATTTTTTAATATGATTCATTGAGGTACTATGGTAATTTTGTGGCATTCCTTTTGCAGGTATTCTGTGATAACTACTTAGATGGTGGCTATCACGTGCCGTATGCACATAAAGGCCTAGCATCCAATCTTAAGTTTGATTCTTATTCTACCACGGTGTGCTTCATTTCTTTGCTACCCTTTTTTGCAAAATCTCTTCATTTTACAAGCCATTGTACTGTGTAGCATCTAGATTTTTAGATCACTAGTTTCGTGAGATTGCTTATGTACTGAAGAAGGACTGTTGTGATCTAAAACAGATATTTGAAAAGGTTAGCATCCAAAGTTGTGAAGGCAGCTCCGGGAATGGCGCAGAGAATTATGATCGTCTTGGAAGAAAAGCTGTATATGCTTTCATTTACCCAAACTTCATGATTAATAGGTGCTTTCTTTGTTCTTTTCATTCATGCTCTTGACTTCTTATGGATGTTAACGAAGATTATGGCATCTGCTATGTATTTGCTCTGTAAATTATATGCGAACCGCCATAACTCGGGGTGCTTGATGGCCTTACAGGTATGGACCATGGATGGACACCAATCTTGTACTTCCACTAGGACCCAACAAATGTCAAGTAGTGTTTGAATACTATCTTGAACACTCTTTAAAGGTAATTTCTAGTTATTATGTAAGCATATGCAGAAGGTAGTGAAAGCTCAGGCTAGGTTAACCCAAGCAACACTTCAACATATCACTTTTCCATAAATTTAACCACTCCAAGGAGTTTCGCTCCAATTTAATGGCTTCTTAATTAGCTTCTCAAAGGGGTAAACCATTTTTCTGACTAACTTCTTTGACTGAGCAGAATGACAGAGATTTCATAGAGAAAAGTTTGCAAGATAGTGAGAAAGTGCAGGTACAAATGTTGGTTTTGTAGGCTTGACTAGAAATTTTCGCCATGTCGAGTAATTTATTTTGTTGTTCATGAGCAGATAGAAGATATTGTGCTGTGTGAAGGTGTTCAGAAGGGCCTACAATCTCCAGCATATAGTGTGGGCAGATATGCTCCTAAAGTTGAGCAAGCCATGCACCATTTTCATTGTCTACTTCATGAAAACCTTAACAAATAAATGCATTGTTCATAACATAATAATAGTAATGAACAAACCTGCTGGGCGTTTCAAGATTCTTATCGATTAGTATAAGAGTAGTACATTGTCCTTGTGATGTGATTTCACCCAAGATTTTTATCAAATTGCAGTCATTACAAACTGCTTCTGAGATATAAATATTAACACACCCAATAAGTTTATCATGCCTGCAAGCACCATTTTTTTTCCCTTCCAAAACACATGAACAAGGGCAGGCAGCTTAATTGAAATTATCATCCATATATCTGAAACTTTTTACATATATAGGAAAATATAAATCAGCATCTGTCAAGCTGACAATACATAAAAAAACCCAAAAAAAGAAAGAACTGTATATATCCTTGTTAGAACCTAGGTATAATAATGCAAATCCAACTATGTCCAGGAAATCACAAGTCAAACCAATTTCAGATTAGTGGAAAAAAAAATAATAAGAAGAAACATCTTTGTACAAGTAGTATACTATTTTTCCATTTACCAGAAGAATGTAAGCTACTACCTCGAGATAAAGGAGATGGCCGAGAGAGAGAGAGTCAGAGAGATTGAATCAGCAACATGTCTATTCATGACTCTACTGAGAAGCCCCAGACTGATTCCTTCTAAGATGTCTTCTTCTACACAATATTACGTCTATGAAGTCTCTGAAAACGTTACTGATGGGAAACGCTGGTACTGGTATCGTTTTACCAACCGCAGCAAGAGGCCAGCTGAGAGTAATAGGGGTAAAAGAAGGGTAGGAAATAGTGTTAGCATGTCTGCATAAGGCAAGCCCTCTTCTAAGTTACAACAAATAAATGCAATTATAGTATCTTTCAAGTTAAACATGCAACAATTAATAAATCTCCAAAACAAATCTCGTTGACGAGAATAGCATGCAAATATCAAGATACACTGCATTCAAGTAGGTATGAACTATGAATATTAATTATTAACTGACCTGATAAAACCAATAATGACAGAAATAAGCCACTGTTGCCAATTAAGCTTGGCTGTTTTAACGAACTTCCCGAGAAATTCAATGATAATGATCTGGAAAAAAAAAAACAGTAACAAAATTAATGTTCGCCCTAGGAACATTTCATAAATAAAGCCAAACATCCGTAGAGGGCATTGAACTAGACTGACCTGAAGCACAACAGTTAATGTTACTATCCCCATGAAAAGGTAGTTTTTTGTAACTCCACTGAATATATTGAGTTCATCTGGCTTTCGAGCATTAAATTCATTAAAGACCTGCAAAATTGGAAGCATATTTTCTCTCTCACCATCTAGATGAAAATCAGAAGAAAAAAAAAAAGGGTGGCGGCTACCAATGAGTAACCTAGGAGAAAAAAATACTAACTTTTGGGGGAGTTTGTTCATATCAATGAGTACTTACTTGGCAAAGAACGAATGCATTAAATATCAATGTGTCCTTCACTTTAATTGCATATTCGTTGTTCTTGGACCCCAAATGCAGTAAGCTTATGCCTCGGAAATTGAGTATAAGCAAGACAGACACTTGGTACACTGCCTGCAAGGTTCCAACCGTCGCATGGATATTTAGTTATAGATAATAAAAATAAATATGGTAATCACTGCAGTAACGGTGAAGCAAGACATCGTAGTTTTACTTCAACATTCATTAACAAGCTGTTTGCCAACTAAAATGACGTGAGGTGCACTAATAAATGGAAAACAGCATTCACCTGTATCAGCAGATTCCTCCACATGATATTTGTTATGAGAGGTTCACTGTAAACCAAATACGATGTCATCAACTTTCGTAACATGAAAACCATACAAATACTCAGTATTATGATGTTTTAATAATGGAGCGAATACTCAGTATAGGTACATTTACTCAAATGCATTATGTAAATCCATGCAAGAACACACAAATTTGGTATTCACTAGCATCTTTATGGCTTTTGGCTACCGGTTATTTTCAGAGGGATCCACAAAGCATTACGGCATTGATGTGTTACTCACTTTCATTGTACCCTGATATTTCTGTATTTAGCGAAAGATATCTTGCCTTTGATTGATCTTATACATCATACTTCTTTCTTTAAACTTCTGTTATAGACATCCCAAGATATCCCGTCTTTGATCCTATACATAATACTTCTTTCTTGGAACTTCTTTCCTCTATTAAAAACTGTGCCAAAAATTAAGTAGAGGATTGGCTCAGTTATAAAGATTAAACAGCATCAACATATACATCTTGGATTCAAATTTTGCTGGTCATCCTTCATTGGTAAGTCATCTGTAAATGCTAATAAGCTCTTGCTAAGGCTTTTGACATGCACCTACCTAGGTATGAAGGAACCTCCCTAAGAAAATAAAAGAAAAAGGATTGGGCTTCCCTATTGTTTACCATACTTCTAATTTTTCAAGTATGATGCAGCACTTAAATAACATATCAAAAAGGAGTCATGATCCAAAGTGCCAAGTTCCAAAAGAAGAAAAAAGGACCTTCGACCCACTGGAGGACGATCCATCAGGTGATCAGTTGGTGGTTCAGTTGCCAATGCTAGAGCTCCAAGAGTATCCATGATAAGATTTACCCAGAGAAGCTGTTGAGCAAGCAATAAAGAGATATAGCTCATAAGGATGGCTTCTTAAACAGTGAACACTGAAGACAGCCCAGTGCCGGAGAGACAGACAGAAGGCATACCTGTACTGTATTTAGTGGTACATCACCCGAGGAAAATGCAGCAACAACATTTATAACGAGAGCTGCAATATTGACTGTAAGCTGAAACTGGATAAATTTCTGAATATTTGCAAAAACAGACCGCCCCCACCTGACAACCTGCATTGTTGGAGAAAATTCAGAGCAATACCAGTTATGCTAAATATGAATTTATTATCATCAAACATAGAATAATATATCAAGCTATGTCATGAATCTCAATTCTACAAAAACCTCTAATGAAACAGCATTAAACATATAAATCTGTATTTCAAGTGATGCTGCTACTAGCAACAGTTCTTCAAGAGGTTGGCATTAGACAAGTATAAAAAAGGGGATCAGTTCAGAATCCACAAAATAAGAAATGTGGACTAACCTTTACAACTGAAGCAAAATTGTCATCCAAAATAATGATATCAGAGCTCTCTTTGGCAACTTCTGTACCTTGGATACCCATTGCAAGACCTATATCAGCCTGAACACCAAAAAGTAAAGAATTACAAACACAAGCAAGAAAATAAAAAATAATTTACATAATTTGAACAAAAAAATGAGCCTTGGAGTATTAATCCAAATTGAGAAATTAGGAAACAGACATAGCAATAACAATGTTGGAATCAGCGAGTATCACCTTGTTTACCATTACTATTGTTGTCAACTTCATAGGGTGTACATAACATCAAAAAATAAAGCACAAGCCCAAAAAGATTTAAAAAATGCTGTGCAAACCTCATGAAGTGCAGGAGCATCATTAGTTCCATCCCCAGTCACAGCCACGACATGCCCCTTCCTCCTCAATGCTTGCACAAGCAAAAGCTTGTCATTTGGAGATGACCGTCCCATAACCTATAAGACAGCATTAGCACTCAGTCTCATTTGCCAGAGAGCTACATCACTAAATGAGCACAAGCAAAAAGCTGTTTAGTAGTTGGATCATACTGATATCCTTTCAACAATTTTCTCTCTGTCTTCATCTGACATGGCACGGAACGTTTTTCCTTCAATGATGTTTGGCTCTGTAGCATCAGCCAGTGAATCAAGTATTCCGCATTCCACAGCAATTGCTTTTGCAGTTTTAACATTGTCCCCAGTGACCATTTTTACCTAGGATTAGAAATCCAAACAAAATAAATCAACAATGTTTATAAAAAAAAAACTTTATATGCCAAGCATATTCCTCATTTTACCCTAACTAATGCTTAGTCAAAAGGATATTGAAGATTCAATCGAGCTAATAATAGATACATTGACCTTTTGAAGTCGTCAAGGCATCAAAAGCAATGACACAAGTTTTTCAGAAAAACAATTACAATTCATAGAATGGTACTGCAGGTTCCTTACCAGCATCCTAAATCGATTTTTTATTACTAATAAGTAGTACATTAAACCCTCCATTTCACAAGGTTTACCTTCTAAGAGGAAGGTAGTAACTAATTCTAACCAATTTATAACACTCTCCCTTTCTCTCGCACACATATATATTAATGTTTTGTAATTGTCTCAATGATCTAAGTATCCCAATGAGGCATCAGTGAAAAGAAGTATATTAACAAGGCATATTGACTTTCAACATCATTGGTATATACTAATACCTTAACCCCAGCTTTCTTGCAAAGCTCCACTGCATCTTTGACACCAGGTCGACAAGGATCCTTCATTTCAAAGCATAATCGAAATAAGACAAATGATGAGAACATAATGAAATGATAGAAATTAACACGAGGAAATTTAAACATACACAACGCTCTAGTATCTTATAGGTGGAAAATTTTCAATATCAAAACAGCAAGGCCTAGTTGAAACACAATAAAAAAAAAATCCCTGGCTGCCTCAAAATTCCCAAGCATATTCAACAAAGAATGAGCCCTTGGAGAATGATCATAAACTCTTGACAAGACATTCCTAATAAAGAATGATAAATAGGAAAAAATTAAACAGTGGGACTGAGGAGCTTCAACATAAAATTAGAGGAAGAAATTCATGAGTGTATAATATCAAACAAGAAAAGAGCACCATCAGGACATTATAATAATATTAGTATTACAAATGAACAAGGAAGTCTTATTTCTAGAAGAAGTACATACCTTCAGACCAACAATAGCCAATAAAATGAGATCATCCTCTGGTAATGACCATCGAGCAAGTTCTTCACTAGTTGGAATTTTCTCCATTTCATATAATCTATATGCAATGGCAACACAACGTAGACTATCAGCAGCCATATCTTCAATAGCTTTTCTAAAATAGTTCATCTGCAAACCAGGAAAAGTTTACTTAGAAGAACTCCATCAAAACCAAACAAAATCTTAAATGCCATCCAAAAAGCTCATAATATTTGTATTTTCATTTTTAGTACACATTTAGAAGACAAGATAGAGAAACTAGGAAGCAAAATAGTGAAAATTCTTGTAAGATATGAAGGCAAAAGATAGAGAAGAGGGTGCAAAATGGGAATACAAATTAGTGGAAATTCTTAAAAAATATACTCTAATGATTTCCACACAAAAAGGAATTTGAAAAAAGATGTCGCTTTTAATTATTGATCTCAATAGTCAATATGTAACTATTTTCTCAAACCTTCTCTTCATCCATCTCTACCAACTGATCATTTGCATCCATATACCCCGTACAGCATCCTAGGACTATCTCAGCAGCACCTTTCCAATGTATATGGATTTCAGATTCAGTCTGCAAAAAGCATAAAATTATTAGTAATAGTGCTTTGAATGATCAATGAGATATAGCATACCTCTATGTAATTTATCAGCTGCCTAATAAGGAATCAGATAGTTTAGAACAGAAGAAACTATTTAACATGTTTGAACTGCCAATAAGATAGTACCGTCTGTATTGCAACCCCGCCTCGTTTTTTATCTGAATTGAAAGGAAAGACATGAATAATTGATGACTCCGATCTAGCTGCTTCAAAATTCATCCCAAGCTGATATTTTATGTAAAAGTCATAACCAGTTATTAAGACAGTAAGATCCTGAAGTAAAGGAAAAATTTTGAAGTTTCAAAACATACCTGAACACCCCAACGTAAAATTGCCTTTTCTGTTGGTGATCCAGAAACATCAATATCATCGCCACCCTGTAAAAAGCAGAATCATGCACAAATTAGTTGAGCATTATTGTAGGATGGTAAAAAAGATGAACAAAAGAAATTCTGCCACCTCATGTACAAAAACACTGCCATTGGTGTTTTGTGCAACTCCTTCAATCAGCAAAGAGCAGAGCATAGGAGATAGTTCTGACTTATTGTGAGGAGGATCAATCTTCTTCCCACCAATATAAGCCTCAACCACAGTCATCTGTCTCAAAAGATTTAGGCAAAATTAAATTCTGCTAGAGACACAATTATCTCTGTCAAAACCAACTGAAATGTACTTTTATCCCAAAATATTCACCCAAAATAAATAGTTGCTGATCAACACTAAGACAATGCTTTGTTGCTTATATTTAATTGGTACTATAAGATGTCACAGCAATAGGTTAGTTGAAATATTGAACCTAATCTTAAAAGCTGAAAGATTTCCTGCTTAAGCCAGGGAGCAAACATGCCAGAAGAAAAAGACAATATTTGCAATAAGTTCCCTCAAACAAGTGTATATAGCATACCATAAATCTAAATCAGATTTAAATAATGCATCACAACTAACCTGATTCATAGTCAATGTTCCAGTCTTATCACTGCAAATGGTTGTGGCTGAGCCCATCGTCTCACACGCAGAAAGCCTCCGCACCTGCAATTCAGTGTATTATATTAAACAACCATTCTGAAATAGATACGTCAAAATCCAATGAACACACAAACAACAATTGGCATACCAAAGCTTTGTCTGCCATCATTTTTCTCATAGAGTAGGCAAGTCTAAAACAATTGATGGGAAAAGTGTTAGTAGAGAGAAATAAGATTCTAAAAATAAGGAGAAAAACTATAACTATGCCATACAATTTAAAGAGCATACAAACAATCTAATATAGACATACACAATGTTTTCATCATAAAATTGATATAAAAAATTTAGAAGAAAAAAAACAATAAAAATATACATTAAACAGTAGCATCTTAGATTCAGCATTGAAAAAATGTTAGGTTCACTAAGTTTTAACTCAATGTACATCCGCTAAAGTAATTCAGAGATTTATCAAGAATTATCTCTCCTAAAAGCTTAAAACTATTGGGTAAAGGCAAAGGAATGGCTTCCTATCTTAATATGCCTCCTCACACAATATGCCCAAATCCACATACCTTTTCATGAAATTCACCTTACTGTTGTTTAGAAGAATAGGGTTGGCAAGGCTCAAACTCTAGGTCCCTTGGTCATAGAGACTATGATACTAAGTCAAGAACCATCTCTCTAAAATCTTAAGTGGTAGGATAAAGGCAAATGAATGGCTTTATATGTTAAACAAAATCAAATATATGAATCATATTGAATTACAAGAACAATGACAAAGCTATCTATAAGGCACAATGGTACTAATGCAAACTAGGTAAAAATGAAAAAGATAAAATAAAAGAAGTAAAAATTCTACAAATGGAACATTAAAACATCCATGAAGACAAGGTAAAAAGGAAAAAATTAAAATTTGAGATTCGGATAAAAATTAGCAGACTTACGTTAAGGTAACTGCCAAAGGGAGCCCTTCAGGTACTGCAACCACTACAATAGTAACCTGCATGTTCAATGAGTTACAAACTTAAAATCACCTCACATATATTGATTTCAAAGACAATAAAAGTTTATGAATATAGATAAAAGTGTCTGAATGGTTCATGCATGTTCTGGTAGTCTGGTACTAATCAATGTACATACCGCAACAGTGACAATCTTAATTGCTCCATTAATTGCAGTACTAAGTTTAGTCTTTCCGGCTTGAAATTGAATACTTCCATTTGGGTTTTTAGTATGCCCAGAGAAATACCTGTGTTTATGAATATGAATTGGCATTTCAGAGACAAGCATAATAGAAACTTGCTTAAGTTGCAAAAGCACCAACTTAAACTATGAGTTCTTGGCAGATAGTCCCATTGTATTAGTTTTGAGACAACAACCCAAGCTTCAATTGAAGGAAAATATCTCTATGGGGTTTCATTTTTGGCAAGTAACCCACTTAAACTTTAAGCAATGGCAAATTACCAAAATTTCAAATTTGACAAATAACCAAATTAGTTATTTGAAACCATGGGATATAACAAGCCATACATTAAAACTTTCCATGCATTTAAAATTTTAAGTGGGTTAGACTAATCAGAAGAATCACATGAAGATTAACTACAAAATTGAAACCTCAGTGCACTATTTGAAAGGTGAAGCAGATACCTGGCAAATAGTACAATCAGAACGATGACAGCAACAGAGAGCCCAGCTATACCAATAAAGGTGGCAACACCATTTAAGCGTACCTATATTGAGAACTTATATGGGTAAAACATATATGGGCAGGAACTCAAAAAGAAACCACATGTTAAAAGTGGACCTGCAAAGGTGTTTCTTCACCAGTGTCTTCTGAAATGTTAGCCATTAGAAGCCCCCATTCAGTATTAATACCAACGGCTGTCACCTGAGCAAAGAATGAAAACAAAATAAGAAAAACCAGAAAAGAGCTGTTTAATCAATAAAACAGGTGGACTAAATCCAAGAATAAGTATGCTCAATTTTAATGTATTGAATTACTGAAACAAGTTCACTTCAATAATCCACATTTTTACCACTCCAATATTTTCTGCCTCAGTTGTTTCAAAAATCAACTTGGAATAAAACCCCATGCTGAATAGCATGCACTGAATGATAAACAATCAGAGTCGTTTGGAAAGAGAATTTTCCATAAATGATGAACAAAATCTGTATATATCCAATTATGATAAACTTCCACTGACATGCAATTAGAAGCATAAACATCCCTTTATTTAAAAGAAATGGAAGGGAAAAAGAAAGTCAGAAGACTACCAGCATAATGCCACTTCCATCTGCAACTTTACACCCAGAAATCAGAAAAGGGTTGTTAGAATTCTTATCAACCTGCAAAAAGGGGAAGTTGTTATCAAGCTCAAGAAATGAGAGCAGTAACATTCTTATTCTCCACATGATAGAAAACACTTACAATATTGCTCTCCCCAGTCATGCTAGATTCATCAATTGCAAGAGAATGACCGGTGATCAAAATTCCATCAGCTGGGACCTGGAAAAAATTAGGTATGAACTAAATAACAAGAATTCAAAACAATCATCATGCAGGATTTGCTAAAATGACAGAAGCTGAAATCATGTACCTGGTTACCAATATTGAGGGGTATAACATCACCAACGACAATATCATATATCGAGACCATAACTCTTCTACCACCTCTAATAACCTTCTCATGCACAAATCCAAATATAAGGTTTAAAAGAAATTATAAGAAGGATGCTAAGCTATAATGATAATAATTGAGAAGTATAGCTAAACCAAAAACCAAACCTCCAGATGTATGTTCCTCTTCTCCTCATTTAGGTCTCGAAACTGAAGAGATTGCTTATAATCACTTATAGCTACAAGAAGAGGTGGAAAAGCAAAAGAGAATGATGAGCATTTCAAAGGGTAATATTACAACATAGATAACTATTGTGATAATCTCCAAATATATGACAAAGTTGTATTCAGTGATGAGCACTTCAAAAGATAATATTATGACATATATAATAATTATTGTGATAATCTCCACAATATATGACAAGGTTATGAAGAATACGAAGAACGAAGTTGAGAAGCAGGACAGTAAAACACATTATGCTTAAATGCATTATAAACTTAACAAAAACAATATCAATACCTGTAACAACAATAACAAGAACAACAGCAAAAGCTATGCTTCCACCATCATACCATCCCTCCTTAATACCCTGAAACATAAAATTATTTCAGCACTGGATGAGCCTATTTCTCAGCATCGATAAGAACGTATTCCTAATTCCTAATCCTTGATTATAAAAGTGCAAACAGAAAATACGTATAACGAATGCTATGGTACAAATGATGAAGAATAATTTCTATGCATTGACAATGTGAAATAATTTTTACATTGTCAACCTATGGAATATCAAGAAATTGCCAATATATTGATGGTCTTTCTTTCTTTGGATTTAACTTCCGATGCATTGTTAACTACGTAAAAAAGTTATATATGCAAGAGTAAAATATTTACTCTGACATTGTTTCAGAATTAATCTCTTCTTTTTCATTAAGTGACTAATTTTTAAATATAGACTTCAACACCTGGTCTATTGCATGTAGGGTGATTTAGTGGGGAAAAAATGCAGTAAGGATCATGCAAGGTCAGGAGATTTGCATGTATGGGATTAGACAAGTCCACTGTCCCTTAAGTAGACTGGTAAAAAGATGCCGCAAGCAACATAACTCAGGATTTACATGTTTTCAGAAATAAAAGAACAAAGAGTTGCTTCATTACTCAGCCATGCAATCTCACCTCAGATTTTATCCCCAATGCTAATGAAGCTGCCGCAGCTACCATTAAAATAATCAAGGTCAGATCCTTACAAGCATCCCACACAAACATCTGTGATAGCCAACAAAAACAAATATGTCAGCAAAATAACCATCTGAAAAGAAAAAGGAAAAAAAAAGAGGATCATCCAATGATCAGAGTCCACCAAACTTTACCAAGAAGCTTCTTCCTTTCTTCCGAGGATAGTTGTTGGAACCAAAGGCATTCCTCCGTTTTACCAAGTCAGCATCATCACCTTGGATTCCCTTATCTATATTGGTTTTTAACAAATTTGCTAGCCCTGCAACCTTAAAAGGTGATTCAGAAGAATCACGTGAAAATTTATGACACCAATCAACAGGATTAGCAAGCAAAGAAAAATTATTAGTAGGAAACTTACTCCTCCCTTTTCCTGCAGAACATTCATATCATGATCCCTTGCAACTGAAGAAAGTATCTCTTGTCCAATTTCAAATTCTCCAGTTGAGCTTGAAGGTGGTTTTACAATACCCAATCCTATCAGTTAAAAGAGATTAATCATCAATATTGGAATTAAAGGAAGAAAAATAGGATCAACACTTTGAATATATATTGTGAAAATAAGTTAATAAAGATCCATGGAGCACCAATCAGACACCAAAGCATATTCATGTTTCAACTTAAGCATATGACACAAGAAAGATATGAAATGTGCATGTCCAACAATATCATCCCAAAAATGATAAGTGGATATATCCTCCTAACAGCTTAGGAATAAGATAGTACTTCAAACACCATTTATCATGAATCAACATAAAAAAGGCACTCTTACAGATAGAAGGCAGCAGTAAATCATAAATTGGACAACCACGGTTAGCTACTGGTACACTGCAATTTACACACAAACAGCAGTAAGAAAAATTCAATGACTCACCATTCACTTTCTCCCCAACTTTCTCCCCAGCGGCCTTGAAAAGATACAACGCCTAATAGAGAAAAAATAAATAATTAGTACATTTAATGCGTGTTAGATGAGCATTAATAAAGAAAACCAACTGAAGGCACCAAACTCTGATGGCTTGTGCATGCGCTCTAATCTTTCTCAGCACTTGCTCCCTTTCTTCTTCTTTCTTCAAGTCCAAGGTGTAACGAAATCGACGAGAAGCATTGAGCACGAGCGCTGCTTGCTATTAAAACAAAAGAAGTTTCTTGTCTAGTCATTGAACAAAGAGAAATAAATAACGCCTCAAAATAGCAAAGCAGAATAATCAAACAGAACTAGCTTTTGATATCAACGGTATAATTATAACAACCAACCAGTCTGCCGTTTAGAATTTCAATTCATACTCAGTAGCAATAAGTAAATCCCAAATTTGGAAACTAAAGTCTTTTTTAATCCCATAAGGTCCACTCAAGTCTTCCCCCTGCTGTTACCAGTCAGTATTTGTGACTTTCTATCTTTTTGGCCATTTTTGAGCACCTCCTTATCTTTCCTTTTTAATATTTTGTACTAAGGAGTTACTAGTGGAGCTAAAGGAAAATGGAGAAGCAATAAGCAGCCATCGAACCCTGACTCAAACTACAAACAACTCCATTTTCACAAGGGCTAGGGGAGGTGGCACTTGAGCAAAATCACATTAGCATCTCCTTATTTTTTTAACCATGTCACAGCTATAGTTTATAAAATATCCCCTTAACAACTTACAAAATTAAATAAAATACAATTTATCCACAAATCCCTTGAATGCTCCAGTTCATTAACATAATAGGAACATATGCTCTACAAATCCCAGAGCAACACGTCCACATGTATGGAGTACAAATTAAGAAATAGATAAACATTATCAATGACAAATAGAAACAAAAGAAAAAAAGGATTACAATTACTACTAGGATTATAGGAATAAAAAGTTTACGAAGTGAAAAGGCACATACTCTCCAACGCTTGAGGCGTTGAACGGAAGCATCCTTTGTTCTTGGAATTTCAAACGGACTGGACGAAAATCCTCCGTCATCGGCGTCACCGGAGCGGCGAGTCGCCGATCCGGCCTCTATATCATCATTGCCATAACTCATTCTTCCGATAACTGTCGCAGGAAAGATGACACTGTCAGTCTCGAATACGTCATCACCATAACTATCATACCAACCATTCTTCTTCAATCTTCATACTTCTACTAACGAAACCGCAAAAACAAACCTCACCGGATCAACGATTTCGCAAAAATCAATCTCACTCTCCAATACACGTTTTGAAAAATAACAGTAATAATAATAAATTAATTCAGAGTCATTCTCTTTCAAATTCAAACCAATCCGTTCAATTATTGAGCTGAAATTTTTTGGTAGAGCTCGTAATGCGCAGCGTTTCATTTTGGCAACAGTAGTGAGTAGTGAGAAGAGTGAGCAATTGACTTACCAGTCAAATAACAGACAAGTTTTTTTTTACTGTGATAGCGATTGTCTTTTTTATTACTCTTTTCTTCGTCGCGGTCTTGGTCGTCGTCTTCTTCTTCTTTCCCTCTATCTTTCTGCGAACCCTGAAACAATTCAACCAAGAAATGTATAGTAGGGTAAAAAATAAAACAACCAGCTCATATTCATATAGCACACCGTATAATTTTCAAATTTTTACTTTGATACACCTTTTTTTTTTCGTTTTTCTTTTATAGTATTTTCGCTCCTTCGAGGAAACTTCGCCTCAAGGTTAAGTGACTCTTAAGAATTTAATATTCAAGTTATGTGCCTAAAGAATATGTTCTCTATAACTTTTTCCATTTGCTGGTTCATAACATTTGGGCAAGATATTTTTCAGTTTTGTGATATTATTGCATATTATATGCTTTTTCGACAGTTGTATCACTTGTATGTACGCGTCAAGAATCACATGCAGGAAACGTGAGAGCGTTTCTGCACTCGATCTCCATCTTTTTCCGTTTTCAGTACAACACTGTTCAGGAGCAGTACCACAAGAATACGGTTAGGTGAAACCGCCATTTTTGGAAGCTATATATCCTAACAAATCAAATCGTGTGTGAGCTGTAAAAACGACAAATTATTCAAAGAATCGAAGATATTGAAGCATAAGCCGCGCTTTGCTTTTTGGACATTTATTCTATGTGAATGACAAAAATAATGACATTTTTCTTTTACATATGGGTTATTGGTAGTGCTATATCAAGACATATGGCATGATATTGTACAAGTGAATGGAGTAAGAGCAACCCCAACATTATGTATATATTGGAGTTTTATGACGCGCATAAATTGACTAAGGAATATGGATGAGTCATGTATGAACCCAATAACATCGTCAACAACTAGTGAAAATGAATTTTAACTGAAATCCACTTACGACACGACATATGGAGTGCGTGCTTAGAGGATGAAATTGAAGGAAGAAGACATTTATTTATTATAATAATAATCAAACATATAACTGAAGGAAGGACCACTACTATATATGGCTTAATTCACCAAGAATCACTATATATGTGTACATAGGTAAACTTCATACACAGACAGAAAGATCATCAGGATTATGAAAACTGAATTACCCGTAGTATATAAATGCAAATTAAATGTATTACGTACCCAGTACTCTCTAATTAATGCATGTTTGATGTGTGTCACGGATCCATATATCATAGCACTGCGGCATATACGAATGCATGTGTGTGATTCACGCTCAACAAAACAACACAAACTCGTGAAGTACGGAGCCCGTACGTTATTGTAGATGCATGCCATTTCAAAGACAAATTGAAACTGAATATATATATATATATATATATATATATGGACAATAATATTTGTATAACAGAAATACGTCCAACTAGTATCTAACGTGTATTATACATACAATGCATACATGTATTATACATATAACACACATTACGTATTATGTATATATACACGGGAAAGTAGGATGGATAAGATAAAATGGAGATAAATAAATGTAGCATTTCCACCTAAATTAAATTATCAGTTACACTGTTTATTACCAGTTTCTGTGTAAATATAATTGGATTAAAAACTCCACAAAGATATGATGAAAATACAAAATAGTGATGACTTTAATTGGAATAGGAGTAAAAGATTGACTAAGAGGTTATTATAATGACTACACCTTTAATTTGCAAGAATGAATAGGCTTGAACCGTGCGTTTATCCTTTAGCTAACATTTGCAGCTAATATAATCGCATGCAGTTTGATGACTTCTATCTGTAACACCAAATAATTGAGATAGATAGATAGATACATAGAGAGATGATATCTAGCTTATTGCAGATTGGTTGAACAAAATCATAAAGGAATAATCTTGTGTTCTGAGCAATACAATGAAACAATATTTAATTAAAGGACAGTATATATGTTATTCATACTTAGAATTATAGCTTATTAGAAAGTATAAATTCAGTTACATTTCATTTCAATATATAAAATCATGCATGATTTAGTTTTACTTCTGCAAATATTTTCAAGTCACAACTGCTTAACAGTTTTACAAATTAACTAAAATCTAAAAAGCTACAAGATAATTAGAGATTATTAATTAAAAAATGCAAAAAAAATAAAAAAATAAAAAAAGCCTGTGCATGCGTCAGGCACATACATGATTTTTCAGTTGAAGGATGTAATTGAAAGCACAGTTAAGTGCAGCTTTTGGAGAATGCAGATGGAACTCTGTTTGTACATATTTTGTTCATCATATATAGGAATAACCGGAAGTAATATACTTTTTATAATTAACTTGAAACCTCCTTTGCTTTATTCACTTTATTTCTCATACTATTTACCTTTTTTTTAACTTTCTTGGGGTTAATTAGGAGATCAAGTAAGGTATTTTATTTTGCTATATACTTTAATAATTTGATAATGAGCATTACTAGAGGCACAACAAAAAAATCAGCCAAAACAGCCAACAAATAGGAATTTGGGTCACAATCACTCACCCCATTAAAAATATACTCATGATTAAAAGAGTTATTTGGATCATATAGTGTTAAATGAGTTTTATTGGCTGTTTTGGCTGGTCTTTTTTTTTTGTGCCCCAAGCATTTGTGTTTGATAATATATGGTCCGATCAATCCGATTGGAAAAGAAAATAAATTAAATCAGTTCCTCAAGTATGGATTTACTTTAATTTCTTTTACAACATGCCTCTAGCTAGATTTTTAATTAATAATTTATGTCGAAATTCAAAAATATAACAAAAAAACTGAAAATAACAAAAACTAATCAATCATGCATATATAACAGTAAGTTGGGGTTTATCGCGGAATTAATTGCTGATATCACTTTGTATGGAAGAATCATGCATATTTAATTTGGTCTTTGCTTGCGTATGACGCAAGGTATATATTCCTTGGCTTGTTCAACATGCATCTTTTTGCATCACACTCAGAAATTTCCACAACTACTAATGTTGTGTACAATCAAGTATTCCAGCTAGCTTTCGTTTGAAAATGTGGGAAAATGTGCTATACATATATGTGCTATACATAGAGCATACATCTCTGTAACATGGATGACACACGTTGGATACAAGTTTGACGTATTTATGTTGTACGTCAAACATTATTGTTTTATCATTTACTTAGTTTCTTTTTTTAAATAAACCTTCACTTTTTTTTTTTTCTTTTAACAAAAAAGTCTTCATATTTTAAGTCTTTATAGTTAACCAACCTCCCAAGAAAAAGTCTTTATATTTAATCTTTAATAAATAATCTACTGTAACTAACGGCAAGTGTACAAGTCAATAATTAAGTTAAGACCAATGGAAAAGGGATCTAAAGATACTTACCTTGGCCAATAATCGATGGGGAGGGAAAGTAGTCAAGAAAAATAGTAGCAACGATTCTTAATTTCGGATAAGATATAAAAACACAAACAGTAGGATTGGAATAATGAAGAGATATCAACAACCGCAACCAAACGCCAATGGCATCAGAAGAACACAAAGAGAAAAGTATGTACAGAACAGAACAGAACTTCATTACTTTGAAGCAAAGTCTCGAATGTAGAATCTGGTGTATGGGAATTCGATCAGTTATTAGTTTTGCGATGTTATTTCGCAATATATTATTGCAGCAAGCCTATTACAGAGAGCTAGGCCTACATCATAGACGAAACTTCTCAGAAATTCAGTGTGGGGCTTACTACCTAGCTTCTCTATTATTGTGGAGAATTTCCTTCAGAATACATGTGAGCTCTACAATACCGTTACATATATATTATATTTTCTTTTATAAGTTTTGGATATTGTTAATGAGTGTTGTTATTTACACAATAAAAAATTAGTCAAAATCAATCAATATATGGATTTTTTGAGCCATAATCATTCATCTCACTGAAAACTAACTTCTTAAAAAAAAAATTGACCAAATAGTTACCAAATAAATCTTAACAGATTTAACTATTTTTTATTGTTCATCAAATATTTATATCTTAAATAATTCCACATCTTACTCATGAATAGGGGTTCCACATTATAAAAAATAAAAAAATAAAAAAACAGTGGGACTGAAGGAATGGGATACATAATAGGATTTACTCACATAGAAATTGCTAAAGGGCAAGGACGACTAAGAAAAATATATATATTCTACGTTTTCAACACGACTCAATATTTAATTATTGATATTTATTAAATATAAGAAAAATAAGAGAATAATAACTACAACTGATATGTAAATAGTCAAGTAATTAAAATTTGAAGTAGATACACGACATTGAACCAACTGGTGCAAGAGCGAACCAAATGGTGTGAGAGCGAATCTTTAATTTCTTCCAATCCATTATTGCTGTTTTGTTAATAACCTATTTTTTACAACAGAATCAGTTCATGAAGAAGCTGTGATGCTTTTTAACCAACTAAAACCAAATGTTTAAACAGTATTATAATTTTATACGAGTAATTATAGGTGCATAATAAAAAAGTTATTCACACTACTTAACATCAATTCTCATTAAATTGTTACATTTCAACATAAATTTATTTTTACATTCAAATTATTAAAATTAAATAGTAAAGATGTATATTGAATATCTTTATATCATGCACAGACTACTTTTTATTTTGAGGTGCTATTAATTTTATTTATTTTTTGATGTATTTTAGATGCAGTAGTACTGCATGTACATCAATATATAGATCCATCAATCATCCATCAATCATATTATGCTATTTTGGGCCCACCATTTAAAGAAAAATAAAAAAACTTACACATATCTCTCAACCGCCAATTGAAATAATATCTAATGGATGCTTGATGGATAAAAATATGATGTACGTTTATCATTTCTCATTTTAGATGTATTGTAAATTCTGTAACCAAAAAAAGATGTATTGTAAATTTGGGCGCTTGGATATGTATTGACTGAACATCGTCAACGCAAAGCTGGATGGGCTACGGTTTTCTAGCGCTTCTGTGTGTCTTCTCAGGTGCTTGTTTCAGAACTTTTTGGTCTTCCTTTCTTCTTCTTCTTATTTAAATGGATAATGTTGTAAAAGTAACATTTAAAATTACTCAAATTACTTTGTTTTCTTTCTTCTGTCAACCCACTAAATTGTCGAGTCAATGTATATTATTAATCTTATCAAACAAAAAGAACTGGGGTCGGATTATTTGTTTGTTCCCAACGGTATTACACTTTATATTAATTAATAGTAATGTTATATTGATATTCATATAGTAGATATTTATAAATATTTATTTAAATTTAAGGATGGAGAGTAAAATAAATAATGTGTAAGTAAGGATCTCATAAAAATTAAAGGTGATAGATTAGATGTATACATAGTATATACATAATAAATATTAAAATAGTTCTATTGTTATATTAATTTGTCAGAAAACATACACAATGATATTGGTATGAGAAACTACAACACAAAATCAAGCTAATAATGTATGAAATTTAACTAAGAATATATTTAAATATATTAAAATTAGAAGAATGTTATGTGTACAATAAAAATTGTAAAATATTTTTACAATAATCATATCTACTGTTAGATTGCATTAGTTTGTAAATTCATATTACAATTCAATGATAAATTTCATTGTACACATAGCATTAGTGTTAATTAATTAATGATTTCCTGCTTCTTTACTAGGAGAGTACGAGATTTCGTTTCTTACCAATTGAATTTTATGCTTGGAAGGGAAAACATAGTAGTACATAAGAAAGTTCGTGGCAAGTTCACAATATATATCCTATTATATCTTTGTTTACTATATTTCCTAACAGATCATTTTGAAGCTTGGCCTTTTGTCTGGTGTATTAATAGCAAAAGAAAATGACACGGTCACATGAGAAGAAAAAAATAACAGGCATTTTTATTATGGGCTTTTTAAAATACATTTTATTAGTGAAAATACTTTTGAGTTAATTTTCTTTAGGTTCAACATTTTCTTAATCTAAACTTCTTCAATTATTAGTTGTTTTTTCTAAAAGAACAAAAAAATCATGAAAGACAAATATGTGCAGGCGTGTAAACAAATTTATTGAGTTCGTGATGGATGTCCCACTTTTATGAGATGCTTTGCTGGTTCACGTGAAATTAATCAAGTTGGTTCTTTGCGTAAGTTTAATTTTATTCTTAAATTATGTTACTAAAAAACTGATATATTCTTAAGCTTTTTTATTAGTGATTTATTTTCAAATTAGCCAAGATTCAGGCTCAAAACAATGAAAGAAAACAAATTGTAATCTCGTTCTCTAGCCAATTCAACATCATGAGCAATGTTCGTACCTAAAAAGATAATAATAAATAATAAAATGCCATGAACAATATAATGTACATGATTATGTGTATATATTTTTAGCTGAATCAAAGGGTTGAAGTCTTCGTCGTTGATTATTTATCTAAATTAAAAATTGAGAAAGGTTACTTTAATATTAACGCTCACTGCTCAGAATGATGGCATTAAATGAACCCTCTGAAAAAATAAGAAAACTTCACGGAACATTACCAATAAGTTCGAAAAGTAAATGACTTTTTAAAGGTTATGTATCCATCAATGTTTCTGAATCCTCGCACATAGAATATATAAGATTTTGTTTCCGTTTATCACGGTTCGTCGGCAAGATCATCTATACAGCCAATGGGCATATCTTGGCTTTGGTTTTGGCCCAAATAATTATTAAGATCGTAATGAGCTGAGTAATTATGGCTCAAAATCTCATTTATTGGCTGGTTGGACTGATTTTGTATTGTTCATTTAGCATCACTCTTTTAAAAATTTCTTACATGTCATTATCAATTCATACCATGGAAGAGAACACAGATCGAACAGTTCGTGGTCGGCGTTCCACGTGATCATTGGTAATCTTAAGATAGAAAACTAGAATATCTCTTAATTTCGAACTTACACATCCTTAGACTAATTAATGTTGATAGATGTAGGACAAATATCCATATCCATATCCAAACCCAATGCAATGCAAATTAATTGTTTACCTAGATACATGCATTGGGTACAAGAGTTTGCCCGATACCAAGTCTGTTACGAAGGCAAAACAATTGCTAAGATCATCATCACTCTTACGCATTAAACGCTAACCTCTTTCCAAAACATTCTCATATGTTTTTGGCAGTGAGTTGATTCCAAAAGATCTTTCCAACAAAATCTTAAGAAAATATGGATTTAGATTTAGTGTTTTTTTTTCGCCATAGGTGAAAAACAAGAAAGCAGGCCTAACCCCAAACCCAACTAAGAAGAGCATGGATTCAGATTCCTAATTTTTAATTCACTGCTTCTTTCTCTTCATGTGCGCCATCTTAGACCAAACTCGTAAAGCCCAACACAAGCTTTTCGGAATCACGGGGCAAACTAATAAGCAAAATCATTCAATAATAAAGTTGTCCACTAGAAAAAAAAAAAAAAATCTCATTTGAGCACAATAAAAATCCTAAAGCAAAATTATCATGGCAACACCATGTTTAGCAGAGTGCTCCCATTGAAAGGGATCAATTTTGCATGACAAAAATAAATAAATGAAGTTGTGTATATGCTTGCTGCTTCTTCTTCACTGTCATTCTTCGTCAGAATAATTAAATTTTATGGAGTGGGACTGCAAATCAATCTGTCCTCCCCTATAGCTCCCACGTTTCTTCTTGGTCTTCTCATGACGAAAATCCCTGTATGACAAGAAAGAAAGAGATTACAAGGTGCACGTAGCAAAGTATACCATGTTCAACCAAGAGCATTCAATAAATGATTGCATATGCATCAAACACAAGTTCAAACAGACCTTCCTCGAACTTGGCCAAGAATTTCTTCTGCTTTGGCACCATAACCGGTGTCGGCACCATCCTGCAGACATACATCATCCTGTATTTGTTAGTGTGCGTCGTGCCGAAACAAAAATTAGAACCATCAAATGCATGGAGAAACTATCAATTTATTGCACCTTTGCCCAATAGGAGTTATCCTGAAGCCTCTCATCAGCAAATTGTACCTTGTCAACTTGTACTCGTTGAAATGCCTTTTTCGCAGTGCTCTGTTGCAATTGAAGTTTTGGACTGTGAATCTTAGCTTGAGCAGTGAAATTGGAATCTTAAACTCATTACGAAAAATACAAATTTGATGAAGAAATATCTTAAACAAAGAATCAAATAAAACAGATTAAAATAAAGAAGCAGTGCAAAACATACATAAGGTAGATATGGGAGAAGAAGTTATCTATAGGCATCAAGGCAAGTCAACTGTTAAAATTAAAGTAATAACAACAAAGACCGAAACCTGAAACATTAGCTAAATTTTAAGATTCGACCCAGAATTCATACTTTAAAGTATTGACTGATGTTCTAATTCTCTGTCCTTGGTTTTTTCTAGAAAACAAAGACAAAGGATAACTCAAACTGATCACATTGGTTGAGACTATTCAAGAGAGAAAAAGGTTGCTTAGGTGGATCAGATTTCAAAGAGCTGCATCTATTACCCAGGCATATATTTAGAGAATATCTATCAGTTACAACATACCTCGGCTGATTCCTTTTGTTGTTTCTTCTGAGATTTCTGTGTGGAAGATTTCTCAGCAGCATTCTCAAGATGCCCATTACTTTGTCCATTAGATTTCTCTGCAGCACCCTCACTTGTTTTTGCTAAATTCTCTACTCCCTTAGATTCATCCAAATTTTCTGTTTTTCTACGCTTGGGTTCCTCATCTGCCTTTTTGTCTGCAGCCTGCTCACCATTTTCTTCAGATGTAGGCCTTTTTCTTTTCTTAGAATCTTTCTTCTCCTGATCTGTCACTTCTTTGTTTGTTGCTTTGATATTGTCCTCTTTCAAAACATTTTCATCAGGATTTCCATTCTTCTCTACTGCATCCCCTTGATTACTTGTCTTGTCTTTCTTTTTCTTTTTATCCTTGGATCTCTTCTCTGTCTCAGCACCATCAACAATTTTGGCATCTGCAGATGAATCATCCTTTCTCTTTTTGTCTGAAACCGTAGTTTGTGGTTCCAATTGGTCATCTTCCACATTAGCAGGAGATTCAGAAACTAACTTGTTTTTCTTTTTCTTTTTTTCCTTGGTTTTGCCCTCTTCTTTGACATCGGAGTGCACATCAACAACTAGCATATGGCGTAAGATCCAATATAAAGGTTTTAATTGCCATGGACCAGGAAGAAACACAATTAGATATGCAAGCAAGTACTTGAGAAAGAAAGAGGAAGTGACCATTACCAAAGACAATGAGAAGTTTTCAAGGATTTAAAGCATACCTTGCTCGTTATGATCATCAATATTCGACTTAGCATCCTTTCCACTGTAAAGAGATAGACAAGGAAAGAAAACAAAAAGGAAAAGTTCAATTAACATAGAAAAGTGACGGAAATGACAATTACAGATCCAGAACACCACTCAAATGCAGAGATTAACTAGTGCAGCAGCAACCAGAGAAGTTGTATTGCTTCTTGCAATTATTTGAATTTTGCCAATTAGAAATAACCATTGTTGACACAGATCTCCATGCAATATCTATATTAAAAAAAAATGTTGATCTCCAATTTCAGTAAGGATTTTGCAACTAGTTGACTCCCGGACCAAAATAAAAACCAATATTTGGTTGACGACATTACTATATGAAACAAGCTTGCAGTAGATATCGATATAAGAATTTAAACACAAGTTACTTTACAATTATATTCCTAAATCCACAAAAAAGTATCAAATTCTTCTAAGAAACTTGCAAATCACAACTAAAATATGCTTCAATAAGGGTACCTATAATTAGAGAATATCAAATTGGCATCTCCTCTTTTTGTTTTATATTTCTGGTCCAAGAAAAATAATTATCATAAATAAAGCGATATCTACAATCTCGACATATGGGCATTAAACAACTCAAGGCCAATGTTTGTAATCTTACCATATCTCTAAATACTTGAGGCACATTTCTTCTAGATCAATTGTTGAACACTCCAAACTATCTTTCTGCATCACAAACAAGAGCAGCAAAATCAAAACAACAGAAAGAAAATCCAGTCTCATCCACTTCTTACTCAGCAGTGAGAATGAAAAAGATATATACAGGACATAGATGAATTCTGGTGTACAATGTGAGACAACAGCACACTGCATTCGTGTTGCCACACACACACATATGTAAATGTAATTTTCAAAATGTAACCTTGGCATCCAAGCAAGAAGCTTTTCTCCTCAACTTGTGGCAGAAAATTCAAAAACAAAGGTTTTTTGCATTTCGATAAGCATTACAAAGCAAACACCCAATTTGCCAATTGCCATAGTCTTACAGGTAACATTATTATGCACTCGTTTTGCTATACTCACGCATATACATAATAGCCAAGCTTTAAAATTTATTTTATAATCTGAAAGCATATGATACGAAACATCAAAATCACAAGGTATAATAAACAAACCATAATTATGACTATTCTTCCGAAAATCGCAAATGCAGGGGAAGAAACAAAAAACTTCGCCAGACGGAAAAATAGCTCAAAATTACTGCCCAATGCTATAAAACTACACTATACTATAGTCTAATATCCAATAAATAAGTAAAATTGCGGAGCTTTATCAATTCTATCGTTCCAACTTCCAACAGAATCAACAGGGGTGAGTAAAACAACCTCGATTTTGGCTTCGGAGCGGAACTTTTTTAGGGACTTGGAGAATCCACTGCGCTCCAAGTAACGAGCAATGGATTGATGAAGAAGGAGCTTGGTGTTGGAAGATGATTGCTTCATGGCGTTGGATTGATTGGTTAAGAGGACTTGGCGAGGAGTGAAAAATAATAGGGAAGTAGAGCTTGACTTTCCGGCAGATGGAGTTGCAGGCATGCGAAACAGGTTCTTCAATCTGGGTTCGGTGTTGCAACGAAGCGAATCGAACTAGCTATGATCCCTGCAACTGCAACTGCAACTGGTTGAGGAAGAAAGCTAACGAGGGTTTTAGGGGACTGAGAATTAGGGTTTCATTGCGCTACAATTACAAACAGGCCTGTTAAACCCTCTTTAATTACATTTCTGACATTCCTTTATTTTTAACCTTGGTTTTTTTTAATTTTTTGGAAACAATAGTTTAAATCTAAAAGATTAAAACAATATAAATTTATATAATTTGTTTTTAAAAAAATCAAAGCTGCTCTTTTTAAATTTATGGAAAAGTAATTAAAATGACATTTGTTTTAGTTTATATATTTGCAAATAGTAGGTGAAAATAAGAGTTAACTTTTTTTTTTTAACTCATCATTAAGATATGCAAGAGTCTATGATTAAACTTTAAAATTTATGAGATAAGAGTATTTTTTTTATCCTACAAATTAGGAATCTATCGAAAATAATGTAACGTTTGGGTACTTAAAATTAAATATTAGCTAAGAGGAAGTGTGAACTATATAGGTTATATATAGAAAAATTTATAGGGATATATGGATTTTTTTTCTCATCTTCAAATAGTTATACCTTTCAGAACAAAAAAAAAATAGTGATGCCTTTTCTTAGAATGTGGGAGTATACACTCAAGTGTATTATTCTTCTCACTTTAAATTGGCCATTGAGGCACAAACTTTGCATTGAAAAATTGTAAACATTGCATTACTGATCTACTATCATTTTTAAGGTAAAATCTCTTTGAATTAAGGGGGACCATATTTTATATTTGTGAACAATAGGAATTAGAATAGTGAAGGGACGAGTGATTAACACTATGTATACTACAATTAGGGTATATAATACATATGTATTATTATTGTTTGTAATGCACATTACATTACATTATATGTAAAATGAATATCAACACAAAACACATATAATTAATATCAATAAATTTATATTGTATAACACATATGAATACACAATTATAATGTGTATAATCCACATGTAAAATACACATCTTATATTATAAATTGGTATTGATAAAAAAATCTGTTATTCACCTAACATTATACTAATAATTGCATTATTTATTCTTTTTTTGAGTTGATTGACTATAATTATTATTATACAGACAAATAGTACCCTTTTTTTTATTAGGCTTAGCATCTCCTTCTAACCGAGCCTAACACTAATATAATGCATGACATGATGAGGTCCCAATCGTAATGTATACGTAGAATTAAAAATTTTGAACGAGTATAAAATCTGAAAATAATCCAAAAATGGAAAAGCAAGTTATTGCCATAATTTGCAAGGATAAGGCCGACGGATTTCCATTTGCCTCATCACTCATCAGGTGGCATGCGATTGCGATAGAAAGAAACTAGAATTGTTTTTTTCTTTTCTCTTTTTCTATTGACAAGAAAGTGATGAAATCTCATCACTTAAAAATCAATAATGCTTGACGTACAACAGAAATACGTCCAACTCGTATTCAACGTGTGCTATCCATGTTACAGGACGTGTGCTATACGTATACACGTCCTGTAAATAACACACGTTGGATACAAATTGGACGTATTTTTATTGTACGTCAAGCATTATTGCTTAAAAAATATGCTTGTTATCAAATGATGTTTGAATTACAGAATATAGAATATAT
The DNA here is from genome assembly GCA_013621005.1 of Aeschynomene evenia. Lineage (NCBI taxonomy): Eukaryota > Viridiplantae > Streptophyta > Magnoliopsida > Fabales > Fabaceae > Aeschynomene > Aeschynomene evenia. The sequence continues at coordinate 29,461,119 of CM024263.1, read as the reverse complement.
ATATATATATCACTTATATTTAAAATTATCCACTATTATAAACAACAACAATAATTCAGAAAGCTTTTATTTAATTGAAGTCAACATTATATGAGGGACAATTTTCGAAATTAACAACCAAAGAATTTTCGCAACTTAATCTACTGAATGAAACTAAACAGGAACCTATCAACACAAAAAAAAATTCTGAGTGGGTGTGTTTGGAAGGGAAAAAAAATAGGAAATGAAATAATTTGTATGAAAATGAAATGAATTGATTTATAAATCATTCATCATGTTTGGAACCAATAACTTAAAATGGAATTGAAATGATTTATAAGGTTAGGGGTAAAATAATCTTTTCATAATTATAAATGTTCAAATCATTTCATTTCTCTACAAATCCTTTCAAAAACCATAGAATTTTAAAATGTGAATAAAAGATTTTTATGGAATTAACAATCATTTCATTTCCATTTTCTAATTGATTTCAAACATAACATTTCATTCTCAAATCATTTCATTTCCTATTTTTTTAGCTTTCAAACACATCCAGTATGTTTTATAAGCAATAATGTTGACGGTACAATAGAAATACGTTCAATTAATATCCAAAGTGAGCTATACATAATATGGAATGAAATGTGTGTTATATGTATAAGCACATACATATAGCACACATTCCATGTCATGTATAACATATATTGGATACTAATTGAATTCGTTTCTACATTATTGTTTTATAAAGTCATTTTCCATGTCACAGTCAGACTCTCACATTGAACTGATGCCAAATATACATTAACGGAAAAACAAGGAGCAAAGGTTAGCAAGAAAAGTGTATTGTTTGTGTTGCTGTAAATAGTAGCGACGAGACCACAAGTGTGGCGAAACCAAAATCCTGCAGCAGCTAGCTGCGATAACTGATGCCAACGCCTAATCATCGAAAGCTACACGTGAAAAGCTGCTTCAATCCTTTTCCTTCGAGATATGATATGATATCATATCATATCATACCCACATGTACCGACCATTATACCAAATATTCATTTAAGCACTAATATATATATATCTCATCAACAACCCTTGGTTATCCCATAATCAAAAACAGGAACTTCAAAAAATTCATTATGAGAATATGTATGTGATTTATTTTGTCTAAGCAATCAACATACACAAATTATTAATCATATATAAGTTTGTGTAGCTTGCTTCTTCAATGAAAGATTAACAAAACTATACATATGTTGAAATATTAAGTTATATAGTACTATATATATATATATGTACACAGATTAAAAGATATATAGATAACAGTGTCCACACAGACAGTTCTCTTTGAAGGGGACATGCCTGTGCAATTAATAGCAATTTGATGGATGTGGGGGATGGAGAGTGCATAGTGGGAGAGGCGTGGATGCTAAATAAGGGAAAGTAATTAGGACAAGTAGCTGTCACCTAGCAAGGTAGGTAGGTACAATTTCAGTAGTAGTAGTAGTAGTAATTGATGGGATGCATGTGTTTGCTTGCATTGCTGCTGCAGCTAGCAGCGTCAGTTTTCTGAAATGCAAAAGCGTCGTCTTTCACATCGGTATATACGCTGATCAACACGTACAATTCAGCTTCAATCACCAACGCACCCCGTGAATACCCCAAATTGGAATACCCCACACAAGTTAATTTAGTTCTGTTCGGCTTTGCACAAAGACTCAGGAAAATCATAATCAGCTTGTATAGTTTGGTGCTAATAAAGCCGTGTACTTAAGCCTTACCGCTTTCCTTTAATATATAGTTTGCTGAATTTTGCTGTTATGCCTCAAAAAAGGAATGAGTTAGTTGCGGCTATTCGATTCGAGTAATGTGATATAAAAGCCTATTTTGCCTTTCTTCCCAGTGCAGAGTTAGAATATTATTTATTTTGGTAATGTTGGATTACTTTGCAAAATAGATAGTAAGAAGCTGCATACTCATATTTGAGCATATATATCAGAATATTACATGGAATAACTAACGAAGACAAAGCTGCATATCTGGCAACCAATCCCATTCCCATATGTCGTTTTCCATGGTCCTCCACTCCACTCCACTCTCAGCACACATAAACACTATTCAAATTAATCCCCACATCAGTATCACATATATCACTTAGACTAATGCTATACAGATATTTAAGACTAAATTTTTGTGAGATGTCATGTTAAAATCCAATAATAAGTAAAGTGAATATCGACAGGAAATGTAAAAAATCACATGTTAAAATAGCTTTTTTATAATTATACTTGCTATAACTTAAAAGCGTCATTAATTAGAAGAAGAGTCTTGTAAGAATAATTTTCAGATTCCGACCCATATATACCTTATTTATCATTGGAATTTATGTAATTTTTATTTAATGGAGTTCAAACTTTACTCAATAATAAATAAAATGTTGATTGAGCTTCAAAAATTGTACAAAACGGTTAAAAAAGACATGTTAGCTTAGTTGCCGTTCCACATCATAATAATGCAATGCAATGGCTAGTTGGAACACTAGGACGATACCGGCAGGTTTTGAATATTTGTAATAATTTACATATATTCAAAGAACAAAACTTGTCAATCAATTAATCTAAGAATAATCAACCCCACCAATCAATTATATCAATAATCTATAATTAGTTTATCTTAAAATATAACACTATTAAGATTTTACATGAATACACGTGTTAACTGTGAAGTGTCTTTTAGACTAATATGAATAATCTATCAATCACATTGATACATTTGTATTATAAGACTGACTCACACTCGCATTGATGATTGATGTAGAGTATATAACATATAAAATTCAATAATACTCTTTAGCTTCCATTATAATATACATTGGAGACTAATCGGACATATTTATGCTATGCATCATTTAGCTCAAAGTAAATTCATGAAACGCCTGTGTGTGTCGTTTTTATTATGTAAGCCTGGATCCCTATCTAGCTCTTATCCAAAAGGCTGGTATGAGAATCACAAGGGACAGGATTGAATCTCTATTGTCCCAGCTATGCGACTAGTCACTTTCAAAGGGAATGATTTATTACGAAATAAAACAAGAAGCCACAGACAAATAAATAATAAAAATGGAAACAAAATCAGAGAGGAAAAATAGGAAAAAATAGAAAAAAAATAAAAAAATAAGAAGAGGAAAGGAAGAACAGGGGAGGCACTCTGCCTCTGCTCTGTTTCAAAAAGTTTCGATTTCAATTAAACTACTGACCCATGGACAGATTGCCATATGGGTGTTGCGGTTACACAGACTGGCTTGGACCCAGAAGAACAAACACGAATCAAATTATAATCTGATAAAATAATAGTAAAAATAAAAAGAAGTCAAAATGCCCATCATTAATCTAATAGTGCTTGTCTCTGTTTCAAGATCGAAGCTTTTTAATTCCCCTTTTAAACTTGTACTGCATCAGACACTGGAAACAGAAAAAGTGAGAAACTTCTCAAATCTCAACTGAATGATCAATTTTGACAAAGCATATGATCAAACCTACAAATAAGTTACAACCAAATGAGAAAAACCAAAAACAAAAAAAGAGAAAAAAAAACACCACCTTGATTAACATTTACACGGCGTTATTCTCTGAACGCTAAAACAGAGACCCACAAAATCCAACAGAGATCGATGGAGGTGATTTGATTTGATTCGATTACTAGTATCTACTAAGAGTCATGATAATACAATTCTAAACGCCTAGAACAGAGGGTACAGAAGAACTTTCTCTTGATCCTGAAGCACATGGGGACGAAGCAGAACCTCCACTGGGTCTCAACATCAGTGGCTTCAACCTTTCCTCCACAGTGAGGGCATGACCCAGGTGCTTGTTGCTTCCCCAATTCCTTCTCTTCCTCGTCGCACACGTACACGAACCACATTTTCCTCCTCGCCCTTTTGTTCTTCTTCTTGGTCTTCGTTTTGACGGCAAAGGTTGGATTTTTATTACTGACGAGTTTGTGTGCTCTGTTTTTTTTTTTTTCTTCTTGTAGTTGCGAGGCAGAGAGTGGAAAAACGATGTAATTGGGCTTGTTTTTTGCGGAGTGAAATGGGGAAAGATGAGATATGCAGTGTAGGTGAGTTCTTGGGTCGGTCATATTTATAGGAAAAGCTGCGGTGGCTGTTGTTGTTACCTTAGTTGGTGGAATCCAAATATGTAATATGGATTTTTCTTTTTCCATGTCATTTTATCGATATATTTTTGGCACAAGTAATTAGGCTAATAGCTACATTATTTATAACACAAATACTTGGGGTACAAAAAAAAAAAAACAGTCAAATCAGTCAATAAAGCTCATTTAACACTTTATGGTCCAAATAACACTCATAAATATATTTTTAATGGGCTGGATGATTGTGACCCAAATTCCTATTTGTTGTCTGTTTTGACTAGTTTTATATCGTGTCTCTAAAAATGCTCTATTTATAATTACTTTATAAAAAATATAAAAAAACTTATTTATTGGTAAGTCTAAGTTAATCCATGTAAATTTAAGTCAAAACATGCATTGTTGACCGCATTCTATCTATATAGTATATATATATATATATGAAGATATTCAAATATTAAATTAAAGTACTCAAAGTGACAAACTAGATTATGAAGATTTATCTATATATAGTAAAATATATATATATATATCCTTTTAATGATAGTGAATGAAGACACTATTGTTCAATATCTAAAACAATTCACGCACAATAAGAATAAAATCTTCCTAGAAGATTATAACACGCCAGTTCGATATCTTTTTCTTTGTTTAGAAATCAAAAGATGAACGGGTAATTTGGTTATGAATAATGCTACGTATACATCATATAATCAGTCATCATCATGTGTAATAATTCAACATTTTGAAACTAGTAATCCAACTTTTATTATTATAAATTAATTCAACATTTTTAAAAGTTGAATTACTAATTTTAAAATGTTAAATTATTACATATGATAGTTGATGATGACTGATTTTATAGTATCCATAAATTATTTTTCTTTGGTTACTCCCAAGAATGTCCCCGATGTTATAATTATTGTGCTCAATTATTTTTCTGTCCAAAATTGAATCTACATGCTTGTCCTATTCCCCCGCTTGAGGAATTTGTTACAGCCTTAGCTTGCTTTCATTTATTTGCATTGATTCTGATTTTTTTGTAATTGAGAATTGCCATGTTTGCTTTTTATACTACAATGGTTCAGGCCCCTTAGCTATTGCTTGTATCAGAGAAAGGTAAGCACTTTATTAGGAATAAAATAGGGAAAGTAATAATTAATAAGTTTCCAAACTGCATTCACGAATTTTATTCACCTTGAATACTTGAATAGGAATAATAAGGCCATACTCTATATATTGTTGATTATGTAACGCAAAGTAAGTAAAGTAAAGTACATTAGAAAGAAGGAATAAGAGTATTCACTATTCACATGCTTTGCTTTGTTACCTATGCTTCTGAATTTTTGTGCTGAGATCTTATAGAAGCTTGAATAATGTATTGCGTATGACTCTCTAGTCTCCAACAAACACTGTGGCTGCTATGCTATGGGCACTTGGGCAGCCTCTTACATACTCTTTCTCTTCATGCTTCTCACGTAAATAATGAAACAGAATATTAATTAATAATAATCATTTCATCATCATATTTTCCTTTATTATATATATTATTCATGATATAACACGAAAACTTAAACATCATATTCAACAATTGTGGCTTGCTTGTTCGTGTTCTGCAATCGAGCACACAACTTTGGTCCAATATATAGATAGAATCATAAAGCAAAATGCTTTACTCTTCTTCAGAGAGGATGCAGGGTGAAAAAAAAATGGAGAAAAAATTAGGTGAGTTTTAATAGTGTTCTATCCATGAGTACAAAATCCAGTAACATTTCATAGTATTCATAAGATGGATGAAGGATAATATTATTCATTTATTACCTATAGAATCGTCCCTTGAAAAGCTTAAGAGTACAAACTTTAATAAATTAATTCTTCTTTTGGTGGAAAGAACAAATCAAAATAAATGTTTAAACATTTGTCAGTTTTCAAAAGGTCTTAATTAGTTGGCGATATACTTACCGTAATTGGCTATAGCAGCCAAAGTGCACTCTGCACCTAACATACGGAACGGAACACTTAAAAAATAAATAAAAACTTTTCAACTTGCCAAGTAGCCCTCCCTTTAATTTGCACGAAGGGGTTGTGGACACTTTTATTTATACTTATGACCTATGTGGGGGAGGAGGCGGCAGTTTCATAAGTTATTTATAATAAATATAAACTAATATTAATCAATAAAATTCACTATAAGAGATTAATCACATTTAGATAATTTAGTGTATGTGACATACACATAATGGAAGCTATATTCAACTAATAATAATTAACCATTCACTTTTGTAATTTACCAATCTCTTTCACTTTAGAAGAGCTCAATCTATGATACTACCTCTGTTCCAAAATAATAATTATTTTGATTTTTTTTATTGAAAAACTAATGTATCTAATTCATTATAAAATAACTATTATTTTGGAATGAAGGGAATAACTTATAGTTAGTTTATTCTTCGCAATAGTTGTATTTTAATAGTTTTTTACAATTATATTATAGATTTAATTTTTATCCACGTACAATGTATAACTTTTTTACACAGTTATTCAATTATGTACTGACACGTCGATCATGACTGTGTTTTCTCTCTCCATTATCTGAAAAGTCATACGAACCGAGTATTTTAATTAGATGACAATGTAAATATTTTTACACGGTCAGTTTATCAAAATTAAACTTTTATATTATTTCAATATAAAAAACCACAATAATATGTTTTTAATTATTGCATTTCAGTCCATCGTTATAATTTTTTATGACGATTTTCTCCAACTACAATCAACACAGGTTTTTCAATCTACCCGGCCCAGACTGAAAATAACCTACAGAATTGGGCCTTAATGATATGGGCTTTTGTTAAGAAGAGAATGGCCCATTACTCCAGCTCCACTCCACCGCGGTCTCTAGCGTTAACCCCACACAATGCAGGATAGCTTTCCATTCTGGCAAATTCCATGTACATGTTTCAGAAATTGAAATTTTTGCATTAATTGAATTTATTTGAAATCCCCCACCCCAGTTTCCTTTCCCCTTCAACTTCGATACGGCACTTCCCACCTTCTATTGTGTGTTCTTCACCATTCATTATTATTATTATCATCGTCATTTATTATTTTGCACTCACTTCCAAAATTCGAAAAACTAGAGTGTTACTTTTTCATCAGACACACGATCTCTCCAGAACCCTACACACACACACTCTTCCCTCCGAAGCTGCTCGCGAAGATCGACGAGCAGTTTCAGTTACGATGCGGCGATGAATTCAATTGAGCTCAATTTCGAGGCCTGATTCTACCAACCATGTGGTATTCCTTCTGGAGATCCAGAGATCGTTTCTCCTTAGATCAACTCAGGTTGTTTTTTCGTTTTTCTTAAATTCGCTAAAATTATTCATAATCGCATTATGAATCTCGGAGAATTTTGGTTAATTAGTTTCATCCAGTTGAAATCAATTCATTTCTTAGATAATTTAATTATTGTATTTATCGTGCTGCGTTGTGGTTTTCAGGTACTTAGCCGATCAATTGACGAAAGTTCAAATTGTTAATGAGGTTAATAAGGTAATATAATTAGCTCCAATTTTAGCCTTGAGCGTTATCTCTCTCTCTCTCTTTTTTTTTTTTTAAAATGGTTTTCTCATTGTTATAAACTGTGTTATGTGTGGAAGGATTTTGTTATTGAGGCATTCAGATCAATTGCGGAGTTGATAACATATGGCGACCAACACGATCCAAGCTTTTTCGAGTGAGATTCCTAATCCTTAGTGGTTATGTTCCTTTGCATAGATGTTCTAGTGTGGGAACTGTGAAGTTAATTCAAATTCCTGGGTTGTGGCAGATACTTCATGGAAAAGCAGGTGATGGGCGAGTTTGTGCGAATTCTAAAACTTAGCAGGACTATTAGCGTTCCACTTCAGTTGCTGCAAACAGTGAGCATTATGGTCCAGAACCTTAGAAGTGAACATGCTATATGTAGGTTGATTACCAAGTGGAGTTTTTTGTTCTTCAGCTTAGATAATTGTTTCGATAATGTAAGCATCACAATGACTTTATGGGCTTAATAATCTTCTTTGCTTTACTTTTGCAGACTATATGTTTAGTAATGAGCATATAACCTATCTGATAACGTATTCCTTTGACTTTCGAAATGAAGAGCTATTGTCATACTACATATCCTTTTTAAGGTTTGTTTTTAACTTTAGTTATTGTATTTATCTTACTGATGAACATTGGTTGGTGATTTTACTTCATAAAACCTGTTTTGTGGACCCAGTAATTTTCCAAGTTCCAATTGCTTCTCTCATTTATAGTATTGTTAATTGCTAGCGATAATTAGTTCTCTGGTTATATTTCTTTTGGTTTCTGCAGAGCAATAAGTGGAAAGCTTAACAAGAACACAATATCTCTGCTTGTGAAGACTTGTGATGTAAGTTTATGCTCTTGCCTCTTAGAATGTTCTTTTTGCTGATGATGATTTGAACCATAGCTCTTAGAGTCTTGTAGCATTGTCTTTATAACACTTGGGTAGTGGCTGTCATGCCTATGACTATATATTAGGTGGAGAAATGTTACTGGATTTTGTACTTTGGGCATATTTATATTAAAATTTTATGATTCAGAAAAAAACAGGAAGAAAGAAAATGTTGGATTACTGTGTTGGTCTGCACCGGTCAATTCTTCTGAGATCGTAGATTTTGTAGAAATATTATTAATTTTGTAGAAATATTCAATGCTGATCATTAGTCTTTACATCATCTGAAGTATATTTGAAATTTGATCTCTTCTCAAAGGAGGAGAAAACTTTCTTTAAATGGGATGTCCAAGTATGTTCACAATATCTTTCCTTGCATTAGGAGGAAGTAGTTTCGTTTCCACTGTATGTTGAGGCCATACGATTTGCATTTCATGAGGAAAACATGGTTCGCACTGCAGTACGAGCTGTGACCCTTAACGTTTATCATGGTGAGATTTACTGTTTTACATTGGCCTTCTTCTGTAGTTTTTTTTATTTTCTTCATTTCCTTCCTGAAGTAAACTTTTATGATGAAAACAATTGTAATATTCTAATACATTTTCTGCCCAATTTTCAGTTGGAGATGACTCTGTTAATAGATATATAACCAGCACACCTCATGCAGATTACTTCTCAAACTTGATTTCATTTTTTAGGAAGCAGAGCATGGATTTAAATAGACTGGTCTCTGATAAACTGGCGTAAGCATCATAACTTTGTTTTCATTTCATCTTTTAGCTTATGATTTGCGTTTGTCCTGAAAGAGCAATTGTCGTTACTGAATATGGAGACAGAAATCCAGGCCCAGATTCAACCTCTACAATTACTGCAGCTGTAGATGAAATTGAGGATAACCTGTACTATTTTAGTGATGTAGTATCTGCTGGAATACCAGATGTTGGGAGGCTAATAACGGACAGCATTCTGATGGTTTTGATATTTCCGTTACTGTTTCCTTCCCTGAGGATAGTGGTTGATAATGTATGAAACCTTACTTTATGGCATAGTCAGTTCACCTTGAACCACTTAGATTTTTATTCTTATTATGCAGCTTGTTCTTATTAATGTTTAGTAGTATATTAATCCAGGACATGCAAAGTGGTGTTGTCACTTCTCTCTACTTACTTTGTTGCATCCTGAGGATAGTCAAAATCAAAGATTTAGCAAATACCATAGCTGCTGCTCTTTTTTATCCTTTAGAGGCCTTTGCAAAGAGTTCACGGGGTAAATTCAATGGCCATGTGTCTGGTGATGGTTTCACATCTAAAGAAGTGTCAGATAATGACAATCTTAACAGCCACGATCTCAGACCCTCAACAATCAGTATTCCATACTCAACCAGTTCTTCAGATTTTCATTCAGAAAGTGTTCTTGCGCAAAATGATTGTAACAGTTCAAATTTATCTTTAAGGTAAAAGGCATTTAAGTAAATTTTCTGTTACTGTTCTCAGGTTACACTGATAAAGTTCTCTTTTTGTATTTCTGCTTGTCACGGGAACTGTAGATATTAATTAATGCATAGTTCCAGCTCTCAAATTATCCTGCCTATACTTTACCCAAATTTTCAAGTATGTAATATTGTGATATCTCATCCTTTTGCTGATGGTTTTAGAGTTCAAACATAATAATTTATTAAAATAAATTTTACTTGGATATTTATATATAGGTATAAAAATAAGATCAGGTCAAGTTATTCTGGTGTAAGTGAAAACAACTCTTTCACCATTAAATAACTTTTATTGGTAAATTGTTTTGATTTTTGAACTTGCCATTGTATTTTAAGTTCATATTTATTAAATTTCATATTAATCTAATTTTTTTTAATGTATTTAATATCACATCAAAATCAACATGTCATATATTTTCTAGAACACAAAAACAACAGCTATATATATATTGCATGTACTGTGATGTTGCAGCTCTTCTACTTTAAGTTGTGATACAAAACATCTGTATAGAATGTCTTGTGTGTTTTTTTTACTTTCTAATGATTTATATCATTGATGTAGGGAAGTTTTGCTTGCATATGTAACAAAAGGGGATGATATCCAGGTTTTGGGTTCTTTGAATGTGCTTGCCACCCTGCTGCAAACTAAAGGTTGTGTCACTTAGCTTTTGTTTGTTTTACCATTGCATCCATTTCTGTTTATTTGACATATCTTTTTCTGTAGAACTTGATGAGTCAATGCTAGATGGGCTTGGAATTCTTCCTCAACGCAAACAACAGAAGAAACTCTTATTGGTAAGTCAAGTTCTTCCATTTTTATTTTTTTGGCAATGTATAAACATTTGATGATTGGCTTTTTTGCACCTCCTTTTTGATATATGGTAAACTCATGCGAAATGTTTTGGGGTGGGTTTGAAGGGGAACTTGTGGCCTGTGTTCTAGGTGTGAATGGGGTGCTTGTGAAACGAGTGATGGAAGAGAGTGCTTTTGTGGGTGACATTTTAGCTTGGCTAAATTCATAGTAACTTTTGAGAAGAGTAAGCTGATAATATAAAGGAATGACTATGAGTGGCATTGGCTGCCTTGATCAGTGTGAGAGCTGATATAAAAGCTGACTTGATGGTATAAAATGATATAAATTATGGTCAACATGCACCTTTTTGTGTGATATATTCCCTAAGACAGTTGTGACTTGATGCTATAAAATGATATGAATCGTGGTCAACATACACCTTTTTGTGATGTATTCCCTAGGATAGTTGTCTCCTTCTTAAGGTTACAAAATCCCTAACTTGGATTTATTATTCTCTCTCTCTCTCTCTCTTTTATGTATGAATTTGGTTTAATGCTGATATGTCAAATAATTGGCATTGAATTGCATATACATGCAGGAAGCTTTAGTTGGCGAGGCTTCAGGTGAAGAGCAACTTTTTTCTTCCAAAAGTAGTTTAGCAAGGGATGGAACTGGTAGCGAGTTTGATGTCTATCTTGAAAAGATCAAGGTTTGCAGTGCCTTCTGTTCTGCAGCTGCAGCTGCTTTATTTTAAATTTTCACCACTATATTTATGATGTCCATCAGTTGATGATTAGCTTCCTTAATCCTTACATTTACCATGTTTAACAGGAACAGTATGGAGTATCTTTTCAGCCTTCTGATGTGGGGACAAATCCTCATGTACATAGATTTCAGGTATATGTTTATATCAAGTGGATTCTTGCTGTGTTTTACTTTTTCTGTTTGTTTATTTTATTTTTGCCGTAGTTCAGGTATACTAATTTCTCTGTGAAAGCTCCTGACAGAATATTGACAGGCACATTGTTTCATTAAGTTATGGAACTGTAGCACTAGCAAGCTCAATGATTGTGCTTTGTGGTTTGTAGATAAGATGGATTTGAGGAGGGACTCAAATCATAGCAAAATCTTAATTTGTTATGCTTGCTTTTAGTAATTATATGTGGTGTATTTTTCAGGTGATTGATGCCTTAGTGAGCCTCTTCTGCCGTTCTAATATATCTGCAGAGACACTGTGGGATGGGGGTTGGCTTTTACGCCAGTTGCTTCCTTACAGTGAGTCAGAATTTAACAGCCAGCACCTTGAATTGCTGAAAGTAAGTACATACTAAGCTTTTCCAGCAAACCTCCCACAAATTGATGCGTGTTCCCATTATCACATATTGTATACAAATTCATCAACATTCTCCTTTTTAGGTTAAACAAGTTTTGATGCTTGCCATTGCAAAGATCCAGTAGTTACTTTCTAGTTATCGATCTTCTAGAGCCTTTCTGGAAGCTGAAAATTCGAGATAACCAATACAAAATTATTTAAAAATCTAAAATGCATAAAAGGTGTTACAATGGAAGAATTTTAACAATCGTTAGTTATAGAACTTTTTTTCTGTAGTGCAAGTATGCTGATATATTAAATGGATAAATGATCAACTAATGCACAAAATATGGGTATAGACATGAGCTTACCATTCCCATCCGAGTGAATCGCATTAAATGTGCCTGAAGATTATCTTGCACAGTTGTGTTTATGTCCAAAAATATTTAAAGAACAGTTCTGTATAGTTTTATTCTATCAAAAAATATAAAGGACTGGATAGTTGATACTGAAGAGAATAAATTTTAAAATATGAAAATAGAAAATATTAAGGAATACCTTAACTTCATAGCTAATTGGGTGGTTTAAAAACTTGTACTTTTTATAAACTAAGCCTCTGTGAGCGCTTTTCTCTCCTCTTCTCTTCTCTTTTTCCTCATGTGAATGGACATTTGAAACCACGATACCAAAAACGAAAAGCAGATGATTTAATTGAAAAAAAGGATAATAGAAAATGAATGTCCCAAAGTCCTCTGAATCTCATCTGTGGTGCTATTTGCATTTCTTAATATGCAACTATTGTAATTTCCCCCTGTAATACAGATGTCATACAATAATTGTGCTTCTGCTCTTGTGGAGGAGATTAGAGGTATTTGGCCGGACTATCTTATAACCATTCTCTGTGATGAGTGGAGAAGGTGCAAAAGAGGTGATGTTTAGATCGTTTAATGTTCTGCTTGATGTTTGTTGTGTTCAAGATTTCTTGATGTGCTTTAACTAGAAATTTTTCTACCTGTAGCAATGGAGTCATCATCTCCTCAGAAAGAATTGAGTTGCATGCTTTTGCCACCACACAAGTTTTCTTCTGGAGGTAAGCTTGCACCAGTTTCAACATTCATTTTTTTGTGTGGCTGATTGCTGTAATGGAGGGAAGAGTAAAAAGCCTTATGATTGTCCTATTTGTTCCTACAGTTGATGTTTCAGATGGATCATCATTTGCTGCTGGAGAAAGAATTCATGAGTTGGTGAAGGTTGGTGCTTGTTATTATTCTTTATATATATATATATATATATATATACTTTTCAAAATGTAGTTTAGCACTATGACACTATTTTTAATTTTTGTTCTTTGTGGGTTGTCTTCTTTCCCCCAATTTAGGTATTTGTACTACAACATCAAATTCAAATATTCACTCTTGGTAGAGCTTTACCTGAGCAACCTCCAATCCATCCCCCTGGTGACCCCCCAGTGAATTGTCGTGCAAAGACCTCAGGGGTTGATGTGTTGGGCCCAAAGCCAGGCAGTGAAGTCAGCCTTGGTAAGTGATTTGAAACTGACATTTCCTGTATTCTGTCCACTGATTTTACTGAAGTCGGGGTTTTCCCTGGGTGTAGGATGGGTAGAAGAGTAAACGGAAGGGAGAAGAGAAATAGGAAAGGAAAGGGAGGAGGGGAGAATGAAAGAGGGAGGACAGGAACATTTCAATAGTAATCTTAATTGCAAATCATTGTCCAAGAACCCAATGCAAAATACATAGCCACACTTGTCAAACCCCCAACTACTAGTTGTAAATACTCAACTCGAAATCCAAATAATGGACTAATGATTTATAACCAAGAAAATCTGGCCTTACTCATTGTCATGAGATGCCTGTTTTGGAGTGTCTGTACTGGTCATACCTGTGAATATTTTGAATTTTTTATCAATATATTATAAAGTGAGTGAACTGATTATTTTACTGATTGTTGATAAATTTCTCTTATTTTCTATCTTCAGTTAATGCTGTTCCCTGTAGAATTGCTTTTGAGAGGGGCAAGGAACGCCATTTTTCCTTTCTAGCAATCTCGGTAGGAACATCTGGGTGGCTTGTTCTTGCAGAAGAATCACCACTGAAGAAGGCATATGGAGTTATTCGGGTCGCTGCACCTTTGGCTGGTTGCAATGTATGTATAGTTGTCTGCTATCCTGGCATCTTAATCTTGAATAGAGGCATTGGTTAGTTTATGATACAAAATCATTTGGAGAATTACCAAAGAAGAATCTTGGCAAGTTTATTTTCCACTTATCTTACGATCAGTTTTTGTCCTCTTTGTTCAGCCCAGGATTGATGATAAACATCAAAGATGGTTACACTTGCGGATCCGGCCATCTTCTCTACCCTTTCTAGATCCTGCAAAATTCAATGACTACGGGAAAATGAAAACAAGAGCTTTGGTAGATGGAAGATGGACACTGGCGTTCAGGGATGAGGAGTCTTGCAAGTCTGCTTTACTTATGATTGAAGAAGAGATTGGTTTCCTGAGTGATGAGGTTCATAGACGATTGGAACCTTTACTCAACCTTGAAACTGCATCAGATTTATCGACCTCTTCTGCAGGTGTTCCAGATGATCCCTCTTCGTATAGAACCCATCCCGATTCATTGTAAGATTTTTTTTTTAATCTTTTTTTTGGCTTGGTTTATAAAATAGTGGGTTGTTTACTCGAGGGGTGAGAAATTATTTAAGTCTCGTCACCCTTTTGTATATGCTCGCAAAATATACACCGGCATTGTAGAGTAGCAATTGTGGTCTGTTGTCATTATTTTTTGTATATTAGCCTTTTCTTGCCCTGATCTGTAAGTCTACCCCTTCCTCCTCATTTTCTAGCAGCTCTATCTAACCTAGGCCTAGGCCACTTCATGTCATTTTTTACATAGTAGATTATGATTACGTTCTGTAGCAAATGTAAATCTGAGGGATTCCCATAATGAAAGCTTTTTCTCCTTTGCCCCCTCCCTCTTTTTCTTGTTTGGAACGATATGCTATTAGATATATATTTGTATAAATGTGCGGTAATGCTCATCGTATGGAGTAATGAAAGTTATTTCTCTCTTTCCCGGTTGCCACAAGCTGTTATCTCTGCATTGAGCAGTGTGTTTGTTCTGGTTATTGCAGTTTTTTCTTTTCTTGACATTGTCTGCGTATTCTGTACACCAACTTCAGTGTTGTCGTCATGTTAAACTTAAATCATATAGTTATCGTGTTTTTCTATAGAGATAAAAAAAGAAGAAGCTGTATTCCATATAACCTTGACAATACATACACCTCAGCCTCAATAATCCACTTTCGAACTTCACTTTTTCTTTTCTTTTTTTTTTATTTTTGTTTTTCCCTTTAATTTGAACTATATAAAAATTAAAGATGAATACAATTAAATCACTGAGAATTCTTGTTATCTCCGTACCTCCGAACCCTGTCGTCAATCCAGTCCCTCATGTCACCCAAGACAAGGTTGGCACTGTCATCAGGCTCACCTTGAATCAAAGAATGGTACATCCCGTCATACAGCTTCAACGTCTTGTCCTCACTCGAAGCCTTCTCATAAAGCAGCTTCGAAGAAGACGGGCAAGTAACGCCGTCTGAAGTTCCATGGACAGTTAGAAACGGCGCCGTAACCTTAGAGAAATTATCCTGCACGTACTGGGTCACCCTAACCAACTCCCTCATGGTCCCAACCCTAGGTGGGCCCGTGTACCTCCTCGGGTTCGAAGCAATGATCTTCAACTTCTCTGGATCCCTTATGGCCTTCCCAACCATCTTGTTATCGGGCATCGCGGCCCACGTGTCAGCCCACCCGAACAGAAGCCCGTAGAGGAACAAATGAACCTTACTGGGCTTCATGTCCTCGGGGATCACGAAAAGCGGCGCCGAGAAGATCAGCCCCGTCCACGTGTCGGGCTCAGATTTGAAGTACATAAGAAGAGTGGCGAGACCACCCATGGACTCGCCGAACAGGAATGCAGGGAGGTTTTTGTAAGGCTCGCTGCGGCGAACGTGGACGAAGAAGGAGAGGGAGGTCGATGCGATCTTGTCCATGTCGCCGAGGTAGCACTGGAGGCCGTCGGAGCGGCCGTGACCGAGGAGATCGGCGGCGAAGACGGCGTAGCCCCAGTTGGCGAAGTTGATGCAGATCTTCTGGAAGAGCCAGCCGGTGTCGGAGCCGTAGCCGTGGGTCATGAAGACGGTGGCTTTGACTTCGTTTGGCTGGAGATGGAGAGGAATGAAGCTCTGAGTGAAGATCTTGCCGTTTGGGGTTTCGAAGTAGGATTTGGTGTTGCGTACGCCTTGGGAGGTGTAGTACTCCTCTTCGGGCATGTGTCCCCAGAAGTTAGGGGCCACCTCCGATTTCTCTGCTGCCATTTCTGCCTCCGTGTCTCTCTCTCTCTGTGTTTTGTGTCAGGGAAGGGAAGGGAACGAGATGAGATGGAAGAGGAGAAGAAAAAATGAAATAAATATGAATTATGAAAAGGAAAAAGGGTTTGGGAATTGGGATGGTGGGTTGGAGTTGGTGGGTGGGACCCGTGAAGTTGGTGAACTGAGCCTATGGGACCCACCATATTTACCAAAATTGAAATGATTGAGGTCGCTTATTGGTGCCATGTTTGGTGAGATGCTTACTACTCCCGCTGCGGTTGGTAGTTGAACAAGTGCTTATAATGGGCTCAAGTGCCATAAAGGGCTATAAACCAAGTTGTTATAGGTTTTTCCAACTAGAGAGCCTATTCTATGACATAGTATCCTTGATCCCCTGCTTTTGTTGCTGGGCTGATCCACTTTCCTTCATACTACACTGAATTTTCACAACCCAATATCTCCAACCTTTTTGACCCAAAAGAAAAGAGACTGAGAAAAACTTGCAAATCATTTCAAGACACAACATAATAGAGGTAGTAAAATGACACACTATACAAATTTCACCAAAAAAATAAATGACATATACTAATATAATATACACATTTTCATATTCAAAGTGGAGAAAGCCCGCAACCGCATATGTATATAGAATAATATGAATCATTGTCAATACAAGCTTAGCTCAAATTAAAGAAATAATGCACTCTGAGAATTCTATCTGATTGATATAACCTGTGATGTGTTATCTAGCAACTTTTCATAACTATCGTAATGATTTTATTTAGGCTTACTGCGCTCATATCTTTTGATGTATACCTAACTTATATTCTTCTTCTAATAAAACTTCTTATCCAATAAATTGTGATCTTTGATTTCAACTGGAAAACAATCGATAGCTCTTAGCACTAATTAAAGCGATGAGGGACCCAAAAGCAACAAGGGGTAGCCCTAACATTTTGAAAGAGCCAAGCTAGATTTTGCAATATACAAAGAATAATCCAATTTGTACCAAGTCAATATTTATTTTTAAATATTTAAATGTGATGAATAAAGATCATTATCATAATATTCGATAATAAGAAATTGATGTTCATTTCCATCCACTTTTAGACATAAAAATAATATTTTTCATAGATAAAACCTTAATCGATAGCATATAAACCTTTGGGAGAAACTAAAAAACACAATGGTGGTGTTAGCTGCTACATTGGCCATCAAGAAAGTGACACCCACACCACAAGCATTTCAATTCTTTCAAGTTAATTTATTTTATTGTAGAGTAAAATTCTTCCAACACTAATTCTTTTTTATTTTCAATAATTAAGTCCAAGATAATGGTTAAAGAAATAAGTGGGGGGAATCGCGTTAATTAGTAGTTATTCACTTTTTATGACTTTTGTTAAGAATAAGCTTTCCAAACTAAATTAGAGAATTAGTATATTTTCACTTCAGCATCATAGTTTATATTACCAAGTTCCATAATCATGAATGCTTCATCATATCTTGTAGAGTTTTAATGAGTTAATGGCGTGGTCCATAATCCATCACTACGAAATGAATGAACTGGAATTCAATTATAATGATGACTGACTGAGCATGTATCTATCATTCAACTATCATAGAGCAACTTTACGAAAAATTAAATTAAACAGCGAGCAGAGACACTACTACTCAATCATGTACTGCTTTTTATAAAGCAATATGAAAATTTTATGATCATCATGTCTTAATCTTACGCAGAAAATCAAAATCATGATGGTGTTCTATAAGATGGGCAAGAAAAACAATCAAAAGAGGATGCACTTCCGCCGTTCAATAAAACATGCAAACCTTTATTAGGGTCAAAGTAATGATATACAACTTTGAAGAAATAAACACGAACTAGAAATAATCGTCAATTTTGTCTTCTAGTGGACGGAGGTATATTTCTTTCTCAATTATTATTGTTGTTATTATTTAATCTATCATTATATATCAAAATTGCATTGCTTCAACACCTATTGTTGCACTTAAAGCATGGGATCGTACAATGATTTAAGCCTCAATTAAGTCCAATTAATATCATACTCAAATATGAAATATTATCAAAATATGTTTTCCATTAATTAATCAAAAATGCTGGTCATACAACATAAATATGTTCAACTAGTGTTTAATGTGTGTTATATAACATGAAATGTGTGTTGTATGTATAACACACGTACATATATCACACATTTAAAAAATGTTATGTATAGCGTACATTAAATAATAATTTGACGTATTTATATTATACGACCAACATTATTGTAAATTAATGCTTTAGAATTTAGATGCCATAATTCTCACATACCAAGCCAAAGTCCTCCTTTTAAGATATAGTCTTTCTAGCTGGATCGCAGGGAACTATTGAGCCCAAGACCAATGCAATTACGTTACACCAAGCACTCATTATCTCTAATTTTGAGGGCTATCATTGCATATTTAAGCACATAATTGACATAATAATCTCATGTCACACCTGAGATTCTAAGAAATACTATAGTAAAAGAAAAGGTTTAATTAGTAACATGAGGGTTAAAAAAGCAGAAGGAAAAACAAACACATTCTATTATGATGATGAAAATTAAGAGTTACACAAGCTATTCCCATTTTACACCTTGTGGACAAATTTTACAAAGAAAACCAAGCAGTACCCAAAATCGCTCACCCCATGAAGTAATTAACTTGGATACTCTTGGGAAGAGGTGAACTCATGAACCCCCTATTATCCAATTTCCTATCCCCTTTACCGCCCCAACAAAGTCTAAAAAGTATACCATCACCCCCTCCAATGTTAACCGTCTCTAAGCTGTTTGATAAAATGTCTTTCAGCCATTTCTCAAACAAGCTGTTAGTAAAAGAACCACACCCAACACGCATATCCTCAATTACCCTCTCATCTACACTAAAATTCACCACATGTTTCTTCCCACAAACATCCTCAAAAGAACCTTTGATCTTTGACAAGAACATCTCTGCCATTTCTCTGTTTCTTGCTGGACTTGAGTTGAACTCGAACCTGTTCTCAATTGAGTCAAGAAACCCATTTGAGTTCAATGGATCAGATACAGTTTCTAGTGTTAAGTCACTTGAAATGGGGCTATTTTCTCCTGTTTTGCCCTCCACCTCATCATCATCATCATCCTCTTCATCAGCTTTCATGTTCAGGTCAAGGGTGCTAAAACTTGATTGTCTTGAAAAATCTTTCTTCTTGATTCCTTTTTCAGAAACCAACAATGCCTCTTCTTTGTCTTCAATTCTGGGGCTCTTGATTTTGCAAAACAAATCGAGTTCAGCCCTGCGTTTATGGCCAGCGCAAGGTGCCTCTAACTTAGGCTTGCTTTCACTGATCTGCAGCAACAACCTCATCACAGAGTCCTCTTGTTTCTCTTCATTGCTCGTGGATCCACCACTTGTCAATATGAATATCACTTTTTGGGCAGAATATTCCTCTGCCCTTGTTAAATTTCCAAACTTTCCTGTTTCAAATCCATCAGCAAGGCATTTCTTGAACTGGGCATCAGCAAATTCAACATTTTCTATCAACACCACAAGTTGTTGATGGTTTTTCAATGCCCCTGCAAGCATTTCGGAATATGGGGCTTTTGAATTCTCTTTCTTTTTTAGAATGTCCAAGTGAAAAAGCATGTCACTTGAGCCAAAAACTGATTCTGCAATAGCAAGTGCCAACCTTCTTTTTCCAATGGAGTCATTCCCTTGCAAAAACAACCAAGTCATGTTGTTACTTTGCTTTGTGTATTTGGAATCAACCAAGGCCTCTGCTATGGAAGGAACAGTCTCAGAATGCCATGGCAAATTCTCCTGCAATAGTTTACAAACATGAGCTCTTCGCAGTGTTGTATCAGTTATATTTTCCACCGTTTCACCTGAACCACCATTCCCAAGAGCAAGAGTTATCTTGACTTCTTTACCTTCCATGCCCTCAACAGAACCCAAGATTGGTTCTGTTGCTTGCCTTTTATCGCTGAAATTGAACTCAATGGTGCATGATTGTTGACGCCTGAATCGCGGTACAAGATTGGAGCTATAGGTTGGTTTAGCAGCATTGTTGGCAAAAGATATAGAACTTGATGAATTGTAAG
Organism: Aeschynomene evenia; assembly: GCA_013621005.1. Classification (NCBI taxonomy): domain Eukaryota; kingdom Viridiplantae; phylum Streptophyta; class Magnoliopsida; order Fabales; family Fabaceae; genus Aeschynomene; species Aeschynomene evenia. The sequence continues at coordinate 29,440,423 of CM024263.1, read as the reverse complement.
GGTAGATCTTTCCATTCCAAATATTGTTGCTGTATAGACTGTTGCTCCAGTTGTTTTGAGGCTGTTTGCTTTGATGGAGACAATGGCATAATCTATTCCATTTTTTTCTCAACTCGGCTAATTCATCCTGAAAAATCATTGCATTACTAATCAGTACATAAACATGCAGAATACAAACAGAACTATTGCACAATTATCTGGCTTGTCTTTTCTGCATAATAATTTTGTTACCTTCTGATTGGCTTCATTGCTATGAGGCTGAAGCCAGAGAGGCAACATTTTCTTCTGTCCTGGTCTGAGAAATTGAGCTTCTTTTTCATAATTAGTGGTACATTCTTCACAGCAATTGAGCTTATCCGGTTGCTCTTTGTTATCAAAGAGCTTTGTTTCCAGCATGTTATATGGATTTTGGGACATGCTCATCTTTGAATCAAGTACACTGCAAAATGATACCAACAAATTAGCATCCAAAGATAAAAGTAGAAAAACATAGCACTGTTGAGTTTTCTGTTCAAAAGTAGGTCTCATAATTACCCCCAAGGGTTGCAAATTGCAATAAGGCATAATTGCAAGAATTAGTAACTTATCTTTTATTTTATCTTAGCTTTTGATAAAGTAAAGTTTGTGGTTTCTCCAACAAACAACTCAGTATCATGTGAATGCGTAATGTCAAGGAGGTTAATACATATACTGACAAAACCAAAGTGAAGCAGAAAGGGCCTGCTTCACATCTGCCTTACCAACCAACCAACCAACCAACCAACCAACCATGCTTTTGACAAAGAAAGGGTTTTCTGGCTCATAGACCAGTGACCGTACGTACTACCCAACAAAATGCAAAACAAATAAAGCTTTCAAGGAATGATCATGCCTGTATAACTTTTACATGCTTATGTCTTCCTTTCTTTTCTTCTTTTTTCATAACTCATTATTCATAAATTTTTGCATCAAATCAACCTGATTTTCACTAATTACTAATGATTAGGGAAATAATTGATCAAGGTTAGTTGATTAGCAAATGAATTACCTCGGAGCATGGAGGCTCAAGGCAAGTCCACCAGAAGGAACAAGAACAGCCTGAAGAGCCCACTGCATCTCAAGAGGGGGTTGCCTCATTTGACACCTCATGTATGTTTGATAAGTTGCAGTTGCCATTAGCCACACCTTATTAGCATTTGATGATGATGTTGTTCCACAGTCAGAGAACAACTTTCCCATTTCTGAGACCAAATGATCAACTGGGTTATAACCGCCAGATACTTCCCCTTCCTCCTGGGACCCTCCCTCCACTGTCCACTTCAGGTCCCCAACATAAAAAATTCCACCTCCTCCTCCTGATGCTGCAACAGATTCCACCTTTCTCTTCAGTTCCATGAGTTTCACCTCAACTTCATCTCTTTTCATGCTCCTCAAAGAGCCTGAAGTGAAATGAAACTTGATCAAGTTTGTTGACTTCAACTCATCAGGCACCTCTGATCTCTCAAACCTTCCCATAAGCTCCCCCACAAGCCCTTCAGTCAATGACACAGAGTCACCAACTATCACAGTGTTCTTCTTCTTCTTTCTTAGCAGAATATCAAGAACCAGCTTCACATCATCCTTATAGGAAGAGACTGCACCAGAACTGATGGGATAAACCGGTGCCTTCTTCTGTGGAGAGAACAGAACCTGGTTGAACTGATCAGAGGAAGTGTAAGCAGCCAAGAAATGCTGAGCATGCCTAAAACTTCCATTGCTGATGATATTATTTTCTCTGTGGCTCTCACTTGTGGAAGGTGAACAAGGAGAAGAGAAAACACCACCAGAAGCATTGTAACACTGAAAAACAACAGAAGGAGCAGAGGAAGAGAAATCCTCAATGTTGTTCTTAACAGCAGTACTTGAAAAACCAGCTTCCCTCATGACTCTGCTAACACTAGGGTCATCAAGGATTGAAATGATAAGCTGTTCAAGCTCAACCTTGATGGTGAGGAGAGGCTGCTGCTGCTGCTGCTCAATGCAGCCCCTTCTCTGGTGAGCCTGTGCCCTCTTGAGGGCAGCAATGAGGGCATTGGAGAGTGAAGGCTGAGAGTGATGAATCAGAGGAGAAGGAGTTGTTGGGAGCCTGTTGAGGGCAACATTGAAGCAGAGCTCAAGTGCCCTGCATTGAAGAGGGTGTGAAGCAGAGGAAGGCACTTGCTGTTGTGGTGCTTGAGATTTGAGGCAAGCTCTTCTGAAGGAGCTGGACCTTAGAGAGAGCAGAGTGGCTGCCACGTGGAGAGGAGTGACCTGTGCATGGCCTCTCCTTCGAGCCAACCCCAGAGAGTGCTTCAACACAGAAGCAGCCTCCGCTGTGAGGGTCTGCTGCAATGCACAACTTCCTCCTGAGCGCATAACTTGACAAAAACCCCACCCCCCGAACCCCCCCTTTGTTTTCTCACACTATTACTTCTCACAAAACCACACTCTTTCTTCTTCTTTCTTATGTCTCTTGTTATCCACACACCACCCCAACCCTCTTGGTATTTATGTGATATGATGATGATCAGAGGAAGGAACCTGAAAACTAAACTGAAAAAAATGATTATTTTCAATGATGAGGGAGTACTAAGCTCAAACAGAACACAAAGGAAGAGAGAAAAAGAGAGAGAGAGAGAGAGTTTTGGTGAAAAAGAAAGCTTAGAGGAATGAAGTAGTTACTATGTTAGGCTATAGAAATAACCAGACTATGCCTCAGTGCCTTCTTTATACTTCATGCCACTCATCTTTTTTTTGCCCCTTTTTTATTTAATTCTATTGTTTTAGTTTAAAGAGGCAGCTTTTTTAACTTAGCTTTTTTTATTTTCATTTGTTTCTACTTTAGTGCTCTATTGTTTTTTCCCTCTATCTACCTCTCTCTGATTTTTAGTTATCGGTGCCATCCATTTTCTAAATGTGTGTTGCTGTAACTAGGTGTTCTCTGATTGCTGATACGTGGTTATTTATTTGTGTGTATTAAATGGAAACCTCTGTGCTCAAAAAGACATAAGAAAACCAGATTTTCTTTAATAGTCATTTTACTTTTTCAGTCTTTTTGGACTAAGAAAAAGTGTTTAGTTTGAACTATATATACTACATAGTATTTGCACCTTATCATATGAGTTTGACAGAGGAAATAGAAATCACATCATCATCACTATATACGCTCATTTAAGAGTAGCTAGATACAAGAATTCTTAGACAGAGCTGAGAACTTCATTAGTTCAAAATATACACTATATATAGTTAATATTGGTCCAAAGCAAAATATGTGATATTGCCACCTCTCTCTCTAAATATATATGTATAGTTATGAATAAATATTCATCATCTTATATTAGTTATGAATAAATAATATTAGATAAATTAAAAGTTTATTTTGTTTATATATATATATTTAACGGCTAATAAAATGTGTTGAATAGTATACTCATAAAAAGTATGAAAGGCTGAAACACGCAGCATCTTCTGTGCTGGTTGCTGCAGCAAAAATGTGTGCATGCATATACATATATAGATATAGTGAGCATATATATAATATAGAAAGAGCCAGAGATTCATACTGCTGAGTTATTTTTCTTCTCTGCATTATTATTAACTGATGATGCAAATCAATTGTTATATATATATATATACACAGAAATTAGGAGGAGAGTAGTAGTACTACTACTGCAGCAATATATTATATATGTGGACCCGAAATTCAAATTTTTACTCGGACTCACACATATACAGAGCTTCTCTCTCTGCTCCTTTTTCCATCATCATCTTCTTTTTTTGAATAGACAGGCAAGCCTAGAGCAAATTCAAAAAAAGTTAACTAAAGAAGTAAAGAACCCATTCCCATTCAAATATATATATATATATATATATATATATATATTAAAACCAAAACAAGAAAAACAGGAAATAAAAGCAAAGCATTAGATATATCAAATGTTTTTAAACTCTTCTTTCCTCCTTTGCATTAATATGTATATATAGTGTTGTAAAAAGAATTGAATTTGTATTTGGTAGCTAATAGATAGTGTTATGATCAACAGGAACAGATATCCAATTCCCTAACAGTCTGAATAATGTTTAACAAATCTGAAAATGAAGAAACAGTTATAACTGTGACAGTGAATTATTATTATATTGTGGTGTGTGTCTCACTGGCTCGCTCACTCACTCATCACGCCAATCCTCGTAGAGAGACAGCATATTATTCCCCCAAGTACCCAAAAAGCAACCCTCTGTCTGCTGTATGCTATCCTCTCTCTCTCTCTCATCTGATCTCTATAGCATTACTTACATTACATTATTGGTTTCTTTTTCAGCCCTCAATTCATCACTTCACTCTGCAAACTAGCTTAGCTATGCATTATATATGCAATCACCTTTTGTCTTAATCTCAATTAACCTCTTCTCTCTTACCTAATAAACCAACCATAACTGCAAAAATGCTCACCCTCATATCTGCGCTTATATTATATATATAAAATCATCATCATAATGGCTTCATTTTGTTTTTTCTTAGAGGCCGGAAAACAAAACATGTTCCATCTGCAACTGCAAGACTCTTAATTATGAGCGTTCTGTCATGCATGTTACTTTTTTTTACTACTTTCCTCTCATGTATTTACCCCTCAAGAATATCCTCTCTTATATATATATATAAATGAATGAATTATGTTATTTATTGATATATTTTGCAAGGGATATGCATTATTTTATCGACTCAAAATGAATAAGATATGTAAAATATATACATATAACTAAGCTTTATCAATGTATCTATATTGATATCTCTATTCTCCATCTGATTTTTGTTTAGCTTCTTCTATTGGGTGCTTTTTACTTTAATTATTCTTTCTTTATTGAGGTTAATTAATTTATTAATTCGAGGTAAAACACTATTTTTATCCTCTCTAGATTATATTCTTATCGATATGTATGAAAGGCAGAATCTAAGAGAATATGAACATAGATACCATATTATTATTCTTATTATTATATGATTTTACTAGCTTGCATTGTTATACAATTCATTATTTCCATAAATAATTATTTATAGGATTTTGATCATAAAAGAGTACTTGTCAATTGCCATGCTTATGCATAAGGACAAATCCATAATTAACCTAATCAGAATCAAAAATTAAAGGTCGAAAGTGAAAGGAACAGATCAAGACAGCGACTTCTCATAATTGAACTATACTGTAGTTATTCTTCTATCTTAATATGAACCCCCTTAAGATTAATCCAAATAAAATGAATCTTTCTATGAAGTTTCCTCAATTGCATTTCCTTTTTCTTTTTTGTTTAATTTCACCTTTTGGTACTTCACTTCACTTCACTTCACTTATATTGTGACGTATGTATTCCCATGCAAAATAGTGGTAGTTAGTGAGGTAGAGGGCAGGATTAGACACATCTTTGACCAAATGACCAAGAAGCATATGATATGGGGTCCTCACGTAGTCACATTAATTTGACCCCTCTTGCATTGCAAGATTCGAAGTATGAATAATTAATTAATATATATATAATTGAAATGCCTATGATATGAAATTTAATCATTATTATTAGCTTTTACTGTGGTTTCTAAAAAGAAATTAAAATGAAAGATAATTACAAAAACTCAAAAGGGGCTGATGGGGTATGGTATGGGGGAGAACGTGATCTTATTGCAAGTGTATTATATTGCAATGCGCGAATTCCAACACAATACAGTTTGTTCAAGCTAGTGTTTAAGGTGCATGTAGGATTTAAATAAAGATCAAGAAACAAAAGGAATAAAGATAATATAAAATAAAGGAAATGATATTATTTTAATCATGTACATTCCTTATTCTCCAGTACATTAAATCCTATAATTAACTAGTAATTAAGAAGAAGTGCTTAAGTCGGTTGGAAAGAAGTGCGCGGAAAAAGAACAATCAAAATTGCAAAAAGCTTCAAAGTATGTAGACCATCAGAATGATGAATACTAAAGCAATAATACGTACCCCCTCCCAATTCAATATATAATTAATTACTAATACTATTTGTACAATATTTATACAACAATTATATTCACCATTAGATTGTAATATATGAATTTAAAAACTAATTTAATCAAACAGTGAATACAAATATTGTGTAAGTATTGTACAATTTTCATTGTACATGTAACATTTCTCATAATTAATTGATTCCCACTATATTTGCACAATAATAAAATCAGTCAAAACTAGTCAATATAAAAATCCTAAACCACAATCACTCAATCCACTAAAAATTAACTTCTTAGAATAGTTTTTTTTATTCAAAATGTTGACAAATGGACTCATTGACTAATTTGAATGAATTTTTCATTGTTTATCGATCAAGTGTTTTCCTAATTGTATATGTCATTACTGTGTATTCTTTGATTTTAATTTCAATTTAATATTTTACACATACATCTAATTGTCTCCTAAGCCCTAATATGAAAAATATTGGTATCAAAAGATCGAGCTTCTTATATGATCACAAAAATCATTTATTTATATGAAGAAACATATAAACATATATATATATATATATGCACACACTACAGTAGCACTTCCATTGCTGGGATGTTTATACTTTTGAGGTTGGTTAACTGAACAGTCAAAGGCACAGATATCACCATATTACTACTTTAATTTGTATAAAGCTAATTTATCGAATATATCCAACTAAATCCCTTTTAAGCTAGCTAGATCACTGATCTTACTTGTCGTTTACACTTATCTCATGATTGAAAGGCTTCATATATATGATCCATCAGATTCATTGCTCACTGTGAAAAGTTTATAAAGCTAAAAAACAGTACTCATCGATCGGCTTCATCATATGTGATTTTAGGAGAAAAAGGGGACCTATATGCATACATTTATTATTATTAATTAAATATTAATTATTTGAACAATCTTCTTTTTCTTGTTCCGATTAAAGATGAAGCAGCACTAAGTAGGTAATAATGAGGGCTCGCTCATTTTGGGGTCATCAATACAGCAAAGCCCTTTAGCAACACACAAAAAGGATAGATCGATATAGTGAGTGATGAGTGGTTTTGATTAAAAGAGGGTACGTGCTCAAATCATTGGAACATTAGTATTTTCAAAGTTTGAAAAGTGATCATTCGATCGAGCATAAGACAATAGGGGTTTAGTTTTCTCTACTTGCAAGAAAAGGATCACCTTTTATATATGTGGATTAGTAATTGGGCATAGTACTCATTATTGTGATCGAAAATGAAGCTGCTTGCTTGCTACAATAATAATAATAATAATTATATTTATATTTATATGTCTTTGGACTTGATGATATATGGAATGATTTGGTTTGCATGTTCCCTAACAGATTTTCAACAAAAGCATGAAAGTAAAAACTTGTAGAGTGGGTTCATTAACTCAGACATTCAGGCCCACTTATCTTCCAAAAGCCTTCTCGCCTAGTAATTAACAACTTTTCAATTTCCTCTATATTCATTCAAAATCTTTTATTTTATTTTATAATTCTAATTTCTTGTCTTATTCTCTTCTCTAGCTAGTTTTTTGGATTGTAATTTTTTTACTAATAATCACATGTCTATAAGCTGGTCTACACTTAAAAATAATTACTCAACATTAATTAAATTTATATAGTTTCATCAAAGAACTAAAATGAATAATCTCTAATAATAGTGTAAAGCCTTAATTTGTTGAAAAGTTTGAACAAAAATGTCAACTTCAGAATTAGGAAATAGGGACATAAATTAATCAGTATATAAGTACAAATATATGAAGTAATTCCTGATTTGATTTGGAATTTACAACCGTACAGCTTTAATTGTGAAAAGGTGGTTATTCAAATTTTTATTTTCTAAAAAGCTAAAGAAAAGTGGTAGTAGTCTTCAAGAATGTGACGACCCTGTGGTTGACAGTTCCACTTAGGGTTATGCTATGCATTGCATGCCCCGAGACTCTAATTTACAGCTGGGTGCCCTTATCTTAGTTCCTTAATTTTCATAGAACAACAATTAAAGAGTCACATCAATAATCTCATATATATGTGCATATGAACTTCAATTTCAATAATCCCGGAGTTTTAATTTCTACCTTGATCGATGAGACCACCAATGCCAAAAAAAAGTCAATATTTGTAGTGATGATATATTTTGTAAGTGCCTAAAAAACATTCACCAATTAGTACCATCGATCTATTCATTGTTCTTTAAAAAGCTTGATTGATGCAGTAGGGATATATATATAGTAATCTTTTTGATATTGCGATGGTCAAGGAATAAATAAATATATAATAAATCGGATAAAAGAATTGAAAAAGGCTTTTGAGGGAAGCTAAGCTCACACATCAAGAGCTAGCTAGCAAGTGGAATAATTACCTAGTAGGTTTATTTGCTTGTATATATATAATGGGTAATGCTACATAAACAATACAAAATCAGCCCAACTAGTCAATAAATGAGATTTTGGGCCATAATTACTCAGCTTATTACAATCTCAATGATTATTTGGGCCAAAATCAAAGTTAAAATAGGCCTATTGGCTGTATAGACTAATTTTTCATGGTTCACTTAGCATTATTGATATATAATCAATAATTAAGGGTGTTAATTAATTACTAACTAGGGTTGTTGATGCGAATCCATTGTACACGTAATAATCTCTCTTTCTTCGAACCTATACAAAGTTTCATATACCGTATCTTCAGAGATGCATGCGTATGAGATTTAGTAGCACCATGCTTATAAATATTAGTGTATGTAATTTAACTACCATCAAATGAAGGTGCAACGGCGATATTTGATTTGGTGTCCATCTAGCTATATATATATTCTTACTAAACATAACATATAGACATGTATGTTTCAATGGTCTATAAAGATTTCTAATTTTTCTATGCCTTATGCACCACAGTATAAAGACTGAATTGATTTAACATATAAAAGTAAAAGCCTTTGCCTAGAGCTATATATATATATATGAAAAAAATTAAAGAGTTCTAATAACAACTATTTTATCTTGAATTATATGTCAATTCATCATTATTTCACATTTATTATTAGATGTTGTGGAAAAAAAATAAGATCTATATATCATATTGAATGATGAATGAGATGTGAATATAGAAGAATTTTAAGATAACATACATAATTCAAATAATATTTATAAAATAAAATGTTGTTTCATTGAAACTTGTATATATACTAGGCACATGTCTAGTAAGCTCCTACTACTAATAACTAAGCTATCTATATATATATGATCTCGCATGATGAGATTTTCTTGGTACTATTGTTATATATATATCAATAATATTGGTCCAGAAATACGTCTAATAAGTATCCAACGTGTATTATACATGTTATGGGATGTGTGCTATACAAATAACACACATCTCATAACATGTATAGCACACGTTGGATACTTGTTGGATATATTTTTGTTGTACGAAAAGATATATATATTACATATATACAGTGTGGTTGCTTCAATTCCGAGGTATATATATATATTAGATTAGATTGATATATAGGACAATGAGCGAATGGCGCAATGGAATGCATGCTGATATATTTGGAGCAACTTTAAACATACATGACGATCCACCCACCTTTCAGATAAGTGGGAAAGAAAGAAAGAGAGAAAGGAACAGATAAGGGAATGTATGTAGGGGTGAGGCCCCACATAGGTAAGGACAATGGAACCCACAAGTTTCAAAGCCTTTAATTTAATTTTATTCTCGTATGTATGCATACATACATAAGCTCCAATCCAATCTCCATAATAATAAGCAGTCATCAATCAAATTAAATTCTCCATTATTCCGATCCTTCATTCCCAGTCATTACTAGCAAACTACTACTAGTACTTCTGCCACTGACTCAAAAAGTTTAGAATGTAAGTATTTATAGAGAGGAGATCATATATATATATGTTGATTGATCTTTAATTTGGGATGTGAAAAAGAAGAGCTAGTACCTTAGCTAGCTAGCTAGCGTGCTACTTTATACAATAAATATATGTCGCCACAACAACACACACACATACATACACTTCCAATCCTAAGCTAGCTATTCCAATATGTGTGATATGCATTGCATATATAATACTTTTCTCTTTCTTTTTCTCTCTCTCTCTAGTCTAGCTATTAGCTAGCTACCTTTTCTTTTTCCAATTACAGTTCTCCACTATGTTTTACGTACTCATTCACAAAAACATTCCATCACCCTTTTCCTCGGGGGAATTCAATCAACCTTCAACATTCTATGTCATTCTCGTAATTACAGTATTTTATTAATATTATGCTTTCATTTTTAATTACTCTTTCTAGCTCGATCTCTTTGCTTCACATACATTTCCTCATGATACGTACATGCCATGTAACCCCTGTATTACTATTACCTGAACACAAACACACAGTATTTGATACAAAGTTACAAACTATGTACATCTCCCAGATCGTGACATGCATGCATAATGCATTTAAACTTTACTTTTGTCCTTTATTCTTGTCTCCTGATCTCTATAAATATCACAAGCTTATATGTTTTTTTTCCTTCTCTAATCTCGGCGGAATATATTTATATATACACATGGTGTCATTCAGAAAAATGAACAAACAAATAAATAAATCTTAGAGCAATGCGAGAGGCACAACAAAAAAACAGCCAATAAATTATGCACAACGTATATAACATAAATTGCACAACGAATATTACATATTGTGCACACCATATAGCACATGATGTGCACAACATATATAACATGTTGCAAAGAAAAATGATGTTGCAATATGTGATATATGTTGTGCACAATAGATGATATATGTTGTACACTACATATAATATACGTTATGCATTTTATATTATATATGTTGTGCACAACTTGTTGACTGTTTTAACTGGTTTTTTTGTTGTACCCCAAGTATTTCCCTAAATCTTATTAGTTCATATTTGAATAGCTAGGTTGTTAATTTGTTATATATGTCATCATGCATGCGGCCTAATGATGATATAACCTGACATTCGAAAAAGGATAAGTTCATGCACCATTATTCTATTTATTGTAACTGAATATATATAATAGGACGATGATAAATGAACTATACAAAACCAGCCCAACCAGCCAATAAATGAGATTTTGGGTCATAATTATTCAGCCCATTACAATCTCAATGATTATTTGGGCCAAAACCAAAGCAAAAATAAGCTCATTGGCTGTATGAACTGGTTTTTCATTGTCCACTTAGCATTATCTATACTATATATAAAGAGGATACAAAAAATAACTATCCTTTTGGTGTTCACACTCATTTGGGTAGTTATTTTTTAAATTCTAAAAAACTAATTTAAAAGTTATAAAAATAAAATAAATATAAAAGATAATCACATCTATTATCATGTTATTTCTTTTACTATTTTTTTTATTTTTTCTCCATTTTATACAAAAAAAATTAAAAAAACGAATAATATAATTCGACAAAAAATAAGAATGGGTCTTGTCGGGTACGAACAGTTGTATATAATATGAATCATTTCATTCAAAATCCATCATATATATATATATATATATATATATATATATATATATATATATATATATATATATATATATATACTCATGCCAACTCAAAGATGAACCAGTAAGAAATTATGCATGTGCACATATATATTCCGTTTTTATATGATTTGCCATTTGTTGCATGAGGTTGCTTAATTAGCTTGGAATCAAGTCACATGTCTAGGTAATATTTAAGATTATAAGTTATTACAGTACTATTGCAGAAGAAAAGAATATTTTACATTATTAAAATAATAGTCTGCAAAATCTGATTTTTAAATGGCATTGTCATATATTATACACAAAAATACTTGAGACAAAAAAAAAATAGCCAAAATAGCCAACAAAGCCCATTTAATACTTTATGGTCCAAATAACACTTTTAATCATGGATATGTTATTAATGGGCTGAGTGATTATGGCCCAAATTCTTATTTGTTGACAGTTTTGGCTAGTATTTTGTTGTGCCCCTAGCAATGCTCTATATTATATATTTAATAAGTAGTAATTTTATTGACATCAACTAGCGACAACCGATTCTAACAAATGAGTATTGAAAATAGGGTAATAATATATATTCAACTTTCATCCAATTTATAATTATCTATTCATTAACAAATAAACTTTACAATTATATTTAATAAGTTGGATACTAATTGAATCAATTTTAATTGTACGATAAATATTTCTCATTAAAAATATACATCCAATTCATTTTTTCTTAATGTCTAATAATTAGTGAGTAACTTTCGCACCTGGGTTCTAGATAGAATCATAATCGTATAAAATGGAAACAGAACAAATAAAAAACAAAAGTTACTAAAATAAATATCAATAATATTAGTCATACAACATAAATACGTCCAATTAGTATCCAACGTGTATTATATAACATAGAATGTGCACTATATGTATAACACACATACATATAACACACATTTCATGTCATGTATAGCACAAGTTGGATACTAGTTGAACATATTTCTATTATACGACTAGAATTATTGCTAAAATGTATACCAAAATAAATCTGTAAGGTAGCTAGCTAGTTTCTCTATGATATTAGTTCAACTAAATAAAGTCCGTATAAATTAATGGTAATTAAGAGATTGTTAACTATATTGCAGCATAAATTAAAGAAGGAGAGATGAAATATGTATAATTAAAGGGGGAGTAAAAAGTGGGGTAAAGCAGGGGAAAAAAGCAGAAGAGGGGAGGGGGGCTTTTGTTACTGAAATCTAAGAGAGACATAGAGAGATTAAAGCAGGTGTGACCGTAACAAAGCAAAGAAAGTGATGAAAGGAAAGACAGAAAAGGGAAAGTCATGAAAGTATGTTCCTTTCTTTCAATAATATATATATATATTGCATGCAAAACGATGACAACCCAACCCATCATTGCTGCCACTCTCTTCTTTCTTTGCACTAATCCCCATGACATCAAAAAAATACAACACTAATGCTATTGCTATCGATCTCTCTTTTCTTTCTTTCCATCTTTTGTTTTATCATCACATACTATACTATATTGGAGACACCCCCCTTTTGCTAAAGAATAATGCATAAAATAAAATAAATCAACAAAAGTGTTCATATATATTTATTTATTAATTAGCAAAAAGCTGTTGTCTAGAAATAATAAGAATAATAAAAGTGGAAATTTATACTATATTTATTGGTTAGCTACATACATGCCTTGGTGGTTGGAGATTTCTTTCCATATTGTCACCACCAATTACTACTTTTTTCGGGTTACGATATTGTCTCTATCTATCTCTTTTTTTCCGATAGAATATATGTATCAAATTAAATTATATAAAAAGGGATTCTATGGCACCTAATGTATAAATTCTAGATTAAGTAACCTTATTAGTACACTGACACTGTTTGGTGGTTTTAGTTTATTTGATCACCTTTGATAATGACCATTGTGGTGATGGCATATATATATATATATAGTTATTGCAATTCACCATTCAGTTGGATTTATTAGCGATGAGTGATACTAAATGAACAATACAAAACCAGTTCAACCAGTCAATAAATGAGATTTTGGGCCATAATTACTCAGCCCATTACAATCTCAATGATTATTTGGGTCAACACCAAAGTCAAAATAGGCTCATTGGCTGTATGGGCTGGTTTTTCATTATTCACTTAGCATTATTATTAGGGATTTACTATTTATATAGTTTCCAAAAATGACGTGGACTGACTTCATGATACTATTTTTATATAATCCGATTGTGATAGTTTATTATATCAATAATGCTTAATGTACTATGGTAAATTGGTCAATAGATCTATTTTAACTTTGTATTTGACTCAAATAATTATTGAAATAGTAATGCACTGAATAATTGTGACCTAAAATTTTATTTATTGACTGATTTGACTGGTTTCTCATTGTACATACCTTTATTATATATATACCTTTATTATATATATAAGTAAAATATACTGTTAAATTAATACTAAACCCCGTAGGTAGGCCTTACTTTCAGATTGACCGGTGTTTTAGTTACAGATCATGATGTTTTCATATCTGTGTAAATAAAATATTATACATATACATATATATACATCATCAAAATATAAAAATTGCATGCTTTCATACGATACTTCTACATTATTTACATCTTAATGAACCAGCACAACATGATGGGGATGTAGCTCAAATGGTAGAGCGCTCGCTTTGCATGCGAGAGGTACAGGGTTCGATCCCCTGCATCTCCAACCCTTTTTGTACCTTACCATTATACATCTCCAACCCTTTTTGTACCTTACCACTATAGCATCAAAATTTGTTATCCCACCCACCAGCTTTTTGTACTAAAATATAGGAATTAAATGAAAGGGAATAACCAAAGTTACGTTATGCAATAACAGTGAATAATAAAATTGTGCCACAAGCTAAGCTAAGGAGAAAATTTGTTAATTAACCAGCCTTATTATTATTATTTAATTAATAAAATTAGTATGAAATTGAAAGGGATTCAACAGCAGGGTGTTGATTTTATTCTGTTTGTGGTATCACTTTTGGAACCTTTTGATCTGACAAATAAAATTGTAGCATGAAGATAGTCACAAATAAGCAGCATATAGCAAGCAGTAATTAAACTGATATGTATATAATTGATGTACAAAAAAGCTATCTCTCTCTCTCACTCTGGGCTCAGCATAAGATGACTGATAGACAAATGGGCAGAGAGGGACGGGTAGCACATCACACCATGATATATATGATATGAATATGAGAAGCAGAGAGCAGAAGAAGAGAACAAAAGAAAACAAAGGGTAGCTAGCTAGGTATGCTATGCCTATCCATATAAGGTACCGAAAATAGGTCAGAGACTAGTCATAACAAAACAAACTATGCTGGGTTGAAAATAGACCTCTCAAACACCGTGAGTCTACATTACATTAGATTCTTCACAAAATAACAAATATATATATAATTGTGTTTCATCACAACAGTATCAATGCTGGATTTCGAATAGACCTCTCTGTCCTCTTAACTAATGCCTTCATCTTCCTTCCCTCATATTCTCTTGCTGCACATTGCATCTTTATCTATGTCTTGCCTACTTATATACATTAATTAATTGAAGCCTGCCTTTAATTTTACCATAATGGTATAATATATACATGATTTCGCATTTTTAGTTTTCTTTTTTTACCTAATTTCCATTTGGAGAATTTGATCTCAGGGAAACTTAATCGCAGGTCTATTTGCTTCCTGAAATCGGATCTTGACTCAATTTTGATTTAAGGACCACGCCATCCATGTGAATTTGTAATTAAACTATATATATAAAAGAATACACGAGATCAGATTAACTGTTGTGTTGTGTTTTGGTTTTATTACCTCAACTATATGTGGTTTTATACATGGGTGCCATAGATATTAATGGTGTACTTTTTATTGGATATATATATATATATATAAAATTATTGGAGTCGATAGTTAAAAGTTTTATTGACCCCTTTTGCATAAACAGACAACCCCATTGCCAAAATCGAGTTGCAAATTGACCAGTGATGAATAATCATACTCATGTCCTGTTTGGTTTGCCAATTTTATTAAGACAAGATGAATAATTTGTCAATATAGTCTAATATTATCTGTTTTGACTGATTTTTTGTTGTGACTCTAATCATTCTCATTAATTTATTATACCCTCCAAGCTATTTCAAATGGATAACACATATTTATTAACGCCTACTATTTATT
This sequence comes from Aeschynomene evenia, assembly GCA_013621005.1. Classification (NCBI taxonomy): domain Eukaryota; kingdom Viridiplantae; phylum Streptophyta; class Magnoliopsida; order Fabales; family Fabaceae; genus Aeschynomene; species Aeschynomene evenia. The sequence goes on along the minus strand of CM024263.1, from coordinate 29,424,641 downwards.
AATTAGTTCTTTGTGCGAAGTGCAAATGATGATTTATGTGGGACTTGTGTGCCTAGGTTACGTTGTACTTTCTTCCTTCCCCCCTCGTGGGTTCGAAAAATAAAAAATAAAAACGACATGATTGGCAATTAATAATGATGTTAGCGGGTCAAATTAAAAGTGAGCAAAATTTAGGGATGATGAGATTGATGTGGTTTCATGGATAAGCAGTAATGATGATATATATATGATCATCAAAATTGTACTACAAGCTAGCTAATTGGATAATATAACTGATGTCAAGACCCCAACCAGGATATACTGTCTAAGTGGGGGTTCGCTAGACTAATGTCATAACCACGTGTCTCACCAATTTCACATATAGATCGTACCATTTAATTTAATCACAAGTGATATTCAATTACTTTTTTAATAATTTAGTTGTATTATCTGTATGAACAAAGCTATATATATATAGTTTAGTTGTCAACAGAAAATTGGTACGTGGTAAAAAGATTTATGACTCCAACGTGACAAGCATACGCAGTGATGAGGAGAGTAAATATACGGTCACCATTTCCAAAACAGAATTCTACTATATATATATATATGAGTATATACTACTGTCTACTTGCATATAAATTCAACTTTATTTCATCTCAATCCAGCAAGATAGAGTGGAGAAGAGGACGAGAATGAAATCCCTGAAAGATTCCAATGTGTGATATTGAATTTGATCGAAACAGTATAAGAGAATAAGAATATATGTATGTGTATGTGTATGTGTTGTAAGCATACACCAAGAACGAATGTGTTAAAATAATAATTGCATAGATATATATGTCAGTGAGTGAAGGGCTGAACCCTGTCATGGAGTCATGGAGGACAGTTGAGACTTGTTGATGTGTGCTGTGCTATTGCTATTGCTATTGCTATTAGTCTGTTTTTCATACTGTCTTTCCGTTTTGTCCATTCCCTCCCATCCTTACTTCCTTCTCAATCATTCTGCTCCTATTACAGCTTTATTCATTCTTTTCCACCATCAATATCAAAATTATTAAACTACCCTACTTCAACACATAAGTTTTCTTTCTTTCTGTCTTTCTAATATTCTATGCACTGTAAATATAAAAAGTAAATTCTATTCATCTTTATTCAAGTTCCATGAAATTCAACTCAATTTATTTTTATTTTACGAGTTACACTAGCTTTTTTGGATAGATTGTTTTAAGAGGATCAGTGTAATTTTCAAGAGAGATTGGTGTAATAATTTTATAAATTCAATGACAATTTAAGTAAATTTTATAAATAAATAGGAAGTAAAGTAAATTTTATAAAATCCCAAAAATGTAGGATAACTTACCCATAAAATAATTTTGCATACTCATCTATTTAAGTACGATGGGTAATATAAATAAAGTTGATTGAATTTCACATTCATCTTTTTATAAAGTATTATTTTGAGTGCCCACGATATTCGAAATTTCGTTCCAACTAATATACTATTTCAGGTCATGCAATTTGAAAATAACAGGTGGACGATAATATTTTCTATTCACAATGCTCGAATCCACTCACGTCAACCCCAATCGGTTAATAAAGTAATATTTTTACTTAAGCATCGATACACTATCTAATAAAATTAAACAAAACTAATATATAGTTAAAAATAAAATAACTGTTAATGTGTTCTATCTAGTTAAAATCTCGTCTTTATGGTTTCAATCATGAAAGAGCATTATTTATTGTGATGTAGACAAACAATACACACATGATGAAGTGAAAATAGAGAAAGACATCAAATACAAATTGCTTAAAGTTGTTCAGAATAAAATATATGCATTATGGTTTTCATATAATGTACCAATACAAAAAGTCACTGACTCGGTGTATGGCAAAGCATTTATACAACCAATTCCTTTCATCTTGAGGAGTTTGAAAAGACATGTTCAGATGTACTCAACAAAAGACAATTTCAGAGCCTTGGAGTTTAGTTACTGTTAATTTCAAGTCCAATCACTTCCATCGATAGCTAAGAATAAGATTGATGGCTACATTAATTAAAAATAAAATAAACAAAACACATATCAGACTAGAGAATAATTTTCATAACCGATAATATTCATTTTTTGGATTCAAAAACCTAAAATCAAAATCCAAAATAAAAATGCAAGTTATTGAAAAGGGTGTTGAGCCTGATCAAATTACAGCACACTGGACTGATGTACGCAACATAGTAACTTTGAATCAAAATCCTAAAAAGTCACATAATTATTAGGTTATTAGATTTTTTGTACATTATTATCTGGAAGGAGGATCACATATACAAATGATTACAAATTTCAGTTATATTCATTGGGAAGTTAGTGAAAAAATACAGAAGCTATATGTTAATAATTGGAAAATTTTAATTAAAATCCTTAAGTATTTACACATCAATCACTACATGATACCTAAATCAAGAGTTTAGAAAAAATATATTTCTAATTGGATTGATTAAGAAATAAGTGACTAGTGTACACACTACACACCACTATTATAGTCAAAAAGGTTTCACTCGATCACCTTTTTTTTGTACCCCGCTTTATTTATTCAGTAAACAAGAAATGGATCTATCTATGTATTTAAATCATTGGATTGAGGACCAAATCATATAAAGCTTTTACCGTATCCTTATTCCTTCATGCCTTTAACTAACCATCTTATATAACATAACTCATCTCATAATACATAGATAGAACTGCATGTATAATTAAATGAGAAGTTAGTGTATAATATTTTACTATACTCTAAAGAACAGAACAGAACATAGTTAGTATAAGTTGTTCTGTTCTGAAAGTGAGTTGAGGGAATTAAGCATGGGAAAACGACAAAAAAGGGGAATGAATGAACATTAAAATTTTGGTAATGTTCTGTGTTGCAAGAAACAAACAAGGTCCTTTGGATAGTGAAAACGCATGCACTATCAAGCTGACACAACACAAGCCCCCCTTCACTCTCTTTTATATTTTTGTTCATTATGGCTCTTCTTTTCAAGTTCAATTCTAACATGGATTCTCTATTTTGGCCAGTGCTTGCAAAAACCATCACTTCTATCAAGAGATAGTACTAGATTCTACTTTCACACTTTTGGGCTTCCCTCGTCATCTTTATAAAAATAAAAGGGAATATGTATGTATGTATATGCACATCATTTCTTGAATGAAGAGTTTTAAAAATAAAATAATAATAAGAAGCATATAATGTTGTGTCATGCTGTCTGCCTTCAAATTTTGCATGGAAATTTTAAGAGATGGAAGATGATGATGAATGATATCCTTTTCTGTCATTATGGTTCTTCTTAAGCTTTCTTTTTTTAATTTCACCTTTAAAAAGACTCCACTTCCACTCTTAGTGTAATTATTGCATCTGAGTTGGTGGGGTGTGCATTGGTTTTGCCTTTTTTATCAGTTTTTATTTTTATGCTTTTTTTGGTAGTAGGAATGTCTCTTTGCTTGAGCTTCTAAATCTCCTCTTTCATATTTTAATTTTTTTTTCTCTTTTTTTCTTTTAAATCTTATCCTTTTGTACCACCACTTTCTCACACATGGATTGGAAAGTGATCACAATAGTAGAAAAATTTCAAAGGTTACTTTTGGAGTTTGCTAACTATTTGCAGTGTCTTATACATTAATTTAACCTATACTACTATTTGTGAATGCTCTCTGCATTGATGTTTCAGTAATGATGGTTACTGTGATTGCTATAGTATCTGCTATGAGTCTGAAATTTTTGGTTTCACATTACATATGTAACAGTTTCTAACATTTTGAGGCCGCATAGTAATGATGTCAATTGTGATTCTTCTTCTTTGTGTTTTGTGTAGATTCCATATTTATCTCTATTCATCATCTCATTTTTCATTTTCATCAGCCACATTATAAGCTTACTACATCTTGTTGGGGTAAGCTAATAATATAGCACATGATCGTTAACATATGTTTAATTTGAACTCAAACCAGCAATGGTCAATATTCAAATGTGAAATATGTCCAAACCTGAAAACTAACATGTCATACTTACAAGCAACAAGTTCATCTAAAATGGGTCTGTCAAGCGATTCACAAAGTGATCTACAACCGTGCAAAAAATTGATAAAAAACTATAAGTAAAGTTGCTTCTATTCCTAAATAGGCATTTACAGCACCAACTGATATCATGCTTACTGTATCAAGAAACAAATCTTCCACATGTATGTTGATAAAGTAGGACTAGTTAGTTGTCACTTGTGCAACAATTAATCAATATGCTGGATCATTCTCAATGCGAAAACCGCAACAAGTGCCGTCCAATAGCACTGAATTGAAGTCCTGGATCTAACTTGAGAGGAGGGAACTCAACATATCCTTAAGTGTTTGCTTGCTTCCCAAGTCACCATGATCCTAAAGGAGCAAACCCACAATTACTTTTAATTCAATCGACCTTCTTTTCTACCGCGCAAATGATGTGGAAGTTTCTCTTCGTGGTCCACACTCTGTTCCGTCTGAACGGAATTTCTAGCCACAATTCTTAAAGGGTGGGCTTCTGTGTTGAACACCCATTCATCAAGAGATATCACTGAAGGAGGAGAAAACAGAAGATAGAGGTATTTGAGTGTTTCTGCAAGGAAGAAGCTCTGCATCATATCATCTTTGTAACCTGTATTCACCTGAGAATTCAGCGGAAAAAGTTTAGCTATGTTCTGCTATGCACACGCTAGAATACAGGAGAACGCTTCATTCTGTGATCATTTTACTCCTTCATAATGTATAAGAAAAGCTTCCTCATAAAGGAAGAAAGGGGGAGAAAATACTGATATCAATCACTAATTGCTCGAACATACATTAATACATTACTTATCATCATCTCAATAACTGAAACATTGTCACAACACAATTAATCATCCCAACAAGTTTACCAAAAAGACATGAATTACTTGACAAATGCATGCAGGTTTTCATGGCTACGATAGGAAGTAATTTTGGAGAAAACATTGAAGGGTTTTGAGAAGTTCTTACATCTTTGAGTCCAACATATCCTGCCTCTACTCGAGAGTTCTGTTCAAATGCCATAAAAATATTCCAACCCCATTCTTGGTATGTCTTGTTTCCGGTGAAACGCCAAAGGTAGAAGAGTGACTCAATCGTTTCTGGTCGCAAGATATTCCACGAGGTGCCAACAGTCATATCCTGCAATTTTCTTTACTTGAGCAATAAAAACTTAAGGATTTGGTGAACAATATGATGATGAAAGATTCAAACCTCTCCCTTGCGGAAGTAATAGTTCTCCCCTGCCAACTTAGTTGGTGTCAACTGGTAGAAATTGTAACAAGTCCATGCAAGCTGCACAATAGAATTCAGTTGAGTTTGAAAGAAAAAATGGTAATTGAAAACAATAAAATTCTGGCAGAAACTAATCCAGTGATGACTTAACACAAATATTTCTGAAGGATTACCTCCTCTGCTAGACCTATAAATTTGTTTGATTCTCCAGGGCCATAGCCAGAAGATCCCAAAGCCAGCATTCCAGGAACAAAACATGCTAATTCATCCATCTGAATTGAAGACAAAGAAGTCAGAAATTCTTTTTATATTCTTTTTCATAACATACTGAACTAAGATTGTATAAATTTCCTTTTCAAATAGCACCTTGTCATAGAGGGAATTTCCAAGCCTCTCAGCTAAGTATACAAAAGATGATGGTGTTGACTTCTTAATCAGACTTTGAAGACCTTTCATTGATGTCTCCCACATTTCCCTGAATACCATTTGCTTGCACATATCAATATATAGGGGTCCGGATGCTGGCTTATTGAAAGTTTGAACTATCATATTTTTCAAAAACTAAAAAAGGCATGTGCCAGGTGATGGTAGCATATTAGACCCGACATAAAAAACATGCTACAAATTAAAACACAGAAGAAAGTGATGCCATGTTTGTCACAAGTAAATGACACGTTTTGCAGAATATTTACTGTTAAAGGCTCAGAGGATAGCAAACATAGCATAATCACAAATTTGGGAACAAATCGAAGGCAGTCCATGCTATAATGCTTTGACATGTACATGGTGCATCAGTGAGAGGAAAACTCAAATGCCACTTAACTAAGGAAAACTTATCATTAATGCAAAGACAACAAAATAAATATTTTTGCCATTTTGGAAGGAAAATTTACTTCCCAAATTCAATACCTGTAAAACTTAACTTCTTCAGTCTTGTTCCCTTGTATCCAGGCTTTGAGTAGATACTCATAGAAACTGCAACACATAAATTGGCAGTCTTCTGAGTATGTGGCGAATGAAGGACTTGAAAATGTCAAGCAGTATACAACCAACTTAAGGTTAAACAAGCCAGATTAACCTGAGCGGCCAAAACTGATGACCCATAGCATCAATTAATAAAGTTGCAAGACATTACTATCATAGTCATTACCTATCACCCATAGCACCAAATGTAATCGCTCCACCTGATATAGCTCCACTAAGTGGATTAATATAAATGGGAAGCAACCCATCTGCAGGAAAAGTTCTGTTAAGCTCTTTGATGGCCTTCTCTGCCTGAAATATCAGAATTCAGAAGGCGAACACCTCAAAACTAACATAAAGAATTAAATTCCAATCTCTTACACAAAATCACAGAACTCTCAATGTCAGTATGATTAGGTATGTGAAAAGCAAGAAGAATTGAAACTAGCTCTCCTCAAAGAACAAAGATAATTACAAATTTGATATTTATTGATAAAATATATTTTTCAGGATGCACACAAAAAAATCAGCAAGGGAATACCTTCTGCTGGTACTTAGGGTCATTGGTCCTTTGAGAGAGAGCGATAAATTCAAGCTGCTCTGAACCAGAATCTGCAAGAATACTGGTCCCCTAGTAACATAGAACAATTAATTAAGAACGAAAGATGAGCTGCAGCCAAGAAAAGATTCCTAGTTTACTTATTCATCACTACAGCAGTGCACTTCTGATAAACAAAACATATGCAAATAACTGCCAATAAGGTCCACTAAAGTTTTTTAATAAAATAAAATCAGATAACCAAACATAATAAAGTACATAACTTAGTGTATTGCCAAAAAATAGCCTAATGAATCCTTTCCTTCTCTATTAATAGCATAAGCAACTCTTGCCATTCATTAGTCAATGAAAATCATTAAATTGAATATTTAGGTCAAACAACGATTCGAGAAAACAGAAGTCACCATGTTATTTGATCCCTGACAAGTGACATGAATTTTGATAGTGATGAGAAAACTTTCTGATAAAAATCAGAGATTGTATATGTAAGACATAAGCCATAGACAATTAAATGAAGTGCATATTAAGGCCCAAACACAAACATACCCGTGTCCATCTAGGATTATTTGAATTGCCATATGCCAAGTTAATTCTATTATAGGGGATTCCTGAAGGTGTATTCCAAGCAGGCAACAGCCTATCTGCAAGTTCTCTACATTTTTCAAGGAAGACTTCGTCACCAGAAAGATCGTATGCACTAAGCAGGCCACCTATAACTCTGAAAACAACCAATTTATAGACATATAAGAGAAAAAACGGACTCGAATGCTGAATCTTCCACAATCAGCCAATTCACAACAACTATCAGGCTGGCAGGAGAAAGAACTTTAACAAAAATAAGAATGAACCTTCTATTTCAACCTTATGGTTGTCTCGAACACACTAACTTCAATATTCTTTTGAAGATGCAATGAGTGTGCAATCCACCTACAATATTTATATATTAGACTCTTTGAGTGTAACACATCGCTCAATTCATAATCTAGAACTATGAAACATTGAAACAATAACAACAGCTCATCACCATTGATACACCCATGCATCAACAAAAAAGAGGATTATGATATATTGCTCAGAACACACATTCACAAAAACATTTTCCTCTTTTTTGCATTCCAATCCAACACATTGCAGAGATTTGAGTGACTAAGTACACATCCACACATACAAAGACGATGAGACATCTTCAGAAGCATGCATGTACATATAAGTTGATAGCATAATCAGCTGTACTAAAAATAAGGCACAACTCACTCTCTGGCTTTATTGAATTGAGCATCAAGACCCATTATAAATAATGTGTCAAGAGAATCTACTAAAGTTGCCCCCAGGCCGCCAAAGCTGTCAATGCCAATCTTTGATTGTGGCTGTGATAGGAATAGCAAACTAATTAGTTACATTATTCAAATGCTGTGAACGAAGGAATGAAAGAGACAAAGTGTGAATACTGAATAACAGAAAGCTTAAATTCATATGAGCAAGAACACTGCAAAGAACAAACTATAGACTAGAGCATAAAAGAAAAATGAGAGTTAAAAAATGAATATGCAATGGTACATTTTGTTAGTTTTTCATGTGTTTACTTGATTAAACTCAATTGTAGAGAAAATGTGAACAAATTATGATCTTTTATTGTAAAATTTATCTATCCCGCCTTAGAGGTCGAGGGAGACCCGAGTAGACAATAAAAGATCATCAAGGAGGATTTGAGGGTTAATGAACTAAGCCCACACATGATTTACAACAGGGCGTAATGACATCATTTGATCCATATAGCCAGCCCCATTAGTGGGAGAAGCGATGAAGTATATATCTCCTTATCCTACTAAATGAAGTATAATACAATTCAAGTTCATCAACTTGATCCTTAGCAATGAGTCATCAACATCTCTAGTAAAACGTAAGATAGATAACTTACCTAACTTATGCAAAAGGAAGGAGAAGCAATGCAAGTAATATCATATATAAAATTAAAAATCACCACATGAAGAGGTACACTAACAAACGAATGAAAATAATGTGCAAAACCTTAAGTTCGTCCTTGCCCCATGCATAATTTTCATAAGATGTCCATGCATGAAGCATAGCTTCTTTTACTTTCTCTCTCCGTTGAGCATTAATAGGATCATCATCAACAGAAATGCTCTTGGTGAGTGCACTGATCTTTTCATCAATTGGAATGTTTTCTACTGACCCTTTCATATGGTTCTTTATATCTTTCAGCTGCAATTTCAAATGACTCAAACTAAGCCAACAATGCCACTACAAGGCCAGAATACCTTTAAAAGAAAGTATCAAAGCAAGCAATCCTTTGGATAATCAAAATTTGCAGATCTTACTGTATCTTGCAAGCTAGTAACTTCTTGTTTTAATCTCGTAATATCCTCCTGATCAAAAGAAGGGAGCAAAAAGCAAATGATGGGAATGGAATTAGTTCCTTCGATTAAGACTTCAAATATGCACAAATGTAAAGGAATTCAAGCAGAACTACTCCCTCAAAATTCCGGTAGAATGAAGGGGGGAAACAGATAAATAAAGTTAGGTTCCTTCCCACTAATGAAAATACGTTCCACCATAGTGCTAATGGTCATTTTCATAGCAGAACATTCAGATTTCTCAACAGCACATACATGACACCAAAAACAGAGTTACAGCAATAAACAAAAATACCCTGATTTTTTTTTTCTTTTCACCAAACAGCTCAACCAAAAAAAGCCCTTGTGCACGACGATGTTAACTTTATTTATTTAGACCAAGAAAAAGAAAAGGTGATAGAGTGAGGTAATTAAGAAACCCCATGAAGGGAACACAAGAATGAGGATATATACACACACCTGATGCTCTCTGTTGAGTGATTGACGGTCATAGAAAAGCCATAAGAGAGAGATACAAACGATAAGGATCAATGCAAGTCGCTTAGGCCTCTTTAAGTAGTACCGAGGTTGAAGATGCCGCCATGGCGACGAAGAAGAATATGATTTCTTCCCCATTCAAAATTATTGAAATAACTTGTTCAATAATATCTTCTAAGAAAGATGAGATTTTGAACATTAAAGTTTTTTGGGGAGTGATGAGAATCGTGTTATCGACAATAGATGGAAAAGGGAAAGGGGTTTGGTTTGAAGGGAGCACATACATTACTTGCGTAAAAGCTGTAACGAGAACAGAGAAATGTGGGCAATAAATGTCGGAGGAGCTTTCCTTTGTTTCTGTGTTGCTGGTTGCGAGGTGAAGATTGCTGTTTCTCCCTTCCATTTTGGGGAATTCAGGTTGCTATTTACGTGCTTGTTTACAATCAGAATCTTGCTAACTTGATTTAAATAAATTGTATTTATTTTTTTGGTAAATATAGAAGAGGTATCCATATTATTTGAATAGAAAAGGATATAAAACAACTGCGACTAATGTGTGAGCCTCCTCATAGTATAAAAGGTAGAAAAGAAAAGAAAAAGGACCCTATGAACCAAAATAACTCATCTAGTAGCACAAGCAGCTCCTAGTGTGTGAGCAAAGGAAAAGGTGTGATTTTGATGTGCATGAGGATGGATGAGGCATTATAAGCTTGTGCAGCGATTCGAGGTTTTTATTTGTGTCATCCACCCTCTGAAATTCTCTGCTCAGTTCTGCCAACCTGTCTCAGTTTCTTAATTCACCTCCGATTGAAGAACTAGATTCTAGATAGAATTCTCAATTCTGGTCCTCTCCACTTGGGTGAAAGGCTTTTTTAATTGTCATTTATGTATGATTTAAAAAGATGATGATGAGAAAAAAGATCAATAAAATGTAGGTTATCGTGAATAATCAATCAAAGTTTTTTTACTGCATTGAAGGTTCAAAGTCTCTGCCACAAGGAAATGAAGCATTCCGGTGGTCGCATGCTCGCTTTATAGGCCTTGTTTGTCTTACGCGTTAGGTGTGGGTGTGCTTTTAACATTCTTTTTTTTATAAGCATTTTTGGTGAGTGTGATTTTGTTTTGTTAACTTGGGTGGGTTTGAGTGATGGGTTCGGGCCCATATATTTTTATTCGTTTAAGACTTCAGTTTAGGGCTTAAAAAAAGGACTTCATTTTTGCATTTTAATCATCATCTATTATTTGTCTTTTGCTTTTTTTTTTTTGTGTGTGTGTAGTGTGTTATGTGTGTTTAGTATTTTGGTGAATCTGTCCCATTTTCACAGAAGTTAGTTTCTAAAAAAATACAATTAAAAATAAATAAATAATAAAATCTTCATTTACTTGGGTCTATTTCTAGTTTCCTTTTTTTAGCTCCAAGTCAATTTGTTGTTGTGGTCCTTATTATCTTCGCTTTGAGCTATTGTTATTGTTTTTGTTATCATTTTATTATTATTATTATTATTATTATTATTATTACTTATAAAGAGAATTTTTAATAAGTTGATTAATTTTTATCTCTGAAAATAGAATAAATAAAAATAAAAAATAGTCAAAATTTATAAATAATTACCATTTATAATTTCTCTTATTCAAATTCTTCCTTTCTTTCTATTCATATTTTTTACAACTATTTTAATAAATTAGAATGAAATTTAAGAGAAAAATTAATTGTATTAAATAATATTATTTTATAAAAAAAGTTTAATAAAATAAAATTATTTTATAAAATATTCACAAAAAATAAAAAAAGTAACTGGATTGGCGATCAGGGCGAAGAGTTTGCAAGCGGAAGTTGGAAGATTGAAGTTCATTCAGTCTGAGTCCCTTGTTAATCTCAGAAGAATAAGAATATGCAAGTTGGTTCTATTCATTCACATTTCTTAATTTCCAACTCATTCATTCCTATTAGTTAGGCACCGTCAAATTCATGAATATACATTCTATTCCTAAATGTTACCTTTCATGGCACAACATCCATATAACACAAATGATTCCGACATAATAAAAAAATCAGTCAAAACAGTCAACAAAGCTCATTTAACACTTTATGATCCAAATAACACTTTTAATCATCAGTATATTTTTAATGGGTTGAACGATTGTGGTCCAAATTCCTATTTATTGACTGTTTTAACTGATTTTTTGTTATGTCTCTAACAATACTCCTCAGATTTTTCAACGGCACATGACACCAAAAGCACCCTCGTTTGTTCTTTTTCCGCAAGCTAATACACCAGAAGGGAAGAAAAAATTATTAAAGCACCTTTTTTTAGCAAGCAACTCAACCAAAAACTCAGAAAACACATGGTCCAGTATTTCCATTAGCGTGAAACAAACAGAACCCTTGTGAACCACAATGCTAACTTTAATTTTTTTCAGACAAAACAAGAGAAAAAAAGAAAAAAGAAAACGTGATAGACTGAGCTAATTTTAAGAAACCCCATGAAGGGAACACAAGAATGACTATGTTGAGTGATTGACGTTCATAGAAAAAGCCATAAGAATATTGTTGTTTCTCCCTTTGATTTTGAGGAACGGCAAATTGAGGTTGCCATTTAATGCGTGCATTGAGAAATGTTTTTTTATATAATAAAATTAGCCATCAGCCCATTATTATAATTAATTTTTTAAAATTATTAATACAACTTTAAATATTATATATTAATTGAATATTTTTAAAGTTTAACAGATAATTTTAAAAAATTTAATTATTATCTATGATGATGAGATGGGTCGATTTTGAACGGACGGGTGAGAGTAAAGAATATGACTTAAACAAAGGTTTTCTTTCCGACCAAATAAAAAATAAACGAAGATTTTCATTCGTACAAGGAAAAAAAGAAGGGGGAAAATTAAAGGATTTAATTTTCATCCATATAAATAATTTATACAGTCATTCAATTTGTGTTGCCACATCAGTGATGATAGTATTTTCTCTCTCCTACTAAATTAAAAGTTATACAAATAAATAATGTGTGAAAAAAATCATGTGTTCCACTAACATAAATTATATCATGATCTATATATAAAATTAATAATTTAATCATAATCATTGGATATACAAGAATGTTGAACGAATAAAAAAAATATATCATACATTTTTATTAAAATAATGATCGGTTGACTTTTTTAATATATTGGAAAATCAATATATTTAAATATAAATTATGTTTAGGTACATTAATTTTTTAATATATACCAGAAAAGTTAAAAATGATCATTATTTTGAAATAGAGGTAGTAAAATTATACAATGGTCCACACCCTAAGTTTTAAATAGTAAATGGAAGAGCCATTTGTAGTGTTTAATTACTTACTATATGATACGAGATAGATTATATGAAAAGTAACAGAACAAGGTTTGAGTGATTGAATCATAAATGAAATGAAGATGCATATATAAGTCGAAGTTCAATTGGAGAACATATATATATATATATATATATATATACAATAGTACTACATGTATATCAATATATAGATCCATCAATCATCTATCAATTATATTATGCTATTTTGGGTCCACCATTTTAAATAAAAATAAAAAAACTTACACATATCTCTCAACCGCCATTTGAAATAATATCTGATGGATGCTTGATGGATAAAAATCTGATATACGTCTATCATTTCTATATATATATATATATACATTACTCGCGAGCAAGGGAGACTTGTATAAGTATAATCATGCGCAAGTCAACGAAGAATATGACTGAAGCGTGTATATACATTATTGACCGATCACTAAGTCTAATTATGTGTTCACACATATGAATGATTGTGATACCATTTGTAGGAGCAATCTTATATTATCTCTTGTCCTACTACTTCTAATTAAACACATACTATACACACATATAATTACACAAATAAAATAACAAAACAATTAGCCCTTCTCTACCTCACTTTGTAATTCTAATTGATGTGAGACTTGTTTAGGAAGATCCATTTCAATTAAGTCCAACCATACCACTCAACTATATATCTCTAGCTAATCTCCTAAAAACTTAAATTGGTGTATAGATGGAGTAATATGCATAAATGTTTATACTCTAACCGTAATATATAACTGCAACAACCGGACGTATATGACCCATCAATTATGGATCATCAGGGGAATCAACGGCGGCAATGTATGAAGGTTCATTGGGGGGACCATCGTATGTGATGCATGCACAGGACAGTAGTATAATGTATGTTCTCAACTTTGAATCTATTGATATCCATCATGGTCATATCATTATATATATGTTGACAAGTTTGGGAATTCAATTCAATTCAACGATACATACATACATTATTAAGGGATCGCGAGGAGACATTTTAGGATGGATGGCTGTATCCTGCTTCCAAAGGTTACATACGATGCAACCTCTTGTTACGCGACCTCGCATATTAATATATAGCTATATAATGGTTAAGGTTTTAATTAATACACAAGTAAACGATGGATATGATGGAAGGTTTACATCTATCTTACGCATGCATGGTTCAAGCTAGCGAATGTGTTGGGATGAAATTACACTGATTGCGTTACGTTAACCTGAAAAATACTTGGGTCACAATAAAAAAAACCAGTCAAAACAGTTAATAAGTTATGCACAATATATATAATATAAAATGCACAACGTATATTATATGTAGTGCACAACGTATATAATCTATTGTGCACAACATATATCATATGTTGCAATATCATCTTTCTTTGCAACATGTTATATATGTTGTGCACATCATGTCCTATATGGTGTGCACAACATGTAATATTCGTTGTGCAATTTATGTTATATATGTTGTGCGAAATTTGTTGGCTGTGTTGGCTGATTTTTTGTTGTGCCTCTAGCAATGCTCCGTTAACCTAGACTATGTTTCAGTAAGTTGAAAAATTAAACTTATTTCAGTAATCGCTTATTTATTCAATCGTTTTTTTTATATAATCGCTTATTTAAGGATAAATTTATATTTGAATAACTTAGCTGAAAAGTAACTTTAAGTTAATCTATGATGTTTGAATTGTTAAAAAATTATCCATTTTTAATAGTTAATTACTAAAATGGGTATACAATGATTTATTAGTTATGAAGGAATTTGAAAACTATTAAGATATGTTGGATATTTCCTATTAGACATGGATGAAAAAACTGTTATTTTAAAAAATAAGTTTCAAATACTAGCTTAACTTATTTTGCACCCTAGCAGTTTTTTTTATTTATCAAATTCAACAGCTTAAATTATTATATAATTATATCCAAACATAATAGATTTTTTCTTGGAGATGTTCCCAAACATGCACTTACATACATATGCTTTTTGCTCTATATTTGTTAATTTTAAAAGAAAAACCTATTAAATTTCAAAAAGATTAAACACATGTCAAATAATTTAGACTTTAATTCTGATAGATTTACATCATATATGAATTTTAGTTAGATGGGGCCATGGCCTCCATTTTTTTTTAGAAAATCTCTCTCTATATATATACATATATTCTCTAGTTAGGAATAGTCAAAATTGAAATAAAGATTTATGTGATATTTAGTAACATTTAATTCTGATTAATTATTTATAAATGTTTTCAAATTTACTCCATCCAAATAAAATTCCTTTATTTATCTGTATGATCACTTCACTAAATGGTATGAGAATCAGTCATCATGTATATTTATTAATTAAAAAATTGGGCTTACCAACTCTTATTTTGTTTTTGAATTGTTGAAGTGTGAATATGCATGACTTTGTTGTTTTTTTTTTCAAAGAGAAAAGCATTTTAATTAACACAAGCATATAGAAATGACATGGAAGAAGCAAAAAGTAACTCTCAAACAATTGGTGAGTCTTTGGTTTATAATGCTGAGGTTTTTAAAAAGCGGTTGAGCTATTAATTATTTCTATGAGCACTTTTGATTCTTAAAAATTACGAATAAAAATTCTTTAAATTTTTGAGTTATTAAACACAAAAAAAAAATTATAATTTTTTAAAAAAAATAACAATTGCTAAATAAATTTTACCGAAGTCATGCACAACCATTGTGAAATTTAAAACAGAGAACAGGGAAATAGCAATATGATTTGATTTGTTAGGTCAAGCATGAAGCATATGTGGCAATGGCGTGCGTATAGCCGCAATCACACAGGGGCTTTTGGGAGAGGGTATAGATTAAAAAATATATTTTCAGATATTAATTATTACAGGAATAAAGTTGTCATATTTTAATATGATTTTAGTTAATATTAGTAGGTGGCAATAAAATATTTCTGGTTGTAGGAGTAATAATATGGAGTACTTAACAAAAATACTAAAATATCCCTAAATTATTTTAATTTCCTCCTCAATTTTACATGACTATGCTCATCTATGATAAGAGATATTTTGATAATTTTAACATATATTTCCAAATAATATGTATTATAACAAACAAATATTATTGGATCTCAACAATTAATCCCAGAAATATTCATTACTAAATAAATAAAATTTTCAAAATATTTGGATTTTTATTCCCAAAAATAACATTTCTAAAAATGTCACTCTCCAAAAATATGCTCTTGAACATATAATTTTTAAACATGAAACAAATGTTATATAAAGTTTGAGCTAGCTTTGTTAGGAGTACAAAATTGTACCAATCAAAATAATTAAAAATAAGAGTTTAGACCTAAATCATTTAATTTATTAAAAAATACATAATTAAAAATGTTAGGTAAATCAAAAATATTAAAATAAATTTTTTGACCGAAAAAATTATTGTTATTCAAGATCTAGTAATAAAGTTTTACATAATATTTTCCGTATTCAAATAAAAGAAAATTACAATTTATCAATTTTCTTTTTCTCCATCTCCTTTTCTTGCCCTTTTTCCGTTATCAACACAAGATAAGGAAGGGGCTAGTTTCCGTCCACCTGATGATATCAGTACCGCGGTTAATCATGACGCTATGTCCTACATAAAAGGTAACGTTCAATTCTCCTTTTTCAATTTTGGTAAAGTAACGTTCAATTCCTTTAACTTTTGTCTTTTTTCTTCTCTTGGACCTATGGTTGATTTTTAACATTAATTATCATGTGTATAATAGAAATTGTGTAATATTTGTACAATAATTATATTTACAGTTAAATTATAATATAAATTTATAAATTAATGTAATTCAACAGTATATATAATTGTTTTGTATAATTTTCATGGTACACATAACATTCCTCTAATTTGTAAAATCAATACTCTTATGTGGATTTTGTTCTTAACTGCCATGTAGATAGGTTGAGGACAATGTCTGTGGCCAAGATTCGAGCACATGATAGGGGCTTCCGTAACAAGTCAGTGTTAGGGATTAAGATATGGTTAAACTTTAAAGAGGTAAAAGTATATATGAGTTAATTAGTTCTGGTTGTATGACATTGAGGCAACACTTATATAGACTAGTTTATTAGAGGAAATTCCCATCAAGGAAATAAAGGGACGTCGTTACTATATAGACAATTTTGAAGAGAGTAATGTGAGCAATGAATCCAGAAGTTGGCCCCTGATTATATATTATAAGTGGTAGAGCTTGATCTAGGTCCTGAGTTGAGCTCTCTAGTAAAGTATCTCTTCGTGTATGTGCCAACCTCTAAGATATGATGACCAATACATATTCAAAGCTTGAAACAAGCTAAGGTGATTCAAAAGTATATAAAGCACAAAATCTTGATATACTTCTCAAAATCTACTTGAAATATTGATATTTTTTCTCTCTTTTACTACTTCTGAATATGAGAGGAACATGTTCTAATTCTGCTTACTTAATATCACAAAAAAAAAAACACAAATAAATATACAATTAAATCTTAAAATAAATTAGTTTATTGCAAAAAGACAAATAAAGGAGTCCATTGCTGCATATTGATGAGTTAGTGTTTTGGTGGCATTTATGTATATATAGTGTGACCAATTGAATTTATAAATGTGAATAACGCGGCAACACAGACCACACAATTGTGTTGACTCGTGACTGTGTATGCTATGCAATGCAAGGATGTTTCGAGGAACCAGCGAACTTACATAGAAACAATTTTATTTTTATTCTAGTTTTGGGTTCACACAGAAACAATTAATTAATAGTGAGTGATGAAAGAGAGTACGCAAGATTAATTAATTTCACGTGTTTTAAAATCAAAAGATAATTGATCTGTCTCCCTAGCTCCCCCTATATAAACTCCCACCAACAGATCACCAGCGAAGGAAATAAATAACAACTCACAGCATCAAGACAGAAAGATCCTCGTCACATTAAAGAATAAAAAAATAAATAAAGTAAGGTCCTTGGCACATCATATAATATAATATAATATAATATTTTCTGTGTATCCTCCATCCATGGAGAATATTGGTGAGTACAGCAATTACTGGGAGACCAACATGTTTCTCCAAACCGAAGAGCTTGACAGGTATTTTATTTGTTTATTTAATCATAGAATTCACTAGAATACTATTTCACTTAAATTCAGTGATATGCATATATATGTAGTTTAATTGAATTGAGAGATACATACATATATATGACAGTTGAATTATTTGGTGAATTGAATTGAATTTAACGATGGTGCAGCTGGGCATTGGATGAGGCGTTCTCGGGTGGGTACTACGATTCGAGCTCGCCGGATGGGGCGGCTTCATCGGCGGCGTCAAAGAACATAGTCTCCGAGAGGAATAGGAGGAAGAAGCTCAACGATAAGCTTTTTGCTCTTAGGGCAGTGGTCCCCAACATTAGCAAGGTACCGTACTACTACTACTGTATATCAATCAATGCACACACCCACCGCCACATATTTAATCAATCAATTAATTAATTAAAGGGTTAGCTAGTTAGTTAGTTGTTCCGTACGTATTCTTGATATTGATCTGATGAGAAATTAAGAAATTAAAGAGAATGTGATACATATACTGACATTGTATGTACATATAATCATATATAGCATTATTAATTTATTAATTTGTTGGGGGCGGGGTTATACGTGCAGATGGATAAGGCTTCAATAATAAAGGATGCGATAGAATACATACAGCACTTGCAACAGCAAGAGAAGATAATCGAAGGGGAGATCTTGGAGCTTGAATCTAATAATAATAATAATAATCCACCAATTATTGCTGCTGCTGCTGCGAGTACTAGGTGCTATGATTTGGAACAAGAGCAGCTCCCTGTTTTGCTGAGGTCTAAGAAGAAGAGAACAGAGCATCATCACCACATTCTCATTGATTCTGCAGCTGCTGCCACTTCCAGAAACAACAATAATAATAATAATAATAATAATTCCCACCCAATTGAAGTCATTGAGGTATATATAATCACGTACTACTCGCTTGCTCGCTTAAAATTATATTAATTATTAATGCTGGGGGGATTGCATTGTATGTATTTAAATTTGATTTGATTTGATGTGAATATATGTGTATATGGTGGATGGCAGCTGAGGGTAACATACATGGGGGCGAAGACGTTAGTGGTGAGCCTGACATGCAGCAAAAGGACAGACACAATGGTGAAACTCTGTGAGGTTTTCGAATCTTTAAAGCTAAACATCATCACTGCCACCATCACTTCTTTTCCTGCCACTCTTTGGAAGACAGCTTACATTCAGGTATATATATATATATAATATCTACTCACTATTCTTATATATATACATTCATGAATTATGCATGATACTAGGGGATGGATGGATAGATCATATATATGGGAGCTAGGATGAGAATCACACTTGCATTTGTAACCTCTCATGCTTCTCCTTAACATTTACAACAATTAATCATTAAACTACTATGGCGGATTTAACTTCAACTTCAAATATACATGATATTTCTAACAAAATATACATATGGTACCGAATAACTTTTTTGAGAAACATAATAACTGCTAGAAATTAAAATATGGGGCCTTCGTGGTAGGAAACTGATGGATCACTTTAATAAAAGTGTGGAAAGCAATTCTGGATATGTGTGTATTGTAAAGGAGAAGAGAGGACCCCATGAATATTGTGCTTTAAAGTTTTAACACATATGTGAATATGATTCTGCCTCCTATGTATATATACCTTTTTTAATTATCATAAACTATATATTAATCAGGCCCCATTTCTCAGGGATAAGTTATTCTTTTTAATAAAGTTTTTCTTTGTTATTGGTCAAGGCTTTCTTCTTTTGATGTCCAAGATTTTGTCACATCCTATTGAGGAAATCCGAGTAAATTTTTTAATCATTTTTATCTTCAACAAATTTATAATTAAACTCGAATATTTTTATTTTCAATAAATACACAAATATTCCAACAATTAGTTTGTAAATAAAATATTAAAATTAATAAGTGTCCCTTAATCCCAATCTGCCGATATATATTCCTCCAAGCAGCCTGGACTTTGATACATATTCATGTTTGACGTATAACAGAAATACGTCCAACGTGTGCTATCCATGTTATAGGATATGTGCTATACATATAGCACACATCCTATAACATGGATAGCACACGTTTGATACAAATTGAACGTTTTTCTGTTATACGTCAAACATTATTGTATTCTGTTTTGTCAATACACATATATAATACACTGTATGAATCTATAGTAGTTAGCCTTTCTGCAGAATGTTTAATTTTGCCAAATGTCAGTTACGAATTCCATGTTTGGCCAGTGTGAAAAACGATTCTCGGTCCTCACGAGAACATCCAAACAATCCCATTTCTATGAAATTCCCAACACCGTACACAAAGGTTTCCTCTTATAGCGCCGAAGGGGACAAAATGAAAATTTAGAATATATATAGTACTAGTAATTTTTGTTAGGTATATATGCCACGAGCATAGTATAAGAATAAGAAGAACGGCCAAGAATTTTGTAGGACGTGCTTCTCATTTATTTTGAGTATACAGTACACTAACTAATAAGACTAATATTTTCATTTTTCATATAAATTTAATTTATTTAGGTCTAATTACTATGTAATATTTTACATGAATTTACTGATATTAATTTGAAATGATGAATTTTACAATGGATTCATGTATAATACAAGTATTGTACTGTGACATAAAATTACTTTTACCTTTGTTTTTAAGTATCCTCGCCCCCAGCAAATATGTTTTAAGAGATTAAATTATTTTTAGAAAATAGTTTGAATTGATGAAGACAATTTCAATAATAAGTCACATCAATTATAGTAGTACTAATTTGCAATCTTATTCACCAAAAAGCGAAAGAGAAGTTGTTTTGTTTTGCATTTCGCATGCCTAGTCAACAATTTTGTTTGAATGTACGCATATGCAATAATTGAAGAGTCACTATCATCACTTTATCACTAATTAATTAATTAATTAACTAATCAGGTTGATTAGGAACGAGAATTAATTGAATCCAAGGGTAGATAGCTGGGGTACCGTTTAGAAGTAACAAAAAAGAAAGATAAGGCTCAAAACAAAATTACTAACTAGTTACATTCATGTGTTTTTAATTTCAGGGAGATGAGGAAGAGAAAGATATTTTGCAGATAAAAATAGAGACAGCAATTGCAGCACTTAATGATCCTCATAGCCCAATGAGCGTCTGATGGAATAATTAATTAGGACTTATTAGTAGGTTGTTAGTATTCATTTTTCGGGTTAATGTCTCTCCAATCAATTCCTATTTCCCACTCTTTAGTGTATGTTGAAAGATTCTTCCTTTTTATTTTTTGTAACCTTTGTTTTCCAGGAAATTAATGTTTGCTAGTTTTTTTTTTTTTTTTTATCATTTTGCATCTCTCGTTTATGTATGTGGTAGAGATGAATTATGTTATTACATATATCATCTAATTTGATATCCAATTTCAAACACTCAAATTACAATAATATTATTTGAACATTCATTATGGATATTTTAGATAGAAGTTTGGATCTATATTATATTATATATCATTGAAAAATGTGTTAAGTAAATATCACCATCACATTTAATAATATAAAGGTGATATACATTTCATACATCCAAATGTGGATGTCAAAATAACAATTTTGCTTCAATTATGTCACATACATTAAAGTGGGGTAAATAGAAAGCAAAATCACATCTAAGATATAATGCAAATATCTAAAATAAATGAGACACAACAAAGCTATGTGTTAGTAAAGAAAATGTCTCATTATTCACAATTTGTAAACTCTAGTTTCATTTAACTTTATAAAATTACTATATATTTACCATGACACTCTACTTAAATTACATTTGCTTTTCTCGAAGTATACTTATATTTTGCCTCTTCAACCTAACTCTCAACTTCTCCAAAAGGCTATAACCTAATTTTTTTAATAATTAAATATGTTTGACCATCAATGAGAGAAACATAAGTTACACTTAATACAGAGAAAATAAAAATAAAATTGAAGATAAAAAACAGAGAGGAGTTATCATATGGAGACAAAATTTGTGTTGTTTATTTCTGAGCTATACACATAATCTTAATATAGATAGATATTTATATTACTAATAGATCTTTAAGATAGCGTGTGGTAGCTGTCCCAGGACACAAAAGACAGAGATTGAGAGAGATTAATCATGTTTGATTTATGAGACAGAGACACATATGGACAAAAATTTGTGTCCCTGGACAGAAAAGACACAAAATTTGTGTCCACTCCAGAAGTGAAGGACTGAGAGGGACTAGAATGGACTGGTCATTTTAATGAAATTTTATGACCAGTATACCCTTTATCACTTAACATAATTAAAATTATGTATATCTAATGTCATGTTTACATGTTTTTATATCATGTCCGCTATTATCAAACACAATACAAAAATATTTTGTGTGTCCTGTCCACTGTTATCAAACACCATATAGAGATCACACAATCCACTTGTGTCTCTGTCCATTTGTGTCTCTGTATCTCTGTTTTCAGTGTTTTAGGACAGCTACCAAACGCTACACTTTTAATAGACGTGTGTGTTTCAGAAAGAAACATCATATGTCTTCTTGAAAAAGATAAAATGAGAGTTTTCCTAAAAATTAAATAAAACATAAGTAAAAAAAATATATATATATATACAAAGCACATCACACCATCATTAAATTTACACATTATCCTACAACAAATAGCAAAAGGGAACTTGCCCCTTTTGTTTTTCGGTTTCTGGATCTGAATCGGGGATTAAATTTAAATTTATTTGTACTATTCAAGTTCAAGATCACAAAACCAGCTTCCTTTAGCATATACTGGTACTTGTTTGTTATTTTGGGCCTAGGCCTGCCATGTAATCGCTGTGTAATTTTTCTTGTTTTATTTTCCGTTTTGGGCCTCGGCCCTATCTAGTTACAAAAAAAAATCAGATTATGCAATTACTGTGCTTCGGTCTTAAGGGGCTAGGGTTCGAGCTCGTGTAATCAATCGAATCGTCAACGAGCATAATAAGTAATAACAGAAAAGAACAGAAGCAACTTTTTCAAGATTGTTGTTCCCTAATCCGTGACTCAATTCTTGCTGGTGGCCATGGATTCTCTGCTAGCTAATTACGCTTCTTCCGACGAAGAAGAAGAACGCCAACAACCACCAATTGCAGCTGCTACCTCCAAAACGACGTCGTCTATCAGCACCACCAGCGGCGGCACCTCCTCCTCTTCTTCTTCTTCTTCGCTTTTTCAATCCCTTCCTGAACCCAAGAAATCTCCCGTCAGTTCAATTAACGATGACGACGAAGGTACACCTGCACCGTTTTCTTCCAAATTCGGCGAAGGCGCTTCCATTTTCTCCTCCCTCCCAAAACCTAAATCCCAAACCCAGCCCCAACAACAACAACTACCACAACCACCACCTAAGAAAGTTGTTCAATTCAAGCCTCCTACTATCCCCATCCCTAACCGTACCGATCCCGACGAAGATGATGAGGACGAAGAAGAAGAAGAGGAACGGAAGCGAAGGAGAAAAATGGAGTCTTCGATGCAAGCTCCGTCAGTGAAATCGTTCTTGACCAGCATTCCGGCGCCACGCAACAGCGCTACTCTCGGCGTCCAATCGAGTTCTGGGTCTGGCCGGAGATCAATCATCGATACTGAATCGGCGCCGGAACCTGCTCCGGAACCAGCTCCGCCATCGATTTCTGGTGGTGGTTCTGAGGGCGGTGTTCCGGTTGAACAGAATGCAGGGGGTTATGTGAATTATGAGAACTACGGCGGTTATCAATATGGCAGTGACCATAATGCAGGGACAGGGTATTATGTGGATGGTGGTGGTAGTTATGGCGGTTATGGTTCAGGTTATGATCAAAGTGAGGGTTTTCAGCAAGAGGCTGGGGTTGCTGGCACTGCTGGTTATGGAAATGCTGATGCTGCATACGCAGGTTATAGTGGGTATGGTGATTACGGGCAGTATGCGAATAATTGGGATGATGGGTCTTCGGCAGCAATGGCGGTGCCGGAGCCTCCATCTGGTGGTGGTGAGAGTTCAGTCGTGTTTCCGAAGAAGAGAGGCAGGAATGAGATTCCCTCGGAAATCATTGAGGTGAAGCAAGATGAGTTGATCAAGAACCGGCCGAGAGAGGATCAAGTCAAACTCACTGGGATAGCTTTTGGACCCTCTTATCAGGTACTATTCAATGCTTGTGCTTTCACTGTTTATCATGTTAGATCATCTTGTTTGTTGCTGGTATTATATTTATTGTTGTTTCTGTGAGACTTGGTTGAATCCATTTTCTGATGAACAACTATTGGGCTCAGGTATTCAGTATTCACTTAGTGTATATAGCTAATGTTCTAGTCTTGGTTAGAATTTTGAATAAACATAGTAATGCTCGAAGGTTATGTGAGCCTCCCTCATCAAATTTCGACTCCTCCTGAAAACATGTTCAACCAATGTAAGGTTAAACCGAAGATAAACTTTACCCAACTGCTATAGTTGAAATAGCAATACTCGAAGAAGATTTATGTTTGGTTTTTCCTGATCTAGATTTTCAGCGTCGTAATAAAAGGAGCGGATATTGTTTGCTGGATTATATGTAAACGGCAAACCGCATGAGGCTTACAGCGTTCCTGAATATGAGAGACAAAATTGCTCATTTTCTTGTAGGAACATCACTTACTCTGTTATCATCTTCTATTTGTCTTCAATACGTGATTTATTGAAGGAAGCTGAATGGGTTTATTCAGTATGCACCATTCTTATAGCTATAGGCACATGGAAATAATGGATAATGATAATGGTGATGAAAAAAGAGGGTTAATTTATCTTAGATTTTGTTGCATTGGCTCAGCCAGATTCAAATCTTACTCTAAAACGAAGACCAAAATCATTGATCATATGATTAAGTTGTTCCTGCTGCTCCTTGCTGATTTCATTAATCTAGCAGTGCCAATTGGGATCAGAAACAACCTTGCACTTAGAAGGGAGTTTCATGGCTTCATTAGGATCAATGCCATAGTAAGCCAACAAGCCAGAATCCTTGTAACGGCAGAAGCATTTGAGATCAGCTTTTGCAAGAGCCGCACAGCAAGCAAGGTAGGGTGGATCCACTTGATTTTCACCACTCACACTTGGTAGGCATGATTCCAGCACATTTGCTGGCATGTTGCATATGCTAATGCCTTGCCCATTGGACCCATCAATCAGACCAATCATCACCACCACCAACAACCCCATAATCATCATACCCTTCTTGTATGCCTCCATCTCTTAATTATATATATATTTACTCCTTAATTAATTAGCTTTGATTAGCCTTTTTTTTTTCTCTTCTACTACTAGTGGATTGTGGTGAGGAGAGTACCATAGGCTTATATAGAGAGTGGAAGTGTGATGAGAGTATGTGGAATTGAAGGTTCATTCATATAGAATATTTGTTTATGAGAAATTAAATAATATACACAATGTGTGGCCATACATAGAAAGAGGGGAAGAAAAAAAAAGGTGATGAATGATAAGTCCATAAGATTTAGGTCATTGAGATATAATATACATGAGTGTTTTTTTTATGCTTAAACTAGTGGACAAGTGGTACACCACTCCGGCCTTTTGTCAAACCCGTTAGGGGAGTGACCTCTCAAACATGATTTTTTCATTCTCAAGACTCACACTTGAGACAATTGGACTGTCAATAAAAAGTTTAACTAGTGAGGAGGTCATATCATATGTATGTACGTATGTATTTCTCTCTATTTATTATATCTTATTAAATTAAATTTATGCTTATTCTTTAATTTTTAATTAAATCATTAGTATTCACAGATTACTTGAACCTAACACTTAGTCAATTGAGAAGAACATTTGTTGTTGTTCAAAGACTATAGTCTTTAACTTTATATTCCATGAAAAAAATATACTATATAATATTTTAAATTATATAAACTTAAATTTATATTTTTAAAAAATGAGTAATTTTTAATTGCAAACTGTATAGTCTTTATTTTTAAAATGTATCTAAAAAATTAGTAAAATCTCATATTTTAAAGTATATAGTCTTCAATTTTTACTTTATGTAAAAGATTTGCAAATGTTAATATTTCAAAGACTATAGTTTTTAAGTATTTTAAATAACATAGCCTTAAATTTTAAATTTTCTAAAAAATGAGAAATCTCTAATTACAAACTGTATAATCTTTATTTTTAGAATTTATCTATAAAAATAGTAAAATTTCACATTTTAAAGTATATAATCTTCAATTTCTGCTTTATGTTAAAAATTCTTGAAATTTAATATTTCAAAAGTCTATAGTCTTTAGTTTTATACTCCATGTAAAAGTACAATATAATGTTTTAAATTATATAGCCTTAATTCTTATATTTTATAAAAAATGAGTGATAATGTTTTAAATTATATAGCCTTAAATCTTATATATAAAAAATGAGTGATCTTTATTTTCAAAGTGTATACTCCTCATTTTTAAAATGTATCTAAAAAAATATTGAAATCTCACATTTTAAAGTATATAGCCTTCAATTTCTACTTTATGTAAAAAAATCCTTAAATGTTAATATTTCAAATGTTATAAGTCTTTAACTTTATACTCCATGAAAAAGTTATATTATATAATATTTTAAATTATATTGCATTAAATTTTATATTTTCTAAAAAATGAGTATTCTCTAATTTTCAAGTGCATACTCTTTATTTTTATAATGTATTTAAAAAAAATAGTGAAATCTCACATTTTAAAGTAATAGTATTCAATTTATACTTTATGTAAAAAATATTTAAAATTTAATGTTTCAAAGACTATAGCCTTTAGCTTTATACTCCATAAAAAAGTTATACAATATAATATTTTAAATTATATAACCTTAAATCTTATGTTTTCTAAAAAAAAGAATAATCTCTAATTTCAAAGTATATAGTCTTTATTTTTATAATGTATCTAAAAAATAGTGAAATCTCTCATTTAAAAGTATATAACTTTTGATTTCTAATTTGTGTATAAAATCTTCAAAATTTAATATTTCAAAGACTATAGTCTTTAGTTTTATACTCCATGAAAAAATTATATTATATAATATTTTAAACTTTACAGCCTTAAATATTATATTTTCTAAAAAATGAGTAATCTCTAATTGTGATGTGTATAGTCTTTATTTTTATAATGTATCTAAAAAAATTGTGAAATCTCTCATTTTAAAATATATAGCCCTCAATTTCTACTTTATATAAAAAATCCTTAAAATTTAATATTTCAAAGACTATATATATAGCCTTTGGCTTTATACTCCATGAAAAAGTTATACTATATAATATTTTAAATCATATAGCCTTAAAATTTATATTTTCTAAAAGATGAATAATCTCTATTTGCAAAGTGTATAGTCTTTATTTTTTAATGTGTCTAGAAAATATTGTAATCTCATATTTTAAAGTATATAGTCTTTAATTTCTACTTTATGTAAAAATTTCTTAAAATTTAATATTTTAAAGACTATAGTCTTCAACTTTTTACTCCATGAAAAAGTTGTACTATATAATATTTTAAATTATATAGTCTTTAATTTTATAATTTCTTAAAAATGATTATTATTCTCTAAAATATATAGTTTTTATTTTTATTATGTATCTAAAAAAAATAGTGAAATATCATATTTTAAAGTATATAACATTCAATTTCTACTTTATGTAGAAAATCTTTAAAATTTAATATTTCAAAGAATATAGTCTTTAGCTTTATATTCCATTGAAAAGTTGTACTATATAAAATTTTAAATTAAATAGCCTTAAATCTTATATTTTCTAAAAAATGATTAATCTCTAATTGTAAAGTGTATAGTCTTTATATTTATAATATATCTAAAAAAATACTGTTAAAGTATAGCTTCAATTTTCACTCTACGTAAAATCCTCAAAATTTTATATTTTAAAGATTATAGTCTTTATCTTTATATTATTTGAAAAAGTTATACCAAATAATATTTTAATTATATAGTATAACTTTTTGTTGCATTGGCTCAACCTGATTCAAATCTTACTCTACACTAGCAGGAAATTTTAGTTAAATTTAATTTAGTGTGCATTTACTAGAAATTGTATGTGCCTTGTAATGTTTCTTTCTACTACTGCCTGAAAGTATGTTTGCGTTAGTATTTCGTATTTATTAGTATTTTTTTTTCTTTCTTGTAGCCTGTTTCGACGAAGGGTAAGCCTTCAAAGCTGCATAAGAGGAAGCATCAAATTGGTTCATTGTACTTTGACATGAAACAAAATGAAATGAAACTTGCTGAACGGCGTGCTAAGGGCATGCTTACAAAATCCGAAACACAAGCAAAATATGGATGGTGATTTGACAATGCTTTTCTTATAGTTTTATCAACTTCCATCAAAACATGAATGACAAAATGGAAGGCTTCATATGTTGCTTCGCCCCTTGAGTTTCGCTGTTATGTCAAACGATGTGTAGTTTGCTACGTTTTTCAGTGCAAATATTGTAATTTTACCGTATTCTGACTGGTAATTCAAACAGTCAGTTTTGTCTTTGTGATAGAATGAAATCTCTGTTCATCCTTTTCGCATTTTGACCGGGTAGTTCACGAACAAGTAAGTGTTGATATGGCAATCGGTTTGCTTTTACGAAGAAATAATTGTAATTTGTAAACATTAATCAGTTATCTTGTCATCGAAGTAGTTGCAACCAATGTGAATCATCGAGCTATTCTCTGTAAAGTGATTGTCTCTGTCGCCCATTGTTTGAGAAAAAAGATGGTTAATGCTAGAAGCTAGAAGCTGCAGAGCTAGCTACACTAACTCATGCTGTGATCAAATCAGTTGCACCTTCTTTTCAAGTCCATAACGGCATAACACACTTACGTGGTTTAAATTGAAGGCATGATGAATTTCTAGAATATCAGAATAAAGGGACACAAAGGTATATATCACTTGTATTATTTAACTACAATCATGCATACAGATTTTGTAACAATCCACAGTCCACAGAATTAGCAATTAAGAAGAAAGTCTGATCAAAATGTTGAGCCATTGAACCCAAAGAATGAGCGCTGCAGCGGAAAAAACAAATAAAATGATCAGATATAGAATGCAAGTCCTGGACATATATTACAAAAAGATGTAACTATGGCATTTTATTTATCTCAGGAAAAAGCAGCTGTTTGAACAGAGTATTGTTTACTGACTATCACAAAATTCTAAGAATTGAAAGACGAAAATCATGTTGCAGAGCACCCCTTTACAGAGGGTAAATAAGGGGCCACATGAACAAGTAAGCAAAAATATGTTCTTAAATACATCGTAGTGCTGAACAACATTTGGAAATCAATCTCTACTTTATATTACTAGCATTATAAGAAGGAAAAGATGGCATCATCATAACTGAATGGATCAATGGATGTAAGATGGCGCTAACTTCAAAGAACTAAACACATATTATGGGCAGAGGAGTTAGAATGCACAAAATGATGACTTGATTTTGCAATATTTAGGAATCAAAACAGAACAAAGAGGGAATCAACCTGAACATCGTAAAACTTGATGTAGAAACGGGAGCTATCAATGAAAAGCTTAGTTTGAAGGATCTCAGCAATTGTGGAACTGAGTTTCCCATTAACACTTTGATCGAGGCCACCAATCGAGATGAGTTCTCCATAAGCAGCAGGCTCTTCAGTGCCACCAAATGCAATAGGCACTCCTCCATTCAACAAAATCATCACATACTGTAAAAAGAATAAACAAAAACTAAAAAGATTCAACAGTAGCTCATCGAATTAGGGTGAACAGTTTAGTGGGTTAGAGAAATTGATGATAGTGAGAGAGTAATTTCATCAAACAGGAGTTGGTCAATGCACAAAGACAAGGAAAGAAAACAATTTGAAAGGAAAGAAGGGGAAGGGAGGAGGTGGGCTTAACGGATTCGGGTTTTCCGATGATTTTAGCAACGGCTTTGGTGGCGTCCCTGAGAATGTCGGAAGCAACAACAGCGTCCACCGGCACGTTTGTGAACAGGTTCAACGTCGGCATTGCTCCTTCAGAGTGGGTGGGTGGGAGAGCCTGTTTGAGTCCAAGATTAAGAGTGAGGATAAGCTCTCTCTCTCTTTACTCTTCCCAAACACCAATGTGTGTCTCTTATCTCTCTCGCATGTTTGTCTCATCCAACTTCCCCAACATGTAGTCGTATTTTCTTTTTATTGTACTAGCTATTTTCTAGACCTAGTTCAACAACTAATTCGTCGTGGTATGGAGTTCTATTGAAGGATTTAATCGTTAGTCAACGAGTTGCTACAAATATAAGACGGAATTTAAAAGGAAGTATAAAATAAAGATTATAAGCTTTAAAATATTTAATCACATGATTTTTATATATATATAGTAGAATTTGAATGCTATATATATTAAATTGTGAGATTTTAGAATTTTTTGTTGTAATATTAAATAGAGACTATTGTCTTTGAAATATTGAATCACATGAAATTTTTATATATAGTAGAAATTGAGTGCTATATACTTCAAAATATAAGATATCACAATTTTTTTTGTTGCATTATAAAATAAAGGCTATAGCATTTAGAATAGTGAATCTCATGATTTTTTCACATATAGTAGAAACTGAAGAATATATACTCTAAAATGTGAGATTTCACAATTTTTTTTGGTTGCATTATAAAATAAAGGCTATAGCCTTTAAAATACAAAATCACGTGAATTTGTCACATATTGTAGAAATTGAAGACTATTCTAGAAAAATAGAGAAATCTTACATTTTAAAACCTATAGCCTTCAATTTGTAGTATATGTAAAAAAATCATGTAATTTCATAATTTAAAGTATGTAGTCTTTGTTTTATAGTGTTTCTAGAAAAATTAGAGAAATATATAGCCTTCAATTTGTAGTATATGTAAAAAATCATGAAATTATATAATTTGAAGCCTATTGTCTTTGTTTTATAGTGTTTCTAGAAAAATTAGATAAATCTCATATTTTAAAGCCTATAGCCTTCAATTTTTTGTATATGTAAAAAAATCATGCAATTTCATAATTTAAAGTCTATAGTCTTTGTTTTATAGTATTTCTAGAAAAATTAGAGAAATTTCACATTTTAAACCCTATAGTCTTCAATTTGTAGTATATGTAAAAAAATTAAGTAACTTAATAATATAAAGTCTATAGTATATTTGTTTTATAGTATTTCTAGAAAAATAGAGAAATCAAACATTTTAAAGTATATATCCTTTAATTTCTACTATATGTAAAAAAAATCATGAAATTACATAATTTGAGGGCTAAAAGTCTTTGTTTTATAGTGTTTCCAGAAAAGTTAGAGAAATTTCACATTTTAAAGCCTATAGCTTTCAATTTGTTGTTTATGTAGAAAAATAATGTAATTTTTTAATTTAAAGTCTATAGTATTTGTTTTATAGAAATTATAGGAAAATTAGAGAAATCTCACATTTTAAAGCCTATAGCCTTCAATTTGTAGTATATCTAAAAAAATCATATAATTTCATAATTTAAAGTCAATAGTCTTTGTTTTATAGTGTTTCTAAAGAAATTAAAGAAATCTCACATTTTAAAGCCTATAGCCTTCAATTTGTAGTAAATGTAAAAAAATTATGACATTATATAATTTGAAACCTATTGTCTTTGTTTTATAGTGTTTCTAGGAAAAACGAGAAATCTCACATTTTATAGTATATAGTCTTCAATTTCTACTATATGTAAAAAAATCATGTAATTTCATAATATAAAGTCTATAGTCTTTGTTTTAAAATGTTTCTAGAAAAATAGAGAAATCTTACATTTTAAAGACTATAGCCTTCAATTTTAACTATATGTTAAAAAATCATATGATTTTATAATTTAAAATCTATAGTCTTTGTTTCTTAGTGTCTCTAGAAAAATTAGAAAATTCTCACATTTTAAAGTCTATAGCCTTCAATTTCTACTATTTGTAAAAAAAATAATGAAATTACATAATTTGAAGCCTATACTTTTTGTTTTATAGTTTTCTAGAAAAATAGAAAAATCTCACATTTTAAAGCCTATAGCCCTCAATTTGTTGTATATGTAAAAAAAATCATGTCATCTCATAATTTAAAGTCTATAGTTTTTGTTTTATAGTGTTTCTAGAGAAATTAGAAAAATCTCACATTTTAAAGCCTATAGCCTTCAATTTGTAGTATATGTAAATAAAATTATGAAATTATATGATTTAAAGCCTATTGTCTTTGTTTTATAGTGTTTCTAGAAAAATTAGATAAATCTCATATTTTAAAGCCTATAACCTTCAATTTTTTGTATATGTGAAAAAATCATGTAATTTCATAACTTAAAGTATATAGTCTTTGTTTTATAGTGTTTCTAGAAAAATTAGAGAAATCTCATATTTTAAAGCATATAATCTTCAATTTGTTGTATATGTAAAAAAAATCAAGTAACTTCATAATATAAAGTCTATAGTATTTGATTTATAGTGTTTCTAGAAAATAGAGAAATCTAACATTTTAAAGTATATATCCTTCAATTTCTACTATATGTAAAAAAATCAGGAAATTACATAATTTGAAGATTTCTTTTATAGTGTTTCTAGAAAAGTTATAGAAATCTCATATTTTAAAGCATATAGTCTTCAATTTTTTGCATATGTAAAAGAATCATGTAATTTCATAATTTAAAGTCTATAGTCTTTGTTTTATAGTGTTTCTAGAAAAATTAGAGAAGTGTCACATTTTAAAGTTTATAGTCTCAATTTGTGGTGCATGTAAAAAAATCATATAATTTCATTTTATAAAGTTTATAGTCTTTATTTTATAGTGTTTCTAGAAAAATAGAGAAATCTAACATTTTAAAGTATATAGCCTTCAATTTCTACTATATGTAAAATAATCATGAAATCTAACATTTTAAAGTATATAGTCTTTGTTTTATAGTGTTTCTCTAAAAATTAGAGAAATTTCATATTTTAAAGCCTATAGCCTTTAATTTGTTGTACATGTAAAAAAATCAAGTAATTTCATCATTTAAAGTCTATAGTCTTTGTTTTATAGTGTTGCTAGAAAAATTAGAGAAATTTCACATTTTAAAGCCAATAGCCTTCAATTTGTAGTATGTGTAAAAAAATCATGTAATTTTATCATTTAAAATCAATAGTCTTTGTTTTATAGAGTTTCTAGAAAAATTAGAGAAATCTCACATTTTAAAGCCAATAGCCTTCAATTTGTAGTATATGTAAAAAAATCATGTTATTTGATAATTTAAAGTCTATAGTCTTTGTTTTCTAATGTTTCTAGAAAAATAGAGAAATCTCAAATTTTAAAGCCTATAGCCTTCAATTTGTAGTATATGTCAAAAAAATCATGTAATTTCATAATTTAAAGTCTATAGTCTTAGTTTTATATTGTTTCTAGAGAAATTGGAGAAATCTCACATTTTAAAGCCTGAAGTCTTCAATTTGTAGTATATGTAAATAAAATCATGAAATTATATGATTTAAAGCCTATTGTCTTTGTTTTATAGTGTTTCTAGAAAAATTAGATAAATCTTCATTTTTAAAGCCTATAGCCTTCAATTTTTTGTTTATGTGAAAAAATTATGTAATTTCATAATTTAAAATCTATAGTCTTTGTTTTATAGTGTTTCTAGAAAAATTAAAGAAATCTCATATTTTAAAGCCTATAGTTTCAATTTGTTGTATATGTAAAAAAATCAAGTAACTTCATAATATAAAGTCTATATTATTTGTTTTATAGTGTTTCTAGAAAAATAGAGAAATCTAACATTTTAAAGTATATATCCTTAAATATCTACTATAACTAAAAAATTCAGGAAATTACATAATTTGAAGTTTATAGTCTTTGTTTTTTAGTGTTTCTAGAAAAGTTAGAGAAATTTTACATTTTAAAGCCTATAGCTTTCAATTTGTTGTTTAGGTAGAAAAATCATGTAATTTTTTAATTTAAAGTCTATAGTATTTGTTTTATAGAATTTATAGAAAAATTAAAGAAATCTCACATTTTAAAGTCTATAATCTTCAATTTGTAGTATATGTAGAAAAATTATGTAATTTCATAATTTTAAGTCAATAGTCTTTGTTTTATAGTGTTTCTAGAGAAATTAGAGAAATCTCATATTTTAAAGCATATAGCCTTCAATTTATAGTATATGTAAAAAAATCATGAAATTTCATAATTTGAAGCCTATTGTCTTTGTTTTATAGTGTTTCTAGAAAAACTAGAGAAATCTCACATTTTAAAGCCAATAGTCTTCAATTTGTAATATATGTTAAAAAATCATGTAATTTCATCATTTAAAGTCTATAGTATTTGTTTTATAGTGTTTCTAGAAAAATTAGATAAATGTCATATTTTAAAGCCTATAGACTTCAATTTTTTGTATATGTGAAAGAATCATGTAATTTCATAATTTAAAGTCTATAGTTTTTGTTTTATAGTGTTTCTAGAAAAATTAGAGAAATCTCACATTTTAAAGCCAATAGCCTTCAATTTGTAGTATATGTAAAAAAAATCATGTAATTTCATCATTTAAAATCTATAGTATTTATTTTATAGTGTTCCTAGAAAAATTA
The DNA here is from genome assembly GCA_013621005.1 of Aeschynomene evenia. Lineage (NCBI taxonomy): Eukaryota > Viridiplantae > Streptophyta > Magnoliopsida > Fabales > Fabaceae > Aeschynomene > Aeschynomene evenia. The sequence goes on along the minus strand of CM024263.1, from coordinate 29,389,940 downwards.
GAGAAATCTCACATTTGAAAGTCAATAGCTTTTGTTTGTTTATATAGAAAAATCATGTAATTTTAAAGTGTTTCTAGAGAAATTAGAGAAATCTCAAATTTTAAAGCTTATAGCCTTAAATTTGTAGTATATGTAAGTAAAATCATGAAATTATATGATTTAAAGCCTATTGTCTTTGTTTTATTGTGTTTCTAGAAAAATTAGATAAATCTTATATTTTAAAGCCTATAGCCTTCATTTTTTTGTATATGTGAAAAAATCATGTAATTTCATAATTTAAAGTCTATAGTATTTGTTTTATAGTGTTTCTAGAAAAATTAGAGAAATCACATATTTTAAAGCTTATAGTCTTCAATTTGTAGTATATGTAAAAAAATCAAATAACTTATAATATAAAGTCTATACTATTTGTTTTATAGTGTTTTTAGATAAATAGAGAAATCTAACATTTTAAAGTATATATCCTTCAATTTCTACTATATGTAAAAAAATCAGGAAATTACATAATTTGAAGGTTATATAGTCTTTGTTTTATAGTGTTTCTAGAAAAGTTAGAGAAATTTAATATTTTAAAGTCTATAGCTTTCAATTTGTTGTTTATGTAGAAAAATCATGTAATTTTTTAATTTAAAGTCTATAGTATTTTTTTTATAGAGTTTATAGAAAAATTAGACAAATCTCACATTTTAAAGTCTATAGTCTTCAATTTGTAGTATGTGTAGAAAAATCATGTAATTTCATAATTTAAAGTCTATAGTCTTTGTTTTATAGTGTTTCTAGAGAAATTAGAGAAATCTCACATTTTAAAGCCTATAGCCTTTAATTTGTTGTAAATGTAAAAAAATCAAGTAATTTCATCATTTAAAGTCTATAGTCTTTGCTTTATAGTGTTTCTAGAAAAATTAGAGAAATCTCACATTTTAAAATCAATAGCCTTCAATTTGTAAGTATATGTAAAAAAATTATGTAATTTCATCATTTAAAATCTATAGTCTTTGTTTTATAGTGTTTCTAGAAAAATTAGAGAAATCTCACATTTTAAAGCCAATAGCCTTCAATTTGTAGTATATTTAAAAAAATCATGTAATTTGATAATTTAAAGTCTATAGTCTTTATTTTCTAATATTTTTAGAAAAATAGAGAAATATCACATTTTAAAGCCTATAGCCCTCAATTTGTAGTATATGTAAAAAAAATCATGTAATTTCATAATTTAAAGTCTATAGTCTTTGTTTGATAATGTTTCTAGAGAAATTAGATAAATCTCACATTTTAAAGCCTATAGCCTTCAATTTGTAGTATATGTAAATAAAATCATGAAATTATATGATTTAAAGCCTATTGTCTTTTTTTTATAGTGTTTCTAGAAAAATTAGATAAATCTCATATTTTAAAGCCTATAGCCTTCAATTTTTTTGTATATGTGAAAAAATCATGTAATTTCATAATTTAAAGTCTATATTCTTTGTTTTATAGTATTTCTAGAAAAATTAGAGAAATCTCATATTTTAAAACCTATAGTCTTCAGTTTGTAGTATATGTAAAAAAAATCATATAATTTCGTAATATAAAGTCTATAGTCTTTATTTTATAGTGTTTCAAGAAAAATTGAGAAATCTAACATTTTAAAGTATATAGTCTTCAATTTCTACTATATGTAAAAAAATCATGAAATCATGAAATCTAACATTTTAAAGTATATAGTCTTTGTTTTATAGTGTTTTTAGAAAAATTAGAGAAATTTCATATTTTAAAGCCTATATAGCCTTTAATTTGTTGTAAATGTAAAAAAATCAAGTAATTTTATCATTTAAAGTATAGTCTTTTTTATAGTATTTCTAGAAAAATTAGAGAAATCTCACATTTTAAAGTCAATAGCCTTCAATTTGTAGTATATGTAAAAAAATCATGTTTGATAATTTAAAGTCTATAGTCTTTGTTTTCTAATGTTTCTAGAAAAATTAGAAAAATTTCACATTTTAAAGTCTATAGCTTTCAATTTCTACTATATGTAAAAAATCATTTAATTTCATAATTTAAAGTCTTTTTTTAGTCTTTGTTTTCTAGTGTTTCTAAAAAAACGGAGAAATCCCACATTTTAAAACATATAGCCTTCAATATCTAGTTTATATTAAAAAATTATATAATTTCATAATTTAAAGCTTATAGTATTTGTTTTATAGTGTTTCTAGAAAAATAGAGAAATATCACATTATAAAGTCTATAGTCTTCAATTTGTAGTATATGTAAAAAAAAATCATTTAATTTGATAATTTAAAGTCTATAGTCTTTGTTTTCTAGTATTTCTATAAAAATTCGAAAAATCTCACATTTTAAAGTCTATAGCTTTTAATGTATTGAACCACATGAATTTTTTACATATAGTATAAATTGAAGACTATATACTTTAAAATGTGAGAGTTTTAAATTTTTTTGGTTATATCATTAAGTAAAGACTATAGATTTTAAAGTAGTCAATTACATGAATTTTTCACATATAGTAAAAATTGAAGGTTATATACTTTAAAATGTGAGATGTCACTATTTTTTTGTTGTATTATAAAGTAAAGGCTATAGTCTTTAAAATGTTGAATGGTGTGATTTTTCTTTTATAGCAGAAATTGAAGGCTATAACCTTTAAAATGTGAGATTTCACATTTTTTTGGTTATATTATAAAATAAAGACTATAGGCCGTAAAATAGTGAATTACATGAATTTTTAACATATAGTAGAAATTAAAGGCTATATACTTTAAAATATGAGATTTCACTATTTTTTGTTGTATTATTAATGAAAGACAATAGGCTTTAAAATAGTCAATTATATGAATTTTTCACATATAGTAGAAATTCAAGGCTATATACTTTAAAATGTGAGATTTTACATTTTTTTCGTTGCATTTAGTGAGATTTCACAATTTTTTTGGTTGCATTATAAAAGAAAGGCTATAGTCTTTAAAATATAGAATAACATTATTTTTTTCCATATCGTAGAAATTGAAGGTTGTAACCTTTAAAATGTGAGAATCACAATTTTTATGGTTATATTATAAAATAAAGAGTTAAAGACTATATGCTTTAAAATAGTCAATTACATGAATTTTTTACATATAGCAGAAATTGAAGGCTACGTACTTTAAATTATGAGATTATACTAATTTTTCAGTTATATTATAAAATAAAGATTATAGACTTTAAAATAGTGAATTACATTATTGTAAACTACAGAATCCTTATAAGAATAATTAAAATTTTAAAATTATTCAGAAGCATTAAATTGTTTTAATCATACCAAGTCTTATTAGATAAAGGTTTTGATTGATATTTAACTAATGTTTATTCTTACTCTTTTGGGTCATAAAGATGCCATCGCTGAATCTTCACGTTAAAGGCCCAAGTTTGAAGAGTCATCGGATTTTTCATTTTTTTACCAATATTTGATTTGTTATTTGTCATTCCATTTACCAACCTCAGAGCTGGCTTCATTATCCAATTGAAAACATATATCTATGATTTTATTAGGCAGTGTTTGTTTAGTGATACAGGACACAAATACAGATACACATACAGGATTTGAAGTGTTTGTTTACTGAGACAGATACAAAAAGTGGTGTATCTGTACAAAAAAAATATGTATTTTCTGTCTCTTTGAAAAATAGATACACAAAATACAGATACAGATACACAAACTTAAATAAAAATATTGTCTAAATATACCCCTTCAATTTATCAAAATTTACAACTTCTGTCCCTGCCATTTCATCTTCCTTTCCCTCTCATCTTCTCTGTCGTAGCAACCACCGCAAAAGCCACCACCAGTCCACCACCACCACCACCGACACCATCACTACCACCACCACCAACACCACCACTACCACCACCACCAACACCAACACCACCAAAACCACCAACACCAACACCAACACTACCACCACCACCACCACCACCACCACCAACATCAACACCAACACCACCACCATCACCACCTTCCTTTGCCTCTGGTCCCGCGCTTTGCCGCTGCAACCACCCCCTTCCATGGCTGAGAACCAGTGAGACATTGAAGAAGAAGATGAACCATATGCCAGAGAGACGTTGACGGCGGTGGCAGTTACGGTGGAGGACGGCAGCTAGGTTGGCCATGATGTGATAATGAGAGAGAAAGGAATGGGAGGTGAGAGAGAAATGAAGGGTCGAGAAGAAAAGGGGAGTGAGAGAGAAGGGAAAGATTTTTATTTTATTATTATATTATTAGGGGTATATTTGACATTTCATTTAATATATTATATTGTATATTATTATCAAACACAATACACAATATACAATACACAAAATATCTTGTCTTGTACATAAAAAACAAACACAATACATAAATTTTTCTGTATTTGTATTTTTTATTTCTGTATTTGTATTTTTTATATCTGTATTTGTGTATTACAAAACAAACACTGCCTTAGTTTAGCACTATAGCAGTAATGGTAAGAGATTAATCACAGAAGCTAGAGATTAGATTTTATTTGTTACATTGCATTTGATGAGGCTATAGATTGCTCATAGGAAGGATATTTGTTTGAGTGGGTGTGATTCATTTTCTGCCAGTGATTCTTCAATAAAAGCTCTATGGGGCAAGTAATAGTAATGATAAATTAATGCTCATATACACTACAAAATAACAATCTATGAAATTGACTAATACTGCATTACATTTTGTATGGAACTACTCAACTCTCAGCCACATCAAAAATCACCCTATAACATGTTATCCGATGATAGAAAAACGTGTTTTGGTGGCTTCATAGTTCATAACATTATAGCATGCATTAATGCTCCCCAATCGTATCCAATTAGAGCAAACTAGCTCTAGACAGAGTCCTCGTGAACCCAGAGAGACTATTCTAAAGTCTGAAAGAACTGTAGCCTCCAAGACCAGAAGATCCATATCCAGTGTATGGTTGTGAGGACAATGAAGATGAGGAGTATGATGAACTTCCCAGTTGAGAGTAAGAAGACCTCAGACCTGTATCTAACCTGCTGTCTTTGTGATTACTTATAACCTCCTGTTACACAGAGCAAATATTTCTATCAGCAAAAGCAGACTCATGTTTTCGGCATGAATAAGCAATATATGTATGAAAGACAAGAAATGAATCACAATCATAATCACAACCAATGTTTGTTCCCTAACTGATTAGTAAAATTATACTTAGCAGGGAGTAGGGAAATGATGAGATTCTGGCTGTTGACATGAAAGCACAAATTCTAAACCTACTAAACATAACACCCAAGTTCCTACCTGGATTAATTGTTGTGCCAATTGAACCTGGGATGAGGTGCCTTTTATTTCCACAATGATTTCATCAGGCACCCTGCTCTCCTGCACAGTCAATATGGCTCCACTAGTACGGCGAATGTAATCGATATTGGTCCCTTGTATACCAATGATGTCCTCTGCATAGGACAGTGGTATTTGCATTGTTTGTATAACCTGATAAGTGCAAACAATAAAGAAGAAGGGTGAGAGTAATCATGACTATGAACCCAAAAAAGGGGGAAGAAGACTGAGTGTGAGCAAATATGTTAGAAATGCACAGGGAATGTATAAATGCCATACTTTATAACATATAAAACACGGTATATTTAAATAACATAACAGGAAACCAAACATATTATTATTAGCAATTTTTCCAACGGGAGTTTCCATATCGCATAGTGCGCAAACAAAATATGGACACTTATAATTGCTAACCGTAGTAACAATGGGAGGAGCACCGCCACGACTGAGAGCTGATGAATTCAGAGCTGAAGAACGAAGACCAGAAAGTGAAGAATCTTGCCCATATAGTGACACTGAGGAGGAGGCGAGTAATGAATCCAGTTGACTTTCACGATCAGCAAAGAGAGAGTCTCTTTTTGTTGGAAGAAGAACATCAGCAACAATGCTAGGTTGTGGTGCACTATGCAGTGATGGCTTGTCAGACCAGGTATCTGCCTGACGGTCTTGGGTGAGTGTTGCGTTGTACTTGAACAAAATAAAAGATTGCATTGCATATCTTAGTGCAAGATACAACTACTAATATCAGGACAAACACAGCTATCACATAAAACAAAAGAGCAGTCCAACATAAAGAATATTCACTGGTATCAACTTTCAAGCCTAATTTAGAATTTAGTAAATATCAAACTTACAGCTTTCTCAAACAGAGGAAGAACACTTTGATCAACCAAAAACTTCCGAAGGTGCACAACTACTGCTTCTAAAGCCTTAAGCACCTTCAATGCTTCTCCTTGAATTTCTACAATCCTCTCATCGGCAGCAGCATAAAATGGCACCTCATCTATAACAAAAATGATATGGCATCAAAATTACTTCCATCACTGAACAACAAGTACAAATAAAAAAGCTATTCTCATTAGGTTCATAAAAATGAGGACAGAAATTTTAACATAAAGTCAAATAGGATTTTGCAAGAAAAATAGGCTAAAAATACAGCATTGGGTAGCACAAATGTTATTGAACGTACAATCCAACACATTTCAATAACATTAGCTAATATGAAAAAGAATACACAAAATCACTAGTTGCCATTTAGAAATAGAGCGAAAACCATAGATGCATTATAACAACGGCAGGAAGCATACCTCCTGACAATACTCTAACTGAAGCACCAGTATTTTCCTGTATTGATTTGATTAATGAGCCCTGCTTTCCAATCAAATTGATGGCCTGTGTTGATGCCACCAATAAACGGACAGAACAAACTGTAACCATGGAAGCTCCTTTCTCACTGTCTGTTTCAGGTATCCCCGAGACACGTTTAAAAACCCTTAAAACAGCATCCATTGCAGGAGAAAATGGTGCCTCTGGTTCTTCCTTCCCCGATATAAGCACCTACACCCACGTTCACAATTAACAAGAAACAGATGCAAAATCATAAAAAATATCCTCATCTACATACACTTTTTCTTTTTAAGAAGCCAGTAACGTGAATACAAGAATTAGTTGAACAGTATATAAAGCAACTAAACCAACGAGTTAACTTCCATTCACTTTGGCAATTTCCCACATACATTGAAAGTTGCAAGCTATACATCATATCGAATCTCAATCATTGCATATGATATACTATCACTAACCGTGCGGGGTCCTTGCTCACAATTCAAACAAACTTAGAATCAAAGGGAACAAACTGATAGTATACTATGAGTCAATGAGATGAGAAAACTTGTAAACCCTACAGAGAACCTACTTCCAAAATAATGCCTATATAATAGGCAACCTTGAATGAAAACTAATCCTATGTATACTATTTCAATACCTAAAAAAAGGAGGGGACAGAACAAAAATGAAGTTATAATAAAATTGAAGTTGAAAACGAAGGCAAAGAACGGAACCAAATTACAACATCAGTGATAACAGACATACTTATTAATAACGAATAAGAGAGAGCAACGATTCCCTGCACTTGTAACCTCCCACAAGTCAAAAGTACCCATAAATAAAACTATAATTTATAAGTAATGTAAATCGAATCCTAATTGAAGTTACATTCAACCTTGAAAAAAATAACACAGATAAAGGAACAATTAAAGTACGATTTTCATTTTATGAATCGTTTTTCAACTGGCTCATTCCATAAATAGAAAATCTCAGAAAGAACAAAGACAAGAAAAGAAATAAAGGAAACCCTAGAAAAAATAGATACGTATGTGGATAGATATGTATGTAGAGACTCACAATTCGATCGGTAGTGCCGACGGCGCCGTCGAGGACGCGAATGCGAGCTCGTGTCTCTTCACACATCTTCTTGACGAGCTCGCCCTTCCGTCCAATGATGCTCCCTACCTTCAGCACCGGCACGATGAGCCGGAACACGCACTGGCCAGGCCATCCGGGCCACCGCTTCTCCGGCGGAGTAGTATCGGCGGCGCCGGTTGCCGCCAGAGCTGCATCAGATTCAGGATCCTCAGTTCCAGGGTTTGCATCGTCTAGGGCAGTAGATTCGGTGGTGGCTGCTGTGTCGATGGTGGTGGAAGGTGGTCCGGCATCGGAGGCATTCTCCGATGGGATTGGTTGTGGGGCGTTGGAGGTGCCGTTTTGGATTGGTTGGGCGGTAGCGGTGGCCATGGCGGAGCGCGACGGTTCGGTTCGAGCTTATAGGTCTTCTCAAAGAGACGAGGGTTTATGTGTATTTGAGGTCGACTACTCAAGAATCAAGATTCAACAAGATTGGAACAAACAAAACAATTAAATTACACAATAGGTCTAGAACGCCATCCCTCACGTGCTCCCCACGTGCTATCTGTTTACGTCTCATAAGTATAAATGAAGGTTGACCAATCAAAAAGGTCAAAGTGTATATAAATGTAACTGGTTCTATGATTCTATTCTATCAGTCAGATTGTAGAATGTAGACTGTGGAGTGATTTTATAGTATATTGAAAGATTAATATCAATGCTTAGTGACATTGGTTTAATTAATTTAAATGATGATTCAACAGCAAGAATAATTTAAGTTTTGACATTACAGTATATTATTGAGTTCAATATAATAAGTTGACCCAACTTAAACTATATTTAACTTGAAAAGTTTTATTTAATTTTCATTTGTCAACCAATATAAATCTAACAAAAATGATAAATCATGACTAAAATTCACTCACTATAATAACCATCTACCATGATTTGACATTTTTCTTAATTCTTATTGATTGATAGTTCGTATATAAAAATTAATCTCTTGAAAATATTTTAAAAAGTGATATAAGTGAACCATTACCTTTGGATGATGATATAAGGCTATTCTTTTGTTTGGTGGAAAGAAAGATTCAAATTGGCATAGATAAATTTTGCATACTCCCAAATGAAGCCCAAAGCCCAAAACATGTGTACAGAATGCAGAGACAGAGAGTAGGAATTTTCGGCTCATACATCATTGTGGAAGGATACGGTCACTGTGCATAGCCCAACACTAAGCCAACTTGTTGTCCAATGGTAACATCTTGATGACCCAAAAATTACTATTTACAAAAACAAAAACAAAAACAAAAAAAAGCCTAAAATAGTAAAATTTATCCCTGACTGTGATTATCTTAAAGCTTATTGGGTTTTCACGCTCACTTTTGTTGTAACTTATATCCCAAAAATATCAAAAATAAATTAGCGGCACAGATGAATGCAGTGGTAGTGTGTGCGTGTGTCCAGTATCCAAATTGTTATTTGTTGTTATACAACATTGGAGTATAAGACCAAAGATAAAAACACTTGAGTATATATATATATATATGAAATAGGTAATATAAGGACATATTGACCCGAGATGAATCGAGGGTTGGCGTCCATACCTTAGGGAGAGGAATGGATGGATGGATGGAATATGGTCCCCAGATGTGTGTAATTTTTTTGTAAGCATCTGTGTTTGTTGATCAACTCGTCTGTATAAGACAGTGACATCCTGCTCCAAGTGGTGCCTCCTACTCCTTCCTCACTCATGTATCTTAACCTTCTAACCTCTTTTTTTTTAATTTCAAATACTATACACTATACTCTATAGGTTCCTTCTTATTTGGGTATGCATATATTCTCTGCAATGAGGTGGTAATAATAATATTATAGTACAATTCCATGACAACATATACATGTATACCAATAATATTTATTGTACATTATAAATACATCAAATTAATATTCAACGTATAATATACATAATATGTAATGTGTGTTATATGTATAGCACACTTGATGTACATATGATACACATTACGTATTATGTACGACACACGTTGAATACTAGTTGAACGTATTTATGTTGTACAATAAACATTACTGGATGTATACATACTAACATACATCTAATATAAAAAAGTTTGGGTTTGATTATGTTTTTACAAAATTAATTTTGAAATAAAGCGATTTAAGTTTGATATATATTTTAATTTAAAAAAATGGATTTTGATAGAATTATAACTACTCGGATTCTAGAGGCAACAATTTTTCATCACTTCTATTTAAATTGATAAAATTTAATAAAAATCAAATTTGAATTTGGACTTGGACGTGAAACCAAACAAAATGAAAATCTGACAAAATCTAATTTAGCTCTTCAAAATCAATTCTAAGGCTTATATATCAGCATAAATCCAAACACATTGAAAGAATGTTTTTCATTCGGAATTAATTGAAATTACTATCACAACATTATTTGGTTTCTCCGGTTTCAAACCATACAAATATACTAGTTGATATAGTGATAATTACTGTTATAGACCATATGCATTTTTTCATCTAAAATACCCAGGAATAAAAAACAGTACAAGTATTTACTATTTACCAAAAAAAAAAGTACACACAAGCTTTTATCTCTAAGTTATGGATCATGCAATTTATATATTTTGTTCTTGAAACTAATACTAATAAATTTGTAGTTGGTATGTGAATTAATTCTAGATGTTGGTTGTTGTGTATTTAGAGTAATATGATAATAGCATATTGATATAAAGATAATATTCCACTAATTAATTAAGTAAAGAAAAACGTCAAGTCCACAATGGCGGAGATTATCGGAAGGTGTGGATATTGAAATCCATCCACTCATTGAAAACACTTATATGAGATGAAGATAACATTAAGATAACATGAAACTCAACAAATCCAACCTTATAACCATATATAGTACTCACATCACATGATGAAATTTCTACCTTATATTAATCGTACAATCCTCGACCATTCGTTTATCCAAATTCAATGGCTATAGAGATTCCAAGTCACTCCCTTGTGATGATAAGGTACTGCCAATTATCAACTATCATCACTCCATCACATGAGTGGCTACTTCAAATTATTTTCCTTGCAGTTTGCACTTAAAAAATATAATAAGAAAAGAAAAAAGTGTATTTGTTTTAGACAATTTCAATCATTCAGTTATAAACAATTCCAAAATTAGTTGTTCACTTTAAGTAGCTAAGTTGGAATCATTCAATCAATAATAATAATTCGAGATCACTTTACCAATTAAAGAACTTTTTGGCCTATTTTAAAATATAATTTTGACCTATTTGGAAGCTGTTGTAACTCGTTTAATAGTGTGTTTTCCTGTATATGCGTACTTCTTTTTCTTTGGTGAATAGTTATCTTTTTTATGTAGTTTATTTAATAGGCTTTTTAGGTTGAGTTATTAAGCTTTTTTTCGAAAAAAAAATGACAGGTTTAGATTATGAAAAAATCTATGCCAATTTATGAACATGAGTAGTTTAGAGTTTAGACTATTTGTTAAAAGAACATACTAGACTTATTTAAATTAATGCCTCAATTGTTTCCACCGTAAGAGCGTAACCAGGATAAAAACAAAATCTAAAAAATGTAAGTGCGGATTAAAGGATTTCTTCATTTTCATTATCGCTAAGGATATTTATGAAAAATATAAAATAATAAAATAAATATCTCTTCAAGACTGTTTTATAAGTTTCACCTTGAAAGATACGATTGGATATTTTTCTAAATATCTTAATTAGAAAAGGACATGCGGCTCTGAAATGCAAACAAAAAAAGCGGCATTCATTCCTTTTAGCAATTCTCACTAAGGATATTACAAGTAAAGTTTGTTATTTCTTTTTGCCAATATCAATTATTGTAATATTATTTAATTTTCCATATACTTTATTGTTATTTTTAATTTTTTAAAATAATATTATAATTTTGTCCAAAATTATTCTTTTTTAATGTTTAAATAAAGTTAGAATACTGTCTAACAAAAAAATAAATTTTTTATATTAGTACTTTTTTCGCTAACATGACAAAATTACTAATTGAGACATAGTGCATGCATTTTTTAACCTGATGATTCAGTATCAACACTAAGTAACTAATTAAGGTTCTAAGAAGAATCAATTAATAGTATGGAACTGTTTGTGCATATGCAAAATCCGTAAGTGCATACAGAGTGAAAAAAATTATTTAATATAAAATCAAATGTATTTTAAGAATAGTGAGGAGAAAGATATTTATATTTTAAACATGAATATAGAATAATTATATTTTATTGATATGTTAAAAAATAAATGATATAGAATAAGTTAAGTTTTTACTCTCAAATGAAACTAAAAATTTATCTTATGCATTGGGGGATTTTGAGTGAAAAAAAAAAGAATTAAAGAGAAGGGGAATTGGATTTAGAAAAGATAATTGGGAGTCATTGAACATAATGAGGGAAACGTAGGATGGTTGAGTGCCACAGATGTAATGCGGAAGAAACCAAAAAGGTAGGAATCATTGATCTTTAGGACACATCCAAAAGCCCACCTCTTCCCTTGATACACGTGAACTACTGAAGAACCGCTAACCCATAAAAGGCATGCCACCTCACCCCACAAAATCTAACTCATCCAATCATATTTCGCCGAGTCACCGGATAAGGGAGCCATTTCCCAATTAAATCCATAACAATACCCTCTCTCAATAGGTATGGTTTCATTACATTACTTTACAATTATCCTGTGGGTGGGTGCTACATCCTTTCCCTCCCCTCCCCTCCCCATTCTTATATATTTTAATTTCTCATTTACCAAACTGCCCAACTCCAACCCTTACAAATAAATATCTAAAACTTAATTTCAGATCTGAAGTAACTGTCGCTAATGAAAAGTTTATGTCATTTTTGTACCATTAATCGTTGCTGCATTTATTTAATGAAATGAAATTCGAAGGCCACAACTAATGGAGGAAAAAGGCCGGCTCTAGCATGTTAATTGCACAAATTATTATTCTTTTATCCTTCTTCTCTCTATAAAATCGAGTAAATGTAGAGAAAAAACGGCTGAGACTGAGAGAAGAAGCAGAAGTAGAAGAGAATGGTAGAGGGACAATATAGTAAAAGAACAAGGTAAAATAATTGAAGAGGGGAGGGGGTAAAAGAAAGAAAAAGAGTGAGAGAGTAGTGTAAGGAAGGAGGTTAATGAGAGTGGTCCCTACATTAGGAACAGCAGAGACTCTGAGCATTGTCTCTTCCTCCGTTCTCATCTCCATTCCATTGTTTTGCTTTGCATTCTCTTTCTATTTTCTTCTCCTCTTCTCTTCCCCTTCCTCTCTCTCTCTCTCTCTGGCAATTAGCAAAGTGGCAAGTGACACACAGTCGGTGGTTTATGCTCCACTGTGCCAGTTGCTGCCTGCCAGTGCCTATATCTACACACACCTCAACGGGTCTTTTCTTTCTCCCCTTCATTTCAATTCAATTCCTCTCCCTCGTGACCCTCTCTACTCTGCTAAACCCCACCCGACCCCCCCTTTTTTGCTCTCTCAAGCCTTAAAACCCATCACCCCTTAGCCTCTGTCCGCATCACTTTACTGAAATTAACACTTCTCTTCTCTTTTTCACACTCTTCACTTCCCTCTATTGGCCACTCACTCTTCCCCTGTTCAGAGTGACATACTGAGTACTTACTTCTTTAGTACTAGTATTACCTAGGCAACACCAATTCCGCTTCTTTCTTTTTAATCCCTGTTTTTGTCTTCTAAGACTTTTTCCACTCCCTGCCGGATTGATTTTTTTTTTTAATTTTTACTTGGCTTCAAATTAAATGTGATTCTGGGGCGTTCTCCTATCCTATTATATATTCCCAAAGCAAAGCCTTTGGCTTTTTCTTCATTTTTATTTTTATTTGTAGGAAACGAAATAAGGCTACACCTTTTGTTGCTTGTACCTTTTTGGGTTTAGGGTTTTGCACCCTTTTTTCTCTGCAAACACTCCCCCTTTCTCTTCTTTCTCAATTCCAGTTTAGAACAAAATTAGAATGAACCATGTTTAAGTTTACCTCCAACTTCTAGAACTTCACTCCACACTCAATTCCAACACAGTTATATATAGAGAGATTAATAATGTCTTCGTGTCTAAGCGGAGCTGGCGGAAGAACCTATGGGTTCGATTTTGAATTCGTGAAATCCTCTTCGTCTTCATCCACAAGAACCTCACACACGTCTTCTTCACCGTCCTCAACCATATCTGAATCCAGCAATTCCCCACTCGCAATCTCAACGCGCAAGCCCAGAACCCCACGAAAAAGGCCCAACCAAACATACAACGAAGCCGCCGCACTACTCTCCACCGCATACCCAAACCTCTTCTCCACCAATAACCTCACTAAACCCTCTCTTAAAAACGGAAGCTCCAGCACGACGTCGTTTTTGGACGAATCCACGGAGCTACTATTGCCTTTCAGAGTGTTCGATGATGGCTCTTCCTTCCTGCTCCATAACCAGCTTCATCGGCGCGAACTGCCGACAATATTCGCGGCGGAGCCGAAGACGCTGAGTGTGCATCAGGAGAAATCATGCCAGAGCCCAGGGGAGATAAGCTCGAGGGTGAATTTGCTGGAACTTGAGGACCACTGCGAAGACGATTTCGATGCCGAATCGATGCTCGACGAGGAAATCGATGAAGGAATCGATAGCATCATGGGGAGCGGCATCGAATTGGACTCCTCCGTCAATGGCGGAGCACACAACAATCCGTGGGGCGGATTTGGCGGGAAATTGGATTTCCGATTGGGGTTGCGGAGGGCAGGGGTGAGGGCTCTCCGCCACGTGGACGACTGTAATTGGTGGAATTTTCCGGCGGTGGATATCCTCCAGATATCGCCCAAGATTGAGAGCAAGCCTGCTCCACAGCCTGCGGCGGCTCCGGTGGCCACGGCGGAGAAGGAGAAGAAGATGAAGAAGAAGAAGGTGGAGAAACAGAGTGTGGAAGCTGCGAAGAACAACGGTGAATTGCCAAAGGGGAATGGTACTGTTCCTCCGAAATCGGATTCTTCGGGATTGATGTTGAAATTGAATTACGACGGTGTTCGGAATGCTTGGTCCGACAAGGGGTCGCCGTTCGCCGACGATAGCCCCGCCGCAGACTCCTCGGGAAGTGACGTCACCGTATGTTCCTAATCTTTCACCGACCAATCAAAATCCAAATTACTATTCTTTTCTCTTTTTTTAAATTTGTTGACTCCTTAATTAGTTAATTAATTCATCTGATGATGACTTTGTTAAACCCCTCGAACGTTTTCCTTTATTTTATTTCTCAAATATTGTAAAAATAATTATTTTCTAGCCAAATTTTCAAAATTAATTAGTAAATAATAAAGTCCATATTTGTCACTCGCAATAGAAAGTTTTGGAGTTCACTCTATAGTAGTAGTTGGCATTTCAATCACGTGGAGCGTGGGAATCACACTTTTTCACCCATGAATAGTAAAGTATTTCATTCATACCATGCCCTTATTCCTATTTTATTTACTTACTTTACAAATTTCAATGCTTTTTTATGAGTAAACATTCTCTTATGGCGAATATTTAATGGTTTTCAACTTTCCTTTGGTATGTTGGCCCACAAAAGGTTTTAACGAGCTAGAACCCTCCCCCTTGTGTTGTGTCAACCATTTTGAGCCCCTTTTTCTCATATGACCAATAAAAAAGCACCAATTTATGACTTTTATCAATGTTCATTTTTATTTTATCTTTTGTCTTGCATAGTGAAATTTTGTTCTAGGTGGGAGGGAAATTCATGTGAAAAATTTTAATTCGTTTTACATGTTATTAATGTTATATATTCTGGGTGACGCGTTCTGACAATATTAAAAAAATACATTCTCTGTCAGAGTTGATTTATGTGTTGATTGTGTGGTGTCACTGTTTGAAGAGTACAGTGCATGGTATGAGCGTATGGTGGTGGAGCACTGAATAATAGTTTCTAACGTTTTTGCATTATTTCTATTGGTGGCAGGCGCGGCTGTCACAAATTGATTTGGTGTGGGACAACGGTGGAGTGAGAGAGGCTAGCGTGCTCCGGTATAAAGAAAAACGGCGTACCCGCCTCTTCTCTAAGAAGATCAGGTACCAGGTCAGAAAGGTCAACGCTGATCGACGGCCCAGAATGCAGGTACGACCCAGTTGAGTTGAGGACACACTCGAGGAATTACTACTACTTATTTATGTCGGATAAGGAAAAAAAAGGAGAGAAAATGTGCACCATGATTTGATTATGATAATTGGGTAATGAGACGAGGTGCCTCAGAGTTTTTTTTTTTTTTTTTTTGTTATGGAGAGTGGACCACAATATAGTGCTTGGTCACTTTTGTCCAGCTTTTTGAGGATCTATCTTATTCAATTCCCTATTGCCATGTTTAGGGTTTTCTTTTTGTTTGGTGATTTTTGAATTTCATTAATAAGTCCTAAAATGTGTTTGGACTTTTCATCCCTACCTAAATATTCTCCACATTCTTTCCTTATTACTACACTACATACTTTCATAGTTACAAAAAGTAATGTTGTTGAATTGGTTTGCGCTATTTTTAATCAGCCATTATGCAACGTAATGATGGATAGTTAGACAAAGTAGCCTCATTACTGTGAAACTTAGTAGTAATTGTAAGTTTATGAAAGGAAATAGTAATTGAATTGTTTGTCACACTTGGGGTAACACGTCTACCTTGTTTGTGATGTGGCAGGGGCGATTTGTTAGGAGGCCAAATTCTAACTCAAATGCGCACAGATGATATGATAGTGTTTTTGTAGGAGCAGTAAAGCACACAGTTTTTGGGACTACTTCCTTTTTTTTCTAAAAATAAAAAGTTTAAATTTTGTCACTTTTTTTATTTTATTTAATTTTTCCTTTACTTTACTTTTTGGATTCTTCTTCTATCCTTTTCTTGGAGGATAAGAGGTAAAAGAGGATGGATATTAGATAAGCAATGAAATAAAACAATTTGTTAAGATTGTAGTATTATACCTTGAACGTTTTCCAATTGTTAATGTTGTTGGAGTCACAAGTACTACCGCATAAGTAAACAAATCATGGGAACCTGAAGTCATTTTGTTTGTCAAAAAATGTTGATATATCGGTCCCACTCCATTATGAGTGAATTGAGTTTGAAGCCACTCACCATTGTCGAAAGCTGGAGATGAAATTATTTAGCAGTAATTATTTAAGGGTTGCTTATTCTGATAGATAGTGATTCGATGATTCATAATTTGACGCACAGAAATGAAAAAAAGGTGAAAAAAGAAATCAATTCAACCGTTGAGCTACCCATCTGTGTAGATAGACCGTGTTTACATTTTAGTTTTTTACTTTCAAAATATTCATCATCGTTGCTTTTAGGGTTTATTCCATTTTGGCAGTTTGTGAAATACTCCATGATTGAATTTTTCACTTTCAAACTTCATAATTGACATGGTAATGCTACATTTTGAATTCCACATCTATTTATTCCTTTCTTTTCTTCTTGATCCGTCCAATCTTTATGCCCCATCCCTTTTCTGTTTTTCTTCATAAGAAGAATTCATTACTTATTCCCTTAACATTATACGTGCACAGAATCCAATGTTGGCCCAAAATCATATGAGTAGACTCGACTAATTTAAGTTGTACTAGTACCTTTTTAGTAATTGTCTATTTTCAAAATTTGTGTTTTTCATAAGTAATTTTTCATTTCAAAATTTTAGATAACATTTATTAATTTTTTTCAACTACTATCTCAGTTTTAATGTAAGAAAGGAAGTAACTATGATGAAGTTATTAGGATGAGAGATAAATGTTTATGTTCAAAGATTTTTAAGTTATGAAATTGAAGAAAATCAATATAAGTTAAAGAATTGAAAAAAAAAACCCAAGTGAATGTTAAAAAGTAAAAGTAAAAGCCTTAAAATATGATTTGATATTAAAATAAAATTGGGCTGATCACGAAAACATCATCCAGCCCACAGCACTAATAGCCCAAAAAGCCCAAGCCCAAGCCCAAGCCCAAGGACCCATGATCCATTTCAATCCTCTTCTCTAGTTCTCTTCACTCACTCACTGCAGCTTCAAACAGAAGCCGCGACGTCGTTTTGGCCGTGCCTCCCAGTGCCGCCGCACCGCCACCGCGCCGTCCACTCCCTCTCTTTCAGAAGCGACTCGGGCGCCACCGCAGGACAAAACTTCCCTGTTATTTGTAGTGGATCATCACAAGATGACCTCGCCAGATACTACTATCGCATTCATGGAACTTGCAATACAACAGGTATTGATTCTTACTCATCTTTGGTGCTATATATTGATTTCGCTCTCTTTTCATGCACCATTTTATTGTTTTGTTTATTGTATCAGGCAAAGTTTGCTTTGGAAGCCCTTGAAGTACCTGTTGGGTAAGTTACCTTCATAGTATGGTTATATGCTTCAATGCTCTTACAAGTTACAACACTTTACCCGCAAAAACAATTCATTTGTAGTGTTTAAATTTAGTGAAAGGTTGATTGAGATAACAAAACAACACTATATTGGGTTTGCTTGCTTTGGTGTTATGATTGATATTACTCTATTTGCTAATTATTGTTGTTTTGCTCTGTCCTTTTTAACATGATGAAACCATCTGAAATTGTGGCATTCTAAATTTCATGTTATTCGTGTAACTATTATGTCTTCTGCCAGCTGTGTGATTGTTGAGGAGGGCAAGGTTATAGCCTCAGGCAGGAACCGAACTACTGAGACACGTAATGTAATTTGATCAATGACCTCTCTTTTTGTTTCCTTGTAGTTGTTATCTTCTGTGCTTACTTTTATTTCTATAATCTCCCCTGATAATCTATTGGTTGTTTTGGAACCATAGTTCCTAGTGTTTTCTAAATTTTTATGCTTGTATACTGAAAACTTCATTCATGTAATTTTGGATAACGTACATGTTTCATTGCATAAATGGGAACTAAATTGCAAGTAATTGTTTGAGAGTTTTGTAGTTCACTAGTTCTATGAGTGGAGAAATTTTATTTTTTGCAGCAAATAACATTAGAGAGTTGAAAGAAGTATTTAGTGGCTATGGACTCAACCCCTATGAATGCTAACAAGAGAAAGAAAACTTATGGAAAATTGAGATGTATGAAGTTTAGCATGTTACCCTCAAGTGATTAGCTTAATTAACCAAAAAAAATTAGTTCATGACTTTAACTAACCATTCCTTATAGGCCATGTGTTGTTCTTAGTTAAGTAATTTCATTGGATATTGGCTCTGTTCCTTTTTAGATTATAAAGAAAAACTGAAGGGTCTAACCATTCTATTCAAACTTTCTATTTAAAAGGAAAAGATAAATAAGGAATTTTCTGTTTTTCTTTTGATAGTTAGTCTATGTTTCATCAAAGCTTAATGCACAATGCAACTTGGTTAACTTGCTAATTGTTTAAGCTTTTCTTTATTATTGTTATTATTATTTTTTTCTCATTTGAATTCATTCTCTTTTCACAGGCTACAAGGCATGCAGAAATGGAAGCTATAGACATGCTTCTAGAGCAGTGGCAGAAAAATGGACTTTCAATGTCTGAAGTCGCTGAAAAATTCTCGAACTGTAGCCTTTATGTCACCTGTGAACCCTGTATAATGTGCGCATCTGCTTTGTCAATTTTAGGTATGCTCCCTCAAATTTATCCATAACACTCACAATCTTATGTCATTTAACTGCTTCGCGTTCCATTTCTTGTTGTATTATATTCAGGTATAAAAGAAGTATTTTATGGCTGTCCAAATGATAAATTTGGAGGTTGTGGATCAATATTGTCGTTGCATATGAGTAACACTACGTCTCTCAGCAAGTATGTCTCTAACTCAGCACTAGCAGCACCTATTGAAGCCTTCCCTATAGCTATTCTTTTAAATTTTATGCATTGTGTGCAAGCCATTTACATCTCATATTCTTTTGGTTGAATATTGTTAACTCTTGTCCTTTCCTATATATCTCTCCACTATGTCAATAGTTAATTCTTATTTTTTTCCCTTGTAATCAGTGGTGAAGTTCCATCAGGAAAGGGTTTCAAATGCACTGGAGGTATAATGGCATCAGAAGCTGTGCTTCTCCTTCGAACATTCTATGAACAAGGAAATCCAAATGGTAAGTTTCCTTCAAGTTTGAAACTTTGAATATGTATTTGGAAGTTTCTTTCTCCCCCTTCTTTTCTGGGTTGGGTGGGGGCACCTATATTTTTCATTTCCTTTTGAGCTTTGACTCTTTTCCAATTTCAGTCTAATGATTGAGTTTATTCTCTCTCTCAGCTCCAAAGCCCCACAGACCTCTAGCTATAGCACGTCAGGAAGGAAGTTGAACTTGTAAATCACACTAGGTAGGTTTTCATTACATTTTATTTTGGCTAAAAGGGTTATGATTAGGCTTTGATTATTTGTGCCTGAACATTATGATATTTTTATCACTTGACAGTTGATGACATGGTTATCTGCGGCAGCATGCAAATTCGCACGCAATGGAATGTTCAATACTTGGCTGACCAATTTGCAAATTCAACCATAAGCATGATGATTTAGAAATATGACAGAATATATATTTATAGTGCTGATTGATTCGAGTCCTCTCCACTTATGTTAAAGGCCTATTTTAATTGTCATTTATGTATGGTTTAAAATGACTTGTGAGAAAAAATATTGTTGATCAAATGTAAGTTATCATGATTAATCAATCTTACTGCATTGAAGGTTCAAAAACTCTGCCACAAGGAAATGAAACGTTCCCATAGTTGCTTCTAAACCCTAAACCTGAAGCGTTGCCAATATTATATCCTTATGACTAGTTTAGATACTAACATGCAATTGATAGGGATAGTCATGCCTATAAATTGAGTGACCTCTCATGGAACATGTATTAATAATTTAAATACTATTAACTTAAAAAAAATTGCTTCTTTTCCACCATAAAAAAGGTGAAAAAAAGAATCAGGTTAACAGACAATCATGTATTTACTACCCTGCTGTCTAGTTGTTGTAAGTAAAAAATGAAAAAAAAATGTTATTCAACCTTTTCCCTTAACACTGCAGTGGGTACATATATGATTGAAGGTCCATTGGATTGGGATTCATGTGAAGCATTAACTCTCTGATTTAGAATTGCAGTTAGTTTTTGCCTCATATTGTCAAGCTTATTCTTCACTCTGATTAGCCTTTCAAATTCCAACTCTGCTGCATGTGAGTCTCCTTCAAGTGCAGACTTCACCCTCTTCTTCTTTCTACCTTTCAATAGGTTCTTCAAGCACACATCATCACTGAGTTCCTCCAAGTCCTATACAAAAAAGTGACAATTTGATAACTCAGATCATTCCCAATCCTAAAGAATAACAAGTGCAACAACAATAATTCTTGACAGAACTGATAACAAAAATGGCCTTTGAAAATGCTATTTGCCTTGCTATCATTCATAATAGCAGTGTCTAAAGCACAAAATGCATAGAGATAAAAGAAACATGACTTATGGCAGAAATGCACCTTCTTGCCATGTTCTTTTGGCCGAGGTGAAGATATTTTCGGCTGTCTTTTCTTTCTACCAGTGGCGGCAATACTAACATTCTTCTGAGATTGGTCTGTAGTAATTTTTGAGGCCTTTGATTTCGAAAGCTCCGCGTTCTCTGGATTTTGTAATTCACTGTGGTTCTTTGAAGTAAGTTTCTGAACTTGATCTGCTCCTTCTGTGTATTGCTGAACAAAAACCACTCACATCAGAGTTTATTGCAAATGCAAAGTACTAGGCAATTTCTTAATGTATGTAATAAAAATAATGTCCTATTATAAGATTATTTGAAAGCTAGCAGATGTATACATGTGTTAAAGAAACTCTAATTTAAAAAAAGAGTAATCAAAGCAACTTGAGAGAATTGAAAAGAATTTAAAACTACTATGCATAAGTTATTCTCTGTAATCGCGTAAATTGCAGAGCAAAATAAAACAGCTTACCTTTCTGGTTTTAAGTGCTGTGTAACGAGCATTTTTGAACCATTTGCTAACCTGTATTTTCTAACAGACATTAGTAACTGGAGGTTTGAACATGTTAATGTTACTAGACATGAAGGAATACCAAAAGCAACATAAATAATTGTAGGTAATGATAGGTAAGGTGCATCAAAAGGAAATACAATTGAAGAGGGTAAATTCAGATGAAGACAGAAAGAAGATACGCTTGAAGACAGTAAAGTCATAACCTTTTCAACTCCGAGTCCCAACTCTTTTGAAAGAGCCTCCTTCATCGATCTTGAAGGAAGTTCATTCTCAGCAAAGGCTTGGCGAAGTTTCTGGATCATTTCATAAGAAAATGAAAGTGGCATAAATAAGTGTATATAGGACTTATTATATATTTGTCCTCAAATGGAATTTTGAGAATTAACAATAAAGAAAAATGAGAAGGATAATTAATAGTACCTCAACTGAATCATGGGGAATCCGAAAACAAGGCCTCTTGATTTGTATCCCTGAAGAATCCTCTCTGTCCATGCTTTTGTGCTCATTACAAGGATTTATTTTCGGACTTTTATGCAAACTCATTAGAGTGCTGATAGCATCAGACTCCTTTTCTCTTCTCTTTCTTTTGCCGGGACCCCAGTCTTCATCCTCACTCACTTGTTCACAAGTAGCACCATCCTTCCCAAACATTTCCTAAAACAATGTACTCAAATGAAACTTCTTTTTCATGATCTAATTTATCGTTCAAATTAACCTAACAATGAAAATAGGGAATTCTAATTTTTAGTAGTATTTCCTAGCACAAGATTTTTCCATCTACAAATGAGACAAACAAATATTTTGCAACCTAATTCATAAATCAGGATAACTTTACAATGAAAAACAGCAAAGTTTTGCGCCTGTCGAAACAATGGCAAATTGAATTTTAACCTACGTTCAATCAGTAAACTGTAGTTTCATGCTACCACAAAGGCAGTAACATTGAGGACTTAATTTTGCTTTTCTCAATGAAAACTTTTATATACTCACATCATAAAGTTTCTTGTAGTCAACGGCTTTTCGCTGCCTAGGACCAGTGACTTTTTCCTCAGATTCATCCGAACCTATGCATTCAGTAACAGATAAACACTCATTGTTGACACCATCATCTATTAGAGAACATTCACCATCGGAAGAACATAAACTGGTTGAGCTGCTTAAATCATCAGATGCATTATCGTTGCTTCCTTCTGTGTTAATGTCATGGATGTCTTCTCTCCTCTCTGGATCATAATCATCATCTTCAGAATCATCTGATGGCCATTCTTCTTCGGGATTCAGAAATGAAGTATCACCATCAGGTTTAGCAGCCTCTTCCTTGAATACATCCTTAGTTTATTGGAGAAAAGAATTATTAGTTGAACCAATCCATTATATGGACTTTGGATCCTCAAAAGTGAGAGAACACTTTTGAAATAATTCGCAAGTTATAACCGATGATGGGATAATTGCAAGAGAGAGAAAAACCTGCCAAGTACTGTGCAAAGAGAAGTGAGTTCCAAGATGGGCATTCATCACCTCTAGTATATCCACTTTACACTCACAAAACTTACAAAGCCAGCCATGTTCTCCAGGAGGAACTGCAATGTATAATTGAACAATTCATTTATCTAAGGAAGCCAGCACATTGAGGTTACAACTTACAGAACAAATTGATAAGGATAGGTGGGAACTCACTATTTTCAGTGTCTAAGGGAGGATCAAGACATTTTTGGTGAAAAGCACGATTGCATGTACCATCACAATGTATAATATCATTATCTGGAATGGCTTCACGCAACTTGCATTTTTGACAGTACATCTAGAAGTAGAAAAAAATAGAAAAAGGTTTTAAAGTGGTGAGGCTTACGGACATAAGGTGTTAAATAGGCTCACAAGTCTTGAACTGGAATCAATACAAAAGATTTGACATAACAAAATGAAGTATTCAAAGTGTTCATGCTTGCTCACATGTTCAGGGTGATTAGATCCTTCTGGAGCCATGGCAGAATCTTCAATGCTACTCAACGAACTAAGAGAATCCAATTGGCGAATAGCATCACGAATACTAAGTTTACATTTTAAAATCTGCATGTGTGCTCTTTGTAGCTCCTTTTCTGGCCTAATCTTTTCTCGACTGCGATTGGCATTTCCATAAAAGCAAATAATCATCAGGCACAATGCTTTTTGTCAAGGGAAAATTTTGGGTTAAAATAGTTAATAGTTATAAGCTGTTCCAAAATCTTTCATGTGAACCTAGTGAAAGAGCATGTGCTTTCTACTTATTAACAATAACTAAAAATAGTTAAAGGAAGGATAGCAGCTCCTTACATAATCAAGTAAATGGTAAGATAAATATATTTTATACCAGAATTTGAAGAAAAAGGACAATGGAAACAGCTTTCTCATACCTCTGGCCCTTCCAACCTTCAGCAGAGTAAGCATCAATAAGGTTCTGCTCTAGCTTCATTTTGATTAAAAGGTACCTTGTTCTCCTCTTGAGGCGAGAAGCATCATCAATATCCACATTATTCCTCTGCTTTTTCTTCCTTCTCTTTCTCTTTCTCTTTTCAGGATTTACCTCCCCATCAACATCTTTCACAATTTTTCTAGAACTAACAGAAACCTTTTCACCTTGATGCTTCTTTGTCTTCGACTTTGAGGACAACTTTATAGAAGATTTCCCATCAGTTTTATTTAAACGTATCCTAATAATCAATTTCTCTTTTGTAGAATCCTTCCTAGTACCCTTGATGGAAGGGTTAGTTGTTCTCTTCTTTTTTGAAGAATCCTTCCTAGGCCCCTTGATCGAAGAGGCAGCCGTTCTCTTCCTTGATATGTTTGTGCCATTTTTTTGTGTCAGTGGTTTTGATTTCAGCTTCTTGCCTTGGCACTTTTTGCTACTTGTTTTGACACTCAATAATGAACTTAGCTTTGACTCGGTTTGTGCCTTTGAACGACCGGATTTTTGCAACCCTCCTTTACTTGATACCTTGCTACCCTGCATCTTAATGTGTTGGCAATTGTTACTAGTCCTGAAAGGAAAAGAAATGGATAGAATGACATCAAAATTACTTGTAATAGACAGACTATCAAACCATTCCAGCATAAAAACATATTTTGCATAAAGAAGTAAATTGATTCACTAGACAGCACCAGCTCTTGGAAATGCAGATTCATGCTGCTTCATATCCACCGTTAAAACACAATAAAAAACAATAACCTTTATTACATACAGGAAAATAACTAATCAGACAAAAAAATTACAGCACAACAATAGGTCAAATACTAGTGAATAAAGAACAGTTCGTGGAAACAGGAATTGATCGAAGCAGGAAAGAACAGTTAATCGAAAGCCAGAAGATATATTGCCAAACATTTCTTCGCAAGATGAATCTGCAAATAGTGGAACATTACAAGGACAGTACTCATGGAAACACAAAGAAGAACACTGAATCAAGAATTGATGAATTCAGCAAAGAATGAAAGTTGGGGTGTGATGCTTAAGACCCTGATCAATTCCAAAGACTATTATTATAGGACACCGCAAATAAGCAATCGTCAACCTTTTGGAACCATGATTCAATCTTCGAAACAAGGACTTATGATCAGAGACGAAACATACCAAATACCAATGTGCCCCAAGTGATCAAAACGCCAAATAGCTCAAAAAAGGCCTTGACTTGAATCAGATGTTAAGACCCAGATAAGTTCCTAGCAAAAAGAATAGAAACCCACATGAGTTCGAGGCAAATTAATGTAACCAACCTGTAACGGAAGATGATTATGGTGAAAGATCAGAACTTTAAATAGCCCTGAAGCTATCTCACACACAACACAACATGGGGGCAAGAATGTGCTAATACTGCATCAAAGAAAGTGACCTTTGATTTGAATTCGAAATTGGGTCTCAGATTCCCAATGTTGATGTGTGGACCAGTCGCCGGAAAAGGCTTTACCTATTTGTTGCCGAAGCACTTGGTGTTGTTGTGGTGGTGGTTCCTTTGGCTATGGAATGGAATGAAGTGTCTCTTTTCTTTTTGGTTTGGTCTTACTGAGTAGTTTGTGTTGTGTTTGTGGCACAGACAAAAATCAAATTTTGCTGTTTGGGGAAATCAGGTTTCTTGCTGAATGAATGAATGTGTGTGTGTATTGTTTTGTGTTTGTTAACTAATAATGTTGTGTGCTGTGTAATGTATGTATGTATATAAATCTTGACCGTTTTTGTGAGGCAAAATGCCAAATTTCTCAATGACTCAAAACTGTCATTGCAATTTGGGATGCAGAGTTATGGATGCACCATAGTTCTTCTTTGAAGGGTTATTTAGGAAGAAAGGGTGAATCAATGAAATTTTTATATATTGTGCCTTGTGTCATCTTGTGATCTTCAAAGAGACTGGGCTATCATTATCACTGAAAGTGCATAGAAATTGATAATTATGATTTTTTTTAAGAAAAAGATTGAATTCTAATACATTATTAACCCAATCTATTTTATGTATTGATTTGATTATATGTTCTCAAATTATTAAAATTTTACGTGTATTGTAAATAAGTAGTTAAATTTATTACTTGTGATAGTTAACTAGATAAACAATTTATCAAAATTAATATCTAAATCATAGTATTATTCAATCATGTATTATTATTATTATTAACTAATATAATTAATTTTTTCAATCGTTACTCAAAAAAATAGAAATTAACTATATGACAATATATAAAATTAAGTTCTTCTAAATTTTTTTTATACATTAACAATATTTTGGAGATTGGTCTAAATTGCCCAATTAAACTGGTTAGACTATGAACTGATTATCCTACTGTTCAAACATTTTTCTACTTCAAATATCGTGTAGTTACAAAATTCTATAGTTAAGTTGAATCATAGATTGTAAGTCTTATCGTTTATAATTTAATTCGTAAACTTTAAGAGAGCAATCCAAACATGTTATTTACAAGTATTTGAACGAAGAAATTAGCACTAGAGTTTAAGATGTCTCAAGTAAACTTGAAAAATTAACAGAAAAAAAAAAATTATAACGAATTGTTACCAAAACTAAGGTTAATCCTTATATTTTAAATTAACGAATCTCACCAATAATGATTTCATTGAGAAGATTCCCATAAAGGTATATAGGTTTTGTTTATTCCCATGTAATATAAGATTTCACTAAGATTTGAATACTTATATATCAACTCAGTAAGAATTTAATTTTCATATAATTTTTTTACATATTTATTCAATTATGTGTTAACATGTTAATTATGATTGTATTTTATCTTTTCTATTATTTGAAAAGTCATACAAATGAAGTATTTTGATTGAATGACAATGTAATATACTTTTACACTGTCAGTGTATCAAAATTAAACTCTTAATTTATGGATATGGTTGATAATTGTTATTTTTTAAAAGTAAAGTAGTGAGAATAAATAAATTAGCATTGAAAAGTTTTTTACAATAATAAATAAATAAATTCAGTTGAGTAAATCTTATGTGTCCAACTAAGAAGTTAGATCAAAAGCCCTTAATTGGTCAAACATTTTAAACAAAATTATCTGATATCCATGGAAGATGAGATACGTGCCCAACTTGTTTTGGGTAATGCTATATTGCTATTGCAATGCAATACAAAATGTAACTTTCTTAACTTGTTTCCCATTCAAGAATTCCTCCAAGGATAAAAACATGTTCTCATCATTAAACCAAAAAAGCTCACTTTATGGACACTGAATTATAGTAACATGTAATAACAAGAAATTTGACTAGTATAGTATAAAATACACCTTATTTCATTACATAAAACACTAATATAAGCTTTCTTCCCTCACTCTTCTTCATAAGTATATTTATATTTTAAAAACAAAACAATAAAACCACGCCGATTCAACAACCTGGATCCTGCAAACAAGAAAAAATAAAAAAGAACAATCATATATAATTTACCCTATCCACCACCAAATATAAAATTCATATAATAATAATAAAAAGTACCAAATTAATAGATGAGATAATAAAATCGATGATGCCCAAAACCAAAATCATAGAACAAGAGTGAATGGAATGGAATCGTACGAGATCCATGATGGAAGGAATGTGAATGTGAATCTGCATCAGTGGTGGGTGGTGTCAGCAGCGGCAGCGTGTTCCTTGAGATGCTTCTGGTGCTCGAGGTGGCGGAGTTCGTGAGGGAGGTTGACGAGGTAGGAGAAGATCATGCCGCCGAAGCAGACATGGTAGATAGGGCCAGGGGAGCTGGTTTCGATGTACGTAGCGTGATAATTGTCGAATGCTCTCCCTATCGCCCTCTTCACGAACCCAAATGGCCTCATCTTCAAGATCAATCGATACCAACAACAGCAACAAGCTAACCCTAACGCTCCAATTTTCTTTCTTTTGGGGGAAAAGGAAAACACACCAACCACTCACTCGTTCTTTCCCTATCAATTATCTGATTCTTCACCATGCCGAATAAACTGCTCCACCCCAACTTTTTTTTCTTAAAAAAATGTAATAAATAAAAATAAAAAAGCAAACAAAAAAATGTCTTGTTATAATGGGTTACAAGATAATGTTTGAATTTTTTTTCTTCAATTTAATTTTAATCTACTGAGATATAATACAAACTTTATACATTGTCATTCAATCATACGTTGTCACGTTAGTCATGATAGAATTTTGTCTCTCTTTTACAACCTTAAAAATCATACAAATAAAGAATTTTAATTAAATGAGAATATAAAATACTTTTACACGATTGATACATTAAAATTGATATTCTTGTAATTCAAATTGGCGTACTATTTTTTCTATGAATATTCTTGTATGTTTCCGGGTCAAGATTTTTTCTTAATTTTTACAGAATTAAAATATTATCATTTAAGTAACAATATTAATTAATCAAATATACTTCTAATTGAAATGAAACCTATTAAAACCAAGAGACTTAAATTAATTAATTGTGGGTGTTAAAAAATGAACTTCTTTAGATGCAAGTTCTAAATTTATTATCAGAATTCATTCAGAACCATCTATATATAGATATAGAATTCATCTATATGGAATTTGATCATTTTGACCGGCATAGATAAGCGTTTGAGGATCTAAACATATATATATACTTTATGTTTAAGTAACATTATTCCAGAATTAATATTATGATTATCTTATCTCACAATACATTCATCAATTGTAAATAAATATATGATTGGAAAGAAGAGTATGGGCATTTTGGGGAATAGAGAGGAAAAGAAACAGAACCCGCCTTTTTCTAATAAATGAAAGTGAAAGAAGAGAATATGGTCAAATATTTCATAAATTAGTTAGGGAAGTGACAGCTCCAAACTACCAAAATACCCTTCTCATCGTTGGGGTACCCTGTTTTTGTGATTACCATTACGACACTGTGTTTCTTCCTGAGATTGAGATAGAGACAGACAGAAGGAAGAACAAGCACCTTGTTCCTTCTTCTT
This sequence comes from Aeschynomene evenia, assembly GCA_013621005.1. NCBI lineage: Eukaryota > Viridiplantae > Streptophyta > Magnoliopsida > Fabales > Fabaceae > Aeschynomene > Aeschynomene evenia. The sequence goes on along the minus strand of CM024263.1, from coordinate 29,360,705 downwards.
CTTCCTCTTCTTTCTCCATTAATTATTAATATATAATCAATAAATATTATATATATATATATATATATTAGTTGATGAATAATGGGAACCTTTCAGAGCTTCAGAAGAGCCTATGGAGCTCTCAAGGATTCCACCAAGGTTGGCCTTGCCAAGGTTAATAGCGAATACAAGGTAAATTCAATTCAATATTAAATCTCTATTCTCATTAATTAATCATTTTATAACAATTTTTGTTTTCCATTTTTATAATTTTTCTCCTTTTCAATTCAAACGAACATACATTGTCCATCATAATTTAATGTTTTGGTGTATGTACGTTCATTCATTTTTCGAAGGAATTGGACGTTGCAATTGTAAAAGCCACCAGTCACGTAGAATATCCTCCCAAGGAACGTCATGTTAGAAGTGAGTTCTTATACATATTATTGTGAAATTAATTCGTTTCACCTCTGTTTTAGGGTGATCCATCTCAACGCATGCATGGGAAGAAATTAAATTATTAGAAAAGAGATGATGCATTACCATAATGCCAAATTGAAATTGGAATAATATTAAACGGATTCGTTGCTTTAATTTTGCATTCCTATGAAAATTTTAGTTCATCCTTTGATTTGATTAATTATTACTGCAATGAATTTTGTTTGGTGTGCAGAAATATTCTATGCCACAGCAGCACATCAACCACGCGCAGATGTGGCATACTGCATACACACACTTGCCAAGAGACTCTCCAAGACAAGAAATTGGATAGTGCGTCTTTCATTCTCATACTCTTAATATTTCTGCTTTAAGAGCTCAAAGTTTATTAAGTGTTTTGACAGTTTTTGCCTACAAACTGAATGATGAAATGACACACAGGTTGCCATAAAGACATTGATTGTGATTCACAGGCTTCTGAGAGAGGGTGATCCTACCTTCAGAGAGGACATTCTAAACTACTCAAGAAGGGGAAACCTTCTCCAAATATCCAATTTCAAAGATGACTCAAGCCCTAAAGGTAATATATTATATATATAGTCAAGTGGATTTAATCATTTTTGTCTTGACACTTTTGGCATTTGAACATTAATTATATTATCATATGCCTAACTAAATAGACTTCTATATTATTCAGCTTGGGACTGTTCTTCATGGGTCAGAACCTATGCACTGTTTTTAGAAGAAAGACTTGAATGTTTTAGAGTCCTTAAATATGACATTGAGTCTGAGCGTTTAACAAAACCAACACCAGCAGCAGCACCACCACCACCAACAACTTTACCTAAGGTCTGTGTTTTGCCTTTACTTTTATTCACAAACTAAGGGCCTGCCTGATTTTATGTCACTTTGTTTTCATTACGAGCACGGTTTTTCAGGATTTTGTGAAAGAAACAATAATATTCATATAGGAAACATAATGAAAATAAGGTGACATTCTTATCATTAATTTCGAAAATACCAAGTGGTAGCAGAACATATTGTTATTTTTTGTTTCAAACCAAACAAGCTCTAATTTTTCCATGCAGCGGCTACTTTTATTTCTGTTTTCAGAATATGAGTAACTACTTTCAGCTTTGACAGGCACATAGCAAAACAGCGATGCTTAGTAGTGATGATCTGTTGGATCACCTGCCTGCACTGCAGCAACTTCTGCACCGCCTCGTTAATTGCCGGGTAAGAATTACCGAACCAGTGGGGAAGACTCGGCATTGGTATTTTGATGCCATATTTGATTGTGTACACATATATTGATTTTACAATGAACCAATTTTGTCAAATTAACAGTTATTATTAGTGGACAGAGGTAGTATCTGTTAAGACAAATAACATTTAATTTGCTTTAATATCTTGCAGCCTGAAGGAGCAGCTTACAGCAATTACCTAGTACAGTATGCCTTGGCCCTGGTATGATTGTTTAGTTTTCAGTTGTACTTCTCAAGTAATTGCAGTTTTTGGACTCTATTTACATATAACATTGGTGGCTGTTTCTCTAACTTTCATTTATCTGCTTCTGGGAACTTCATTAAGGTGTTGAAAGAGAGCTTCAAGATATATTGCTCCCTCAATGATGGAATCATAAATCTTGTGGACTTGGTTAGTGTCTGTCCGGAGTTGTTTTTCTCTTTTTGATCATCATTTCACTTGAACTTTTAAATTGTACTAACTATTGAAAGTTGCAGTTCTTTGATATGCCAAGACATGATGCAATAAGGGCTCAAATTATTTATAAAAGAGCTGGCAAACAGGTATACATACAAAGAATCCCATCCAATTTGAATTAAGTTTTTGGCAATTGAGCTTAGTGAGGCTTCTAAAGGAATCACAGTTGTTCATTTGATGATTGTTGATTATTATGACGATGCAGGCAGAAAACCTTGCTGAGTTCTATGAATACTGCAAGGGCTTGGACCTTGCTAGGAATTTCCAATTCCCAAATTTGAGACAGGTTCTTTCTTAGCTTGCTTCTCAGTAACTATATTTGCTCTGATATCGTCGTAGTTACGGTTTCTTACTGAGTTCTATCATGCATCAAAAACAGCCACCTTACTCTTTTCTTGCTACGATGGAAGAATACATTAAAGAAGCACCCGCCACACGCTCTACTCCAAAGGGACAGGTGAGATAGGCAATGCTAATTATATTGTTCTTTAACTTTCATACATGCACACAATACAGAGTTAACATTGGTCATGAACTTCAGGATGATAAGGAAAATGATGAATCACCTAGTAAAGAAGAACCAGAACCCGAAGCACCTCAAGAAAATGAGAAAAAAGATGAAGAACTGGAAGAAGAAGAACCTGAAGCACAGCCTAAGGAAGAGGCACCTGAACACCCTCCTCTCATGTCAATAGATGATGGTACAGATGATTTGTTGGTATGTTTCTGGTTATCTAGTAATAATAATACAAGTTTGTGATGCTGGTTTGTTTTGACTGAATATATAAGATATATACTTGTGCACACCTTTGTAGGGTCTAAACGAAGTTAATCCAAAAGCTGTAGAATTAGAGGAAAACAATGCTTTGGCTCTTGCAATCGTACCCCCTGGTGGTAAGTCCAAAAGTTATTCATAATTGTTGAGAAATATATGCATATATATTGGTTCAATTCTAAAATTTAGCAATTTTATCTAGGAAACCATTCCAGAGATCTTTCTTGGAGTAACATTGGTGGGACTACTGGTTGGGAACTTGCACTGGTTACAGCACCAAGCAACCATACCAGCCAAGCCACAGACCGCAAAATGGTTTGTTCTTCCCTCTGTATCACATCTCTTTATCAGACACATGCTAGTAAATATGAACATCATTTTTGTACCATTTCACATGATTTTCACCCCCACATAACAAAGCATTAGCTCAATATAAGGTTATGAATGAGTCCTTTAAACCTTACAAGATAACACTTTCTCTTTTTTTCGATTCAGGCTGGTGGGTTTGACAAGCTACTGCTAGACAGTTTGTATGAAGATGAGAATGCAAGGAGACAGCTTCAACTCCAAAATGCAGGTTATGGATACGGGGCAACAGCCATACATAGCCCATTTGAATATCAGTATCAAAACAAGAACAATAATCAGCATGATCCATTTGCAATGTCCAACAAAATAGCACCTCCATCCAATGTGCAAATGGCTCAGCAACAGCAACAGCATCACATGATGTATCAGCAGCAGCATCAACAAATGATGTTCCCACAACAACAGCAAATGATGTACCAACAACAACACAACATGAACATGAACATGATGATGGTCCCATACCAGCAGCACTACCACCAGCAACCACACAGTCAATATAGCCAATACCCTCAACAGATGCAACCCATGAGTTCTTCTAATCCATTTGGAGATCCCTTGCCAGTTCCAAGCTATCATCAGAGTTCCATGAACCCTCAAGGAAACTACAATTTATTGTAGTTTCCCTCTTAATCCTCACCAGTCCCCACCCCAAAAAGATGTATTCTTTGTTATATGAAGTAGGGTAAACATTAATTTTGTTAATGGAAGTCCTTTCAATTCTTTGTTGGCCACTGAATTAATTTGACGTGTACATTTTTAGTTGTAAGAATCATCGATTCATTTTTCATGAGACGTTCACGGATGCGTGTACACCAAACCAATAGCAAATACTAGTAATGTTGATGACGAAGATGGTAAAAGTACATTATTATCAAACTGAAATTTGGAAAACCGAACTTATACCATTTTTTCATCCCATTGACGAAGCATGGTCTTTGTTCAGGAAAATAAGACAATCAATCATCCACAAGGCGTTCAAAATTACTCTAGCACTTTCTTTTTTTAATTATTTTAAATATATATGTGAATAACAAAACACATTTTCTTCACATAATAAAAAACCAATTTATTTCTCATTGCTCTGCACCCTTTCAATGGGCAATCAATTATTTTAATTAATGGTGGATTATATCGAAAAAGGAATATATCATTGGAAAATCATGCATGGCTAAAAACTCTAGTATGAAACTTCAGACAGAAAGCCAAACATGTTCCCCCCTTATCAAGTATTTACTTGTTTTATATATATACACATCAATACATAGTTACATATAAGCATTGAATTGAGCACAAGTTTGTTTGGTCGTTCAGAGGAATGCTCAAATAAGCTTTTGTTTACTAGTTGCATGAGTACATATACATATCTCAGGTAAAAGGTTCTAAAAAGTGACAACATCGAAATTATTCAACATATACTGGTTATTATAATTAACAACCTGGTCAGCAACCAACTATATACATACAAAAGATCATTGACATCAAAGTTGAGTGAGAAGAAGGGTTAATCACAGAATCACCAGCACTGCCACCTGCTGTAGGAATTTCCATTTGCATGCATCATACATTATCCTTCTAATTAAGAAAGCCATCACTTCAATCTTCAAATACCTTAGTTTTTCCCCACTCCCTTTTCGACCTTCTCAATGAGCTTAGGTTGTGACCCTGAAAATCATACATAATTGATAATTGAGCTCAGTTGGGCATCATTACCCAGTTCAAAGACAATGTTCAAAACGGTATCACGAAGACTCTGCACAATAATATCAACAAATAACAGCAAGGGCACTTGAGGAACTGGAAACCTAAAGGTATTTGCTCACCACAACAACTTGTTCTGGCGAATCATCGTTCATCCTTCCTCATCTTCTGAGAGAGTAATGTTTTCTGGAAATGTGAGAACCTTGACTTGCACGCCCACATCCATCCCTTCTGGACTATTTAACTCCATAGCAGCATCCCCACCATGAGGAGATTCATTCTCTGAAGATCACAAGCATATATATTAATAAGCATATCAGAATTGTTCAAGACTTGAAGGGAAACAACTAGGTTGGCAATTTGGCATAGTTTTCATTTCATTAATTCTTATTAGTTCCAAAACAAGTAGGTTAGCATAGTAGATGGTAATTAGCAAGAAATGTTTTCCAAACACCCACGCATAGAGGTTCAACTGCTCAAGATTCCCAATGAAGAGAGTTTCCTTTTGCCAATGCCACCGCATAAAAACAATAAAACTATGGAACTCTGCAATCAATATTCCCAATTTTGTCCTTCAATCTAGCATTGATACCCCCCAAATAACCGAAAAAAACATCAATTTTGTGCTATTGTGATACGAATTGCATTGGATCTAGTTAATTAAAAAATTGTGAAGGAGGAATAAGAAGATAAGGGAAATTGGGAAGAGGGGCCAAAAAAATGGGACCTTGAATGAAGAAATGCTGAGAAGAGGGCCAGCCGCGGATGGTGGAGACAACGGAGAGAGGCTGCTGCTGCTTCTGATTCGTCAATTGATTGGTGAAATTGTGTATGAAGGTCGCAACGTTGGATGCTGAAGGAGGTGGAGGAACCCAGAAAGAGGAACCAGGAAGAAAGGGTAACCAATCCGGCGTGGCCTTCCTCACCAGAATCCGCTGTATGTGATCATCTAACAGCTTCAGAGCAACCTCGTACTCCTCCCCATCTTTCTCCCTCCTATTCGACGATTGGGGGTTCGATTTCGTCGCCTGAGAGGACCGGTGCCGGTGACCCACCGCAGCCACGCAAGGTGCGGCGGCGTTTCCACTGTTGAGGGAGTGGGAAGCGGTGGCGTGTCGGAGTAGCGTGTTGCCGATGAACCTAGCCATCATTCCGATTCTCTCACAACAATCAGAAGATAAGAGAGAGAAAGAACCTTTGTAATCGAAGAACAAGAAGAATCGAGCTATTTATCTCTTGTTTTGGGGAATCTAGTCCTTTTCGATAATATACTTTATTATATATAATTTTTAATAATTAAAAGCCATATTATTTTATTTTATTTATTTATTTTTAAGTGTCGATAATTTCTGCTATTAATCACACCAATAACTCGTTAACACAATTGTAATTCCTTTTTTTTTATTTACTAATAGTATTAATATTATTTGCACCGGAGCTGATCTGATCTGAACTGAACTTTTTCCTATCAAATTACTATTAATTAATTAATACATTCTTTCTTTGACCATGATCTCCACAATACAACGTGGCTTGAAACGGTGTGGTTGAGGTAGCTAGCTCATGCTTCGCGTGAGTGCTTACTTTATTCATTCATTCTTGATGTGTCTATCTATTTAATCTTGGTTATGACCAATTACCAGCAGGTTGCTACTTGTTCCAATATTTACGGCTATATATATAAATATGCATGCATGTGTTGGAGTAATAGCAGGTTGCTAGGGTGGGCAAGTTCTGATTTTACCATAGTTGGGGGTTCATTTGTTACAGCATGTTAAAAATGAACATTGACTTTGCCTGGATTCCAGGCACATATATATGAATCACTATATATTAATAGACAGAACAAGCTGTTATTAATCAATTCAAGAGACAGCACATTTGCGGTGAATGAAGACATTTACTATTTGATGGGTGTGTGTAAATGGAAGGTGGACTATTTACTCAAGCCGCAACCTTTTTTCAATGAACAACAGCATGCTATGGTTTACTATCTGCTTCTGACATTAAATAAAAAGTCATATCAGATCTATTTTAATTTGCGGCAAAATCCAGATGATGATGATCATGATTGTCTGTCTTTGTCTCTTTGGATTTATTATCACCTCCTTGTGCCTCAACCTTATGGATTAAGTCACCACTCTTCCAGAAAGAAACAAACATGTGTTGTTGAGAGCTGCTTCACTCAAAAGTGTATGCCGTCATAGTTCCTACATATCTATCTAACTTAATACGTACATACATTAATTAATATAATTATTATGATGCCATTTTTTGTATCATTACTCATTACTTTCGTTTTCCTGGTGGGATTGACACCGGTTTCTGTCTGTTTCCTTTACCAACTACTCATTACTACAACCTTTCTCCAATATCTCTCCCTCCCTCTCTTAATTCACCTTGGCTCAATCTTTTTGTCAAGAACTGTTCTGCGGGAACATGAAGAATCATCTGTCAGAATTTTAAACATCAAATTTCGAAGGAGGTAGAAATGGTGTCATGCATGTCAATGAAATATAGATATAGACATAGAAAATTGACACATCCAAACTTGGACTCAGCAGTATATTTTGTGACTGGTTTCGCAACCTCCAAATAAATAAATATGAATCATCATAACTTATTTATGTAACCCGGATATATTTGTACCTAGTATAGTAGTATCTACACATTCATCTCTCCCAACTCAACATTCTGCAAAACTTAAGCAGAAGAAGCTCATGGTATATATTGGTGCTAAAGAATTGTTGTAATTACAGGAGATATATGTATGTATGTACACCTCAACCTCAATGCAACATCTCAGACAAAAGATTGCTGATTTTGCGAAGCTCCTTGAGAGCTGTCATTGCAGTATCATTTTCATTGACCTTGCCCCTCTCTTGTTGGAATGCAGACTCTATCACCTGCCACACAAAAAATATAGACCTTAAGATTACAAGTCTGAAACATCAGTATACGAGGTTTCCACAACATTTCATTCATATACAGCCACAAGAAGGAGGGTAGATATACGCAATGAAAAGAATAATCCACAAATTATATCGTCACACGCTAACTTGACATTGAATTTGAAAGTGAAGATAAGAGAGGACTTTACCTTAATATGCTCAAGCATGGACAGCCCAATATCCCTCAAAGTGCCCGGGACATTCTGGTCTACAGAATTCCCTGTACTACTATCAGGACTACAACGCCCATCAGCAGTAGAAGAAGGTATAACATTACTTTGATTATCACAATTGGCAGGTTGTACGGCCTCAGAAGCACCTCCACTTTTACCAGACAAAAGCTCAACATTGTTTCTTCCAAGCTTCCAAAACCACTGGAATTTATTCTGTTTTCTCTCCTTCGACTGTGCGGCTGAGTTTCCCGTGGAATTTTTGTTGCACCCTGACATCTGAGAGAAGTTCTCAGGGTGATCAGAGACTGGAAGAGGCGAATCAACCGGACTAATATGTGAAATTTCATTAATTTCATGAAGGGATAAATTAGACCCAACACTACTTTTCTCAGAGTCATTTCTGAGATCATAGGCCTCGTTAGGAGGACTAGCTGTGCTAGAAATTATGGATGAAGTTTCTTCAGCGACAGTATTTACACTTAGAGTTCTATCCTCAGCAAAGCAATTGTTGCTGCCTTCAGAGACATCATCCCGGTGCTCCACTTCACCTGCTACAGAACGATAATCCTGCTGGCATATATTATCCGGACACTGCAGGTTTTTTGTATCTTCCTGCGAGTCAAGTTCCTTACTAAGATCTTCTAACAAACTACGCCTAATAGTTTCCTCGGGTTCCTTTTTACCACCCTTGATCTTTGATGAAGAAGGGTCAGATTCTGCTCTTCTTAAACTGAACTTAACCTTTTCTGTCCATCTCTTTTTCTGTGTTGGAACCTGATTTTCCACTTCATCTAGCTTAAGTTCTTCACTCCTGTGGGCAACTCTCCACATTTCTTCCCAGTATCTATCAGTTAACATCTTCAGAGGAGTTTTCGGAGAAACTGATTCAGATGGAAGGGTCGTAGTTCTTGCAATACTTGATTTACGGTGGTTATGAAACCCCACAAATGAAGGTGTTGAGGATGCAATAACAGTACTCAGTGCAAGATCCTGCAATGATTTAGCCTTCTCCAGTAGCTTTTTAATATCCATGTTATCTGGGAACTTTAATAACCTTTGGAGACAAATTGTAGGATTTTCAGTTGCAAGTAGTGAAGATCTTAAATGAAGTAACATTGCTACTGCCATAGCTGAGATAAATGCTCCTCGAGATGACTGTAGATCAAAGAAACCCAGAATCTGTGTTGTCCTCAGCTGTATTTTCCAATTTTACTATTATCTGATAAAAAGATCTCATCCCAGATGATCAAGAGGTTGTCAAGTGAAAATTCCCGTCCAAATAAAACTCGTAACCAGCGGAGAGCAAAGTATTGAGGTTCAACCCCGAGATCAACAAGATGGCTGTGCAGCGATGAATCAACATGAGACAACAAATGATATAATGCAGTAGAAGCTTCAATTACAGGCGGCAAGCCAGTATGGGACCGCTACAGGGGGAATAAGAGAAAAAATCGGCCATTGCAACTGAAGCATTAGACCCATTCAGTAGTGCATCAAACATACAGTAAGCATCATGTTCCATGAATTTCTCAGATAATACAACGCCGAGTTCACCTTCAGCCCCATAAGCATCACCTAGCAATACAACGGCCTGTATCTTGGGATCAAGCTCATCAAGACTTTGGATTTTTGATGCATTTCCACCTAAGCCAAGTTCATCCTCTGAGTCTGAAGATTTTCTAAAATCAAACCTGTAAGAAAGATCATTCTCTTGACAGAAAAGGCCATCAAATCTGTCAGTGAAGTGATCTTCATAAGTCTTTCGTATTTCTGAAAGGCGTTCTACGTCAACTTGGAGAACATAAAGCAGTGGGGCAAGTAACTCATGCATTCCTACAAAGTGAATGAATGAATGAAACTCAATGTAAAGAAATCTATTTGCATAACATTATATTATTGCAAACAAAATATACAGAAACCCATAACCCGAACTAAGAGAAATCATGTTTGACCAAGTAAAACTTAGCTGTCTACAAATATGTCTTGGCTGAAGAACTTACCCTGTCTATAACCGCACTCGGGGTGTCTGAGACACCATATTAACAAAATTCGTCTCAATAAGCCTTGGCATCCTGGTGTCTGGAAGTAGCTGCCATGTTCTGGGTATAAACGTGATAAATCCTGATCCACCATCCTCTCCAGCTCCGCATTGCGAAAAAAGCGACTCCATGTACTGTCTGCATACGAAGGCCATACCATTGTCACCACAGATAAAGTTTGCAAGACAGAGAGGGTTAGTTAGAAACTTAAAATAACTAGAAATCTACTTGATGGCATTCCATAGTTTAGGGAAAAAACTTTGGCAACACATGCAACCATTTACTTGCTTTCCTTTTTATTTCAAGCATTTCTTAATTGCTAGCAATTAAGATATTGCTTAATCTTTTTGTGGGTTGAGTTGCCACTAAATCAAATAAGCAGTGAGCATGTATATGTAATATAAAGGAATGAAGCTAGAGAAAACATAATAATTAGATTAACCTGGATTTTGTGAAAGTGGGTTGTCCATGACAAGATTGAGTGGACTACTTCCATCTTTTGGGATATGAGGATCAACCAGGAGGCGCCCTCTCAAACTGGCATACCTGAAGATATAAGTAAATTTGTCAAAATCATTTTTTAGGAGAGCAAAAAATAATTCAGGAATGCTTCCCTTGTTATTGAGAATAGAGAAACTAAAACCAAGAATCAACACACAAACAAAACCATACATTGTTATTATGCTTCATCATCAATACCTAGGAAACAATCTCGAACTTGGGATATTTTAACCAATGCAACATTTGGATTCACGAAGGGGAAAGAAAAAAAAAGGAAGAGGGAGACAGGAACAGACAAGCCTAGGTGGCCTATATAAACACCTTAACAAAGCTCTGAACTTTGCACTGAAATTGAGGAAAAACAATCATGCAGAGAGCATAAATTGGATTAAAAGTTTAAAAAACAGAAGACTAATGGAAATTCAATTTACATCATAATAATCATCAAATAAAAAACACTGCATGTATAAGGCATGATAATTGAGCATGGCTTGCCTCCTTCTAGAATTAGCGGTGGCACGACGAATATCATCAATGGAACTCGAAGATGGCAAAACCCCGAGACACATACGCCACTGCAAACCTCTGAGATCACCTAATCGCCGATTCTCCGACGCTGATCGCGGAGAAACGACGCCGGAGCTCAAAGGCGAGAACACCGACGACGATTCTTCCGGCAATGGCGGAACCACCATAGCTGGAGGCATGGTTCAAAGGAAAAATTCTAGATGACCCAGATGCTCAGAAGCAACGATAATCAAGAAAGACGAGAACTTTGCAAAAACTTTGAGAAGAAGAAGCTAAATTGAAGGGAAGAGAATTTGGGGGTGGCTGGAATTACGTGGCAAAGTGGGAAATGAAGGAGAGGAATGATTATTGCATGTTTGTTCTTCTGTTGATTTTTCTTCCTCTTCTTCTCCTTCTCCTTCTCCGTCTGTTTTCCCTCTGTCTGGGTAAGAGAGAAAGAGACGGAGAGAGAGTAACAAAACTATTTTGTGTACGAAAATGAAAAAAGGGAAAAGAAAAAATAAATAAAGGTTGTTGTAAATAATGAAAGGTGAAAATTGAGCTTTGATCTGTTTGATCCATTGAGTAGTGAATAATATAATAGTATTAGTATTATACTGCGAATCTTGTGTCTTGGTACCTTCTACCTTTGGTCAAGTCAATGATGTCTGAAATCTTTCCTGGTTAAATATGAAGATAAGTCTTTGTTACTTTGTTAGTCTCATGGTTTTCGCAGCAGTATAAGTTGTCTTATTGCTGCTTTCATTTATTTTATTTAGTTTAAAAAATGAAACATTTAGGATATTATATATATATATATATATAATTCTTTTTACATTGTTGACCAACTTTTAAATTAACTACTTCAAATAATGAAAAGAGGTTGAGCTTATATTTATTCGGAAATAATTTTGATAGATAATATTTTGCACAAATATTTTATCGTATATTATACTAACTTAAAAGTTCCATATATGATAAGATATTGTTATTGAATGATAATTTATTGAAGATTAAGAACACTAATATTTTGTTGATATAACATTATTTTATATAATGCCCAAGTAGTGAGAAAATGAAAGGAGCTTCTAGTTATTATAACTTATAAATAATCCGTTTATGTTTTCAAATTTCAACATGGATTATTTTATGAGCCGAGGAAAGAAATATAAAGCAAAAGAAAAGGCGAGGGTCAAATTGAATAACCTGGGTATTATTATTTTACATTCAAAAGATATGTACCCATTTACATTTACTATAATTTAACGATAAGTAAAAATTCATTAAACCGAATATTAAACTCTTAAATAAATCCTAAAAAGAAAAAAACTCCAAAAAAAAAAAAGGAGCGTTAGGGTTGATTTCGTTATCATGACTCGTCCACTTTCTTGATTGACGTGGCCGATACGTATCCTCTTACCAATAATATTTTGCTTACAAGTTTTATTTATTAAATCAAAGCCGTTCATTTTCCTTAGCTAGTTGATTATACTATTAATCGGACGGGTAAAAGTTTCTAAGACGACAAGCAGTGCTGACTTGTCTACAACAATAATTACTATAAATATAATAAAGCCATTAAAGCATGTATTAATTATCCGTTCAGGAAATCATTTTGATGTTGATATAGACATGTCGCTTTGTTCATCATTTTATATGTCATAGTAAATTAGAAAGGAATGTATTAACAGATCAAATGCGGAGAGCTAGTTCTGCTTTTAAACAAGAGCCTATAGAAGTAAATTCTTTTCAAGCAATAAATAAATTAATTAATTAAAGAAAGCAACAAGTTCAGCATGATCGAAGTGAATCATCTATCTGAAAATGGCAGATGCAGCAAAGTGTTACCAACCATACTGATAAGGACACAGTGTCCTGCCCCCACTTCATATCTCTCCACAATATAGTGCCAAATCTAGATTCAACATATCCATTTCTTTCTCTTTTTTCTATGAATTTATCCTCTTTATCATTTATCAGTGCAATAATAATTCCCATAAAAATATGTAATACTGATCATATAAATAAGTAATAGTTAAATAATTGATAAAATTAAGTAAAGTCTTAAGTATACTGAAATAATCAAATAATAATTAAAAAGTGTAATACAAATATCCAATTTGTCTTTAATTACTTGCAATTATTTTATGAATGAATTGCATTCATAGTTGACTGATTCACATTTTCTTTTCCTTATCCCCAGCATCTCATAATCAAAAAGTTTGCTAGGAAATTAGAACACATATAATCCAGGAAGTGGGTGCCTCAATGAATTCCCTATGAAGCCCTAATGGCAGACAAACATTATTGTTGGTGTTTTGAGTGTATTAGTGATCCCCACACAATTTTGCCAAATTAATATTTTCATCACTACTTAACCCTCAATTTTGAAATAATTTATTTTACTTGCATTAAAATTGATAGAAAGTAATATCTCTTACTTATCTGATCTTATCAATACTCATGTTGATAATCAGCACCAAGAGATGAGATGTGATTCACTAATCTCACTAAACTGTTTTAAAATGAAAATGAAAATTCTGTGTGTTTATTGCTATCACTTTGTTTATCTCAATCACTTCCATTATTTATTTACTTTTCTCATACTCTTCCACAGTTCACAAATTAGTGATTTAAGTAAAAGTATTAAAGGCTAACCGAGTATATCAAAATTATTCTCATTAACTTTTAGCTTTTTTTTTCATATACTCCAGTCCCCATTAAGTGAGTAAGTAACTGGTATAACATTGGTGAATTTAGACAGTACTATGCTATATTATCATCATATATAACAGGCATGTTAAATGTTGCAAGTATGCTTTTAATCTCTTCAATCCTCGAATGGGAAAAATCACCTATTGTGAATTTTTCATGGCTTCCTTTCACTTCAACCAAACTATATCCTGGCTCTTTCCTTAATCCACTACCCTTCAGCATGTTCCTTGCATCTGTAACAGCATTCCACATACCATCAGAAGCATACAAGTTTGATAATAAGACATAAGGTGAAGTAGTAGTGACTGGTTGATGAACTTCAAGAAGCTTCTTAGCAAGGTTTTTCCCTTTTACCATATCCCCATGCAACCTACATGCTGAAAGCAAGCTCCCCAAAACAACATGATCTTGCCAATTATGGAATTTCTTCATGTATTCTTCTGCCTCAGATAATTTTCCAGCGCGTCCAAGCATATCAATCAGACATGAAAAGTGTTCGATTTCGGGTGCAATCCCATAATCTTCCATGGAATTGAAGTATAATTCACCCTCTCTAACCAACCCTGAATGGTTACAAGCAACCAATAGCCCAATAAATGTAGATGAATCTGGTTTTTCCCCAGTTGCTTTCATCTGCTCAAAAACTTCTATTGCTCTCTTACCTTGCCCGTGATTTCCAAAGGCAACAATCATGGTGTTCCATGAAATAAGATTGAGAAAGGACATGTTATTGAATACATTATGAGCATAGCTGATTGAACCACATTTAGCATACATGCCTACTAGAGCATTATTAACTCCTACATCCTGATGGTGTCTTGTTCTGATTAGATAACCATGAATTTGCTTTCCATAACTAATCGAAGCATGCCAAGCACATGCAGAAAGGATGCTAGAAAATGTGAAGTCATCTGGCTGTGTATTATGCTCATTCATCATCACTTTGAAAAAGCTAAAACCTTTTGCTTGATCATCAAACTGAGAAAATGCAGAAATTAGAGTATTCCACGAAATTACATCTTTGTCTTTGATCAATCTGAAGGCCCTCTCTGCTTCTTCTGTGAAATTAGATTTTGCATACATTGCCATTATCAAATTGCCGATAAGAGGGATGGAGCCCAATTCAAGTTTAATAGCATGGCAATGCAGTGACATCCCTGTTCTCAAACCATCTGACTCCGCGCAAAACCCAAGCAACCCCACGAAACTAAAACGATCAGGAATAAAACCCTCTTTGAGCATGAGATTGAACACCCGAAACGCTTTTTCAGGTTCATGATTCTCTATAAAGCCACTGATCAGAGCATTGTAGGAAACACAATTTGGTCCTACTGAATTTTCATAAACTAACAAAGCATCACTACATTGGCCACATTTCATATACATGGAGATAAGTGAGTTGGAAACAAAAGAGACAGATGCATACCCGGATTTCAGAGACTGAGCATGAATCTGTTGCCCCTGCTGCAGTGCCACGAGGCTCGCACAGGCGCTGACAGCACTAGCATATATGTACATGTTTGGGATGAGCTGCATTCGAGAAAACAGTTGAAGTGCCATCCAATGCTCCCCACATTGGTCATAACCAGATATCATACCCGACCATGACACTAAATTGTGGTGTGGCATTTCATCAAACACCTTGCGAGCAATAAAAGTGTGGCCACACTTGGCATACATGTTGAGGACATGGTTTGAGATGATAACATCGGATTGCAAGCCTTTCTTCATGGCAGCAGCATGAAGAGCAATACCCTGGCGAAAAGCCTTGGTTTTGGAGCACTGGTGCAAAAGGGCCCCTATGGTTTCAAGCATCATTGGAGAATTAAGCTCATGTGAACATTTTGGAGTGTCTTCATCCCATAACAACTTTCAGTGAACCCCAACGAGCCACTTTGATAGCTAGCTAGCTAATACAGTAAATTAAACAAACAAATAATTATTATTCTGAAGGCTCTTTTTGAGATTTCCTTTCTGAAGTTGGTACCTTGCATAATCATATACATCAATCCCATCTTTGTGAAGTTCAAAATAATGAAATATCAACTACAATGGATCCGCTTTTTTTTTTTTTTTTTTTCAGGGTATCCACTTGTATTTTGATGACTAATCCCTTGCCAATCTGTGCATGCACCTTAAGGTGGAACGGCTGGCCAAGGTCCTCTCTGCATACATACTGTCCCGAAGTCGAACCCAAAACTTGATGCTTAAGCAACTCAAACCACTCTCACTTGTTACCGTGGTTCCTCTACACCACAAAGGGTCACCAAATTCCCAACATTTTGTTTTTTGCAACAATGTGTTCTCTCCTTTTGGTCATTTGGTTTTAACTTTTAAGCAAAATGTGTGACAAGTTCATGTGCACTTGGCCCAATATTTGATTTGAGCTTGGCCCAGTTTAATGATTGGGCTTTCAAAAATTTTTAATCTTTTCAATTCAAGGCCTTCTCTTTACAAAAACACAATTTTTTGCTAAAATCATCTTAAAAAAACAATTCAAGGCACTCATTATGTAGTATATTTCTTTGATATTTTCCTCCTTGAATTCATTATATTAATCAATTGTTGATTTGATAGGCACTCAACAAGTTTTGGAGTGGAGAATAACGCCAAATGATATTACTAGTGTTAATGATATTTTACTTTCTTCGTGATTCTTTCTTTCAAACTAGAATAATGAAATTCAGAGCCCACCTCACATGTAGGGTTGGATTATTATATATATCACAACTCTCTAAGCATAAACCAAATTGAAAAGGTGATATAGTACTAGTAGTATTAGTAGGGACTAGCTAAGCTAGGGATTGCATTTACTTACTATTATTCAGTGAATCACGGTCACAAACAAAATACTTTTTGTCAATTCAGCAAATCCAATGGTTCATCTAATAGTGAACAAAACCATGACTCATGAAAAAATCCTAAAAGAGGGGAATTGGGTATAAATTGTGAGAGATTACTTGGATGATTATGTGCCCTTAATTGGCATAAAAAAGTATGGTACCTTTGGTCACATTGACAACCACTTTTGTCCCCATTCATAACAGATCAATGAGTGCTCCTCATGTTTCCACAAAATGCATCAACTAAGGAGTGACCTATTACACATGGGAAAGAAATCATAAAGTGAGAGGAAAAAAAGGTTAGCAAAAGTATTAACACATTCACAGTGATGCCATGCCTACTTTCCAATATTGCACCTATATTCGATAATCATATATAGTACTTTTAGTTAGTGTATGATAATTAATCATATCACTTTGAATTCAATCACTAATCACTAATAATAGTAGTATTTTTCCAGCCAGACAGCTATCATCAACTGTAAATGAAGAAAGTGAACGATGTTCTTTTTAGGAAAAACTCCTTTTTGCCCTTGCCCATGTTAATATCACATTAATTTGATGTCTATCAATAGTTACATTAAGTATGTGAGTTTATTATAATATCTTGCTACAAGGAACTCATCTTGTATTTCTTGCTGAAATTTCACGAGTTTGTGAATCATGAAGTCCATATATATATACAATAATGTCTGTGGTACAACAGAAATACGTTCAACAAATATCCAACGTGTGTTATACATATTATGGGAGGTGTGCTATTTGTATAGCACGTACACGTACGTATAGCACACATCTCATAGCATGTATAGCATACGTTGGATACTTGTTGGACGTATTTATGTTGTACGACAAGGATTATTATATATATATATATATATGCTCAAAATCTAGGTATCCCATCGAAAAGGGCAGGTTATATAGATGATAGATCACATGCAATGTATAAGCATGAAGACAAGGAGAGTGGGTCTGTGAACATGTGCAAGTGGTGGAAGGGTAAATGAACAATTAGGAAATAAAAATACCTGATTTCATGTCCCAAAATGATATGTGGTATGGCCAAACAAAAAACTCCGTTTGTCTATTCTAAAGAACGGACTTGTCATTGCTGTATCTACATCTTATATTAGTTCTGGTCCATCCCTTACAATTGCAACAAGTTCCATATGTTTCATAAATTCATGTGTGTATTTTCATTGTGGGACCATACATGCTGACCGAGATATATGCATATGATAGTGATTTTCAGAAAATGACTTTCATTAATGCCTTTTTCTTTTTGTGTTTTTTTGTTTAGTTTTAATGCACAATTCTCACTCTCAATTAATTATAACACTTCATTTTACTAATATTTTAGATAGTTTTTTTGGTGTCTAAACATTTTAGATAGCAATAATGTTTAGTGGACAATGAAAAATCAGCTCATACAGCCAATAGGTCTATTTTGACTTTAGTTTTGGTCCAAATAATCATTAAGATTATAATGAGCTGAGTAATTATGGCCCAAAATCTCATTTATTGGCTGGTTGGGCTGGTTTTGATTGTTCATTTAGCATCACCCTTTAGATAGTGGAGGAAGAGAATAAATTATTATAATAATTTATGCGATTACGTGTAAAATTTGTTTACACAATATATAATTAAATCGTTTTTTCAATTAAAAGTTTAAATGAGTCTTGATATTAGTTGGTCCACTAAAGTAATATATATTTGATATTTCAGATTCAATAAGTGCTTAAAGAAATATTTATAAATATTCTATCAGATCGATGACAATGTGAGGGATTAGAGTTAGAAAAAATAGAAAATTCTCGTTTTCAATCAAATGTACTTTCACTTCTATATTTGTAGTTTAATTAAGTAGAGTGCACGTGATAGTATGATCATTTGCTATTTTTAACATATAGATGATATAAGTGGATGAATAGTTGATATACGTCTAGACTTTGCAGTTATTTTTGTAGAAAATATATGGTGTGTTTGTAATGATTAAATATGGAAATGAAATTAAATAAAATGAATTATAAATCATTTCCATCAAAATCTTTTTAAAATTTATAAAATTTAAAATTATATAATTATCAAATTCATAAGAATTATAAATTAATTCAGTATTTTTTTCTTTGTATTTCAAACAACAGAGTTAATTTAAAAATTATTTCTCAATTTTTAATAATTCCAAATACACTCATCATCATAAATCTATTTTCATAATAGATATTGTGACTACCAATCCAACATATTGTTATTTTAAGAATAACAATTAAGTCAATAACTTCATTTGTAAGGAGAAAAATTAAAGCAAAACCAACATAGGAAGACAACTAACTACTAAGGAAGGTTGTGCGTTTCATCAATAACTTGGCATAATTAAAGGTATATTTATTATTATTATTGTTATTATTATTAATATATAGAACATGAAACAATGTTACCATGTCCATGTTAAACAGTATTATATATGAACATGGTAATAATTACTGGAAATATCAATATATTGGCATATTAATACAAGTATTAATATTATGCTGCATCTGATAAACTTTTAACTCTGGGCGAAAATATTTGGCGTAACAAAAATAAAGGTGAGGACCATATATTATTAATAGATAAATTAAAGAATACGATAATTAAAAAATATACATTATTGCTAAGAAAATTTCAAATAAGCAATCATGAACCATGAACACTGGCCTAAGAAAAAATCAAAACGGTTTGAAGATCAGAAATCTTTCGGTCTACTCACTCTAAAGTTCCTTTTGACTCTCAAGATTAAAAAATAATTTACCACAAGACGTTCACATGAACAAAAGTTGAATAATATGCATATTCATGTCACATAATGATTACGGCCTTCATTGTTTAATTTGCAAAGTCCAAAACGTAATTAAAACCATAATTTATATGTCCAAAAAATTTAATCATAGAACTTAGAGCTTTATTAATAATGTTTTCGATTTGAACGAAGTTGCATCTACGCGGCAATGCAAGTAATATAATTAAGACTCATAAGATTAGGACTCATTTAATTAAAGCAATATTTAACCTAAATCAATGATATAATTATGAAAATAATTTAGTTTTCTTTTTGTTAGACAAAACAAATCTTGATGGGGTTTCGTTGTCAAGTCAAAAGATATCTTTTGAAACGATCGGTAGTAGTAAAGTAATTGATCAATAACACTGAAAAGAACATAAAGAAATATTTTTACTAATAAATACTATTTCATATGTAATATATACGGCAATTCTATGAGAGACTGTGATTTATTGTAAGAACCTTCAAATTTTACATAAAAAATGAAAAACGACATAAAATTATGTAATGAATTTTAAATAAATAAATATATTAATTATTATTAGTTAAATTTTAATCTAATAATAAACAGTCCATATATAATTATATGATAGTTATTTTTAACTTCTATTTAGGATATTCAATAGCAAAATTCTAAAAGATTCAAGTTTAATAAGGTTATATTTAGTTGAGAATTAAAAATAAAAATAAACAATAAAAGAATAATAAAGATAATTTTCTTTATCTAGTTTTTATGCGTCTTTTCTAGTTTGTTTTTCTTTTCTTGTATGGGCTCAGCTTGATTGTTTTTCTAAAAGAAGTTTTATTCTGATGTATAGTAAATATTACTCCTTCCGTCCACTTTTATTTGTTTTTCTAGAAAATTTATTTGTTTATTATTATTTGTTATTTTAGATTTTCAATAAAACATTTACAATTTTTTTCCAGTTTTATCCATACATATATTCTCTTTTTATCTTTTACAATTATTATTGCACAAAAAACTATAAAGATAATTTTGTCATTGTACATTTACTTCTATAGAAATTTATGTGTTTTAATCACCTTCTTAATAAGTGTGCAATACTCTAAAACGTCAATTAAAAGTGGACAGATTGAGTAGCAAGAATAACTTTTTCTAAGACAAGAGAGTATGAAAATTAAATATTTTTACTCAGATAATAATACTTGATGATATATCTCAATTAAACTCTTAAAAAAAATTTACTTAAAATTTTTATGATTTTTTTCTCTTAGAACAAGTATTGCTATTTTACTTAAATTAAAATAATTTTATTAGCATTAAATTTAAAAAATAGAAACAATTACATTAAAAATTTAACTTAAAATCTAATAAAATATTAAAAAAATTACTATTAAGGCATCTAAAATTTTTCAGTTTTATTCTTGATCCAAAAATAGTAAAGTGCCACATCTCCTTTTTCCCCATCTATCCCTGTGATTTTGGTCCTTGGAGTTCGGACACGCGTTAAGACCACCAACAGGAAGGGCATCACGGTCTTTTAATCTAAACCGTCTCCGACAGCCTGCGCGCGAATGCCACCTTTTATTACTATTATTAATTATTAATTTCACCTAAAAAAAAAGACCACGAAAACCATAACCTCAGAAATTTGCTAAAAGTGATAAAAAGAAAAAAAGAATAAAGTCTCCGAAAGTAACAATGATTCCATTAATTAACCAGCGAACAACGCAAACAAAATCATCATATCAATAATGATGATGATAGTAAGTAATGAATGTTAGCAATTACCATCATTATTAATATTAATTAATTAATAATAGTAGAAATATAATATAAATTTTTTCTCTGCATCAGCATCATGTTCGGGTCATTGTCTGCTCTTAATCTTGCTTTGCTTTGCTTCACTCACTCACTCTCTCAAATCCATTAATCAAACCCTAATAACTCTCTCACTCATTCTTTTCCACTCTCTGCCATGGCTCCATTCATGTTCAACTCTCACCGTTAGATCTCTGATCAATCACTTCACTGCAATGTGAGTGAGTTATTACTAGTCAATGTCATTGCCACCCTTCTTCAAAACTAGCGTGTGTGTTAATCAACTCTTTCCGATTTCGCTTTTCCTCCTTTTTGATGCGATCTTCTGCTTTTCTTTCCTCCAACGATTCTTTGCTTCCACTTCTCCATTACTCCTTTTTTAACATGTTCTTCTTCTTATTGGGTTATGTTTGTTTTCAGCTTCACGTGTTTTTTTTCCCTTCCTGTTTTGGTTGCTTGGAGTGGATGTGAACTAGAGCTTGCTACTCGGATCGGAGTAACATTGGTAAAGTTTGAATCTTTAGCTTAGTTTCTCAAATGGGGTGTTTAAGTTTTTGGACATGGAACCTACCATTATTTTTTTTGTCAACCATAAGTAACTGTTACTTGCCACCTTCTCTTTTGTTATTCAGTATTTGAGTTTGCCATTTGTTTCTAACTCTGTGCTGTTGATTGGACTATGAAACAGATCTAGTAAAATTGTTTGGGGTTGGCACAATGAGGTTGCTGGAGTTTGGGTGTGTGTTTGTTGTTCTATGGGCTCTTGTGGTGTCTGGGAAGGGTGAGATTTACATTGTGACTGTTGAAGGTGAGCCTATCATTAGTTATGCAGGGGGTATCGATGGGTTTGAAGCTACTGCTGTGGAATCTGATGAGAAGATTGATACCGCTAGGTATTTCCAGCTGTATATAATTTCATCTGAACTTTCAATATTTCTAGGAGATGTTCCTTTTATAAGTTTCTTCTATGTTTATTGAGATGCCATTTTTGAGGCTGGGACTTAAAGCTGAAGTGAACATGTGAATATATTTTTGAAGGGGCTAATTGATTTAGATTCTGCTATAGTGAATTAGATACACTAAGAACAAGGAAGGCAATGATTTAACTGGTTATCACAAAATAGTTATTGACAACTATTGCTCTTAAACTTTTCCTTTGAAATCTAAATTGTATGGAATGAATAGTAGAGATATTTACGTTTCTTCTACATGGGTAACTAGTGAACAATTCATTTACAGCCCTTTTTTTCTCTGTTTTTGATGCAACTAATACTATGATCACCTCCTCACTCTGGTTTGAACAGTTTTTTTTCCCATCACAAAACAGTTTTGGTACTTTTAATTGTTTCTTTCTTCTATAGTACGTGATGAACCAAGGAATGGATGTTGGCAAAGTGTGGTTTCTCACCTTTTATACTATTCTAAACTTCTTACAGTGAATTGGTTACCTCATATGCTCGTCACCTTGAAAAGAAACATGATATGCTTCTTGGGCTGCTGTTTGAGGCTGGGACGTACAAGAAACTCTACAGCTATCGGCATCTGATAAATGGGTTTGCTGTTCATATTTCCCCGGAACAGGTGAAGTCTTCTATTGTCTTTTTACTGGTCTATTGTCAAAATTGATTATGATATATTCCGAATTCATTTCTCCACTCTAATTTCCTTATGTT
Source organism: Aeschynomene evenia (assembly GCA_013621005.1). Lineage (NCBI taxonomy): Eukaryota > Viridiplantae > Streptophyta > Magnoliopsida > Fabales > Fabaceae > Aeschynomene > Aeschynomene evenia. The sequence continues at coordinate 29,337,718 of CM024263.1, read as the reverse complement.
ATCCCCGTATATTAGTAGGCAGAAACTCTAAGACATGCTCCTGGAGTGAAATCTGTTGAGAGGGATTGGAAAGTGAGAAAACTTACAACACATACCCCACAATTTTTAGGACTTCCAACAGGGGTATGGCCGACAGGAGGTGGCTTTGACCGGGCTGGAGAAGACATTGTAATTGGATTTGTGGATTCAGGGATCTATCCTCACCACCCAAGCTTTGCAACTCATAATACTGAGCCATATGGACCAGCTCCGAAATATAGAGGAAAATGTGAAGCTGATCCAGATACTAAAAGAAGTTACTGTAATGGGAAGATTGTTGGAGCACAACACTTTGCGGAAGCTGCAATCGCTGCTGGGGCATTTAACCCTTCAATTGATTTTGCATCTCCTCTGGATGGAGATGGACATGGAAGGTTGGTCCCTGTCACCTTCTTTATCTAGTAACTTTCTTTCCTTGTAATCCTTAAGATGTTCCATGCCTACAACATTGAAAGAGAACAAAAATGTGTCAATTGTCATTTCCAGCTTATGAGAAAATCATGACAAAGTAACAGTAGATCTTCAATCTATGTATCTTAAGTGTTTGAAAACGTTTTTAACAATTCCTCTGTTTTCCTTTGCATCTTCATCTGGCAGTCATACAGCCTCTATAGCTGCTGGAAATAATGGAATTCCTGTGAGGATGCATGGACACGAATTTGGTAGAGCAAGTGGAATGGCTCCTCGTGCCAGGTTAGGAATAATACCCCTAAATGATTTTAAAAAGGTAATTACAGTTCTTCCTGTTGCATTAGACACTTGGGTGATTTTCTCTTCAGGATTGCTGTCTACAAGGCACTTTATAGACTTTTTGGAGGGTTTGTTGCAGATGTAGTTGCTGCAATTGATCAGGTATACATGTGTATTACACATTGACTTATGGAATCCATGAGATGTTCCCCCACCTACACATGAACAAATTCTTGTTTTCTTATCTAGTTAAGCATTTTTCGAAGTTCTTAATCTCAAAAATTAATATGTAGTTTAGAAATTTGCTTCGTTAAATTATTATACCATCTCATCTTTTTTTAATGTCAGTTTTCTATCTCACCGTTTCTATTTTACCAAATTGGAGAACCAACAGGCTGTATACGATGGAATTGATATTCTCAGCCTTTCAGTTGGACCGAACAGTCCTCCAGCAGCCACCAGAACCACATTTTTGAACCCTTTTGATGCTACACTTCTTGGGGCAGTGAAAGCTGGTGTATTTGTTGCACAGGCTGCTGGAAATGGTGGTCCTTTCCCTAAGACATTGGTTTCATATAGTCCATGGATAACATCTGTAGCAGCTGCAATTGATGATCGTAGATATAAAAACCATTTGATACTTGAAAATGGAAAAATGTTAGCTGGAATTGGGTTATCACGTGAGTTTTCTAGCTTCTTACTATGATTCTTTACTGAATTTATCACTTCAACTTTGTATTGTGTGCCACCACAAAAAAAGTTTATACAGTATCCCCCTGTCGGTAGCTTGTACTAGAAAATCTGAGTATCTGACTAGTTTTTATAATATATCTTCTTGTGATTTAGGATCAACATGTATATCATTCATGATTTGCTAAATCACAAAAAACATAGAAGGTACAATAGCAAAGGCATTATTGTTGAGCTTCACCTGTTAGGTTTGTGTTCCTAGATTGGGATTGAGCTATGAATGCTATGTTCGTTGCAAAGCGAATTCATGGGTTCATCCTCAAGCATTAAGGTCACTTCAATGTCACATTGAATTAATTCTAATATGGCAGAGCATATTTATAGTTGTCAACAATTCACTTGCTCTTAGTTATTTTCCCTTACACGCTCACCACCCAATCTATGCCACTAAAGTATGTCTAATTGCTTGTGCAGCTGCTACACATTTAAATGAATCATACAGATTGGTTGCTGCAAATGATGTGCTTCTAGATTCTTCAGTTATGAAGTACAGCCCCACGGATTGCCAGAGGCCAGAACTTCTAAACAAGAAATTGATAGAGGGCAATATTCTTCTGTGTGGATATTCTTTCAACTTTGTTTCTGGTACAGCATCAATAAAGAAAGTCGCGGAAACAGCAAAGGCCCTTGGTGCGGCTGGATTTGTTGTTTGTGTTGAAAACGTTTCCCCTGAAACAAAGTATGATCCAGTCCCTGTTAGCCTTCCTGGGATTCTTATCATAGATCCCAGCAATTCGAAGGTAACCGGACTCATTTACCTATATATTAATTTAAAGGCAGACTGAATAGTGAATATCCTAACTGATAAATTTGTTTTCTCTGTCCATAACACATTCCACAGTCCACTTATATTAGCTCCCAATTGACCCTCCTTATTCTACTTTTTCATCAACAATTTAATTTTTGTTTATGACAAAAAAAAGCATGCATTATTGATCATGTGATTTGGCACATGTTGATTCTTACTTTCAGGAACTTGTAGATTATTATAATATCTCTACACCGAGGGACTGGACTGGGCGGGTGAAGAGTTTCAGTGGTAAAGGTAAAATTGGCGATGGTTTGATGCCTATTCTCCATAAATCTGCACCACAGGTGGCTTTATATTCTGCTCGAGGGCCAAATATAAAGGACTTCAGCTTCCAAGAGGCAGATCTCCTCAAACCTGACATATTAGCTCCCGGTTCATTGATTTGGGGTGCTTGGAGTCCAAATGGAACTGATGAACCAAATTATGTGGGTAAGTAATGCTTGACTAAATTGTGTCTCCTTTGTTGTTGGTATTTGAAAATTTAGCCAAAAAACATTTTGTGCTTGAGCAGGTGAGGGATTTGCCATGATATCTGGAACTAGTATGGCGGCACCGCATATAGCTGGCATTGCTGCTCTTATAAAGCAGAAGCATCCACATTGGAGCCCTGCTGCAATTAAGTCAGCCTTGATGACGACAACATCAACTCTAGACAGAGCAGGGAATCCTCTTCTGGCCCAACAAATTTCTGAAACAGAAACTATGAAGCTTGTCAAGGCTACACCTTTTGATTATGGAAGTGGACATGTTAATCCAACAGCTGCCTTAGACCCTGGGCTCATTTTCGATGCAGGTTTGATTTCTTCTTCCTTTTTGTCACTAATTTCTTTGTCTAAATTCCCGATTCACTTGAAAGAAAAAAATCAAATTTGTGTAGTTTAGAATCCAGGTAAATTTCTTTGAACCAATCTTTTGACAGGGTAGCAATATTAGAGTTCATTGAAACAAAACTTTCTGAAAATTTCATCATCATAATAACTGCTTCATCAATCATGCTATTCATTTTTGCAGGATATGAGGATTATCTTGGCTTCTTGTGCACTACGCCAGGCATCGATGTCCACGAGATAAGGAACTACACTCACACACCATGCAACAACACCATTGGCAAACCATCAAATCTAAACACCCCATCAATCACGATTTCCCATCTCGTGGGAACTCAAGTCGTCACGCGCACCGTCACAAACATCGACGAGGAAGAAACATACACGATCACAGCCAGAATGGATCCGGCTGTTGCCATTGAAGTCAACCCTCCTGCGATGACCATCAGGGCAGGCGCATCAAGAAAGTTCACCGTGACACTCACGGCTCGGTCTGTGACAGGAATGTATAGTTTCGGAGAGGTCCTAATGAAAGGTAGCAGAGGGCACAAGGTGAGGATTCCAGTTCTGGCCAATGGATACAGAAGATAGGTTGGTTTTGGTCAGCAAAAGGGAAAGTGCAATGCTTTGTAATATTCTTTGTAACTTGTGGGGAATAAGCTATGGCGCTAGATGTATTCTTCTAAAATATAATTATGTAATACTTAAATAGATGTAAAGTTTTTTAAGAAGGGGGTGGCTCCTAGTTTCTTCCACATATATAAAGTTTTACTAATACTTGTGTAGAGGTTTTGTTGCCATGTTTCTTCTTCATGAGAAGTTCTTACAGCATGTATTTGCCCCCATTCTCCCCCATAGTTGCTTGATGCAGGTGTAATAATGAAATGAAAATAATTATTAATTAGTGTGAAATGAGGTATTAACTAATGCTACAGCACCAATCTTCATTAATTTGTGTGCTTCTGGCCCTCTTTGTACCTCTTAAGTTTCTGAATTTAATACATTCTTAAATGTGATTCAAATCCATTGATTTATCGTCATAAAAAAGGGAGAGATTGTTAGCTCCAGAATCATTTTAAGACAAAATTAAGTTTCTTAATTTTGTAATCTCTTAGTATTTTGATGAGAAAAATCAATTTAGAATATATTTTATTAAAATTAGTTAATAGTTGTTAATGAGTTTCAGGAGTATGCTTTCAAATAACAAACCAAAGTAAATTAATTCATACATACGTTGACACAAAAAATAATATTACTACATATACAACGAATGTATCATCCAACTAGTATCCAATCTCTAATAACATTCGCCAGACCCACTAGCACGCATTAATGTTGAAGTGTAATTATTTTAGTTGGATATACGTTGTAAGGTATGCCGAGTAACTTTTTTGAAAAAAAAAAAATTTATTTGTTGAGATTGTAAAGTGAAGGGTATCTATCCACTTTAGAAAACAAAATGAATGATAAAGTCCAAATAATGAAAAGAGAAAAAAGGGATAAAAATGAATGATACATTGGTTGCAGTCACTGTATCTACATATGCAAATGTCATTGACCACATTTTTTGTTTATGTAATAAATATTATTTGTATAATTAAAACTTTTCAATTAATACATTTGACTTGATATTTTATTTTCTAAAAGGTTATATTTCCTTATTATTTTTCCGTTTCTAATATTTCATTTAATATATATATTTTAAAGAATTTATTTACGGCATGTAATTAAAAACAAATATCCATAGCTTTAAAACAGATTGACCTTTTTGTCTACAATAAAAGATTCTCTATACACGAAAAAAGAATAGCACAAAGATTCCTTTATATATATATATACATGTCGCTATACCCATTTGAATTGTTATACTATACATAGATGAATATCTCTGAATTCGTTGAGGCACTCTGTTTCTTCTTCTTCTTCTTCAATTGTTGACATGGTATGTCCTCTGTTTTCTTCTCTTTCTCTTTGTTTCCATCTTAATTACCCATCCATATATATAATACCATACCATGCTCTATACTTTATCTCCATATATATATATATATATTTCACTAGTTGTTCTTCTGTAAGTTTTAATTTTGATTTGATTTCTTCTTTTTAATCTTTTCCGAATAATGCCTGCAAGCGGTTTTCCGGCAGCCACCCACCAAACAATGTTGTTTTGATTTCCAAATGAGTAGTATTCTAATAATCTATGTACATTATACGTATACACATACGCATAATATACGATCGACACGTGCACTTGCAAGCTAAATAACAATAATAACAAATATAAAAAAAGCTGATAATGATATTCACTAGAGTGTATTTGTTTAACTTTAATTAGTTGTTATGATTAGCTTCTTCTCTCTGTTTCTGATTAATTAATTATTCTCTTCTCTAACATTATTACACTTGACGCAAGAAAAAGGTTTCGTTGCGTGTGAACCATCTTTAGTTTAGCGCCACAAATTACGCTGATCGATTTTTTTTTATTTCTTTTTTCAAGTGTTGTTAGAAACTTAAAAGTCTCTTACGAAGGTGACTATTCTAATTTATTATGTTTGTTCCTACTTACTCTGGACAAATAATTGATGACTTAAAGCAGCAACATGCAATTAAGTAACATGAATGAATGTATCACTAGAAAATAGGATCAAAGACAAATTTCCTTGAGATCTCAACCATTGAAAATTATTTTATTTGAAATAATAAAAAAATATGATATAACATGTCTGATGAATTGGATGAGGAACTGATGCATTCCCTGAAGTGTGTGTGACAAATTAGAGGGAAATAATGAAATAAGAAAACATTAATTGTGATGCAGGTGGCTGAAGTGAAGGACACAAGCATTTTCCTGACTAAGCCATTCTTATTAGAAGGTGATTCTGATTCAGACTCTTCTTATAGAGCCCCTAATCTCATTCAACGCATTTTAAGTCTCCTCAAGAAAGTTAAGCCAGGATCAGATCTCACAAGATTCCAGGTCAATTCTCCTTCTCAATCTTTTTACTATATACATTATCATAAGCAAATTAAATGACTCAAATATAATGCATATTTAAAGCTATATATACTTAAAATTGTCAAATTCATTATTGGCTTTAACTTTTAACAAATTGTATTGTAGGTCCTGCTTACAAAAATAAAAAGATTTTCTAAATTGTTCATGCTTAGTTGCAGCAAATTCTAGATCATGTATTCATATAAACTAGAGGAATATTACTCAGAACTATCTTCTGTGTGAACTCACAGCTCATCGTAGCTCATACTATAACACAGGTTTATAAGACTAATAGGCACTAGAGAAGAGAACTATGGAAGTTGTGTCATTTGTGAAACAAATTGCTGAGAGTGATTAAGGTCTTTGAAATGTGCAGTTGCCACCTCTGTTTAATTTCCCAAAGTCACAACTTCAGTGCTATGGGGAATCAGTGTACTCCACAAATTTGGACCTGCTGAGCAAATGCAACAGTGGGGAGAATCCACTTGACAGGTTCACAAGTGTGGTAGCATGGAGTATATCTACCACACGCCCTTCATCTTTTGGTGTTGCTCCCTATAATCCGATTCTTGGAGAGACTCACCATGTGTCCAAGGGCAATCTCAATGTCCTACTTGAGCAGGTCTGTACTTGCTTCTCAATTATGTAAATGCTCAAATGTAATTATGTTCTTATGTTTCCATTATATTTCTGCAGGTTTCACACCACCCTCCAGTATCTGCTCTACATGCAACAGATGAGAAGGAGAACATTGAAATGATATGGTCGCAGCAACCTGTTCCAAAATTTCATGGTATCTTAACACTTTTTCTAGAGTTTTACATATACCTCAAATTTGCACCAATTCCTTTATTAATTAGAATAATATCACTACAACAAAAAGGGGAAGCCTAACGCATGAAGTTCCCATCTGGTGGGGTCTGTGAAGGAAGATGTAAGCAGTATTACCCCTACTTTACCGAGAGACTATTTTCAGGATTTAAACCCGTGACCTTCAAGTTAAGGCAACAACCAACTATTACGCCCAAATCTATTAAAAAATTATAATGACAATGACCTTCATGACAATTTGACGTGATTATCTTGGAGTCATGAATTCAGAATCCTTCCCTCCATGATGCAGAATAGAATAAGCGATTAAACCTGCTTCTAGTCTAATTTTATGTTCTAAATGCTATCCCCTAACTCACTACTTAGAAATGTTGTGCACATTTATATTTGTATCTTAAAACTAAATATGCAGGCGCATCAGTTGAAGCTCAAGTGCTTGGCAAAAGGCAGCTGAAGCTCTTAAATCATGGAGAAACGTATGAAATGAATAGTCCTCATCTTTTGATCAGAATTCTTCCATTTCCCGGTGTTTCTTGGGTTGGCAGTGTTAATATAAGGTGCCTAGAGACAGGCCTAGAAGCTAAGTTATCCTACAGATCAAGTCCAGTTGGCGGAAAGCGTAGATTGATTAAAGGCCAAATCCTTGACTCATCATCAATGAAAGTTCTGTATGAAGTTGAAGGTCATTGGGATAGGTATATGCATATTCTCTCCATTCTCCAAGCATCTTCATTCTAATTTCTGAAAGGCTTAAGAATTATGTGATCAAGCTAGGCTTGATTATTTTTCAAGATTTATGCTTAACTATAGTGCCACATTTTTCTTGTCCAATTAATACTATGCAGAACTGTTCAAGTGAAGGATACAAATAATGGGGAGGTCAGAATGATATACAATGCAAAAGAAGTAATTTCTGGGCTCCAAACTCCTATTGTCAAGGATGCCAAGGTAAATTAACTCTGTCCTCTTTCTAGCATGATTTGAAGAAGAAGGCTTTAATTTGCTGATAGAATTTATCTCATAGGAACACCAAAACAACTTAAAGGTGTTTGTTATTACTGTAATAAAGTGACATGAGATTGTGTTTGTTCATTCAGAGTGTATGGCCAACTGAATCAGCCCTTGTTTGGAGTGAATTGACCCAAGCCATTCTGAACAAAGATTGGGAGAAAGGTAAGGAAGCAAAGCAAGTTGTGGAAGAAAGACAGAGGGAGTTGTTGAGGGAAAGAGAGACAAAAGGATTGTCTTGGACTCCTAAGAATTTTGTGGTGTCTTACACTAAAGAAGATGGGTGGGAATGTTCACCCATTCTCAGATTGGTCCCTCCTGCCCCTATCATAGCCCTGTAATTCTTATTATTATGTACTATGAAATTGAACCTAATTTTTAATTGGACTATAATATCTTTTAGCATCAGTATCTTCTCATGTTTGTTTTTGAACATGACTATGTCATGTTAAGAGAAATAGATACAAGCATTTCTTTAAATTGGTGAAGTTTTCTTAAAATTTGTGGTTATCAACATGACTATGATGATAATGCTAAAGACAAATATGGAGGATCCTAATCCTATATTTAAATACTTCTGAAATAACAGGTGGTAGCTGAAAAATTGAAGATGTCTTTATTACGTTTCAAAACCAGAATTAAATTCCTACACCAAAACATCTCTGGCTTATGTCCAAATACATTGCCAATATTTTCTACCTCTTTGTTTTTCACTTTAACCAACCAAGCCATAAAACAAGAAGGATAATTATTTATTTTTTAGGTAATTGAGTCAGCTTTTGGTTTCAGCACACAGCTTTTTATGTGTCTAGTTCCACTTGGAAGTGTTCAGCATTTAAAAATGTAAGCATGTGGGATTATTATATGTTTCATGCATATCCTAATTAGCTCAATTTTAAATTAAAAAAAGAAAAAAAAACATACTTTTTTAGGTACCATATGAATGTGATTGTGTGTGTATGCTATGTCTAATTATCTATGAATTTCCCTTGAAATATAAAGGGAGCACTTGGAAGAAATATGTTATTCAAAAGGGGAAATTAGGGCTCCTAAACATCTGTAACACATTCTATGTTATACAAACTACAACTTGGGAGTCTGATATTGTCAAAGTTAATAGCTAGATCAAGTTTCTTGTGACCAAAATTGAAAAAGTCTAATGCATGTGAATCCTAGTCATGACCGAGTTGGCTAACAAATACAATCATCAAAGTTGCTTTTCATAGTGAAAACAAAAAACAGAGAAAGTTGAAACATCACCATTTCTCATTGAGTTTGTTTCAATGGGAAGCACTTTGTGTCTGAACAGGACAACTCACTTTGGTTAACAAACTCCAACAAGATATTTAATTCAACACTTTCCCTTAATTTGGAGTTTGGACAACCAAATAATAATTAATTAGTTGCTAAATTGTAATTAAAAACTGTTCCCTCATACCATGCTTAATAATTGGAATTAAGTTTTTAAGAAGAGAGAGATTTGTAAATAAAGCAGATAATTATACACAGAAATTTTCAAAAAATAGTACTATCCCCTGAAAATTAAGATGAAAAGTATCAGAAAACAAACAAGTGTCTCAAATTTCATTATTTATTTATAATCAATACAATACAATATCTTACAAGTAATTTTCTTCCAATCTGGCTGCCTTGATCCAAGGTCTTGAAAACACAAAATCAACATTATTATTTTCATGCAAATCTGATTCACTCCTCATAGTGAATGAAATGACAGAGCCATTTTCATGCAAATCAGACTCACTCCTCTTAGTGAATGACAAGAGAGAACCATTCTCCTGCAAATCAGATTCACTTCTTCTAGTGAAAGACTTCTCATTGATAGTGTCCAAAATAGGCTTCCATGTCTGAACTCTACAAGTTCCAAATCCTCCTCCACTCATCAAACCAATCTTCTCTTCAGGAGTAGCACTCCTTGAAGGTGATGATAATGATGATGAAGAACTCCAAAAAGTTTGGCTTGAAACAGAACCACCCTTATTATTATTGCTACAATCAGATGCTCTTGTTTTGGCTATTGATGTGAGCCTCTTGGCAAGTGAAGCCAAATCCACAGGTGAAAAATCATCTTGAAGTATTGAATATGGAAGCATGAAATAAACCTGGCCTGGTTGGAGCTGTGTGTCACCCTTAATTGATTTTGAGGATGAAGTTGAAAGAAGCTGAAGTGATGTGCAAACAAAGTGCTTTGGAGGGTGGTCTCCAATTACTTGGCTAGCTGAAATTGGTTCATCAAAATCTTCTACATATCCATTCAGATGAACAACTCTGATGTTTTTCAACTTTGAGGATGATCTGCAAGAAAGACAAGCCCCCATCACTCTGATTTTTTATTGTTGATTGATGATTCTCTCTAGGTGTATATGATGATATGATGATGGATTTATGCTAAAAATGAGAAAGAGAAGTAATTTTGGTGGTGATGATCCCTATATGGCCTTGTATTGAATTAATGAATAGTATATATATATAATAACAAGAGATAAATTGAGGGTTTGACTTTTGATGATTTGATGGATAAATTGGATTATTATATGCATGTTGGAAAATGAAATGAAATTGATGGTTACCTAAGCCGTGCCTTTTTTGTTTTGATCTTTTCTGACTTAGTTGTTTGTGACTTTGTGCTTGTATATATCTACCTATCTATCATTTATCTTCATCAAGTTAGCAAAGTGACACGAAAACCTCTCTTTACTATATGTGCAAACAAATTTAATTCGGTTGATACTTTATTTAATTCATTTAAAATTTATGTGCTCTTAATTTACTTCTTCAGTTTATTTTGTACGACTTGATGTTTTTGTATTTATACTAAAACACTTAGCTTAATTCTCATGTATTATTTGTATTGTGTAACTCGACATCCCGAATTCCCGAATTATGAGTTTTATATAGTATTAAACAGTGAATTGGATAAAAGATTGACAGAATCAATTTTTTGCATATTTTAAAAAATTGAGTATGGCTTTACACATTTTGAAATGTTTGGATTTAAAATTTGACAAAATTCATTAATTCCTTGCTATTATTTTTTGCAAGTGGTATTATTTGGACACATCAACATATATACATACATAAGCAGTGATTTTGGAGTTCAATTATAGTAATTAGAAAGCTTAATTGCTCCGATTAATTTCAAACACCTAAGTTTCCAACCTAACCGTGACAAATGAGAAATGGGAAACACAACAAGTGACACCACATGAAGTTGACTTTGCTACTCTTTTAATTAAGCTTAGCTTACGGAAGCTTTTGAAGAGTTGCTGGGGGCAAATTCAATGATCAAACCAATCATATTACTCACTAAATTTGCATGCAATGATTATTAGGGTTATTTTGGAGCCTCCACCACCACGTGACTTGTGAATTTTCATTAAGATAATGATTGATTATTGATATGTTGGCTGCCATTTTTTTTTTTACTCTAGCATTGTTGTGCAAAAACTCTTGGCTCCACAATAAATTTACAGTCAAAATCACCAGTTAAAAATAACTCAATTTGCATTATTTACATAATATTGACAATTGAGCTTAGTGATCTATATTGAATTTTGACCCATAAATCTCTTTTTGGCAGGACTAACTGTTATTTTATTGTTACTCTAGCATTTCTGTATTTGATGGGGTTTGATTAAAAGAGCCTTACTAGTTGCTAGTTGCTATATGTGCAACTATGCTTTGACTGAATTTGTACACTTTTAACAATTCAATGTGTATGTTTCTCAATCTCTCTCTCGTGTGTACTTTGTCCCCGGCCAATAAATTCCGCTTTTAATATTGTTTGATATGCTCAAATTATACATTTTGGTGGGACCCTTTAATTAATTAATTAATTAATTAATATATCATAAAAGGTTAAGATCATGACACCATTGACAGCGTGAAGATGAAGACTTTATTATCCAACGCAACGCAAAGTATAGAAAAAAAAAATGTATAAGGTGCCACTTGATCTAATTAGTAGTCTCCTATTTAATGTTCATTTGTCTTTAGGCTATGAGAAATTATGTATTTATTAACAAATAAGACTTTATTAGACGCCGTGTTTTGATGACTCACTCGTGAATGTATAAATAAACGTGAATTTAAGTGTGATTAATTTAATGTTGATTGGAAAAAAAAATGAATGAGAGATGTCATATGTATAAATTTTGATGTTTAGATCACTATTTTCAAATCATGCATATACTTTATTTTACTTGCTCAAACATTATGTGAGGAAATATCATTTGTTTTTAGATAAATGTATAATTATTAACTAGTAATCCAAGAATTACGCAGTTGATAAAGTAATGCCGTGTCAATCTTCCTAAGTCCACTTGTTCTTTTTCCATGTGTGCAAGGTCATTGACCATTTGTCTCTTTTTTTTAATATAAATTTTTGCTTAATCAATTTTAGGTTATAGCTGAAAAAGGCTGTGTCAATCTTCCAATTTTCGTTTGATTCTGTAGTTATTGTGTTGTACAAGTTTAATTTATGGTCGGAGTTATGTTGTAAAAATTAAGAAAAATACAAAATGTGCATATTCCTCAATCCATTTTTTACCTTATTCAAATATTGGCAACTTAGATGAATATATTTATAAATCGCTAACATATTTATCAAAGTTACTAAAAATGAGTGAAAAATGGAGGGAGGGTACACTCCTCAAAAATTAAATGTTAAAATATTAATGAGGGCGCAAATTGGAAGTGCATTTTGACCAAAATAAATTATAGTGACGGGTAAGCAAAACAAATAAAAATGAAATGTTGCAAAACAATAGACTGAAATATTTTGTCATGAAATACAAGTTTGGTCCGAAAATGATAGAACATGTTGAAGAGTAAGGCCCAGTATGACCCAATTTGCAGGTCTTAACTTTATAAAAGGAGATAGTTTCTAAAGTAAAAATAATCCAAAGAGAAAAGGCCTACCAACAATATCCAAAAAAAGTTCCTTTCACTTCGAACAAATAAAGACAATGAGCTATGAATCAAAAAAAAGAAGAAAAAAAATACAATGAGCTAACCACGTGCTATAGTGTGATGATTAGTTCACTAGATTCCTTAATCAACTAAAGGTTGGAATTTCACTCTTAAACATAAAAAGCATCTCACTCCGTCAGTAAAAAGGAATAGATAATACTATATGTTCAACAATTATACATTAAATTAGTATTCAACGTATGTTATACTAGTTGGATGTATTTCTGGTATACAATAACTATTTTTCAAAAGAAATAGTTATTGTTTTCGATTATGTTCAACGGTGAATATTTTAATTTCATTTGAGACAAATAAAAAATAAATCAAGACAATGATATTAAAAGTGACAATGAACATGTCTATATGATATGTGAGATAATGATAACTTTTTGTTGTGTGACATTTTTGTTTTACCTAAAATGAAATAAACATTTCGATGAGGTATGTTATTACTTATTTGTAAATATGGGAAAACATTAATTATGTTGTATGAGGGATATGACAAAACAATTTCCATCTCTATAGAAAAGTAATGTTTATATGATTATCGACTATAATTTATTTATTTTAAAAAATAACATAATGAGGAATATAAAACACTCAGAATAATTGAGCTTCAAGATCGCCGACCTGACAAATTGTTAGTATTTTTCATATAAAATAGCTAATATTGGAAAGCCCATAGATTCATTATAAAATAAATGCAATTTTCGTCCAAGTTGAAAAGTATGATTAATGTCCACGCAATGCACAGATCTGGGTCAAAATCAAAGTGGTACTCACAGCATGCCAAATTGATGAGAATACTAGAGTTTATTTAGAATAATGAAAAAATTATATGAGATTATACTACATAAATAAATAAATAAAGTGATTGGTTAAGAAAACAACAATAATAAGAAGAGATTATTGACACATGCCAAGTCTTCTAGACCAACATAATACGGCATTAACTGCTTCGTTTTACTATCATCATTCTTCTTTAACTAAATCTCACACGTTATTTCATTTGACTAGTTGATGTTTAGACATCTTGGTACCCGATCATCAAAAATTAAAAAAAGATAACTAGTTGACGGATTTGCTCTTTTGATTTTTAGGAGAATTTTATTTTTGTGTGAGAAATAAACAAGCTTTGGTAAACTACAGTGATTTTCGAAATTCATTTAGAGAAAAAATATTTACTTAAATGAAATTACAAATTATATCAACAAAATATTGGTATTGATCCCCTATAATACGATGTCAATATTAGATTAGATGCTAAAAGTATTTATTGCAATCAAAATACAAATTATGTAATTTTGGTCTATACTGATTGGATTTTGGATCCATCCTTGTTTGTTTCATTGGTTGAGTGATTTTAAAGACAAAATATAAAATTACAATGAAAAACACAGAAATGTGATTGTTGCTAAAAAAACAAGTACATATCCATGTATCTGAGAAATATGAATTTTACTTCATATTTTATTTTATATATTTCTCTATAATTGAGGCAGAACAAGCACATGATAGAATAAATGCATTTTATATGTTTCAGAATATAAACTTAATGTATTTTATGGTAACAAACGAACAATAGTTCTCTAGAATCAAACAATAAATGTAAGTTTCTTCCTCATACTTGTTCATGATATTAGTGGACCGAATTTATACAAAACCGAATAATTAGCCAATAAGATGAGGTTGCGTGGCGCAGTGCCATTGGATGATAGAAAGAAGAAGCAGCAGCAACTGCATAAGTATGTATGAGCCACGTGCTATAAAATGTCTGAGGATTTTGGTTTCTGGTGTGGTCAGCAACTCATTCTTTTTATTTTATGCCCTCCGTTTTTTGGTAAATCATTTTATGGCCCCTCTATTCCTTATAAATTATATTCTTGTTCTCCCGCCCACCACGTAAAAATTAAGTAACATCTATTATCAATTTGGCATTAATAATTCAAAGAACATATTTCTCTTCGCGCTGAATATGTCATAACATGCAAAGTATCTTTGATAATGACAAAATATATTTAATACAAACACCATTACACCAAATTTTTTTTTTAAAAAATTGATTCATTGATATTGATGGTATAAATAAATTTTACACTATCATCTAATCATATTATACTATATAAGCTATGATATTGACATTAAGTCTCACTATCTCAAAAATAAAATTATTTTTTTTGTTATGTAACAACATCCCATTGAATATTATTAACTATGGATAATAATTAAACTCATAAAATAATATATATATATATATATATATATATATAAATAAATGTGTGATCATCATAAAAGTGAGATAATTAAATATTGATCTTGATACTTAAAATAAAGTCAAAATAATTTTAATTTACCGGGATGGACTCGAGCTATATTGCAAAATAGTACTCCCTCCGTCAACTTTTAATTGACGTTTTAGAGTATTGCACACTTATTAAGAAGGTGATTAAAACACATAAATTTCTATAGAAGTAAATGTACAATAACAAAATTATTCTTATAGTTTTTTGTGCAATAATAATTGTAAGAGATAAAAAGAGAGTGTATGTATGGATAAAACTGGAAAAAAATTGTAAATGTTTCATTGAAAATCTAAAATGACAAATAATAGTGGACAAATAAATTTCCTAGAAAGACAAATAAAAGTGGATGGAGGGGAGGAAAAAATATCAATTTGTTTTGTTTAAGGAAAAATGTTGACAGGTCTAGTCGATATTGGTCCACAATTGGGTTGTCGTTCCCGAGCGCTCACTATTACTAAAAGCAAAGCCAATAAACAACACGCGCCACCGCTGCGAGTGGGTTGATGATGAATAAACGGTAATAGAGAAAAAAAATACAATAAATAAATGAATAAATTAGAATAATTCATACTCTTATATAAGTGCTGAAGCCTAATTGGTGCAATAAAATGAAATAAAAAAAGAAATATCGAAAATGAAACTATAAAATTGACCAATCGGCGGCCTCTATGGTCTGCTATTTTATTTTGCCTGGCACTGAACACTTTACAAAACCCAAATTAAAAAATAAATAAATGAGGACTGACTGTTTCTTCCTTCGTCTTTGCGAAAAACATACAGAGAAATAAAAAGAGAAACCCAGGCAGAGAAAGATAGAGAGAAAGAGAGAGAAAGCGCTTCCAGAGAAAAGTGATTTTTTTCCCTCTTGATTATTTTATTCATTAATTGATTAATTAAAATAGGATTCAGATTATCCATCGCATCATCGTTTTGCCCTAGATCTTTCTTCGCCCCAGTCGTACATGTTCTTGTTCTTCTCTGAGATCTTTCCATTCAATTCAAAACCATAAGATTTCCCTCAATCCTCGATCTTCCTTCTATTCTCTTCCCTTCAGCTCAACCTTCTGTCTCAGGTACTTCCTCTCTTTCCCATTGATTTCTCAGTCAGACAGAGAAAGTTGGAGAGAGAGAGAGAGTTTTTGGGTGTGTGTGTGTTTGTGATTTGAATTTATTGTGGCATGATTGTGTGCGGGGTTGGACTCCAAGAAAGGAACAGTTTTCTTGTTTTCTTTTCTTTTCTTTCTTTTATTTATTTATATATTTATTTATTTTGTTTGTGTGTGTATAAATTTAAGTGAGAATCTGAGATTGTTTAGTGTTTCGCAAGTTATTTCCTTTTCAATATCTGTTTTCTAGTACTTCCTCGCTTACCAAATAGGGTGGGCTTCCCATATCTATTTTGATTTTGACCGGTGGGTGTCGCAATTTGAAATTGTGAACTATGCTTTCGATTTTTGGTGTCGATCATCACTATAAAATTTATGTTCCAAGTTGTTTTCTAGCGGTTGGGCTACTCCAATGACTTTGAATCAATTGCCAGTATTGTTTAAGATGAACTAATTCTTGGGAAATTTATGATTTTTTTTTTTGCATGTTTAGTGCATTTCTTTTTTATTTTTTAATTTTTTTTGGGTTTTGTCTTGTCTCTGGAACATTCATCCTTATTCCTGATCCTGAATGAGTGAATGTTTAGCGTGAAATTGAGTGGATTTAATAGGTTGAATTGGTTGCTAATGCAATTTCTTTATGCATGTTCTTTTTTTTTTTCTTTTCCAGAACTATCTGCATCAATCTATCAGGGTTTATTTGAGGCTGCCAATCAGGGTTTGTGTGTGTTCGGATGGTGAATGTGGATGAATAGGAGATTTGCTGGACTTGAAAACTGTTATGTGTTTACTTAGATGAAGGCAGCAAAAGGTTGGCAACTAAGCATGGGTGATATGCAGATACTGCCAGGGGCTCGTCACCGTACACCCATGAAGAAGCCAATGTGGATTATTGTCTTGGTTTTATTTGTATGCGTCTTTCTAATTCTTGCTTATATCTACCCGCCGCAAAGCAGTTCAGCCTGTAATGTCTTATCTTCTAGAGGGTGCAAGGGTGTTCCCGAGTGGCTTCCAGCTACCCCCGAAAGACAATACACAGATGAGGAGATTGCATCACATGCTGTGATTAGGGATATTTTGAACGCACCAGCGGTTGTCCCAAAAAACCCCAAAATTGCCTTCATGTTTTTGTCACCTGGTTCTCTGCCATTTGAGAAATTGTGGGACAAGTTTTTCCAAGTAAGAAATTGTTACTTCTCTATTTTGATCTGTTAAAGCTCTTTTTTTGCACTTTAAAAGGCAACTAATGTATTTTTCTCTTTGAATTATATAAAATCTATTGTCTATGATGTTAGTAAGATGAACAGTTTAATAGTATTGTTGATATTCTGCACTTAAAAAAAATGTAAGAAAAATGGTTTGTTACATTTTCTAATGACACTAGGAATTCCTATATGAGTGGATACCCTTTTTTACTATGTTAGGTAAGTAGTGTTCTTGAAATGTTTGGGAGTTGTCCCTTGGTCACTTACTCAAGAGTACTTTTTAATTTTTAGTATTTAATCCTTCTTCCTTCTGTTAGCATAGATATATAACATGAGATGGGAAATGCATTTTATTAATGAACTCTTAATAAATGTATAGAAATGAATGAATGAACAGCTATAGTTTGCTACTTTGCTTATGTATTTCATCAGTTGGTACTTGGTTGTCTTTGCTTCTGAATCCTGTTCATGTTTTAGTTTGCATTTACCTGGAAGATGCTCTTCTGATCTTCTCCTCTATGGCAGGGTCATGAAGGGAAGTTCTCTGTTTATGTTCATGCATCCAAGAGTCAACCAGTTCATGTGAGCCGCTATTTTGTTAATCGGGATATACGCAGTGACCAGGTACATATTGTCTTGTATCATTTGGGCATTGTTCTGTCTTGTATGCTTAATTGCTCAATGTATTTATATCTTCAACTGTGTTAGTTCTAATGATAGTAATCGTGATATCAAGTGTAATTACTATTGTTTTCATTAATATGTAGTTTTCTGGTGTGAGGTCCTTCATCCTTGTAATAAGAAGTTATCTTGTTGCAGGTGGTGTGGGGCAAAATTTCTATGGTTGATGCGGAGAGACGGCTATTGGCAAATGCTCTTCAAGACCCTGACAACCAGCAATTTGTTTTACTTTCTGAAAGGTAAAGCGCTATTAGATTACTTTTAGTTCTGTTTTTATTGGTTTACTTGGTTCTGATTTGTTTGTATTGGTTTTGCAGCTGTGTGCCACTGTATAATTTTGACTATATTTACAACTATCTGATGTATACAAATATCAGCTTTGTTGACTGGTAAGTCAAAAAATATTACATGTTGTCCTTCTGTTGATAGCTCTTCTCTCTGCTTTCTGCTATCGGTTTGACATCCTTTACTAATGCAAGCTTCCATTTGTCTTATTAGCTTTAAGGATCCTGGCCCTCATGGTAATGGTAGGTATTCAGAACACATGTTACCTGAAGTGGATATCAAAGACTTTAGAAAGGGAGCACAGGTATATTCTTGCTTAAGTTAGGAACTCTTGGTGGAACTAGGAATTCAACATTTGTTTAGATATGAATTCACCTCACTGTTTAACTCTTCCTGCAGTGGTTTTCTATGAAGCGGACACATGCTATTATAGTTATGGCTGATAACCTGTATTACTCAAAATTTCGGGCTTACTGTCAGGTAAGGTTGATTTCAATTTTTTTTTATAATTATTGAATATTTTAATGATTTTTTACTTTGCAAGTGGTTGGATTCAACCATATTTAGTACTGCTTTAAAGTGTTTAGTCATTAAGCCAAGCACATTTTGTATTTCATTTTCTGTGGTTTAAGATGCTGGGCTTCTGATTATGTTCCTATTGTGTATGCTCACTCAAATTATTTCTTAAGCAGTATATTTATTTGCAATCTGTTACTTATTTTAGCAATATCCTTTGAAAACGTATCCAAGATTTTATTAAAAAGTGTTAACTTTGGTCCTTGAAAAGGTATTCAATATTCATGCATATGAGGTGCCAAACAAATTGTACAAGAAAGGGCAAAGTAAAATGCTAAAAGCTTGTGTACTGTAAATGATTTTGATGTCATTTTGTGTGCTAGTGTTGTTCCTTACATTATTAAGTTAAGGTGTTTCATGATTGGATCATCCAAGTTTGTTACAAATTTACAATTATTTCAGTTTTAAATCCTGCAAATGCATTTGTACTGCATTCTACACTAGTAAATAACTCAGGGTACAACTAATATGAGAATTATAAGCATGTTGTTGTATCACTTGCATGTCTTTGGGATTATGAATGCAATATTAACACAAGATTTCTCAATATCACAGCCTGGTTTGGAGGGGAAAAATTGCATTGCTGACGAGCACTACTTGCCAACCTTCTTCCAGGTGAGTAATTCAATTGTAGCACACTCTTTCTATCTGTAACAGTTTTCAGCCTTTGGCTAATTGGCTTCTGTCTCGGTTTAGATTGTTGATCCTGGTGGAATCGCAAACTGGTCAGTAACTCATGTTGACTGGTCTGAGAGAAAGTGGCATCCAAAATCATATAGAACTCAGGATGTTACTTACGAGCTTTTGAGGAACATTACGGTAAAGTGCTGTTTCCTTTCAACATACCATTGCCCTTTCAATTTGTTTCGAGTTACATGG
This sequence comes from Aeschynomene evenia, assembly GCA_013621005.1. Lineage (NCBI taxonomy): Eukaryota > Viridiplantae > Streptophyta > Magnoliopsida > Fabales > Fabaceae > Aeschynomene > Aeschynomene evenia. The sequence continues at coordinate 29,317,743 of CM024263.1, read as the reverse complement.
ATATTGATGATCATCCTTGTATTTGCAGTCCATTGATGTTAGTATCCACGTCACCAGTGATGATCAGGTATGCTATATGAGATTTTCACTGTTCTGTTTTACTGAGAATGAAATAACCAGCCCATCTTGACATATTATCTTGTTTTTCTACAGAAAGAAGTGCAAAGTTGGCCTTGCTTATGGAACGGGATTCAGAAGCCATGTTACCTATTTGCCAGGAAATTCACTCCTGAAACAGTTGATAGGTTGTTGCATCTATTTTCCAATTACACAACGCCATGACGCAGCACTATTTTGATCGATTCTTTGGTCGGAGAAGAAGTTGCTTTCGGCCCCCATCTTGCTTACTTTCTCATACGATATGAGAGTTGTAAATTGCAGCATTGTTGCGGCTTGATCGCCCTGCCAGCCATGGATATTGAGTGCATGTTAAACTCTGGCATTGCAGTGTGGCCTATAGTACGTGCACAGGAGGCTAACGATTTAGTGTTACTTCCTTGGGGATGATGAATGGATCACACAACTTATTTTTTTGTTTCCTTCCATTTTGGGTTAGCTGAATTCTCTAATTACATGACAAATTTTAGGGGGGGATCATATCAACTCATCTTGTGATTGTTGATCTTTGTAAAATCTGCAAAATTGTTTAGATGAAAAAGTATAACACATTACTGTCCATTCAGAAACTTAGTGATCAATTCCCTTATGCGCAACTCTGATGTTGTGATTGCTGGGCCTCCTGTCACTGATAATTTGTTTATAAACTACGGATTTGAATTTTTACCAAGAGAGGATGTGTAATTTTAAATATTGAAATAGTTATAGTTACTCATCCACAATTTCTTAGAATTGCCTAGCTTGTCTGTTATTCTTCACCTTTGTCACATAGCATTTGCAATTTGCTTTTAATAAGTCACCTTGACAATTTATATGTCACAAATCTAAATCTAATTAGATTTGTTAAAGGTAATGCAGAAAAGTTGAATTACCATACAACAAAAACCAAAAAACTCGTGTACCAAAAACAAAGAAAAAAAAAACAAATGTTTAAGAGACTAAACATATTCTTTTTGTTTTTTTTTTCTGATAAAAAAGAGACTGAACATTCAAGAATAGTTGATACTGTATATGTTCTGCAATAAGTAGTTTCTCAGTTTGAGGCATTCTCATCCGTATTAGCAGATGAATATAATCACAAAGTTAGCTATATATGCCTGAGAAGAGAAAGGTGGTAAAAAAGAACTACTTAAAAACATATTGTTCATTAAACCATTGAATGGGGTGCAATGAAAGAAGCTCTTTTAAGTGTCTTGTATGAGAAGAGAGAGAGCATACGTGAGCCAAGGAGACACCGGCAACTCCTAGAAAAGGGTTCTTAGCTTCTTCGAAGAGATGCCGGCAAGTCATCCTCGGCTCAGATCTACTCTCTTTTCCTCTTCATGCAAGCCACTTGAGCAAACCAATGAGCTTAGCTTCTCGTTGCATTGCATGCACTTGATCATGGAATTTATAGGCAGAGAGCATTGGAAAGAATAGAATCCAATCACACAATTGATAATGACAATTCATAATTAATGGAAAAGAATTATTTCAAACCTCACCACTCACGTGGCCCTACACTATATATGCATTTGTGGAATCATGTATTATTAGGAACAAGCAAAAGTTGACTTATTGCATTTTTCTTCCAAATTAAATGGTTATTTATTAGTTGATTATATATATGTGTAATATATCCTGTCAATTAAAACATGCATTTGACTATTTTGATTTCCCCTCCAAGATTTGATTCTGCTATATCGAATAATTTCTCCAAGATTATGACGAATTTATGTGGAATCAAAAAGTAAAAGGGTACATGTTCATCATCTCAGAATTCTCTATTCTACAGATTAAAATTTTAATTGATTATTGTATAAAAAGTAATTAAGTTACTAGTACTGTGTTTGGTTTGTAATTCACTGGAGGTGCAAAGCTCGTTTTAAAACTCATTTAACATTATATTGCCACAAACTCTTCAGTTACTTGTATTCAAGAAAATAATTCATACAGCTAGTCATCAATTATTTAGTTATGTAGAGTACTATATATATATGCTTTATTTGCATATTAGCACAAGTACCCACTTTGCCTCGACTTGAGAAACTGTGTTCCCTGTTGCTTGATTCAAGATCTGATCTCAAATGATTTCATTTTCCAACACTTAAAACAAAAGTTCATTATTGATATATATTAAAAAAATATTTTTTTGGCGGATGTAAGGTTGGCACGTATGCTTATATATAAAGAATTATGGAAATACAGTTACATGTGTATCATCATGTATATGCATGTCTGTGTCATACCATGTGATTCACTGCTTATATTAGTGTCCTCATGTTATGCCTTTTCTTTTTTGCCAGTAGTTATGTGTATATCACTCTGTTAATAACTTCATTTGATTTAGTTTTAGTTAAGTGTCATGCATTCTATGACTAAGGCTTCGTTTGGTAATGTTGTGCCTCTCAAAAAGCTGTTGAGCTCTTTGAGCTCTCAAAAAGCTGCTCTTAAGGAGCCACACTATGACTGTTAGGTAAAATAGTTCAAAATTTGCTCTCAATAAGCAGAAGCCATAAGTATGAGTTTGGTAAATACATTTTACAAGTGCTCTCAAAATATAAAATTACTATAATAGACATAAATATTAAAAAATATTATTTTTACTTTTATTTCAATTAACATTTATAATAACTAATAAAAATTACCAAATGAAATAGCAACAAAAATTATTATAATTAAGGTGAGTTACAGTACAAAATGAATAATAAAAAATACTATGAAAAAGATGAAGCAAAGAGAGAGAGAGAGAGCAACAAAAGAGAGAGGTATATTTTGTTAAAAAGAGAGCGGGAAAAAATAAAGAGAAAATAGTGTAAAATTTGATGTAATTAATTAGGGATAAAATTATATATTTATTAAAATTTAAGGTTAATTAGTCATTTTACTTTTGGAGGAACTAGCACCCTTGGCTCTCAAAAGCTCCTTGACTTTTTGAGTTACCAAACACTAAAAAGGAGCTTATGCTTTTTGAGAGCAGAATCACTTGCTCAAAAAGCTTTACCAAACCCACACTGAATATTAATATTAAGCATATTCATCTGATATTTTAGATACATTGAAAGGAAGAAAAGGTCTATATTTGGAAATTAGAGCAACTGCAATGGACATTTTGAATGGTGAACATTTTGTTTTGCATGTTTAGGGCTAATTAGTCATGAAGTCAAATTTAATCATTAAAACCTCATTGTGATGGTTAAACCACGGTGTGCTTTATCATCTGTCTAACTAATTTTCAAACAATCAACTTTTTAATTATCTCACTCTACACATAAGTGTGATATCAGATTTCAACTGTGAAAGTGTTGAACATATATATATATATACATATTACAAATATAATGAACTAATGATGGTGTTTTATTATTGGGTAATAAGACATCATATGGACACTGATCATATATAATTAAAATCTACACTACTCATTCAAACTGCATAGCTTTTGATGACTGAATTACTATAATCAATCTACTTCTAGCAATACATATAATTTAACCCCTCAAGAGTCTGTAAACACCATTTAATGCAGAAACATGGCTTGGGATATATATTTACAATAATGTTTGACGTACAAAAATATATATATATATATATATATATACTTGTAGCTTTTCTCCGAATCATATCATAGTTTTGAAGGGAAAACCCAAAATGATCCTTCCAAGGAGTTGGAACACCTTCAACCAAAAGATGACTCTTAATTACCACCTTAATTTATTTCGGAGCCAGCATTTCACAAACCAGACACAGAACTAGTGAAGCAGATTAATTGCATATATCCCTGCAAACAAAAACTCTGTTAGTTATATAACTTTAAGAAAGGAAGAAAGAAAAAAGGACACTCGAATCATATTGGTAAATACATTCCTCATGTCTAGCAACATTACTTGAAGCTAGCTAGCTAGTTCTAGAGCCTCGTATGAGAGGAAAGGAAGCAAATGTGAGACAGGATGACTTGCTAGCAAGGGTAGATCTTTCATCTGACAATGCCGGCAAGCCATCCTGACTCGAGTCTACTCCCTCTACCTTCATGCAAGACCCTTGAGCCAAAAACATGCATTGATACTATATAGCTTCCCTCTATGACTCCCACAAGCATGCATAATCTTGAGATTTGATTGCAGCCAATTTATAGGCAGAGAAGGTCGAAGGTTTGAAGCCCTTAGCTTCTGATAATTATAGACACGTGTTAAAAAGGCAATTTAGTGATTCACTATAGAAAATTCTTGTACACGAACACATTGGCCCCACGTTGCTAGGAACTTGTCCGTGCTCCTCTGTATTCTATGATCCAAAATGGAAAATGTAAGGTTAGTTGCCGGACTATTTTTTGCTGATATATTGACATAATTTGGACTCAGTTTTGAAGTTTCTTTTAATAAGTAATATGTAAATATCTTTGTAAGTATTCAATGAAATTAGAGTTATGTCCTATAAATCCACCAAAAAAAAAAAAGAGTTATGTCCTATAATCTTGAACTGGAGTAAGTATTTTTCTCAACTTGAATTTTTGCTACTAATTAAAGAAAAGGAAAAAGAATGTAAGAAAACAAATATTATAAGTCTAGATCACGTTATTTTCTTCCATCTAGCTAAAAGATAATATTTTTCATTTGTGTCCAATTGTCTAGCATCATTCATCCAGAAATAGTTAGCCATAATTTGTTGTGAATCAGGATATGAACTTTGATTTTGCTACGTGTAGCTTAAAGAGTGAGTGAAGAATAAACAATAGTTGACTCAGCACGTTATTATTATTTTCTTCCCAAAATTGTGCATTGATTAGTTGATACACACACTTCTATGGTTAATCAATAATGTTTATTGTACAACAAGAATAGGTCCAACTAGTATCTAATATGTGCTATACATAATACGTAATGTGTGTTATATGTATAGTATCCATGTTGGACACATGTTCATATCCAACGTGTATTTTTATGATACGACAAGCATTATTGATTATTGATTATTGATTATTAATTGTGAGAATAGAATAGAAACAGGGGAATGTTGATCATCACCCATGCAATGCAATGCATGTTTCTGAAATGGCACTGTCATTGTGAGAATCTGTTCGCACAAATTCAGGTACCATCCCATTTTCTGATATAACATTTTTTCCTCTCTCTCTCTCTCTGTATATGATTCCTCACTACACTCACTGTATGAGTCAATCTAAGCTAAAATACAGATTCCCGAGCATGCAACCCCACCCAATCCAATGCCCCTTTAATTTTCCTTAAGCCTCTACACCAGAATTTTGCTTTTCCTTTTTCTTCTTTTCCATTTTAATTTCCTTTGCACGCCATGCATTAATGTGATCCATGTTCACTACTGCCCTAATTGGATTTGTGATCAGATCATTATCAGTTATGAACCCATTGACTTTAATTTGCATGTGTCACTTTAATCCATATCCTATATATTGTTACTTGTCCTAATCTACATTGAGAATGTGTCTTTTTTTCCTTTTCCATAAGAGTCAAAGAAGAAGATTATAATTTGACTGTTCAACTCGAATAAGTTTTCTCCTGTAGAGCATTGAACAGAGCATTTTGCTTGCTGATATATATATATCTCGAGAATCTTACATGCAGAAAAGAAAGAAGAATATATATATATATATTACAAGTTAGAAGCGTTTGATTAGACTAGAATTGAGATGATATTGATCGGGCAAGAAAGAAATGGGCTACTCCATGCATGTATTGAAAAGGTAGATATGTATGTTAGTTTCACTCCCAAATTAAAGGAAATAAATGGAGGAAGCTATCTATCTGTATTGGTTTTGCGGGATTAGATTCTGAAGGCGTGGGTTCCATTTTCCACGCCTTTTAGATATAATATAATAATATGTCAATTGGAATTTGTTCTTAGAAAGTTAGGACTACTAATTGGCTTTGACCAAACACTTCCCTATACTGATATTATTCAGTATTGAGACATCACTCTTAATACAAATATTGCTTCTATTTAGAGATTTATAGATTTATTGAATTCTATTGTAGAACTCCTTGTTGATAATCTGAGAGTGCCATATTTTTCCTTTTCAAAAGGACATACATCTTAGTATTTCTTTAACTCTTAAAAATTGATTGATTTTAGTGGAAAGAGATATACAAATTCTTTCATAAAAGATAATCAAACTTTTACATGAAAAACTCAAATAGAAGGTAATCAAACAAACTCTAATTTTAAGGATATATATCTATATATTTGATTGAAGAGTGAAATTCAGGACAACTTCTCAATTGAAGTTAAACCCAAACGAAATATTAGGCCCGTTTCCTTTTGAGGACTCGGCCCTATGACGTTGACAAAAACAAAAAAATAAACACTCTACCCAAAAACTAAAAGGAGTGAACAATATTCTTAGATGAAAGAAAGAAAGAAAGTTAATAATGGGCCGTTTAGTTGAAAGTTCTGAAAAAAAGGGAAGTACTTATTATTATAACAAAATTCTTCTTTTTATCTACGTACGTAAGATGTAACAATAATGCTAAGTATGAAAAATTAATCAATATAGTTAATGGACCTATTTTGATTTTAGTTTTGATCCAAATAATTATTGAGATTGTAATGGACCGAATAATTATGGTCCAAAATTCTATTTATTAACTGATTTAGCTGGTTTTTTATTGTCCATTTAGTATCACCTTACATGTAAAGATAGAAATATTATTGGTTTAGGAACCCAAAATATCCGCAACCCCGTAGTATAAAATTCTGCAAATGCCTGGCCTAACCTAGCTTAAGTTTCTGTCCCCCTCAGAATCACATATAATATATAGTCAAAGTCAACAAACTAAACAAACCTCATGCACATATATATTTATATGATAATATGGTGACTACTTAATCAATCACACATAATAAGTGAGTGAGTGTGTATATGTATGAAGAAGCATACATGGAGAGTGAGGAGTGAATAGCCCAGTACAAGCATCACAGGAGAAGAAGAAAGCAAAATATAGCCAAGAACAACTTGCCGGCCAATTTGGCTAATAAGAATATATATGTATAAGCTCATATATATCATATGGTATCATATATTCTAGCAAACCGGCAAGTCATCCTTGGCTGCACTCCACTTTCTGCCTCTTCTTGTGAGCTAAGAAGGACATTTAGTGTATATATCAACCAAGCAAGCAAGAGCCTTAATTTGAAGTAATAAGTATAAATAATGTATAGTAGCTATTATGTTGGGTGCGTTTCCTCGCTTTATATAGGCACCACAGACACACACACACAAACACTAGTCACGCCTCCTACGTACCTACCTACTTTAATAATAATAAATATAACATTTGTTTTTTATATTTACGCTTGCTCTTTTAATCTAACTATACAACTCACTATTGTACAGATATTAACTATTTTATTACACATCAAACATTTTACAAATAAGTATCCTATTCAAACTCTTTAACCAATATTTTTCAATATATTATATAAATACATATCTATGTATTAAACATATATATATGATTCCTTATTAATTACTATCGCTTAAATTGATCACGACTTACCGAATTTTTTACTTTTTGATAATGTTTGGATTATAGGTTATCACTTAATTACTACGAGTAATACACAATCTTCTTCATAACTAACTAATAATTTAAGACAAGTTTTATTTAGTATAGTCTTTTTTTTGTTACAATTTATATTTATATTTTTCGACATCTAGTATTGAGAGAGAGTGAGTCTTGCATTTATCCTGGTCACCGAGTTCCTAAAAGAGGATAACAATCATATGGAAAACCGCCAGACCTGGAAATTACAAGTGCCACGTGCAACTTTTATTATCTATCCACGCTTTCTCCTTCCTTCATTATTTAATCATCTAAACTCTAAACATGCTTCATGTGAGCCTATTCATGAATCATCTACAACAAAATAATATATATAGCCTTTCCACCTCTTTCTAATTTTTGACAATCTAAACACTAACTACTTCGATTTACTCCAAACACTAGAAAATATATATATATATATATATATATATAATCACTTAAATATATAATTACTTACATACTTCATTTTTCAAAATGAAAAATATAAAAAATTAAAATTACTCATATTATTAAAGGATAAATTAAATTGACCACATATATCTATAATATTGGAGAACATAATAATTAGAGTGATTCACTTTTAGACAATAACTTTACACCGCTTCCAGTGTTTTCAAACCTCGTAGTTATGTAATCTTGCAATGTTCTTGAATTATCGTAGTTGTGATTTATTATGAATATTTTGGATGTGCTCTTCACAATACTAAATTAATCGAACCTTCATTTATGTATTCTTTAATTAATTAGCATCTACATCAAATTAAAGGCGAAGGATGACTTTAGTTCATATCACTCTTTATCCTATATATATTCGCGTTGGACTGAGAACATAACATTGATTGATATTCTGGGCATGCCTTAAAAACAATAATAATGATTGACGTACAACAGAAATACGTTTAATAAATATTTAATGTGTGCTATACATAAAATATAAATGTAAATATTTAATGTGTGCTATACATAAAATATAATATGTGTTATATATATATCACACATATGTATTACACATATTATGTCTTATGTATAGCACATATTAAATACTCACCGAATATATTTCTATCGACAAGTATTATTGTAAACCTTAACGACGATGATGAGTTTTAGTTTCAAACCCACTTAGATATGGTGCATGGAAGAAAAGCGTATTCAGTGGGGACAAACCAATTTATGGCATAATGAAAATTATAACATGAGAGATAATAAAAAATCAGCCAAAACAGTTAATAAATAGGAATTTGGGCCACAATCATCCAGCCCATTAAAAATATACTCATGATTAAAATATTATTTGGGTCATAAAATGTTAAATGAGCTTTGTTGGCTGTTTTGGCTGATTTTTTGTTGTTCCTCAAACATTTGTGTTATAATATTAAGTGACTATTTATTTTTTAAATGCCTCATTAAATATTTATTTTTTCATTATTAGGTAAAAAATATGAAATTTATTTATTCTCATTCATCTATTTTTTTTTCTCTTTTTTCATCATTGATTCACTTTGTATTATTGTAAGATTGAAAAGGGTTGGCTTTTCTGACTTTTGGATGGTCAGAACATAGCAAAGTTAATTAAGTGAAAGTGAGGATAATATTTGAATCATTTTCATTATGCGTTGTCGATTGGTGGAAGGACTTAGAAGAAATCTTTACATATTTCAATCAGCATAATATCAATACATGGTTCAAATTCCAAATTACAAATCTAATCTAACATGATGAAAATCTGAGAAATGTTAGCTTTTTGTTTTCATCCGGATGCAAGATTAGTTAAAATAGATTTTTTTTAGTATTTTTGGAACAATAAAAGTTGAACTTACAATATTTATTGAGCTGAATAAAGTGACTCAACTAATGTATAAAAATAGACTAATTCTACATTTTCACTACAAAATTAGTCACCATATACAATAACTCAACAAATAAAGACTATTAACTCAACATTTAAAAAATTAAATTAATGAATAATATTAATAGTTAAATTAATAGTTTTAAAAAATTAAATTATTACATATAATGATTAATTTTTAATGGATCATTTCTCATAATATATATATATATACATATATATTTCTTGTGTATCTTCAATTATTGTTGTTCGGGGAAGTGTAGGTTATCACAAATTAGAAGAATAAATGTTTCTTTTGTTGCATGTCTTTTCTTTTTTTCTTTTTCCAAAAGGCATATATTCTTCTCCCTTATTTTACACAGATACAGTATTTCCCACTTGAATAAGAGATATTTGGAACAAACCAAAATTATGTATAAATGACTGCAAAATGCAAATCGATCTGTAGCTACTCTAGTCCACCACTAATTGACTTCTTGTACAGTCATTTTTAGTTTATCGAATCCTACACTTTACTTAAATGGGTGATGCTAAATGAACAATACAAAATCAGCCCAATCAGCCAATAAATGAGATTTTGGGCCATAATTATTTAGCCTATTACAATTTCAATGATTATTTGGGACAAAACCAAAGCCAAAATAGACTTATTGGCTGTATGAGCTAGTTTTTCATTGTGCACTTAGCATTATTGCTATTAAATTAAAGAAAAGTATTTAACATTGTAATTTTACCTAAAAGATAAGTATTGGAATAACGGAATTGATAATATTTAGATAAACAGATGAGTTTTATTACTATATTTAATCTAATCTAATTTAGAGATAAAAAATATAGTTGAATAAGTTTTATGTGTAAATTAAATTCATGTAAATTATGCCTGTACTTTATATTTTTATTTACAAACCAAACACACCCTTAGCAAAAACACAGTATGAGATTGATAGAAAACTCAAGTGCCTATTTTTCCTTTTATTTTTTTTAATAACAAAATCAGAACATATAAGCATAGGCAAAATGCATACATATGTTACTATAGAGAAAGAGGCCCTTTACAATTGATCACAAAAGAAGCAGTTTCTCCAACTTCCCTATAGCTACAATACAAGTAAAAAAACTAAAAGACAAAAATACCCTACATACAGAACTTGACAATGTTTACCTACAATAATAACTACCTTCAAATCAAGCATTTCACAGTGCTGTCTTCTGATCAATGTGCCTTGTACCTTTGACCTTCTTGGTAAAATTGAGGTCACAAACAAACCCCATCTATTGAATTGTGATCACATTCATCAACTAATTATATATCTTCCCCAATTATATACAAGACTTGTTGCATCTGTATATATATATAGGTGCTTCCATGCATATCCAAGTTTACTAATTTTTGCTGGAGTCAATTTCTTGCTTCTCATCATCACTTCATATCAATAAAAATCATCAGAGGACTACAATGCTGACACACATGTATATATGTTGCTTACGCTGAGTCAGCTATTTAAATCACACCTACTCCTATATATATATATATATATGTATTATTAGGATTACTCGGTAATGATTTCTGATAAACCCCCTACAAAACCAGCCCCTGCATGTCCATGTTTGACACAACATTCCTTCATGTAGCTCTTGCAGCATCCACCAACTCCTCTCTTCTCCAAACTCATACAACCATGTACAACTCTTGATTCTTTTGATGACCCTTCATCATCTCTGCAACATGGACTAATAATAACTTGTCTCTCATTTGATGATGGACTCTCACAGTCACACTCCACTTGAACAACCTGAACCTCGCATGTCTCTGCAGAGCAAACATTGTTGCAGCAGGCATTGTTTTCTTTCCCTTCCGAACAACCATGCTTCGAGGCTGATTGATTGGCGATTTCAATGGTTATTTCATCTGTCTCATACTTGTCAAGATCGGAATGGGAACCTGAATGTTGATGCTCAATTGCATGATTGGGTCCTGACATATGAATGGATTCATGATGGTCTTTTGGATTTTCACACCCATGGTTCATGTTAACATCTTTGTTGTGGCAGTGGTCTGTCCCATGTGACTTGTGTCCCAAGCAATTACCATGAACTGCTGCATTATGCCCTGCATCGGAATTCTCTTTGCGCGAATCGGAACAACCCTGCTGTTTGATATCAGGCTTTTGGACTCCATCTTGTTCATGAAGCTCATCATGACTCTCCATGACATTATGATGCTGATGCTGATGATGGTGATGTTGTTTTGTCTTGTCTGAGCAGCTATGCTTATGGACATGATGCTGATGTTGATGAAGATGAGAGGAACCACCATCATGATGATGATGGTGGTGGTGGTGATGGTGATTATGGGAGGAACTGCTATTAGTGCCACCATGACAGTGATCCGGTTCATTAAATTCATCATTTCCCTTGCATTGATCATGACTTTCCATGACATTATGATGCTTAACAGTTCCACCTACACTTGAATTTGAAGGGCAGGGCTGACACTTTGATGAACATGTCTGGGAGCCACACTTCTGAGGCTCAGACACCTGTTTTGTCTTGTCTGAGCAACAATTTTTATGGCTATGATGCTGGTGTTGATGCTGATGTTTATGTTGATGGTGATGGTGATGATGAGAAGAACCACCATTGGTGCCACCACATCCATGTTTATGAGCATGTTGTGTGCTAGATTTACAAGATTTTCCTCCATGCTTGTGTCCTCCTCTCAGAAGTAACATGCTGTTTAGGATGACCAAGAGACATGTTCCGACATCGGCAAGAACCGCAGCCCAAACAATTGGATGACCACCAATGGCCAAACCAAGAATCGCAGCCTTGGTAATCACTGACAAAATAATATTCTCTATCACTTTCCTATGCGATTTTCTGGCCAGCTTAATGGCTTCTGGAATCTTCCTTAGATCATTGGACATAAGAATTATGTTGCCAGTCTCGCTTGCCAGAGCAGAACCTGAAATCCCCATTGAGATTCCTATATCAGCTGTTGCTAAGGCAGGCGCGTCGTTTAAACCGTCTCCAACCATAGCTGTTGGCCCTTCCTTCTTAAATTCTGAGACGATCTTTACCTTGTCTTCTGGTAGAAGTTCTGCATGGACCAACTCCAGAGCATTCCCTAGCTGTAGATGAAATCACTTCTGCCATTATTATTTATCTCAGGTTCTATGATTCTGACATTGTCCATCGGAAGTATATTGTAACAACACTAGAGAGCATAACATATTAACATCTTACAACATTAAAAATTAGTTCAATTCACTTGGATCTGAAATTTAGGATGATCATCAAGTCTAACCATATGAAGTCACACACCTGTTCCTGTGCTTGCATTGCAGATGCCTGACTGTCTCCAGTGAGCATAGCTGATTTGATTCCCAATGACCTGAGCTGCCCTATTGCATCCTGAGCGCCGGTTCGGCAAGCGTCCGAGAGGGAGAAGAATCCAACAAGGGTTGCTCCGGAGTATATGTATCCAGTGGTCTTTCCTCTTTGAAATTCACCTTGTAATGCCGGAACTAAGAAATAAAACCATCGCATTGAACACTTCACTCAGTACTACAAAACAGGAAAACGGTTTTGGAACAAAAATGTTCATTAACTAGAAAGGTGCATTCACCTGTTTCAGAGCCAGCTCTGGTGGTAATTTTTTTGTTTCCAATATAAAGAACTCTCCCATCAATTTTTCCACATATTCCTTCTCCAGGAAAATTGTCAAACTCTGTCACCTCTTCCGGCTTCGGTTCAATGGAGAGTGACCTTCCATAATCAACAATTGCTGCTGCCAATGGATGGCTTGACTTGCTCTCAACACTTGACACCCTGAAAGGTTGAATTTGTCAAATCTAACTCACCTCAGATTCCATCTTTAGTCAAGATCAGCTTAAAAAACTTGCAGCATTATATATATCTGCTAACTTACCAGTAAAGCAAAGTGTTCAAATCAATGTCATCTGAGAGTGATAGAAAATTTGTCACCACGAATTCCCCCTTTGTTATGGTACCGGTTTTGTCGAAAGCCATGACCTTAATTTTGGCAAGTGTTTCGAGATGGTCACCCCCTTTGATGAGGAGACCGGATGTAGCCGCTTTCGAGTAAGCACAGAAGGTTGCAACTGGTGTTGAGAGGACAAGTGCACATGGACATGCACTAACTAGAACAACCAAAGCAAAGTGAAGCCAGTGTCTCTCATTATGCACTTTCAAGGCGATCGGAATCACAGCTACAAGAGTTGATATGACTACAACAGCTGAAAATATTACCACCAAAAAGAATAAGGCCAATGAAATCTACTGCAGGCAACAAAGGAATGATAGAAAAATGAGAGCAAATTCAATATCTTTTCACTCATTCATCAGGTTCAAAAGTGATTAAAACAATTACTGATAATTAAGACTAACCTGGGGTGTAAAATTTGGCAAATTTGTCAATCAATCTCTGAGTGCTGGTTTTGCTGTTTTGAGCTTCTTCAACAAGCTTTGCCATCTTAGCCACCACACAATCCTCAGCCAGTGAAGTAGTTTTAACACTAATATAACCTTTTAACCAAAAAAAAGACATTATCATAACCAAAGACAAGAGAAATACCAATGGCACATACAATAATGATTGTCGTATCAGAAATACGTCCATCAAGCATCCAACGTGTGCTATACATGATATGGAATGTGTGCTATTTATATAGCATATGCACGTATAGCACACGTTGGATACTTCATAGACGTATATATTTCTCATGTACGACAAACATTATTGATGGCTCATATAATGGATCCTGAAAATTTACCATTCAAATTAATGGTGCCAGCCCAAACAGTAGAATCCTTTTGTTTGGCAACTGGGAATGATTCACCGGTCAATGTTTTCTCATCAACTTCACAGTTTCCATCCACAACAACTCCATCAATTGGTATCACTTCCCCTGCTTTAACTGCTATAATGGTGTTTACTTTCACCTCATCAGCATCCACAACCTCTCCTGTTTCTGCTATCACTGCTTTTTGTGGGGCTAAGTTCATCAATGATGACATCACTGCATTTGCCTGAACCAACATATACATATATATTTTTTCAAGTTCAGATAATTTTTACAGTGTTGTTTAATAGGAAAAATTGAAACAGAGTACCCTGCTTTTCTGTTTCTGTTTTTACAGAGGAGAACATCAAATGCAATCATCAAACAAACAAAAGTTTATTACAGGTATATAGTTCACATTCATCAGAAATTTATTTTGAATAATAAGTTTATAATGTGGTTAATTTTTTGTTCTAGATTATATTAGTCCAGTCCACTTCCAGCACCTATTATTGGATCTATTTCTAGCTCAGTCTCAATATGTATGATTTTGATGAATGGTCATTTCAGTTATTTAATAAGAAGAACCACCACCACTTCGGTTTGAATAAGGCCTTACAAAATTATATGGGTCCACTAATATTTAGCATGAAAGGGAAACAAATAAATAAAAAATAATACCCTATGGCTTGCCCTTGTCTCTAGCCATTCTGCAATTGAGAACAGAAAAACGATTGTACCCGCTTCCAAATAATCATTCATAGCAACCGTCCCAACAACTGTCAAATCATAATTGGAATAAAAAAATAATTAATTTCTATAGTGTATATATTTAAACCAAATCAAACTCTTTAATTAATTTCCATAGGAGCATACTTATAATAATTTCTTTTCTTTCTTTTTTATTTTAATTATTCCACATCGGCTGGTCCTAACTTGCCATTCCACAAGACAGAGGGAAGACGTTATCATACATGTTTTCTCTCCTCGCTTTCATTCTTATCTGTTTCTTCTGAATTGAGATTTGAGATTGCTACTTCTATTAGTTAGAGGTCAAATTTGTCGCTTTCACGTCACCCTTAGCTACTTCATTTATCCACCAATAAATATAATCGAAATAAATAAATAAATAAACAAAGTAAACAAATAGAAAGCTAGAGTGGGAAACACCCCACATAGCACTAAAATATTTTGTTAACTGCGTAGCACAAGTACAGGAAAAACTATTAGATGCACACAAAAAAAAATCATTTATACTACGTTATTTATTATATGACATACTAATCTAAAAGGTCAATTATAATGGAGAGAGAGAAGAGATACATTTTAAACAAGGGAATAGAATAGTTAATGTGTCAAAATATAAGTGGCACATAACAAATAAATCTTTTACTTTTAGTACACTTAATAATCTCTCTTGACATTTTCATAAAAAAAAAATCAAGATACTTATGGATGACATGCCATTTTTATGAGCAAACGGCAAGATTAGTATGCTTTATTTTCCTTCTAGGGCAAGGCAAGCACAGCATTTATTTTCAATAATTATTTGTAAAATCAGCTAGTGCCACCATATATATTTAATAATGAATTTAGAAAATGTAATTGATTGGATTAATTTAATTTAATTTACCTGCAATGATCATGAGGATATTAATGTCAAGCCTAAGGTTCTGAATGGAAACAACGGCCTTCAAGATAATAGGGAAAATGCCAGCAGCAACAGCACCAAGGGCAAGAAATTTCAAGGGATGGTAGACATATTTGAGGAATGAAAGCAAAAGTAGGAAACCACAAGCAACTGCGTATAAGCTTGGCCACCTCTTCTGATGCTTTTGGTCCCCATACACTCTGATGTTTGCTTCTAGTCTTGCTTGATTCAGAGCCTTAACTGTCACCAAAATTGACTCTTACTATTAGTCTTGCCTTTTGACCCCTTTTTCTTTTTCTCTTTCTTATAGAAAGGAAAAAGGAAAAAAAAATCAAATCCTTAAGCCAAAGGGCATCAAAAGATTAAAAAGGATAAACCGCCTTACTTTATTTTATTCCTTCATGTAGCTAGAGAATCGTAGAGCATATGATTCGTACATATATGATACTCTCTTAATTTCACTCACTATATCAATCTACCGACATTTACTGTTACTACTATAAATATAATTGAAAAATTGTAATAGCAGGTCCATTGTCTTTACATAATTTTAAATTAATAAAGTAGGATTTAAAAAGCAGGCGAGGGATACGGGTCCAAAAAGTCTTTTGATTCTATAGTTTAATTAGTTATTAGTCGTAATGAACAGACTAACTTTTTCTTATCATTAAATGAAACTTTATCATGTAATAATGCATGTACTTTTTTTAAAAATAAATAAATAATTAGGTATTGTTGAAGAGTGTCATAAGGAAACTTAATAATATTTTTATTAAAAAGATAATTTTTTATCAAATTTTAATGTAATAAATATATCAAAACTTTTCAAGAGAATTGATTAGTAAAACCTGAAAAATAAAACCTTCCTCGTTTTCTTAATTAATTTATGAAGCAGTAATAGAAGAGAATGTGAATAATTTGTTTCACCTAACACGAATAACCTCCATGCAATGCGCCCAAAAAAAGTTGGGGAAAAAAGGGCGTATTTTACATCATGAAGTTACGTTTCAAGCAAAATAAAACTTTCTCAAAAGGTGATTATGGTGCTATTGATTCGTTGAAGAAAAAAGATGAGATAACACGTAAGAAGTTCCAATAAATGTTTCTTTTCTTAAAAAGGAAAAAAAAAAAAAGAAAAAAAAGAAAGAGAGATCCACCATATAGCTCCTCATGTGTCCTATATAGAACTTTTTGCCCACTAACTGTTGCTTGTCCAATATTGACAAACCATTAAAATAGATTTCCAGCATTTATACATACGAAATAAGATGATATGTACATTGTATACTTTTAAATTAAAGATTAAAAACTAAAACTTAAATAATAAAGTGATTCATTAATGTATAAATATAGCTAAAAATAAATATTTTATTATAAAATAAGTAGGCAGTTGCACTCTATTGAAGCTAAGACAACAGTGTGGTCCAAAGTAACAACACTTAAATTAAATGAAATAAATATTCTCTATACCATAGGGCACACACACATCTTTTCGGAAGCCATAATTGACACGTCACAAGGGTCACGCAAGGGCACATTAGTATTTGTAACCTAATATCATCACACAAGATCCTATATATTATTATTTGCATTCTAAAAAAATTAAATCATTTAATATAAAAATATTAAGTTATAATTATTCAGTTTACTAAAAATTAATTTTTTAAAAGAAATTATATCAAAAAGTTATTAAATAGTTCTATTAATTAATTTGATTATTTTTTATGGTTGAATAAGTATTTCTTATAACTTAAAAACGTAGGTAGGTAGGTAGCTATGAATATCAAATACATATACCTATATGAAAATAAAAAATAATAATAATAATAATATAGCATATTACTAATATAATTATTTGGAATTAAGTTATTCCTTCCTAGATGATGATGATAATAAAATAAAATGTTCAAAAAGCGTGGCTGGGAACAGAAAAACTTACGAATTTGAAGGTGGGAAATGACAAGGGTGTCGTGAACAACAATGACAGTTCGGGAAGGGACAATGACGGAAACCTCCTTGACACCTTCGAGGGGTTTCAGGATGTTCTCGATCAGCGGAACCTCCGAAGAGCAGCAGAGTCCCAGAACATCGAAGTAGCTCTTCTGCAACTTCTTCTCTCCCTTTTTGCTCTTCTCATCTTGCTGCTGCTGATTAGACGCCATCCAAATTCTCTTAATTGGTGCCTATGATTCAAAATTAATTTTGATCTCAAAACAAAAATTACTTTTTCAGCTAGCACCAGCAACAATTTGAAAGATGAGAGGAGAGGGATGGATAAAAACAGAGGTGAAACAGAGTTTAGTTAAATAAATATATATATATATATATATTGAGAAAAGGCTTGTGAGTGAAGGATAGATAAAATTCTCAGCACGGAGAAAACAAGGAGAGGGGGTGTTTCATGTGTGGTGGTGAATGAAACATGATCTCCAACGTTGGAACTAGGAAAATCAGGAAAAGAGAGAGAGAGAGAGAGAGAGAGATGGGAAAAACTACCTTGCTTGTGTCAGAATAAAGAGAAAGGAAAATAGGGTGGTGATGATGGATGCTTAAAGGTATGAATGAGGGGGGAAATGGAACGAGATTTGTGAGCCTTAAGTAGGCCAAACTCGCGTGCCGGTGGGGCTGTGTATGATATATCTATTATAAAATAGTAACGATACAATTACATTATAAAATCAGTAACAATTAATCAATCATCATACGTAATAATTAAACATTTTAAAATTAATAATTTAATATTTATTATTATACACTAATTTAACATTTTTGAAAATTGAATTACTAATTTCAAAATATTAAATTATTATATATAGTGACGATACCTTAGATTATTACACAAATCATTTTTCATTATAAAATAAAATGCACTCACTAACTACTATGACTAATGACTTGGAAAGGCCTCATATTGGGGATTTCTCATCACAACAAAGATGCAGCTAAATACTCTTCTTTAAATATGTCCAGATGCATTCTTTTTTAATATTATATGTTTTAAGGTAATTCTTTTATTTTATCTTAATTCTATCTTTTAAATTTTTTATATATTCATGAATCCTTATATTAATATAGGTAAATATTTCTTTTTACTTTTTTTAGGTATGTTTTATAAATTAATATTTTTAGATAGCACTTATTTTTTTTCTCTTTCTCTACATTCATGAATCAATATATTCAGATGTATGTAATATTTATCTTTTTAAGAATTCAAAATAATATTAAGTTTTTCTTTTCTTTAAAACTCTTATAATAGAGAGCTATTAGTTGATAAATTAATCATGCTAGAGAATTAATAAGAGTAGTATTATTAGATACATTAAAATTTATATGTTTTTAATTTCATTGAATCATCATTTTCTTAATGTGTGTGCATAAGTAAAAATGTACACTTAGTAGATAAAATTACTAATAGCAGAAGAAATAGTATTGGAAAATTAATTAGCGTGAAAAGACCAAATCTTCAATTATTATTTTCCAGTATAACACTAAAAAATATATAAATAATATTTATAATTTTTTTACAGAAATTATATTAGTTATTAAATGAAGATAAAATTCTGATGGAATGTTTGTCCATCTAATGCTTTTCTATTCATTTTCCTGCTTTTTTTGTGATAATAAATTATTGTGCCTTACACTTAGTCCTGTGTGGATGGGACAAGGGTAGTGGAGAATCAGCCTGAAATGGAATCCAACTGTGAATCCCACAATTTGTGATTTTTTTGTCCAAGGGAACGTGAATAAACTCAAACTAAAATACAAAGAATATAATCTTCGTTTGAGTTACTCCAATCAGATGCATACCTCCGAACCTAGAAGATTATTATATTTACATACATTTCATAGTAACTACTTTCACTATTTTCCCCCCAAATTCAAAATTCAATTAATTAATATAGAGTTAGTCATTATCCCAACTCAAAAACAAAATTGATCTGCCATATTAAGATATAATTATGTAGTTGTGATTATGTAAAGTCTAGATCTTATATAAAAGGATCTTCTCTTCACACACACATATATATATCTTGAAAAAATAAAAATGTGCTGGGAAGCCGAAAATATCAAATTGACTTTAATTTGAGTTTGTTGATGCTCTTGTTTCATGCATTAAAGCTAGCGTATATATACCATTTTACCAAATGTACCCCGGGCATGGTTATAATATGATTATGATAAACAGAATTGAACATACACAATACTATAGTTAACTCCGGTTTTGTATAATGTATGTAAAATGTCATAAACCCATATATTGCATACGTATTAAATCAAGATTAGACAAATATGACAGTGTGTACAGTGTAACAATATAATCATGTGTGATTTGATATGTTTGGATTTTATTTGGTACAATTTGATATTATATATGATTGTATGATACATACAACGCAAAACAAAACAAAATAAAAATAAAAACTTGTATGGGTTGAATTGATCTGAAGAGAGTTAGAAGACAAATAGAGATAAAGTAGTTAAAGTAACATTGTCGAAAAGGCATCATGTGCTTGTATGCAAAACTGATGTGTAAGTTAGGTGCAATTATAAAGGGAATAAAAACATATATAGCACAATATCAATAGAGAAATTATACTTATACTTTTTGGTATACTTTTAACATTAAATAGGTGTATTATCAATAATGTTAGTGGTACAGCGTAAATACGTCCAATAAATATTTGTTTCTCACGTGTATTCTATTTGTTTAACCTCCATGCTATACCAATTTTTTATCACAACAAAAACTCAAACTCAAAATTCGTTAAAACTTTTTCATTATTGCTTTCACTTGAGAAACAAACTACATTTAAACGCAAGCTATAATTATAATTCGAGCTATTATTATTATGATTATTTTTTTTAGAATCATTATAAATATTGGGTGTATATGAAGGGCATCCAAAAGGTGAGAATCCAAATAGGTTACGATGTCCTTAATCCTCAAATTCTGATTTGTCAAGAAACGTCGTCATGCTAATTTGGACATTCTGGTTCACTTTCAATTTCTCATCTGGCAAAGTTTTTTTTTTTCATTTTATTTTTAAATAAATGAAAAAGGAAGTAACTAGTGCATGGTGTGTTTATTTTACAATCAATAATGTTGATCGTACAACAATGGTATATCTAACTAGTATTTAACGTGTATTATATATAATATGGAATGTGTGCTATATGTATAACACATATTAAATAACACATATTCCATATTATATATAGCACACGTTGGATAATAGTGAGACGTATTTATATTATACAACCAATATTATTGTTTATTTTATCTTTATCCGTGGTGTTGTTTTCCTCTTGCAATTTTGCGTACCCAACGCTGATCCTCCCTGGCCTCTCTCGGTGTTCTGGTCTAAAAGCTCAATCACTTCTACGTGTTCCACTAATGCTTTGCTGTTTCGTGCTTCAAAGTGACCATTACACTAAACCTTTTCCATTCACCCTATCAAATAATTCTATCAACTTTTCCCCACCTTTATTCTTATTAATTATATGTTCTTTTTACATGTATGTGCTTGCTTTTATGCTTGCTATTTCTTTTTGTTCCCTTTTTTTTCTCTACTAATATGGGTGTGGTTTGAAAATTAATTTAATTTTCCATAAGATTCTTTTTAGTATAAAAACAGATTGAAAGTAAAGTTTTCGAAATTCTAATTATGTTTTAAAAATTATAAAAAATATATATTAAAAATGTATACTTTTCGGGATGAACACAGTGATTTTTATACCAAACAAACAGTCTCACTCACCCAGACGAATTCTGTTGTTTGGTGTGGATTTGCTTCCAAATGTTTTTCGGCATATTATATTTTGATGGACCCTACAGAATTTTTACATTACGGGTGATACCCTTCCTGGAGCGACCCAAAGCCCATTTAACTTTCCCCGATAGTAGGCCCAACGGCCCAACGGTCCAATTTCTCTTATATTTTATCATGATTATACGTGTTTTAAATTTACCATGATCACTAGGCGTTTATGCGGGTGTGGTTTGACTAAACTAGAACCCAATTCGATATTAAGATCGATTATATCTTTTTGAAAAACATAACAATAAAAAAAAAAAAACATATATGACTATATATATAATAATAACAAAGAATAATGCTACGTGGTTGTTGATATCCAAAATTAAATATTTACAAAATATAAATGATGAACAAAAAAAGTTTAATGATAGAATGAGAACCTCATCAATATCTAATAATAATAAAAGCAGATATTAATACGAGATACAATAAGATAAATGTACATAAAGATCATATTTTGGGAGGATAAATCTTTTGGTTGGAATTTTCCTTAGAATAATAATAAACATGGAATGTGGGTGCGGTGAACATACACCTAACATTCGATCGAATCTGAAATCCACTGAGCTAAAATCAATCAAACAGCGCTGTATGATTATATTCGTAGCTTTTAAATTCCCTAAAAAGAAAGAACACATGAAGAAGGTGATTGATAGATACATATAGGGAAGGAAACTTATCATTATCACTAATATAAATCTTTTATCTTGTGTGTTGGCCGTTGCAAAGATTAATCAGAGAATTGTAAAATAATCCCAAGCATGCGCAGTGTTGGAGCAAGGCAATAATCAAGATGACCATAATGATGCTCCATTGAAAAAACGTCAACCATAATATATATGTCACATTGCAAGAATACTATGAGTTTGATTTTGATCTTACTTTTAACTGTCATTCAATTAAAATATTCTATTTATATGACTTTTCACATAATTAAAATAAAAAATATAATTATAACTAATGTACCAATATATGATTGGATAATTGTGTGAAAAAATTGTACAAAGAATGAAAAATTAATAAATCCAAATACTATATCTATTCATTGGCAATGTATATAACCTTATGCACCATATATATCCACCACCTGATGAGAATATTCTATATATATTCTTAGAAAGCATCGCATTGTCTGGTTTCTTTCTGATTAAGGCGATGAGCTAATTAATCATTACAACGATGACTAAACCCACAATGATATACAATGATATATACTCATCATACATAGTTTGATATTATCGAATATTGAATAGCTTGCGATCGCACCTCGACGAGATAAAACTACCTCCTCTTTAGCTAGCTTAATTACATTGTGTCTATATATATATATATATATATGTCTTTACCAAAATATAGAGTAATTTTAAGACTTTAATTTGTACATGGACCGAAGATGTATCATGCATGCGTACAAAAATAATATAAATAGTGTTATTATAGTTTTGAATTCATGATAAATTTTATAAGTAATAACAAATCAATAATTATTTAACACATAACTAAAAGTTATATAATTATATTAATATTATGAAATTATTAATTGATATTATTATGTGTGAGATTTATCCTAAACTCAAGTTTATATTGTGATTTTTCAAATTATATACCCTTGGTATGTGAATAGTAAACTGATTATGTTTAATTTTATATGTAAATTTAGGTTAAATTTTACCATATACTCGTGATCAAATTATGTAAAAACTATTATGTAAAAAGAGTCATTGTATTTGTGATTGTGAGATGGTGGCTTCATGGATACTAGAAGTTATTATTGCACTATATGTTCTATTGCTACTTATAAAGAGAATTTTTAAAAAAAAATTATCTTTTTATCTCCAAAAGTATAATAAACAAAAAAATAAAAAGAATTGAAAAATTGAACAATAATTACTATTTGTAATTTTCTATAATTCAAATTCTCTTTCTTTCTTTCTATTTATCTTTTATACTAATATTTTTAAGAAATTAAAATGAGATTTGAGATAGATTTTAATTATACTAAACAATATTATTTTATAAAAATATTTATCAATTAAATTGAATCAGATAAGATTATTTTATAACACGTTTATCAAAAAAATAAAACAAATCAGGCACAAAAGTGTTGATTAAGTCGCTAATAATTAGATAAAGAATATGATGTTGCTTGAATTTTTTTTTGTTTTCATCTCGATTTAACGTTAGATAAAATATAAACCACATTAAAATACAATATTTATGAACCATCTAAAATAAATATAATAGTCATTAATATCAATATTGAGAAAAAATAGTTGAATAACAATTCTCACTAACACAAAAATTGGGTGTTGTAGTGGACTTTATGGTGTGCATTCCACTATGGTTAATCTATCACAATATAGAAGAAAGGACTATTATATATGGGGCAAATTAATGTCGTAACTTGTAAGGGTCTTTATCATAGTTGTGTCAAACCAAACAATCTTCTAGCCATTTAAGTTGTAGGTATTTGTGTGGATCACATGATTATTTTACCCTAAAATATATATGCATCATGACTCACACCCGCACATCTTTTTTCCGAACTGATAAGGACACATTCTCTTATCAACAAAGTTTAATTAATCATATTTTTTATGAGTGGTGCTAAATGCACAATGAAAAAACACCAGCAAAATTAGCCAATAAATAAAATTTTGGGTCATAATTACTCAGTCTATTACAATTTCAATAATTATTTGAGCCCAAACCAAAACCAAAATGAACTTATTAGTTACATTGACTGATTTCTTATTATACATACAATATTATTATTTTTTATTATTTAATATATTTATCACTAACAATATCAACTAATTTTATTTAGATTGAAAGCTTCCATCAAATAAAAGCTAAATCTATGATTACGAGATTCTCTTGATATACACTAATAGAAAGCAAATTATAATTTTGTTTAAGGAACTTGTAATTTAAAATAAAAAATATTATCATCTGTATATTATTCCTCCCACATTTAATTTACATACAATACAACAAAAATTAAACACAACAACAATTGTTGATGAATAATTGGGTCACATAATATATATGTAATACCTTTCATAATTTAAGTTTGATAATAATGAATTTAATTTTAATATACAGTTAGTTTAACTACTTTAAATTACACTGATATTCAATTTAAATATTTTATTTGTATAACTTATTAAGTAGTGAGAAGAGTAGGGAGAAGAGATTTAACAATCAATGCAATGTTATGAGATAATAATGTAAAAAATTTTCAAATTGACAAAGCATACAAATAAAATCATAATAATATTACACTATCATCATCAAAATTCTTATTTATATGATATTTTATATAATAAATAAGAGAATAAACTAACTATATTTATTATATATATTTTTCCACTTGTGCTATAATGTGAATACATATAAAATAAATCTAAAATTTGTTATTTCAAGATCATCTAAGAATTTCTTATACAGTACTAAAATGACACCTTAGATAAAGAAAATCAGATAAGTTATCATGTAAAGCAGATAAGCAGAGTCTCTTATTGTCTCTCAAAATCCAACATAGCACATATAGACATCTGAAATGTTTACTATATGAATTCTTATTTGCTCCCCTGCCTGCACGATGGAAACAAAAGGGCTTCATGTAGTCACCTAGCTAAACACACAAGACCATATATTTAATTTTCTATATATTTTTATTTCCATGGGCATCTATGTCTCACTTCCTTTTACATAAAAAAGATCCTTTTCAAGTCATGGATGGTTCCTCAATACAATAATTAGTGGCGCACTCTTGCTCAATAAAGTAAGGACGACAAAAGATAACGATATTGTATGTTATCTAACAAAAGTAATTGGGTCTGGTGGGTCTAGAATAATCTCAACCATAATACCAAAGATAATTTTATTTAACTTTATAGTGCATATATAGTTAATTTAGCATGAGCAAGTACATTTTCTTTATGGGTACCCTAAAGAATTCAAGATCGTTGAATGAGCAAAAAGTTACGATGATATGTAAATGAATGAGATCTAAGAAATCTTATCTAAAATCCATTGTATAATTAAAGGGGCTCGATCGGTGGAATAATCATTCTTGGAATTTCTCCATAGTTAATGCTGACATAGGGAGGAATCAAGAACAACAAGTAGATATAAGATATATTGCGTACATAGCTTTGAAAGTTAGCAACTAGATTTTGTAATTCCTAAAAGAAAATGCTCGAGTTTATTTGTGAGTACTTTCATAATTTCATTGCTTCATTTATGCATTAACTTCCATAATTCCATTAATTTTCATTCATTCTCAATTCAAATTACATATTGTATAGATGATAGAAAAGCCATCCTTGTTCAATAATACAAAATATGCCATTCACTTATTCACCTACAAGTCTTTATATTAGCTATCACAAATTACACGTACTAATGAGTATGGAATACACATACCAATAATATGGATTATTATTCATACTAAATGCTCTGTAGCTTTTGACCGAGGTATGAACTGTCGCAAGAATCTGACTCATCGCACAGCTACTCTCGAAGGCGCTGGGGTGTTTTCCCTGAAAGGATTCCGAAGCTTAAGTCAATATCAGTCAAAACGTGAGAACTCAACTGAAAGCGTACCTGTTACTCTGTGGAAATACCCTATTTATAGAGGGGGATTGGAGTCATTTCCGTGCTGCCAACGCCGCACAACTCGGGATAACGGCCTCCCCGCTTTCCGCGGCGTGCTGGAGCGTCCCGCGTAGTGTCGATCGTGGCTCCGGATTTCTCGGCGTCGTTATCCGCTCGCTTCTATGCTCCGCCCTAATCGGGGGTTATCCTTATCCGACCTCGGGTCGGGTCATGGGCCGGTACCCGGGTCCTACTCCGGATCCAATTCTCTTGGGCCGCTAGCCTCGTTGCTGGGCCTTGAGGGTTTAATGGGCCTTGGTCTGGACTTGCCCGTCGTAGGGTCTGAGGTCCGACCTTGGGCCTTGTATGTGCTTATCTCTTTTGTTCCATGGGCCTCCTTATTGCGCCACCCACTGAAATTCCGAACTGGGCCGTCAGATTGGGCCACAATCCAGGATGTGAACACTAAATATCACAAGTTGAACCTACTAAGTAAATATATATTACAAATCCGAGTGAATGCACATTACACATACTCAAACTTCAAGACAAAAAACGTTTTCTACTTTTTATGAATTTAATGTATTATTTATTTTTATTTAATAATGCGTTTAATTTAAAATATAAATAAGCCATATCGTATTTTAACAAAATATAAAATTATATAGTAAATGAATTCAATATTTGATGTGTGTGGTGAGAACGAGGCTCCTCATTTAAAACAATGGATCGAGCTAATGATAAACTTAGATGCGATAAAATAAAGACTATAATTCATAAAATATTGAATCATATGAATTTTTCATATATAGTAAAAATTGAATGTTATATATTTTAAATTTTGAGATTTTATATTTTTTGGTTTTATTATAAAGTAAAGACTATAGCCAATAAAATATTGAATCACATTAATTATTCACATATAGTAGAAATTAAAGGCTATATACTTTAAAATGTGAGATTTCATAATTTTTTTATTGTATTATAAAATGAAGTCTAAAACCTATAAATTATTGAATCACATTAATTTTTCACATGTAGTAGAAATTGAAGGCTATATAATTTAAAATGTGTGGTTTCACAAAGTTTTTACTATATTATAAAATAAAGGCTATAGCCTTTAAAATATAAAATAACCTAAATTTTTTACATACGATAGAAATTGAATGCTATATACTTTAAAATGTGATATTTTAAATTTTTATAGTTATATTATAAAACTATATCTTATAAGATATTGAATCACGTAAATTTTTTATACTATCAAATTCATGCGAGTCAATATTTTATAATATATAACCTATTGAGTCACATGAAAAATAATAAACGAGAAAATAAATATTTCGTCTCTAGAAAAAGAGTGCCAAAGGCCACAAAGTCATGCCAATAAAGCAGCATTAATATTATTAGGGATATTGGGCCATGTGATAATTGCTTAACAACACGTAGTGGACAAGCGTCACAATCAAACAACACCCCTTTGTGTAAATTTGTGGACTAAGAACATATAAATGTTAGGGGTGACCCCATCAAAAAAAGAAAGGGGAGAACAAAATAAATAAATAAACAAGTAAATGGTTGGAGAATATGGAGTAGTTAATTCACTAGTCGTTAGGTTCAAAGCTTCCTTTAGCGGTGAATTATTTTTTTCTAAACTTATGTCATCATATTATGTATGTCTTCATATGTATAGAAAAGAAAAGAGAATGAAAACGAAAATCACACAAATAAATAAATGTGATTGATTGATAGAATTTTTACACTTTTAGTGCATTATAATTAAACTCAATATATATATATATATATATATAGTGGTCATATTGAATTATTATTAATGACCTAGCCAGTGCGTGGAAGTGGAGTGCGTCAACTATACTCCAATAAAAGCGATTTGTAGGAAGAAGCACGTCACGTAATATGGTGGTGAATTTTGCTGAATCACCTTTCCATTTTGATACAAAAATAAAACATATGATCCATATTAAATTGTTGAAAAACGCAAAACACTATATAGGCACCAGCACTTCCACTTCCAAACGAACCTACAATTTGACTTCACAATCATTGGCCTCCTTGGGACTTAGTTTGTTTATAATAAGAAGCTGAAGTAGAATAAGAAACTTTTTTACAGTATATGTTTGTGGATGAAATGTTATAAGTACTTTTTATTAGAATTAGAATTGAAGTTGTTATATTGTTTGGATAGAATGGATCATAATAGTATTTTTTTTTGGATAAAATTATAATTGAGGAGATAAAAACATATTTCTTATAAATAATGTTAAGAGATAAATTGTTTTACACATTATTACTAAATATTGGATCTATTAAAATCTGCTTCATGTATCATTAAATTTATATAGTATATTATTAATTTATGTATACCGTAATGTAATTTATTTTAATTTATATAAATTTTTTATTGAGAGTTTTTAGTGAAATATTAATTTTTTGTCATTTCATAAAATTTGTGGGAATAAAATTGAAATAATAATATTTTATATTTCTCTTCTATTACTTCTAATCATGGGAGGAATATGTCACTATATATTAGCTTGTAAATTAAACAGAAAAAACTTAAACAAGTATTCAACAAAATCTTAAAAGTACTTATTAAAAAAATAATTACTTATTTTACTCTAAAATTTTATCCAAACGAGCCTATTATATCCGAATTAATACTAATATACTAGAAAAATATTCTTTTACACCATAAAATCAGTCATTATTAACCATCATATGCAATAATTAAACTTTTTTAAGCTATTAATCAAACCTTTAATATTATACATTAATCAAACATTTTAAAAATTTGATTAATAATTTTAAAAAATTAGATTATTACATATGATAACCAATAATAACTAATTTTATAATATACATATAACGTTACTTAATATACTATCCCTTAACCCAAATTCAATTTATGACAAATAAGTTGCCATAACTATTCACATAAATATCCAAAAGATTATCCTTTTATGAGGTGATCATGATGAAGTTGTCACACATGACCTTTTTTGTGGGTCAATGGTTGGGCTTACTTTGGATCCCAAAGAAAAGGGCCCAGCAAACTCGAGCCTTTTCCTTGTATTAATTGGGACTCAATTAAGGTATATACGCCATCCCACACCAAAAAGTTATATGGGCCATTGATCGAATTGTTACAGTCTTTTAAAATTAAATTCGTTTCGCCATTTGGGCCTTTGGCCCTCGTGCGAAACAATAAAAAATCGTTTCAGCACTTATTTTTCTCTTGACACCTGAAGATCAGCGTGAAGCACCAGTCACTAATTAGTGGGCTTGCAAATACTCTTTTGTAGTACATTTTATCATGGGCTTATAGCATATTTAGTTCTACTTTATTAAAATTAATCCTTGATTATAGTATAATGAAATTTTGAAGTAAAGTGATTAAGAGCATGTTTGGTTGAGCGTTTGTAACAACTCAACCCAAGTTTGCTGCTTCTTGAACGCCACAAAATATGTTTGGCTTCTTTCACAATTGAGTTTATTCATCGGGTTTTGGAAGAAAATCCACGTTGAGGCAAAAGCAAAAATGTATTGCTTTTGCATTGAGTAGTTTCACGTTCATCACAATTAAAATTTATCTTACCAAGTTTATCCCTTAAATAAAAATACATTTTTAATAGACAAAGTATTATCCAGCCTAAAAAGTTTATTTTATTTTCTAAAAAAAACTAATTCATTTTATAAGTTATTCTAACCATACTTTTATCAATTATTTGTCATCTAAAAAAATAATTATTATTTATTATATTTATTTTTTAAATAGTCAGAACTAAAAATCAAAATATATAATAATATTTATATGATTTATATGATTCGTTAATTATTAAATTATAATTCATTTATTTTTATATCATTATTATTTTTAATCATATATAAAAATATATATCAATAATAAAAATAAAATAAAAGGGTAATATTAAAAGACATATAATTAAACATTAAACTCATATCCCTTTTGGTAATTACACATTCAAAAGTGGTTTTGATTTTGATCATCCAAACAAAATTTATTTTATCAAAATCAATTTTAAAATAAAAGCATCCAAACATAAATCATATTAACATCAACTCACTTTTAACTAAAATCAATTTTACAGTCATCAAAACTCCAGTTTGCAAAATTCAATCCAAACACACACTCAAACAAGTCCTCCATGCTTTAGCACGCATTCCTAACCACCAGACTAATACCAAACTTGATTTTACTGTGAAAATTAATTAATATATTTAACGAAAATGTATTTCTTTTTTTTTTTTTTCAAAATTTTTCTTTCGTCCTGTTCATGTTTTGAGTTTTGACCGTTACTTCTCAAAATCTCCGTCTCTCTGTTCACTCCCTCTTTCTCTCTCTACACTCACACACTGTTTCTCTCTCTCTCTCTCTCTTCGAAGTTCGAAGTATCAAAGTCTTCATCCAGTTCCCGCTCGCTATTCTCAGGTATGGTTCTCCTTTCTAAGCTTCACTGTTCATTCCTCTGTTTTTTTTCCTAATCAAATCAAGAATTGCTGACACTCTTATTGTTATTATTATTCTATATTCTGTTTCACTTTGTAATGGCTTTATATTGGAGATTTCAGCAGATTTTTTTTCCTCAGCTCTGTAAAAACAGAAACTCCCTAATCAAAAGTTCTAAACTTTCTTAATGTCTCAGTATTAGCATAGCTTGGACATAGAATAGGGTTATAGGAAAGGCTTAAGGAATCTCCATTACTTGTTTCTCATGACCAAGGTTCAATCAATTTTCATTGTCCTTCTCCTGACTTGAAAATAAAGAAAAGCATCCAACTTTATTAAAATTGATAGATTTCTTTGGTTCAGCAATTATATTGCATTTGTACTCTTTTCCCCCCTTTTTTTCTGCAGACAGATTCTCCTTTGATTTTGATTTCAATGCAAGCTTGAGATATTTTTAATTATTTGTTCATAGGGCTAAAGGGAAAACACAGAGTAAGAGATGGGATGTTCTCAGTCGAGGTTGGATGATGAAGAAGCAGTTCAGATTTGCAAAGATAGAAAGAGATTCATCAAACAAGCTGTTGAGCAAAGATCACAGTTTGCTTCTGGACACATAGCTTACATCCAATCCTTGAAAAGAGTCTCAGCTGCTCTAAGAGATTACATTGAAGGAGACGAGCCACACGAGTTCTTGTTGGACTCATTTATAACCCCTGTGAAGAAATCTAGTCCTGGCTTCATTACCATATCATCAAAGTCCTTCACCCCAACAACATTGGAGTTTGGAACAAATTCAACTTTGAAGGTGAATTACCTTAGGCCGGGTGGGAATCCACCGATTTCGGTTGAGGAAAGGCCTCAATCACCTGAAGTGGTTCGAGTTGAATCATACTCTCCCATCCACCAATATGGCATTGATGGTTTCTTTGCCATGCAGTCCTCGTCTATGAATTCCTCAATTTTTGCTTATTCTCCCAATAACAGGCCTAGTAGTACAATCCCTCCCCCTTCACCTCAAACTTCCCAATGGGATTTCTTTTGGAACCCTTTTTCATCATTGGACTATTATGGTTACCCTGCCCAAAGTAGTCTTGAACAGTCTGTTATGGATGATGAGAACCGAGGATTGAGGCATGTCCGAGAAGAAGAAGGAATACCTGATCTGGAAGATGAGACTGAACAAGAAGATTGTCTTGGAAAGGGAAACGTAGCAGAAGAAAGAACCAAAATTGACATGAAGTCCTCCAAAGAAGAAGTGACAATTGAAGATGTTGGTGAAGATGAGGAGGAAGAGAGTGGAACCGATGCTGAAATTGCACAAGAAGTCATAGACTCATCAAAAGGCAATGGCAGTGAAAATTTTCAAGTATCAAAAGTTCAAACTACAGGTCATGTTGAATCCACAAGCCATCAGGAAATGGCAATCGATAGTCAGGAAACCAAGGAAGAAACACCTGGTTTTACAGTTTATGTAAACCGAAGGCCGACGAGCATGGCAGAAGTCATCAGGGATCTTGAAGCTCAATTCACAATAATGTGCAATGCAGCCAATGATTTCTCAGCATTGTTAGAGGCCAAGAAAGCTCAGCCTTCTTCGATATCTAATGAACTTTCAGGTTTGGTGCAAGTATACAATTTATATTTTCGGTGTGATGAAATTGTTCTTTACATGTTCCTGGATTTCATAGTGCTCAGAAACGTGAGTTAATTTTTTCAGAGGATGTTGGAAATAACATTTTTTTTTCAGTCATATATATCTGTAAAGTTTAAGGAATACAAGATTGAATTATATTTCTTTTGCAGCATCAAAATTGTTGAATCCTGTAGCTCTGTTCCGTTCTTCTTCACGCTCTTCCTCATCAAGATGCTTAGTGAATTCTTCAAGTACTAGGGATGAAGGTTGTGAGGGCAGTGATGATCCCTTAGAGGAACATTGTATGTTTTCTGGTTGTCATGAGTCAACATTAGACAGGTTATATGCATGGGAGAAGAAGCTGTTAGAGGAAGTTAAGGTATATTACAAAACCATCTGCCCTGAACTTTTAAAGGACTTATACATATAGTTGCTACTTGAACTGAAATTAAATATGAAGTTGATAACTCCTCCCTGTGGTCATCAATTAAAAGCTTCCCAGAAAAGGTTCTGGTTTGTAGGCAATCCTTCATGATCAAAATCAATGTTACCTAGTCCATCTATGAAAATATTAGTGTTACCCTAAAATAATGTTGCTAAGTACTTATGTAGGGAGTAATCATGCAAACATGTTTAGGCTCCAGGCATTATGAAAAATGGTGACTCGTAACTAATGATTTTCATGATCTTTACATCAGATGTTTCCTAGGATTAAAAAAAAAAACAATAACACCAGTGGACAAGTTCAAACTTGTGAAATATATTTAATAACTTTTCTTTTGGTATCTCATTTCCTTAAATTTTATTACATACAATTTTAATTATGTGAAACTTATTACTATGCTTGCTTTCTTCTTGGACAGTCTGGAGAACGTGTTCGAATTGCATATGAGAAGAAATGCCAGCAATTCAAGAACCATGATGTGAAAGGAGAGGACCCAACTTCTGTGGATAAAACAAGAGCAGCCATTAGAGATCTACATACCCAGATAACGGTTTCAATTCACTCAATTGAAGCTATTTCCGGGAGAATTGAAAGTCTAAGGGATGAAGAGTTGCATCCCCAACTTCTTGAATTGGTGCAAGGGTATGTGTAAAAATCATTATTACATTTCGTCCTTCTACACATTCAGTTTGGTGCATAGTAACTTATAATTCCACTATGAGTTTCTGATTTCTGCATGAGCAACATAATCATGGCATGCAATTACACATAAGATATCAATCATGCTTAATGATTCTATATTGATACAAACCACAGGCTGGCAAGGATGTGGAATGTGATGGTAGAATGCCATCAGACTCAAAAGAGAACCTTAGATGAAGCTAAGACTCTTCTAGTAGGCATTGATGCTAAAAAACAGCCTGGCATGTCAATAACTGATCCGCAAAGGCTTGCTCGTTCTGCGGCCAATCTTGAAACTGAGTTGAGGAATTGGCAAAACACTTTTGAGTCATGGATCACTTCTCAAAGATCCTACATTCAAGCAATCACTGGCTGGCTTCTTCGGTGTGTGAGATGTGAGCCTGATGCATCCAAGTTAATATGCTCTCCTCGCAGGTCCAGTGGAACTCACCCACTATTTGGACTTTGCATTCAGTGGTCAAGGCGCCTAGATGTCATCCAAGAGACACCGGTGATTGATGGCATAGACTTTTTCGCAGCCGGTATAGGGACCTTCTATGCACAACATCTGAGAGAAGAATCTCGGCGAAATGTGGTTGGATCAAAGGAAGCAGCTAGTGAGAACATGGAAATGGTGGATGGTGGCTTGATAGAAGAGGCAATGATGACTAATGAGCAATTGGCTGAAGTTGCTATCAAGGTACTTTGTGCTGGGATGTCAGCTGCTATGAGCTCAATGGCAGAGTTTGCTGTTGAATCTGCTGAGGGATACAATGAACTTGTTAAGCGATGGGAGAATGTGAAGTTGCAGAATACTTCTTGTGAGACTAGAACATGATCTATTAAATTTTGTGGCTTAT
Organism: Aeschynomene evenia; assembly: GCA_013621005.1. Classification (NCBI taxonomy): domain Eukaryota; kingdom Viridiplantae; phylum Streptophyta; class Magnoliopsida; order Fabales; family Fabaceae; genus Aeschynomene; species Aeschynomene evenia. Next base: position 29,283,236 of record CM024263.1, on the reverse strand, counting down.
TTAAAAGTAGTTAGTTTTTAACTATTGGTGACAGTTAAATTTGATTCAAAGGTAGTGTTGGATGAAGGATGGAGGAAGGTGGTGGAATAAAAAGGGACGAGAGAAAAGTTTTTCATAGGTCTCTCACCCTTAATGGTGACTTCAAAGTCATTAAAAAAATATTTAAAAAAACATTTTTAATTTATTTTATTTTTGGTCATCCTGCCATGGTCATGGTCGAGGTCATAACAAAGATTTTTATAAACACATGTCATTATATAATTGGTGAGGATAAATTGAAATTCTATTTTTGACATGCATTTCAATAACATAGACGTGCATGTAAAGAAGTAAATTTGTAAAATTATACATACATAACCAAATAGAAATTAAATTATTAAAACTACTGTTGAATATACTACTTAAACACCAAGAGAGAGATCTAATAGTTGAGCTTAGTTCATAATGATGCATGAACAGAATGTTAGTTCAATTGATGGGGATTGAGAAGCCTCTTTCTTGAACTCGATGCTCAAGTATATTGACTTGATTATTCTTATTACTCAGTTCTATTTACCCTTAAAGCTACACACATCCTTATGGTTGCCGAGTCATATAAGCAAGGTTTAATTGTTCTTTCCTTTTTCCAAAGAAGAGATGAAACAAGAGAAACTCCAGTTAGTGAGAAACAACACTCAACAAACCTATGCAATGATGCTTTCCAAAACATACCACAGATGCATAGACAGAAACTACATTGCACAAAATACCTCTAGAATAAAAAAAAATTATTATTTTCAGGAGTGTATGTGAACAAAAGTAAAGGTAAAAGATAAGAGTGAATCAGGATGATTGACCACAAGTAATAAATCTATACATGCTTGAAGATTGAAAAATTAAAGGCTATATACTTTAAAATAAAGTCTAAAACGTATAAAATATTGAATTACGTGAATTTTTCACATACAGTAGAAATTAAAAGTTATATACTTTATGAGATTTCACAATTTTTTTATTGTATTATAAAATAAAGACTATAGTCTTTAAAATATTGAATAACTTGAATTTTTTATATATAGTAAAACAGAACGCTATATATTTTAAAATATATGAGATTTCATAAATTTTTTGGTCATATGATAAAATAAAGACTATAGCCTATAAAATATTGAATCACATGAATTTTCACAACATAGAAATTGAATGTTATATACTTTAAAATGTGAGATTTCACTATTTTTTGAAAATAGACTATAAAATAAAAACTATATATAGCCTCCGAAATATTGAATCGCATAAATTTTTTACGTGTTGTATATATTGAAGACTATATATTTTAAAATGTAAAATTTAAATTTTTTTTAGTTGTATTATCAAATAAAGTCTATCGTCTATAAAATATTGAATCACATCAATTTTTCACATATCTTAGAAATTGAAGGCTATATACTTTAAAATGTGAGATTTCACATTTTTTTGATTTTATTATAAAATAAAGACCATAGCATATAAAATATTAAATTACATTAATTTTTCACAAATAGTAAATTAAAATTGAAGGTCATATACTTTAAAATTTGAGATTTCAAAATTTATTTATTGTATTATAAAATAAAGGCTAAAGCTTATAAAATATTGAATCCCATTAATTTTTCACATATAGTAGAAATTGAAGGCCATATACTTTAAAATGAGAGATTTCACAATTTTTTTAGATTGTTTTATAAATTGAAGTCTAAAGCCTATAAAATACTGAATAACATGAATTTTTCATATACAGTAGAAATTGAAGACTATATACTTTAAAATGTAAATAATTTTTTTTTAAATTTAAGATATTTGATCTTAAATTTGCATAAAAATTAAAACTAGCGAAAAAAATGGATGGAGTATATTGTTTATACTCTTTCTTTAATAGTAAAATCATCTTTGACTTGACTTTGACCAAACATTATTATCACAAAATCAAATTCAATATGGACTCATGTCATTTAATGAAGTGTTTAATTTTTTTAATGCCAGTTGACAATTTTAAACTATTGCATGCATCATCATCATTTATTTCTATCATATTCAAAATTAATTTTGATTTTCTCACAATTTATAACAACTTAATTCAACACATACATTTTTTTTTAAATATATATTTGTTGCACTCATAGTACACAACAAATGGGGCATATATATATATATATATATATATATATATATACACATGTCTGATCAACCCAAAATGACCAAACTCTGTGCTCTGCATTTTGTTCTCCTGCTCCTCCTACTCATCATATCAGGTTATATATATATACCTTTGTATAATTGCTTATGTAAGTAGAAATGATTACAATTATAATTATATTTTCTATGTTGTGTATAGGATTTTGTAGTAGTAGTAGGGTGATGGTGAAGTGTGAAGATGGAGAGCGTAGATGGGTTTGCGAAATAGCAATAGGAATAAGCAAAGAGTGCATTGATCAGCAGTGCCAGCATCAATGTGATGCGAAGTTCCCATTTGGCAGTGTTGGTTATTGTTTTACTGTTGCTGACTTTGCTCAATGTCGATGTCGCTACATCTGTTAGTCTCTATATAATTATGTTATTTATGAAATAAATTGCATTTAGTAATACTAGTTGTAATGGCCTGGAAGCATGATGATGTGTCATGCAAAAGCTCATCTATAGCGAAAAGGAAAAGGGTTAAATTTTTTATATGGGGATAAAATAGTTAATATGTCATCCAATAAATGATATATAGCAAAAAAAATTCTCTTAGTGACATTACGAGAAAATAAGACGGCAGAAATTGGAACTAATGATAGGAGGACTACTATAAATTAAAGAGAAGGGAGTTATATCACTTAATGCAATATAACAATCAGTTGAAATTGAAGGCTTATATTTTAATACGTATGATTACACAATTTTTTTTTAAATATATTATAAAATAAAATTTATAGTCTATAAAATATTGAATTATATAAATTTTTCACATATAGTATAAAATGAAGGTTATATACTTTAAAATATGAGATTTCATATTTTTTTTATTTTATTATAAAATAAAGATTATAGCCTATAAAATATTGAATCACATTAATTTTTAATTTATAGTAGAAATTGAAGGCTGTATACTTTAAAATGTGAGATTTCACAATGTTTTTGATTGAATTGCAAAATAAAGTCTAAAGCGTATAAAATATTAAATCACATGAATTTTTTAAATATAGTAAAAATTAAAGGCTATATATTTTAAAATGTGAGATTTCATAATTTTTTTTTGTTGTATTATAAAATAAAGACTAAAACCTTTAAAATATTGAATAACCTGAATTTTTTACATATAGTGAAAATAGAAGACTATATATGTTAAAATTTGATTTTTCATAATTTTTTTGGTTATACGATAAAATAAAGGCTATAGTCTATAAAATATTAAATCACATGAATTTTTCACATAACATAGAATTATAGAAGGTTATATACTTTAAAACGTGAGATTTCACTATTTTTAATTTTAAATAGACTATAAAATAAAAACTATAGCCTCTAAAATATTTAATAACATCATTTTTTTTATATTTAGTAGATATTGAAAATTATATACTTTAAAATATGAGATTTAATTTTTTTAGTTGTATTATAAAATAAAAACTAATATCCCGTGTGCAATATGTATTTCTCGTGTAACAAATTTGTTCACAAAAATGAAATCACGCACGCATGCATGGGGCTTCAATTAAAGACAATTTTGCGTCTCGATTAATATTATGCAACAACCAACCCTCATAAGGAATTCATTTCACCTAACTTAATACAGTATTTACGGCATAGTGTAACATTTTTTAATTCATTATTCGAATTTCCATAACAAGGACCTTACACTATAAGAAACCTCAAATTAACCCTCTCGATCATTGATCACACACAACTTGGAAGTAATCAATCAAATCAAATCATATTACTAGCTACCAAACATGACAGTAACATTCAAAGCTTGTTACACGGTGAGACCAATGGAGGCAACACAGTGTGGTCGCTTATCATTATCTGAAATGGACCAAATAGGAACCATAACCCACGTTCCCACAATCTATTTCTACACCCCATCACAAAACTGGCTTTCCCCACACTCCGCAATTCCCAACACTTTAAAAGACTCCTTAAGCCGTGCCCTCGTGCCGTTTTACCCACTCGCCGGTCGTTTACACTGGATTGGCAACGGTCGTTTGGAGCTAGACTGCAACTCCATGGGCGTGCGTTTCATCGAGGCCGAGTCCACCTCAACACTTGACGACCTCGGCGACTATTCTCCCAACTCTGAGTACCCACACCTCACTCCCAGCGTCGACTACACGCTCCCAATCCACGAGCTGCCCCTTTTATTGGTGCAGCTCACGCGTTTCCAATGTGGCGCCATCAGCCTCGGCATCGCGATCTCGCATGCCGTGGCTGATGGACAAGGCTCATTGCACTTTATCAACGAGTGGTCCAGGCTGGCACGCGGGCTTCCTCTGCACACAGCACCCTTCCTCGACAGGAAGTATTTGTTGCGTGCAAAGGAACAACCTTTGATGATACCAGCCTGGCACGGTTACTCCCACTTGGAACACCCTCCCGTGTTGCTCGGGCAAACGAGCAGCACGGAACAGAGGAAGAAGAAAACCACGGTGGCTATCTTAAAACTAAGCAAAATCCAAGTGGAACAGTTGAGAAAAAAAGCGAACGAGACATGGGAGAGACCTAGTAAGGGTCGAAGCTACACGAGGTACGAGACGGTTACGGGACACGTGTGGAGGACTGCGTGCAAGGCGAGGGGGCACAGACAGGACCAGCCAACGGGGTTGGGTGTTTGCGTCGATTCGCGGAGTCGAATGGAACCGCCGTTGCTGAAAGGGTATTTTGGGAATGCAACATTGGACGTGGTTGCGAAAGCGGTTTCAGGGGAGCTGGTGGAGAAGCCGTTAGGGTACGCTTCGAGTAGGATAAGGGAAGCGATAGAGAAGGTGAGTGATGAGTACGTTAGGGCGGGGATTGAGTTCTTGAAGAAGCAGGAGGATTTGACGCGGTTTCAGGATCTTCATGCGATGAGGAGTGATAAGGGTCCTTTTTATGGGAACCCCAATATGGGTGTTGTGAGTTGGTTGACTTTGCCCATTTATGGCCTTGACTTTGGGTGGGGTAAGGAGGTTCAGATGTACCCGGGTACACATGAGTTTGATGGGGATTCTGTGCTTCTTCCTGGGCCTGACGCTGATGGCTCTGTGCTTGTTGCTATTTGTTTGCAGCTTGATCATATGGATGCGTTTAAGAAGCATTTCTATGAAGACATTAATGACGTTATTGTGTAAGAATAAGAATAAGAATCTAAGACGTAATACATACACTAGCTAGCATGCATAAAAAGGAATGAAAGTTGGATATATATAGCTTCATTCTTGTCAACTTTAGAATAATTAACCCAAACAAAAAAATAAGGAGCACATAAACTATATATGTACCAAGAAGGATGCTATTATATGTATGTGTGGACTATATAGGTATAGTTAATTTCTTAATTAACCAATGTCCTTACCTTGTAATGTTAATTTAATATTGTCATGGAATATTGTTATAGACAATCTACTTGTAACGTTATTTATGCATTATAGTATAAAATTGTTTTTATATAAATTATAACACAAATATTTGGGGAACAACATTTTTTCAGCCAAAACAGTCAACAAAGTCCATTTAACACTTTATGACTCAAATAACACTTATAATCATGAGTATATTTTTAATGGGCTGAGTGATTGTGGCCCAAATTCTTATTTACTGACTGTTTTGGCTGGTTTTTTGTTGTGCCTCTAGCAATGCTCAAATTATAATTTGATATCTTCCTCATTTTTTATGGACTTAATTTTCAATCCACCAACAATGTACAACTTTTTTACACAGTAATCATGCACTGTCACGTCAACTATGATAGTGGTTTTTCTCTCCCAATACATTAAAAGTCATACAGATGAAAAATTTTGATTGGATGACAATGTAAAACATCTTTACACGACCAGTGTATCAAAATTAAACTCTATAAAAAAATTAGAATAGAAATTAGTCTCTTAAAATAGAAAATAATATAATTAAGTAAATAGTTGATTTACAACTAAAAATCAGTTAAAATAACTAACGTATTGTACACAATATATCTATTGCTTCATATAAAGAGAATTGACAAAATGTTAGTTACTTTTTGTCTCTAAAAATAATATTACAAAAATAAAATAAAAAATTGTAACTTCTTCTCTTTTTAACTTCTTTACAATATTAATTACCTCTATCATATTCCATTTATTACCTCTATCAATTTCTATTATTGGTAAAGAAATCATATAATTTCATATTTTAAAATCTATAGTCTTTATTTTATAGTGTGTCTAGAAAAATAGAGAAATATCACATTTTAAAATATATAGCCTTCAATTTATACTATATGTAAAAAGTCATGTAATTTCTTATTTTAAAGTCTATAGTCTTTGTTTTATATTATTTCTAGAAAAATAGAGAAATCTCACATTTTAAAGTATATAGCCTTCAATTTCTATAATTTCATATTTTAAAGTCTATAGTCTTTGTTTATAGTATTTCTAGAAAAATAGAGAAATCTCACATTTTAAAGTATATAGCCTTCAACTTCTACTATATATAAAAAAACTATGTAATTTCATGTTTTAAAGTCTATAGTCTTTGTTTTATAGTATTTCTAGAAAAATTGAGAAATCTCACATTTTAAAGTATATAACCTTCAATTTCTACTATATGTAAAAAAATCAAGTAATTTCATATTTTAAAGTCTATAGTCTTTGTTTTATAGTGTTTCTAGAAAAATAGAGAAATCTCACATTTTAAAGTATATAGCCTTCAATTTCTAATATATGTAAAAAAGTAATGTAATTTAATATTTTAAAGTCTATAGTCTTTGTTTTATAGTATTTCTAGAAAAATAGAGAAATCTCACATTTTAAATATATAGCCTTCAATTTCTAATATATGTAAAAAAATAATATAATTTCATATTTTAAAGTCTATAGTCTTTGTTTTATAGTATTTCTAGAAAAATAGAGAAATCTCACATTTTAAAGTATATAGCCTTCAATTTCTACTATATGTAAAAAAACCATGTAATTTCATATTTTAAAGTCTATAGTCTTTGTTTTATAGTGTTTCTAGAAAAATAGAGAAATCTTACATTTTAAAGTATATAGTCTTCAATTTCTACTATATGTAAAAAAGTCATGTAATTTCATATTTTAAATTCTATAGTCTTTGTTTTATAGTATTTCTAGAAAAATAGAGAAATCTCACATTTTAAAGTATATAACCTTAAATTTCTACTATATGTAAAAAAATCATGTAATTTCATATTTTAAAGTCTATAGTCTTTGTTTTATAATGTTTCTAGAAAAATAGAGAAATCTCACATTTTAAAGTATATAGCTTTCAATTTCTACTATATGTAAAAAAATCATGTAATTTCATATTTTAAAGTCTATAGTCTTTATTTTATAGTATTTCTAGAAAAATAGAGAAATCTCACATTTTAAAGTATATAGCCTTCAATTTGTACTATATGTAAAAAAATCATGTAATTTCATATTTTAAAGTCTATAGTCTTTGTTTTATAATGTTTCTAGAAAAATAGAGAAATCTCACATTTTAAAGTATATAGCCTTCAATTTCTACTATATGTAAAAAAACCATGTAATTTCATATTTTAAAGTCTATAGTCTTTATTTTATAGTATTTCTAGAAAAATAGAGAAATCTCTCATTTTAAAGTATATAGCCTTCAATTTCTACTATACGTAAAAAAGTCATATAATTTCATATTTTAAAGTCTATAGTCTTTGTTTTATAGTATTTCTAGAAAAATAGAGAAATCTCATATTTTAAAGTATATAACCTTCAATTTCTACTATATGTAAAAAAATAATATAATTTCATATTTTAAAGTATATAACCTTTAATTTCTACTATATGTAAAAACATCATATTATAATATAATCTTTCTTTATAATATAAATTCTGTATTTTATATAATATAAATTATGCACAATATATTTAATATTTTGACTAATTTTTTATTCTACCGTATAAATATACGCAATGTCGCCTAAACTATGAAAGTTGAGTTTTATGAGAATTGTTTGGATTGCATTGCAATGTAGTATTAATTTTTTCTTTGATGAAAATGTAGTATTAATTTGTGCATATTAAATGATAGATATTATATTGGCTGGTTACCAAACATCCCAAATTTATCTCTTACTCGCATCCAATCCTCACAATGCGGAGCTCAGCTTACTCCATCGCCAACCATTCCTGAGCATTTTCTCCATTCACTCTCATCTAATCATCCTTCTACTCCTCAAATTCTTAAAATTATAATAATAATAATAATAATAATAATAATAAATTAAAAATTAAAAATTAGAAAAAGTTAAATCAAATTTCACTAACCAAAAGAAAAGTAAAAGAGAAAACCTCTGGAATGCAAATTACAGATAGTAGAGGAATTGGGATAAACAAACTTGTAAGATTTACGTGCATATTCTTCACTGAAATTTACCTACTACAAATCAAAATCGACAAACAGCAACAATGGAATTTATCGCACTTTAGGTGTTTGACAAAAGGTAATTTACTTGTTTTACGTGTTTCGTACTCTTATTATTGTGATTCATTTACAACATTTGAATCCCGCGCAAAACTCTCAACTTTGTGAAGCTGAGAGAACAGGGACTTGTCAATGAGATTTATTAGAATTACATGTTTGGTTTCAGAAAATATTTTTTAGTGTTTATTTTTTGTTGTTTTATTTCATACATTTTATGATTGAAACACTGGAAACTGAAATCTGTAAGATATTATCTTCATATACAATCATTCTGTTTAGGATTCCAACCTCAGGTGAAAGTAAAAATATTGAATTGGCGACAAAGAAACAAAATTTGCTGACTCAATTAAAATTGTCTTAATCTTAGCAGTTTTGACAGTTAATGTGTGTGGCGGTGGCATTTTGTTGCTGTTGTTGTTGATATAATCATCATTCTGTCAATATTCTCCATACCCTTTTTCCCTCTAATATTCCTTCCAAAATTCTCTGTTTCAATGGCTTCCTTTCAGGGTCATTCTTTGCACATATTCAAAGCTAGCTATAGGTTGTGGAAGACCAAGTAGTGGAACAATATGTCTGTTTCAATGAGAGATTTGGATCCAGCTTTCAAAGGAGCTGGACAAAAGGAGTATCCTGCTCTACTTTACAATTAATGAATATATACTGTGATGTTTACAACTTATAATTTTTCTCATCATGCCAGTTTTGATTTTATGCTTTTTACTCTTTTATTCACTATTGTCCTTAACCATACATAGTGGACTTGAAATATGGCGTATTGAGAATTTCAATCCAGTTCCCATCCCTGAGTCTTCATATGGGAAGTTTTTCACCGGGGACTCGTATGTGATCTTAAAGGTAAACTTTATTTTCCAAATGGTTGCTCATTCATACAATGCTAGCCTCATATTTTGTATTCATCGTTGTCAGAAGCTGTATTTCTGTCTATAAATGTATTGCATGGAGATTGTAATTTTATAACTTTCCCTGTATTCATCATGACAAATTGAGATATTGATTTGTAATGCCATGTGAGATTGGTTTTAGCCTTGTTCATTCTTTCTTTGTGAAACATTCATTATGAAATTTCAATGCATAGTTCGTTATATATAATTTTCTTAGTATAGACATGAAGATGTTAGTGTACCGATATTTCTTTCTTTCTTATACTCTATCTTCAGACAACAGCTTCAAAAAGTGGTGCTCTGCGCAGTGATATCCATTACTGGCTTGGTAAAGACACCAGTCAGGTGAGCTTTGGTGTAATATTTGATGTAACTTGCTGTTTGTTATGCCTCACTAAAGATGATGACTATAAAATAGGATGAAGCTGGTGCTGCAGCTATGAAGACAGTTGAATTGGATGCAGCTCTAGGAGGACGTGCCGTTCAGTACCGTGAAGTACAGGGTCATGAAACTGAAAAATTCCTGTCTTATTTCAAACCATGCATTATACCTCAAGAAGGTGGAATCGCCTCTGGTTTTAAACATGCTGAGGCTGAAGAACACAAGACAAGGTTGTTTGAATGCAAGGGAAAGCATGTTGTACATGTCAAAGAGGTAAATTTGGCATCATTCCTCTGTCATGTATGTGTGTGGAAACTTATTTTCTACTTGTTGATCAGCTATTTGTGTTGATTATAGGTTCCTTTTGCTAGATCTTCACTCAACCATGATGATGTCTTTATTCTGGACACTGAGTCCAAAATCTTCCAATTCAGTGGTTCCAATTCATCTATTCAAGAAAGGGCTAAAGCATTGGAAGTTGTACAGTACATTAAGGATACTTACCATGATGGGAAGTGTGATATAGCTGCTATTGGTAAGCGTAGTAGAAGTGCATTTTAAAATTTTAAATGTGATTGCTTATTGTGACAATATACTTGAACTTCCATGCAGAGGATGGAAAGTTGATGGCTGATTCTGAAAGTGGAGAATTCTGGGCTTTGTTCGGGGGCTTTGCTCCTCTTCCACGAAAAACAGCCAGTGATGACGATAACTCTGCTGACTCTAATCCTCCAAAGCTGCTTTGGTAATATGTTGCTTCAGTTTGCTTGCTGACCTTTTCGACTTTTCTTTTGGTGCAGTAATGCTACTGATTGTGACAATTGCATTGATGCAATTCAATTATTATATTGAAATACTACATTCTACAATGCTCTAGTTTTAATGAATTATAGTATCACTTTCCAGTGTTGAAAAGGGGAAGGCACAACCTGTTGAAGCTGATTCTTTGACAAGGGAATTATTAGAAACAAACAAATGCTATATTCTAGATTGTGGGTTGGAAGTGTTTGCTTGGATGGGAAGAAACACCTCTCTTGATGAAAGAAAAACTGCAAGTAGAGCTGTAGAAGTAAGACTCATTTCTTTATCAGTATGTTTCAGCACTTTTCTGCCAGTTTTAATGACCCTTAAATCACTGCTGACTGAAAAAAAACAGGAGTTAGTCAGTGGCACTGAGCGGCCAAAATCCCAGATAACTCGCATAATTGAAGGATTTGAAACAGTGATGTTCAAGTCCAAATTTGATTCTTGGCCGGAGACAGCTAATGTAACAGTGTCTGAAGATGGCCGCGGCAGGGTAGCAGGTTAGTTTTAAATCAGTTCTGCAGCTTTGTTAGCCTGCATAGGTTTTTTCACCTTTAAATTGGTTTCCTCAACATCATTTGCCACACAGTCCTTATAAATTTATGTCTTCTTTATTGCTTAGCACTTCTAAAACGTCAAGGATTGGATGTCAAGGGTCTATTGAAAGCTGATCCTGTAAAAGAAGAACCTCAACCCTACATAGATTGCACTGGACATTTGCAGGTACTCTACTAGTTTGTAAAGTGATTGTTCTTCATTTCCGAAAATACTCATTTTTTGGTTATGTTGTTAATACAAGCTTCGCCATAACTGCACAGGTTTGGCGTATCAATGGTCAGGAAAAGATTGTTCTACCAGCCTCTGATCTGTCAAAATTTTACAGTGGAGATTGCTACATCTTTCAGTATGCTTATCCTGGAGAAGATAAGGAAGAGTATCTTATAGGAACATGGATTGGAAATAGAAGTGTTGAGGTGAAAGATTTGAAGTTATTTATTCTAGTTCTTCTTGCACCTGTGTCTATGATGATTTATTTTAAAATAAACTACTTAGAATCTGGCTGGAAAATATGATTCCTCCAAACAAACACAACAATTTTTCTTTTCCTTTTCCTTTTTCAGTTTTGTCATTATATTAGTTAGTCATGGGTTATATATGTCAGTACTCAGTACATTGTACTCGGAATAGAAAGTGTTGAATAAATGCATGCCAGAATTTATTTCAGAATTGTCACTATATTAGCCTGCATTCCTTACCTTACAAGTATATTTTTTATTTTGTTGAAAGTAGGAAGATAGAGCTTCAGCTATTGCAATGGCATGCAAAATGGTTGAGTCAATGAAGTTTATTCCTTCCTTGGTAATTTTATCCATTTTGATTTCTTAAGAGTTTATTTGTGCTCTCTTAGCTTATGTCCTCATTGATTTTATCCTTCTCTAAATGATTGAAGGCACGCATTCATGAGGGCAGTGAACCAATTCAATTTCATTCAATCCTCCAAAGCTTTATTGTTTTTAAGGTTTGTGGGATTCTGATCTCGAGCAACTAAGAAAAGAATCACTCTTTATAAACAAATATAATGATTCTCTGCTTTAATACCGCCCCTTTTTTTTTCTAATTGTCTATCAGGGTGGACTAAGTGACGGATATAAGAATTTCACTGCAGAAAAGGAAATTCCAGATGATACATACAGTGTGGATGGTGTTGCATTATTCCGCATCCAAGGCACTGGACCAGAAAATATGCAAGCTATACAAGTTGAACCGGTATATCATCTTGCTTCTTTACAGCGACCATCTCTATATGCTCATTTTGTATGAGCAATTCACATCTAAAACAGATTATATTTACATTATCACAATTTTCTTTTCATATTCTTTTATTGACCAGGTTGCTTCCTCCTTGAATTCCTCCTATTGCTACATACTCCATAGTGGTTCCACTATCTTTACTTGGTCTGGAAGTTTAACAACTTCAGATGACCATGAACTTGTCGAGAGAATGCTGGATTTGATAAAGGTGTGAGATATGTTCCAAACAATCACCATTTTTCTTTTTGTGACATACTGTTTATTAATGCATATGCTTGCGCAATTGTTTGCAGCCGGATTTACAATGCAAATCACAAAAGGAAGGTGTGGAATCTGAACAGTTTTGGGATTTGTTAGGAGGAAAAACAGAATATCAAAGTCAAAAGATTGTGAGGGATTCTGAGAATGATGCTCGCTTATTTTCTTGCAACTTCTCAAAAGGTAAGAACTGATTTATTGTATGATGGAAAAAAAAGGTTACATCCCCACACCCTTCTCTCTTCTTGAAGAAAAATGGCTGACTTGTTCATGATGGTTTCTTTGGCTGCCTGACGGACCAACGTCCAGGAGATTTAAAGGTCTGTACATGCTCTCTGATCTGTTGATATGCATGATTTTGGAATTGTTCCGAGTTATGGTGGTCACTGTTTTGTTGAACTTGTTTAACATCTCAGTTTGTGTATAAATGTATATTCACAAGATGAGAAGTTTTAAGGGTGAATCTAGTGCTGTGTGCTATGCCTTGTTTATGAAGATGCAAGTATTTGGATTTGTTTCTGCTGCAATGCATTAATCTTAAGCAATGTTTACAGGTGAAAGAGATATACAACTTTACCCAGGATGACTTGATGACAGAAGATATTTTCGTCTTGGATTGTCACTCCGAAATCCTTGTCTGGGTTGGCCAGGGAGTTGATCCCAAGAGTAGAATGCAGGCTCTAACAATTGGTGAGGTATAACTGATTTCGCTTTGGCTGGAAGCTCTAGACATACTAGTATAATTAGTGACTAATATTCGGAAGAGCTCATTATCAGTTCTTAACTTGTTCTTTTGGATTAAACAGAAATTTCTTGAGCATGATTTTCTCCTAGAAAATTTATCTCGTGTCACCCCTATATATGTTGTCATGGAAGGTAGTGAGCCACCTTTCTTCACTCGATTCTTCAACTGGGAGGCTGCAAAATCCGCAGTAAGTTTCTCAATGTAATAGCATAATTATATTTTTGATGATTGTAATAGCATAATTATATGACTTTAAATGTCTTGAAATTCTCTTCATTGATCATTCCCTTTTTTTCTTTCTTTTGACAGATGCTGGGAAACTCATTTCAAAGGAAGCTTACAATTGTGAGAAATGGAGGCACTCCACAATTGGTTGTAAGGCATCTTTTCTTTGCTTCCCTTACAGTCTATAATTACTGTATATTGATGATTCACTGTAAATTTGCCCTTTATTCCTCTACTGTTGTTATGCGGCATCTTCCTTGTTGACAGTTTAAGGAACGAAACACTGCTTCTTCCTAAGGGGATTTCTCCATCCTTTTCTTATTCAGCAATGTAATGATTATAATATAGGTTTACTGATGCTATAATTTTTAAAGTAGCAAATAATTGTTACCTAATCTCATATTAAAGCTTCAAGTCTTCAAGTAACTTGTAAAAGTGCTTTCCCTTTCCAACCAAATGCTACATTAGTTTATATATTCTGTTTATGTTTTCATCTATCTGTTTGGTTGTTGAATATCTGTTGCATGGACAGAAACCAAAACGAAGACCATCTGTCTCTTATGGAGGAAATAAATCCCAGCGATCGGCCCGCAGCATATCTGTTAGTCCTACACCTGATCGTGCTCGTGCGAGGGGCAGATCACCAGCCTTTAATAAAATAGCATCCACTTTTGAGAGTTCAAATAATGTTAGGAACCTTTCAACTCCACCTCCAATGATTAGAAAGCTGTATCCGAAATCTTCGCCAACAGATTCAGTAAAATTGACACCTAAGTCTTCAGCCATAGCTCGGCTTACTTCTAGTTTTGAAGTGCCTTCAGCACGAGAAAAATTAATACCTCGGTCATTGAAAGGTATGCAATAGATGAGTTCAATGTTGAAGGCCCTCCTTTGATATTTTTTATTTCAGTAGTACTAGATTTTGCATTAATGCAACGTGCCTTCTCTGTTTTCTCTGTTGTTTCAATGTTAAGCAGGTTCAAATACATTGAAATCAAGCCTTGAGACAAGTGCGAGTGACGATACTATGAGCAGCAGAATAGAATCTCTTACAATACAGGAAGATGCAAAAGAGGGTGAAGCTGAAGAGGATGAAAGTCTCCCGGTTTATCCATATGAGCGCATTAGCACAGCTTCTGATGATCCTGTGTCTGACATCGATGTGACGAGACGAGAGGTATAAATATAATTGAATGTCTCGCGTCTACAACGACAACAACTAAGTCTTGTGTTATTAGATGGAGTCAACTATATTAATCAAACGACATCATAGTGATTTGTCATTAAATGTCCCTTGTTTTGATATAGCATAGTCCTGTTAGTATGCTTTATTTCATTCTTGTTCTTACTTGTCTGAGCATCATGTATACAGGCTTATCTGTCTTCTACCGAGTTCAAAGAGAAACTCGGGATGGCTAAGAGTGACTTCTACAAATTGCCGAAATGGAAACAAAACAAACTCAAAACGGCTATTCAATTGTTCTGAGATCTTGAAAGTGTGCTTTGCCTTCTGTCAACTAGGTGCAGTTCAAGTTGCAGGTACAAAGAACTTTGCTTGTCAATGTTTACATACATATTTTCATTTTTGTCACATTGCTATCTTTCCTTGTTTTTCATTCTCATCTATATGTTTTGCAGTGATAAACTGAGCATATGGATGTGAAAGGGACAGGCATCAGTGTTTATTTTTTTTTATTAACATAGCTGTTTCTGTTCCCAAGAAGCATTTCATGATGCAGAGAGAAACTAGAGATTTTCCATACTTTCTCCATTTTTCTTTGCAGTGGTTGATGTGCAGATATTTTGTTCTTTTCTGAGAGCTGATTGATATTAATTTTATTGGGCAAGAGTTGTTTTGTGAGGTTGCCTTTTTTGGTTTCCTGTTAATCATTCTTTCATTCAAATTGTGTTTTAGCAAAGCAATTGAGCTTGCAATATTTAGGTTGTATTGATATATTTGAGGATGAAGTTTGTTTGTACAGCAATGTAAAAGCCACTCAATTTGTTTTATTTTTGCAAATAAAGGTGTGATTCTTTTACTATTTTATTATTGTCCTATTTTCTATTTTCATGTCAACTTATTTTTCATGATTATATTGAACTTGTATATAATAGCCATATCTTTTTATAAGGTTTTGATATCATGCGATTTTGACCATTTTCTACATTTACATTACAAAAGGGAAGCCATTAGTATTTCTGATTGTATGCACTTCGAATCAATCAAACTCTTTGTAAATGATTCACTAATAAAAGTTGTTTCATGTGAATGGTTAACCTTTTTTACTCATATATCACAATATTTAAGTTTTTTTAATACTTGTATTTATAAGAAAAAAAATATCATAAGCTGAAATATGTACTTTCCTTATTTTATTACTTCAAAGAACAATCAATAGTGAATATTAGTTATTAATTTAGATTCCAGACAGTATTGTGATTCTACCCTCGCAACTTCGATAAAGGGGGCGAAAAATTGTTTAGAAAGGACTTAAATTACATGAATGTAAAATGTCTCATAAGCATAATGTAAGGACTGTTAAAACTGTGTTCTAAAAGTCTAAAACAAAACAACTTAAATTCGTTTGGGATAAATTACTCTTATTCAAAGATATAATACATCCCAAAAAACACTCTATTATCGACATGTTAAGACAAAACATTTCCTCAAATACAGAATTATCTTCTCTTTTTTCCACCCTTGCCAGATTTGTTGGAAGGTGCAGCAGTTGATGATGACGATGATGATGATGATGCAGCTTCCTGCTTCTTAGTCCTCCCGTGATGTCTTGGTACCATCTCTGCAATTTTAAGCATTAGCTGTTTTCCTGCAAAACAATAACCAATAAAAGATGACGTGAGGCAAAGTTCATGTTTGTCATAACTGTGCAATTAATATGACTCACGTTTTGCAATTTCAGTGACTAATAAGGTTGATTTCTGAATCTCTGGGGTCAAAATGACTCGAAGATACAAGATTCAAATAGCAATTGGTCTGTCTCTATATTGTTAGAGAATAGAAAAAGAAGCCATCATAATTTTAACTTCATTCAGCAGCTTTAACATCTTCAAATCTAGAAAAAAAATATTAAAAACTTAGTTTGATCTTTTATGTTGGGATGGTATGTTAACACGGTGTCACAATTCGATAAGATATTAACACAAACTTTAGTACTTCAGTCTTAGTGAGCCAACCCTTCTTAATATCAACAGAAAGGAGACGACAGGGGGCAACTAATGGCAATGTAGCAGCCGCAAGAGAATCTGATACATGGGCATGCTACAGTTAATCTTGCTTTCAATAAATAGCTATTAATATTAACACCATGAAACAACAGATCTTGATCAGTATTGACTACAGTGCTAGTAAAACTATATCAAGCAAAAGAAGGCAACATATAGTATTCAAACTTATATATGAAGGTCCATATTCCGGTTCTGTAGTATACTTGCCATTGGCTTAGCCAATGTTCAAACTGTCTCAGAGCAAGCTAGTATAAGAATCTCTCAACAAAGAGGATCACCAATCTGGTTGCAGAAAATAATTATTCTCACAGCTAGATTTCTTTCTTATAAAAGAAGAATTGGTTAAAGAATAAAATGTGCACACAACAAGAGGATCACCAATCCTCCTGTGACAGAAGAGTATTCAGGAATTAAATACTACACTAATATGCACACACCTCAAAAGTGGTAAACTATACCTACAATGTCAGAACAACATTCTAGGAAACATGTAATGGGAACAGGGCAACCTCCTTAAGCTGATGACAATGTTTAACTACATTTTTGAAAGGGATGTTCTTATACATAGGAATCATCTAATGCTGCAGGATTCAACCATTGTGGCAATAGATACAAACTACCAGACTAATGATAATGTTTCAGATTCGTGTAAAATACTACACAAAACAGGTAGCTAAAAAGGATTGGACTTGGAGTGTTATAAGCTCAGCAATACAAGTAAAGAAGAAGTATATTTTGAGTATCTTACTTGATGAAATTGTCGAATTCAACAAAGTACCATCCTCCTTCTTCAACAAAACCCTAACTCTTCCTCTTTGCATGAAATCACGCGGGTAAGCCTTGTCTATCTGTCATTTTCATCAATGCATACAAAAATTACGAATACAATTTCCACTGATCAAAAAGTCCACAAGCAGAATTTGAAAGAATCATGTAAGCAATTGCAGAGACACAAAAGATCATGAGCACTGGACAATGGGCATTGAAATCCAAAAACTAAACAAACCTCAATTGCAAAAGGGAGCTTGAGATAGCTGCAGCAATCACCGATCTCCACACAAGTAGGGTTCTCGCACGCTTTGCTGAGGCCAATTCGTCTTCCTTCGGCCATGGTCTTCTTGGAATTAATGTAAACAGGGTACAGCACAATCCACTTCTTTATATTGGGCAGTTCACTATCCATATTCCTGATTCACAATATATTACACCACAAAGACCGCGAATTAAGCTCGCTAAGATGCAATTAGCACGTTAATCAAACCAGATCGGAAGAATCCTAAGCGAGTAATGCAGAGGGAATGAAAGATTTGTTTATCATACCTTGATCGAGAACGAAGGATTCTAAAATATAGAGAAAATTTTCTCTGCAAACAATTGAAATCAGAACATTAGTTTCGGTTTTTAGCCAATAAAAAAATAACATAAATCTCATTGGAATTGGAGGAAAGCTCGAACCACGATCGGAAGACGGAACGAAAACCGGTGACTTCTCTCGGCGGCAGCGGTGGCTGCGGAGGCGCGATTAGGGTCAGATATGAGCAGAGTAGGGGATAAATGAGAAGTGTTATTTGGGAATATATCTTTTTTTTTTTACTTTTTCTTATAAAATAAAAATAAATAAATAAATATACAGTAGGGTATTCGGGTCGGATATATTTTTCGACCCGGTGCTCGAACCAATAAAATGATTGAATTTGGTCCGAAAGTAACCGGATTATATGGTGGCGGTAGCGGTGGTGATTGGTGAAGCGATTAGTGTGTGGTATCTGCTATGAGTAGCAGCGACAAGAGTACGAGTTCGTCAGGCATGTACGAGCTTTGCAAGGGAATCAATGGCCTCGACAAGGTCCTTCTTCGAGACCCGCATGGTAGCTCCGCTGAGGTAAGGTCTTTCTCCTTCCTTCACTCCAATCCAATCGATGCATCATGCATCTCCATTTCGATCGCACTACTGCTTGATCCGCTCTTCGATTCATGCATCTAGATTCCTCGATTTCGTATTCTATCTCTCTAGCTCGCTCACTCGCATGTCGCTTTCGCTGTGTAGCTAATTAGGCGCCATTGTTAATTTATTATTATCGGTCTAGATTACTGATCTCCTTCCGCGACCGCGACACATTTTTCATACTAGAGTGTTGCAGTTAAATTTTGTTCTGTTTCTTGCTCTATTTGATGTTTATTGTTTATTTTTGAAGGATGATTTTAGAACAATTTGATTTAACTTCTAGAGTTATTTTCGGTGAAATAAATTCTTTCAAAAGTGCTGCGTGCTTTCGGTGCTTGAAGTAGAAAATCACTTGTACAAGTTCTGGTATTGGCTGGCTCTGATTTATGTTTCATTTCGTTGTTTGTGAATCTCAGGTGTACTTGTATGGTGCTCATGTGACTTCTTGGAAGAATGAACATCGTGAGGAATTGCTTTTTCTCAGCTCCAAGGTACTATATATGGAACATGGCCAGTAGATTCTTATGAGTGCTAACATTCAACATATAGAAAAGTTGCCATGTAAATTGCAGCTTTTTTATTATTTTGTCAGGGATAACTGCAGTTATGGCAGGACTACTGAAAAATATTTGACTATGGGTTGTCCATGTGATAAGCTCTGATCTATCTTGTTTTGCTGATATTGTGCAGTCTAATTTTAAGCCTCCAAAGCCAATTCGTGGAGGGATTCCAATATGCTTTCCTCAAGTATGTACTTCTCATGACATTTTTTTGTTTTCCATGATTGCTTTCATCATGATAATTTTGCTTTCTTTGCAAGGAGAATGGATAGATATTGAAGAAGATGGGAGAAAAGAGAGGAGATGAGAATCATTAGCCATTAGGATTGCTTTCACCATGATAATTTTGAATTTCATGGCAATTTGTTAACTGCCCTTCAATAATTGCATTATTATTGCAATCAGATCCCAAATTACATGTTTAAGGAAAGTTGCTTTTTGTTTGCAGTTTAGCAACCTTGGTAACCTTGAAAGCCATGGATTTGCTAGAAACCGGTTCTGGGCCATTGATGACAACCCTCCTCCCTTTCCAACAAATACTTCGAGCAAATCCTTTGTTGATTTGATTCTTAAGCCCTCAGAAGAGGACCTGAAGATTTGGCCTCACAGGTACATATTGGATCATACATGTTTCACCTATATTTAAGCATTAATGCTCAATTTGAATTTGAATAGGCTATGTTATATTTCTTTCTAATATTACTTGCTTTCTTTTTTCTTTCTGCGCATAGTTTTGAATTCCGTCTTAGGGTAGCTCTGGGACCTGGAGGAGATCTAATGTTGACATCTCGGATTAGGAACACAAACACTGAAGGGAAGCCATTTTCTTTCACATTTGCTTATCATACATATTTCTCTGTGTCAGATATAAGGTAAATGCTTAAAACATGTTCTGTCTCACACTTTAGTATGAATTGTATATGAAGTGTTTGTCTTTATTTATAAATTGATCCTGTTTTCAAATTTAGCTAGTAACTTTTGGATTTGGTTGAGAACCTGTTCAAGATCCTCAGTGAACAAGTGAATAGAACTATGCCATCCTATTATCATGTGGGTATAAGCTTGTTTTCTTGACTGAAACTGTAAAATCCATTCCTTGTTATGTTTCGCAATTTGCTTTATATCTGTATCAGAATGTGGAAATTGGCTTCTGAACTTTTAAAGTCAAGTATGGACTTTGGTGTATGAAGGATAAGAGTGAGGATACAAAAGCTTCTAAAGTATGTTGACATAGAAATCATTTATAACTATAGTTTCTGGTTTAAGATTGCAGCATGCTTCATTTTCTCCATATAAATTTTTTTTGGTGCATCTATACATAGGAAAAAAAATGTCTTTGTTGTTGTGAAATATTCATGTTCAAATATTTCAACTTTTATGATTGAATTAGAACATTTGATCTCATTATGTTTCATTTTTCTTCATTTTATATGCTAATCTAACTTACTTTTTTTCAATTGGTCTTTTTATGACTTGCTGTTTAATTAGTTAGTTATTTATTTTTATCTTTATGTGTTTGCTTGTAGCCTCCTGCTTTGAATTGCCTTTAACTTATTTGCTTGCTGACATTCAGTGAAGTTCGGGTAGAGGGATTAGAGACACTGGATTATCTGGACAACTTGCAGAAAAGGGAACGCTTTACTGAACAGGGGGATGCTTTAACATTTGAATCTGAAGTAAGACTGTTCTCTCTTGTTTTACTTTGCTTTAAAAAGTACATATGCCGGTATTATAGAAGACAACCAATCTTACCAAAACAAAAATAGAAGATAACCAAAACAATTGTGAAATCTCACTTTTAAAGTATATAGCTTTCACTTACTATTATATGTAAAAAATTCATATGATTCAATATTGCAAAGGTATAGCCTTTTTCTTATAGTGTATCCTTAAAAATTTTGAAAACTCACATTTTAAAATATATTAGCCTTCAATTTCTATTATATGTGAAAAATTCATGTGATTCGTTATTTTAAAGGCTATAGTCTTTAATTTATAATACAACCAAAACAATTGTGAAATCTCACCTATTAAAGTATATAACTTTAAATTTCTACTATATGTGAAAATTTCATATGATTCAATATTTCAAAGGCTATAGTATTTTTCTAATAGCGTATCCTTAAAAATTGTGAAACTAACATTTTAAAATATATAGCATTCAATTTCTATTATATGTAAAAAATTCATTGATTCGCTATTTTAAAGCCTATAGTCTTTAATTTATAATACAACCAAAAAAATTGTGAAATATCACATTTTAAAATATATAGTCATCAATTTCCACTATATGTGAAAAATTAATGTTATTCACTATTTTAAAGGCTATAGCCTTTAATTTATAATACAACCAAAAAATTGTGAAATATCACTTTTTAAAGTATATAGCCTTCAATTTCTACTATATGTGAAAAATTCATGTGATTCAACATTTTAAAGGCTATAGTCTTTAATTTATAATACAACAAAAAAAATTGTGAAATTTTACATTTTAAAGTATATAGTCTTCAATTTTCACTATGTGTGAAAAATCCATGAAATCCAATATTTTAAAGGCTATAGTCTTTAATTTTTAATACAACAAAAAAAAATGTGAAATCTTAAATATTAAAGTATATAGGTTTCAATTTCTACTATAAGTGAAAAATTTATGTATTCAATATTTCAAAGTCTATAGCCTTTATTTTATAGTGTATCTAAAAAAAATTGTGAAATCTCACATTTTAAGTATATAGCCTTCAATTTCCACTATATGTGAAAAATTCATGTTATTTATTATTTTAAGTATATAGCCTTCAATTTCTACTATATGTAAAAAAATCATGAAATTACATAATTTGAAATCTATAGCATTTGTTTTACTGTGTTTCTAGAAAAATTAGTGAAATCTCACATTTTAAAGCTTATAGGCTTCGATTTCTACTATATGTAAAAAAAATCATGAAATTACATAATTTGAAGTCTATAGCCTTTGTTTTATGGTGTTTCTGGAAAAATTAGTGAATTCTCACATTTTAAAGCCTATAGCCTTCAATTTCTACTATATGTAAAAAAATCATGAAATTACATAATTTGAAGTCTATAGCCTTTGTTTTATGGTGTTTCTAGGAAAATTAGTGAAATCTCACATTTTAAAGCCTATAGTCTTAAATTTCTACTCTATGTAAAAAATCATGAAATTACATATTTTGAAGTCGCCTTTGTTTTACTGTGTTTCTAGGAAAATTAGTGAAATTTCACATTTTAAAGCTTATAGCCTTCAATTTCTACTATATGTAAAAAAATCAGGAAATTATGAGAGGCACATGTATGAGAGGCACATCTTTGTAGTGGTTGCCATTTGATAGCTTCTCTCTCTATATCATGTATGAATGAAGAGAGGCACATGAATTTGTCCAATTTGGTGAACTGTTGTATGATAGGAGCTTTCACGAGTTCAAACTGATGCATCTCTTTTTCTTTATGTGATAGGTTGACAAGATATATCTCAGTACTCCTACAAAGATTGCTATTCTTGATCATGAGAAAAAGAGGACATTTGTATTACGTAAAGATGGTCTTCCTGATGCTGGTGATTATGATATGCTCATGTTGTTTGTACTATGTTTGTGCTATTGAAGTGTGCTAATTGGGACTTATATCATTCGAAGCTTTATAGTTTGAGAATATAAAATGTGTAACGAATAATGGAATGGAATGAGATATGGTGAGAAGTTTAGTCTCCCCATAGATCATAGCTTAAGTGTACTTTTATGTTATTATCTCCTTGTCTGAATTCTTCCTGTTAACCTGGTGTACTATTAATCTATTACAAAATCCTTCTTCAGTACTTAGTATATTTCACATTTTTGTTGCTTTTAGATTTGATGTCAGGAATAATTTTCACTGAATGATTGTTAGCCTAACCCCTTTTTCATTGGTTATTTATCTATTCAGTGGTGTGGAATCCTTGGGATAAGAAAGCAAAGGCTATGGCTGATTTTGGTGATGACGAGTATATGCATATGCTCTGCGTAGAGGCTGCTGCCATTGAAAAGCCTATCACTTTGAAACCTGGTGAAGAATGGAAAGGAAGACTAGAGCTTTCAACTGTTCCTTCTAGTTATTGTAGTGGGCAGCTTGATCCCCGGAGAGTTCTCCAAGGAAGCTAAAAGATCATTGTTGTGTTCTCTGTCTCGTACAGGTAATAACTGCAGCTTTGTATATTTCTTTCAACTCTGTATTTTAACGTTGTAAAAGATGAATCACATGCAATCCTTGGCGTAGATTGTTCTACCTCGAAATTTTGAATATTCTAGATGGGGTAGCCTGGTGTACAAGGTGCACCAGTGTTTGAGGAGAAATTATTCTCCACTTTTGAGAATGTTCTTTCTTTTGAGAAATTGAATTCCTAGATACATGTGTATTACACTTGAATTTTGGAATTTATTTATTTGCACATGATGATCATAGCTCGGTTTCTGTAGTATGAAATTTTAGTTTCCATATTAGACCAACTTTGATACTTGAGACCTGATTCATTAGCTTTGTTGTTCCAGTTAAAAGTTTCGCTAATTTCTTAGGATTCCCTTTCTGCAGGTAAGTTGTTGCCGGTGACGAATGATGAAAGGAAAAGTGTTCGCCAATTGCCAGTGATTAGTCCCCTTCATGCTCCTTTTATGCCTTCTCGTAGGGTTTTGTAAGATGATATCTTCCTGTGGTAATAACAAATTTACATATAGTATTCCACTGTTGTTATGGATTATAAGAATTATGGCCTACGATTCAACAGATTTTCATGTTGAGTAGAATGGCCCAGAGATCAGTAAGATTACCTTAGATCCACATACTTGTTTGGGTTATTATATCCCTATAAATTGTTTGTTATACATGTGGACTAAAGAATCCCCTTGAAGAATATTTTATAGGATCATTTTACGACTTGTAAGGTTGCCTGTTACATGTCATAAATTGCTGCCACAACCTACATGTTGGAGTAATAAACCAATATAATTATTGTTGTTAAATAACTGTTATCTCAGTGTATCAACAACTTGCGATATGTGTGCAACTTGTAGCATTGTAAACTTATATGCTATGCTAAAGTGGCTCCAATAAACAGATAGTATCCCTCTAAGTCTTAATTGTTTCTCTCCTTCCACTTGCTCATATTTCTCGTATAGCTAGGCCTCTGCTGCATGTGCATGAGGCCATTTGTTTCTTTCTTTGACCTCGACTTGTATTTTCTATACATTTATACTAACTTTCCTTGAGATTAGCTAATTATACACAAAACTCCTGCAATTTATACCTCCCTGAGCTCAGATGATAGTGATATACTGATATTTTCTTTTTATTTTGTGAAATGTGACGGTGAACATTTTGTAAAACATGATAAGTACCTTTTTGGTAAAACCACTGTAAGCATAATAAATTGACAGGTGTAATTTTACCTTATTTCTGTTATGAATTTACATATAAAATCAATTGTAGAATTGTGTAGTTTTCTTTATATATATATAAATGAAGTTTTCCTTGAATGCAATTTGAGTTATTGTTATAGTGTTGACCTTTTTGGTTTAATACTCATAAACACTGTTGACTCAAACCTGTCAAATGCACAACCATCCCACTTTGTTCCACTCCTTTCTTAAACTCTATATATATAGTACCAAATTGCTTTATTTATTTATATATATATATATATGTTCATTACTGAACTTGAATTAGAAGAGCTGGTCTAACGTGTACTATACGTTGTCATGTTCCCTGGATAGATAAAATAAAGTAAAAATGTGCTTGCTTTGCGGCCTTGTGGGAACCTCGCAACAAAAGCTGCTCATAAGCTTAGTTCACATAATTACTGGACGCTGTTCCTTTGAAATGAGGTCCAAGTGTTCATGTATGAATAAGTCTACTCAAATTATTTAGTTTCTCTCACTCGAAACGTCTGTTGAAAGAAATATATATGATACTAGAAACTAGCATGGAAGAGACTGGATAGGAAAAAATTATAATGAACTGTATGGAACAATTGGAAAGTAACAGAGCAAGTACAGCTTGAAACTAGTTACTTCAACCTCGCAACCATATGGGATGAATAATATCGGAAATATTTTAGTAAGCATAACTTTTTTATGGTTGTTGTTATAACTGTATCTTATTTCTTTTTGCAACATTATTTTGGTAAGATGGTTACGTGTAATTTTTCAGTAACACCGTAGGGGAGTAGTTAGGACTTTTGGGAGAGTGAGTCATCCATATTAAGCAAAAATGTTATCTGATATCAAATTGTAATAGCGGAAGGGGTAACTATGTAAGGGAGTGGTTAGGACCTAGGAGAGATGAGGTAACATGCAACTCTTTTTTTAATGTAGTGAAGGTAACATGCAATTGAGTTGGCAATCTCTTAAACAATAATAATTATAACGGCCAGCTTGACATTCCTTAACCATATGAACATTTATCGATTGCATTTCAAATACAGGAGATAAAGATTGCCTCTTTGTTTGTTTCTTGACTTTTTAATTATACTGACTGACCAATTATTATAATTTCAGACATGTTTTTTAATATATTGTTGCTTCTGATTTTGCTACTTAATAACTTATCTGATTGTCTAAGCTCATTGTGTAAGTTATCTCATTGATATATTATAAAGCTATTCATGAGTTGTATATTTTTATACACTTTATGCAATTTAAGTAACGAAATTTAATTATAATGATTTAAAACAGTAATAGTGAATATGAATCATAATATATATTCTAATATATCCAAAAACCATATTACTTATCTTTAATATTACTCTCAATGAAAATACCTTTTACTAATAATTTATATAAAAAATTAGTCAAAAGAGAGATAAACCTTTTACTAATAATTCACACATAACTTCTTAGTCAGTTCAAAATATAAATGTCATTTCATTATCCTGAACATGCTTGTACATGCTTCAGCATACCTACCATACATTTTTATATTAGTTTATGAATAGATTACTATTATTAATTTATTCATAAAAATAATATTTTATATATATAACAGTAAACTCTCTGGCAGCCAAATCACACCTCTCATCATATTATGCTTCACGCAACTAAGAGTTAGACTATATTTAAATATACTGTAATATTTGTTGTACAGAAAGAAGTCAAACTAGTATTCAACGTGTGCTATACATAATATTTAATATGTACTATATGTATAATACATGTATGTATGACACACATTACGTGTTATGTATAATACACGTTAAATACTAGTTAGACGTATTTATGTTGTATAGAAAACATTATCGTTTAAATATGCATCTTGGCGTTAATGTCGCCTCAATCCCATAAAATATAGACATAATTATATCACTAAGCCAGACTGTCATCATCAGTGTAACAGACCTTTGTTCTTACTCTCATAATTCATCAATCATTCTCCAATTAATTATTATCCTCTTTCAATTTTCTAACCCCCTTTTTTGTTATTATCAGATTACATGTCAACTATAGGCTATTTCTTTTGTTAGCTATATATACACGCACACTGAATTGGTGTTGGCACAAAAGTTAAACACATAACAGAGCAGCAGAAATTAGAAGCAGAGGATTTAGTTAGTCATTATGGAAGCTCCTAATAGCTTTGTCTTTTCAATATCTCTGCTTCTTATTCTGATAAGTGCGACTACAAGCTCAGCTCAACTATCTCGTGGCTTCTACAGCAAAACTTGCCCCAATGTCGAGCAATTGGTGCGCTCTGCAGTGACAACAAAGTTCCAGCAAACTTTTGTTACTGCTCCTGCCACCCTTAGGCTCTTCTTCCATGATTGCTTTGTCAGGGTGTGTTAGTTAGACCTTCTTCACTTTCATTTCATGCATAATCTTGATTTAGGATATGATGAGAAACTTGGTGGCTTTGGTTTTGGACAGGGTTGTGATGCATCGATTATGCTAGCATCTCCAAATAGTCAGGCAGAGAAAGATCACCCAGATGACATTTCACTTGCTGGGGATGGCTTTGACACTGTCATTAAGGCCAAAGCAGCTGTTGATAGCGACCCTCAGTGCAGAAACAAAGTTTCCTGTGCTGATATTCTTGCTCTTGCCACTAGGGATGTTGTCAATTTGGTATATATATAATATATATATGACCCCCCACTTTTTTATAGTAAAATAAACTCTGATTATTTATATATATAGTCACATCTTTTGGCATTATATAAGTATAATAATATTATTATGATTGCGTAACGTAGGCAGGGGGGCCATTTTATAATGTTGAATTGGGAAGGCGTGATGGAAGAATTTCAACTAAGGCCAGTGTTCAACGCCATCTTCCTCACCCTGACTTCAATTTGGATCAGCTCAATTCCTTGTTTACCACTAATGGTCTCACTCAGACAGATATGATTGCATTATCAGGTAATTTCATTTCATTAGATTAATTTATGTTTCAACAAATAGATTAGTTTAATTTATTTGGTTAACTTGTTAATTAGGTGCACATACAATTGGATTCTCTCACTGTGGGCGGTTCTCAAAGAGAATATACAATTTCAGCCCAAGAAGAACAATAGACCCAACATTGAACTTGCAATATGCATTCCAACTGAGGCAAATGTGCCCTCTAAGAGTTGATCCAAGGATTGCCATAAACATGGACCCTGTCACCCCAAGAAAGTTTGACAACCAATACTTCAAGAACTTGCAGCAAGGAATGGGTCTCTTCACCTCTGACCAAGTTCTGTTCACAGATGCAAGGTCAAAGGCCACGGTCAACCTGTTTGCATCAAGTGAATCAGCCTTTGATACTGCCTTCATCAGTGCTATTACTAAGTTGGGAAGGGTTGGTGTGAAAACTGGAAATCAAGGTGAAATTAGGATTGATTGCACTAGGCCCAACTAGAAACAAAACAAAACAAAAAAGTAGTACTATTGTTCTATCATTATTCCTTTTTTTTATTGTACTCTTTGGGTGTGGGTGTAATGTAGATTTGGTACGTAATTCATTTTTCTAATAATAAGTGTAATCATCATGGTATTATCATTCCTCAATTGCTATGTAACTACTGAGTTTGGGCACAAGAAGAGTCTGTGGTAGTTAGTGACTCTTTCAATAACTTGTTAAGGCAATTCGGTATGTTGTAGATTATAATTCTATATTTAAATTTGAGTCTTCAATTTTATTCTTTAAGTTATGGTATCTCACTCTTCTTTTTATTTATTGTAGTCTCTAGTACCTCACTCTGCTAATATATGGATTATAGTATTATACATAGGTATATAAGTCCGAGGCAAACTGTTGATGCAGTTAGAAGTTAAGTGATGATATTTGGACATTCACTTTTAGATGTCCATTAAACATCTATCAAATTTAAAGGTAGAAAGGGTGAGATAATCTTGTAAATGAAGACCATCAGTCAAATTCAATGGTTAAAAGTGTGGATGTTGAAAAGAGACATTCAAAATGGATGTCCAAATAATATTATTATAGAATTTATATTGATCCTAAGCTCACAGAATTTAGCGCAGTGGGCCTAAATATCATTATGCCTCACTTCCTCATCAGGACCTATACAGAGTTACAGACATTATAGATAGCTTGTGATAACAGAAAAATATATACAGAGATATTGAAGACACAAGAGACAATAAGATAAATATATTATGTCTTCTGCGACATTATATATCTGTTCTCAAATCTCAATTTCTTCAAGACCAACTAACTCACATATTGTTTTAGTTCATATCTCAGTGTCTCTACGAGACTACGACCCTCTCATAACAATCGTTTATTATACATCTTGGTAACAACCTAAAATAAGGTGAATCCATAAAAAAAAAACAAGTAACTAGAAATAACACTACCTCCTGGTAACGTAGCTGCTATCATTAGGTTAGAAGAACATAATTGAAGTACAGCAAAATAGCTATCAATTTACAGAAAAGGAGAGTCAGAGGTGAATGTATAGACTATCCATTTTATTGGAATGTAGTAGAAATCAACTAATCTAGAAATCTGAATATTCATGAACCACACAATACAAATTAATTCTGTGGTCCATGTAGAATAATGAAGATGATGATACAAACAAATGAAGTGAGTTAAACTGCTACTACTGTTTAAGCTTCAAACCTTGAGAAAGCCAATGTGGTCCCTTTCTTTCCTTAGTACATGTCACACTTGAGCTGCTCATAGGGGTACTAGGCTCATTACTGCATTCTTCTACTCTATCCAGTTTCAGGGGATCATTAGCAGATGATGAATTTAACTCCCTAGTTTTCTCATTAGTTGCTGAATCTGCTAATTGAATCTGATCTTGATGCACATTATGATGAGAAGATTTCTTAACCTGGCTACCTCCTATACTTAGAGTCAAATCCACTTCCACTTCTTCTTCATCATTACTTATTTTACAACTCTGCAATGCAGCATAAGTGCTATTAGGCCCTGCTTCACCTTCATCAAATCCACGTGATCCTATCAAGATTTCTTCATGAGCAGGCCTTTTTTCGAGATCGAAACCCCTTGGCATTTCCCTTGAGCCTAGATAATCAAAACCATATGAGCTTCTTGTTGTCTGATGATGTTGCTGCTGTTGGATGAGATGACTGTGGCTTACATCACTGCCATTCATGGGGTTCCAAAGTTTCTGTTGGCTAATTTCCCTTTTGAGTTCATCCATCAGCATCTTTTGCACATTGTATACCCTGTGTAGCTCTCTTACCTGCAAATTCCAAATTCTTATGACTGCTAACTAGTAACAGAATTTTGGTAAAAATATGGGCCATGATTATGAATATATATGATGTCACAGAATGAAGGAAATTGGACTGACCCTATTATGGCTATGGTTTTCAATATTTCATAAAATGTAACGTTTGTGGCATAAATAGGAATGCAGCCTGATTTTTAGTATTTGTTAAAAATGAGAAATTGAACCATACATTATTATTACCACATCTTTCATCATATATCTATCATATTCATACCTGGTGTTTGAAGGCTTCCTCTTGCATCTGCATTGTTTTTCTAATGTATTCTATGCTGTTTCTGTCAAGAATCCTCCTATCCATTGGATCTTGCAATTTATAATTGATTGCAATCCTGTGATGGTTATTTCTCAGCACTTTGTTCTGAAATTGCTCCCAGACATCCACTGCTCCTCCTACTCTCAAGTTGTTGCTGTCTACTGAGGTTGCTAGCACATTTATGGAATATTCAACTTTCGTTCCCATGCCTGAAAAAGAAAAATTAAATCCATTTATTTTATTTATTTATTTTTGCCATAAACTCTGCCTATGTTGTACTTTGTTGAAGACATTATTTTATATAGCCGGCTCCAAACCCAGATAAGAAAGGAGGGTTGTGTCATGCAGTCGATAGCTAATGTAAAAATTTGCTTAATCTTTATAGCATGGATTAGAGACCGTAAAATGTGTTCATTTCTCTGTTTATTAATTGTGCTAATAAATCATTTCTCAAGCTGCAATGTAAATAGGTGGGAATAAAATTCAAGTTGACCAGGTTGGAGAATTTGATTCAATATCTAAATAACAAAGACTAATAGAAACTACAAACTCAGATTTTAGGAACTATATATTGAGATTTGAGACCCAAATCAAAAACCACAATGACTCCAACATACTATGCAGACATTATGATCCTGCAAGATTCTGTCTCTTCCCTTTTTGGTGAAGAGAGATGCAGGCTATATATATATATATATGTAAACAGTATGCACTATTATATATGGAGAGATTCTACCTTGTTTCTGTGATATAATTTTGTCAAAACAGGGCCTTTCACTTTACTAACCAAAAGTGGGAGAAAGAGAAAAGAGGGGACCAAGAGAATTTGCATTGAAATGGTTCGAGCTTGTAATCATATACATTGCCGGCATCATGAAATATGAATGAACATTAGATATAGGCAACAGTGAGACCAATTAAAGTGTATGTGTGATGACAGCACCACTAGGCATTACTCATAAAGCCAATATAACTTTGGCCTTCATCATCTCTTACAACTCCTACATAACAAGATACATACTATGCCTAAAAAAAGTAACCACTACTACTTGTTTTTCCTATAAAGCTATATGTTCTTTTGAGCTATTCCAAAGACAAGTAAACTTTATATCTGGTGATGCTAAAATTGGGACTCAAAAGAAATCAAGAAAATTTAAAGATTACAGCATCACACACACTAACTAATAGAGGAGGATATGTTCAAGTCAACTTATTTTGTTTTTATGTTATAATATATTTGATAAGCTTTTGATGTATGTGTCATCACTGTGGATGGACAATTTGATAATTATCACTTCCATAACAATTAAATTAAAACTCTATATATCAGAAATGGCCTTCAAATTCCATAGTTAATAATACACTTAATTAAGAAGCATTAAATTAGTAATTATTGGCAACATAAAGAAACTCCACATCAAGAAAAATAAAGATACCTATCTATCTATATTCTGCAGGGTGTAGGTGTTTGTTTTGTACCTGTAATATGAAGTAGCAAAATTGCAGCTTTCTTTGATGAAGGTCATTGAACATGTTCCTCCTCACTCATGCCAGCATTTTTCTTTGCCCATCATAAGTCATCCTTACAAATGAAAACAACAGCAAGAGGCCAATAATAATTCTCTCATGATTCTTTCTTCTTTCTTCTTCTTCTTGAATCCTTCTTGATCTTGAGACAGAAAAGGAGGAATCAATGAAAACAGTGCACCACCTGGGGAATCATCAGGAGAAAAAGAAGATCTCTATGCATACATATGGAAGAAAGCTAAGGAACCATTGGACCTCTTCTTTTAGTTAGAAATTAACAAGAAGCTCAAATTTAAAACTCTGTAATCAAATCATTGGGGGTTTAATAATTCGGGCTTGACAGGCTGTGATGAGGGAAGGAGGCAAGAGAAAATAAAGCTGGAGTAACAATGTGTCTGTATATGTGTGATGAGTCTATGATATTTAGAGAGAGACACAGAGAGATGCTTATATATTCATATTATATTGTATTGTATTATAATAATATGAATATATAATTTGTATTTGTATCATAAACTTTAGTTGATTGAAATTTTGTGTGCATTTGTGCTTCACTGTAATGTGGGAAAGGATAGGGGGGAATAATGGGGACCACAAAGTTGTATCTGATATAATAATAAAATAAAATAAAATAAAAAAGACACTCCTAAACATGAGCCAATGTAGGCCAGTGAACAAGATATTCCAGACAAAGTCTAGCAGAGGACTTAATCAAGATATGCATCAGCAATCAAAGTTAGTGCTTTCTTTACTATACTATAGTATAGGGATATATATACATATATTGCATTTTCCTCTCTCTTTAAAAATTTTATAGCTTTTAGGAAATTCAGTGTTTGGGATTTTATTATTCTTTTTTCCGTACATATGATGCAGAACATATCTAGTAATCTGTTGTATTGGAGATTTCATCAGAAAACCAATTTCAGGTGTGTCATTGGGATTCCATGTAATTGAATTTTCTGTTGGCAGCTGTGAATTCCATATGGGAATTGGGATTTGAAATTGATAGTGACTGCTTCTATCCTTATTCATGTATATATATATAACAAACTAAGTGGAGTATGATGATAGGATTTTGAAATTTGATAAAATGCAAATTTAAATCCAATCTTTTTAAGGTGAAGTAAATGTAATAAGTTCAAGTAAATAATCTTTAAACCTTACAAGCAAGCCGTCTCTGTGAAAACTAAAATAAAAAGATAAAGTGAATTGAAGCCAAATTGTAAGGGGTAGAGCGAACATGCAATAATAGCATGATTGAAAATAGAAAAGTGTTTGATAACTTTTATGTGTCTGGTCTTAACGATATACTACTATCCAATAACCTTGAAAGGGTCTAAATGTATGTATCAATGAACCTGAAACAGAAAGCAAGCAATAGCAATAGCAATAGCAGAGTCAAATGATGCATCCATTGGATGTTTCCATTTCACTCACTCACTTGTACCCCAATAATATTTCCATCTTCACTCTTTTGTTTTTTTCCTACTTACCTTTTCACATTTAAGATTTCTTTTATTTTTTACTATCTTTGTCAACACCACTATTTATTATCTCCATATCACTTTATATATACATACAAATTTTTATTTTGGATTTATTTTTTAAACTCTAAAATTTTCTTACACACAAATTTAATCATAAATTGTTACATAAGTCATGATAGTTTTCTCACTCATAACTTAAAAAGTTATAGAAAAATAAAAGATTTTAATTGCATAAGAATCCAAAATTCTGATCCGGAAAAATCATAACCACACACATGTAAGTATATCCCGTCTATTCTTCAGATCGCTACAATATAACTGATTAATACATTTTGCTACTTTACTTGAAAATCTCCCTACATCATATTTTGTGGGCATTGAGGTGAATTTGACACTGACCATCCAATTAGATCATCGTGGTCCAGTCTTGGAATTTTTTATTGCTCTAAATTTTGATCCTGATTATCCATAAGTTGAGATTTCACAACGATAAATGAGAGTTGGATGTATATATAAGAGCAACCAATAATGCTTGACGTACAATAGAAATACGTCCAATTTGTATCCAACGTATGTTATCCATGTTACAGGATGTGTGTTATACATATAGCACCTATATGTATAGCACACATCCTGTAACATGGATAGTACATGTTGGATACAAGTTGGACGTATTTCTATTGTACGTCAAGAATTATTGAAGAGAAACTGCATTTAATTTTATTTATTAGGATCGAGTTGGATGAACATGCACCTTGAAGCGGATGAGGAAGTTACACCCAATCAAGCAAACTTTATGTTTAAATTGTAGTAATGAATTAAGTATAGAGTGTCGGTGTTGAAATAATTATCATCATAATTAACAATATAAAACATAGTGATTATATATCTTATTATGAACTCATCAATCAATGTATGTGTTTGGGGGTTGGCGTTATGACGAACCCTCCCACATGCCAAATGAGGCCATCATCAATCAACACCAAAAAAATTAAACTAAAATATCTAAGAGAGAGAGATACATACATACCTATATCTATCACTTTCCATTTTCTTGGAGGAGAATGATGTAATTAGCTATATGTGATTATATAAATTGTCCGTTTTTCCATCAACATTATTATCTATTTATTTATTTAATTATTTATTAATGATTATTCTCTATGCAGCACCACCATGTCCATGTGTACTATACTACAATATCAGAAGAGAGACAGAAAGTAGTGGTGTACATCAAAAGTTGTCAAAATCAAATTAAAAGATTAGATATATCTTTCAATATTATGTGTATAGTAAAAATTATATAATATTTGTACAACAATTATATTCATTGTTAGATTATAATATGAATTTATAAATTAATATAATTCAACAATAAATATAATTATTGTATAAATATTATATAATTTTCATTATACACTAAACATTTTTTTATATGTCTTATGTTTATATATATATCACCTTACTTAGCTTGACTTCAAAACGGAGTTTCTCTGTCATCTGTTACTCTCAGCATGACGTACAGTTATTCATACATACATGCCAACCATACCCCTCCAACATACACATACACATATATCAATTATTTATTTTAGCAGTAGTTGTCTATGTTTTGTTTCTTTCTTCTTCTTATTTGTTTTTTTTTTTTTATCAATTTGGACAATAAAATCATCAGATCCACACAAACTTTTATATATATACATATGTGTGTGTGAAACACCAAATCTTATTGCTGTACATTATTCCTACACAGAACTCTTATTAACCTCATTGGACTACCTATTAGCCTACCCATAAATAACCCCAAACCATCTTTTTCAATAATATAATTTTTCAATTAAACCTAGATAGATGTAGAAAATACAAATGTGATTCGAAGATGAATGTTATATTGAAGGAATATTTATTACTCAAGATAGGGGAACAAATATAGCAAGGGATATATATATAAATATATATATATGCATGATTAAAAGGGACAGTAGTACTAGAGTTCAACTTGCATAGCTTCTTCAAAAATGGGTCAGTAAAGGCACGCGTTGTAGCCTAACAAAGGCACAAGCCGTAACAAAGTAGACCCACCCCCACCATGCACCACTCACATACACTACTATTTCTTTTAATTGAAATTCACCAAATTCAATTCAAACCAATCTCTACTATCTACTATACTAGCTACTTTATTTACTTATCATTACTAGTATAGAACCGACACTTATTTTAATTAAATCATTTATTTACTATCACTTAATTAACTAATCATGCGCATGCATCAATCAACCCAAACACACAGATTCTTTTCCCATAATAAATCCAAGTAATTAACTACATGATGATTGTTAGTCACATATATACATATATGCCTTCGATCTCATCCCGACCCCTAATTGCTATTTTGTCCTATTTTTCTTTTTCTCTTTTCTCGGCTTCTATCTGTATTACTTTTATGATTTTTAAAAAATCACTTCAAATCTTGTCAGTTTCCAGATATAACTCTTTAATTAATGGAACCATTATTATATCATATCCACATACGGACCTATTCTGTCTTGTATTTGCCCCCCATTTTTCTAAAGCTTTATCTAATGAGAACATGGTTTTCAAAAAATAAAAAGATACAGCACACAAGTCACACAACATTAACTAATTAAAAGGTTTACACTATAAGATAATACTACATATTGATATCCATAATTAGATATTTATAAGACATTTATTAAATTTAAATAATAGATATAAATAATTAAAAATTTTAAATATTAATCATATCATAAATCAAAAATTAAATATTAAATGTCATTACATTATATAAAATTATGAATTCAAATAATATTTTTTAATATACTACTGTCAAATAACGGTCCAATGATAATAAATGTTCAAACAATAAAAAAAAAAAGGTTCAATTGGATCTCATCTGAAGCATATAGTATATTTCTATCTCCATATTGGTGGGGCCGATTTTATAAATAAAAATTACTTAAAATGTGATTGGTCCCTTGAAATTCGTTGGTTGAGTTTGAACAAATGGTTGCCACATTAAGTGCTGTCATGATCCACGGATTCATATAGTATGAAGGTCACATCCGCACTCAATCACATGTTACTATATTATATTATTTTATGTAATGTAATGTAATGTAATTGCTTCTTAGCTTGTTGATAAGGAATGACAAAAAAATGTATCGTGTCATATGAGGGTCCAAAAATTGTGGGGGTGACACTTGTCAATCACCCATCAAAGCAAAGGGCTTCTTAGTACTCTCTCACATGTTACCATGTTCCAACCTAGCTAGTAGTGTATAGGATCTAGTGGTCACTTTGTGATTTGACCTGCTTTAGGATCTTTTTTAGCCATAGGGCTTCACTAATAGGGCTCTCCTACTTGCTTGATTAAAGCTTAATGAAGCAATTCAATCTAATCTAGATTGAGCCTTTTTTTTGGCTTAAGCATGCTAGTGCTAGCTAGGTTAAAAGCCTACTTTCCTTTTCATTGATTGATTAATTAGAGCACACAGCTTTAGTTTGGTTAAAGGAATCTCATGAAATATCATATGCCGTACCTACTTACTTTGTCTTAATTAATTCGGAGTATATGACTAGTAGTTATTTTAAGTAATTACAATTTGTAAAAGTAATATTTATTTTTGTAAGAAAGTTAATGTTCATCCCGGCGAATTGAGAATAATCTTATTTTCGAGCTAAATATTTATATAAATATAAAGGGAGTAACTTTATGTTATTAATTTACTTAATAATTATTACACAATTTATTTTAAATATTAGAGTATTAATTGAAAATAAGTTGTAACTATTTTTTTCTTAAATTTTTCAATTTATCTAAATTACAAATAGAAAAAGTTTTCCCTCCTCTAAACCTATATATTAAAAATGGAATTTTACAATATCGACTTCAAAATTAGCATCATCATATGTGTATATTAAAATTGACACTAAATCAGTCACTAGTACAAAAAGTTTGATTAAGCAAGTATAAATATTAGATTGCATCAGTATAAAAAATGATATTATCTTAATATAATATTGAATCGAGTCAGAATAAAAATTGGATTGAATAGCTTGTAAATATTAGATTACATCATAGTTGAATTGAATAATTAATTTTGGATCAAGTTTAATGTATATAAAGTATTTTATTATAATAAATTACAATTTTTTTTCCTGAAAGAAAAGGGAGGAATAAAATAATATCATCTTGACAATTTTTTTCTTTATTTGGAATCTCTTTTTAACTGCTTTAGCCAACACTAGAAACAAATTAAAGGGGACTATAGCCGGATTTATAGGTTGTTAGTCATCACACTTCAAATAAGGGGATCCTAGCAGGATTTATTAAATTAATATCTTCTGATTTTAAATTGTGTTTCATATCTTAACAAACTCAATTATAGATGATATAACCTAATTCCATAAGACAAATAAATTAAAATAAAAATTATCTATTTCAATAATTCTAATCCTCATATTTTAATGAGCCGAAATAATAATCCATTAATTATTGTAGTGCCAAAATGTTCCATCAATCTCTATATATCAGACTAATTAATGTGACGTACCTTATAAAGAAAAGTAATGTGACGCAGTTTTCTTCTAAATTAGTATTCCTTTTTTTGGAATTTAATGTGGTCTATCTATGTATAAGCTATATCTATTGTCATTGATAATTAATAATTTATTCAATACAATTTTATTATTTCCTTATTTTATTTTCTTTTTTATTTGAGTCTGGTATTATCAAATCCAAACAAAGAGGTGAAGGGAATATGTATAGATTGCTTCACTAGTTAACATGATATTTAAAAATAGATGGTTTTCTTAAGATTAAATTTGAAGAGGGAAAATAATAGAAGAATGCAAATCCAATTCAGCTCCCACATTGGACGCATCAGATTCGTAGTATTCGATCTTATGACTTCTCAACCGATAATGTTGAAAATAAATAAATAAATAAATAAATAAAGAACATGAAATTAATAGTAAAATGACAAAAGGAATCTCTCCATATTAGGGCAGAGAGGCTTATCTTCTCTGGATCCAATACCCTCTCTTTATTATTAACACAATATCCTCATCCCCACGTTATTCTAGTGCCTCTTTTGATATTATTATTATTTTTTTATTGATTGCTATTATTATTATAATACGTTATTATGTTCGATAATTGATAATGTTATACTTACACATTAATTACTTGTCTGTGAAACAAACATGAGAATTGAATCTAAGTTGTAATGATACATGAGAAAAACTCAATTAGGTAACTAAGCTAATAATGCCTGTTGGCCTTTTAGAGTAGTTATGATAAGTAACCGTGTTAGTAATAATTTTATATTCTTATATATATAGTTAATTATTAAAATTAATCTTTTGCTTTTATCATTCTCTCTTCCATAATTATATTTTTAAGCTTGATCCGGCCCCTCGATTATTGTTACTAATTAAGATTATTATATTAGGATCTTCGTTGTTTGTTTTGCCAGTTGATATCAAATCAAATCAGGTATAATTGTACAAAGTGCATTCCTTACTTTCACACACTGGATAAGATATTTTCTTAAATTTTCAAAATGATTTTAATTGAAGAATTTCTCTCCTATCGACACAGTTCTTTGTATTATATATTGATTGATTGTGACTTCGTGAGTTATGAAACCCAGTATGTTCTTTAAATCGCATTTATTGTTCAAGGTTTTCTGCGAAAAAATAAGAGAGTTAAGTATTAGTATATTCTAGTATGCAAATTTTGATAGAAAAAGTTAGAGGAGTGTTGTGTATATAATGAAAATTGTACAATACTTATACAACAATCATATTGTATTAAGGGGTTACAAACTAATACAATCTAAAAATAGATATAATTGTTTTACAAGTACCGTAGAATTTTCATTATACACCTAACCTAACATTAGTAGAAAAGTTTAGTGGATTGGCTTGTTTTTTGGCAATAGAAATGCAAGGCATTAGAAAAGGTTGTTTCTTGTCTCGTTTACCATT
Organism: Aeschynomene evenia; assembly: GCA_013621005.1. NCBI lineage: Eukaryota > Viridiplantae > Streptophyta > Magnoliopsida > Fabales > Fabaceae > Aeschynomene > Aeschynomene evenia. Next base: position 29,243,688 of record CM024263.1, on the reverse strand, counting down.
TATGAATAATTCTCTTACTCTTATTGTACCTCATCGATCCACAAAAGTTGGTGTTGTTTTAGCATCACATGGAGGAATCATTTAGTTAGGATCGGATTTCGATTTAGTATTGTGGAATCATGAGACAAAAATCTGAACCCCTGATTGCATTGTTCTTTTGTTCTGGGGGCTATCTGTCTTTTTTCAGAGCAAAGCCAAAAATTAAATAAATTCACACAATGAATCGGTCCATGTGATTGGTGAATTATATATACATACAAAGATTTTATTATATATTCCTATGATTCAGAATTGCAAATGAGTTTATAGGAAGGGGATGAATGTTTAGCTAGCACTGCTCTGTTATGAACATTTCAAAAAATGATGAGGTAAAAATTAATTAGACTTGTAACATGTTATTATTATGTTTAGTTGAGATGATGAAAAAAGAGGAAGGGCCACAAAAATAAAGATGAAAAGACTTGCTTTTGGTCGCACATAAGAGGATAGGGTTTGCTTTTTCTTCTTTTCTCTTGGTCAAAAAGGATATATGTGCTAGAAGTCTTGTTACTTCATTTGGATTATATACATATCTTATATATGTAAATGAAAAGGTCAAAAAAGAAGTGTATACATATATATATATATATATATATATATATGAAGAGTGAAGGGTGTGTGGGTCCTAGCATTATGCTTAAGAGGAAACGCACTAAAATGGGTTTCAACTCACTTGTTTGGTTGGTTGGTGTTGTGACAATGGCAAACCCAAGTGCTGAATGGCTAAGTGCTCCACAAGAATGAATCTTCAACAATAACTTTTATATATATATTATGATGATTATTAAAGCAATATAAATTCGAGAAATTTGATTATTATTTTTGAAACATGCGAGAATTTGTTCGCGCGCCAATTCATTCTTATCCCACAAAGAAATTAAACAAATGTATGATTAATTTATATATCACCCACTCAGTGACACCTTTTGGCTTTTGATCTTGACTCTTTACCCTGTCTGTCCTCAAGCTTCAAAGCTGACATACATCGATTATTGGACTCTAATTACTACATGCGCGTGATAATTCTTTATATATTGCTTGTATTATTCTTTTCATTATCATTATTTATTTGTCTGCACTGATCTAACAGAAAGCTTCAGTTTCATTTGCGTCATATATCATGATTTTTTTCAACATAAATATTATAATACATGGTTTTTTTCTCCTGCTGGAATCACCCGAGGAAGCATGGGCCTTATCAACAAAAACAAAAAATATATGAATGGTCTTAATACCCAACAAAATTTATGAATTGTCCAATCCAATATATTGGCTCTCACAGAGGCTATCTTTTGGGCTGAACTTTGCTGTTTTGACCAAACTAAGGGTATAAATGAATGTTATACTAATTTTTGTTGCACTTCAATCATTTAGTCGAAAACAGTGCTGCCTAAATTTGAAGTGCAGAAACTTATGTATTCTTGGTTCCTTTTAAATTAGTATTTATCATTATAAATGAAACTCCCCCCTGAATGAGCTTGATGTATAATTCTATTGTTTCATTGCTCCTTGTTAGCTATTGATGTTATTATTATATACTTAAAGCCAGAACATCAGAAAGCACGAGATTGCTTTTCTTTCAAGTATCACATCTCAAAATACATGAACTTAATTGGTCACTCTTTCAACTCAATGCATTTTGTGTACATCTAGTAGTCATCATCATCTTCATTTCTTGACCCAAAGAATTTCCTCACAACTGCAGCAGCAGCACCAAGGAACAAAAACAGAACTATTGTATCGAATCCACCTCCGACGCCTACAGCTACAGAGGGACCTGGGGCAAAGAAAGAAAATGGAGACCATCCCCAGCCACCGTAGAATGGTACACCATAACCATAGCCATAACCGCCGACTAGTGGAGGCGCTACCCGAGGATTGACATAGATATTGGTCCTGTCATTTGACATGAATTGTTTTTCAGAAACAAGATTCAAAAGATATTGAGACTGGTGAAAATGTTACATGTCCAAATGGTTATGTATGCAAGTGATGTGATATGGATTTATAAAAGACATTTGTTTTCTTCCAAATTGATCTGGAATGGTATTCCATGATATGAATGTTTATCACTCAACCATAAACAAATGGCATAGATCTATATACACTTTTTTGAGAAAAACTTCAAATGAAATTCTGATTGAATTTCACATTAGGCCGCCTTAAGTGCAAAGAAAGAAAACCATTTTACATTAGACATGTCTAACCAAGACATATTCATGAACAGACTTACTAAATCCACAAGTCAAGAAGGGCAAAAACCTTACTATAAGAGAAATATAACATTAATTAGTTTCACCTAAAGATTACAGAAACCAAACTTGGCAAGAGCTAGTTACATTTAAATGTTGGATCATTTGCAAATTGGAGTGTAGATGTCACATTTACAAGATGGTTAGTTTGAAAGGCAAACTGAAGATATCATACCAATCATTCTCTTCACTATTGATTATTGAAGGATATATGTATAGCATTGGATTATTATAGCATTGGCAACATGCAGAGATAAACTAAATAAAATAACAGAGCCACTGAAAAGATGAGCATCATCAGAAAAGGCGATTTGCAGAAATGAATAACAGGTAGCATTACCTAGAATTGTTGTTGTTGATTCTTGGCGCGGATCGAGGAGCCGAGGACCTGAAGGCCTGGCCACCAATTCTGCCACCACTCTTGGCGGCCGATGCATCTTGAACTGACCCCAGCGTTAAAACCCCAGCAGCCAGGGCAACTATTGCTAACTTTGCAAACTTGTTCTCATTCTTCCTGTTTTGGCAAAATACATACCCAACACCCCCAAACACAATTATTGTCTCACTCTATCATCATTTTGATGCACTAACATCGTCATCCAATTAAATCTCTCAATTTGCATGATTTTTCATGTTTATTGACATGGCAATAACTATCACTGATTCACTGCATAATCCTAATTAATAAGAAACATTCAAAAGATATATTTAAGAAAAGTTCAAGAGGCCACATCAACATAAATCCTGAATTTCATGTTTGGCCAATTTTTCATGCAAGGAAATTTGGGTTCAGACATGAATGAAAAGAGAAACATCAAAGACACCATAAATAGACAGACAGAAGCTGAACTGAAATGACAACTTGGGATCATGTTATCTGATATAATACCTTGAAGATTGTTGGTGGTCATGTTGTGGGCAACTGCAACAGACGGGTTTAAGAGTCCTGAACTTGTTATAATGATCAGGGCTGAGGGGAAGTGGAGTAGTACTAGTGAGGGCGTTGGTGAGAAAGGTTTGGTATGAAGAGGCTAAGCCTGACCCTAATACTACGCTGCACATCTCTGTAATCAAATATGAATCACCAAATTTAGCACTCTAGATTCTGATTCTTGCTTTCTTTTATCACACACCAAACCAATCTGTGTGTGTGTCTCTTCAGTGTTCTGATATTTTGCAACTGTTTTCTTGTGGTATGGTTTTGTACGGATATATATCACCCTTTTCCTGGTTCTGGTGTTGCCACGGGGCACCATCTCCCCTTTAATTTTTTGCTGTTTTCGGTTTAACTGCACCAAATACAAATTATAATAAGAACTCTCTTTCATGAATTTTCTTGGTCATGTAGATATTGACGAGGGGCTATCTGCTCCTTTGGATTAGTTTTTATTAAAAAAAACACACACAATTTTTAGAAGAAAAAAAATGCTGTTATATGTGTTTTTGGCATTTGGATTTATTTGTGAAAATAATGCTCATAATTAAAAAATTACTTTTACCGTTTTTTAGTCAGTGATATCCACTTTTAGTAAAGAAAAAGCAAAAGTGATTTTTAATAAAATAATCTTGTAAAATTATCATTTACAATTATATTCTTTGTTTGCTCTTAAAATGATTTTTTTCTTTTATGTCATCCTCATTTGTTGTTTACAACCCTTAAATCCACCTCATTCTACCGATCTTTTCTTTTGGGTACACTCACTCTAATTATGCATACTTATCAATGTTTTTACATACTGATCCTTTGATTAATTAATATTGAGCAAATAAAATTAGTGGTTTTTTTTTTCAAGTGTGGGCCTTTTTTATATGGATCTTGTGTACTTTTTTGTTGTTCAGATAATTTTCTTGAAAGAAGAACTATAAGGTCCATTATTCTTAATTGGGCCTTCCTCATCTTATATGTTTTTTTAATTCTAGTACTAACTAAGTACCTATAGTATCATAAACAAACAAAAAAAGTTGGTTGGTCAAGTGGTTAGTTCACTTGTCTCTTTAAGCAAGGGTCGGGAATTCGATCCCCTACGACCGATTAGTCATTGGCCTATCGGTCCAGGGGTACCAATATTATCATTATATCATAACACTTAAGAGTACATCCGATCTTAAATGTTAGAATAATATTTTTTATTTAAAAAAAAACTTTGCTTTACGAGTATTCATATTGTTTTATTGAACATCTTACAACCATCCACAGTTGTCGCATATTCAGGACTATGAAGACAAATAATATATTGTCTCCACAATTCTTTAAATGGCAAGTTGTTTGATCATGTGTTCATGACAATGCTTAATAAGAATTCATGTAGCATCAAAATATGCTATACAGAATATTATTATTGAGACGTAGAGATTATATTCACGATTGAGAAGTAAAGGTTAAGAATACATGAGAATGGATGTTAGAGTCCTATTAATAGAACAATGGTAGATTTTATCTCAGACCCAAGCGTACTGCAATGTTACTAATGTAACCAATAATGATTCACGTATAACAGAAATACGTCCAACTTGTATCCAACGTGTGTTATTCATGTTACAGGATATGTGCTATATATATATGCTATACGTATAGCACACATCCTATAACATAAATAACACACGTTAGATATAAGTTAAACGTATTTTTGTTGTACTTCATACATTATTGCTAATGTAACACCACCAACAGTTGAAATTAACGTTAAGTAAGAGTTCATACCAAGGGAATCTATCTCTCGTCCCCATTAAAAACATGACTTTAATTTGTTAGACTCTCATTCATAAATCTAAATTGCGGACACAACGATGTGACAATGAGCACTAAATAAAACAATAGTACTACATGTACATCAATATATAGATCCATCAACCATCCATCAATCATATTATGCTATTTTGTCCCACCATTTTAAATAAAAATAAAAAAACTTGCACATATCTCTCACCTTCCAATTTGAATAATATCTGATGGATGCTTGATGGATAAAAATCTGAAGTACGCCTATCATTTTTCCTAAATAAAATTAATAGAATTAAATCTATCAATATCATATGATTGAATATTAATGATAGTGCATCACGGTTAAATTCTACAAACATAGTTAATCAGATAGGTTGATATGTTAAAACAAATTATAATTGGTAGTAATTTTTTTAATATACTTTTATCCGTGATTTTTTATTATATATATATATATATATGCATCAATTAGTAGCTTCTGCTACTTTGCTTAAATCCAAAATCCAAAAGTGATCTATATGGTCCCCACCAGGCTCATTGTGGAAAATTTGTAGAGACCTGAGTACTAATGATACATACATATAAAGGATTTTAATGGAGCATCTCATATTAAAAAGACTAGTTGTATCATCATGATGTATATATGTTCACCTGCTGGCAAATGTCTTAATGATGTGTGACTTTAATTGCTGCTACAAAAGGGACACTTTGTTGAATGCGGAAACAAGGACAAAGTAAAGGCCTACTTTCAGTAGATAGCTAGGGTGGGAAACAAAAAACAAAGGATAGGAGGAGGAGCAAGAGAAAGAGATTGAAAAATATTATTATTAAATTATCTGCAATTAGCTGACCAAGATCCTCAATGATGACCTTATAAACTATGTTGCATAAATACGGGTACCGGTACGACAATTTTGTAAAAAATAGAGTACGGGTACGGCAGTAAAAAAATAAATTCATATGATTAAAAGCAAATTAATTAAAATTATTCCATAATAGATTCTAAAATATAAAAACAAAGAAGAAAAACAATCATCAAAAGTTATATTAGGGTAGGTTAAGTGTGTATTAGGGTGTAATTAGGGTATCAGTAGTGGTATTAATTTTAAAAAAATAAATAAAAAATTTAAACGGTTCATTTTTATAAAAAAAATATACCCATTTTCGTACTTGTTTCGTACTCACTCTGTATCCAAATGTATTCAATTTTTTTTTTCAAAAAACAAAACGATCAGATACATACCTACGAGTACCCACCGAGTACCGATACCAGGTGCGTACCCGGTGCGGGTACTTTTTACAAAAGTGGCGTACCCGTGCTTCAGAGCTTATAAACTATATTTTAAAAACAAACACTTAATTAATTAACCAAACTGCATGAGCATCCTTTGAATAATTAAGACGTGCGCATTGTGTGAGTTAGGGGAGCATGTATGCAAAACCCTATATATTCAAATCACAACATTAATATATAAATATGCTAATGTCTGTTGGACAGTAGTATATTTCTTGAATTTAATAATTAATTAACATAGGGGTTATACATAATATAATTTGAGGAAAAAGGTAGACATAGAATGAAATGAAAATCAATGAATCAAGGAGTCTGAGCAAGCAGGCATTGAAGAACATTCACCTGCATTTGCAAACAGCTTATATAACTCTCTAATTCTGTAACCATTTGTTCATCATCACACATCTCTTCTCCTCCAGGTATCAACCTTCTTAGGCTCCTCAACTGCCTCTTCATCATCTCCTCCTCCTCCTCCTCATCTTCTATTCTTCCAAATTCTGTTTTATTCATTATTAATTCTGGCATGTGAATCTTTGATGATGAACCTTCATCACCAGTAGTAGCAGTAGTGCTTGTAGCTGCATTCACCACATGATGACCCTTTTGAAGCTTGGCTTTTAGGCCATGACTCCATGCAAAACCTTGTGCTGAGAATGCCATTCCCATGTCCACTTCATACTTCACAGCATTCTTCAAATCACCACAACAATATTCTCTACAATCTTCCTCTGCAGAAGCAGAACTAGTACTGCTCTTTTGCTTTATCTTCATCAGAGCTGGAACTAAGTAGTTCACATAATTTCTAGTGAACATAGATTGCACTACTTTGCTTGGTTCCAGAGAGTAAACACGTCTTCGTTTAGCCGATTGCCCCTCCATTTAATCTATCCAGCAAAATCAGGCACACCTTTTGTTGTCAAAAAGAAAATTAATTTAAGCAGTAAAAGGGGTTCAACAAGAGGAAGAAGAATTGTTGCTTATATATAGTGGAACAATGTACATGTGTAGGATAATATTATATATATATAAGGGCTAAGACACCAGCAGAATAACAATAATAATAATAATAATAATAATATATAAGATATAATAGGACAAAGTGAAAGTAAGCAAGAGATAGATACAGTTGGAGCTTACTTGTCAAGTATGTTAAAAGCAGAGTGGTTCAAGCTATTGGTTCAGAAACTGAAGTGTAATTTGAAGTTCAAAATTAATAATTGGAGTGACACCGAAATTCACCAAGCAAGAATACACAGAAAGAAAGATCAAGACCACACAAATATATACACAAGCCTAGAAAGTAGATAAACTGAGATCTATTGCAGAGTGATTAAAGGGAGTACTACTCATAGTACAGTATAGTATATAGTATAGTATAGTATAGTAGTGACATACAGAGCAGAAAAGAGAAGAGATTTGTGGGTGTAAAAACCAAAATTAAAATGTAATGTTCTAGGAGTGGTCTATATATTTAGAAGGGCACATGGCCTCACATGCTTGTTGCTTTTCACAACTACCCTCCACAGAAACAGACTCACTCTCCCCATGTGCCACTAGAAAACAAATAGGACACCAAAACCCCACTATAAATGCCTTCACATGACTCCACCCTCTTTATTGGTACTATTTTCTCCTTTCCCCTCTTCCTTCCTGAGCCACCCCCCTACTTATATGAACCCTTTTCCCCCCCTCATTTCAAATCAACCAGCTCATCCTACTCCCACTCTCTCTACACTGTTTTTCCCCTTTTCAGATTGTTGTCTTCTGAAGATATATATGACTCTATGAGAGTTTCTCAATTAGTCCTCAAATTCCCAATAAACCAAGCAACAATCTCATGTCATCTTCTCACAACCAAAGTCAATTGGGTCCTTAACAAATTTTATCTGTAAGGTTTAAGATATATCATATATGAGTCTAGTTGGCTATTAGTCCCCTAGCTAAAATTGAACATAATCATTAATTATAATACATATGTATATATATAAGATACAAAATCCAACCGATATATCATTTGTCTGTACTCTAATGATATGATTACAAAGCAATGATGATAAAACTTGGGGCTGTGTAAACAGAGTCAAATTCTTGTCTTCATTGAGAAAAAATAAAAAAGTCATGATCAGGTAGCTAGCTAACTTAAATAATGGTTGACCCTCGTGCTTACTACTTAAAATCACTCATCCTATGAGAATATCTCACCCCTATTTAAGTATTGTTTATTCCAAAGAAGAAAGTCAATAAAACTTGCTACAATAATCAGAATCATTAATTAATTAATTAATTGATATGAGAAAAAAAAGAAGAAAGATGCTCATGAAGGAACTTATTTTCTAGCTCAGAAGTCCTTGTGCTTTCAGAAGAATATAAAATCAAAATTAATGCCAAACATACCCTTTGAACATTTGAGAGGTAAAAGTATGCATGTGCAGAGAGTAGTCTCAGTCTCAGAGTTCAAATTCAGATAGGTTTTAATTTGGATATGATAGCAGCTAGCTAGCTAGCTAGCTTCTGATTCATGTCATAATGAACAATATTGATAACTATAGTTACTGTTTGATGTTATTCTTTTCTACCTGAGGGGCACAAACAGTAAGGCTAAGAATTAATATTATCATCATAAGTGAATATTTGGGAAGGAAAAACAGAGAAAACACAATACTTAAGCACAAGTAAAAATAATATATGATAAAGAGGGGGGAAATAGTATATAGTTAATTTGAATAAAAATAAAAATGAAAGAGATAGGATTGGAGGGGCAGCACATGGGGAGTTGGGCTATATATATGTAGTAGAGATTTTGTAGTTTAGGCTAAATTGGTGGTCTAGTTATAAGACGACAGTGCCATCACGTCGATCGAAACTATATATATATCCAGGTTCAGGTTCACACACACACACATATATATATATATATAGTGGGAACAGTAACAGCATATTGATGATGTTCTTTTTCTATATACCTCACAATCACACCTCAAACTTACTCACTCACTCATCATCATACAAAAACGACAGGCATGGATTGCTCCACATATATATATATACGGCCTTCAATAATCTGATCTATCTGCTATCTGGATCACAAATATATATTTGTCCGTACGGAATGAATGAATGAATGAATTTTGGGTGGATGAGATTTGAGAACGACAACCCTTACTGTATCTATGCTTAGTCATTCTATAAAGCTGCTGATTTGATTTTATCATGACTGACAGAGCCAGAGAATCATCATCTATCATCTATAATAATAATAATATGAGGTCTTACAATAATATATCTTATTGCTATCATCACTTTTGATTTGCCAATGACAATTCACATGATGAAGCTTTTAATAAGGAGTGTGTTTGTTTCCACCATTAAAATCAATTTTTCACAACATAATTATTTTTACTTTCTCGTATAAGTGTCTTGAAAGTCCAAAAATTACGTTAAGAAGACACACAACAAACTAACCAAACACACTCTAAGTGATGGCGTATGCCCCATGTATCATTTGCAAGTGAAACTTTTACATTAGTGTTTTTAATTATATATATATATATATATATATATGAGTGATATATATACCACTTGCCTTGGCTCCATTAATTTGCTAGTATCTCAAATGATTAGAGCACGACTTAATTAGACTTAGTCTAGTGAGATTTTGTATGTGTTTGTTGCAGCCCCCGATCTTCATCCAAATTTATTCTAAAGCTAAACTTTTTAAGATAATAATAATGATCACTTTTTGGAGGTTGCTTGTTATATAACATGTGACCTTTTATCATCCAAAACAACTTATTAGTAATATTTTTTAAGATATTAAAAACAACACATTCGAAAAAAGTGTTAATTACCTAGATATGTTTACTTACTTTCACTCTAACCCAAAAATTTTGTAGTGCGAGTAATTAAGATATTTGTGGATGATTGGATCAAAACTAAAATATCTTAGAGCACATGAGAAGCTAAGCTAGCGCCGTAATGATTGAACTGTTTTTGTGTAGACTTGAGTGAAAGAAACAATATGATTATGACGGTTAAGTTGATCCATCAGCATCATGAGTTGACTATTTATATATATTCGTTCCCCAAAGACACTTACGATCAAGCAAGGTTAATAACTATTCGCTTGATTGACTTAATAATTCTGCATCTCACTAGCCACTAGCTAGGCCAACTTGTATGTTCATCAATGATTTCACATGTATGTTGAGTTTGATATTGATTACTTTTACTTGTCAAAATTCAACGATAGATCAGATTGACATACATACATTTGATTTGATGCATTCAGTTCAACAACTACACCCAAGGGTAATTGGTAATTGGTAATTGGTAATTGGCTGGGCTGGGCTGGGCTGGGTCTAATTAAGTGGTTCATAATAAGCTTCTTTATTTGACTTTGTTTACATCATGAAGATTCAAGATCCATGATAATAATGATCTTAATTATTAGATTCTAGAACTCCAACATAGTCCAACTCGAATTTGTGATGTTATTATCGACATGGCTTATATTATTGTTGAGACGACTTCTTGATTGTAATAATACTCGCAATATTGACCTTTACATACGATAATATATGTGAATAAAAGACTATTATTGATTACAGAAATTCAACCCAAATCTTTACATTCAACAATTAAAAGGAGAAATATTCAATAAGCCGATTCTCCAATAAACAAACAAAAGGCCTGCTCTATAAGTCCAATGAATCTGAGGCCCAAATGCTTTATTTTAATCGGGGTGTGGTGGAGAAATAGCACTGTTCATGGCACAGTTTTGTTTGTTTTTCAAGACCAAATGAAGTTTTGAAATTTTGCCATGATAGGGGAAAAGAACTACCTTAATAAAAAGTAAAAACTCTTGATTCTAGAAAATCCCAATATTAACAGTATCTAATGATCATTGCCACCTGAATGCAGCAATCAGCATGCAGTTAAAAAGGAGAACCCACAATGACCAAACAAGCTCCCGAAACCATATGAAGAAAAGCATATAAAGGGGGAAAAGCAAGGGACTGAAACTAAACACTACTCTGCCCATATATCAATCATGGAGTCAAAAACAAGGCAAAGACATGTATGTATGAAGATAAATGATAAGAAAGAAAAGAGTGAACAATGAGAGAGCTATATCACAGCTAACTCTCAATAACACTAGTAGCACGCAGTTCATAATTAGTTAGGCCTTCTCCTATCTACAATTTCTCTAATAATACTCCTCACACAGTGTAGTGCTGCTGGATTGTATCAATGTCCAGACCCTTCAGCTTCACCACGGACTCAACATGCCCTTTCAGAGTATGCAGCTCACGAAGCCTGTAACAATATAAGGTGATCATGATTACAAAACAAATTCCATGAATTAGTTAAAAGATTAGCTCTTAATGTAAAACCTTAAACAAATGAAATTTTGAACAAATCTTTCCACAGCAATGATTGTAACAATGTCAGACCTTGCAACTTCAGCTCTTCTCTTGGCCTGCTCGGCGATCTCGGAAAGTTCTCTGTAACTGCTCTTCTCATTGAAAATGCCAGAAGTTTCTGGTGGCTGAAGTCCATGCAGGGTCCTCTGAGCAAGAGCCCATTGAGCTTCCCTCTCCTCCTTACCATAGTCTTTCTTGGTGGTGAAGGCAGTCTGTCACACACATTTTAGAAACAACAGTTCAAAATCTTCCACCATTGCAGAAAGAAAGAGAGAGATCATAAATTAGCAGATTAAAATACCTTGTTATCAAGCAGATTCATCCAAGCCTTGCCACTCAAGATGTATCGAATGGCGAACTTCATCAAGTCAAGAGGAACATAGAAGACAATACTGTAAAGCCAGATGACTCCTGCCCAACCCCAGCCAATCCCTTTCACCTTTGCAAAGCCCCAGTCGGCATATACTGCTATGACAGTAGCAATCTGCAAGATCATCATGAAAAGCTCAAAAATGTTATTCCAACCTTGTTAGTTGTAACATATCAGTTGTAGAAAGGAACAGGTTAAATGGAGCATCATCAGATGCTTACCAGCTGAGCAATAATGAATGCACCAACCAAAAGCAATCCTGGACGTTCAATAAAGGACCAGCTGCGGGAACGGGTTACGAATATCAGAGCCTGGCTAACAATACTGACTTGTAGGTACAGAGCAGACATCATTTCATGATCAGTCAGGTGTCTGACTCCGAATTTGTCCTGCCAAAATGATCAAAGGTGTTATATATTTGATCCAAAAGAAAGAACTTTAAAAGGGGCTGATATGGCATGTGATGATGGAATATATGGCAGTTATGTATTTCTTACAGGGAAGAAGCTAGTTTCTTTCATTGCCCAGAAGAATATGACAGTCATCAATGCCAAGTAACTTCCAAGAACAATCCCTGTGGCGAATATTTCCTGCAATTTCCAGCTATCGGGCAAGGGAGATGGCTTCACTCTGTCCTTTGAAATTGTCATGATTGTTCCTTTTAGTATGAAATTAGCAGCATGTCAGATCGCCATTGTCAAACAACACAAGCATTGAGATAATAAATTCAATTCTATTTCTAGGAATATCTGTTAAAGGCATTACCATCATTTAGTATGGCAATAATCAAAACCATGAAAGGAGAGAAGTCGAATTTCCAGATCAGTGCAATGAACATGAAGCCAAACTGCATTCAGAAAACAAGAGAACCAAGACTAATGAATATTCATTCATTCCTTGCCATAATGAATTATATATAATAATAACTATACTATACTGTCCACTTACCACTATACGGATAGTGATAGATACTGCATAGATCTGAAATATATAAGGGGGAAAAAGCAAAAAGTGTTAATTTGGCAAATGTAAGAGCGAAAAAGATCAGGTTTACGAAGAAAGAATAGAAAAGCCAACCGTATAGTTCTTCATTCTTTGGAAAATAGCTCTGCTAGTCAAGACTGCACTGATAATAACACTCAATCCAGGTTCAGTCAAGACAATATCAGAAGCACCTCGTGCAGCATCAGTAGCATCAGCGACAGCAATTCCAATATCAGCTTTCTTCAAAGCAGGAGCATCATTGACACCATCTCCAGTCATTCCACAGATGTGCTTCCTCTCTTGTAACTTCTTCACAATTTCATATTTGTGCTCTGCATGTACAAATAGTATAAATTAAGTATACATTTCAAAGAAGAGCATAAGGAAAAGAGGGGGAAAAAAGCAAAAACAATTGCAGTGAATTAATAAAGAGGTTGAACCTGGAAAAACTCCAGCAAATCCATCAGCCTTCTCAATCAGCTCTTCGACCGGAAGAGCAGCAATATTTGCATCCTTGTCCTGGCCAAGCAAGGAAGCAGATGGGTACATATTTGTTCCCATACCAAGTCTCCGACCAGTCTCCTTAGCAATGGCAAGTTGATCACCTAAAGAGCAGAAAAAAATTCAGGATCTTAACTTGAGGATGCTAGACACAACAACTACTAATTTAAAGGAAAAAGTGAGATTACTTACCAGTGATCATCTTGACATTTACACCAAGATTAAGTGCTCTGCGAATAGTTTCAGCACTGTCATGTCTTGGGGGATCAAACAGTGGCAACAAACCAACAAACTGCCAAGGACCACCGGGAGCTTCCTTCGTTCTCTCAGGAACTTCCTGCAGAATTAAGTAGCACAACAGGGATTACTAAAAATTAAATAATGCGAAATTTCCAAACAAACTTCAATCTTGAAGACTAGTTATATAGTGTCTTATAGAAACCTGTCTAGCAACGGCAAGTGAACGAAGCCCTCTGTCTGCAAACTTGTCAATAATAGAATGGCACTTCTTCTTAGAATCTTCCCTAAGGTTACACAGAGCCATGATCTGTCCACCAAATTAAAATATAACAGCATCAATGGAGCAACCATATAGAAATCTAAACAAGGATAATTTGAACAAAGTGAGTGGATCATGAGTATTACCTGCTCAGGAGCACCTTTGCTTGCACGGTGCCAGTTTCCATCAGAATCAATGTATGTCAAAGCTGTTCTCTTGTCAACAGGATTGAATGGGAAGAAGTGCACCTCTCTTATCCCAGCCCTTGCCTGCACAAACCATAGATTTTGTTCAGTATAAACAGCCACATCAACAACTTTTCTAACAAGGAATGGTTTAAAATTGAAGTCCACAATAACCACATTATTGCGATGCGACTATAACCGTGACTGCAATTTAAAACCATGGAAAAAAACTCAAGGATATATATCAATTGTTGTAATTAAGAGACATGAAGCAATCAAACCTCTTTGGGGTCAGCAAGCATTCCCACAATGGCAGCATCTATTGCATCCTGGTTCTCAGTCCTAGAAGCCCTTGCAGCAAGAAGCATAACATGTTCCTTGTCCACACCCTTTGCAAATACCTCAATCAAACTCCTGTCAACACTGAGCTTGTTAAGGGTGAGTGTCCCTGTCTTGTCACTGCAAAGAACATCCATGCCAGCCATTTCTTCAATGGCGGTCATACGCTTGGTGATAGCACCCTGCTGAGATAGCCTGTGAGAGCCAATGGCCATTGTCACAGACAAGACAGTAGGCATAGCAATGGGAATTCCTCCAATCAATAGCACCAAAAGGTTGTCAATTCCATCTCTATACTTGCGGTGCTGAATGGGGTACATGACTATGATCTCAGCCAACATACCAACCGCAATGGAACAGATACAGAAGTTTCCAATGGCTGTGAGAACCTTCTGGAAGTGTCCAACTTGGTTGGTACTGTCCACAAGATGTGCTGCTTTGCCAAAAAATGTGTGAACACCGGTTGCAATGACAACAGCTTCAATTTCACCCTGTTTGCAGGTTGAGCCAGAGAAGATCTCATCCCCTGGATTCTTGGTAACAGGAAGGGACTCTCCAGTAAGAGCGGACTGATCAACCTTGAGAGGATCACCCTCGAGAAGACGAGCATCGGCAGGGATGATGTCACCAAGCTTGATGCTAATGATGTCTCCAGGAACTAGAATTGCCGCCTCTTGCTCACTCCATTTTCCATCTCTAAGAACCTAGATACAACAACATGAGATTTTTCAGTCAGTCGGTCATAAAATCAAACAGTAGCAAGACACGCATAATCAAGAATGAAACTTGAATTGATTGATTCATCATTATTAATTACCTTTGTCTTGGGAGCAAGACCAGCCATAAGGGCAGCAGCAGCATTACCAGCATTGTTTTCTTCAATGAAACTGATGGTGGAGTTGATAAGCAACAAGCAAACAATGCCGACAAAGTCTTGCCAATCCGGGGGCTTCCCATCACCATTGGCAAGAGCAATTGCCATGATGGCAGCAGCTTCCATCACCCATGACAGGGGATTCCACATGAACCCAAGAAACTTGAGCAGCTTGCTTTCCTACAACATCCATCATTATTATTAACTAGCATCAGAAATTGCACATACATGGCAACTTTATGCATGTTAGAATTAAAATATATACAAATTAAAGGCAATGTACCTTTTTCTCCTCTAGCTTGTTTGGTCCAAATATTTGAAGCCGATTGGCTCCTTCGTCCGATGACAACCCTTCCCTGGAACATTTCAATTGCTGAAACACTTCATCAATTGGAATACGTTCCTGTATGTGACCAAACAAATTATGATATTAGAAAAGAACTGGATTATACTCCATTCCTTATGAAATAATAATATGCTGCATGCAAATTGAGCCACATTTGGTTACATACTAGTAACTATTTATTTATGTTGTGAATAACATAACATTATCAGAGACATTTCAAGTTCTTTGTTTTTGTCCCCATTTTGGCTTACAGCAACTATAGCTATAGGTACTACGTGCATTAGCATGATTTAATTGAGTAGTACTATATACTTGAGACCTCTTTGCTTAGAGTATTTTGCATATAAAGAAACGTAATAATACAAAATAGTTAGAATTAAGAACATAATAATAAGGCCTCCTAATTAAAACGTGATAAAGTGAAACGTAGGAATTGATGACTACCTTAATAATGTTTTACTACGAAATATGAAAAGTTGGATCTAATTGTTAATGCTAAAATTTGTACGGAATCATTAAAATCAGAAAAACATTTTTGAAAACAGAATCAAAACAGATTTATTTTCCTTTTTGAGGATGCAAATATTAAGCAAGACAATTTTCCTATTAAGTTTACAAAATCGCTTTCCAATTCAATGTTGATTTTCATATTTAATTTACAAAAAAGAAAATATGGAGACATAGCACAAATAATAGTAGAACCGAGGCAGAGAAGGCCCTATTTAACCAGGTTGGACTTTGAAAAACGAGCCAACCAAAACGAACCACGAAAGCGTTGACTGTAGCACACTAAAAAGTAGTACTATTGGTGTGTTAGTGTCAGATGGGACAGCACAACGATCCCTCCATGTGATCAGTGCCTCTAACAGCTTGCACCGGCTTCCACCTCTTAGGGCCTGTTTGGTTGTTTTTTTAACTCGAAACGACAACTTTGCCTAACTACTAGTAGTAAACAGGTTGAATTAATTACCCTATTCCCAAGACCATGATTTCATAATTCTTAACGTAAAATATCAATGCGTAATTAAACTAGCATTAATTTTGATAATAAAATAATGGTAAAACAAAAAGACTATTCAATTCACAAACAAAGAATTGAGAATTAATAATGGTAAATTGCAAAGAGGGTGAGAGGGCAAATCGGAGAAATGATAATGACATGGGAACTGATGAATCGAAAAAATAAAAAAAGTGAAAAAGCTGTGGACCCTGTTGTGTCAGATCTCAGGGCTGAGAGGACCGTTAAACGTGAGAGTTACTATGAAAACGGTTAATCAGACGGCTGCAGGATGCGAAGGAAACTAGAAAAAAGCTAAAAGTACTACGGAAAAGTACTTTTAAATTCTCTCAATACCAAACAAGGCGCAGACATGGAAAGGGACAGATGACAGGAGAAAAATAATGCAACACAGTACTGCACACCTTCGACAAATAGGAAAAACCAAAACCAAAACCAAAACCAAAACCACAAAAAAAAAAACCGTGTTGAGCAGCGAAAAAATTGTACCACCACCTATCACACGTTTGGATCTTACAAGAGAAGAAAGAAAAGTGGGTGAAAGGGGAATTCTTCATCATCTCTTTGGTTACGGAGGGGGGAATTGAAAATTTTTTGGTACCACCCTCTTTTATGGTGTGTTGCTTTTTGGAATCAGACGCTGTCGTTTTCGGGGCTTGTGCACGTTACCGCATCTTAAAGCCCTCAAAAGTCCAACTCCTTATTTTCCTCGTCAATGAAAACAGGTGGGGGTGGACGACGAGAGAATTAAATGAAAACAAAAGACTTTTTTTTTAATCTAAAGAAGAAAAAATCAACTTTGCTGGACCAATCCTACCCAGACCACCGGAGAGAAACGGATTATTCAGTTCGAGTGAACTGAAAATCAGCAGAAAAATCTCGGTGAGTATATTATATATGCTCTGTTTTCCAATTTCCGGGAGTTTAGGAAGGTAGGTAACAGTGAGAACAGAAAAAACTAAGCAGACCGTCAATCCAAATTCAGCACGACATGGATGAAAATTCAGAACAAAGCAACAAGTGAAAAAGGGGGAAAAAAGATAACTTTTTGAGATTGAGATGAGGCATGTAAAAAGAGAGAAAAGCAAAAGGGTAATAATAGAGGATGCATGATATATATACCAAATCAACAGTCTCGTTCTTGATTTCCTCGAGGCTGATAGTCTTGTCAGCCGCCATGTTTGTTGAGCTTAGAAACAGAGCAGATCAATTGAATAACAAAACTGAGAACAGAGATGGTGAAAAAGAAAAGAGCGGGGTTAGCTAGAGAAGGGTCATTGAATGAATAAAGGAAAAATAAAGAGAGAAAAAGGGGGAAGAGGATGAGGATGTGGATGTGTGAGGTAACCCACATTGCATACCTGTGTTTTTATACCGTGATGAAAGGGGGGAGGGGGAGAGGGAGAGAGCCAGCCAGCCTCACAAATAAGACTCTTGAATGAAGGCAATTTGCAAAAGAACTCTCTCTCTCTATCTCTAGTACCGGTGACTTGGATTGTCGGTTGCTTTTGGTGGTGACATTGATGATGCTGATATTTATGTGCGCATTAGGGTTCAAATCTCTCTCACTCCTACCTTTCTGGGTCCCACTCGTTTGGACTATTGTTCAATTTGGTTTACTTCAGTAACCTAGCCTTATTCAGTTATTTGTTTCTCTAATCCCCAATTTCACGCTGCAATTTATCTTTCTTTTTAAATTTTTGTTTACTCAGATGTTTAAGTTTATCTTTTTCTTTTATTATTAGATCAGTTTTACTGTACAGTTAATATAAACAACTTACCGAATTCAAAGTATTTGATCAATAGAGAATTCAAATAATATATTCAATCAAATTTTAATACCAAATTAAATGGTTATATTGAATGATTTGCAGAAATATTGTATACGATAATAATAATAATAACTATTAATTATTATCATACCATTTAAAAGATTAATTGTATCACTACATGATTTGAATTACTTTGGTAGATGATAATTTTATTATTATTTTCTTATGGTAGAGGGAAGTTTCATTATAATTTGAATTACTTTGGTAGATGATAATTTTATTATTATTTTCTTGGATCATGGTGGTGGATTATCTGTAAATTTCACGTTACACTCTTGTTAAATTAAAGTTGATGATTTGTTCTGATCATACATGAAGTATACATATCTTAATCTGAACTTTTAATAAAAAAAAAATGTAAAATGGACATTGATTTTTTCTCTATTTTCTAACGTGATTACATTAGGGATACATACAATGTATCATCACGGAGCTATAGGATTGTGGAATTGATTCTTTGAACTATATAATTAGGTAATTTATTTGAGATTATAGTCTCTCTAATTGATTAGATTATTAGCAAATTTTTGGTCTATGCTTTTATAGTCAATCCTTAATTTAACTTAAGGAGCATAAAAGTTGTGAGATTATTTTCTAATTAAGTCAATAACAACAAAGACATGTTTTCCAAGTTATGGTTATATTGGTGTGTCTCGATTTCATTTCTCATCAATGGGCAATAGAATCCAAACTTTGATATACCTTACTTGAATAGTACTATCTCAAATTCATTTTTCAACAAGGTAAGCTATACATTGATAATTGTAGAGTTTTCTTCAAATTTTTTTATAAAAGAAAATGATCAAAACACAACAAATTAAATAAGACCTGTTGGGAAGTGTGTGATCCTGGAATCGTCAAACATTCTTGAAATCTAGTATTGAAAATGTTTCATTACTTATACATTTGGTCCACAGTACAAGAAGGAACTCCTAAGCAATGAATTACATTGTTGAGGATGAAAATGGTTCAAATTTAATTTATGCTCACTCTCATTGTAAAAATGTAATTCTCATGAAAATTAAATGTTTATAAAGTAAATATTTTGTAAATACCAAAAAAAATAGTCAAATCAATTAATAAGTCTATTTCATAATAATTTTTTAACAAAAAGAAATTTCTCTTCAAAAAGTTAATTTTTATGAGCTGAATGATTGTAGTTCAAAATATTTAGACTGATTTTGACTGATTTTTTATTGTGAAAATAACTTGCGTCTCAAAATAAGAAAAAACAAGTTTAGCCAAAAACGTAACCCTAATCCTTGAATAACCAACAAATACTTGTCACCGCCAAATCGTCATTGCTTGATTACCGCCACCGAACCTCTGTTTAGTGACAAATTGGTGCCATTTCATCACAAATCCTTTTTGGAAACATATGTAGTATTGTTCATGTCGTTTCAAACTCAGCTTACATATCAAACGCATCTAAAATGTAGAATCTAAACAAATAAAAAATGAAATTCCCTATTATTACCTATGATAGATTGTTAGGAAAAAATAAAGCAGTCTAATCACAGGAAATAAAACTGAGTAATCTATATATACCATCAATATATATTTAAGAACCACTAATTAATTAAAACTTTATACAAGTGATAATTTATGAAGCAACTGCTATTCAATTCGAAAATAACTAGAAAATACAATTATTTAAACAAGTGAGATAAGACTCTTTAGCACCTGTGAAATAAAGCTCTTTTCTAGATCTTTTAACAATTCATGGTGAAAATATGTAAAATAAAATTATTATACTCTAAAATGTATAATATTTATTTTCATTCAGCATTTCATTTTAATTCAATCATAAAAGTAATTCGTTCTCTTCTTTAACAGTTTGTCCTATTCAGATTTGCATGGTTAATATATGATATTTGAGTGTTAAACATATATTAAATATAAATAATTAAAATATTATTAAAAATATAAAAACTCTTATAACCCCTGAATTATAAAAGAAAATCATAAGATCAAAGTTAAAATCTGCTTATTATTAATTTCATGGACAAAATGGATATTTAAACTTAAAAAACTCATAAAAATAAAATAAAATAAAAACTTGTTGACAATCCGCTTCCATATCAACAACATAATTTAATCGGTGAAAAAAATAAATGGGACGAATCTTAAAACATGCTAACAGCTAGGGAACTCGAGCTGGAACCTGGAAGAATAAAAGAAAGTAACGATAAAATTATAAAATAATTAGTATTGTTTATTCCAATTAATAGAAATTCTGTATGTTAAAAAACAAATAAAAAATGAGAAAGGATTGACTTTAAATAGTGGGTCCCGCAATTATTAAAAAAAAAAACTCGTCGAACTGGAAAAATAAAATCATAAAGATTAGCGATAGCATAGGAATTCAGGTTTTCGATACACAATGATGGACGACTATGTGGGCTCCACTTATCTCATAGGTGAACAAAATCCGGTGCAACCGTTCTCACTATAATCCGTAACGGTGCCATTAGGTGGGTTTCAATTTTCAAATCAAAAATTAAAACTCGCACTCTAACCAAAAAAAGAGTTTGTTTCAAACACCTATATAGAACATGCAGGATGGGTTGAATAGCAATGATCTGATTTTATTGTATGTTGAATAAAATTACCTATATTTTAATTTGTATTTTTAAAACATGAAAAACAATTTATTTTAATTTATAAAATAAATGATTGCACACATATGTCAAATACAAGTGAGTTTAATTGAGTATGATGCACTAATTACCGTTAGTCAATTACTTTAAATGATTTGTATAAATTTTTAATTAGTAATGATTAAATTAAATTTTTTTATCAATGTATCAATTTATAATTACATGTATATAGATTAAAATTAAATTCAATACAAATTATATCATGTGTAGCATAAATTTCACCCATACTAGAAGGGAGCGCTACCAACAACCCACTTGCCATGACACGTTACTTCTTCACCGTTGATCCTTCCAACGTTTCCGATCCTGCGATCAAGCTCATGGTTAGTTACTTAGGCTATGTTTGGGACAGCGTTTGCAATGTGCAAACGTGGGTTTACCCTTCTTGAACGGAGAGAAATGATGTTTGGATATATTATGTGCAAACGGGATTTTAAATGTAAACTCCAGTTAGGCTGAAGCATAAATTTATTGCTTTCACGTTCAAGATTTCACATTTAAAGTTCAAATACCTTTATTATCTCTCTTTCAACACACTTTTCATAATTTTAACATATCAATATAATATAAATCCATGGTTTTATAGTAATTTCACACTTAAAAGTAATTTTGATCTATATTATTCAAACAACATAAATCACGTTAATACTAACTCACTTCTACTCAAAATCAATTTTACAAAATTAAGTTAATTCAAACTCCAGATTGAGGAATGCCAATCCAAACACACTCTTACACCTTCGGCGGCTTAATCCACTTGATGGCTAGTGGCTATAATTTTTATTAAACAAAATATTAGTGTTAAGTTTCTTCTATCTATTTTAATTCATTTCTAAATTAAATGAGGATATATGTATATTTTTATTGAAATAAATTTAAAATTATAAGAAAATATTATTATCAAGACAAATATTCACCTAATATTTTAAAATTTAATAAATGGATATAATAGATTTTTTAATTATTAATATTCGTAGTAAATTTCTTCTGTCAAGTGTTTGGTGCAATGATCACAGTATAGATGAAAACAGAGTCACAATGACTCAGTAAATAAAACTGTTAGTTTTCTATTTACTCCAATCTTAGAGAGTCACTGTGGGAAGAGAGTCACTATGTGCTGAAATGAGGTACAAATACGTGAGAGTATATTTGGGGTCAATTTTAAAGTCACTTATACATTAACTATTGTAACACTGACTTTATGATTCTATTGACTCTGACATCATAGTCATTGAAAATAAACACTAACATATCATATTATTTGTTTGACTTTGAATTTATATATTTTGTTGAATTCCAATGAAACAAGAACCAAATTTATATAGTCCAATGGGAAATTTAGAAGGAGCAGCGCCTCCTTAATTAAACGTACCATTATTGCACCTCTTTTTGACTTTCACACAATTTACTGTCCATTTCTCTCAAACTCTTTCCTTTTGGGCGTGTACTTCTTTTTTTATAGTAATATACTTATATATATATATATATTGGGTCTGCGTTTGGTAGAATAAAAGTGAAAGCAATATTTCAAACTTCAAATTTGCACGTTGGCAAGCAGTACTATTAAAAGAAGAAAGAAGAACAAACAAGAAATTAAACCCTTCCACAAAAAGAAGAATGAAGAAAGAACAAGCAAAAAATTCCCTTAGGACAAGTTAATGGTACATGAAAAGTGCATGCGCTCAAAACTTCAAAGCTAAGCTTGGAAAAATAAAACAAATTCAATTAATTTTGTCTTGAGTTTAATTTTGATACACTAACCGTGTAATGATATTGTATACTATCATCCAATCATCAAAACACTTTGTTTGTATTACTTTTAAAGTAATAAGAGAGAAAATATACAATCATGATTAATATGTCAGCACACATAATTGGATAACAATGTAAAAAAATTGTATTCGATAAAAATTAAATCTTTTTTCTTTCCTTTTCCAGAAAAGCAAAACAACTGAGAATATAATGTGCAGGTGCGCGTGTATTATGAGTAAAATTTGGATGTGTTCGCAATTTACTTGTCCACTCTGATTAGCCACTTTTCATGTTATTCCAATTGCACCGAGAAACAACAACACTAATATATAATACTAGTAAAGTTTTGTGTGACTTCTTTCATGGGAATTTCGTATGACTTTAAATTGATGCTCATAAAATTAATTCTTGAAAGATTAATTTTCATTTCAATGTAGTTTAAATAATTCTAAGTTTGTTTTCGATGAGTGAAAATTTATTTGACATTATATATAATCATATGGACAACTCAAACATTATATATATTGTTGAGAAATCGATCTTTTAAAAAAATATTCCATTACCATTATTATTAGCCACATATTTATATTTTTTTAATACCAATACAATGAAAAATCAGTTAATACAGTTAATAGACTTATTTTGGTTTTGATTTTGGTCCAAATAATCATTGAGATTGTAATGAGCTGGGTAAGTATGGCCCAAAAACTCATTTATTGACTAATTTGACTGATTTTCTATTATCCATTTAACATCACCCTTTTGAATAATAAAAAAAAAACATAGTGGATGGAGATATAGGGGCACGGCTACAATGGCGCCGAACCATTAACCATGTGCAAAACTCTAACTAATCATGCATTTAGATAATGAATCATGCCTCGCCATTCCAAGAGAAGATTGCATGTGAAATTTTGTTGCAAACAGTTAGTTTGTTGTTATTATTTTGTTGATTTTAGATAGACCAGCTATAGCTACTGCTGCGTGATCAACCTATCTAATAAGCATGTACTCCTTCCGTCCATTTTTATTTGTCTTTCTAGGAAATTCATTTGTCCATTATTATTTGTCATTTTAGATTTTTAAGGAAACATTTACAATCTTTTTCCAGTTTTATCCATACATATACTCTTTTTTATCTCTTACAATTATTATTGCACAAAAAACTATAAGGATAATTTTGTCATTGTATATTTACTTCTATAAAAATTTGTGTGTTTTAATCATCTCCTTAATAAGTGTGCAAAACTCTAAAACGTCAATTAATATTGGACGGAGGGAGTATATTATTAGAGACAAAAATACATAATACGGCCTGGCAAGAACCAGCAGTTTCATTTGTTATTATAAGTATAGTCTAAGTGTGAGTTTAGAAAAATTTATTGAGTAAGTGCTCCTCTTCTCAAAAAGTATAAGCTCTTCTTTTGTGTTTGGTAACTCAAAAAGTCAATGAGCTTTTGCTCCTAGCTTATGAGAGTCAATGGTGCTCCTAGGAGCCATTAGAAGTAGCTTTTTGAGAGCTCAAAGAACTAAGCAACTTTTTAAGAGTCACAACATTATCAAACCAAGCTTAACTTAGACATGTTTTTAGCTCAAACCATTTTAAAATGATGACAGGTCAAGTTTAGTTTTGTTAAAAATACTTTTCAGCCATTTAATTATGAACAAGTTTTGTATTTTTAACTCTATTTTAAAGTTTGTTAACAATTGTCTTAACATACTTGTAATATAAAAGAAATATTTTTGTTATATACTACAACATGTTCTTAAAAATGAACTCGGAAAAACAAAGAGAAATTATATCATATATTTGAGTTGACTTTTGAAGGGAAAATAGTTACATTTTTTATATTTCTGATAGCGAAATCAAGAGCTTCTGATTGAAGCCTATATAATTAAAAATTATAATATATTTTTTTGGTTTAATTCAAAATTTGATAATATAATAATCTTAGCACTACGTACGTGATTAAAATTTATAATTAATTAAAAAGTGTTATATAAGAAACGAGAGAAGCAAAGTTTAAATATTAATAAAGAGAAAATCACATCCAAATCAATGTAATGAAATCACTTGCCCGGCCCGTACATCTCTGTACGTTGTACGTACCACGGTTTTATTGGATGAAAATAAACTAATTAATGTAATAATATTCACAATGGAATCTGAATTATTCTTTCCAATCTTTTTTAAACATTTTTTTTCAATTCACATTTTGTCGTATCTATTTGGCCTTGTTAACCATGAAGGTTTATTCTAGTGTTCTTATGCCCGTGACTCGGTTAATGATTCCATATTCAACTCTCAATCTGTCTTTTATCCTCGAATTCATAAATTTGACATTGAAATTACTTAGAGCTTGTTTTTGTTTAGCTTTAGTTTAGTTTTTTAATATAAAATTTTGGTTTTTTAAGCACTTTTTATAAAAAGAATCCTACACTTCTTTTTAACAAAATCAATGAAAAAGAGGGGAAGAAACAATTTCGAATATGCGGTACTTATTGTAAATCATATGTACTCTAACCATATATAACAAGTTGTCACTCTCTACACATATATTTTTTGTGATCCTATCAATTTAATTTCTTTTGGTGGTCCTCTTTGTTTAAATATCAGCACAAAATTTCTTTATACCCATTCAAATTATTCGTCGCATGCATGGAAAAACAAATAAAGTGGGGAGTAAACGTCCGCGTGTAAGACTAAAAAGCTTTTCGAGACTATAAGCCAATTTTTTTTATTTATTGTCATAATCTTGAATTGTTTGTTTAAAGAACTTTTTCCAAAAGTCTAAACCTAATTTTTTTTTAATTAAATATACTATACTAGGTCTAGTACAGTTTAAATTAGGTGGAAGATCTTAACAAATTATGTAATCTATTAAACTTCAACATACATAACTGTTAAATGCATTAAATTAATCTCACGTATATATTGATATGTATGCATAAGGTTTTCCATAATGCTTATCGTACAACAGAAATACGTCCAACAAGCATCCAACGTGTGCTATACATGATATGGAATGTGTTTTATACATACATATGCTATACATATAGCACACATTTCATATCATATATAACACACGTTGAATGTTCGTTTGACGTATTTTTGTTGTACGACAAATATTATTGTATTATTTTAGGCCTTATATCAATCAAATAATTATAGAATAGTTTTGTCATTAATTAGACCCACAATGTAGTGGTAAACTCTTACGTATCTTAATAAATCATATATAAAAATGATTTTCATGTTCATTCCTTGTCTCCTAGCAGTATATATATCTTGGAAGAAAAGATAAAAGATGGATATTTTTGTCATTTGAATTAATTAACTTATTAACAGCAGGTTATCAGAACTAATAATATATATGATGGAGGACTCTTGCAGGCGTCTGCATATTGCAATTGCAATTTCAATTTCTAAGTATTTTATTTTTTGTGGAGACTTTGACGTGCCAATTGGCAGGAGTTGGTTTTGTTGAATCAGAGTTTATTTGTGGTCACATGCATTTGTATATATTTTGTTGCGAATTAATTAAACTCAAAACAATTAATGAATGTGATTATTATTCCCCGGCCCCCAGGACAATTTCCGTACACATTACCCACTACTATTATTCAACTCTATGTTAGCCACTCATCACCTTATTCTTTTTCTTTAATATTTTATTTATACACATGAATTTTGTATATTAAATTTGACATTAAATTAGTTATTTAATTTAATTTTAATATGATTTAATAGTTATAATTATTTAATTTAATTTATATTCTGATTAATTTAATATTATATTTAAAATTTTATATTATAACAATAATAATTTTTATATTGACATAATTCAATATTTATATTCACTCAATCAAAATTTTTATGCCGGTGACTCATTTAATTAATGTCATTTTAGTGTACATGTAGTATTGTTCTTTATATACATAGATCAATCAAATTCTAAAAAAATAAAAAATAAAACCTCTCTTTTAATATGTGGATAAAAAATATAATTTATACAGTTTTAATATTTCTATAAAGTGTTATTTCTCTTTTAGTATATTATTCTTTTATACTAGTAATTTGATTTTTATTTTGATACCCTATAAGGTTTTTATGGGATATTGAATTTCATGGGATATCTGAGAATTTTCTTAATTATTTTATCAAAATATAATTTATACTTTATTTAATTATTAAAATATTACTCAATCATTGCATGATAAATGGTAATAACCAACCATTCATACTGAATTGTTTAAGTGAAAGAGTTAATTTTGTATTTATTTATTCATTGGCCTCGTTGGCGATAAACATATAGATGATCACCGGCACCATACCATGCATGATTATATGTGAACATAACTAATTAATATGAAGTTGCTTCACAAAAACCTATAGTAGTTTATATATATGTGTGTGTATATAACTTGTTAAATATGCCGTACGTAGTATACAAATTCTGTGAAGGTGGAATATAATTATATATACATTATTAGAGGGATTTTGCTAGAGAAATTATTGGCCATGAGTAATTATATATATATATATCCGAGAGTCGCGCAAGAAATAAAGCTCATGATTATTTGGATTGCTACATATATATATATACGCTAACATGTTAGCATGTGAAGCTATACATATAAGCGCCTTAATAATTTGTCTCACAGCTACACTTTGTTGGGTCGGAATCTTGCGCTGTACTCTCCCTATACCTATTTTTTTATTTGAGTTTAAACTTTATATATATGTATCACTCTTCAATCAAATTAATTATTTTTTCAATTGATTATAATTATTACGTGGGAGAAATGTATCTTAGGTTAGGAAAAATGCTTAATAACGACAATTATTTTTTTCAGGAGGTAAAATTAAAAAATATTATTTATTTTTAATGACAAAAGAAATTAGAATGTCTACATTGACTTGTTGGGCTATATGGCATAATGTTCGGCGGTTACCCCCATCATCTTAGCTGTTGACCCCTTTTTTCCCCCTAAATTATTTGGCTGTATTTGATGTTTTAATTTTTTAATAATTATGATTATTTTGTTATTTGATTTTTGAATGAATTTTTTTTATGAGATTACGAAGCATCATATCATATTTGCATATTCAGTTTATGCAAGCCACTTATAAACATTAGACTTCATTCAATTTTGGGAAGATAGGATTTGTATAGTTATTTTTATAAGAATTGTTTTTTTAGAAATTAAAGTTTTATGCTAAATATATAACTAAAAACTTTTTTGATAGACATATATAACTAAAAACTAGTTAATCAATTAAGCAAAATCATCCAATTTGATTTTAATAATTTAGATATAGTGATGATATCATATTAAAATTCAATAATGAAAATAAAAATAGATAAATAATTATCTAATTTTTTATTGTACACCTAATGTTTATCTTAAATTAAAAGTTTAAAACCCATATGATCGTGTCGGAAAACGCTGCAAATTGCCGTTGGTTCCCTTAATTGGTACCGAAAATATTGGAATTTAAATGGGCTGTGAAAGCTCCACTGATTGCTTATGTAGCGCTAGTAATTTATTTGGTCAATAATTAGATGTTGGTCAACAGGATAAATTATTAGATGCACCCAAATAAAAAAATTTATTCTTTTTACAATTTATTGCATGATACATAATTTAAAAGATCAACTATAATGAAAAGATAGATGATTAAATTTTAAATAAGATGATAAAATAATGGATTCGTTAGAATATAAATGGTACAGAATAAATAAATCTCTTCCTCTTGATATATCTAATATTCTCTAGAGTCTCAACGGACATATGTATCCTCCACTTGGCACTTAAAACTTGTATGAAACTCTAATTTAAAAATGGCATTGGTGGGTGGTGCAAAATTATTTTATGCTTTGTAGACGGATAAAAAAAATGAAAACGTAAAATATATATATTATTTTCCTTTTGCGCTTAGGAAAGGGCGTATATAATATGGCTAATCGAGATCCAATCATGGTTGGCCCACACAAAATAGAGGAACCAAAAGATGAGTGTCTTTTGAGCTTCAGTTAGTCCCATTTTGCCCCTACATAGCCACTCCCTCTTCACAATTATAAACCCACCCCCCATGGCCATTGGACACATGAGAGGCCACACACCTCACACCTCACACGGTTAGCCCCTCTTTCGGAGAGCAATAGCAAATGGTCTGTTTTATATACTATATATTAATATATATATATATATATTGTTGATGATAAAGGTTAGGATTTTTTCTATTTTGTCTCTAAGTTTTTAGGAGTATTATTGTTGCATACATATGGCATTATTTATCCATAAGTATAACTCCTCACATGCTAGGAAAATTCAGTGCTTAATTGGTGGATTCATCCAACTCAAACCCAATGCACTTGGTTGTATCTTTGTTGGGCCTTATTAGTTGTCTCTGCCATTGCAATGTTACTAGATTAGGAACCTATGATCCAAACAAAGGCAAAGAGGGAATTATTGAAAGAACCTCCCAATAGGAAATTCTAGTGTGACTGTGTACGCACTTATTTCTGTCCGCCTATACTATTTTGGCTTCATTTCATTTCCATCTTTTCATTTTGGAAGATTCTCACATTCTATAATGGAACTATATATATATATATATATATATATGAATATGGGTATACTTTAGAAATTAGAATACAAGAGAAGTTATTGAGGCTTAAATAGAAAATGAAAGTAGGTTGTTGAAAATCAATAATGTTATGTTTTTTTCTTGGTGCATAGATCATTGGGTTTTTACTAAGTAGATACTTTGAATGAAATACGACTTTGAAAATTTTGGGATAGTGAGAAGCACATATGTAGCATCTACTTTTCCTAGTGGACTTTTTTGTTTTATTGTCATTTTCATATTTGGTTGTGTTAATGCCATATAGATATTCCACTACTTACCTAGTCCCCACAACCACAAGCTAGTCTCAATCCATCATTTGAAATGCTAAAACACATTAATACTATTATTATTATGAACCACTATCAATCCATTGAAGTAAAATTGATCATTATTATTCAGCAATAATATATATATACTGATACACATACTTAGGCATTCTCTGATTAAAATTGGACTCACTTTATTATATATATCACACTTGTACTGATTTTGTTATATATTCTTGATAATATGATGAGAGATGCACTTCCAATATAATGTGTAGGAAGCATACAACTATTAGTATTACTGTATTGTAGACTTTGTGGTTATTATTACTATTATTATTGTGGATTTTGTGGCCCACAAGATTTCCAAGGGTAGGAACTTTATTGTGGTAATGCGGCAAATTGTAGGATTACAATGAATCATGAAAAATCAATGAATGCAAACATGTTGGCCGTTTTGTACCATTAGAGAGATGTGGGAACCCAATGTTAATTGGTCTTCCTACCATGGTTTTAGTGGAAGAATTTGCTTCTATAACTTAATTATTCTATTTGTTTATATCTAATCTTTTTTACTTTTTAGTATTTGAATGATGGCTGCTAATCATTTGAACGAAGAAAAATTAGTTATTCATCTAATTTGGTCTTAGCAGGAGAAAATTTTTACTCTTTTAAAATGCCTTTTTCCATTAACTCATCCTATAAATAATAATAAAAAATACATTCTTTCTTTTGTTGTTTTACCCCTTATGAAACTCATGTGAACGTGTGGCGTCTAGGCGAGCTGAAAAAAGAGGATAAGATTATTGACTGAGATATTATTTTACATTATATAAAATAAAAAAATATAGGGCCCTGAATCAGTTGTGAATTGCTAGAAATAAATTATTGCACGAAACTTTCATGTCTTGGCATAAAAAGCAAGTTAAAATAATAATAAAAATAAGACTGCTGACCGGTGAACATTTTGATAGTGTGCCCAGGCATGGAATATATATATATTATTTATTTATTTTACTTGCTTCAACCTTCAACCACCTCCTCTTGAGTAACCTGATTCATACCATTCATTTGTAGGTATCCTAAGAGAGACTTTCACATTATGATGATGTTATCTTATCTATCAGGAAGTACTTCATGCTGATTGTTGGCTAATCACTTCTCTTTCGGTGTCCATGAATATTAATTAATTTGTCTTGCAGTGTAAAAATAATAATAAAATAAGCAAGGCATTGAGGCCTAGTCCAAATTGAAATTCGATGGGTCTGTTCAGTGTTTACATTCTGGGCTATTGGATTTAGACATAGGGAAGTTTAGAGGAATGGATGTTTGAGATGTCCACCCACCACCCTAGTTAGCTTTACTTGATCAACAACAAACTTGTTATTGAATAAACATGACTGAAAATCTGCCTATAATAATTTTGTGTTCTTCAAAGCTTAGAAGCTCTGATTCGGATATGTATATACATGATTGATTTTTTTATAATCTTGGAAATATTGAAATAAAATCGATCCTATTTCATAAAATCAGTATTACACGCACAACTCTCTTTCAACATTGAGTAAAACTGATTGAATCGTAATGGATATTATAACAAATAGGCTAAGTTAGGAGGTGAAATTAATCACCTAAAGAAAAAACAGCCCCTTCCTCCTACCCCGTAATATCTGCGTACGGAGTCATGGTACTGTCAAATAATGTTTAAAAGAAACAAAATTATCTAAATCATCTTGAAGTGAAGGTTCAATCTTGAGGTTTCATGGCAGGGAAGAGAAGAACTTCCTGTGACCAAAAAAGAATAAAGATCGTAAGAAGAAGCAAAAACAAAGTGATCAATTTATATATGGAGACAAAGGGAAAGGAAAAGGAAAAGGAGCAAGAACCTTAATATTTTGAGAGTCTGTCAGTAACATCGTAAGTCGATCAATACCCAAACCCCAACCACCAGTTGGAGGCAAACCGTACTCCAGAGCTGTGCAAAATGTTTCATCCAAGGCCATTGCTTCATCATCACCCGATTGCCGATCCTAAGATACAGCAATACACACATAAATCAAATATTCTCATTATTAAGGAAAAAGATTTACAGAATAAAGATAAATACAATACAATATAGTCCTGTCAAATCTAATTACCTTCAATTGTTCAGCAAATCTCTGTCGTTGTACCACAGGGTCATTCAATTCAGTATATGCATTGCAAAGCTGAAAAGAAGCAGAGAAAAAGTGACAAAGAGCATTTTCATTAACGTACTTTTAACTATAATCAACTAGATTTTATAACCTTACCTCATGCTTATTGACAAACAATTCAAAACGTTCAGTCAGACCTGGTTTTGATCTGTGCCACTTTGCCAAGGGACTCATGATCTCAGGGTGGTTTATGATGAATGTAGGATTTACACAAGTTTCTTCCAGAAAGTGCCCCACAAGCTGCAATACGCCGGGGAAAACTGAATAAACAAGGTAGTTTGGTCCATTCCAACAAGGAAAAAGAAACTACAATTGGGTTTTGCACAATAGGAAAAACCGAAAAGGATGTATTATAATATGAGAGAAACAGAATGCAGATTACTTTATCCAACAACCGAGTAGTAGTTTCAGGAGGAGGACATTTAATGTCGTGCTGCAAGCAAGCAGCCCTAAGATATTGATTAGCTTCCTCACTGGACAAATCCTTAGGAATATTGAGGCCTGCCATCTTCTCTAGTTCCTCAATCATATCAATCCGTCTGTAAAAATAAAAAGGCCCGAAATGAATAAATCCCAAAATATAGAAAACTTTACAATAGCATTGATGACTAGCAAGTTTACAACACACCTGAATGGTGGAGTGAAGTCTATTTCAATAGGATCCTTATCAATACCCTCTGCGTGATATTTGATTTTATAGCTGCCTTTCGTAAGTTCCTTAACCATACCTATTTGAAGTTTCCCACACATCATGAGATCAAGCATGTGACTTGAAGAAGAGAAATTCAATACAGCAGTCTAAAGACCTTAAATCTTACCACTCAACATTTGCTATGTTATCTCCATTAAGTCATTGTAGTCCATATAAGCCATATAAAACTCACATGTAGTGAACTCTGGATTATGTGTCAAATCTATACCCTCATTTCTAAACTGTTTACCGATTTCATAAACACGATCCAACCCACCAACAACCAACTCCTTAAGATAAAGTTCTGGAGCAATTCTCATGTATAACCTCATGTTAAGTTCATTGTGGTGAGTAACAAATGGACGAGCTGCCGCTCCACCAGCAATCATATTCATCATAGGTGTTTCAACCTGAAAGTGGTACAAAAAGTATGAGAATAAGAAAAGAAGCCGTAGGAAGCTGGCATCAGAATATCCAGACAAAACAAACCTCTAAAAAATCAAGGTCATTAAGGAACCTCCTGATGTAAGAAATGATTTTACATCTGGTCTTAAATATCTCTCGAACCTCCGGATTCAGCATCAAATCCAAATGGCGTAAACGATATCGTGTTTCCTATAAAAAAAGATAATTAAATTAGAGAACTTCTCTCCAAAAAACAAAAATTACTATTAATATATGAGTCATGCCATGTATCCATCTAAAGCAAATAATTCCTTATCCTCACTCCAGTGCTAACCCCACCAAAGGAGGAAAGCGTGGCGCATGCTAACACTTACACAGCACAAGTGTTTCCACCTAATTACCTACTGTTTAAGAATTGTTCCTAGAACAGGAGTACGACACAAAAGATTTTTTAAAAACAATGTAGAACAAAGAAAGAATAACTCAAATTACTTTTCATGCTAGCAATTACCTGATCCTTCAAAATGTACGTTTCGGGATTCCTGGTACTTCCTGGCACCCATGGATTTTTCTACATATAATTAATAAATAACAATGTCATCATACATTAACTTCAAACAGCATAAAGTACCAAAAAAAAAAATAGTTACCTTCAAATTTGCAGTTTCGGCAGCAGAAGCAGACTTTTGCCTTGGCATCATATGCAGGCAATGAGAAAGCACTACAAAAGTCTTGGGGAAAATACTGAGCTCTCCCTTCTTACTTTTCCCTGTACAAATAAATAAGGGCAAGCAGGATTAAAATACACATATATATAAAGCAGCTCCTGTTTTCCTCATCAAAAGTACTCATTGCTTGCGCTAGGAGAAGGAAAATAGAAATATATGTGACGGAAAGACATCCCAAAAAGGAAGATGATGTAAAAAGAAATAGAGCAGACGGAAAGTTAATAGCATCTCAAACCTGGAAACCCAGTGATACCAACAATATCACCACGCTTCACGTTAGAATGGAATTTGGAAAACTCAACCTCATTCAAGTCAGATTTACTGCATCCCATGGATGTAAGTTGTTTTAGTCCAAATAAAATCAAACAGAAGGTAAAAAAGGAAATGTAGGATCAGCCGTAA
Organism: Aeschynomene evenia; assembly: GCA_013621005.1. Taxonomy (NCBI): domain Eukaryota; kingdom Viridiplantae; phylum Streptophyta; class Magnoliopsida; order Fabales; family Fabaceae; genus Aeschynomene; species Aeschynomene evenia. The sequence continues at coordinate 29,209,274 of CM024263.1, read as the reverse complement.
GTGAACACTCCAAAAATAAGAGATTAAAAACAAATTAAAAAGCAACTTCAACATAAGAATCAAGCTGCTTCTTCAAGCACCAATGTAATGAGGAACACCGCAGAATATAATGATACAAGGTCACTACTGAGTTACATTCCATGTTTGAACCTAATAGCCGTAAGGGTGAAAATAGTAAATTACTGGTACCTTGCATCAGCCATAACCTGGACCTTGTAGCCACCACCATGCAGATCATAGAATACAAGCTTTGAACCTGAAGATCGTTTGTGCATGATCCGACCTGAAATATAGAAAAAGATGATTAGAATCAGAATAAACATATACATCACCAAAATAAACCACAGAAAAATAAAAAACAAATGTCAAGATAGAAAATTGTGAGTACCAGCCAAAGACACAGAGACATCTTCAAGGTGCTCCCCATCACTTAATGTCCCATATTTATCTATGTATTGGTCAATAGACATAGAGACAGAAAACTTGTGCGGATAAGGGTTGTTCCCTTCAACCTTCTGAGCTGCAAGATACTTGAGCCTATTCTCATGGTATTGCTACATCCCATATCGAACAAACCCAAAACAAAACAGAGTCAACCAAATAGTTACTTGTTGCAGAAACTGAAATCACTAATTGGAAAGCATTGCAGTGATAACAAAGGAAGCATACCGTTGGGTCCATATCATCATCATCAGCAGATGCAGGTTTGTTAGCTTGAGCACGCTGAGCTTCAGCTGCCTACAAACAAACACATAAATAAATTTTAAACTCACAGAATGATACGAACCCAGTTTACGGGGTCTAACAGAGAACAATATTCAAAATTGCACATTCGTTAACATTGCAGAATGCAGAATCATTGAACACGGAACAATTCATTTCCATCGTTATGAATGATGGTGGCGGAAATGAGAGAGGTATTCACCTTTTTGGCTTTCTCCTCCTCCTTGCGCTTTCTATCTTCTTCTCTCTCTCTGTTTGTTCTTCAGCTCCCGCTTCAATGCGCTGCACGCAAAACCAAAAATCGATATTAAAAAAAATAATAATCGAATGAAGGTTGATTGGTGAATGAACTCAAAGGTGAAGCAGACTTCTTGCTAATGGTCTCTCCGGTGGCCGGAGCTGCGGCCTCCGAAGGGGGAGGAGGTTCCATTGATGGCGGGATGAAAATGGAAATGAGAAGCGGACAAGGAAGGTGGTAGGGTTTAAGACTCTGCTGCTTCAGTAGTAGTAACAGTTGCGGTTTTTCGACGTTAAGAAACGGCGTCTATCTTCCTCCCTTGTCGCTTTTGTTAACTTGTAAGCAAAAGATGATTATCGCACGTCGTCGTTTTTCTGCATCAAACCATGTGTTTTGGGGCCATTTTGATCACAAGCTAGCTAGCTACCTCTGTTGGCCCAATGGAGGTTGCTTTAATGCAAGTGAGTACAGTCCGTGGGACTTATTTAGGCTTAGACTTATCGGCCTAATCTTACAAGTTAGTACGATTTCTCTGTTCGATTAAGTCCTTGAAATTATTACAATATCCTCAAACAACAAATAATACATCCATGAAATTTGAGTATAACCCTCATTATTTTTTTATTATTTAAGCTAGGTATCTTATTTTTCGCATATACATTCAAATTTTTCGACGTGAAGCGTAAACGAATACTAAACCAAACGGATTGTTGACGAAAGAAATTAATGAATGACGGATGTGATACTATACCCACACACACCACAGCCACAGGGTAAACAGTAACTAAGAAGAATGCCTGAAGCATGATTTATTTTGTTGTCAAATAATAGGCTGAATTGAAAATATCCATTTGAAAAATCTGAAAGTAACATAGAGAAATTGATCTCAACTCAAGAGACATTATTCTTCATTTACAGTTGCCAATCAAAATCTTAATGCAGAGAGAGACCCGAGGCTGGACTGTGTCTGTGACAAAGGCTGCACTTACAAATCTAACAAACTCCTCCTCAACAATGAGCATCATCTAACCAAAGGTATGAGTAAGTACTCTGCATAAAATAGCTGCAACAACAATTCAACAAACAAAAGCAGATCATGTTCCACGAACAAATAAGTAATATTGTTCGAGGCTATTGAACCATTATTTGTTTCTTCAATTGGAATTTGGACGGTCATTAGAACTCAAACAACCATCATTTCTCAGAACAGGGAAAAGTAATTGGATAAATATTTCTTTTGAATAATAATAATAATATTCGAAAAGGAGCTCCTCAAATGATAAACAGTCTTTTAAGGTTGGTGATTGATTACCTTCCAGATGAACATATAAAAGGATGTTATCGAAGCTTTGTTCTCGAAATCTACAGATTTGGCATTATGCCAGAGAATTGAAGCCAGAACAGCATGTCCCAGACCCTAACACATTGGCAAAGAAAAAATTTCAAGAATTGCTGTACAGAACTTGACCAAAACAGGCACAATAACTGCTTAAGTAGAAGATACAGCATCACCATTAACAGCAAGTGATACATCTATTAAACACTTTACCGTTACAATTTTGCTCCAGAGGCAAGGAGACGCTGCTCCCATCAAGAGAGCGACTCCATATGCAATTTCAAGAAGTGAGACACAAATCCAGAATACCTGGCAAAGATTAGTTAGGGACAACCAAGGGATAAAAGGAGGGCATAACCAAGTGTGCTGAGATGATTTTGAAGAACATACCCTCTTCTGACCTAAACGTACTGAAAAAGATTGGATGCCAAATATTTTATCACCTTCAATGTCAGGTATATCCTATGAAAAATCCAGTAAAAGGTTTGCGTTAGGCATACATCCTGAACCAATGTTTAATGTTGAAAACAAAATCCACAGTTTAAGAAACTAGAGCTGTAACCTTGAACAATGCTATAACCACAGAGAAGAAGCTCATGAATGCAGTAGCAAATATCAGCGGTCTTGAAAAGACAGCTGGCCGCTTGTACACATAAGTCTGGACAATGTTACATTCATTAGCTACCAAAAACATCAAACTTCCGGGGTAAGATATACTAGTCAGATTCAAAGTTAAAACATGTCAATCACCATGCTGCCAACACTATTATAGCTAAAACACACATATCGTTACACCTTTCTTTTAGTCTTTTTTAGTTTAATAGAGTGGAAGAGTACAGGCCTTCCTACTTCCTAGGAGTAGATGGTGAAAATAGGTTATCCCATAAAGCGGGTGGTTTAACGAATTCAACTAAGCCAAACCTAAAAACTAGCGGTAAAGAATTATTCCTGTCATGTTTACAAACCAAGTGCATGTTCATCCAGAAATATAGAGTCCTTAGAAAGCACAATTAACGAAGACAAAACCTGCATGTGAAGGAAAAATGCAAGTTGAACAATTACTGCACGAACAGCTAGAATGCACATTGCTGCAAGCACTGCAAATCTCTTCCATCTCAACAGGGGTACCTGAAAATTTTCAAAAGAGAGTTAAGAAGAAAAAAATTATGTAACCAAACTTGTTTTCCAAAATGAGGATTTGTTTGTGAGTGTCTTTAAACAAGCTAATGTTTGTCTGCCCACATTCTCAACGCGGGAAAGAGAGTTTGTATCGGATTGCACAACTCATGTGGATGCAATTTGAGATTAACCAATAAAATACCTTCAATCATTTTATCTGAACAGATAGCACAGTTATTGTCTTATTAATCTATCAAGAATTTACTAATTTATCATGTCCTAAACATCATATGAGGATGGAAATGAAGTTTAAATTGAATAAAAGAGAACTCACATTGATAGAATATGCAGTCCCTAGCACAAAACTGATGAAAAGTGCCCAAAACAATGGCCATGAACCTATAATCCACCCAAGCCAAAAACTCTGTAAAAGAGAATAAAACATATAAGCTTGTTTCTACCTTGTCAATAAAGCTCATCTTGGAAAAGGAAAAAATATTATTGGCAAAAGCAATGAGTTATGAATCTATATAGTACCAGAATTGAAAAAGATGCAACAATAATGACACCAGTTCCAAAGGAATATTCACCGGATGCCAGTGGAAGATATGGCTTGTTTATCTGCAGTAAAATATGCAGCACAAGTCAATAGCAAGACAACCTGCATGGTATTTCCTCAGCAAAGTTTTAAGCTATAAAAGGTTACATGTTTTCTCGATCACATCAGAGGTTACAATAATTAGGGAAGCTTGATAAGCTAAGGTGTTAACCAGAGTTTGGTGGTCAAAATCATATAAAGTGCTCAAATTGCAGAGAAACTTGTTAATTAGGTCTATGAATATCCAACTTTAGTGACAACTGATAAACTAGACAGCAATTCTGCCACCATCCTCTTTTTTTCCTACTGGAATGATCAGAATTCAGAAGCTCAAAAGACAAAAGAAAAATCAGTTATTAGCTATCCAGATTGTTTATTTCTATTTGCAAGATTCATACCTTGTCTATTTCAACATCACACAATTGATTCAAACCAACAATGTAAATATTCATAAACAAGGCAGCTACCACAGCCTGAAACATGAAAAATGTAAAACAGGATAAATAGACTTGTGGGAAAAAAGTGAAAGAAGTTAGCCATTTTAAGAGAAACCACACAATTGGTGTCTCACCTCCAACACGCCAGTTAAAAATAGAGGAGACAAATCTGACAACTTCTCCACTGCTAGGAGAGACACAGAAATTATGCTTAATGCCTGCCCAAGCACAGGTAACTTGAGACCTTCTATGACATTCAGAATATTAAAATTATTCCAAAAAAGTGGTTCTTACAAATAAACTTTATTAACTATAACAATAATATCCAAGTATTATCTTTAAGAGTAATTCTAGAAGAGCTTGATCTTAACTGTGCCAATAACTGTGTGTGGCCTGGAAAACCTGTAGAAAGCATCCAAAGAATTTTTGATAGAGTCCAAAATGCTTTTAGAATCTAAAGCTTGAGGTTCAGATTCAAAAGATTGTCCAGAGGCTGCTTTCACAACATATTTTCTATTGCATTGTAGACATGTAGATCCTCCCTCAATGCCTTTGTAACGATGGTTTAAGCTTTGCTGCTTGAAATGCAAAAAATTATATTCTTTTTGGATTTTCCTTTTGGGCCATGAGGCTGTTGGTGAATAAGAACCTAGAATATCAACTATTAGATGTTAGTAGCAGTGTGACCTTGAACTGAAAATAAAAATTATTTCTAGCCTACAATGAAACATAGAGATAGATAGATAGAGAGAGGATGGCCGAGAGCACTAGCCAAGAATGAAACATAAATAAAGAATAATATACCAAGGAATAATTTAATAATCAATATTCAAAGTCCTTGAAGGGGCACACGTTGCTACTCTACCAAAGCATATATTGTTCTCAAGATTATTGCTAGACATAACAGGGTGAATCCGTCAACTATGGAGGTGATTATCAAGGCTAACTACTCTAAAGACAATGGAATGGTATCTACATAGAATGCTCGGAATTATGACAGCCACATAGAAGGGGGAGAGGGGGGGTAGTAAAATCAACTATTAGTTATAGAACCAAAATTTCTGCAGCAGCCAATGAAGATACACAGAAACCACTTTACTGGCATCTTATGCCAAGGGCCGAGCCTAACCCTAACGTTTAGTTCCACACCAGAGAGCATGAGGATCTTTCTTACCAAAACAAATAAACTACTAATTGAAAGAGAAGTATGGATATCTAATATTCAACGTACTTGCAAAATAATTCCTGGTCCAATTTTTACTCCTCCAGCAACTTCCACCTACAAATTGGTACTCGTGTTAGTAAGCATGTAGTAAAGAAAGAGTATCCGAAATTTTCAGACATACTACACAACAAAATGGATCAATTTTTCATCTTCAACAATCATAGAATAGTCGTTTTTTCTTTCCCTAAAAACAAATGAAACAACATACAAAATGAGAATGAAAGGGAAGAGGGAAACAGAACAGAAAAAAAGAAAAACTAGATTCAAGTCCTTCTAATTTGTAGATTCAAATATCCTTCAAAATCCAGCGGCCACTGTGCAAAACAGAAGGTGGGTTGTGTGGAATGGCTCAAGGGCACACTCCATTTCCTTGTCTATTTAATTTCAATGCAGGTATTCAACTGCTGGGTCTCAACATTGTGAATCAAAGAAGCAGAAACTAATTGGAAGAGGAAAGTGAGTGATGTAAAAACAGGGAGACATACCAATGGTAATTGCAGAAACTTTAGGAAAAGATCCAGCCACCAAAGAATCCATCTATGCCCTTTTGTTTTTGCTTTTTTTTTTTTTTTCTCTTGAAAGAGGGTGGATTGAACTTTTGAGCTTCAGACTCACTCACTGGTTCAGCTTCATTAAACCAGCAAATAAAAAACCAAAACCAAAAAAAAATCAACGACATTGGAAGAGACAGACGAAGTAGGCATGCAAAGAATTCACGGTACTGTAGCTGTTCTTACCTGAAAAAACCAAACAAGAGTATTCTCTGACGGTTGGCAAACACACTCAGTGTCATTGTCATGAACTAAGCAGAAGAAGGAGATTTACAACAGCAGCAACATGTGTCGCTGAAAATAAAATACTAATATTATTCTCTTCGTCACTTTATTAAGAAGCAACGTTCGCCGCTCCACCCAAAAAAGTGCATGCGTTTGTTTCTGTGCTGCCCACTGAATAGATGAGCGTGGATGAACCAAATGTACCGCTCCCCAATCGCGGTTGATTTTTTACAGTGGAAGTAGTATTCACCTCATGTACAGTATTTAGACACTACGTATTTACGCATTAATAAAATATTTGAGACAACTAATATGTATTTAGGTTTCTGATTATCTTTAAAGTCATATAACTAAACAAGTGATGAGTATATCATAGTAAAAAAAAATTAATTTTATATTAAAAATCCACTAAAGTGAATCATTATTTCAAAATTAACTATGTTAATTATTGACTTTAAAAAACTAGATTAACTATTGTGTTCAATCAAATTTAAACTAATTTTATATAAAGCTAATTTGATGATAATATACGTGTTCGGTAGAAGACGTTTTCGTTGATAAGGTAAATTGACCGTGTTAGTGTTACATATATTTAGATTGGTAAAAAAAAATTCGCCTAGTCACCAAAAATATTGGGAAAATTTAATTAATAAAAAAACGGTAAAATTTAATGAAATTGAAATATGTTGACGTGTCTCTTGTACAAGAAAAATCATATTTTTAAGGTTTACCGGTTAGTTCAACTTTTCTGTTTATTTAGAAATAATAGCTTTTTACCAACTTGCAGATCATCTTTGTCCTATTGATTACTTCTTTTAACAGGACGAAAGAAGAACCAAAAGGAACAGAGCAATTGGCAAATCAGAGTTATTTTATGTCCCGAAAAATCAGAGTTATTAAACAAATAGTTTTTTTTTTTTATTAATTGAGTTACAAGTTGGGTTATAGATGCATAAAAAATATATTCTCATATTACTAGTGTTAAGAAAGGATCACCATCATCTTAATGAGATATTTTAGTAACTTGGAAAAGATGAGAGGTGGTTGGCCCTCTAAAATTCCTATTTTCTTTAATAAAACTTTTAATTCTACGAATTTGATTCATTCTAAATTTGTTTATTCAAATAATTTATATTAATTTTTTTTGTGAACCATATATTTCATTGTTATAATAGATAACAAATTATATATATATATATAAGTTAGAGAGTATTTAAATTTAATTTGTTTTATTTGCAATTTATTGGAATTAAAAAAAACTAATAAAAAAATTAGGCTCTGCTAGATTTTGAATTTTGAGATATAAATTAAATTAATTTTTGAATATTACTAACCTAATATGTTATCAGTTATATAAATTTTAAAAAATTAAGTTAATTATATCTATAAACCATGACGAATATATGTGTTGGATATCAGTACCCTATATTTTCCTGGGTACTGAATCAAAATACTAAATTTTATTTTTGTCGGAATTTTAATATTTTGGCCAACCAAACCCATAGCCCACACTAGTAAGAGGGTTACAAATTTTAAAAAATAAACTAAAAAACAAACTAGCGCAAATAAAACAAGAAAGCCCAAAACCATACCTGCTGTTGGACAATGGCCTAAAATAGAGTTTATAACACCCCCCCCACCCCCCCAAAAAAAAAAATAAGGACTCACCAACAAAAAATTAAAGATAATGAGCAAAATAAACAGGGACGAAAAAAAAAAACGGAACGTGACCAAAAAAGAGGAACAACTACGTGACCTCAACTGAATCGGCCATCGGAAGAGAAAGATAGACGGAGCGGAGATCTGCTTTGAAATGATGACCGGAGATCTGACGCCGGAGACGAAGCTGAGACACGAGGCGGCCAGATGCAGCCATTGTATGTACGAGCCGGCGGCCTGAGTTTGTAGCGCGGTGGTCAGTACGAGCTTCAGGTTCGCCGTTGGCGTAGCGACGGCGACGTATCGCGCTTGTTGGCTGCTTTGAGTCTTGATGGAGAGGTTAGATTGCAACATGAAGAGGAAGAAGACGGTGTCGTTGGTGGATTTGTTGATTTTAATTTTGAAAATCTATTTCTCTCTCTCTCTCTCTTTTTTGTTGAGCTTTGTTTTTGGGGATTTCTGGTGAGAAAATGGATTCAAATTCAACTGGTTTGTTTTCTGATTATGAATTCGACAAAGATAGTCTACTATATGTTTGATAAAAATTCTGTGTGATGTTTGTGCTCGATCGAGTGTTTTAATTTAGTAATAACAAGAGAATGAAACAATGAGTAGTAGCAGAAGTAGCTTGGTAGGAATGATACCTGCAGGGAAGAGCTTCTTCAAATCGTTTCTCCGTTCTCCTCCGTCCCCTGTTTTCTCCGCTTCTCATGTGATCTTCTTCTCTGGAGTCTCTTTTCCTTCTATTATCTATCTTCCTCCAACAGATTTTCCCGCTCTTTTTTTCCCTCTCTCTATTCTGTGTAGCATTTCACATATAAGCTAACGGCTAAGGGACTACTCAAATGAAGACGAGCAAATTTATCTTTATGTTGAAGCACCAATGAAAAATAAGATATTAATGTGGCACACCCTACAACTATTCACTTAAGGAACATCATAATAAATCTCCTTTTCTTTCTCCTTCAACCAACCCATCACCCCTTTTACCCCACAGCTAGCCTTACCTCCCTCCCCTTTGCCACCAACATCGCCACCCTCCTCCCATCGCATTTCCTCACTGTCACCACCACCTCCAGATCCGGCGACCGCCACTCTTTGTCAACCCCTCCCCTAAGCGTAACTTCTTCCCTGCGATTTGGCTCCTACTCCATCACAAATGAGGCATGCACAAATTCATGGCTTTCCTGCACGAGATGCTTTTGCATTGTCTTTAAACTCACTGTTATACTCTTTCAAATTGCATACAACACCACTGTAAAAATAAAAGAAATAATAGAACTAGCAGCTTCATCAAAAGACCAAATTTGAATGAAAATATGAGAACAAGTTAATGCCATATAGAAAAGTAATGATTTGTGTAGTTTTAGTATCATAAAGTTAAAATCTTCTAAACCAAGCACACACTTTATCATAAGCATAAGCATTGAAATTTTCAAACCATTCTTCCATATGCATTGCTAGAATGGGCTAGAATGGAATTGGATCTCAATATTTCAAGCACAAAATGGTAAAATAACAAAATCCTTTGTATGTCAAATTTAATACCCAACACTTCACTGAATACTTAGAAAGGAAAAAATTAAGAAAAACAGAGTAACACAACATGACCCATTTAAAATAAGAAAATCAAAACATAAATGAAAAAAATGACAAAAAACTACACACCACCACACAGATCTTGATTTAGTGTTGAATCTCACTCGATGTGGTAACATTATCATATGCTTGGAAGTTGGAACATTATGGTAATGTTTGGTGGAAGGATGGTTGCTGTCCAGGGAGGGGTCGACGGAGAGTTGACGGTGGCGGATCTGGAGGTGGTAGTGACGGTGAGAAAGTGAGATGGAACGAGGGTGGGATGTTGGCAGCATAGAGGAGGCCGGAGGTGAGATTGTGGAAGAGAAGAAGTGGTGGATGAGTTGGTTGGGATTGAAGGAGGAAGAAAGAAGAATTTGTTACGATGTTCTTTAGGTAAGTAGATGTAGGACGTACTACATCAATATTTCATTTTTCATTGGTGCTTCAAAATAAAGACAAATTAGTTTGTCTTCACTTGAGTAGTCCCCATAAGATAATCTCTGGTTTCGTTTTGTTTTCCCTCCTCCTCTGAATTGTGCGCCAAGTTTCAAATCCTTTAAATTTTAATAAGTCCATAGGTGCATAGATGTATATATGGGATAATGGGATGGATTAAGCTAGCTTTATGCTCTGATATTACCACATTTAAAAACTTAATTATAATAATCTTATAAAATACCCACTGTTGATTCATTGTTATGCTATTGTGAAGGGGATACAGAATAATGAGATGCAAGCTTATGATGACCATGATTTTCATAATTGGATCATTTCGAGAACCCATGTTGATGCAAATGCAAACTTCAAGTGCTGAAATGGATCACTCTCTCTCTCTATCTTTTTGGTCACAGAAACTGCTACCGTATTTGGTTTTGTTTTCACTTTTCAATTCATAATACATGTTTTGTCTAATTAACGGTAATAACAAAAAAGTATAATCATTCATGTCCGCACCAATGGACGATTCAAATAGATAAGCGAGGCGTTGAATTTTTGGTGGAGTCCAATTTCAAGTTTGCAAACACAAAATTTAAAAAAAAAAAATCAAGGGGTTGGTCTAGTGAGTAATGATCAAATTAATGTGAAACCACCCACTACTACCAAAAATAATAATAATAATAATGTGAAGCTACTCCTTTGCATTTTCATGAAATATTCGTGTCCTTACTAAATTTGCTATAACATCATGTTCACATCAAGTAAAGCTCATCTAGGTCAGGTTAAGTAAGTTCTTACTTAATTTAAATACTGATAATTTCATTGAAAATTACATATGTAAGCAACTTATACTAAAAACAAATAGGGCGAAATTCCTTTTTTATTTATTCATTGGAGTCTACCTTAATTTGTAGTGTATCATTAGTTGAAAATGGCTGCTACTAGAAGTGACCGAAGCATGTGATATACTCCAAGCATTCTAATTTGTTTAAGCAATTGCATGGTCATTTGTAATGGATGGATGCTCGTAAAAATCATCACTACTAATTTGAATCGATTACTTGTATCCTACGGTATTGTTTGAACTATGATGGGGAAATAAGAAGGTTAGTAAGAAATTGAAAAGTGCGAGGTATCCTTTCTGTGTAAAGCATGCGTCCTTACTCTTAAGATATAACCAAACATGTAGGATGAAATAAGCCATGAGACCATGACGATGGAACATATACATTCATAGTTTGACTTAATATGCGTGTAAGTTTGAGGGGCGAAAAATGACAACACAAAAATATATTAATGTTATTTTTAAATTACATTTTATCATCGCATATATTTTATTGATTTAAATTTAATACCTTTTTTTAATCCGAAGTCATATCAGCAACTCACTGTTGAAAGATATTTGACCCTCAGATCTAGCTATTAATACGAAAATGTTTTGGTTTCAAATGAAAAGCACATGCCACGTGGTGTTTTTGTTTCCATTTTTCTTTGCCTCATAAATGCAAGGAGATTTCAAAAATCAGGGAGATCTAATTCCAATTATATCATACTATATTGCTCTCTCTGTCTACTTTTAATTTAATTGACGTTTTAAAGTATTACACATTTATTAAAAATGTGATGAAAATACAAAAATTTCTATAGAAGTAAATGTACAATGACAAAATTATCCTTATAATTTTTTGTGCAATAATAATTGTAAGAGATAAAAAAAGAGTGTATGTATGGATAAAACTAAAAAAAGATTGTAAATGTTTCATTGAAAATCTAAAATGACAAATAATAGTGGACAAATAAATTTCCTAGAAAGATAAATAAAAGTGGACGGAGAGAGTACTATGATTATTATTGTTTTAAACTTAAAACTAAAACTATAGTTTTCTTAAACACAAATGCTTGGGGCACAACAAAAAATCAACCACAACAGCCAACAAAGTCCATTTAACACTTTATGGCCCAAATAGTACTTTTAATCATGAGTATATTTTTAATGAGCTTGGTGATTGTGGCCCAAATTCCTAATTGTTGGCTGATTCTTTATTGTGCCTCTAGCGATGCTCTTTGTTAAATATCATAAGAAATAAACTTTTGTCTAAACACGTGTATTTAATTTGGAATAAACCTATGACATTCACTTTTAATAGTCATATTCATCTTCATTCTTTTATCATGTTTAATCATTTAAAATTGAAGTTTTGTATTTTAGAAATAATTTTTTGACATCCAATAGTGATGTTCTAGTTGAACAAGTGAACAAGTAAATATTGAATTGAAACATTCACTTTTGGAGTTTAAATAGCATAACGATTTTATTCTACTTTTATGTTTAAATATATTATTATATTTTTAAAGATTAAAAGTGAACATGGTATATGAATTACACTCATAGTTAAAAAATTCGGACAAATAATTGATTCGGTCACATCACTGAACAGTAATTGAATCAGTGGATCGGTAATTAAATCGACCGAATCATATTTTAATTAAATAAATTTATATAAGTTTATTAAATATATAATATATATAGTTGTTTGTTCTCATTAGCATAATATTTGACTATGGACGCTAATCAATTGGGAGGAAATTGGTTTGAATCCAACCAAGTGATTGGAAAATTTACAAAATTTACTTGGTTCAACCAAGTCAATTTGGTTCATGCCAGATCGGTTCATACCAGTTCTCGTTGGGTTTGATCGACTTAATTGCTCCAATTAAAGAATCAAAACAGTAAGGATTGATTGATTATTCGGTTGAGCCAGTCGGTGTGGTCCGGGTTTGATGATAATAGTAATTATACTATATCTTTGGAACAACTAAAAGTAAAAAAAGACAATATGTATGTATGATTTTCAAAAAGTCACGTAATTATAACAATAAAACTATTTTAATATTTATTATCTTATACATCATATATACATCTAATCTATTATCTTTAATTTTTATGAGACTTTTATTTATACATTATTTATTTTACTTTTCATCTTTAAATTTGAATAGATATTTATAAAGATTAACTGAATGTCAATATAACAATTCTCTAATTATAAGCACATAAGCACGTGGCACAACAATTTTCAGAATTCATATGCAACAGGGTGGCTTACATTGAATTTGTACGTTCATAAAATATGGTAATTGCCACAAAGGTTTCCTCATGGTAGCTCTAGGATACGGCTTGTGTCTATTTGGTCATTGAAAAAGAACCTTGAGGTGAAAATAATTGGGTTAAAAAAAAGTAACGTTGTTTGTTTTGTATTTTCACTTCTAATATAAGTATCTAATTTTAAAAATAATTGATTTTAATAGAAATTAAAAGTATTAACTTTTACTTTTAGTATTTCACAATAACTCTCTTAAATATATTTTTAAACATATTTTTCAAATGCAAATCAATTTTTTTAACATAAATTATTTTAAAAATAACTTTTTTTAATATCAATTATTTTAAAAGTAATTTTAAAGCAAGGGAACTAAACTTGAGGGGCAAATCACACAAGGGAGATACGATGGGGTAGAGGAGAAAGTACATTTTGTCTTGTTGTGCAGCCCTATTCATTAGTGCTACCAAACATGTAACTTTCGAGCACACTAAGAATTGCATTTGTATTCACACTCTCTTCATGAAACTCTTCATATGGCCACATGGTACCATTACTTGTTCATCATAACTTTTTCCTTATTTTTCATCCTCACTAAACCCGCACCACCCAACCACTCCTCCATTTCCTGCATTATCTAAAGTCCTTGATCAGATAAATAACATTAATTTTAGACGTAAAACAGAAATACTTTCAACTTGTATCCAACGTGTATTATTCGTGTTACAGGATGTGTACTATACGTATATGCAATATATGTATAGCACACATCCTATAACATGAATAGCACACGTTGGATGGAAATTGAACGTATTTTTTTTTACGTCAAACATTATTGGATAAATAATTAGCCAAACTTTATTTATTACGTATAAAACACAAATTTAATGTTCTATATCTATACATACTTAAAATAAAGATGAGTCGTAAATTTTCATTTAATTAATCTGATTAACCAACTTTATTATAAGTGTATGCATTTAATATAGGGAAATAATTGGGCACAACAAAAAATCAGCTAAAATAGCCAACAAGATGTGCACAACATACATAATATAAAATGCACAATGTATATTATATGTAGTGCACTACGTATATCATCTATTGTACACAACATATATCACATATTGCAACATGTTATATATGTTGTGCACATCATGTGCTATATGGCGTGCATAACATGTAATATTCGTTGTGCAATTTATGTGATGTACAATTTGTTGGCTATGTTGGCTGTTTTTTTGTTGTGCCTCTAACATTACTCTTTAATATATAATGTAGGGATAAAGGGGCGGGTGGTAGGCAAATTAATTTTGTATTTCAAGAAATATTTCAACAATAATTTTTTTTGGTAAAGATATTTTAACAGTTATGTAATATTTCATGTGTGACAGATAAACTAAACAAATATTTTCAGGTAATTTTCGTTCCCAAGAAGAAAAAATTAATCTAATTTATTAAGTGAGAATCTTTCTTTCTTACATAGAGAAAATGTTATGAGAAAAGTAAAAAAACTATAATACTCTTAATTTTAAACAAAACTTTTGTTAAGCAGACATTAATTTTTAAACATAGATATGTTAATTAGACACTATTTTTAAACCATTAGATGTTACATAACACACTTATTATAGATATCCATTTTTGAATGTAACATTCAATTGAGATATTATTTTTAGAGGTTCAAATAGTATGACTCAAGACACAAACTCCATAATTGAATTGTAATAAGGGGATATATAACGAAAAATAAAAGAAATGAAGAAAAAAAAGAGAGCAAAATATCTAGTTCGCTTCTAGACGGAAGGAACACTCGCGATTTTTTCTTCTTGTATAGTCTAAAAAGGGCGATAAAAATAGGATAAGGGGAAGGTGTAAAAAGGGAAAGTGGCCCTATGTGCGTCCAAATTAAAATCCAGAAAACCTAACAGAAAATTGAATCCCCGAGATTTTTCCAATCGCAAGAAACCAAAGGCGGTGTGGTAAGTAGACTAAGACTAATAATAATTATTCATGAAATTCGTAATACGAATTATATTTTTTAACTATATATTAATTTTATCGAGGTATAAAATGAGCTGAAGACTGAAGAGAAAAAAAAAATAGTTGAATTTTAGAAAATAAAGAACCTTCTTTGTTTGTTAATAATAGTGAGTTGAGTTTTAGAGCTTAGCCCAAACGCTGCTACGCCACTCGTTTTATGCCTCACCCTCTCATCAACGACAACAACCCTCTCTCTTCTTCTTTGGAGACACTCTTCATCTCGATTCCGATTTGGATAATTGGTGCTGTTCTTCCATCTTCCTTCTCCTGTGGTGGTTCGGTCATTGATGGTGTATGGGTACTCCCACTTGAAGCGGAGGAGATTGGGTGAATGGAGTGGGATAGCAACTCGGATCTGAGCGGGGACGAAGAGGAAGGGTTCGACCTAAACGACGACGTCGTCGACGATGGAGATTGCCCTCTCCCTTTCCCAGTCGAGAACCTTCTACTCCAAACGGCGCCGTGTGGATTCGTCGTCACCGATGCGCTCGAGCCAGACCACCCTATCATCTACGTCAACACCGTCTTCGAGATCGTCACCGGTTACCGCGCCGAAGATGTTCTCGGTCGCAACTGGTCAGTTTCACTTTCAACTGCACTTTCTTCTTTTATCAGAATCTGTTTTTGGTAGCTTTAGGTTTTTTCTAAGGTTAAGCTCGGTGTTGCTATTACTGTGATTTTGGATGCCGTTTAGGGTTTCTTTTTAAGGTGTTGTGTTACTGTATTACTTTAGTGTTTGTTCTTGTGATACGAGGGGTTTGTTTGTATCATGCGCTATGTCGGTGGCACCCGTAGCCATGTGCCTGTGCTTGTGATTGAGGAGGCAGGCTTTTGGTCAGTTATGATATTAAGCATATTTTGTTGCTATTATGGCTATGAAGTGTTCGAGATTATCACCTTAAAAAGGGGGGAGAGGTAAATTACGTCAGTGCTTGTGGTAATATTTGTACAA
Organism: Aeschynomene evenia; assembly: GCA_013621005.1. Classification (NCBI taxonomy): domain Eukaryota; kingdom Viridiplantae; phylum Streptophyta; class Magnoliopsida; order Fabales; family Fabaceae; genus Aeschynomene; species Aeschynomene evenia. The sequence goes on along the minus strand of CM024263.1, from coordinate 29,193,048 downwards.
GAGATCAGGACGGAAATATAAAAAGGAAGAAGGATGAAGAAGTGCAAATAAGGGGGAGAGCTGATTTTTATTTTATTTTATTTTTTGGGGAGTGAAGAGTTGGGGTGGAATGGAAAAGAAATATAGGATATGAAGTGGATAAGGGAGAAGGGTTCTAAGTTCAAACTAATAAAGGAGGGGGTTAGCTGAGAAATTCGCCTCCTCACCCAATAACCCCCCTGCCCTTAGCTCCAACTTTGCCTTCAATTTGACAAATATCCTTTTTTAGGTTGGTGTTCTGCGCCTTACCGGTGGCTTTTTAGGAGAAAGTTAGCATGACATACTACTAAATTTTAGTTTTTTCTTTTTTGGCTATATTACAATTTACTTTGTGATCTTTTAGTTTAGACATTTTTCATAGGTACACAAGTTTAGAACTTCAGTATTATGTAAACACGAAAGATTTTGATTTTTCACTTCTGAGTGTTGACTAATGAGAGATAGTGAATGTGGTCATGCCTCTTCTAATACATATAGCTTTGAGAGATTTTACTTGATCTATATATTGTGATAACTCTTTTGTGATGGGGAGTAAGGGGAAGATAATCTAAAGTGCTCAAGGCAGTAGCATCCTTTTGATATCAAGGGTGTCCAGATGGCTTGTACTTGCTATATATGTTTGATTTGAAAACATATTATTGATTACCAGAAAAGGTTTAGTATCAGTGTCCTATCCTGTTTGTAGGTTAGCAATAGAAGAGCTAATTATTGTGTATTCAGGTTTCTTCCATGATCTTCCGAAATAAGCACTAGTTCAATTGTCTTAGAACTTGTGAGTATCATTTCTAGATATTCAAGGGCATGTATTTTAAGTGTCCCGTTTTGTCATGGTTGATGCTACAGGTGGGAGTGTGCTATATGTTAGGATTCATATATCTTCTGCTTAGGTCAGTATCAAGTCAACTCAACTACAATTATATCATGAGTTCACTGTGTTAGGGAATACTTCACTAATTTTGAATGAGTAGGAAATTAAGAGAAGCTTAATGGAAACTATTCGTATTATGGATATTATGAAGTCTTCCATGATGGATGTGAAAGATGACCAATTGCATAACCATGGTGGTGCTCATGGGTTATGAAAAAATAATCATAGTGAACATGATAAGATTAGCAAACAGTAGCTCTTATTTTTATTGTGTGTGTTTATGAGCTTTTTGTCTTGTACTGAATTCTGAAACTCCACTGTTCAAGGGTATTTTTGAGTTATATTTAAGAAGTGATAGTTATCTTGCTGCAAATATGGTCCTTTTCTAGGTAGCTTTTTCGGAATAAGGACTTAATAATACTGAGCATATGCAGTATGTTTTTGTTATGATATTAGAATGAGTAATCATTCACTGCATTGGAGGAATAAAGAGAAGAAATCAGAAGAGCATTATCAAACAAGCTATATTTTATTTCCTGGCTGCATAGCATGTCTATTGCTTCGTAGTTGGTAATTATAATTCAACGTGTTTATTTTAATGATTTCAAAATATTTTGCAGCCGTTTCTTGCAGTGTCGAGGTCCATTTGCTAAGAGAAGGCATCCGTTAGTGGACTCGACAGTAGTTTCAGAAATTAGAAGATGCCTTGAGGAGGGGATTGAATTCCAAGGTGAGTTGCTGAACTTTAGGAAAGATGGATCCCCACTGATGAACAGATTGCGTCTGACGCCTATATATGGAGATGATGAGACTATAACACATGTAATTGGAATCCAGTTCTTCACAGAGGCAAACATTGATCTTGGTCCTGTTCAAGGTTCTTCTATTAAGGAATCTGCTAAATCATCTGATCAGTTTCGTTCTGTGCTTTCCTCTTTACATCCTCTTCCGCTGGGGGACCGAAATGTATCTCGTGGAGTTTGTGGGATATTGCAATTGAGTGATGAGGTACTATCTCTCAAGATACTTTCCCGTTTAACTCCAAGAGATATTGCATCAGTTAGCTCTGTAAGTAGGCGATTGTATGAGTTGACACAAAATGAAGACCTTTGGAGAATGGTTTGCCAAAATGCATGGGGCAGTGAGACTACACGTGTTTTAGAGACTGTGCCTGGTGCAAGGAGGCTTGGATGGGGTCGGCTGGCAAGGGAATTGACCACTCTTGAAGCAGCAGCATGGAGAAAGTTGACTGTTGGAGGTGCCGTTGAGCCCTCACGCTGCAACTTTAGTGCTTGTGCAGTTGGAAATAGGGTTGTTCTATTTGGTGGTGAAGGGGTCAACATGCAACCTATGAATGACACCTTTGTATTAGATCTCAATTCTAGTAATCCAGAGTGGCAACACGTCCAGGTAAGCTCTCCTCCTCCTGGTCGTTGGGGCCACACACTTTCTTGTGTTAATGGTTCTCGCTTGGTTGTATTTGGAGGCTGTGGTAGACAAGGCTTGCTCAATGATGTGTTTGTTCTAGACCTGGATGCAAAGCCTCCAACTTGGCGTGAAATTTCTGGATTGGCACCTCCACTTCCAAGGTCTTGGCATAGCTCCTGTACTCTTGATGGTACTAAGTTGATTGTTTCTGGGGGCTGCGCAGACTCTGGGGTGCTCTTGAGTGACACTTTCCTCCTTGATTTGTCTATGGAAAAGCCAGTCTGGAGAGAGATACCAGTGGCATGGACCCCGCCTTCTCGTCTGGGGCACACATTGTCTGTTTATGGTGGTAGGAAAATACTGATGTTTGGGGGTCTAGCAAAGAGTGGGCCCTTGCGTTTTCGTTCCAGTGATGTATTCACGATGGATTTAAGCGAGGATGAACCTTGCTGGAGATGTGTGACAGGGAGTGGAATGCCTGGTGCTGGAAATCCTGGGGGCATAGCTCCTCCTCCAAGACTTGATCACGTGGCTGTCAGTCTTCCAGGTGGGAGAATTCTGATATTTGGTGGGTCTGTTGCAGGTCTTCACTCTGCATCTCAGCTTTACATTCTTGATCCGACCGACGAGAAGCCCACATGGAGAATTCTAAATGTACCTGGGCGCCCTCCGAGATTTGCTTGGGGACACAGTACATGTGTTGTTGGAGGGACAAGAGCTATTGTATTGGGTGGTCAAACTGGGGAAGAATGGATGCTAAGTGAGCTCCATGAACTTTCTCTTGCAAGCTCTGCAATATAGATCCAGCAAATAAACAATTCTGTAGTGAAGGGAGTGCGCTCGACTTAAAAGTTGTGAATTCATTTTAAGCATAAGTTGGCGGGAATGGTTGTATCGGTCACTAATGACATGATAAGCATTGCTCCGGCCAGAACGTGTGTAGTTGCATTTGGATGTGTATGGATTATTCTGGCTGGAGAACAACTTTTCCATGAGTGGCATGAGACAATGTTTTTTTGTGAGGATGTGTGACACTTGGCCCTTCAGTATGCACAAAGAATCATTCTTCCTGAATAGATTGTTAGTGGTAATATATTAGGGTAGTTTTTTTCTCAAATCTTGTTTTTGTTCAAACTCTGTAATTTGAACCACGACAAAAGGAAGAAAAAAGAAAGCTGTATGTTCAGTAAGTAAGAAAATTAGGTTCCATTTGATGGAAATGTCTACCACTAATCTATGCTTTTCAACACGAGTGAGCTGACATGTGATCGATGAGACAGGAAGGACTGTAAGCTTTGTATATTGTTTGTTTATAGCGTGGATTGTGGTTAGTTAACTCATATTTTTGTATTTCTATTTATGCTGTCGTGGATCTATGTCTGTCTGATTTCTTTCTTTCTGTAGGAAGATAAATAGAATTGTTGCTGCTGGGAAACCTCGTGACGCGATTGCAAGCTAACACTCATGTATATTATTATTATTTTATATACTCATTTGGACCACCATACTAAACTTGTATCCTGCATTGTTTTTTTTATATCAAGGCTTTTTATATCAATACATCTAGAAATGTCTCTTTGTGTGGTCTGTAATATCATAGATTTAACAATTGTTTAACTAATAGTTTTATATGGCGTACAAGATAGATCATGAGAATAAAAGAGATAATACAGTATAATTGAATTCATTTTGTAATTGAATTGCGAATCCTGCGTCTTGGTAAACTAAAGTACTCAAATTTGGTCCGAGTTGTATGTGTAGTAATTAACAGCTAATAGTTCAGATGCATGCCTGCTAATCCGTGGGAATCATCTTAATAAACAGTAAACACAGTTAATAAGTATTTTTGCGCTACTTTTTGAATGAACGCCTTTATTAGAGGCGAATAACGAAAAATAAGTAAAGTAATTTGCTTTATGGTAAAAAAATAAAGAAAGGGTAAGATAGAGTTAAGAGAAAGAAAAGAATGGAGAACAGCTAAAGTACATAGGAAGACAAAAGATCCAACACCCCACTTGGGCTGGGTTGTGTGAACACTCTCACTCCACTCCTCACTCCCCATTGTCCCTCTCTCTCTCTTCTTTCTCTGTCTCTCTCTCTCTCTCTCTCTGTCTCTGTAGCTTCAAGCTCAGCCTTCGAACCCACAGCCTTCCGATTCTGTGTGATTTATCCTTTGCAGCAATGCCTATCAACGCGGAAACTACGCCGCCGCCGGTGATCGGCAAAATCGGCCCCTACACGGTGTTCATGACGCCGCCTTCCACTCCGAAGCCCTCCGAAGCTGCTGTTCCGCCTTCCCCAAACAAGATCGCGCCGCCTCCGGTTCAGCCTCCGCCCCCGCAGATTCAGAAGCCCGTTATCTCCGGGAAACCCCTCTCCGATGATGGCTCCGTTGTAGGGTTCTTCAGGAATGCTGTCACCAAGGTTCGAACTGGTAAGTGCTCTGCTTTCTTTCTTGCTTATCCTGTCTATTTGTGGCTATGCATTGTTTACCCTCTCTGCTTTTGTACTCAAAATTGGGGATTTTTTTTAAGGGGTGGACTTGGTCTAAAGTCGTTTTGATTATTATTTGAAATGAATTGTTGAAAAATGGGAAGTCTTGCTGATGGATGGGGATGTGGATGAGTGGTGCTATACTGCTATATATGTCTTATTTTGGATATACCTTGATTTGGTAACTAATTATATATTATATGACTAAAAAAATTATTATACTATGCCACTGAATCTAGTGATTTTTTTTTGGGGGTTAGTTGGAATTTTTGTTGGACAACGCATTCTTCCCCTCTTGTTTTTGGTTCTGGTTTCCTGAAATATTTTATATGCTCTGTTGTGGTTGCTTACTAGAATACAAGTTGCTTGATTAGAAGGGTTTGATATGATTTATAATTTTTGAAAAAAGGAAAATATAAATCCCTTTGGGGTAAGGACACTGATACATCAAGCTATTTTTTAATTGTACCAATGAAGAAGAATGGGGCTCCTGTCTTCTCTGTTTCCTTGTTTTCTCACAAACATACCCTTAAAGTAGGTGAAAATGAATATGCAAGGTGTAGCCTGGCATTTTACATAGCACCATGTTTCCAGAAAAGGAAAAAAAGGGGTTTGAGTAATTATAATTAGTCTTACACCTGAATGTTTTTAATCTGGTTGAGTTACTGCACTCTGTCTGTTTCTTGTTGTTGGATTTCAATTAAACTCGTTGGACAACCGTGTATTGCGAGCTATTCTTTTATTTTGATTTCAGATCTTGGCAATAAATCCTTGCTTGAGTTTATAATTTATAAATTCTCTTGTTTATTATTGCTAATTAGATACCCGTCACTTTTCCTTTTTCAGCCCACTCAAGTTTGGATGATCATTTGGCACGTTGGTTTGGGTTGAATCAGTCAAAGTACCAATGGGCTCTTGATGACTATTATGAGAGCAAGGGCATGGTGAGCAATTTTTAGTATACTGATTCTTGTAAGATTGGTTATTATATGATTCAAATGTTGGATGCTCGTCTGCTTTTATTGTTACCTTGTTTTCATGTGTTTTCCCTTGATTTATCATGATGGCCGTACTCCTGTCGCTATTAAGGAAGAATTGAGTGTGACTTTGGGTTGAATTTGTTAAAGATAAATAATAGCCTTTTAAGTCAAGTCTGTCTCTGGGCCACAAGCTTTGTGTGCAAGTTACTATAGAAGCTACAACTAAAGCCTAAACACATGTTGGTTACACACTTTTTACCTGGTTCTTTAAATTAAGTTAGGCATTATTATCATTGCTAATTTTTTATTTGGCTACTTGATTTACGAGACTGCCACATATCAGTCTTAATGAACACTTCAACTGGAAAGGATGTGTTCTTTTTCAGTTTTAACTTTTAACAACTAAAGATGATGAAGCATAATTTGGAATCCGATGAAAGATTCTAGAGAAAAGGAATTTGAGTGAGACAGATAGCTCGTTTATTGCAGTTACTCTTCAACATCGAAGTCCTTTATGGTAACAACTTATGGAAAATTCCTTTATGAGCTAGCTGGGGTCTTCCATGGCAACTCGTAACACTACAATATTCTTTTTGGTTTGGTGTATGATTCTTTTCTTTTCTTTCTTTCTGCAGATTTTGTTTTACCCCAAAATGTGTTGTGTGTCATAGCATATATATCTGTTTATGACTTCTAAAAAAATGAGGCCTTGTTGATTGCAGGAAAAAGGAGACATGAAAGTGAAAGAAATATCAAGCAAAGTACAGAATGTATGACTTGCCTAGGGCTGGTGGTAAATACTATTTACCTTTGCTTTGCAATATTTGTTATCCCGAAAATGTAATACGGACCAATCCATTATAACTCGGCAGAACATGATTATGCAGGATTAGACAAGACAAGAGTGAGGTGTGAAGACTCTTGCTCCGAGTAATATTTATACCCATGTAGTTTACATGTGGAGTAGAACTAATGCGTCTGATAAGTCAAAGAGTTCTTTGATCTGCATCCAATGGTTATTTTGCAACTCCAGCGGTTGAGTCTCTTATTATTTATAGTCTGTTCCCGTGATCCTGTTACCAAGTTGTATCACGGGGCTAATTGTTTTGTTCTTGTATTGTATTGTATTCACTGTCAACCTTGTTTCTGGGTTGTGTAACTCGGAGCTGTTTCTGCAAAACTCTCTAGTTAAGGGAAAAAAAAAATATGATTGTTTGCCTTGTCATGATGGCAGGGTTATCTCCTCTCCTCTCTATTACATTTCCTTATATTTGTTTAAGTAGAAGTAGTATAGATTAGGCATTACATGAACCAATAATGTCTGTCGTACAAATACGTCTAATAAATATCCAACGTATGCTATACATGATATAGAATGTGTGCTATGTGTATAGTACACATACGTATGACACACATTTTATATCATATATAGCACGTTGGATACTTGTTGGATGTACAACAAACATTATTGCTACATGAACTGCCTAAAATGCTAAACGCTTTGAATTCGGAAGCAAACGGTTGATTGCACTATAAAAGTGCAAAAATTGATGTCTACCATTTGTGGTCAACTCAATCACTGATATTCATATTAAATTCATGAAAAGGGGAAAACAAAAGTTTAATTACTATAAGGTGTGCTTGATTGATATCGAAGGTAGAAGATAGAATGACCACGTTCCTCGTCTAACATGTTGGGCTTTTTCAAACTCATTCATTATTTGAACATCTTGAGCTATTGCTTGCAATGCCAACAACAAATAATCCACAACATAAAACAAAGAAATACAAAAATATCTACTAAATTAGGTGATTTTGGTAATAGTAATAACTAGTGTTTGAATCTGTTCACTGCACGGGACAAAATATAAGTATTTATTTTAATTTTAATAAATTAAAATATTAAAATGTATATTTATAAAATTAAAGTATTTAATATTTAAATGGCATACATTAAAATTATAATATAATGAAAACATGATAAACACAAATGGTAATATAAAAACTTATACATATATTAAAAATTATCGTGCTTTGTACCCGTATTCATATTGAGAAATTATCGTGCTTTGTACCCGTATACATATATGATACTCAAAAAATATATTATGATAATTCTTCATAATAGACAAAAATTCTTATATTGAAAATTGAATATTGTTAGAATATTGAGAAATACATATGTGAAGAAAATTCAGATATCTTGATAAAAGTGTACAACAATCTAGAACATGAAGGATTACATTGTACCTTTTTTACAGTGTACCTTCTTCATTGTATTGAAACTTGATCTGAAATCAAATAGAGAAATAATTAAAACTCATATAAATAATTAGAGAAGAGATAATTTAGAGAAATAGTAGAAGATGAAGAAAATTTAATATTTAAAAAGAAAATAAAAAATAAATAGCCAGAAAAAGATACAATGATTAAAATTTTTTTTAATAAAAATAAATCAAGTTAGTTAAGGAAATAACTAAAAAATAAATTCATAGGCATAAATGAAAATCATTAATGAAAATTTTAATAAATAAATCAATCAATTAAGGATTATAATCTACATCACCAGTCAATTAAGGAAATAATTAGGACCTAATTTTAAAAACAAATTCATGGGCATAATTTGATTCTTAATATTTATCCTTAAATTGATTCTCGATATATATCATTAATTCCTTAAATCATTAAAAAATGGGATAATTTAAAATTATGTAGGATAAATTATAATTGATTAAAACCTTTCTTTTTCTAAAAAAATAAGCCTCAAGTTAGTTTTAAGTCTTTTCTTTTTATTCAAATTATATTTATTTATATATATATATGTTAACATATTAGTGATGAATATATACAAATTTTTTTATTATAATCATATTCGTTATATTGTCCAATAATATATTGAACGGTGGACTAATATCATTTTAAAACCTTTCCTTTTTTAAAAAAATAAGACTCATCAGGTTAGTTTGCAAATCTTTTATTTTTATTCAAATTATATTTATTCAAATATATATATGTTAACATATCAAATGAAATGTTTTAATCATATTCGTCATATTAATTGATATGTCAATCAAGATCATATATGGCAATCAAGAATTAAATCAAGATCATAAAATAATTGAATCAGCAATCAAGATCAATTCGTGATTATTCCTTATTATGACTTTGCCAAAAATATATTAAATGTATATCAAATGTAAAAAATTCATATCCTATCTATTGTCTACTATTTTATATGAGATTCTTCACCTTTTTAATTAAATCAATTCATAATATGTAATATCAGTAATTCAATCAATCCATAATATTCAGCTATAATATTAATTCAATCTATTCAAATCATCATTTTAATTCAATAGATAATATCTCCCATCATGATTGCATTCAGCTATAAAATTGATAAATGATTTTTTAAAAATTAAAAATAAAAAAATCTGAGAAAATGACACGTGGCAAGAAATTAATGCAAGAGGTTCGTAAATATTATATGTATAGATAGATATGTATAGATACCCTTCCTTTCTTTGTTTGGATCAAATATATATCTTTTGTCATAATTGGTCAACGGGAACTATCTAACTTATTGGGCTTTGTACCTCCAAACTATAAAAAGAAAAGAAAAAACAAAACGGGCGCAAACACTAATTGGGCCACAATTTTTGGGCCCATAACAAGGCAATACCTCGAAAAATTGCCCCTATGGTGACCCTCTTTTTCTCTGCTTGCTTGCTCATATCATAACTAACAGCAACTCAATTCGACGACGGCGCGTTAAGGTAGTGTGCCGCCTCCACTCTTTCTTTCTCTGTCACTCTCTGCTCGTCGTCGTTTTAGGTGGTGGTTGTTCGCGGCACAGCAGTAATGATTAGGGGAGGCCAAAACTACGTGTCGTCTCCACCGTCCTTCTCAAACGACGCTAAGCGTCTTCTCGTTTGCACTGGCAACACCGTCTCCATCTTCAGCACCTCAACGGGCTTACAAGTTTCGTCGCTTGAAGGGCACGATGGTCCTGTTACCTCGGTGGTCGTGGTGCCCGGTTCTGACATCCTCTGCTACTGTTGGACCTCTTCTGTCGACGGAACCATTCGCTATTGGGACTTCTCCGTACCCGAATCGCTCAAGAAACTCGATTTGGGATTACCCATTTTCTCCATGGTAACTTTTTCAGTTCCATTCTGCTCAAGTTTGAACCTTTTTGCTGTTGGATTTTCAATTGTCTTTGTTTGCTTCTTTTTTGGTGTTAAAGTTTCATACTTTTGAATTAGAGAAGGAAGCTAGTTAATTACTACTAGGATATATTTGAATGTGTTATTTCCTTTCCATTTCTTTTTTTTCTGCTGGCATTGACAAAACTCCAACACTAGAACTTGGATAAAGGGAAAATGTGCTGAAATACTTGAATAACCTAAGTGTTAAATACATTTGTGTGTGTATTTTTGTATGATGCATTTTGTGATCTTTTGAAAGTTATGGCTAACTTTGTGTTTGATTAATTCTAAATCTTTTAGGTGATACCATCGTTATTATCCCCGGCTGAAGAAAACAATGCTAAGACGCATAATGTTATTGCTTATGTGTCTGTTCAAGATAGAAATTCCCAAGAAAGCAGTCCTAAGCCTCTTTGTGTACAGATCAGGAAGTGTAATTTGACGAATTTTAAGAAATTTGGCAACCTCATCTTGAAAGAGGTAAAATAAGATGGAAACTACGTGTTACAAGTTATTTGGGTTTTGTTGTGATCTGAGGATTATAGAAATATATGATGCTCAAAACTTTACAATTGAAAACTCCTTAAGGATGGTTGTTTCCAAAGCAATATGTGGTAAATACTTCTATTAATATTATATGTAATCTAAAGGAATTTGATTTCTGTTCATCCTAGTATGCTGTCAACCTCCATGAGAATGCAATTGAGTTATTACCCATTGTCTTTAAAAAAAAAAAATCATGACCATTTGTTGTAGCTAAGTACATGAATATTTTTTCACTTTGACAGACACAAAGACCAAAATCTTTGACCATTAGTCCCTCAGGAAAATTTTTGGGTATTAAAGACAAGCGCAAGCTTCATATTTGGAAAGTTCCTAAAGTGGACTCTGATTCTGTTGTGTCAAAGATGATTACTCTGCATCATACAAAGACCTTTACAGTTCTTGCATTCCATCCAACAGAGAGAACTGTAGCTGCAGGTGATGTTACTGGAAGAATTTTAATTTGGAGAGGCTTTGGCACTCAGAAGTTTCTGGATAGTAGTGGATCAGAGAACAGAATACCAACGAATGATGTGGAAGATAAGCCTGGGGTAAGGCAAAATGATGATGCTGAATCATGCTCGACATGGCATTGGCACTCTGATGGAGTAATGCTTCTATCTTTCTCTTCTGATGGAGCGCATCTATATTCAGGTAAATAATATTTCCAAATTGGCTACTCGAATACCTCTTATGCTTTGTCGAGGAGGATTTTTACATTGTCTTCTTGAAATATAACACTCTGGTTGTTTGGTATCATTTGATATTAGGGGGAAAAGAAGGAGTTCTGGTGCTTTGGCAGTTAGACACAGGGAAGAAGAAATTTTTACCAAGAATCGGATCTCCACTTCTGTATTTCATAGATTCTCCAGATCCTTTACTTTCCTCGGTAGGGATTATTTATGTGTAGAAGAACAATTGTTAGAAGTATCTAGGTCTGTCTAGACAGCAATCTAATTAAGAGTCTGCAGATATCTTGTGCAGATAACCAATTTCATATAGTGAAGACCCCTTCAATGGAAATAATGAGATCTATTTCAGGGATAAAGGTTAGTTCCTGTCTTTGTTCTCTGGATATTCTTGACTAAGTGGGTCCTAACATTGTTCTCTAACACATTGAAAAGCCACTATGTTGGTTTTATCAGTCTTGTAATTTAGAAATAATTTAGTTCTTTGGGAAATTAAAATTATGCACCTTTATTGTAATTTTTCTCTATTATTTAGGTTTGCAACATGCAATGGCATGGCCATTTTAAACCAAATATTTGATTTTTATGAGGTCAATTTTTGAGTTCATTTTCACGTCAAATCATGCTATAAAAATATGATAAAGTGGTCCATTTTCTTGTATGAACAATGAAAAGTGCTTTTATATGTTGTTCCTAAAAAAAATTATGTATGTTTTGTTGCTTGCATAAAACCTTGTGCTGGAGCTTGATAATAAATTTTGCATTATACTTACTTTTCAGCCCCCTTTAACACATCAAGAAATATGTGAGAGTTTTTCTGGCAGAGCTGCCTTTGACTGCACTTCTGGCATAGTGGTTGTACCAACAGAAAATTATGGCATCCAATTCTACAGCATGTTTGCTAATCGTGGAGTTTATGAGGTAAAGTTTTTGTTCAAGATTGTTTGTTGAAATTTTTAAAATTGCTTGATAACAGCCTTCAAATTGACATGTTTGGGCAGGTTCAAGTCTGTGAAAGAAACCACCAACCAGTTGATGAGGTCACGGTATGTTGTGTTACTTGTTATACTTTTCTTGTATGATTGATTGGCATCTTGCTCATGTGTTCTTCCGCATCATCTCTAAACTTATGAAGTGTTTGATTGATGATTAAATTTTCATGGAATGATGTCACAGGTGGCAGTGACATTGGTCGAGCTGTCTGTTGATGGTTCTGTGATGGCTACTGTTGAAGTTAAGCTTCCTGAAGAAGGAGTAGGAGGTCTTGTTGGTTTGAAATTTTGGGATTTGGGTTCAGATAACAAAAGATTTTCAGTATCCACCCTTATTTATGAACCTCATAGGTAAGTCCAATGATTATTTTAGCAAGAAAGTTGAAATTTTTTTTTATGAAGCCTTATCTAGGTTGTATATTTAGTCCCAGTGTACCAACATTATGTGGGCATAGCCATAACTTAGTAGAATTGCATGACTTATTCAGGTGTTCTGCATTGTGGTCCTTCTTTACCTATTTTATGACTTTTCCATAAGTAGGAATTCTTTTTCAAGATGAAAACATTAGATGTGTGGTGCCTTGGGTATATTAGAAAGAAGAGCTGACATGTTTCTACTTGTTGGTAGGGATGCTCACATTTCTGCTGTTGCTCTTCATCCGACCCGTCACATGGCTGTCAGCTCATCTTATGGTGGAGATTTCAAGGTAATTTTAAATAAATTGCTGTTAATGCTCATGATTGTTGTTTGGGCTGGTATTTATTTCTTTGCATGTTTCAGATATGGGTCTGCAAGGAGGCAGAAATTCAGCAGAAAGGCCAGTTGCTTCAGAATTCTGGTTGGATGTGCCATGCTGTTGGATCATACAAGTATATAATCTTGCTTTAATTGCTAGAAATAGTATTTGCTTCTGTAGGCTATGGATTTTTAAGAAAAAACCGACTAAAACTTCATTGATAGTTTTTGCCTTAAAGAAACAGTGCATCAATGCCTAATCACCCTATGCCTGGTGGATAGACCTAATCCACCCTGTGCCTGGTGGATAGATATATTATATTGAGCAAGGTGCATCTCATCTAAATATGGAAAGGGTTACAGATAGTATGGATATGGATAGCCTTCTTTCTTGTTTAAAGAGTTTTTAAAAATAAAAATAAAAAGAATTTTTGTAGTGATGTGATTGTGAAGTTTTATTCATTTTTCTTTCCAGTTAGTCAAACTCTTGTAAACCGCCGCAATTGTTTTATCACTGTTCTTATTTTGTTTGTTAACATTACTCTGGAAGGACTGTTCTTTATAGCCTTCCGCTCTTTCTATTTAATGTTAATCTTCAGTAGGACAAGCAAAAGAATGGTGTAGATGCTGATTGCTTCTGCTTAAGATTATGTTCAGTTGTTTTGACTAATTCATTGTCATTCATAATGCCCTTTGCAGAAATAAGGCGATGAGGGCTGCTGCTTTTTCTGCTGATGGTTCTGTGCTTGCAGTTGCAGCAGACGATGTTATTACATTGTGGGACCCTGATAGAAATGTGCTTATGGCTGTTGTAGGAGAGACTCCAACGGTATTTCCTTGAACCAAATGAAAAGAAATTGTATAAGGACCAAGTCTATAATGAATATCATGTATATGGACCAAAAATCTATTTTAACCGAGGCAGATAAGAACTACATGAGAGAATAATTTCCTTTTGTTTTACTCAAGTGTTGATGCCCGTAGTTTTGCTTTTTGTCTTGTATTCTTTCCCCTATCATATTTACTTGTGTTAGTTTTTTCCAGCCAATTGTGCACCTCACCTTTGCCGGGAAGTCAGAGTATCTTCTCTCTGTATCTCGTGGTTCAAAACCACAGCTATCTGTTTGGAGCATGTCAAAGTTAGCTGCTACTTGGTCATACAGCCTCCAAGTCGAAGGTCTTTAAAAGCCTTATTGTTTTTCCCTATGATAATTTCTATCTATACACTCACAATGATTAATTTGTCGCTTGTAATTTCATTTTCTGCTGTATGGGATAAGTAGTCATCATTAAAGTCTTGACTCTTTCTAACTTCTTGCAACCACTGAATATGTCTAAAGGCTGCCTTGTGTCTAAACCCTTGACTCCATAACAGGAATATGTTGATCTGACAAGTTTTTTATGCGTATTTATGCAGCTGTCTCCTGTGCAATAGATTTATCATATTTTGCTATCCTTTCTATCCTTCCCAAATCAAATGAACGTACATTTAAAGGTGATGGAGTAATCTTATTTTTCAACGTAACGGATCCCATTCCTGTGGCCTCCTGGTCTGTAACAAAGGTATGCTTGTTTCCTGCACCCTTTATGTCTGTAAATTCCAATATCTTCATATATCAAAGTTTTCTTTTTCTTTTTTTTCGCATACAGGCCAAGGGAGGGGGGCTTGCTTTTCTGAAAGGAGATCTATCTGAACAGTCATTTATCGATGGAAAATCATCGCAAACACTGCTTGCATACATAAATGGAGATCATGAATACATCATCTTTGATCCATATGGCAAAGAAGCCCGTGAACTTAGCATGATTAAGCAGGATGGTCATGTTGCACTTGAAGAAACAGGTTGGGTGACTTGTGCTTTATTGTCAATATTATTGCCTTGTATATCTCTGTATGATCTAATGTTTTTCTTTTTCTTTTTTTGGTTACTTCAGGACTATCTGGATATACATCTATTTACGGAGAGTTACCCAAGTTTGAAGTGAAAAGGGACAATAATTTGTTGGTTTCATCTGCTGCATCAGAGAGGCCTTGGGAAACCATATTTACTGGCTCATCACACATGTTGCCACCCCTCACCAAATTGTGTTCAGAATTTTTGGAGTCTCTGCTGGAGAAAAGGACAACCGTTGTATAATAACATACCACATGCACGGACTCTGTTCAAGTGATGATATTTGTTTGCCTTCGATTCCACTTCTTCTCAGCAGAGCTCAAGAGGCATATGAGTCACCTTGAAATTGAGGTAGTTTTGTGTTCCCTACCTAGTACCTACTAGCTGCTGCATGTTGGTGGGGCACTATTAATTTTGCATTTTCACAAGATGGGAACTGTTTGCTGATGCAGGAAGAGATTGAACAAAAAAGATTCACCTTTAAATGGTTTTTTAGACGGCTTGGTATCCCTGAGAAGTTTTGTCTTCTCTCAAATTTTGTGTTGTTAATTATATTTAGTTATATATCCTTTAGCTATTACTTAGGTGAACCAAAATTCTTTCAAAATGATGTTATGGGAGATAGTTTTGCAGTGTATCAATCTTGAAGGCTTGTAATAGAAACAAATGTGTCTAGTTAGTTTAGCAGAAATGCTACGGAAGCTACACTTCATATGTAACAGTATTGTGATCTTCAAATACATGTTGATGAATTGTTTTCTGCTCTTGTTGCAACTACTTTTTCATTTTTACCTAATATCTATGTCCATTTTGCCTTTTAGTTAGCAAGGTATTTTCCTAATGCATTTGCTCCTTTAAAAAATTCCAATTTGATTATTTGAAGCATGCATTACATAGTATTAGCAGAAAGTGAATTACCAAAACAAAATCTTGGATGATGATCTGGATATAATCTAGTGCTATATCAGTAGAGTGCCTTAATGAGGTGATACAAATCAATCTACATCTACATAAGAGAGGACCACCTGACTGATGGATTCAATACTTAGGAATTGGTTTAATTCATTGGATAGGAACAACAGAGGTTCCCAGAAAAAGAAAAAAAAACCAGATCAGAAAATCATACCAATGTATTAACATCAGTCTTTGATTTGCTGTCTTTGGTCACCTACCCCCTCTAGAGAAAAAAAAAAAAGAATAGAAAATTGTTATATCCATTAATTTTTCTTGAGGAACTAGCTGTCTTACTTGAGGCCTTGTTGATAAGTTAGGTGCAAGTTGTAGCAATTATTTGTGGAATGAACTGATTGATCATTCTGGTACTTGATGACAGATTGGAGAGAACTACATAATTCCAAAATATAAATGTTAAAGGAGTGAAAATTTTATTACAATATAATTATTATGAGAATGATGAGAGTATGAGATGTTTTATTATGTCATGTACAACAACATTGATATTTATCCTTGCTTGCATTTTCTTTGTTGTTGCGCCACTGTATCCTCCAAGTCTTTCTGAAGGTAAACAACTTTCAACACATCAGTATTGAAAAATATAGAAGATGACATTTTAATCATTTGTTTTAAGGTTTTCCTACTTCCTGAACAACTTTTATGGGGTGCCAGTGTTCAACTAACACATGCCATAAATGCACCCTTTGAATTAACCAAATTGTCTTTGAAGTTAATATATTTTCCATTCAATATGTGTCCCATTTCATCAACTGCCACTCCTTTATTGTGTCCCCTTATTTGGCTATAGCACTAATACTATATACTGATCGTTGTCTATTATGCTTTGAAGTTGAATACTATTTCATATTTATATTTGTTTTAGTACCATGACACTATGGTGAGGTTGAAATTTAGGATCCCATGCAAAAGTAATCCAATCTTTGACCATTAACACACTTCAGTACTACTTCAGTAGTTTAATACATACAATATATATGTATATCAGTATATATAATGCATAGACTGTGATTACAGAGAGTATATAATTTAGATCAGAATCTCTGTTCCTAGGGGTGCATTGATACCTGGATGTATTAACTGTCATTGGACCAACTTAATTTATTTTAATTTGATCATATCTATCTATTATCTGATTCCATTTTCTATTGAGATATGATTGATTTGGTTATGGCAGCAGCACCTTATCATTGAGTTTCGAGCTCTGATTTGTAGCACATGCACACTCAAAATATATATGCACTCATATAGTGTTGAACCTGTGCAGTGCTAGCTAGCTTTTCTGTCTGCAAGCCCTTCTATTCAGATGCAACAGAACAAAAAGAACTCTTTTCAGTTCAACTTTATTATATTTAACTCTATCTGTGTACGTGGATTTATATATATATATATATATAGATGCATGGAAATGAGTACATGTGAAGCCCCAATTGATATTTAATACAATAATTAATGTCATATGCATTCAGAAGAGCAAGTACCATGACAGCTCTGCTGGGCCTTCCAATTTCCTAAATGAAGGATGAACGCATATGTCAACTTGCATGACAGCCAATAATAATTCTGCAAAACTTGCTATTTCATAGTTATTCTTGTGCTATCTTATGCTGATCATTAATTATCATTTGAATTATGCTAATTTTTTCTCGACTTCTGCGTCAAATATTTTACTTAAATGAAATTTATATTCTATCTAATAATGAGTATATAATATGATTTAGCATGAAGACTGAAAAAAAATAAAAAAGTAACATTTCTCTTGTTGATCCTGAAAATAAATCTTGGCAACAAACTAAATAAGCCCAAAATTAAACCATTAATATTTGATGGGAGGATTTTTCATTCTACAATAAAAACATTGTAAAAGGAAAAGAAAAGAATGATATATAATTGAAATTAATCAGATTAAGATGAAATTGCCAAAGTGTAGTAGGTATATCAATGAGACCTTAAGATGTTTTTTATTTTTTAATTTTATTTGGTGACTCTTTTGCAATTTTGAATACACTTCTACTAGAATATAGTGAGGAGTAATTCAAGTGAAATAAGCAAAATATCGTGATCGTGATGAAGATAAAGATTAAAATACAAAGTAATCTAATTTTTTCAAAATGGTTATATAAACTTGGAAGGTGAGCTTTGTATTTAAATTGAAATAGCACTTGCCATATGATGTTTTTCCCTTTACTTTTGCAAAGACTAGTCCTCCACTTTTAGTGATGCAACTCCCTCCTATAATTAGCCAAAAATACTGGTATACGATCATGAAATTTTATGAACAATTTATTTCCAATGTCACCATCTGAAACCTGTTCTAAATTTCACACTATTGTTAGTCACATCATCATCTAGAAAAGAAAAATAGCAACAAGTGGATACCTTTTGGGAACCAATATATCTCTGGCTTTGCTTTTTTCACATAAAGAGTAATTTTACCATTGATTGAATGATTAGTGCATAAACAACCTTTTCTATGTCATTTTCCTCTTGCAGTTGCCGACATTATGAAGTTCAATTATAAATCATCAATCATAAATATATATAATTAATTTCACATCCAAAAAATATAACCCTCTGCTACATAGATTGAATAGAAATAGGAGCGAAGTCAGAATAATATATACAAGTTAAATGAAAATGGCACCTTATAACTCCCTTTTTTAAAAACAACAAAAATCTTAATTAAGTACTTCCAGTGGAATCAGGTAGTGACATTGATAAGGAACTGTCATATTCATATTCCAGATCATCAAAACCCCAAAACTCTTCCTCCTGCTCTTCCTCTTCCTCTGGCATTTTCCATTTCTCTTTCTCAATCTCTCCCTCCTCCATTACCTCTAATACCTGTCAATTTAAAAGCAAAATTAAAGGCAAAAACAAAGGAAAAGTGTGTGCTATATATTTTAAAAGAAACCCACTTTTTTGTTTATTTATTTGAGAATTGGACCTAAATGATACAAGAAATCTAACCTAAAATTTGTATATTGGACCAACTAGGACTAATCAATTGAGAAAAGAAATATTAAAAATAGTAATGCTTATTGTACAATAAAAATACGTTCAATTAGTATCTAACGTGTTATACATAACATGTAATATGTGTGCTATACGTACGTGTACTATACATATGACACACATTACGTGTTATGTATAGTACACATTGAATACCAGTTGAACGTATTTCTGTTGTACATCAAATATTACTGTTAAAAATATTAGATCAATTAGGAGAGACCCATATGACAATACATCTACAGTTTCACTTTATCTATATAAGTTAATTGATGATGATAAGAGTTTTCTGACCATTATATATGAGTTTTTTATGTGAATAGTGTCAACTATTATTGATTTACATAATAGCAACAAGAGGCCCACAATCTCAATGAATTGCATGTCTTTCACCTCTTTGTTCGATAAAGGTATAAATCAATCACTCACCCCCACCCCCAAGAATGACATGGAATTGGAATAAATTAGAACATTATGTTCACTATTTATTGATATTTAAATTGAATTCTCACTAAAGAATTTCCCACACTTTTGTATGGATATATAGATATAGATATAGGCATAGATATAAGACCACTATATATATATTTTATCTGCTGTCATATTATCATAAGTTAGGTAGGACTGAGACATCGACCGACTAATCAATTTTGCATGGAGGCGAAAAAAATAATAATCGAGGTGATATATGGCATTGAGAAAAATATTGGAATGAATCTAATTCATGCATTTTTATATATTTGTGAATGTTTGAAAAAGATGAGTTTTATTCATCTAAGGAAAGCCATCGTAATTTAATAAAAATGGCAGGTGACAAATAGGGGTATTAATTAATAATATATTTTCAGACAAGTTTGATTGTTTGAAGCATGGAAACTTATCTTAATATGTATATAGTTTATATGTCACTTGATAATTAATGGACTAAAAGGCAATATAATCGGAGTAATGAACACGCCATTCATGATAGTTCATATATAAGATAAAATAATATGACAAAATTGACAAAGTTTATGATGAAAAAAAATAGAAATGTAGATGTTATGCACACATATTATACAGATTTCATAAGTCAATAGGCATTCATGAGTGTGACAAAAAGAGACAAAGAGAATAGCTATATCTTTCCTCTTTTTACATGGAAATATATATTAATAATCACATACACTTCAATCCATTGGTAAGTATAATTGAAGAAAAAAATAAAAAAAATCCCTAAACAGTGAGACAAAAAAAAAAGGGCAAGTGGACCAGTCACATTCTGCTCTATGTAAGAATATAGATATGACATGATTTATATTTTTTTAAAGTGTCAAAATGTCATTATTGTATATTTTTTTCATATTAGAAAAAGATATAATTTCGTATACATCAAGAGTGATACTTGTGCAAAATCATGGTGGTTACACCAGTCATTTTAGTTTCCCCAATCCGATCACCGAAAAACTAAATTTGGTAATTAAATAGATTGAAAAGGAATGGAATATATTTGTTTTTCAGTAGAGACAAAAGTTCTTGTACTAAATAGTGACCATGAAGAAGTAATGTAAGACAAGAAATTAAACAAAAGAAGTATGGAGTACGTACCTCACTCATGGTAGGTCTCCAAATTGAAGATGCCCGAATGCACAAGGATGCTGCAAAAGCAAGTCTTCTTAACTCTGTTACATCATATTCACCTTCTAGCCTTGGATCCACAAGCTTCTCTATCTCCCCTTTCTTCAATATTGGTTTTGCCTGCAAAATTCACAACACCATATAGTTTATTTAAATAAAGTAATCAATGATGAATTTATTTCATTATATTTGTCGTACAATAGAAATACGTCCAACTAGTATTCAACGTGTCTTATACATGATATGAAATTTCCATATCATATGTATAACCCACACTGAATATTAGTTGGACGTATTATTTCTGTTGTACAGCCAGCATTATTGATTTCTAAATGGTATAAGGCCTAGTTCATTATACAAATAAACAAAGATTGAAGACAAAAATGTAGGGCTAATTAGTACTTAATTACCCAGCTATGGAGGCTTAGGTGAGAGCCATCCACAGGCTTCCTGCCAGAGATGACTTCAAGCAAGAACACACCAAAGGCAAACACATCTGTCTTCTCATCAACAACACCATGCAGATAGTACTCAGGGGCCAAATGTCTGCAAATCATACATCATTCTCATTTTCCATGCTACCAATTTTATTTTCTTTTTTGCTTAAATACCAATTATGTTACATTGGCAGTTATTACTGAAGGATCATGGAAAAGAAAAAAAAGAGTACCCAAATGTCCCTTCTATTGGAGCAATTGAATGATGAGTCCATTGAGATGGAAGCCATTTTGCTAGTCCAAAATCAGATATCTACCACAATAATAAAAAAAAACAAAAAAGAACACTTAATTTTTCAGTTTTCATATAAAACTAAACCAATCAAAAGCACTGAAGAACAAAAACTGATTCATTCAACTAAAATAGGCAAGTGAAAAGACCTGTGGTTCAAAATCTTCTGTCAATAGAATATTTGATGCCTTGATATCCCGGTGGATTATCCTTCTCTTGCAGCCTTTGTGCAAGTAGTGGAGGCCACGTGCTGTCCCAAGAACTATCTTATGCCTTGTTCTCCAATCCACAGGAGGCAATTTTTCATCTACACAAGAACAATATTCATACTTTATTAACACCCTTCAAGTTTTGCTGCCAAAAATTACAACTTTTTGGAGAAAACAACTCAAAAGGCTTTTTTTTTTTTTCTAATATTGATTCATGTACCATGAAGAAGGGATGCAACAGAGCCTTTTGTGGATAGCTCAAAAACAAGGTAGAGCCCATTATCAATACAACACCCCAGAAGAGGCAAAACATTGGAATGATTTACATGACCAATAGTACCAATCTCTGTTAGAAACTCTTTCTCCTTTCTCTCATCCCTGCAAGTTCTTGTGAGCCTCTTCACAGCAATTTCATCACCATCTTTCAGTGTTCCCCTGTACACCTCTGCATAGCCACCCTTTCCAACCAGATTTTCTGACACAAAAACAAATAAAAAGAAAACAGAAAACAACTTTCAATCTTAAAACCACAAACAAAGAAAGATCCCTATGATCTTCGATCGAAGTATCTTAAGCACCTGAGCTGAAACCGTTGGTGGCATCAAAAAGTTCTTCATAAGATAAGCATTTCCAAGAGGGTCTTTGAGAACATTCTTCATTCGGAAGAATCTCTAGCCCCTCATCGTTTTCTCCACCGGTTGAACAACTCGGGCTCAGAACATGT
This sequence comes from Aeschynomene evenia, assembly GCA_013621005.1. Lineage (NCBI taxonomy): Eukaryota > Viridiplantae > Streptophyta > Magnoliopsida > Fabales > Fabaceae > Aeschynomene > Aeschynomene evenia. The sequence goes on along the minus strand of CM024263.1, from coordinate 29,170,914 downwards.
TCCCCAGAACCGCGCCTTCTCAACGAGAAGAGCCTCTTCAAGCTGTTGGTCCTAATATACCTCATTGTAATGAATGATGATCAAAAAGACAGAGGACTCTGTTTTTTTCCTTTCATGCAGAGCACAACACTCCAAAACAGAGGAGAACAGAGGACTCTGTTTCATGCAACTTTCCACAAACATGAGAGACACAAAGACACACAAGATGGTTTCCCCTCTTAGTTTAAGGTATAGCGCCAAAGACAAAGAGGGTGCTGGGGACAGTTAGAGAAGCTTAAATGCTTTGTCTCGTTTATCCATGAAATTGACAATGCTTTTGCTTTTTTCAAATTTCAAGGTCCTTATGGAAAGAATTGCATAGTTTGGTAAGGGGGTAGGATATATAGGGTGAGCCCTATTCTACTCTCTCTGCCTTCTCTATACTATTTATGGGTTATTTGAGTTTATTGCATTTGGAGATTCATCTTTATGACAAATGTAATACTAGTAATAACTTGTACAAGTTGCAAATCTTGCCATGTTAGCTTTGTTCAATGGTACAAGTACAATTATTATACACAAAGTCTTTGGTAACAACACTTTTATAGATAAAATAGAAAGAAAAAAAACTCATTTAATCATTTTTGTCCTGCATTCTTAATCATGCATGCGCCAAGTAATTTTGCCTCAAACTTTCATTTTTGACTGGTACAATTTGAAATCCCAACAAAACTCGTATTATATGATGAGGGAGAAGCGTGTTCCATGACTTGTTCCTCAATTTTCGATGCGAAATGAAATAAAATATTTGGCATTCTTTAATTTGTTTTAGCTTTTGTTTCTACGTTTGACCATATTAACTTGAAAAACTTAATGTTAACTTCATTGTCAATAACTTAATGACTTCATTGTCTGTACCAAAAGAAATTTATTAAATAGCCTCAACGTTACCCATCATTTTTAGAAGAAATGGGGAAAACAAATTAAAATGGAGGGAAAACTTCACCTCCATATGTCAGACTCTGACATAGATATAGTATTAATATTAGCCATATCTGATTAATTAAGGTAATGATTCAGGTAAGTTACTTCGTATTTATGATGAAAATACTTTTAAAAGATTTATGACGAAAGAGTGAAAGACTAATTAAAGCTCATGTGAATAAAATTGACATTTATTGCATCAACAGTCCATTTTTAGAACTGTATGTTTCTGAATATTGGTCACCATATATTAGAAATTGAGATTAGTTGAACGGTTACAAGGAACATATTATTTGAATAAAATTGTGGGTGAGTAACTGAGATATTGGATTAATTGGAAATATAAGTAGAATTTTAATTTCTAATTTATTACTTGATGAAAATTGAAAAATGATTTGATGTTGAGCATGCAATGGTTCTATATATTCCGCATGCAACAGTCCAGAATTAGGTTTAGGTGGGACTTATGAGCACATGACAAACTAGTAATAATAATCAGAAAAAAAAAAATCAATTTGTGCATAATCTTTATACAGTGAAAGAGGAAAAATATAATAATGAATATATAGTGATATTATTTATTCTGTTTTGGTAGACATTTCTTAAGAGATATTTTGAAGTGTCACGGAAACATTGATCGAAAAAATATTATTGGAATCCACTTTTTCTTCACATATTGTATAAACAACATTATTTGTCAATTATTAAAATGAAAAGGACACTGGAAAAGGAACAAGAAACACAACAGAAAGATCGATTCCATTAACTGTACATGAATACTGAACAGTGGAGGAATATCAAAGACCTAACTATTGATATATGAGGCAGTTAAATCACACAACTTTTTCACATACATTTAATCATAGATTGATACATTAACAAAAAATTTTAACTCAATCACACACTAACTAAACAATCACATAAATGAATGAATATGATTGACTGACAATTTAAAATTATTTATACATCTTAATTAATTAGTATATATGGAATGGACAAGTTCTTCGACACACTCCTTGGTATAGTTAATAGAAAGAGGCCATGGAGGCAAGTGGAATTATGCATTTTCATTTGAATATGTATATAGAAGTATGCAAATAGAGAAAAATAATGATCTGCTGCATATCCCATCCCAAACAATGAGTCAGTCACATTTTTTTTTTTTTATAATTAAAGTATGAGCCTCCATTAGGGATAACAACTCATACTCTACCATTAACTAAACATCACATCAATAATATTACATAATCATCAGCCCAAAAAGCATTAAAGGTTCTACCATCAACTCCTAATTGCAATGACTTATCACCATCCATCACACACCAGACTCAACACCATTTATGCAAATTAAATGAGTCAGTCACATTTAATTTGAAATAAATAGGTTCACGAGCAAGGTGAAGCAAATCTACATACATACTTTTCAATTTGTTGTATAGCACACATCGTCAAGACTTTTCTATAGTATATATATCTATATACGTGTAAAATAAATAAATAAATAGTGTATTATATCCATGGATGCTATGGTTGATGGAGCGAGCGAGGCATATGAGAGGAGAGAACCACTGGCTAGGTAGTAGTGGCGATGGAATGGATGATTTATGTTTAGTGTTATTGGAAGAGACAAGGTCACTTTCTGGCCAACTTAGGACGGAGTAGGAGTAACATTCGCGTGTGGGCATCTTTACTAGCCATTAATTCAACCAACATATATCTGAGAGATCAGGGCACATGAACATTCAAAAAGTATTCTCATCTCTTTTTTGTGCTTCTTCTTCTTCTTCAGTCACGGGCTTCGTACACTGTCTTATTGGTGTATTTGAATAAGATCCGAAAGAGACAAAAAGATTTAGAGGCCCGATAATACTATAAATGAAGACAACAACTAATCAATCACGCTAGCTTCTTCGGTCAATTTATTTGTGGCACCTTTCCCTTCAACGAGGATATATATATATATCTGGGACAACAATAAGAACAACTGGGGGATGAAATCAATGCACTACGTCTACCATTGAGCCAAAAAATATACTAGTATATGATTTTTGGTCTTTCTCTTTTTTAGTTTTATTTATTTTTTTATGCATCTACGCATGCATGTAGTGTTACGAGTTTCACATTAAGCATCAATGAGTTTTGTCAGTTGTACAAAGAATTTTATTTTTACGTAGATGAAAACTTTATTTAACGTTTTATGAAATGTGAACCACAAGTAGAACACATATAGCATAAAAAAACAAGAATATTTGTGTTAGAATATAAATACATTCAACTAGTATCCAATGTGTGTTATACATAATATAGTAGAAATTGAAAACTATATACTTTAAATTGTGAGATTTTGCAATTTTCTTAGTTGTATTATAAAATAAAGACTATAACCTTTAAATATTGAATCACATGAATTTTTTACATATAGTAAAAATTGAAGGTTATATACTTTAAATGGTGAGATTTTCCTTTTTTTTATTGTATTATAAAATAAAAATTATAGGCTTTAAACTATAGAATCACATGAATTTTTCACATATAGTAGAAATTGAAGGCAATAAACTTTATAATGTGAGATTTCACAAATTTTTTGGTTATCTTATAAAATAATGACTCTAGACTTTAAAATATTGAATCAACTGAAATTTTTCACATATGGTAGAAATTGAAGGCTATATACTCCAAAATGTAAAATTTTACAATTTTTTGGTTGCATTATAAAATAAAGACTAGGCTTTAAAATATTGAATCACATGAAATTTTTTTATACAGTAGAAATTGAGAACTATATATTTTAAATGTGAGATTTCACAAATTTTATAGGTTTTCTTATAAAATAAATACTATAGACTTTTAAATATTGAATCTCCTGAATTTTTCACATATGATAGAAATTGAAGGTTTTATATACTTCAAAATATGAAATTTTACAATTTTTTGGTTGTATTATAAAATAAATTAAAGACTATAGGTTTTAAAATATTGAATCACATGAAATTTTTCTATATAGTAGAAATTGAAAGGTATATACTTTCAAAATGTGAAAAATTTCACAATTTTTCGGTTACATTATAAAATAAAGACTATACGCTTTAAAATATTGAATCACATGAAATTCTTCTATATAGTAGAAATTGAAGGCTATTACTTAAAAATTTAGATTTCACAATTTTATAGGTTTGTCTCATAAAATAAAGACTAGACTTTAAAATATTGAATCACATGAATTTTTCACATATGGTAGAAATTGAAGGCTATATACTTTAAAACGTGAGAATTCACAATTTTTTTTGTTGTCATATAAAATAAAGACTATAGACTTTAAAATATTGAATCAAAAATGAATTTTTCACATATAGTAGAAATTGAAGACTATATACTTTAAATTGTGAGATTTCACAATTTTGTTTGTTGTATTATAAAATAAAGACTATAGCCTTTATAATATAGAATCACATGAATTTTTCACACATTATATAACTTAAAGGCTATATATTTTAAAATGTGAGATTTCACAAATTTTTTTATTGTCTTATAAATTAAAGAGTATAGACTTTAAAATATTGAACCAGCCACCTGAATTTTTTACATATGGTAGAAATTAAATATTATATACTTCAAAATGTGAAATTTCACAATTTTTCGTTTGCATTATGACTATAGGCTTTATCATATTTAATCACATGAATTTTTCACACATAATAAAACTTAAATACTATATATTTAAAATGTGATATTTCACAAATTTTTTTTGTTGTCTTATAAAATAAAGACTATAGACTTTAAAATATTGAATCACTTGAATTTTTCACATATGGTAGAAATTGAATGCTATATACTTCAAAATGTGAAATTTCACAATTTTTTTGTTGCATTATAAAATAAAGACTATAGGCTTTAAAATATTGAATCATATGAAATTTTCACATATATTAGAAATTGAAGGCAATATACTTTAAATTGTGAGATTTCACAAATTTTTTGGTTGAATTATCTATTACTACTTATGAAGAGAATTTTATAAAAAGTTGCTTACTTTTTGGGCTCTATGTAACACTCTTTCTCTTCATAACACTTTTCTCTATGTAACATTGGTTCTCTTCATAACACTATTTTTCTACCTGACACTCTTTTTTTACGTAACACTTTTTCTTCATTACACTCTTTCCTTACGTAACATTGTACTTTTTGTATGTAACGTTTTTTATCTTCATAATACTCTTTTAATGTAAAACTCTTTCTAGCTTTATTCGTTACACTCTTTCTTAGAAATATTTTTCCTTACATAATATTATTTCCCTTCATAACATTTTTTTCTACGAAAATACTCTTTCTTCATTAAAACAATAAAAAACACGACTTGACAAGTACAAAATTGTCGGTTGAATGACTAATTTTCAATAAAATAAATTCACTATTTTAAGGTTGAAAGATCATTTTGGAAGGACAAATAAATATTAAATATATAATATATATGGCGTGCCTTTAAACTTTACAATAATGCTAAGTGAACGATGAAAAACCAGTCAATACAGTTAATGGGTCTATATTGGCTTTGATTTTGGCCCAAATAATCATTGAGATTGTAATGGACTGAGTAATTATAGCTCAAAATCTCATTTATTGGCTGGTTGGGCTGGTTTTGTATTGTCCAGCACTACCCAAACTTTATTATTATTCTCCAAGATTTGGGTTTCTTGTGATCATCAATATGAACATACATGGCCTACAAAGTTCAGAGGTTGATGATGTATGCATGCGTGCAAGAAATGAAATTATTGTCGTCGTCGGTGAATCAGTTCAAGACAATTATATTCTTCTCTATTTTGAATTAACATCCTTTCTTTTCTTTTTGTTATTCTATCAAAGGCTGGAGCATACAAGCAGCTTATGGTGTACCTATCGCTCTAACAATAATAATAATAGTAAAAAGAAATTTTACTATATTAAAAATAAATATTAGATATATTTAAAATTGAATGTTAATGAGAGATCTATAATATAAATAATGAATAAAAGAAGTTTTGATGTTAAAGAGAATATCATTTTAAAAATTTAAGAGTCATAAAATGGATATGAGTAAAAATTGAAAAAAAAAATGATATATAAATAGTGTTTTTTATTAAAATATATATATTCAGAAGCAATGACAAGTATGTATCGCACAGTTACACTAATAACATGCATGATAATGACAGGATTTTAAGTAAAAAAGACTATAAGAATTAGCTTTTATCGGTTATATATATATATATATAAATTTTCTTTTAATTAATTTTTACAAGCTGTGTGTGTATCTTGTAATTTGCTTTGGTTTTATGTGATCCATGCCTGCTTGCTTTGGGGTTTCTTCTGTTTGGTCAACATGAAGGCGCAGTTGGATGAAAGAATTTTATAGCGTGATGGGTAATTTTCATATATAATTCTGGTTGGTCAATTCAATCCGATCCATCAACTTAGGCACCGTTCAGCCTAACTCTGTATGTATGAAGATAGATAGCCTTTACAAATTATCAGTACAATAATAATATTGAAAGAGAAAACGTCTAAAATATATGATTCAGGGTCCAATTTGATCATATATATACATAATTTGTGTCAAAAGTGAAAATGACAAAGTATGTTGATATAGAAAATGATGTTGCAACCACCTTGATGAAATTCAAAAGAATTGAGTGCAGGAGTACTCAACCAACTAGCTACCAATCAACTTGCAATGACTTGCATGCCTAGCTGATGCCATGCTAATTCAAGTGCATGCATGTATACACGTAATTCATAGGAAAAAAAGTGATTTACAATTTAATTACGACAATTCCTCATGTAGTTGATATATATATATATATATATATATATATATATAATTATGAAACTCTCTCCTATTCTCCCAAATTTTTTAACCAACTATTGACTTTTAGGTTTTCTTTTTTTATCTTAATGTATCTATCATCGATAATAGTAACTAATCTTTTCAAACTAAGATCTCATTCATAATGGTTAAATTTATGAGTGTGAGACCGATCCTCTTTTTATACAATATATCAAAATTAAATCCTTAACTAATTCAACTAACTACAACTTGTATTAAACCTTGTGATTTTTTTAAGTCTTTTTTTTCTTAATTTCCATGATATTCGAAGTTTTGTTTCGAATAATCCGTCTCCCATGTATCCACACTAAATATGCCCAGTAGTTCAGATGGTTAGGTGGGAGTCAGTTGGCAAAGTTGGGGTTGGGTTAGTTCGATTTTATGCTACGGTCCAAGTTAGCAAAATTATTGCTAAGTGTTAACACTTAACAGTAAGACACAAGGCCTAAAACAAAAGTGCTCACGACCCATAGCATAAACAAAAACCAAATAAGTGTTCACACAAACAACTTTCACCCTCGACCCAAAAAAACACTTAAAAAAATGTCTTCATGATTATTTTAAAAACATAAAATTCCATTTAATTAAATTTTTTAAGGATTTATTTTCTATTAAATACAATTAAAAATTGTTTACATGATTATTGAATTTTATATTATCATAAATTATGTTAGTTATCTCTCATTTTCTGATGAAAATTTCATACAAATAAAACATATGAAATTTTACAATGTTGTAAAATTATTTTACTCACGAAAAAAAGGAATTTGACCACATGTAGGCGGAGGGAGAACCCACTAGACTTGTTACTCCAAAGGCACTAAGACACACTAAACTGCACAAGCAGTAGGTTTAATATAGGGCTTTGCCAACACCAACCATGAACCCTAAGCCTGCTACTAGCTCACACCATGAGCGACCGCGACAGAGACCGAGACAGAGACAGAGACAGAGCTCGCGACAGAGAAAGGGAACGGGAACGGGAACGTGAACGAAGGCGAGACAAGGACGACCGTGACCGTGACCGTGACCGTGATCGAGAACGCGACCGAGACCGAGATCGAGATCGAGCACGAAGCAAGAGATCCCGTTCGCTCGACCGTGTCCGCTCCCGTCACACGCGCTCTCGCACGCGCTCTCCTGACCGCTACCGCTCTCCGTCGCGTTCCCGCTCTCCTGCTGACCGCTCCCACCGCCGCCGACACCACCACCACCGGACGCCTTCCCCAGAGCCTCAGAGGAAGCGTCACCGGAGAGATTCGGCTGAAGAAGACCACAAGGACACTAAGAAGGCGGTGTCGGACTTCGTAGACGGGATCGTGAAGGAGCAGCAGCAGAAGCAGAAGGAGAACGGAGCTTCTGGAGATGGCGGAGAAGTTGAGACGAACGAGGACGAGATGGAGATGATGAAGATGCTTGGGATTCCGACGGGATTCGATTCCACGAAAGGGAAGCCGGTACCTGGTGCTGATGTCAGTGGCGTCAGAGCGGTTACAAAGCGCCAGCCGAGGCAGTACATGAACCGCCGAGGCGGTTTCAATCGCCCATTGCCTGCTGAGAAGAATCGTTGAATCGACCTAGGGTTTTTGTTGAGGTGTGTTCGATTTTTACTTTACACTCGTCAATTTCTCTTTTGATAATTCGTAGCAAATTGTGATGGATTAGGGTTTATGTTGAATTTGATGATTGCAAATTGCAATTAGGTTAGAATGAATTTAGCTTAGTTCTGTAGCTAATTGGGTTCGTTTACAAACTATTTCACTCTGTTAGCTGATGACGATTCATTGAATGTTTTCAATTGAGTTTTATACTAGCCGAGTGGATTGTGAGCGTTGATAGCTTTTATTTTTGCTTTATATGCTTGAGGTGAACATGGTAGAGTCTTGCTTTTTCTTTTTATGTTGAACTGAAGTGCTGAACTGAACTGAAAATATAGTTTAGTTTTTCAAATTGAACCAGTTTGTTCATTTTTATATTACTCACAAACTGACCAGACTGCATGAACTAGTCTCTTCAATTCAGTTGACTGGTATTGTTCTTGTCAAGTCTCAACCAATCCAGTTTATTAATAGTGGTGTAGTGCTTTGGTTCCATATCCATTTCAGAACCAATTGTCTTTATGTCTTCTTCTAACAACCTCTATTGTTGAATACTCGGCACTCCCCAATATACCATAGCGTCCTCCAACTTCACTGATTTCCCTGCCAACCATGGCCTTAGCTCTTATAACCTCCATACCTAAAGACTCCCAAAACCACCAGTGTCTTGTGACTCCACCCTCGTCACTGCCAACAACGTCACATTCAACCAGCTCACAATGCTCATGTATTATATACTATGAGGATATGTTTGGAGTTTGGATATTTTATGGTTAGTGGGAATGTTGGATGGAATTGAATATGGTGTAGTAGTGTGTGGTGGAATGAATGAAATAGAATAGAATAATATTAAAGGATGGAATTGAGAGAAGTTTCCATCATATTGTTTAGAAATACAATGTTTATAGAGTGATAAATGATAATACATTCCATCACATCCCATTCAACCAAAATTGCAGGGAAGGAATAGGATATTGGATGGAATGGAATAGGTTCCATCCAATATTTTTTTCCTATTTTGAAATATCCAATCACTGGAACCTAGTGTCATTCCATCCTTTTTCATTCCATACCATCACTTTCCATCAATGGATGGCCACTACCGACTGACATTCTTGATCTTGAAATCTATGCTGGACATGGGAGCAGTGCATAATCTGGTGACTGTGAAGCACTGCACGACTTCATGGCGGTGCAATCTGACATAAGGGAATTGTTCCAGGAGATGCAGAGGATGACGTCCCAAGTAAGGTGCTGCTGATGACATTATGTTCTTAAACAAGGCAATGGTTCATGTGATTTTGGAGTTCAATCCAAAACATATTGTGGTGAGGTAGAGAGGGGCTTAGGGTTCTTGTGAATTTAGAGGTTTCCTTTAAGATTGGAGCTGGCGATTGTCAATATAACTATTAAATACCATGTTTGACAATAAGGATTGTAACGAAACCCTTTTTGTAAAATTCATCCACGTTAATGTGTACTTATAATGATATTAATATGTGCTTTTTTTCCCTTGAGATTGAGATGAAGTCTTTGTTGCATTCCTCGTTTATTTGACTCATGTTCCTAAATGTTGAAACTCAGTGTGCTTAAGATTAATATCTGGAAAAAGTCACTGCAGAGTGCATGGATTATCTCTGTATAGCTGCCGGTTTTCTTACGTAATTCTCATCATTGTTCAATTTGCAGATGGATTATTTTTGGCGGTGGTTCAATCATGCTGAAACTCGTGAGAGTTCCTCCAGTTATTTGCGTTGTTCATTTGCTCCCTGTGCTACCTACAGCTCAATGTCCAGTGTAATCAGTGTTGGGCATGTCTACTATCTAATTTGGAAGTACCATTGAAAGAATTTTCTAGATATTCTTTCATGCGTGTGGATTTAACCGTATGCTTTATAGCTTAAGATGCAGGTTCTTGATGACATCATGAGCAACGGATGTGGAAGTTTATATGCTTTCTGTTCTGAATCATACTTTTACAGTGACAATTTAAGCATATTTAGACGCAAGTAACTTTTTCTGCTGCTAAAAGGCAATTAACAAGTGTGGATTAGAAGCGTTCAAAACCTAGCTTGCTCAACATAAGCCCTTTATGTGCTTTTCGACAATAAAACAAGCGGGACTAGTTTAATGTGCTCATCATGGCCCTTTAGGAAATCAGCGGCAGGCACTTGCCAGTTGCCACTAAACACACTTTTCAATTTTTGGATTAAATTAGTTGATCAGTGGGTACTTATACACTTATTCTTATCGTCAACTTGCCTTCAGTAAGGACCACCCCCACGTTTCACTTGATCAAAACGATAATCCTCCTAAACCACTAACCCCAAGTGCCGATGCAAAATGTTATTTATACATACTATAAAGAGAATTGAAAAAAAAATTGGTTACTTTTGGATTCTAAAATTAAGTTAAAAAAATTAAATAAACTAAAAAAAAATAACTACTCTCTTATTTCAAATCATTTCAACTATTTTTTCTCTCTCTTTTTATATCTATATTTTCTACAATATTTATCTGTTTTTTTAAAAAATATTATTCATTTTATAATCATCTTCAATATTATTTGTCTTTTTTTTACCTATAATTAATAAAATAAATTCAAAAGATAAATTGACAGAAAAATAAAAAATGTTGTTCTTTATTTACATCACACAATTATTTTATAGTAGAAGGCTATATACTTTTAAATGTGAAATTTTACTATTTTTTTTATTGTATTATAAAATAAAGATTATAAGCTTTAAACTATAGAGTTACATAATTTTTTTACATATAGTAGAAGTTGAAGGCTATATACTTTAAAATGTAAGATTTTACTATTTTTTTTTTGTTATATTATAAAATAAAGATGATAGACTTTAAAAAGTAGAATTACATGAATTTTTACTTATAGCAGAAATTGAAGGTTATATACTTTGAAATGTGAAATTTCACTATTTTTTTGGTTGTATTATAAAATAAAGACTATATGCTTTAAAATATTGAGTTACATGAATTTTTTACATATAGTAGAAGTTGAAGGCTATATATTTTAAAATGTGAGATTTTATTATTTTTTTGTTGTATTATAAAATAAAGGCTATATGCTTTAGAATATTTAGTTACATGAATTTTTTACATATAGTAGAAGTTAAAAGCTACATACTTTAAAATGTGATATTTTACTTTTTTTTATTGTATTATAAAATAAAGGTTATATAGGCTTTAAAATATAGAATTACATTAATTTTTACAAATCGTAGAAATTAAAGGATATATTCTTTGAAATCTTTGATTTCATTATTTTTATGGTTGTATCATAAAATAAAGACTATAGCCTTTGAAATATTGAATTTCATAAATTTTTACATATAGTAGAAATTGAAGGCTATATATACTTTGAAATCTAAGTTTTCACTATTTTTTTGGTTTATTATAAAATAAATACTATAAGCTTTAAAATATAGAATTATATGAATTTTTACATATAGTAGAAATTGAAGGCTATATACTTTGAAATGTGAAAATTTACTATTTTTTTTTGTTATATTATGAATTAAAGACTATAGCCTTTGAAATATTGAATTACATTAATTTTTTACATTTAGTAGAAATTGAATGTTATATACTTTAAAAGTTGAGGTTTCACTAATTTTTTGGTTGTATTATAAAATAAAGGCTATACATTTAAAATATAAAATTATATGAACTTTTACACATATAGTAGAAATTGAAGACTATATATTTAGAATGTGAGATTTCACTATTTTTTTTGTTGTATTATAAAATAAATACTATATCCTTTGAAATATTGAATTGCATGATTTTTTTACATAAAGTAGAAATTGAACGCTATATTCTTTAAGAGTAATGCTAAATGCACCATGAAAAACCAGTCCAACCAGCCAATAAATGAGATTATGAGCCATAATTACTTAGCCCATTACAATTTTAATGATTATTAGGGCCCAAATCAAAGCCAAAATGAACCTATTGTCTACCTTGACTGATTTTTCATTGTACATATAGTATTATTGATTCTTTAAAATGTGAGATTTGACTATTTTCTTGGTTGTATTATAAAATAAAGACTATAACCTTTGAAATATTGAATTGCATGATTTTTTTACATATAATAGAAATTGAAGGATATATCCTTTAAAATGTGAGATTTCACTATTTTTTTTTTGTTGTATTATAAAATAAAGACTATAACCTTTGAAATATTGAATTACATAATTTTTATACATATAATAGAAATTGAAGGGTATATACTTTAAGGATGAACCTAATATTACATAAACAAATAGTATTACATAGAAAAAAAAAAAATAACAGGCACGATAATACCCGTCGAGTCGTTGGTTTATTATAGTTTAATCTTCTCAATCATACATTCTCACAATATGAACCCATGGGTTGAACTCAATTCTTTAGAATGATTACATCTTTAATTTGCATCTATGGGTTGGTTTTGTCCCCAGGATTTTATTTTATATTATCATGTATATTTCTTCCCTCAATCCTAGTACTTGTACGTGGAATCCACCACGTGTGTAGGACCATAAAAAAGGTATAAACATATATATGCTAGAAGATCATGAATCATTATCTTATTTAAAAATTAAAGAAAGAAAAAAGCCTTAATCATACTGAAAATCCGTCTTATTCATACTATCACATGATTAAACAGCGAACTCTATGTTACATAAAAAGAAAAAGGATTCAGAAAAAAAAAAGAAACAAAGAAGAGATTAGATGGGAATTTTAATGAGAACTTGAAGAGAAACATCAGAGCAGAGAATGAATGTGTTTATGTGTTGGTGGTGGTATGTGCAGGTTTGTGAATGAGAAAAGCCATGGATTGCATGTGGCGCTTATCATCAAATGCTAGGCAGCGTATGTATGCATTTGGGTATTGCTGTTTGCACTCATGGATCTCTTTCAGGACTTGACAAGAATCAGTGCAACCAAACATTGGTAGCTTCCACAATGTCCAATATCTTCCATCATAGTACCCTGGCATCCTGCTGTTCTCTCTCCGAATATACCCCACCTTTTCCAATGTTCCAAAACATAACAATAAATGAATCTGTCTAGGCGGCCATAATACCAAATTAAGCTTAAAACATAGACAAGTCGTGTTAAGTATTACTTGGAATATCTGATGAATCAGCTATAAGAGCAATCATAATTCATCTAGTTTCTTTTTTTTTCATAGAATCTGCTGATAAATCATAAGTTTATTAATTATGCCAAACCAACCTCATCAAATTCAAGGCAAGGGGTCCAACCCTTCTTGAGCATGTAATCAATCTCCTTTGAGATGGATTCATCTGAAAGTGGAGGAAGGTAGGACAGTGTTTCGAACTTCCTGTTATTTATGGGATTCCATGTCTGTTTAAAACATACATATCAATTAGATATCAAAGCATAAACTAGAAAAATCACTAATATATGCAAACATACTATCAAACTAGTACTTCACCTTCATGCAGTGAGTCTTAGAACCATTGGAGATCACAATCTTCTTTTTCCATTCAAACTCAGTGGACCCTATAGTACTAGGACAGAGGTTTGAAGAGTTGGCCTTCAAGCCGACAAAGCTACTAGCAGCAGCAAGAGGAGCTGCAAAAGATCCAGCAGACATTTTGAAAGGAATTATAAGGTTGATGGAACAAGACAGGGCAGGGACTATAAGAATGACACTCAAGTGAACTTGAAGGAGATGGTAGAAATAAGGAAAGGGACAAGATAAAAGGGAATATCGGTGAGAGTGAAAAATGATGCACAAAGTTAGTGAGTATAAGTAGACAGACGGTGGGCACTAGAAAGTGGAATAAAGCTTTGATCTCATCAAGCAGTCAATAGTATCCTCTCACTTGAAAACTTTACATAACTTGATATGTAAATCTTCAACATATATTGGATCCAACTTTTATATTAAAAATTTATGCATAAAGGTTCTGCAAGGCAAGCAAGTTGAAGATAAACATATTTATGTTGAATAAAATAAACAAGTGATTCCTTGCCCATATTGTTCTGTTGGCGTTTGCGGTGCACTGAAAACAAGTTTGGCCGGATGTGGACATTAAGAATTGCTTCCTCAATTTATGGCTTTATGCAACCAAAATCGAATTGCACAGCACACAGATAAGTGAGAAGAATGATGCCGAGGGGGCCAATCAATAATCAATTGCATGTGAATTTAACTATTGAATTTTGAACCTGTTGGCGATCCAAAAAATTGATTCTTTTAAACAGATCTAACTATCTCTGCCGGTGAACTTAGACAACTTATGAATGAATACTATAATTAAATTCCTTTCCCATCAAAGTTCTCTACCCATTAGTCCAAAAACACTAACTGAGCCTGGTCAAGACTAAAAGATTAACATATCATGGACCGAATTCCCCAAATCGAAAAAATTATTCATTTGAAATAGTAATTGTATAATTAAAGTAAATATAAATTTCTACCATCATCATATCATATCATGTCATATGAATGACAATGCTGAAATAAATATAGTTGATTACTGTCTAAATGAAGAATATTAGAAATCTAAAGAATCACTGCATCACCACAACCCTGGAGGGGCCGGGGCTGCGGGGCCGGGGCCGGGGGGCCTGGGCTTTCCAAGCTTTCAGGCTGGCTGGGACCTACAAAATCTGGTGGGTCAATGCCAAAGCTTCATGCAGAACCCTGCAGGGACCGTTGAGATTCTCTTGCTGGATATGCATTCTGAGAAAGTGTCCACAAGTTGCTCTGCAAGAGATGCTGGATCTTCAAGGAATGTGTCTATGTATATCTTCACAATCCTCACTTCTTGGGGCGTTGCTCTCAAGCTGTACCAAGTCAGAAATTTCTGCCTGAAGTTCTTTTCTATGTGCCCTTCACACTCTAACCACCTAATCACCTTCACATAATACTCGAAATCCCTGTCTGGAAACACGTTGGCCAAACAACCCTCATCCTGCCTATCACCACCTCGCTTCTTGGAAGTGCTTCCATCTTGTGGCCCATCCCTTTTCCCCGCTCCATTTTCTTGTTGATCTTTGCCACTGGATTTAGATCTCCCATTTCTTCCGGGCCCATCCTTGAGTATTTCCACCTTGCAGGGTGTAATAGGCAAGCCTCCTTCTGAGCTAGCCACTAATGGCACGCACTCTCTCCCAGTTAGCACCGGGGAGTTCAACCCGTCATCGGCGCTCGTGTCCTCGGTGACTTGTTCCTCAGGTGAATGCTTGTTTTCATGCTTCAGTACATCAGAACCAGGAAGGGTGATGGCCATTCCTGCAGCATGCTGCTTGTCTGACAAAGAATCTGCATCGGCGGGAAGAAGTCCCACTGCACCTATATTGGAACAGTTGATAGCATCGTTAGAAACATTTCCAGAAGCAAGCTGGTCAGAATCCTTGCGATAAGCACGGTAATTGTCCGAGCGATTGTCAATCTGGTCACTATACGGATTACTGTTATTGGTCTCATCCTCCACTGATGATGGATTGGAAAGGCTGCTACAGTTGGTTACTGGGCTCTGGCTTCGTTCTGTTGCTGAGCAATTGGGGGCTTCATCCTCTCCATGTTCTGTTGAGATATGAACCTCACACATACCGGACTCCCTTGAATCATTGGAAGCAACTTTGAAACTGTACTCTGTAGCTGGAACGAGATCCCTGACACTGAACCTTCTATTTGGCAGAAGCAGAGTGCAAGTCGGGTCCACTGGATAGTCTTCATCGTCAGCTTTGCGATGCCACAAGGTGTAACCAGTGGTATTTTCTCCAGAAGCATTTTCAGATCCCAAAATAACAGTAAGGGATGTTGCAGTGACTTCTTCAAACCTCACCATATTTGGAGAAAGCAAATTTGCATCTGCAAATGTGAAGATAAAAGATAAAGATAAAAGACATGGGAAAACACATCCACTATACTATGTTTGTCACATACAGTAGACTACCTTTAACAGCTTGAATGGGTGGCGAAGGCAAGACCCTTTTAGAAAGCAGTGAATCGAGAGATTCGAGAGCAGAACCGCAAAGTTTCTGAACCTCTGGTCCTGATGATAGCCTATTCACAATCCCCCTACCGATCTTCACCGGTGAGCCAGTCAATGGACCTACTTCTGGTTCAAGTTTCTTCACTGCCTCATCAACAATCTCATAAAGTTTTTGATAGGTTTCAGTCCCTTGTAGGAGTCTTTGGCTTAAGGAGACACGGTAACATAGTATGTCCACACGTCTGGTATCCTTTGCTACCATCAGTTGTTTTCTCAAGCACCTAATGCATTTTAAGAAACAAACCCAGATGAGTGAGAGTGATCTTAACCAACAATTTTTCAAAATTCCATTCTAAAAGGAATGCAGCATATACTTCATGTATGCTTTGATTGCACGGTTACAATATCTCCATAGTGTTGAGTAGAATTCACTCAGCACTGTAGCTATGCAATCCAAAAGAATATTCAAACAATTCATTAATTTCTCTCTCACACCCACACGTCAATGATCATACCTAAGATTACATATTCATGTTAAACGAAAACTACAAACTAAATAATGCCTCCATTCTAGTTGCTATTATCAATAGTGTATAAGCCTTTTCAAGTCAGCAAGATAAAGGGGAGAAATAAGGGGAAATGAGACTTCCATTTACATGATAACCAAACAATGCCCTTAACTGGTCCTCAATTGATCACAAAACAATTCTTAAGGAGACTCAGTTGAAAGTTTTCCATTTTTGGGTTACAAGTTGAAAGTTTTCCAATGTGTCTTGAACAAATAAATGATGAGGATATACAATCTTCATGATCCATGTTAATAAACTCCATGTATAGAAAGCTGCTGGTGTAGAAGACACTTCAAGTCACAGGAAAGACAGGGAAATAGTGGAAAAAGGATGCATAAAATGTTAAATTGAAACTGTTTGTCATATCAGTATTTTTTTGTAAAAGAAAAATTGAAGTAGAAAAGACATATCAGTATAATTACCCGAGTAAATCATTTATTTTCCCACAAGAGACACAGCAGAAGCTTCCATCAAGCTTGGGACGTTGACTATCTTTGCCAATGCCAGACCCAACATGTTTTAAAGCACACTCAAGGTGGCATGACAAGCCACAAGAAACACCAGAAAACGGAGATTCAGAGCTACATATTAACCACAGGCTAGGGTCCTTGTTGTCATCATATTGGTGACAAATGCAGCATGAACATCTTTTGCAAAATGCATCTCCTTGATTCAGGGTAGCTTTGCAAGCTGAATTTTTGCAGTATGTGGTACTGCCCTGATCACCAGCACTATTGACTGAAACACTGTTTGCAGGCACGGGTAATCGAGACGGATTCTCGGTTTTTCTCTGCCTTTTAGCAGGTTTCTGACCATGTGCAGGAGAAGAATGTGGTTCAGATTCTGTTGCAATTTCATTCCCCCCAGACTTCTTTTCAGCAACAATTTTTAGAAGGTTTTCTATTATCTTCAACTTTGTCAGCCCAGTATATTTCCTTTCTTTCCCCATCTCTGCACACAATATTTGTAAAATCTCTTGACGACTCCATGACTGTAGCAGCTCAGATGCACCATGAGACCATTTGGATATCTCATACACAAGTTCTCTTTTTTCCTCCATACTCATCTTACTGCATTTAGACGGATCAAGCGCAGCACCTAGGAATAAGGAATAAGGAAAAAGGGACACATATGTCAGTAACATTACATACATCACAATATTATCACTTTAAAACCTCCAAGTGTACAAAGAGTCCTGCAGCAACTTGTATCTATGCTAGACATGCTTTCATCAAGAAATTAAAAAATCTATTAAGTATACAAGCAGGAAAACTTGATCCTTTAAATACATGCAACTATAATGCAGTTTACCTTTCTTCACATATTGAACAGTGTAAAAAAATGCCCAAAGAAAGGCACAACTAGTAGAGTTTGCATCACAAGTACATTGATATCACTTGAAAATGAATAGAAAAAGAGGATAAGAGCACTCTAGTAATAGACTTGTCATGTCAGCCAATTGGGCAAATTGGACTTAACTACCTTTGACTTTTATAGGTGACTCCACAATCTCTTAACAGACAACCCATAGACCAGTAAATTTAGTAGCTGGCGATGAACCAACCCTTTTTTTTTTACAAAATAAAAAAGCTTATTTAATTTCAATCAAGATACCCTAATGATGCACAGATAAAATATATTTTACACCGGCCTGGTGGTAAACAGTACTCGCCCCAAATGCAGCTAACAGCTCAGCAATCAAAGGCTACAGTGTATACAGTTCTAAAAACCAAAAGCCACAAATCACAAAAAGAGATAATAAAAATTAAAACAGAAAACACCTCTTATGAAAAATATAAATCAGTTAAAAAAATATAAAAATAAATAGAAATTCAAAAGCTGATCGATTCAGATGGCCAGACGGGAAGAGATCACAGAAAATCAAATCAACACTCAGAAAAAGCAGATATATCACAATGCTAAAACAACATACAGATTAATCAAGAGGTGGATCGTTAAACACCATAGAATTCTCCAAAGAATTCAACCACTCCAGTTACTTTCAAGAGAACAAAATCGATGTGTCATACGTGTGAGAATTAGCGTAAACCCAGATGAATTCAGACACAAAATTATCAAGAATTAACGAGGGTTACCCTCAAAAGACGAATCCGCAGCCATAGCTATGCAACGAAGAAGGAATCACTCATCACACCACATTACCACCAAAAGCTCAAAAATTCAACGAACCTGCACAACACGAAATTCAACAGCTTGCATCATGGGTCTTCGTATATTAACCATAACAAAATCAACGCCAACAAAAAGATGGTAAATTTTTAGACGAAAATACGACCCAGAAGAAAAAAAAAAAGGGGGCAAAAACAAAACAAAAAACGGATGAGAGAGATTGAAAGGGAATGAAAATATGAAATACCAATAGAAGAAGATGCTCTGAATTGTGGAACAGAGAGCGAATCCATTAACCGAAAACAGGTTCTCACTCTCTTTCTCTCTCTATAGAGGGAGATTCAAGGTGGTAGAGGAGGACCTTACTTCTAGAGAGAGAAAGAGAGCTTCATCTTAGTTAGAGAAAGTAGGAACAAAAAAAAGAGTGAGGGAGAAAAACGCTTCGTTGGTTACATAAAAATCAATTAAATAAAAAAACGGCTGCATGCTATTGCTGTTGCTATTGCGATCCTCACTCTGCGTTTTACATTTCAGATTTTATTATTTCTTTTTTCTGTTGGAGTAGTCTAACTTAGAGGATTTGACTGAAATAGCCCTGGTATGCTAATAATATCTGGCTTTTAAGGGACACTGCATTTATTTTTTGGAGTGGTGTGTAGTACTGTGTCATCCACAAACACCATATCCCATCAATGTTCAATAATATATATAACTCTCTGAACCATAAATTCATATGCATCAGAATTGAACCATGGCCATGGGGTCATACGGCGTTATCAGTTATATGTGTTGTCCGTGTCCCTTTATTTATTGTGATTTCTTATTCAGCAATTTGAGTGAATTAGGGGCAAAAATGTCAATATGGATGAAGCTCACGATTGGATAATGAAGTGTCAAATTTTGTTGGTATGGCAGTAGTGTAGTGTAGTGTAGTGAGTGACACACGCATGTGATATCAGAATCAACAGCAAGAAGAGGGACAAGACCGTCAATTCATAGTGCTTGCCCCACAAATTACTGCACGATCAAGCAAGAAAAAAAAAAGTGTATGCATTCAATTGAATTGAATTTTTCTAGCTCTTTTTTTTTAATGAAATTTGCTCACATGTGATTTATGCGATCGGTAATACTATATGTACAATAATTATACATCTAATTAGTATCTAACGTGTGCTATGTATCATATATAATGTGTGTCATACGTAATGTTTATTATATACGACATATAGCACACAATAGATATATTTCTGATGTACAACAATTATATTTCTGATGTACAACAATTATTTCGAGTTATACAATGATAGTGCTGAATATATATATCCTTGTTATCAATTCTGATGGCATGCTATGCCACCCATTTTTCCCTGAATTGCATAATGGATTAGCTTATACTGCACACCCGACATTAATTATGCTCTCTTTCGTCTACACTCAAAAAAGGGAAAGAGTAGATGATCATCATGTTCTATGGTTGTTAGTTTTCTTCCATTTATGGTGCTCTGTACTTTAAACATATCGCTGTTTTAAGCAAAATTATGGTTTCAAAATAAATTTTAAAGAAAATAAAAACCTAGTTTTTCACCAATACGTACGTTAATTAATTCTTTTGTGTTTTTTTTCTACCAAGTCGCAAAATGGTATTTGCCCAGATTTTGAGGGTATTATTATGAAGAGAATCATAATCATCAGCATATGTAGACTACAATAATGTGAAACGTTTACCGATAAAGACTATAGAATATAGTAATAAGGAAATGAATAATTAGCCAATAAGAAGGAGTGTAATTAAAATAAGAGAAGGAGTGGGAAGGCTACGTGCCAGGCTCCAACCGAATAACAGATTCATAAGATTGATAATTAAATAGAGCGTGGAGCTTTATGAATGGTCCAAACGGAAATCAAAGAAAATTGAAAAAGATAAAGGTGCGGTGATATATGAAATATATAAATAAATATATAGTTGAAATGAAAATGACATTTGCCTAAATTAACAATCTAAGAGTTAGGGGGGGTGCATAGCACTAGAGGCCGCCGACGAAATGAAAAAAAGAGTGAAAGCCAACAAATGATGATGCGATGGACAAGGGCTGCAAAAAATTAAAAAAAAGCTTGTTTAATTTCATTGTGACTGTGGATCGATGATTTTTGAATTTGACTCACCCAACCTCATCGATGTATATATATAAATGGATCATGTTCATGCTAATATAATATGAGTCCAATCAAAATGTTCTATTTGTATGACTTTTCATATAGTGAGAGATAGAAAATACATTAATGACTGACATGACAATACATAATTAGATGATTATGTAAAAAAATAGTCCACTGTCGATGAATGAAAATTAAATCCATATAATATTTCCAAAATTATTTTTGAACAAGTTATAGCTTGCTAACCCTTATTGTTAGAGAAGTTAATTTGAGGCATGTTATAATCTTGATGGGTTGATTGGCATGAACTAATCTAAATTTCAGTTTATAAAAAACGAAATTAAGATGTGGAAACAAGCAGTAGGATTATTGAAAAGTAAACTAATTAAGCCCAAATAAATCTCACATGTGAACATGTAGATGTCTGATTTTATTGATTTTGCAACGTCAAATCAATACCTAATTTAAAAAAAGCAGATATTAAAAAGTAAGTTAAATGGAGGGGTATTTTGTCTCCAGATCCGGGTTTAAATTTCTTTGTGGGTGGTCATCAACTTATCCTTGGCTCGCTCACTAGTCACTAGTACTAGTATTAAAAAGTTGATTAGTAGCAGTATCTAACAAACCAAATGTACCATAAATGTGCCCCATGTGACTCTAATAACCACAACTCCCAAGTAAACCCCAAAGGAACATTATAATATTTAGCTCTAAGACAAAACTTTAACCAGCTATTTAATTAGACACTGCAATTTCTACAATGCCAATTGCATCATCTTTCTCAAGTGTATGTAATTATAATCTATACTAATATATATAAGAATAATTTAAAAAAGTATCTATCTTTTTTTTTATACTTATTTAGATAGTTACTTCTTTAATCCTAGAAATAAAATTAAAATAAACTATATTATTATCTCACTTTCTACTAACCTCACATTTACTAAATATATTACCTCAAATTTCACTATATTTTCTACTACTTTTTCATTATCTCAATTTCATAATTATCTATTTAAATTTTTTAATTTATATAATTATTAAATTAAACCAAAATCAAATAAAAAATAATAAACTTTTTTATTCCCAAATAATAAATCAATTAAGTTGTATATAATAAATCAACTAAAAATCAAATAAGTTGTATATAATAATTGTTCCTTCCCAAACAAGATGATGCTATGTACTTTTTCTAAAGCAAAAAAAAATGTGGTTATTCCAGCTGGCAGCTGGCATACAATAAGGTAAAAGAGAAAATAAAAATAAGCGTTAAGAAGTAGAAGAAGAAGAAGGAACCCAATGTCTACAATCACATTGCGCATCTCAATCACTTAAAAATATACGAAAGGAATATATTTTGCTTATAGCTATAGATAGATGTACAGAGACGTGGACACACACATACATATATATTGTATACTATTGGGAATCGTCATTATTGTTAATCAGTGATATTGTAGTTAATTATCACTATTATTGGTTTGCCTGTTCATAAAGAATTTTCTATTAGTGACCATGGCTCACCAATAATTATCATCTTCTTTGTGGTCCTTCTTGTTTTATTCATATATTTCGGGGTGGTCCTTCTTTTTATCAATCATGACATGAAAAAAATCATTGCATTCCTTATTTCCCTTAAGTTCACTTTCCTACCTATAAAACGCAATTAGCTTGTTCAAAATATTTTGTGAAATAATTATTATTACCCCAGAGATTAAAGGATATGATACAAAGAAGGAAAATAATTTACTTCTTAATTAATTACTTTTGTTATTTACATCCATATACAACTCTCTTGGCCTTATTTTGCGGTATTCATTGCTCGCAAATAAGACATATAATTTGAATAATATTATCTGAATATCTAAATTGTGACATCTATTTAGATGAAGAGTCAAGACCAATTTAATCAACTAATAGTTAACTTATTCATGATTAAGGTCATTATTGTATGGATATTGACTTTTGACTTACTATATTAATCGGAATAAGGTGTATATCTCATGTCCATTTTTTAAAAATGTTCAACTAAAATTGTTTTTGTATATATAATTTTCCTTTAAAGTTTGACCATGTTAAGTTGAATTAAACAAAAGCAGTAATAGTGAAGCTATAGATTATGCAAGGATAATATAATGAAATCAATATGTACAAATACTAACCAATAGAGTTGGTAGAGAAAAGAAACGAACAAAAATAAACGCGGAATAGTCAAGTCCATATGGTTTCAGATTACTGGTGAAGCTATCAAAGTAATAATGATGCGATTTAATTTGTTCACCAATTTGTGTTGACATGATCTACTTCTAGCTACTTGGTGGTTGAGCTAGGTACATATATAAATAGGGTGATGCTAAATGAACAATACAAAATCAGCCCAATCAGTCAATAAATGAGATTTTGGGCCATAATTACTCAGCCAATTACAATTTTAATTATTATTTGAGCCAAAATCAAAGCCAAAATAAGTTCATTGACTATATGAACTGATTTTTCATGGTTCACTTAGCATTATTGATATAAATATGAATGAAGATGGAGGTCAAATTTTAGCTAGGCAAATTCATCGTAATAATCTTGATATGTCAAAGGAAATAAACGGTACTTGTACACGCACGCCATTATTCCAACTTTCTCATATACACTCATGTTGATATTAACTAAAAAAAGGTTATATAAAGCTAAGTGAAGTTGAAATCAAAAGATTGAAATTTTTTAGTGTGTATGTGGCCACTATCTTATTATAAAATTGATTACTTCTCCCCGTGAACTTACACATTCACACACTTGAAATTGATGATTGGTCGGTGAAGGGAATTACAAATTTTGTTGCTCCACATGCTTATAAATCACAAATGCATACGAAATAACAAAAAATCAGTCAAAACAGTTAATAAAGTCCATTTAATATTTTATGGTTCAAATAGTATTTTAATCATGAGTATATTTTTAATGTGATTGGTAATTATGGCTCAAATTCTTACTTATTAGCTGTTTTGCCTGATTTTTTTGTTATACCTCTAGCAATATAAATAGATTTATCGAGTCTATAATAATGGTGTTGTTCTTGAGGAATTGAATCTTTAGAGAAAGAAGATCTTGTTGGTTGCATATATATATATATATATATATATATATATATATATATATATATATATATATATATATATATATATATATATATATAGCTTTAATTTTATGCTCCCTATCATGGTGCCTACTTATTAACAATGCTACTTGTCAAATAGTATAATATATATACAAATGATTGGGGCACAACAAAAAAACCAGTCAAAACAGTCAACAAAGTCCATTTAACACTTTATGGCCCAAATAACACTTTTAATCATAAGTATATTTTTAATGGGCTAGGTGATTATGACCCAAATTCCTATTTGTTGGCTGTTTTGGCTGGATTTTTGTTGTGTCTCTAATAATGCTCTAATATATATATATATATATATATGCAGCAGAGTAGAGTTATTGTTTGTGCAATGATATAGCAACTTTATTAATTTCGTGTAATACAAGTCATGGGTTTCCCTTTAAAACACTTTAATTTTGGACCAAATCATAAAAATTACTAAAAGTTGGATCATAAATGACCCTAATGCTTAATACTCAATTTTGATGTGGTCAACAAATTTGTATTATTACTTAATTATATATCCTTGCATTATATTCAGTTTGTTCTATTTTAATATATAGTCTCTTAAGATTTTATATAAATATTAAAATCATTAAATTATCTTTTACATTTTTACTAAAATATTTGTCAAAATGAGGGATAAATTAAAATTGGTATAATATTATTAAATTTATATTAAAATGCTAAAGTTGACAATTAATATGAAATAATTTTGTCAAACTATCGTCAAATTGGAATGAAGGGAATAATTAGGGTCTGATTGATTTTCATTTTTATATTTTCTGTTTTTCAGTATTTTATTTTGTAAAATTATGAAATTAGAAAAAATAAAAAATAAAAAAAAATCATCAAGCACCTTAACTTTTCAATATTTGATGAAACTCCATACAAATATAAAGATTTGAGGAAATCTATGGAAAGTCCAGGAAAATAAAAAGTCCATGCAAGCAAATTAAAGGACAAATTATGCAGCCAGGAATTAGTATACATCTAGAAAATTCTAGTTGTAACCAGCATGCATGGAATTGCAAGTGCAAATAATGGAAAGTAAAATTGTATCTTTGTGTGTGAAAGCAGCAAAGGTGCTAGATAGCAAAATCAAGGGTTAGAGGAAAGATTACAGTAAAAAGCGAACTCGTTGTCTATTCAAAACTTTTGCACTTTTCTTAATTTGTTCTGCATTTTTGGGTCCTTTTTTTTATTTTTTTGCTGGAAATTCAGGAACTTTAACTTAAGGGGCCCATTATATATGTTGGGACCTCTCATGGTTATCCAAATTATCTCTCTCTCTCTCACTTATGCATATTGATTATTGTCAATCATGAGTTCGAAACAATCTGTCTCCCCATAACACTCCTTTTTCTTCTATTATAATGATATATGGAACAGAGTCAAGAATCTTTTCACAATATATATATATATAAAAAAATTGTTATGAAAAATTATTGTTCTCGTGAGTGTGTAGTAAATATTTTAAAAGATAATATTTATATTCTAAACTCTAAAGTAATATATATAAGAAAAATCTCATCATAAGTTAGTATATACAAATTAACACCTCGCTCTCCAATAAACAAATTCTTGTTAGCAATCCACCACTCTCATTGGCTTATTCCCCATCTCGCTTTCAAGTGCAATGTACTGCCATGAGGCTATAGTAGCAAAAATGCATTAATTAATAATAATTATAGATGAGTGCACAAGGATGAAGGACCTATGTATACATTTTTTAATCTTAGGACAAAAAAATTTACCCTTGGTTAATTTGTTCAAACTACACCTTATTATTAGCACCTATATATACATATATTTTATAGAGTATTACTATATGTATAATAATAATAAAACAATAAATATGTTATGTACAATGACTATTATATAATGTGTACAACATGTCATATATGATATGCATATTATATAATATATAGGGTGATGCTAAATGAACAATACAAAACCAGCCCAACCAGCCAATAAATGAGATTTTGGGCCATAATTACTGGGCCCATTACAATCTCAATAATCATTTGGGCCAAAACTAAAGTCAAAATAGGTTCATTGGCTGTATGGGATGGTTTTTCATTGTTAACTTAGCATTATTGTAATATATATTGTACATATTATATATTATATATTGTGCACAATCTATTAACTGTTTTGACTAATTTTTTATTGTACATCAATATTTTTTTTTTTATAATATAACAAGTAAAATTTAGTGCATCAAAATCAATTTCACAATGTTGCACACCTTGCCAATATAATTCCAATCAATCTTGTTATTGGTAGGTGATATGCGGTTCCGTCGTGAGAAGAAAAAAAAAAAGAAGGTTCAACTATAACAAAAAGATTAGGTCGATTCCAGCTACCCTCTTTTGTCTCCACATACTTTTTTTCATCCCCTTGGCAAATACAATTTCTTGTGGCTAAATACATATTTAGCGATATTTATTTTAATAATAAACATGGACAAATGCATTCTAATTCAATTATTTATTTTACTGAAGTAATTAAAGAGTTGATAGGGTTTTTGCCACTTCAATAGGTTAACTTTCCGTACAAAATCAACATCAAACTAACGCTTCCACATTAGTTATTCCAAGCTAAGTCTTAATTAATTACACCAACAGACAAATATTATTATTATAATCTCATTTCACAATAATGCAAGCTAAGCATAAAGAAACCTAACCCAGCTAATAATTCTCTCTCTTTATATATGCAGAACAGCATGCATGAGACTAATCTATAACAAGCATTGTCCAAGATTCCAAGTTAAGGATTAGCACCAAAATTAATTAAGTGGGGTATATATGGGGACAGGGGATGCCCATTACAATCATCACCATAACTTATTATGTCCTCATCAAAGATTATTATTATTTGAGGCGCTTATTATCATCAATCAAATTTTTACTAACTAATGATCATATATCATAACATTTTTTAACCAATAATATTTGTCGTACAATGTAAATACGTCTAACAAATATTCAATATGTGTTATTCATGATATGGAATGTGTGTTATTTGTACAACACACGTAAGTATAGCACACATCTCATATCATGTAATACTTATTGAACGTATTTCTGTTTTACGACAAACATTAATATTTTTTAACGTCAATAAAGGTATCTTGAAGTATTGTACTATATATACTAATTAACATAATTATTGATGAGTAATTAAGGAGTACAAGAACATAAATGTCTCTCTCATACACTGTTGTGCTGTTGCTAAACAAATTAGTAGTAACATAATGAGCACCTTTTTTTACTAATTAGTTTAATAAGCTACTTTTTGGTTTTCAGTGAAAACCTACCAGCATGCAAGTGTTTCTTTTATTTCTTGATCGGACAAAGACAGCCATTCCTACAAAAAACTAAAAAATAAAAAGCGCATCCTCAATCAGCAACAATAATCTAAATATCTAATCCAACGTCACTCTTTGTAAAAGACAAAAGTAAAATCAAAATTAAAGATAAAATGTTGCC
The DNA here is from genome assembly GCA_013621005.1 of Aeschynomene evenia. NCBI lineage: Eukaryota > Viridiplantae > Streptophyta > Magnoliopsida > Fabales > Fabaceae > Aeschynomene > Aeschynomene evenia. Next base: position 29,143,007 of record CM024263.1, on the reverse strand, counting down.
TGCTAATTAAGCTCTTACTTAATTAGACCTAAAATCCACTGAATTCCACGGTGGATTCCTCTTAATATTTTGTGCCCTCTTGTCGAAGCCACCACTTGCAAAATAATGCATGTATAGAATAACTCGACGCACCAATAGTGTCTAAAAGGCCTAGCGTATCTTTGAACAGATTTTTTTTTGTAAAGCATATAAAATCGATTTCAATTTCGAATTTTAGTTTTTATATATATATCTTCCATGATGAAAAAAAAAAAAAGATGTTATATCCATTTTCATGGCTATTAAGTCAAGCTATCTAGCTTGCAAATATTTTATTTGAAGCTTTAAGAGAAGAATTGTTCGAATTCCTTCCTGATGTGGCAATTAGAGCACAACCTTTTTTCCTTTTTCTGTGTCTCTAGAGATATATAAATTAGGGATTTTATTCCCCGCAATTGGGTGAGTGAAATTAGGAAGAGATTGAGTGCGTGTTGAGATACCAATACCATCACAGTACTTAGCTATAGTCTAGAAGTAGAATAATGCCAAAAAGAATGAGATGAAGACATTTGATTCGTGTTTCTTGATGCCAACAACACAATCACGTTTCACGTGAACTTGCCTACCCTCATTTCACGTATGTATATCTATATATACATGTATTGTCATTATTATCATTTCATCAGCTTTTGCCTTATCTTTCTATAGCCTCAGTCAGTCTTACTGCACAAATTAAAGATGATCTCTGAAATCATGTATGTTTCCAGGTTCTGCCCCAATTTTGGGACTCTGCTTCATGAAGCAAGTTTTTAGAAGATTCCTTTTGCTTGAAATATACATATATATGGATAATTAAGGATAACCATTATTAGACCGTGAAGATAATAATTAATATAAATAAGTAGATTATAATAATTAAGCACTATATATGTATATATAGTATGATGAGCTACTTTTTTTAAATAAATAAACAATCCGTTTGGAGAGTGTCTTACTTGTTTCAATTTTGGAGGATATATGAATTTATTAATAATTTTCAAGAATGAGATGAGAGGAGACAGATATTGTATTATTTGTCAAAACCATTATTGAAATTGGGATGATATCATGCAAGGCTAGTCATAGACATGTTCTATCAACAGTAGTGGAATTGAAGCTCACCTTTAATTTCACACATCCATTATCGTGCGTTAATATCAATTAGAGGTAACACACGCACGCGTCAAGTTTAATTAAACAAGTAGGTATTAAAGATAGTAGGTGATGGTTCAGGCTCTCAATTTCATTATTATTCCAGGAGGACAATATCTATATATAATTATTATCACTTTGAATCTAAGAAATGCATGCAATGCAATGGGTGAAGCCACCCTAATCTAATTAATCAGAATGAATGTATGTCCAACAATGGAGCCCACCCCAATTGCGCTGTTATTTTGTATATATTCTTTATTTGGATTGAAACTATTAACAATCATTGAAGCTAAGCTACCAATCAATCCTTGAGTTCCACATATATATGATAGACACATCCCCAATTGGTAGTGTACAAAGAAAATAAAATTGGTTGATTTTAACAAGGAAAAAAAGAAAAGGGCATAATCATGATCATGATCATGAGTGGTATATATATTTCTCTTGTCTTGTCTGAACCCGTAGATTCTAATGGGACAACATGAGTTGCATGCTAGCTCTTGCTGCAAGTTCAGTTCAGCAGAGCAAGAGCAGCATGCATATTCAACCATCAATAATATCACTCATTATTCAATTTGTTGCTTATTTGTAGATCATTGCTCCTTGAAATTTGTTTTCTATTGAGTTGCCAATACTCTCTCTTCGGTTTCATTTTTTTTTAATTTGGGCCAAGCTACTCTGTTTGTTTAGATTTTGTACTCATCATTGCATAATACATTCTCAAGCTACTTGGGCCATTTGCCTTGATTGTCCATCAGCATCTGAATGGGCCTTTAAATTAATTAGATGATGCATTTTGCACTGCATTATTGGGCTATATAGACATAAAAGGAAAATATAGATATCTGCTCTGTTGACCAAAAAAACAAACCCTACTCTCCTCTTCTTCATTATTCTGCTTCCAAAGAAGAAGATGTAAGTAATAATAATCTAATTAAAATAAAAATAAATGTAGTTCTTTCTGTTATGCTCCTAAAAACTATGTTAGAAGAATCTTCACCTAAATCTAAGATTAAGGCGCATATGTGCAAATTATCAGATACTTAAACTAAAGGTTTATAAATGATTGATAAAGTTTTAAAATAAAATCCAAACTACTATATATATGGTGGAGAGAGAGAGAGGGTGTGGATCAGATGCATGCGTGCTCATGTCATCCATCCTGCCATACCCATTTAACAAGGGTAGGTTAATAGCGAAATAATAAAACTGATTGAACTTGACATTCATATACAATACTAGCATATATATTCTCATTCACTTGGTCTTCTTTAATTAAAGCGTTTAGACTTTTAAACTTTATAGATGCTAACTAACCCCTATTGGTGATCTTCCCTAGCTCATGAATTACTCACGTTTAATGCCTAACTACTAATAAGTCTATTCATCTATCTTCTATATATATATATATATATATGTTTTTCTGATCTCATCATATATATCACAATATATGCATGCAGTGTTGTACATCATGATGTATGTAGCCTACTATAAATTCGAAACACCAGCTGTACGGTGATGATGGATGGCTAGCTAGTACCTTGGTCTACGGTTTGATGTACCTTTGAATCTAGTTATAATAATTGATGTTTATCTTCCCCACTTTATTATTGAGTGATACTAAATATATAATGAAAAATTAGTCAATAAATGAGAGGTTTGGACCATAATTACTCATACTATTATAATTTTAATAATTATTTGGACTCAAATCAAAGTCAAAATGGACTCATTAGCTGATTTTTCATTGTTCGTCTATTACTCATAATAGGCCACAATTTTCATTACTATGCGATCAACATATACTCATACCATTATTTTGGATTGTTGTTTTGAGGATCTTTCTTTCTACATATTCTTGGAGAACAATAATCTCATAATTATTGATTTTTTCTACTGTATGTGAGACAATTATTGGAGCATATTATATAATAATAACAATAATCACTTTTAATTAAAAAAAACAGTTATATAGCAAGAGTTTTGTGCTGACAATAAACTTAATTATGTCCATCAGAGATTGAAAGAAAGTGAAGTCAAAATAAAATTATATTATTGAAACAATAAGTCGACCTTAACCATTTATATAATTTAAACTTTTTTGCAATAATAATTTATAATTCTAAATAAAAATATTCCAATGATAATGATTTCATGTATCTACTCCGCTAGCTATCTCAACAATGAGGGGAAAAAAAAAAGACCAAATTCACTGTAACAGTGAGAGATAAGTGTGGATGGGAATGGGATAACCAGTAGCCTAAGCAAAGGATCAGAGTAGAGTTAATATAATTTACTGAATTCACTTTATAGATGTTTCTATTCAAATTTTAAAGTAAGAGAGTAAGATAAAATATGAGGATCGCTAGTAACATAACAAAAAATCAATCAAAACAACCCACAAATAGGAAGTTGGGCTACAATCACCCAACCTATTAAAAATATACTCATGATTAAAAGTGTTATTTGAGTCATAAAGTGTTAAATGAACTTTGTTGGCTGTTTTGGCTGGTTTTTTATTGTGCCTCAAGTATTTGTGATAAAATATATATATAAATAAATATATCATAAAATTTAAGAGTAATTAATTAAATATTTTAATATCCTGTGCAAAATTGAGGTTAAAATAGTTTTACTAATTAGAAGGAAAGAGGGGAGAGAAGAGAAAAGAATTGAAAGAGCATGATAATGGCAATCTAATAATTCTGACATTGAAACCGCACGCTTCGCCGGGGCACTATTGTCAGAAAAGCACGTGAGGGTTCATCAACGCATGATTAACATAATATATTAACAAATCATTATAATAATCCTTGCTACAACACATTATTAATTTTGAAAAAAGAAAGTGCAAGCAAGCAACATAGATAAGATGGATTGACAAGCACATTAGGTTATGGTGTGTGTCCTTGATCCCAGGACTTGTTGTTCTTATCCCAAAAGGCAAAATTCCCTCTAAACCTTTCATCATTAGATTTACACAAAAAGGAAAAACAATCAAACAAATTACTACCAAACAGTGGGTTTATTTGCTGGCTAGCTAAGCTAAGATACTGCTTTTTCCATCTAATCTTAGGCCCCGGTCAAAGCTACTCACCAGGTGCGAAAGGAAGAGATATACATGTAATGTATTAATTAATATTAATTAATAAATGAATAAATTAAAGTTTTTCTTTTTGTTCATTAATAAATGAATAAAGTTAAGGTGGGTGTTTGTATCATCCTATGGCCGACATAACTTGTTTGTTGGAAAAACATATGGGGAACATAGATTGTGACTTAACTCACCCAAAAAAAAAAGTACTACAAAAAATAAAGAATACAGAAAATGAGGTCCCCCTATGCACAAATTTAACAAAAGGGAACAAATAAAAGAAAGAAGAAAGCTTTTGCAGTTTTACATTTGACTATATATCATTTTGTTCCATTTAGGAGTATAGGCTTTTCAACATATAGCATGTGCCTTTCAACTTGGTTTGAACGCAACAAGATTATTTTCAGCTAATATATATCAAATCAAATAGTTAGTTTGGTGCAAATTAATGCATATGTATGTATGTTTATTATGTTTATATGTTAAATGCAATAATAAAGCTATCATATCTCATATTTTTACACACTTCTTAGCTACTTATGTATACAATACTGTTTATCGTACAATATAAATATATCAATATAGTATCCAACATGTATTATACATAATAAGAAAATGTGTTATATGTATATGTACTATACGTATAACATACATTTCATGTTATGTATATCATACGTTAGATACTAGTTGAACGTATTTCTGTTGTACGACTAGCATTATTGATTATGAATATATTATTATTATAGTTATGGGTGTGGTTTTCAGTTTAGTTTGACTAGATTGTTAATAAATTGTAATTAGTAAGGCTTTTGAAGAGACAAAGGCTGCATTAGGTGAACATGCAAGAACTTAAATATTCAGGGCAACACATGCATGGGACTTTCATACTTCTACAGCTAGCCAGCTAGCTCCTACCCTATATATAGTCCCTATGGCTAGCTAAGTTCCAATAATGCAGTTCCGGTGTAATATTTTTAATTAGAACAAATGTAAACTAATGGCTATTCAAAATATGTAAGAGACCATATGACATTCGTATATCAAACATTATAATCACCGAGATTTGTTTAGATATGTCTCGAATCAACGTAGAAATAATGTTCCCTCAAAATATAATGGGATGACTAATATAAGGCTCCAGTCGTTATTAAACTACTAGGATTGCTGGTCTAATAATAGTAAGACATTTGGAATTCAAATCTTATTACTATCAATGTAATAATTAATAATGTAAGTACTAAAAAAATAAACAAGACTCCAGCTAGTAGAGGGCGCTAATAATTGAATTATACTGTACAATTCATGCATGCAATGCACTAAACCACCGTGATCTTCATAATGTAAATAACACCGTCATAACAAATTGTATAGAAAACCACTGTTTACTATTTTTCATTGTGAGGATATATATGGGAACATGTGATATGATAGTTTAAAAAAGATGCGTGATGGCAAATAATTATATAGAAGTTGGCCACACGGTCTCAGCAATCTATGCATCATTAAAGTTTAAGTTCAAATTCGTTCAACTATTTAACCTGGCAAGTGAAATATAGTTCACATACATGACATATATAATTATTGCTCTATGGAGATTAGAGAACAATTAAAGAAATTGTTGGAATATTGTACTGTTATGTTCTGATCTTTGGCAAAAGATGGAATGCATGCTGAGATGAAAGGTTTTGATACTTGGATTTAATGTTGGAAATGTTTTTCGTGTAACAGAAATACGTTCAATGAGTATCCAATGTATGCTATATATAAGACGTAATGTGTCCTATATACACATATGTTATACATATAACACATATTACATCTTATGTATAGCACATATATTGGATGCTCGTTGGACATATTTCTGATGTTGTACGATAATCAATTTGGAAACATGTATAGTATGATCCGTGGCACAGAGGTTCCATTTTGAGTAGTCTGGTACTTCAATTTTATCACAGTGGTTGTAACAAAAAAGATGCAATAGTCAAAGCAGTGGTCAAAGATGAGGAGGGCATGGTGGGGAATGATCTAATGAGCGCCGAAAGGTACAAAGGACACAGTGTCATCATCCTGATCGATCAAGCTAAGAGCGAAGGGTTTAATAAGGGACAAGAAAAGACATATATTTTATTTTATTTGTTCGTGATCTCTTCTAATTCTATTCCCTCCTTTTTCTCTATCTTTTCATTTTTATTCATTGGATATTTGAACCAAGTCTCTTGAGCTATAAGTCCAGTTGTAACTAGTCTAAAAGGGAAGGGACCCCATGCCAAAAAGTTTGCAACACTAGTAACAACTTATGGTTTTTGTTTCTGTCCTATCTGTGTATCATCATCATCTAGCTAGTTTACACTGTTTTTTTCTTTAACTTTTGAATTTCGATTATCTAACTAACTTTTTGGTCAAAATTTGTGCTCCCTCATAATTAGTGGCCCCGGAATTTAACCTTTCTAATGTAAATAGTACTGAAGCATATAGGACCAATTATTGCACCCCTCACTTTGAGTTAGTATTGTGCTGAATTATGGATATTGGTCGTCGATAAGGACCGCCAAAATGGCCAAAACATGGAATAAGTTGTTGCTTATGCAATATATATATGTATCTATAAAGTGCATAACACAAATATATAGATAGAAATTTAAAAATATATAAACTTTTGGTGTTATATTTGGATTAGTGTATAAGACATCAATTTATGTTCCATCCTAGTTAATTAATTATATCATTTTCAATCACAACTTTTTAAGAATACGAAAAACAAATTTTTTTATTATGAGATACAAAACTTTTGTGTTATGTCCATCATCAAATGTTTTCTTTTTATAATATACATGTCTTTATAGTTTATTCTTCTATATATAGCTCCTCAACGTAAGAGAACATAAAAGAGCATAAAGTATAAGAAAATCTACCAAAGGATTTACTCAAAGAAAATCATGTTTTATAAGTTACCTAGCGAGGTGTAAATTGTTTAGGATTGTATCCTTGTAGTTGTAGCAGAGTTGTCTTAAAACATAAGCAAACCACAGGAGTATTAAAGACAAGCATCTTTATCGCTTGATTATATGCTGCACCCCCTATACTAAGCTCAATGTTTTAATCTTTTGAGTGATTGGATAGAATACAATATAATGGAATTATTTATATATGATCTTCAATGTATTTTTTAAATTATTGAGAGCTAAATTATTATCATATATCTGTGAGAGACTAAATTGACGATATAGTAAAATATTACAGAAAATAAACTGATATTATGCATTATTTTAGGATATAAAGTTTAATATATTTTGAATATTTTGTTTGTTTTATGCAAGCTAGGTAGATATGTATCCTAGTAAAAGTAAAAGGCGAAATGGCAGTGACTGTATAAAGTGAAAGAAAGAAATACAGAAGGGGTGTAGTGTGGTAGCATGTGAAACAAACAAGCCCTGCCGAAAGAGAACGATACCCACTCACAGTAAACGCCAAAGTTTCAAATTCAATCTCCCGAGCTAGCCTACCCAACACAATCCACACATATAACTTTATAAGTAATAATAATTTCTGCATCTTCCGCGGGCGCCAAACTTACCAGACCAGACGGATAAATCTCTCTTCGCAATTTCAGGGTTAAATTATCGTGTAATGAATTGATGATGATGACTACTATTGTTGGAAATGAGTTGGATTATAATAATAATCATCATAAGAAATAAATCCAGTAATTGATGCAAGATAGATTTAAAAATGTTGGCGCGAATTTACCTAGAGAAGTGAAGACGCATGGGAGTCCAAGAGTATCGGTATTTCAAGTCGTTTCACACAGATGGCAAATTGACAGCAACATAAAGAAAGAAATGAAATGAAATTGAAAGCAGGATATAATATATAGGGTAGAGAGAGGGAGGAGTACAAAAGCATTTTCTTTTTTCCCATTATACTCATCATCATCATAAATCATCATGTCAGTATATTAACAAAGGGACAAAAGGCTAAAGGGCGAATAACTAAAACCGAAAAAAGAAAGGAAGGAAGAAAGAAATCCAAGACACATACATAGTAAGTAGTAGTACATGATAATAAACAGAGGAAAGCTAAAGTTTGAGTTAGTAGAGTGTCAGCTTATAGCAGCCTACTAGGGAGCTAGGTAGGCTATTATCTCTCTACGGTTCTCGTGAATTATGATTTTGTCAGTCCCAACTCACTCGTATTTTCATTCACTTATTATTATTATATGCACAGATTCTCATTCCATGCCGAATATTGGCGTCTGAAAGAGACTGGGTTTTGCATGGGCTTGGAACGTGTGCAGTGCAGGCCCAATCCAGCTTCCATATCCACCAGAAGAGCTCTCGTAACTGCTACTGTTGCTGTTCAGAGAGAAGATCGGCGTGGCCAACGGGACCGACGAACTGGACGACGATGAAACACTGCTTCCCCCACCACTCTGCTGTTGTTGTTGGACAAAGATCCCCCCTCCTCCTCCATTGAAGAACGCGGCATTGGTGTTATCGCTGCTGTTGGATGGTGCAACAGAGAAGTCCATGTGCAAGGAAGTAGTGCCGTTATTGTTGCTGTTTGAAGGTGCAAAAGTGGTTGTGACGACGGTGCTTGTAGTGTTGCTGTTAGGGTACCCTAAGATGGACCAGTAATCTGTAGGGTCTTGCTTTATGGGAATGGCGAAGCTCAGAGTTGAGCAGCTTGATGGTTGCTGCTGCTGAGCTGCTGCGAAGGTCACGGTTGAGGATGGATCTCGTTGTTGGTCATCGGCGGAGGTTTTGTTCTTGCTTGATAATCCTCCAATGGGAAGGGTGCTGTTTGCGATGCTTTTCACGTCGTAGCGACTCATGTCGAAGTTTGTTACTGCATTTAGTCCTCTGAATTTTATCGCTGCAATGTCATAGGCTTCCGCTGCTTCCTCTTGGGTGCCTGTTTTATTTTTTGTACAATCAAACACAAACAAAAATGTATTATTATTCTAACATATCGGATATAAAGTTAAATAATAAATAATTGCTGAGAATATATGGATGACGACTCACTGAAAGTGCCAAGGTAAAGGTCTTTGTTTCCGGCGACTCTGCCTATTCTTGCCTGCCATCGCCCATGCTGGTGGTGCCTGATGACGATGAAACAACAATTAATGGATTTCATATATAACTTCATTAAGGAATGAAAATGTGGAGATATATATATATATATATACATACCTGGTCACTCCTCTGTATATAGAGGCCCCTCTGGAGAAACCACTGCTCTTCCTATAATAATACGGAAGAATGAAGAAACACAAACATGTCAATAAAACTACTCCTATATATTATTATATACAGTAAAATTTTGTAAATAATAAAAATATATAGTTTATTTTGTGTACCTTCTTAGGGAAGCAACAAACTCTTGCCTAGTCATGTTCTTCATTTCCTCCAGCTCCTTCTCATAGTTGGAAATCTTTAAAATGCAAAAGAAATTAATTAAAGGATGAGTTGCTTTTAAAAATACAAATGAGGAACTAGTTAATGAATTGGGATAGAAGGGAATAGTGGACGGGTGTAGAAGTTACTGGAAAGTTGGTGGTGGTGGTTGGACCCCAGTACTTGAGAGCAGCGAGATCATAAGCTCTTGCTGCCTTGTCTTCCTTATCGTAGCCACCTAATTCAAAATGATTGAATCAGAATCTAAGACTTTGGCACAGTAAATGAAATGATGTGGTAAAACACTTAAACTCATGTTTATTGCACCCAAAGCAAAGGAAGGTGAAACAGAAACTCACCCAAATAAACTGAAAAGGATCCATCCCACGGTCAGCAATCATTCGCCAGGTACAAAGAAACAAAAAGAGCATGGTTAGAATCTTCACCAAAACCTTTCATTCATTCATTCATTCTCTCACAATTCTAATTCTAATAATAATAAAAATAAAAAGAGAATGAAAACGCACACGCACTGTAGCGCTATCATCCTAGAAATAGATAGACATGAGACCCGCAAGACGCCAAAACACAGCCAAAATGTTTGAATCCTAAAATATATCTGCGTGCTGGCAGTGGTGGCCATGCCATTATTATGCAGAGCAATCAGAACCGTTGATCAAGAAAATGGCGCATTGGGATTTGATCCCCTAACGCCACATTCTATTACAACTCCCATTTATTCCGGCCGGCCGATCACATTCAGCGGACCGCTCTCACTCTCCAGATCTCGTGGACCCGGTTTGGTTATCCCCGGCGCACATTAGACTCCCCCACCCCCTTTTCATTACCAAAACCCCTTTTTTATTAAACTTATAAAACCCTAACTAGTCAGACAGACTCCATTAACAGTAATATTCTTATTAATAATAATAATAATATTCCATTAATAACTAGTCTTAGCAATTGCATATTAATATTATTACTATTATTATTATTATTATTTACCTTGCCTTCCTTTTCTACTTTGCCCTTCCCTTCTGCAGCTGTTATCCCAAAGATGAGCTTCATATCTCCCGGTCCATCTATGACTGAAGTGATGAAAACGAAAATAAATAAATAAATAAATAAGAAAAAATATTTATTTTATCTTTTTTGAAAAATAATGATCGGATAGAGTGAGAAAATGAATATGATATGTATGTACCGTGTGACGCCGCGGTAGATGGAGGTACGCTGGCCGAACGTGTCGACTGTTTTCTTAGGAGAGGGTTTCTGCGGCTCGGCGGTTGCTTCAGCGCCGAAGCCGCGTGGGAAGCAGGCGGCGATGGTTGACTTCAGCTCTGAGTCGTAGATGTCGGTGTTGTTGTGGTGGTCGGCGGAGAAGGGTGGAAGGTGCGGTGGTGCACATGTTGTTGTGGCGGCGGCGGAGGGTCCAAGGAAGTCCTCGAACTTGGGTCCGGCGGTGAAAATGGAGAGGCTGGTGGGGCCCGGTGCTGCGGAGAAGGAGTGGAAAAGGGAGAGGTGAGAGGAGGAAGAGTGTGGGGAAGTGGAGTTGCAATTGGGAAAGTGGTTGGAAAGAGAGAAAGAGAGTGTGTTTGGCGGTGAAGAAGAAGAGCAAGAGTCCATGTTGTTGATTCAGTATTGGGCTTTGTTTCTTGGTCGGATAATTTTTATGTCGATGATCGTGAAAGACTAGTCAGTTGGCGTCTTTGGAAACTGCGATCTTCTTATACTACTACTACTACAATCTTACTATTTTAGAGAGAGAAAGAAATAAGAGATGGAAGAGGGCGGGTTGAATGAAGATAGATAGATAGATAGATGCAAGTATGTGTGTGTGTGTAAGATTATGACACAGATATAGAGGTGGTCTGCTCTCTGCTCTGCTCTTACAAAGAAAGAGAGAAAGAGACTCAGCTTCTGCTTAGCCTTGCACGAAAAACGATACCTCTTTTTTTAGGATGGATGGATGGATGCATGTAGATATCAGTGCAGAATGCCTATGCATGCTAATGCTAATGCCAATGCATATGTATGTATACTCTACAATAATATACTAGTATTCTTTTCTTTTTTTTCCTCTAATAATAACCGACAAATATTTTAGTCTTTTTAGCTTTGTTTCAATTTTATAAATATTATTTTAATATTTAGATTTGTTATTCATATGAGGCATCAATACTATATCCCTTCAATATGATATAGGTACTCATTTACCCCATTCTAATATCATGTCTAGTCAATACGATTTGAGTACTTTAAATGAGACCGTTAACTTAAATGTTAAAATATTATAATATTTTCAATATAAAAAAGTACTATATATGACATTCACTTAGGCGTATATGTTCATTATTGTGTGATAAAAATTATTGAGAGAAAATAAATTAAAATGTTCAAAGCAACTCGATTCTGCCTCTATTACATAGTTTGTGTTTGAGAGCCATTCATTTTTTTTTTGCTTATGTATTACTGTCCAATAATTTATTTGTTTAGTAGAGTTGATTGGGTTAAAAGGATCGGAGGAAGGGAATTGAAAGATATACTACTAGCTATGAAGAGGAAGAGGGGCAAAGTGGAAGCTTTTTACAGGAAGAATGGGCGGTAGCGCTTTGTCTTTGCCCAATATTAGAAAGAAACCATTGCTTCAGGACAACGACATACATGCATTCAGAGAGAGAGATTTGTATTTTAATTTATTTATGGCTCGATTTGTTTAGTACACAGATCCATCATATATAGTATGCAATAAACTAATAATAGATAGACTAATATATTTATATTGGGTGAAGCTAAATTAATAATACAAAACTAGCTTAACCAGCCAATAAATGAGATTTTGGGCCATAATTATTCAGTCTATTACCATCTCAATGATTATTTTAGTCAAAACCAAAATCCAAATAGATCCATTAACAACTGATTTTTCATGATTCACTTAGCATTATTAATTTATATATGAATGTATGTAAAGGAATTATATTTATAAATGCATGGTTATATGTATGTATGATGAGCTAGGTAGGTTGTAGTAATACCAATTCCAATTACTATATGAAGTGTACCATTGTGGGGGAAGCAAGACGGACCAAGAGGGGACACTCTGACCATCACCCATAACCGGGCGACTCTTTATACATTTCTAGCTCAATTCCAAAATATTAGTAGTTTTAGGGAGAAAAAAAATTCTACAATGATTATCATTTTCAACTTTCAATGTCAATTTAATTTTTCCATACCTATTATATCCTTAGTATCATTTTTCTTTCTTTTTGAATATTACTCCAAGGGACCACTAATCATCTTTTTTTCTCATTAATATTTTAGGTAGTTTAGTCATTTTAATATATCATTTTATAAAATTAAGAATATTTATTGAATTTTTTAATCTACGTGTAAAAATCTTAAAAGATTAATATTTTGAAATGGAGGAATTATTTCATTTCACTTCCTAATGTAAATGAAAAATAAATAAAAGTTAAAATTATCCCTAGGATTATTCATTTATTACAATGACCAATTTATTTATTTTTTTACATACATTCCACAATAAACTCTGTTAGAAAGACCAAAAAATGTAATGTCACGTACGTAGCAGAAAACATTTTTTAGAGTTAATGCTATAAATTTCATTAAATCTTTTTTTAAATGGTTAAATAACGAATGTTAGAAGCTATAAGATACATGCATATCAACCTAAGAATAAATTAGCATCATGATAATGTTGTGATCGATGTTTAACAATTTTTAAAAGAAGAAAGTGCGGTGGAGGTGTCATTTTATCCAAAAACCGAAACCATGGGCAAAACACAACACTAAGCAGCTCTTTCTGTAAGTTCAGGCAAGTTGAATATTATGATGATGATTAGGTTATTACTTATTAGGGAGATGAGTTTCTTCTGTTTTTTATCTTCTTCTTGTTCTCTCTCCCTCTCAAATAAATAAGTGATACTTATTGTACATCAAAAATATATTTATTGAATATTCAACATGTACTATATGTTATAAGTAATGTATACTATATATAATATATTATACTTATAACACATATTACATATAACATATGATACATATTAAATATTCAATAAATATATTTTCAATGTACAACAAAGTATTACTGTAAATAATACCAACCGGGCCAAATTAAATGATGAGTTGATATTTGAATCACGGCATATGGATCTATAGTCTCATCATATCATTTATTTCCTTTCTATCTAATTGCCGCCACTTTCTTTTATTTATTTATTCATTTGTTTCCTATACTTTTTGCATCACTACCCTTTTTCTTTCTTTTATTTGACTCTTGAAAGATATATGGCCTCTTCGCGCCATACCGCCCATATCTCTACCACATTCTCTTCACACCCTATTATTTCCATTTTTATCCTTTTACTTGATTACATCTCACATTTTCTTTTTCTTTTTGCTTTAGACAAATAAAGGTTAGTTGCTAAAGGTAATTTAAAATTGCAAACATTTTTCACATACATTATATATAAAATATAATAATACACTTTCACATGTATAAAAGTTGTGCAAGATTGCTAGAATACTAGTTGAGATATTTATTGTTACTTTAATGAGTAAGACTACAAAAGGGTTTTTATATGTATCGGAAATAAAGGAAAAATAATTTTTCGATCATCAGAGCTGACTATGAGAAGAGAATAAATGACTTACACAGAATGGACCTTGGATATCATTATCACGTTCCAATTTTGAAAACTCTTTGTTTGGTATCAGTTTATTAAATAAACTCAAGAAATAAAAGATAGCATATATATTTAATTTGTTAGTGATGAAAAAAACAAAAGCATATCATATTGATATTGGAGTAGCTAGCTAGCGTAGACTCGTATGAGAGAGAGAGTAAGGGATTTTGGTGTAGCGGCATCAAGTGGCGTGCATGTAACTCTTAGGACACGTATGCAACATTTTAAAGTTTAAATTAAAGGATTTGTGACACGTGTCAACAAGATCTCAGGTTGTCATGTTGCATGTCATCCGAATCCGATTGATATTTTATGCAAAAGCATCTTATAGGTGAATAAATCATCAACAATGCTTTTTTATATCATTTTGCAGCCACTCTATCAATTTCATCAAATATTACTCTTTTATTATGATGGGTCCACTATAAAAAAATGAAGGGTGGCTGATAGGAGAATGTACATATAACATTATTGATAAATCATTGATGAGATAGTAACAAAAAAGTGTTATTTAAAGTTTATATTGGTTTAGCTATTATGTGAAAAATATCAAAAAATTAACCGAAAATAATAATTTAAAAATATTAAACATTGAATAAATAAGATGAAGCTAGTATTAAAAATTGATTGGGGGTGTATTGTTAAGAATTTAGTAAAGGAAAGTAGTGAGGAAGATGCATGGAGATATCATTATCATATGGATGCATGAGTGACAGAGCCAGCCTGCCCGCCCTGCTATATTGCTAAGGTATGGCCACCAGTGGCATTCATGTATCAATTACTACGGCCATGGACCTAGGACAATTAATTCACCCTTTATTGCTATTAAATAACGCTTATTTATTTATGTATCCAAATAAATAAATATTCGTACCATTTCTTGTTTCTAGAAACATCTCCCTTAGATAGAGTAGGGAGAGATTTGCAAATCAAGAGTAATTTTATTATTTGTACTCGTGAATCCATTTAAAAAGAGCTAATATTTTATTAAGAATTTAACGATGATGTACTGATAATGTAAAATATTTTAAACTGTCAATTATCATATTCATTAATTTGTGTGACTTTTTAGTTAATAAATAATTGAATTAATAATTTTTAATACAATGTGTCAATGTATAATTAAATATTTGTATAAAATTATTTTATATTGACAATAAAATTAAACTGTTTTTATTAATATGGCGAATACCTACCCTTGAGTAAAACAATCATTCCTCATGTATTAAAACTACATTATCACTAAAAACACCTTAAAATAATTCTACAAACTAGTTGAACGCGTGAGAAAAAATTTACTACAAATTAAACATCAAAATGTATTCAAGCAACAAATAAAGACAAAACAGCTGTAGCTGGATTAGGCTGCATATCAAATATTAGAGATACTTTTGAGTAATCTAATTGATCGGTGATAATTTTCTTTATAAACAACTTGATTGACTCGTAAAAATGGTTAATGGAAATTCCATATCAAGAAACATGCATGTATGTGAGTTTAATCGTGACATAGATTGAAGTATACTTGTAGTTGTAGTAGAATATAATAAATAAAGAAGATAAAAAGATAGGCACCACAATACACTATAAGTTTAATGATAATGCACTAACATTACAAAATGTTATAGTATATCTTATTATATTTCTTCTTTTACATAACTTTTCAATTTATCAACATATTATATCGGAACATATATACTAATATGACATTATATAATTGAATTATATATAATATAAAATTTACTTTAATACAGTATATCATAATTAAGCAGACTCTTGTATAAGTTATATTACTTCGATCCGTGTTTTCATTTTACATAATAATAACAAATTGATAATACTATCACCTCAATAAAAGTAAAAATTGTGATTGGATGCTATTAGTCTAAAATCTAGATGATTAAATTTGTCAGAAATTGGATTGTATTTCACATGGTTTTTATGTGCGTGCACCTTAACCTATATATCCCAACATGGAATTGTTTTGTATGATGTTAAATTAAATTAGATAGATGATGAATTATTAGTCCTAGTTGGCATGAAGGTGCATGTGTTGCGGCACAGGGTTGATATACCATTATTGGATAATATCGAAGGATTATGTTTTCCATTATTGGATATTTTCGTAAAGTCTCATAGTTAATGCCCCAATTGTCAAATCGGAATTACGTGGACCGTTTCTCTACGTAAAGATATATATATTCCTCAATTGTGTAAGCAAGAATACAATACAATTCTATTCTCTCCACTAAGGAACAATCAAACAAATGATGATAAGAAAGACATAGAACAAGTGATGAAGGAAGAGAAGACAACAACAGAAAACTCTGATACGAACCGACAGGATCGTGCTGGATATATGGAACTACTTGCTCATCCATATATATATTATGCCTTGCATTGTCAAGGTGCAATTATAAGGTTGACAATAATCAAACTCTTAATTAATATGACCACTTAATTAACAAAGTGCACAATTAATTAATTACTAAATAACTGATGTCATACTAAGAAGAGCAACTTTTGGGGAAAAAACTCCTTCATTAATTATTTAATTGATTTATAATACTTTTTTTTATTAATTTAATGTGTAATATAGCTATACTTTAGAAAATGATTTCTACAGCAGATTCTTAATTTACCATCCCAGATTTTTTGTGATGATGAATATTTGTAGATGATAAAATTAGGTAAATTATACTGATAACAATTTTGGGAAAAATTGTGCATATATCTTTTTTTAAACAATTGAATAAAAGTTTGGTGATAATTGGAAATTAGAAGTTGGATGCATGGTAGACCCAATTGGACATTGTCATCAACTAAACAAAACAGGTAAATTAGATCACATTGAATCACATTATTATTATTATTATTATTATTATTATTATATAATGTAACATATAATTAATGGTGACATGAACGTCACTTGGATATGGTGAAGGGGCTAGTAAGTGAGGATTATTGAAAGTTAAGACAGCAGTATCAATCATCATATCCATCCGGATCAATCGAGTTAAATGAAAGCAATAAGATAATGATACAAATAATATAATAGATGGATCATCACAGAAGTAAATAGTAAGTGATTAATAAGGATTAGGCAAGAAATATACATACATACATATGAGATGGTGGCTCGCTCCCGGATGGCCACATTGACCCCGGACCATGCGGACACTTGTCTCATATTAGATTATCATATAATATAATGTTAACAGAAAATTGTGTCCTATTGTGACTCACCCTTATATACCACCAATCACCAATCCAAATCCAATTCCACAG
The DNA here is from genome assembly GCA_013621005.1 of Aeschynomene evenia. NCBI lineage: Eukaryota > Viridiplantae > Streptophyta > Magnoliopsida > Fabales > Fabaceae > Aeschynomene > Aeschynomene evenia. The sequence goes on along the minus strand of CM024263.1, from coordinate 29,125,338 downwards.
CAAAGCCCACATTCACATTGCACATGTGAAAGACAAGCAGAGAGATACGTTTAGGACCATAAATTAATGATACGCTACAGTAAGACTTCTGTATTGTTATTATTAACCATGAAATATAACGATGGAGGAACATATTAATATAAATAGGGCTACAGTTATATTGTAGTGATAGAAGTGATTGGGTGTCATTTCTTATTAAGTATCTAATTAGAAGTTCAATAAGATAGTACATATGAAAAGAGTCTCTTTGACTAATAATTCACCTAAAATACTTGTAATTCAAATGGATTAGTTAATAGTTATTGCTATTAAGAATATTTTTTTAGTTAACAAGTAGAACAAAATCAAAAGGGACAGTGAAAGCAGAGATTAGGTAGTGGAAAACAAAACAATTGAAATCTCTAAAATGTGGGTGCAGACAGGCAGAGCCTCAAAACCCGGCTAGGAGTTAAAAATGCTTTTACATTAAGCAATCAGAATGCAAAGAGGAAAAAATAAAATGCCGAAAAAAGACCAAACGCAAAAGGTTGCACACTGCTGAAGTTATTTTTGTAATAAAGAGAATAAAGAAAGAAAGGAAGGAAAAGGAGAGCGTTCGAGATTGGCAGAGTGTTCGGTGGGAGTGTGTTCGCAGTTGAGGGTTGATTCCCTTCATTTCTGCGGTAAAAAGAAAAGTAACAAAGAAAAAGGACAAATTTTAAAATTAAATTATTAATAATTGAGGTCATTAAGAAAAATAATAAAAAAACAAACCACACCACTATGATACAAATGTTGTGATATAAAGTAAGGAAATGGGGGCAGCTGGCTACTAAAAGCCATTTTCTTTAATTGAAGGCCAAATACTTTGCCGGAACGGTCAAACTTTGTTTAGTTTTAAAAACGCCATAATTTGCAGAGAGTGTAGTTTGTGGTCAGAGAAACGAATCATTCCTCACGTTCGTTGCCCCCATATCTCAATTTCTATTTTCATTTTATTATTATTATTATGATTACTTCATGATCCTCTATCGCACTCATTACCTATTTTGTATTCTAGTTACCTCAATTCTGATTTTTCTTTTTTTAAATTTTAGTTAGTGTTTGCTTAAATTAATTATTGTTCTTACATTCTAAGTTGGGAGAAAGGGTCTTGTGTCTGATCCCTACATGATTTGAGACACATACAAATGTGGGTCCAACTAAGGATTCACTGTACGTGTGGTTTTGATTATGATTCTACTACAAAAGAAGAGCCCTCACTAGTGAATCACAGGGTTGTTGGCTGCCCACGTTTTCTTAAGCCAAAAATATTATTTTCTTTTGGCGTTTTTCTAACTTTGGTACAGAATTATATTATATGCTAACCACCTAACGGTGTATTATGCATACTACTCGGATTCGGGGATGGAATTTAGACACAATTTATACCACATTTATGTATTTAAATAAAAAATAAAATAATTGACAAGTTTGTAATTATGGAGGTAGAGTGAAAACGGTGCATCCACATGAGGGTCAAACCTTGAAAATGGGATCGCACGTGGCGACTTGAGAGGGTATACAGTGTAAAGAAAAAAAAATTATCTAGCACCAGTGCACGTGACAAGGCGCAACAATAAGCCTGTTTACACGTGCCATTACAGGACCAAGAGGAAGAGGGCGGTGGAAATGGTGAAAAAACACGTGATGGTTCTTCCACTTGCATTTTACGACAGTATTATGCAATCCATCAACGATAGTGGTTTGGACTCTACAAATTGTCAAAGTAATACAGTTTCCCCACGGATTCCTACCTTAGCATCCACATAATTACAGCAGTAGATATAGGTAGGAGCTATAATGCTTTTTACTTCTTCTGAGAGATATAAACACTGTAAACGGGCTATTGCTGTTTTCATAAAGACTACTTTTTTTAATTTTGGACCACATAAATAAAGACCATACAGAATTAGCCCAAATTTGGCCCACAATTGGATCTCAACAAAACCCTTCTGAAAGACAACTCATTTTGACAAAATAAAAACTGGAATGGGCCTACAGGGCCCAAAAAAATAGCCCTTACTACAAAATGAGTAATGATATTGGACAGAACAGAAGATATTTTAGCTTCATGTTATATCATATATGTTCTCATCAATTTATACTCTAGCATAATAATTAAGAGAAGAAAAACAAGTTGATCCAACGTATGCTTATATTCACATACCAAACATTACTAGCATGCAAAACATTACATCCAACGTAGCCCTTTTCGCTCCGCTTAGCCCTACCCCCCCCTAGGGGTATTTTAGTGATAGGTTCTATAGGAACTGGACGATCCTATTTGGTCAAATACCTAGCGACAAACTCCTATGTTCCTTTCATTACAGTATTTCTGAAAAAGTTCCTGGATAACAAGCCTAAGGGTTTTCTTTTTGATGATAGTGACGATATTGATGATAGTGACGATATCGACCATGACCTTGATACGGAGTTGGAGCTTCTAACTATGATGAATGCGCTAACTATGGATATGATGCCGGAAATAGACCGATTTTATATCACCCTTCAATTCGAATTAGCAAAAGCAATGTCTCCTTGCATAATATGGATTCCAAACATTCATGATCTGGATGTGAATGAGTCGAATTACTTGTCCCTCGGTCTATTAGTGAACTATCTCTCCAGGGAGTGTGAAAGATGTTCCACTAGAAATATTCTTGTTATTGCTTCGACTCATATTCCCCAAAAAGTGGATCCCGCTCTAATAGCTCCGAATAAATTAAATACATGCATTAAGATACGAAGGCTTCTTATTCCACAACAACGAAAGCACTTTTTCACTCTTTCATATACTAGGGGATTTCACTTGGAAAAGAGAATGTTCCATACTAATGGAGGTGTCAGCCTCAGCCATTGATGATTGACTTATAGTGATCTCCTATAGCTTCATAAATAGCACCTTCCTCAATAAGATTTTTAATAGCCAACCTGCAAAACCAGAATCAGAGTCAGTCAACAAAGTTTAGAAAGAGCATGAGAGGGGAAGGGTGCAAGAGAGAGGGATAAGATACATCAGCTTATCCATCGGAATTCCAAGGTGATGTGCAATAAGTTCACGAGGGACTCCCTCGTCCCTTGTCCTGAAACATTAGCATCAAAAAGTTCCAATTATACAGTAATAATTCTACAAAGGGATACATATAATACATAATACTATAATTGTATGGCTGAGAAACTGGACAGACAAGCATAGTAATCTAAATGCAATATTCTACACATGCTCCAGAAAACAAATAATTGCCGACTTCAATGATAAGAAAGCTACAGTGATGCTTATCAAATCACCGATTCCAAAAATATTAATTGCTTCAATGTTCTTTTATTTATTTTTTATATTAACGTAAAAAGAACATGGAAGAACACAGTTCACATTCTTGTGATTTTTATTATCTTGTCACTGCACAAGAAATATATATGATTCTTAGAACCCTATTGGAATGAATCACTGGTAGTAGCAAAAATCAAGCCACCTCATTATGTTTCTCCTCTAAACAATGCCTTAGATGTTGCAAAATATGTCACATCCACAAACTCAAATAGATAAAACTTCTAAGAAATTATATATTAAAGGAGATAATTATATATTAAACAAAAGCCAGTAAAAAAGAGTACAAAATCGCCTTTAAGAAATTACGTGTTTGCTGGAAGATGTAAAACATCTAAGACCATATCTTCAACACTCTTCTGACCATTGTTCTGTTGACCAGAGAACTACAATGAAAAAGCAGCAAACCAGTAGTGAGGACTCCCGACACAATGTAAAAATGAAGTGAAAAAATAAACATGGTTCAGTCTTACTTGATTTGGTGGGACTGCTTGGTAGCCCTTGGTGGGAGTAATTGGTGCTGCATTGGTAGTATGTTGCTGATTGGGGACACCAGCCTGAAGCAGTTACCAAGTGAAAATTTATAATCATATATACACATCATATGATGTCAAACTCAAGCATAACATGTGCAATTATATAACAAGTACCCGAAGCCTGGAATTATAGAGATGGACATATATACACTCAATGAAATGATTGGCAACCTCATTAAAGTCAGTCACTGGCCTGAAAGTGACACAACAGATTGAAGTAGATTAATGAACTGTACAGAAAAAAATTGGTTCTCATCATCTACTTAGACAAGAGGATAACTAGACTGTGGCCTCTTTACATATTTTGGCATTCCTTAAAATAGGAACCATCCATGAGTAACACAGTAATAGTTGTGATAACAAAAAACAATTCTAAATATTGGACTTCTAAAAAAATGAAGGGTTAACATTGTATCATACCTAAAAGAGAAAACATTCAAAGTTTTTTTACCCTGAAAGCCTTTCAAGTGTCCATGGAGACGCACATACATTCCATCCCTAATGATGAAACTTGAATGTTAGTATGATACTAAACAAAATAACGTCTTTTTTCCCCCTAAAGAACAGAAGAAAATATTGAAGTGGAGCAACTACTTTACAAAAATCACAATGCAAAATGACAAGTGTGCATGTTTTCCTCCAGAACGATGAATAGAATAGCAGAGAGATTTTTTTTGAAAAAATAAAAAGAAGAAAAAAAGAATGACACATCATAGATTTCTGTCTCTTGGAAAAGTCTTATTTCAGCAATAAGGAATAATATGAATTTTTTCTAAATCTCCTTTGGTAAATTAAACCAGTAAACAGATTATTAAGATGACTAGTCTGATAATTAAAAGGTGGTGAAAACGAGTCGTGTTCATCGCCATTGTTCTCTGCTTATGACTATGAAACCACCAAGTAATTGTGTTGCCAATCTAAGTACTAAATGCAGGATGGAAAAATCTAACAAGGAAAGGCAATATAAAAAAGCGTACAAGATACCATCCACGTCATTTGTATCCACAGCTTCCTGAAGCCTGCACATAAAGAATAACTCATCATTCAGAGAATAAAATGTTGACAAGAAATTAAGACAAAAACGAACAACATTCACCATTTACTACACTCAATCCTTCCAGTGCCATCATCAAGCACAAAAGTAACATCAGTAACCCTCCAAGCCTTGTTGCATACCCTTCCTACAAGAGTAACCTACACACACGTTGATTTTGAACCCCAAAAAGCCGTCAGAATAATAGAAATGAAAACAATAACCAATTCAGAAGCTGAGATTGAATTGAATAGAGACAAACATTGTTAAGGTCGACACCATCGACAATCAAATTGGTTTTATCATCACTAGACTGATACGCATCGGTTATCTGCTTGACTGTCAGAGGAAGCAACGACTGAACATCACGATTCTGAAACCAAAATGAATAGATAAATAAATCGAGCACACAAAACTCAAATACAAATGATAACCTAATTTCTGAAAGGAATTGCAATAATAGTATGAGGAGCAAAGCCAAAACCATAAACCCTAATATGAAAGTGCAGTTAACGAATGTGTGTTTGAGGTGAGTTTAGGTGAATTAAGGTTGTGATTATGATAAAGAGGGAAAAAGGAGTGTAAGAGAGACAGAGAGGGAAGACCTTTGAAGGAGTGAGGGAAGATTCAGTGGCCTGAGTAGCCTGAGAGGGCATGAATCCGCCGCCGGAGAAGGCTGCGTTACCGTCGAACTGGCTCGTATTCGCATACATACTCTTCCTTCTTCCTCTTCTTCTTCTTCGCAAATCGAAATTAAGAGAACGAGTTATTAGAAATCACAAATTTCACAAATTCCTGGACCTGGTACTGTAACTGCTACATATATGAAACTATTCATTTTATTTTTTTAGGATGAAGAGATACATGTTTCCCGCCATTTTTCTCCCCTTTTTTTTTTTTTCATTTGCGTGTAATATTGTATTTATTTCAGCTAAAAATTAAATGGATCTTAGGAAATTATTACAAAGTAACTAAATTTTAGTATTTCAAATTAATTGATGGAAAATCACATCATCAATCATATATTGTTGTAAATAATAATAATCATTTGTTGCATACCACAATTCTCTATGTTCAAAATAAACCTTAATCAAGAACATGTTAAACCTCTCCTACTAAATGCTAATAGCTCAGGCAACAAAAGCATTGACATTATGCAATGGGTTTATTTAAAAACATCATATATACGCTTACAACCAATAACGAAATTAAACCTGTCAAAAAATTTAAATTGGGTCTTTATCTTCCACTAATAAAAAATCTATATTGGGCCTTCATCTTCACTAAAAGCTAAGTGAGCTACACCTTTCATGGGCTTATTTAGCAACAGTCCATTTACAAAATAAAATTAAAAAAATACCCATGGCCCTCATAATCTCTATATTATTAGCTAAGGCATATGAATATGATAGAGTGAGTGATTACAGTACTTTACGCGTACACGGTGAGTGAGTGGTAAGATACATATGAATTTATTAATTTGACATGTAAGATAGAAGGAAGGAGAACTCTTGAAACCTAAGAGAATAATCTGATATATCACGTGATGATGTTAATCAACATATCAAGAGAGAATAATACCCCCCAAAAATTCCAGACTTAAGCATGAAATATAATTTTGAAAAGCAAGACGTACGTACATATATAGTTCATAAAATTGCATTTGACGACTTGACCGTCAAAAAATTTAATTACTAGCTAGTCTTTTTAATTTGCTAATAAGCAACATTCAACTACTCACGAAGTGGAATGTTTAATGGTTTATCACTACATAGATAATATATATATATATATATGTAATCCGTGTTACACCAAATTAGTGAAGCTTAACCGTAATTTCTTGAAGTCGGTGAGAACAAAAGTGGTCGTGTCGCCTAAGGCATGCATGCATAAAAATACTTATTATATAGAACGTGAGGGATGACAAATCTTCCACAGTTTGGTTAGCTGATCCCATAATCATACTCATAAGAAATAATTATATTACAAATTATAAGTATGTATTCATAGATAATTAAAAAAAAAATCAATCCTCGTCAAAAGTCAACTTCATTCTTACAAATATGAAATAGTTGCTAGTCGCGTTTGCAATCATTTAAATTCAAATTCAATGAACGAAACATTAGGTAGTTTCAAAAGTAACGGACCCTTCAGCTTGCTTTCTTCGCAATGCATGGATGGAGAAAAGTTATCATCAATTTCCCAACCAAAATCGTGCCCTAGCTTGTGTTCTATATCGTAAATGGCCTTGAATTGCCATAAACTATTTTATACTTCGAAAATAAACTCTTTTAGAAAATAAGTGCAAACAACTAATTTCTCTTTCACAAATGCTTGGAGCACAACAAAAAATCAGTCAAAACAGTCAACAAAGCCCATTTATCACTTTATGGCCCAAATAGCACTTTTAATCATGAATATATTTTTAATGGATGAGGTGATTGTGGCCTAAATTCCTATTTGTTTACTGTTTTGGCTGATTTTTTTGTTGTGGCCCTAATAATGCTCTTTATCTTTTTATATATTGAGAGAAAATGTAACCCCAACATATTTGGCTCCAGTGGCCCTGAGAAAGATGAAGAGTGCAAATCTTACGGGTTTGGTTATCGCACGCACATGCAGAAGAGACTAGACCGTCCAACAAACTATAAAATAACACAAGAGCTTTATCTGTTGTATTGGTAGCCTTAGAAACAACGACACACTATTACTTTCTTTCCATTTTGCTTCACAATTCGTTTCCTTGTCAATACAAAAAAGACCTCACCTCACTCAAACTAGAAGTAACACATTCTGCTCCATCAATCAATCAATCTAACTAACCACAACATTGAGTGTTCATTTCTCCCACTATTAATTATTTCATGGTCAAATTAAATTGCCACATATATAAATATCTATAACATGTTCCAATGTCCTAATAAGTACTCCTTCAATTCAGGGTATATATCTCTATATATATAAACACACAGAACACAATAATCTCCCCTGCATCGATCACCGAAAATTGTTGATTGGAAAATGAAAGGCATGATGGATTTTGAGAAGCAGAGTGAGAAATCATCATTGAGCAAGATTCTATCAAGGAGATCATCGGTGGGATGTTCGTCTCGTCTCTCATACTACCGAAGTGGTGAAGGTGTTCCATTCACATGGGAAATGCAACCCGGAGTAGCCAAAGATAAAGCACCGAAGGAAGTGATCCCACCACTCACACCACCACCAGCACTTCTAAGCTTGGGCCTCCCTAAACCATGCATCCAATTAGACCCTAAGCCACATTCTATTTCTATGCTTCGATTTTGGATGAAAAGGGTTAAAATTATTGGAAGAAGCAGCAACAAGAAGCCTCAACAATGTGCTAATAATATTAACGATGAAGATTATGATGATGATCATAAATATGATGTTGGTTTTGATATATTGGATTGCAGCTCTGATTCGGAATCTATGGCGTCGCCACGTGGGTCGAGTTTTTCATCTCTGTCTTCTATGTCTTTCATTAAGAGTCGTCGTTGTTCACTGCAATCAACGAGTTCTGAGAGTACTCCCACAAGAGATGTGTATGGAAGGAACTTCAATTTAGGTTGTTTTCCGATGCGAATTGGCAGGGTTGAAGTTTCAATTGCAAAGCGAGATTGAAATGATTGATCAAGTATACATAGAAACATTTACATTTACATTTACATTAGAGTATGTTAGAATAATATATAATTAATACACTCACACACACGTCACTTTGCATCTCTATCATTGAAAAATCTGAAGCATCATATCTTAAATATTGTAGTTGTTAGTTCTAGCTGAGATTGTTATGCACGCTTGACCTCAACTGATGTGATTCATCGCAGCAGTAACAACTAATAATTAGTATTATTCTTTACATTATGTCGTTATATGATATACTTGTGTTTGGAAGAATAAAATTAACTCCTCCTCTTCCAAAGTGAACAAACACGCCTTTTATAATTTGTTGGGTCATTGATACAGCAACAAAGTAGGCATTGTAAGTAGTTATTGTCAGGTGCAATCCTTCAACCTCTCAGCATCATTCTTCAATACCAAGTCATGTTTTGAAAAGTTTTCTCGATTCACCAGCAGCCCATGCCCTACAATGGCATTTTAAAATAATATATTGGACCTAATTAAGCCAGCCAGTAAGATGTAGAAATCTCCATTATATTGAAGTATTGAACTATCGTATAAACTTTCACCCAAATTCTTATGCAGGAACTGAGAATCCTATGCAACAATACACAATTTTTCCAAATCGAAATTACACAAGAAAATCGCCAGTGTATATATTGCCCTTACTATAATATACGAAGATGGAAAATGTTTTGTTGTACTGCTGTGGTTTTGTAGAACACCAGGCCACAAAGAATCCCTTTGCATTTAATTTCCTTTAGAAGCTGTCATCCTTTATGATTTATAAAAGAGCCAACAACGACATGATATAATAAATCTTTGTAGATGCTAATATTAAAATGCTATTTAATTTGATTAGTCGTTTTGACATAAATATATATATATTCTCTCTTCTAGAAGGCTAGAAGCAGTTGCAAGGGTACAAGAAGACACTAATTAATTACAGCATAGTAGTAATTACAATGACATTACACCATAAGGGGCCTGTCTGTTAACATAAACCAGGGCAGTGTAGGATGGGCATGCAAGATCAGTTACCAAAGGCTAAAATCTTGTTCTCCCTCCATGTTACATTACTACAGAGCCAACTATCATGCAAAGCATCAAATGTTAGTTACACACTGCCTGCAAGTCATGAAAGAAAGAACAGTATCACAATGCAGGCAAAATCAATGTCAGTATGTGATAAACTAAGAAGCAGATGACAGCAATAGTTTCACGGTTTCACCTCATTCGATACATACCTCAGCTGGCGATGAGATCATAGATTCCCTGTAAAATTAGGGGGGAAAAAACAATTCAATTTATTGTATTTATAGATAATTGAACAATTCTTAACAAATCTAAGAGTACCTTGGCCTATCAGACTTTGCAAGATGCTTAGACATTATGGATGCCTGCAATATAACACATCACCACATTATTCTCATGCCTAAATATGGGATACATTGTCCAATTAACACGTCTCAGCACTCAGAAAACCACTATTGTGCAGTTAGATTGAAAATCATGATTAAGAAAAAGTCCTTGCACTGGTTGAAGTGAGAAAACCATTGGCTGGTGGAGATACAGGTTAGGATTAAATCAAAAAACGAAAAATAGAATCTTTTGGCTGACAGAGTGGGTCCCATAAGTATAATGGTCCAAGTTCTTCCCAATTTTCGAAGAATATAAGCCACATAAATCAATTAATTAATAGAGATTAGAACTTATGCTGATACGGAGACTTGACAGGCATAGACTTGCTTCAGCACACAGTCAAACTAAATACTGTAACATTTAGCCATAACAAAAAATATGAAATTTGTTGAAGGTATTTGAACATGAAATTCATTCAACCTGTATCAATATATATTAAGATTCAACAAAGTATCACTGTTATTCTGTTCTACTTTCCTCATTTTTCAGTGTGCCAGCTTCACCTAGCTTAGAAATTTTTGCTTATCCTTCCTAAGACTAAGTGGGGCACTAAGTTCTAGCTTATTTCCACTAACTTATGATTACAAGAGAATAAAATATTACCTGCTCCTGTATGATGCTTCTTGCTTCAACAAGTTGAGCTTCAAGCTCAAGTTCCCTCTCAGTAGCCTCTGAAGTAACTTCTGCACCTTTCTGAGCATCTTGCAATTGAACCATGCGCTCCTATACATTACAACTATCAAGCCATTAACAACCAAAACATGCAAATCATATCTTCAAAAACTGAAAGTTATACTGATAAGTACCTTTATGGAAGCCATCTTGGTTCGAAGACTTTCTTCTATTTGATCTCTGGCCATGTGAAAGGGAAGGTCAAATACATCCTGCAAGTAGCAAACAATTAATTTCATTTAGCAGTTTGACCCTTGGAGCAAACTAAGATATGTTATAAAGCTTTCATACCGTCCTCCCAACCAATGGTGAATGTGAAGGATCGCTGTCAGCTCTTTCACTGGCAGAAAGAGAATCCTTCGATAACCCATTAGGAGCATTTAAGAAATCACGCATATCCACCTGTGATCAATACAGTTATAAATCCTTAATGTAGGTCAAGGACCCTGCTTCAAATTGATGGGTATGAAAGAATAATGGCCTTTTTAATACAAACATTAGGTTAGAAACAAATCAAAAGAATGGATGGAAAAAAATAAGAAAGATTAAAGATTGAAAGTTTAGCATACAATGAATAATACAAAGAAAAGGTTGACAAGAGAGCCAAAATCCCATCAAGGAGAACCATTGAATAAATAAGCCAATGAAACACATTTTCCATTCATAAACATGTCTGCAAGTAGATATTTCAGCAAAAAAAAATATTTAAGTATCAGGACCCTACCTGCATCGATCTCAATAAGGCTCTTAAATCGGTATTCTCTGCCATGAGCTCTTGATTTTTTGCCTCGTACGCATCCACCTTCCAATAGAAACAAATTGTAAATGATGATATCTCCTGAATACAAATAGTTTAGAATGACAGGGTGAAAACACATCAAGCTGCATACAATCTTTTTATAAAAATCATTGTCAGCCTTCTTCCCATTCCATGTTCCACGTTGCCGCCCTTCCTTCTGTTTATACACATATTATAAATACCAAATTGTTATGAAATTGAAGATCTTCCCTTGCAATGTTAAAACCACATGGATAGTTCATACCTGTAGTAAATTCATTATCTCCATGCCTGACCTAGATTCCTTCTTCTTCTCCATCAACACTTGGTTTAGCCTCTCCTGCAAGTAGAATGTATGAATCACCCCTTAATTTCAGAAGCTACAACTTGTTAAGCAATGCAATACTTCACCAGTAAAGTTCCTACTATGTAAGCACCAATAAGGCAATAACCCAAATAAAATGCTCCTTTGTGTAAGAAAAGCCAGAAGATGTCCTACCTGCAACTTTATGTATTCCTTTTCCTTCTTCTTCATCTCATGCAGTTGTTGAGTCCTTACTTGCTTCAAATAGTCACAACCACAAGAGTCAGAACCCATCAAATTTCGAGGCAGGGTTTGTCAAACAACACATAATAATAAGCAAAGCAATTCCAGACTCTAACCTGATTCCCAATAACCATTCTCTGAAATTCATCCCGCTCCTGTTGCAGTTTATCAATTTGGGCCTTGAGAGCTGCAGTGTTTTTAGCTTCCTACACAAGAAGAATTAAATACCCATTAAAAAAAATAACAAATACAGTATAGCATTACTTTGTAGCAAAGGAAATAGTTGAAGGCTTGCATAATTGACACATATTGATCTTTTCTTTTAAGCAAGATCATAAATGCTTCATGTTTGCTTGCTAAAACAGTATTGTCTATGTGCACACCGTTCTAGTAATGGTAGCTATCTCCCTGTCTTTGGCTTGTAATTGTCCTTCAAGCCTCTCAACTTTGGCCTCCAATCTCGATATGTCGGATAATAGTCTAGGGCATCAAAAGCAGGACATTCCAATTCAGTTAATGTAATATGCATGACAATTTTAGATGAAGTTTCGCGTCTCAATTTTCATGTTGAACATCCCCAAATTGATGAAAAAAATTGAATTAAGGTTTGTTAAATGAGAAATTACCTCTGTCTCTGTTCATTAGCAGACTCTCTGAACTCAACGTCACGCTGCCTTTGCTGCAGCAAGAAGTATATGCAATTGCAAGTCCGTGCAATCGAAACCTACCCAATTAATGAACACGCCAATTTTAAGAAACAACACCATTCCTATTTTTTTTTAAATAATAATTTTCACAGAGAGAACAATGTAGATGAAATCTCACGGGATCGTTAGCAAAAAGATCCAGCGAAGCCGGGAAGCCAAATGTAACGAGCGATTGGTTCAAATACTTGGCGCAATGCTCCAAATTCCCCACATCGGCGAAGGTGTACTCTCTGAAAGAGAAAAAAACAAAACGCAGAAACGACAAAATCAGCTTCAACACCACAATGTTACTGATTTGGGAGCGAAAACCCTATGAATAACACTTACCCGGTTGTGAATGCAGCAGGCTGAGAAGAAGGCTGCACCAAAAAAAAAAACAGAGAGAATTAGAAACGGAACAAGAGGAAGAAGATGAAGAAGGGGATTTTGTGAAGGTTTACCCTGAGATCGAAATCTCCCTCAGTTGGTGGCATTGTTGTTATAGAGAGAGAGAGAGAGCTTGTTGTTCTTCTTCTTCGTGTGGCTCTGGGTGGTGTGTGTTCGGTTTTAGATCTAAAGTGTATTAAAAGCGGTGCCCAAATTTGAATAAAAGAAGAAAATATCCAAATATTTTGAAAGGGGAACAAATGGAAGGGAAGGGGTGGTGTTTTTGTTGGGGGCCGGGAAGTGAATTATACTCTGTGGTTACACCTGGATTCTTCATTTTGTATCCTCCAATTGGATTGATGCACCTGGTCTCAAGTGTACAGTGGTTCTCCACGTGGCGGATTCTTATTCGTTGGAGATATGGAGGATGGGGTTTGACCTGCTGGTCGGACTTATGCCGCCAGAGTAGGACCCATGCCTCCTGTCACACCACACACACACACAAGCATAACTAGAAAATCCTTTGACTGATTATGGGTACTTGTTTTGGGTTTTGAGGGATTAGGGACGAAATCGAAATGAAAGCTAAACATGCATTGATACATTGAATTAGACGTGCTGTTTGTTTTTTTTTTGGATGCAATGCAACTCTCATATCTAAATCAATGTTTAGGGTATACCTTTCTGGTTAAAATATGATCTTCTCATCTCGTAATCAATGTATTTGTAATGCATGCTTCAGTGAGCTTAGTGATTTAATTTATCAACTATATCTATATGACTTTCGAGAAATTAATTATCTACAAGCTAAGTAGAGCATTGAGTTGAGTTTAATTAGATGAGAGCCCAATACTTCATATATTATTATTTCAAGTATACTGTTAGTGCACGATCAATTATAGGAGATCAATAATTATACGCGATGGAAAGGCACATGTATCTATGCCCTATGGATCAGATGAGATGCACAATAATAACACGATCTAAGGCACATGCCATGTACAATAAGGACAAAGAAACAATACAACAAAAGTAAGTGGCCTTCATCATTCATTTTGCTAATATTTCGAGTACGAACTAAAAATTCGAAGAAGAAAAATCTTATTGGCATGCAAAATGAACAACATTTTTCATAAAAACAATATACTCCAGTAAGAAGTGATTTTTTTTTCTCTATCAATAAAGCTGTAAGAATTACGTTTGATTTATCCTGATTCCTGCACTTGTTACAAAAAGCTTCAGTTACACTACATTATTGTATCCTGATTTTAACAGTTTAACCTTTTTTTTTATTGTTTAACAATTAACAAATGCTTTACGAAGTAGTATGATTGAGTTTGAATGCACCACATAGTATTATGAATATGATTAGATTTTTTTTTTTTTGGTTGATGAATATGATTAGATTAGAGCATGGAAAAAAATATTGTACTGAAGTGAAGACCTAACGTAAAGACCCAAGCCCAAGGCCCAAATTGTCACTGAGATATTTTCTGTTGAAGTGAATTGGCAGACAAAAAATGATAACAACGTGATGGATCATGGAAGGCTTCTTATATAAACCGGTTCTAAAAATGTTGACTGATGACAAGGATCAATTAAATGTTATCTTGATGCATCTAGATACAGTATTAACCTCAATTTTCTGCCATAAGAACTTTCCTAAGTATATATAGTATGTATCATTAAGTGTTTTCTTTAATGCAGGCAAGCATGCCATCTATCAACCACATTTCCTGGGGTATCAAGCAAAGTTTGGCATATCAATTAATTAATTAAATCCTCCTTAATGTGGCTGCAATATACTAATGTTTTCTTCAAATCCCTACCATTATTTCCTCGCACTAGCTAGGCCTACTTAAAACCCAGCTTTTTTATTTTTTGAATATAAATTTATTGAAGAATGTGTTATTTGTGCATATTAAAATTTAATAAACTAATACACTTAAATATATGAGACTCATCAGTTATTTTTTCTTTTAACTATTTCTATCTCTATCATTATTCTCACAATATTCAGTACAAGATATATATTTACATCATTCATATATACAATAAACATTTCCCAAAATTGATTGACTTTTTCTCAATAAGTATAAATCATGTAACAAAATTAATGAATTTTTAACTTATGTCCTTATGAATCAGAGAATTTGTCAAAACTGAGTGAATGAATTCATTAACGAGTGAATCAATGTTTATATACAAGTGAAGAAGAGCTACAGAACTTAACTGCTCTTTTAACCAAAATCAAATTTTGTTACAACCAATAACTAACTCAGACTATACATTAAGCTATCTAAGTAATTAATTTACTCAAAAGTCATAACAGTCATGGCCAATAAAATTGGAGGTTATGATTAGTAATTGTTTAATTTGGGAAAGAAATCTGAGCGAATGGGAGAACCAGCAAATGGAGCTGGTGAGATTCTCTTTTTCTAGCATTCTTGGTCTCATAGTCCTCTTGTATGTTATGGGCTTAAACATGTGTTGGATTTGATCCACAATTATATAAAATAAACATCCTTTGCCTATTTTATGCAGAACAAAACTTGTGGGAATATATTCACTAAAAAAAAAAAAGAAAAAAAGTTATTTGTAATTTGAGTTTCTTTAAGTTTTTTCCATGTCATGTAAATTCAGTAGTTCCCCTTTGTGTTTTTGTAATTTGAGCTCGTTTATAATGAAATTAAATTGTTTGAATAAAAATATATATATATATATATATTGCAACAATCATGTTTTGTTATATATAATTTTACACCCGGACCCAGTTAATAAAAAAACGTTTACTGCTCAGACCTAATTATAGGGCAATCTTTATTTGAACAGCAATGGAACACTCACCCTTGAACAATTAACAACCGAACAAATCATTTTGACTCTATCAACTTCTATTTGATTGATTATATTATCTCTTGATAATGTTCTTTTGCTTTTGTTTTTGCATATCGGTTGAATTCAAACTAAGAATGTTGAAAGTGCAAAAAGAAAATATCAACAATTCTTGTCAAATGTTATAGACCGTAACTTGCAAGATTTGTTGTTGTTGTTGTGAATTATTGTATATTGTAAGATTGAATTGTATCTTTCACTATCATGTAATTTGTTATTAATTAGTAGTTTATTACAATTATTATTATTATTATTATCATATGTATTTGTCAAATTTAAGGCATGTCTTAATTTTGAAACTGGCTACTTTTCTTTTCGAAATTTGTTCTAGAGAAAGAAAAATGTATAAATCACTCTCAATAATTCAACGTAAAGAAAAGTAAGACTATATATATATATATACACAAAAGATAGCTTTATTTTTTAAATCAAGAAAGTATGTGTATGTCAACTTTTACATACATTAATAAAATATATTTTATTCATAACCTACTAAGTGATTTAAAAGCCAATACATAGTATCATTTTGACCACCAATTTCAAATGATATAAACGAACAAAAATGTTTTTAATGCATAATTTTACACAGTGATATACAATAAAAATAATTAAAATATAAATGATCAATTCAAACTCAATACATCAGTATAAGAATAGCATATAATTAAAATATTTCTGGGTCAGTGTTGCTCGCCGTAACATGCATATACATCACGACCCGGACTTGCCAATTGAGTGTTGACATCATAGCACAGAACAAGAGTAATAATAATTTAATAATGTGGTATTTTTAATTTTCAAAATAAATAAATAAATAGCAACGACCGTCTATGTTGGCACTTTCAGAAATTGAGCTGACCATGTAAGTTAGTATGTTGGATTCACTTCCAGTTTGTTTTGTTTAATTATTTATTTTAATGCTTTTAGCAATTTATGAAGCTCAATCAAATTGATCGATTGACATGTACTAGTATTTCTTTGACCAATCCATTTTCAAGCACCCCCAACATAATATTACTCCTCCCTCTCCTTCAGAGCTCACTTTTATTTATTTTTCTAGAAAATTTATTTGTCATTATTATTTATCATTTTAGATTTTCAATTAAACTCTTATAATCTTTTTTCAATTTTATCCATACATACATTCTCTTTTTATCTCTTACAATTATTATTGCACAAAAAACTATAAGGATAATTTTATCATTGTACATTTATTTCTATAGAAATTTATGTGTTTTAATCACCTTCTTAATAACTATGCAATACTCTAAAACGTCAATTAAAAGTAGACGGAGGGAGTATGAGTTATGATATTTGTACATACTTTTTTGTATGTAAGATAGACATACATACAAATCTAAGGGTAGAGAATAAAAGTTGAAGTGTTGGAGTGATTTCACATCAAAATCCAATAATAATAAAGTGAGTGGAGAAATATATGTACAAATATTATTGTATTACTATTATTATTGTCTCATTCAATCTTCGGTACATTTGGGAATTGTGTGGAGCGAGTCATCTTTCTTTTTATACATGTTTGGAAGTAATTTTTACTTATTTTTATTATCTACTACTATACCATTTGAAGTATTGGTTTTATTGTAGTAAATCAATATAATTTCACCAAAAATTAAATAACACATTGTGGTGAGTAATTATGATAGTAAAACGGGATAAAATAGATATATTACATATGAGAAATATTTAATAAATAATAAAAAATAGTCAATTTAACCAATAAATTTATTTGATAATTTTTAAGTTCAAAAAAAGTTTTCTTTAAAAAATTAATTTTTAATAAACTGAATGAACATATCATAAAATATTTATATTACTAGTTGATTTTGATGAATTTTTTATTGCAGACTCCAGTCCAATAAATCACCATTAAAGAAACAGTTGGGATATTGCCGCCTTACCTACTTGGTTAAATGCCCTTAATTGGCCACTAACTTGTATGATCTTCACTCTTTCGAATACAGTAAATACTAAATACACGGTGAATTCAATTAATTAGTTGATTACATATATAGTAGGTGATCATAATATCTAATTACACTGATTAACCATCTTACAGTTAGCACACGTGATGGGGACCAAAGCGTGGACTTAACCCACGCAAACAATAATGACATTATTATTGCAGTTTGGTTTTTGTAGCCGTGAGAAATATGGAAGAGAAATTATTTTTTGTTATTAATTTTTTTTACTTATGTATTGATGAATATTTGAACTAATATGAGGATTGAGAATATACAATATTGAAAACATATTATGATGAATTGAGTGTACTTATTTGGTGTTTGAATTTGTTTAGTTAGAGTATGACCAATTACTATTTTATATTTCTTGTTCTATAATTTATTTTGAGTACAGTGTTTATTCATTTTGCATTTTTATCGTATTTTGGTAATGATATAGTTGGTTGAGTCATAATTAGTAAATGTAAGTTATTTAATTAAATAATGTTAATTATTTTATATAATTTATTATTTCATTTTTGTGTATATTTATTCTTATGTTACTTTTTCATTTTGAACAATACTATTTGTACATTACATATTTTTAAATATTCAAACATTCTACTTACAAAATATACATATTCCACTATTTTTATTATTTATTTTTTATTTTAACTGTTATCTTTCCATCTTTTCACTCATATATCTTGAATGTATACATTTATGTGTACGCCCTTTTATTTTTGTGGAGTCACTGGCTTTTTCCAACAATTTTACCCACTTTATCCAACTTTCCCTAAATTCCCCCAATAGATTTAAATGGATATATAAATATTTATCACTGTGGATATCAATTTGTTCCACAATTCGCAACCTGTCATTTTCTTTGTTTTGGGCAGGCAAAACATAGAGGCTAATAGGCTCATCTTCGTTTGCTTTCTATTTGTTGTTGTGTAGTGTTTATGTGCTGTAGCAACCAATTTATTGTATATAGTCTATATACAAATAAAATAAAATGAGAAATGTTTGTGGTACAACTTAAATACATTTATCTCCCATCCAACTCGGATGGTGGTCCACATATAGCATTTAATTGCTATTACAATGAAAGTTAAGATATGTGTGAATTTAATGAAATAAAATTAATGTGTATTTTGATTGGATAAGTTGGATGTATAACATGTAGCATTACTGAAATAAAATACTACTCTGATAATAAGCCTACCTGACCCAGCACTCTAGAGTTGTAAACACACATTAAGTTAATCTTACAATTAGGGTGCTTTTGTAAGATTAACTTATATATACACAAGTGAATTTTGAAAACATCTTATTTAATCATTTATCAAAGTATAAGATATGCACAAAATATTAGTCAACAAATCATCCCTCTTAAAACAAAAAAAAGTTATTAATATAAAATTCACAATTGAATAAGTTTTGTTGTCTAGTAAAGCAGTGTTGTTTATGAGAATCTTACATCAACTCACTGTCTTTAATATAAAATCAAAATTTGCATAGCAAGTATGCAAAACGTGAATCACGCAAGTCTTTGGGATAATTTTTTGTTGTGCTTTGACAGAAGAAGAAAAAATAAGGGTTAGATCAAATAATTAATTCGCCCGGTGTCAGCTTCGATCCCAATAAATGCAATCACCAACTTCATTTTGATGGGGGAATACGAGTGTACTAGTTAGTAGTATGGGAGGACCCAATACATAAATAAACAAATAAATCAGTGAATTGCAAGGCATGAATGGTGGACACCATGGCATGGAGGCTTGATCACAAATGGCGACTCTTGTGCCTCATAAGTGGTTGTAATAACGTAACCAACCCAAAGGAAAAAGAAGAAGAAGTGCATTCGTTTATGTGTTTGAAACGCGGGCATAGGTTTCAACCATAAAGGTGAACACACCACTTATGGTTGAAAAAAGCCAAGAACTGAAAAAAAGCCATGAATGGCCCTACAATTATTAATTAATATTTTATACTAATTTATAGTGAAGATGATAATATTATTAGGATTTTACTAATAAGTATTCTAAGGAATCTTGTTCAGGATATTATAAATAGTAAATTTTAAAATATTTTAAAATGTTATGATGATTTTATTGTATAAAAAATATAAAAAAAATTTATTTAAGATAAAATTTTCTTATTTCACTTTCTTAAAAAAAAACCCTTATTATTATTAGGGTGATGCTAAATATACAATAAAAAAATAGTCAAATCAGTCTATAAATAAGATTTTGGACTATAATTACTCAGCTCATTACAATCTCAATGATTATTTAGACCAAAACCAAAGCCAAAATAGGTCCATTGACTATATTGGCTAGTTTTTCATCGTACTTAACTTATTACTTCCTCCGTCCACTTTTAATTGACATTTTAGAGTATTGCACACTTATTAAGAAGGTGATTAAAACATATAAATTTCTATAGAAGTAAATGTACAAGGACAAAATTATCCTTATAGTTTTTTGTGCAATAATAATTACAAGAGATAAAGAGAGAGTGTATGTATGGATAAAACTGGAAAAAGATTGTAAATGTTTCATTGAAAATCTAAAATGACAAATAATAGTGGACAAATAAATTTTCTAGAAAGACAAATAAAAGTGGACAGAGGAAGTATTATTTTATGTCGGTTGAGCGTTGAATACACACGTGTTCGCATCGCTACCGGTGTTTGCCCACTGGAATACAACTAGCCTGTAAACCCAATCATATAATAATAATAATAATAATAATCAACAAAAAGAAAAAGAAATAAAAAATAAAAGGAAGAAATAAGCGAAGGAACGGGGAACTGAAGAAGCCTGCAAGCGCAAGACACGTGGTCCAATATTTAACTATTTTAATCCCAGCTAAAAACACGCAAGGGAATATCACACTCAATTTAGCACGTTACATAATATACCAACAATTAAATCTTGTACAAAACATGACAATTAGATGCTTTCTATTTCTATTTCATTCCCTTTTTAGAATTTTATGAAAAAAATGATTATTACTTTTTATAAAATTTAAAAAACAGAAAAAGTATAAAATTAAAATAAAAATGTAAACCAAACAACATCTTAATCTTAAATTTTATTCCTAAAACGTTAATTTTTTATCATAATACTAGATAAATAATAAATTTTTGTATAACACTAATTAATAACATAAAATATGCATTTTACATATAACAGACACTTAAATATATGTCAAGGTACATTTCTATTATTTCAACAAAAATAAGTACTACTCTATATAGTAAAAATGTGAGACTCATGCTAGATTAATGCATGCATTATATATATTAATGATTATTATCTATTTATGTTATGTGATACAATTTTTTTCATATTAATTATTCTATATTGATCAATTTTTTTATATAATATGACGTATATTATATTACAATACATGTGTTGATGTGTATAATTATTTATATATACCGATAGTTGTTGATCCGTTTTTGCTGGTATTAGCTAATTTATTGTTGTTTACTGGTTATTTATTTATTTAAAATCCAGAAATATAAATGAACCACGAAGCTGAAAGCAGTTAAGTAATGACAGCTTTTTGTGCTGGTACAAGAAATGTCAACTCCAGTTGAGTTCTAACATAGAGACATGAACCGGTACCAAGCAGCTGATAACAATCCTTCATGTTTTTTTTTTCTTTTGCATAGAGAAATAAATAGATGTTTCATTTTTGAAGAAAAAGGAAAAAAGAGAAAAGAGGGAAAAGTTAACCATGGTTAAGGATGGGTGGGAGGGGTTAGGTGGGTTTGACTAGTCTGGGTTGGTAGGCGTTGGTTCAGTGTGAGACTACTTCTTCTTCTCCTGCTCTGTTTTTCACTTTTTTTTTCCCCTCCTTTTTATTATTTTTATTTATCTTCCTTTTTTCTATCAATTTCCCAAATCCCAAATCACAATATAAACCCTCCAATTCCCTCCTACCCCGTCAGAGTCTCTCTCTCTCTCTCTCTCTCTCTAACTTACACACACAACTCCCAACTACTCCCTCCACCCACCAACCTTCCCCATATTCACAACAAGAGAGGAGAAGAAGAAGACTCACCATTCCCTTCCATTTCCCAATTCAATTTCAACTTCAACTATGGAAGAATCAAGCTCCATCAAGGTCTCACCGCTGGATCTCATGTCCGCCATAATCAAGGGGAAGCTCGACCCTTCCAACGTCTCCTCCCATTCCGCCGGCGAAGTCGCCACCATGATCCTCGAGAACCGCCAGATCGTCATGGTGATCACCACCTCCTTCGCCGTCCTCATCGGGTGCGTCATCGCCCTCATTTGGCGGAGATCCACTTCACAGAAGCCCAAGCCCATTGAGCTTCCTAAACGCATCATCGAGAAGGAACCTGAGCTTGAGGTCGATGACGGCAAGAAGAAGGTCACAATCTTCTTCGGCACGCAGACTGGTACTGCCGAAGGCTTTGCCAAGGCCATAGCTGAAGAGGCTAAAGCCAGATACGACAAGGCCATCTTCAAAGTCGTCGATTTGGTAATAATAATTATTATTTAAATTCAATTTCGATTTTTTTGTCAATTGCTCGGATTTGATGCTAAGTTTTGGATATGATGATCAGGATGACTATGCTGCTGATGACGATGAATACGAGGAGAAGTTCAAAAAGGAAAAATTCGCCCTTTTCTTTGTTGCCACGTAAGTGTTTTGTGTTTTTGGTGAAATGTTTCGTGTGGGTCTGTGTTTTGGTGATTGAATTTATGGTGGATTGTGTGTAGATATGGTGATGGTGAGCCAACTGATAACGCGGCCAGGTTTTATAAATGGTTTACAGAGGTAAGTTTTCTGTTTAGTGGTACTGGATTTAGCTTAGTTGATTTGTGAGATTGAAATTGTGTTATTTATATGTTGGCTGCTGAGTCTGTTTGTTTGGCTTTGAATTTTCAGGGGAATGAGAGAGGGGAATGGCTTCAGCATCTTCACTATGGTGTGTTTGGCCTCGGGAACAGGCAGTATGAGCATTTCAACAAGGTATGCCTTGGTTGGTTGTTCCATCCTTGCACTCTTGTGGAGTTACCATTTGCTTATGACTTATCTGGTGCCTATGTATGTTGATTGACACAGGTGGCAAAGGAAGTCGATCATATTCTTGCTGACCAAGGTATACCCTCTTGATCACTTTTAGTCCTTCATGAATCTCTTTGAATAGGCAGATTTTTATTTTGTTTGTACGATCATAATTGGCAAGGAACCAACTTAATTTTCGAATAGAAAAGTACACTTTTGCGTAATCTCACTTATGTGCCCTTCTTTGGATTTGTTACTACAGTGTTACAGTAGATAATTTGGGGTATTGATTTAGCCTTTTAAGAATTGACACAAATTCTTGAGCATGTGCAAAAAGTTTGAAATTTCTTAATACTGCAAATGCATTCCTTGCTTTACTTTAGCCTTCTAGGTTAATATTATTTTATTTCTTTGGATCTGGTTCTCACGTGAGAACCTCACGCCACATGCTATTTCAAGAGAGAGATTCTCAAATTACACTCAAAAGGTTTTTTGTGCGGTCAGAATCCTTCCGTAGGGCCCCACAATCCTACCACAAAAGTTTCGTGTATCTCTCTCATCACATGGCTCACAAGAGAAGATCTAAATCATAATCTTTATACTTTAATGTATTGTTGCCAAAAAACGACTAAGGGCCTTGCACAAGTAATTAGATTGTGTTTGTTCTTACTTGCTATGACCTTGCTTCTCCAAGTTGTGATCTAAATTATAAACACCCTGAATGAAGTGACATGAAATAAGTAGATAAAATTTATTGATGAATTTGATTTCTGCAAGGGTCTTAACACGGTTCTATTGAATCCTGGAGTATTTCTCAATTTGAGTTTTGTTCTTCCTCTTTTTTTTCCATTTATTGATTCTCTCCTCCAATCTAATCTGACCTGTTCTGTAATTAAAGGTGGGAAGCGTCTTGTCCAAGTAGGCCTTGGAGATGATGACCAATGCATAGAGGATGACTTCACCGCATGGTATGGGAGTGTTAAAGTCCACTTGAGTGTATAGGAGCAGGGCTCTATTTATATGCAGATATTTCTTGACCGCATTTCTTCCCTAACTAATGACTGTTATTGCAGGAAAGAGCAACTGTGGCCAGAATTGGACCAATTGCTCAGAGATGAGGATGACACAACTGTATCTACGCCTTATACTGCTGCTGTTTTAGAGTATCGGGTTGTTATTCATGATCCACAAGATGCAGCTGCTGATGAGAAGTGGCATAATGTTAATGGGCATGCCATTGTGGATGCACAACATCCAGTCAGGTATGTTAGATTAGAATAAAATATTCAGTTGCAATTTGGACATTGCCATGGTATAATCTGAAATGTATGCTTACTCCTGAAGGGCAAATGTTGCTGTGCGAAAGGAGCTCCATACCCCTGCTTCGGATCGTTCTTGCACTCATTTGGAATTTGACATTTCTGGCACTGGAGTTGCGTAAGTATCTGCTTGTGGAAATGTGACTGTTTATCTACACATCTCTGCATATAATAAAATGTACTTACACTTCACCTGTCCTTGTGGCTGTTTAATTTCACAGATATGAAACTGGTGACCATGTTGGTGTGTACTGTGAGAATTTGTCTGAAACCGTGGAAGAGGCCTTAACATTGTTAGGCTTGTCGCCAGATACCTATTTCTCCGTCCATACCGATAGTGAAGATGGGAAACCACTTACTGGAAGTTCCCTGCCACCTCCATTCCCTCCTTGCACTTTAAGAACAGCATTGGCTCGATATGCAGATGTTTTGAGCTCACCTAAAAAGGTGCTCCTTTTTAGCTTCATTCACCCTTCATTTCATCCTATACTTCTTAATCTTCTTAAGATATATACCTTTTGTTAACTGTTAATAACTAGACACATTTTTTTCAGTCTGTCTTGCTTGCCTTAGCTGCTCATGCTTCTGATCCATCTGAAGCCGAACGTCTAAGACATCTTGCATCTCCTGCTGGAAAGGTTGTACTAATTTTATACCATGGGATTTAAAGTAACTTTATGTGCTTATGTTATTACTTATTAATTTTTTTGTTATTTTGGTCTGCCTGTGCAGGATGAATATGCAGAGTGGGTGACTGCCAGTCAGAGAAGCCTTCTTGAGGTTATGGCAGAGTTTCCATCAGCCAAACCCCCACTAGGTGTCTTTTTTGCAGCAGTTTCTCCTCGCCTGCAGCCAAGATATTATTCAATTTCATCATCTCCTAGGTTAGTATCTCTCTGCTACTATTGCATGTCTGTTTGTATATGTGGGATTTTGTGGACATTGCAGGGAGAAACTCTTACTAAGTTTGTTTGTCTATAGTGTTCATGTTGTGTTTAACTCTGCCAAAATTGTTTACAGAATGGCTCCATCCAGAATTCATGTTACATGTGCACTGGTGTGTGATAAAATGCCCACCGGAAGGATTCACAAAGGAGTGTGTTCAACTTGGATGAAGGTACTTATATACCTGTTTCCTGGTTTAATGGTGTCTGAATTCTCAAACATTATAAGATTGGCAAGTCTTAACAATGTCACAAAATTTGGCTTTAAGTACAAGGATGTACTTGAATTTGTTAAAAAGAAATCCGTGCCATAGTTTAATATTATTATTACGCAAAAAGATTCTAAATTATTTTATGAGAATGCTACGTTATTATAGAACTATATGCTTCAAAACATGACTTGTGGTTTGATGTCCAGAACTCCGTGCCATTGGAGAAAAGCCAGGACTGCAGTTGGGCTCCTATCTTTGTTAGGCAGTCCAACTTTAAACTTCCTGCAGATAATAAAGTGCCTATTATCATGATTGGCCCCGGCACTGGATTGGCTCCTTTCAGGGGTTTCTTGCAGGTTTGAACCAAAAGACTCATCATATCCAGTCCTCTAATTCTTTCGTCGAACTACCTAAGCCAATTAGTTACACTTTGTTCTTACCTTGGCTGCAGGAAAGATTAGCTCTTAAGGAAGGAGGAGTTGAGTTTGGCCCTTCCATCTTATTCTTTGGTTGCAGGAACCGTCAAATGGTAAGTTATATATCCTCCTTACAGATTTATGAATTTTTGTGCTGCTAGGTACAAGTGCACAGGGCTTCGATGTATATTGGATTACTTATTCTTTTGTTTTTCATTATTATTAAAGGACTACATCTATGAGGAGGAGTTGAGCCACTTTGTCGATAATGGCGCATTGTCTGAGCTTGTTGTTGCCTTTTCAAGAGAGGGACCCAGTAAGGAGTATGTACAACATAAAATGATGGAGAAGGTACCTACTATATCGTTAAGCTGCCAAAATGATCTCTAGTACCCTTTCAATTACCAGTTCAAGATATGAGCGTTTTCTTAACCAATACTTTACTAATTTGTCCAGGCTTCGGATATTTGGAACATGATATCTGAGGGAGCTTATATCTATGTGTGTGGTGATGCCAAGGGTATGGCTAGGGATGTACACCGCACTCTGCATACAATTTTGCAAGAACAGGTAATTTATAATTTTTCATTTAACTAGTAACGCTTGAACTATATCATACCGATACCGATGCCTTTTCTTGTCTTGTGGCTGACCAATAACCACAGCGATTTATGATTTGGTATTTGTGGTTGTTAATAACTAAACGTATATATGATTTCTAGCTAGGATGTGCCTTGCCTTGTGGGCATCCTGTGTCCTATTCTAGTTCTAGACAAATTTCTTGTCGTGTTTAAAGAAGAGTTGTACACCTGTCACTGTACATGTGGAGGACCTTGATAATGCATTGATTTATATGACATAACATGTTTGTCATCATTTGCATCGCGTCTTCTAATATCCACCATGAATTTTTTTCTTCCAAAAATCTGTTGATATCTAGCTAGCTAGCTAATCTAGTTCCGACCCCTCTGTGTTTCAGGGTTCTCTTGATAGTTCCAAGGCTGAAAGCATGGTAAAGAACCTTCAGATGAATGGAAGATATTTGCGTGATGTATGGTAATGAATGAATGTCCCATGTAAGATATGGGTTAGAAGAAGGATGATAATAATAAAAATACAAAACTTGCGTAAAGATGATGAGTTGTGGGTTCCGTAAGATTAGATATGGTTATAGTGGAAGGGCCAATTAGCGAAGCCTTCCATTATTAGTGCCCTCAAAAGGGGGAGAGGGAGGGAGTGATTCTGTTTGTTGCTATCACTGCAACAGTCCCTATAATTCTTTTTCATTATATTTTTATCGAATGGATTCTTTTTTTATTCGTATTACTTAATATTATTATTATTATTATACTTTGTTCATACCTAGACTATCAAGTGCCTACTTTAGCTTTCTTGTATTTGTATGAACCTGTAAGAAAGGTTCAGAGACTCAAACAGTATCTTGTATTGTATTGAACTATGAGGAAAAAAAAAGTATGCATACTCTTTCAACATCTTCTGTTTTAATTTCCCATATCTTATACCTTCTATTTAGATCACATTTGGGTTCTTATACCTCTCAACTGTTTTCTCCATCTTCCTTGTTGCAAGTGGTAGGTAATTTAATTGCTCGCCTACTAACCTAATTTTTCCGCATATTCTTAATTTCTTGATACCTCTATTAAAATGGAAGCAATCATGTCACAAACAACAGGGAAGTCAGTCCCCTGTGATAAAAAATGTATTCTTATTTCCATTTTGCAAAATAGAAGGGATAGGTGAATTACATGAAACCTTAGCGTCCAAGTTCCAACTATGTTTAGGAAAGCATAATAGATAACATAATGAATTAATCAATTGTGTTATTCCAAAGTTGTAATGATGACAATTGTTAATCGAGAGTAGGTGATGCCATTACGGTGCATTCGGTAGTCAACCACATTAATTTACTTTGGTTCAACAATTTGATCTACTTCTTCAACCATGATAATCATAAATCCATGATGCGAAACACCAAGGATAAAGACCCGAACAAAGTCAATCATTTCGATGTAAAATATCAGTTTATGTTGACAATTCCGACAATTATATATGCAAATTTCAAGACGAGGAAATTCAGTCATGCTGAACGAATCGATACTGATTATATTGATGTAAAAACAAAGCAAAAAAAAAAAAAAAAGTAAATATGTTATGATTTATCTGTTCACTATCTTTCTTACATTTGATCTTTGATTTTCTTAATATGTTTTCATTTAAATTATGAATTTTAGTTATCGCTCAACCTTTCCCACACAATATTGTTGATAGATCAATAATCACGTCGAAAGCAGCAGAAGTTGCTAGAGTATTCTATAAAGTACGAACCTACCAAACATTCCTACCAATATGCTTGAAATTATTATACCATCCACTGAGTTAACATGCAATTGAATATTAGCCACACAACAATGTCGGCCTTTACCTTTCTTTTGTGTATAAGAAGGAGTTAAGCATAATAACTTTGCGCACATTCCAAAAGGTTTATTATGGAATTAGTCTTAATCCATACCAAACCATGAACATGACTTGTAACAATTCATTTTTCTTTGCAAGATATAAGCTTAAAATTTTGCTTTAAAGTCAAAACGTCGGTTAATTTGGATTGACATCTAAATTACCAGTGTTATCGTCTAATCATTTCAGTGAAATATAAGCCATACCTAAAGAAGTGTAACAATTTGAAAAATCGTGAGTACGATTATACCTCTTTAAAAACAAGAAACAAGATTTCAATGCAAGCCATACAAAGCTAAATACAGATCTATTAGAATACAATAGTTTTAACAAAAATATGTAGTTATAAAATTTAATGAAAACCCTCTTCTCCAACACCACCAAAGGACCGAGAATGTTCTAACTATTCGCATGTCAATTTATCTATCGCTGATCCAAATCTCTACACACAAACAAATACACAAAAGCTGAGTTTAAGAGAAGATACATTAGAGGAGTTCTGATTATGGTATAGTAATAAAAGATGAGAGGCTTATATCATTCTAGTCTTCTGCAGCATCATTTATTTCTTCATCCTCTGGTACTCCACGAAGGTAGAGAACATTGTTACATCTAGAAAATAGAAATATAAACAATGAAGCAAAACTTAGTCCAGAACTTCTAATAAAGATTGAAACAAGTAAAATCCAGAGTTTCTCATGGATGATAGATAGTAAGTACATGGATCGCCATTCGCAACATCATTTAGATACACAATCTTAACATTCAAACAAAGCCAGAGTATCTCTTGGTGAAACAACTATATATATAATTTTTTAGCATGACACAAAAGACAATTGCATTTTCTTAACATTTTGGTTAATTCAAAAACAATGTATGATGTAATCTTGTCTCGTGAAAGATGCTACAAAATCTGGTTTCTAAACACATTGAAGATATAATCAGCAAAAAGGGAATGACACTAGCAAATACAAAAGCTGATAGAAAATACCTAATCAAAATCTCTCCTAAGTTTCCAGTAAACTGTCCCTCGATGTACTCTTCAGTGTTGGCCAGCTACAGAGAGATCCACAAATATCAAAAAATAGTGTCAGCAACAAAGCCAAAAGCTACAAACATGAATAATTATACAGGAACTAGCACCAAAACTTTAATATAGAAATGCACCTGCAAGTTCATGTAGGAATCAACTGAAACAAGAAAACCTAAAAAGGAAACAGAAAAAAAACAACAGATCAATAAATCCACGCAGAAGAAAAGTTGAAATGAAAACAGAGAAACAAAATTAAAATTGGAGCATACCTTTGTACTCCATTCCCCACTTCAATTTCACAATAACATGCTTCCCAGTCAAATTGTTCAAGAAAGGCTTAGGATTTACTGGTATAGTCTACAAAACCAAAAGGAACGAGAAAATTAAATAAATTATACAAAACAAGGCATAATATTTAATCACACTCCATGACTAAGCGAATCATTGGTTCAGATTCTTCTCAGAATTACAATGGTGCAGAGATAATGAAAGAGGAAGTTACTCACTGCCATTGCAGAGAATTGGAGGAGGAGGAGATACCAGAATCTAAAACGCAGCCAGCAACGACGGCAAAAGGCTCTCTCTGTCTCTCCCTCCCTTCCCTGCTGCTTGCTTGCTTCCAGCTGAAATTAGGGTTTCATTCGAAAGGCCTTTGGGCTTACAGGCCCAGTGAGCCCAATAGCCCATGAAGTTTTTGCCATCATTGTCTGGCCCAATCCACTATGAATACAGCTGTTTGTGTTTTATACTTTTATTTAAGAGCATCACCACATATACAACAAAAGAAAAATGAGCCAAAACAATCATGTGCACAACATATATAATATAAAATGCTCAATGTATATTATATGTCGTGCACAACGGTGAGTATACGTTGTGTTTCTACGGCATTTCTTAATTGAGATTTGTTTTATATGGATGGGATCTTATTTTGCCTCTTCAAATTAATGAATTTAATTAATAATTTATATACACAAAAAAGTCTTCATCAAGTATCATTCATCTATTAATCCGATGCAATGGAAAAAGGTGCACTTGCAAGCCGGATCCCGAACTCAATAGGGTAAGGATTGTGTTTGAACACAAACTGGGTCTCACACAACTCATCAAATACTGTCTCTTCAGAGACAAATGACACGAACTCCTCACAACGTCGAATCCCAAAGTGAGGAATTGAAGATCCCAAGTTTGAAGCACAAGAGGTTGCTTGTATTGTAGATAAAGCTTACTCTTACCCCGCACACGTACGTATTCATAAAACATGATCTCAATAAGTGTTTTTGGTTTGTGTATGCATGTGTGCTTCAATTTGAAGCCTCTCGTTTTATTTTACGCAAATGCGTTGGGCACAACAAAAAACTAATTAAAACAGTCAATAAAGTCCATTTAATATTTTATGGTCCAAACAACACTATTAATCAACCCTAAGAAATAGGCTTAATCGGTTCGAATCCGAATAAGGGCTCTTTCTTTTTCTTTCTCCGGAATAGGAGAGTCACTTACCCAGAAAAGATGTTGCTAGGCAGGCGGTATGGACTGGGTGATTGTGATCCAAATCCCTATTTGTTGACTGTTTTGACTGATTTTTTTGTTGTTTAGTAATGCTCTTTATTTTATCAACAATAAAATAAATAAATATTGGTGGCCTAGTGATCTACGTAAACCGTGTAACCCGGCATCAATTTTTGAATGCAAATTGTGGAAAATATCAATCTAGCAAAACTATAATATATAATTGTCTTGAATTACTTTCATTTCACACATACATTTTTTTTCCTATGAAACAACGTTGTAAGATATAAGCGTAGGAGTGAAGCTTAAAGGCAATTATCCAGTTTGCTTTCACTAAAAGCTCAACAAAAGTGGTTTCGAAATATACAGTCAATGAAATCAGAATTCTTGCTAAAATATAATAATTAGCAAATGATGGTCAAGAAAGTCCAACTTATAAATTAACCTTGAAATTTGGCCCTGCCTACTTTGAGTTTTTGAAATCCTGGACATGTTCTCACACATTGTGAATTAGCAAAAACTAGTCATCAAAATAGAATAAGGCTATAAATGCGAGCTAGTGTTACATTCAAGATTCAGTTATTTATTTAGATAGAATGATTTTTCAATATAATGTACGAGAAAGTATCAAACAACAAATAATATGAAACAGATGAATATGAAGGACGTATAACAAACACCAAGGATGCACACAAATGAAGTTTCTTAATTAGAGAACTCCTAGAGGAATTATTATACTCATGATATGAGGCATATGCCTGACCCAATGACTACAATATTTAAGTAAATAAAATTGCAGTACCCATAATATTATACATATATAATTTACCTGCTGGCTTCTGCTGATAAAGAATAATCTTAATTAAATTTCTTTCATATATATCGAAGTCATCTTTGACCCCTACAAATTTGGTGACTAAAAGTAAGTATATCATTGAGTTTGGACAACAAATTAATATATATTTTTCAAGCTCAAGGTATCCATCACCTAATATAGCCGTCAATTTATATCATATTTAAAAAATTTATGTCATTCAATATTTTAAAATTTATAGTCTTATTTTATAAGACAACCTATAAAATTATGAAATTTCACATTTAAAGAATATAACCTTTAATTTTTACTATATAGAAAAATTTCATATGATTCAATATTTTAAAGGCTATAATCTTTATATTATGATACAATAAAAAAATTGTAAAATCTCACATTTTGAAGATATATAGCCTTCAATTTTTACTATATGTGAAAATTTCATGTGATTCAATATTTTAAAGACTATGATCTTTATATTATAATACAATAAAGAAAATTGTGAAATCTCACAATTTAAAGTATATAGTCTCCAATTTTACTACTATATGTGAAAAAATCATGTGATTCAATATTTTAAAGGCTATAGTCTTTATTTTATAATACAACTAAAAAAATTGTAAAATTTTACAATTTAATAGCCTTCAATTTCTACTATATAAAAAAATTTCATATGATTCTATATTTTAAAACCTATAGTCTTTATTTTATAATGCAATCAAAAAATTGTGAAATTTCACATTTTGAAGTATATAGCCTTCAATTTTTACTATATGTGAAAATTTTATGTGATTCAATATTTTAAATGATATAGTCTTTATTTTATAATAAAAAAAAATATGAAATCTCACACGCTTTAAAGTATATTGTCTCAAATTTCTAATATACGTGAAAAAATCTATGTGATCCAAAATTTTAATGTCTATAGTTTTTACATTATAAGACAACCTGTAAAATTTTGAAACAAAGACCTAGGTAATTCACTATTTTTAAAGGTTTTAGAAAATAATGCAAAGATTAAAGACTTAGAATTACATGAAACTGGTACACTACGATTTATGCAATGCATAAAATAACAAATACTATGTCATTTTACTTATAGTGCTTTTTTTCATCACCTAATTAATAGTAAAAAAAGAGGATATTATTGAATCAATAGTTTATTTCTCTAATTTCAGTGATGGAGCAAAATTAGTTAAACTCTATTAGTATTATATTTGGTTGGGTTCCTAAACGTAGCAAACCGTTCGGCGACCGCAGCGCGGTCGTCTCCACTGCTCATGCAAACTTGGATTCTCAAGATTGTTTTTTATTACTTTCATTTTTTTGTGTTCATCACACACTGTAATCTCGTATGCAAAGGTTGGCTTGCTTTATGTTGAGGCATATAATTAATTTATTTTTGTGTCCATCCCCGAGAAAAATAATTGTTGTACTATTTTAATTGATCTTGACAACATCACCTACCCCTACATTTAACTGCAACTATAATAGTTTATTTGTCTTATATTAAACTATATACTTGAAATAAACAAAAATGTACACATATTTTTATTTATGGAAGCACCTTCTTTTGCAATCACAAGCAAACATCCCCACCCTCTTCCATCTCGTCCTCTCCTTATATTTAGTATTGCCACTTGCCTAACTCCATTTTCGCTTTCTCTCCACCCTTTATTAATTTTAATTACTCATATGATGATGATGCAAAGAAAAATTTTAAAATGGGCAAAAATTTGAACATAATATTTGTGTGATGCTATACTAATATACTCATATTCATCGTTGAACAAATTGTGGGATTAAAAGTAAGTGAAATTTATACCTCATCAAATTGCAAACGAAAATACACCAATATGATAACATAAATAAGACATATGTATACTATTTTTTAAAATAAAATTTAATTATTTTGCAGATTTATATAATTTAAAAATAAAGTTTAAAATAAAGCAGGGGGGATAAAGTGAAATTAAGGAATAGAGATTTGAAAAAGTGATAGTGAAATGAAAGAATTAAAGTTAGGGGGACTGTGGGCAATAAATGGGCAGTCTTGAAAAAGGAAAACTAAACGACGAGGATGGGGTGGATTCTAGATACCTATCTGCCTCTCCCCGACATTTGTGCTATATATCTCTCTCTCCCTATCTCTTTTCTCATTACTACTTACTTACTTACTTACATACACCTTTTGATCTATCTATATATTTCATTTCATAATTTCATTTAGAAGAGTGCATATATACTAGATACTACTAGTACTACTTTGTGAAATAAAATACTACATCAAAGGTTAAGGTAGTAGTGCCCCCATCCAGCTGCTAGCTAGCCAGGAAGTGAATCTCTCACCCCACAACCACGTACAAGATAGAAGGGCTTTTCAGATTTTATTATTAATATGATGTGAAACGCTACTTTGAGCAAACAAACTCCATTATTTATTAAAGGTAGTTCGATTTTCCCCTTTATTTTCCACTGCCATATATCCATCACAACTTGAGACGCCCCTTTCCCCCTCCCTTTGCACACACACACATACAGAGCGAGCATCCATCATCATCGATCATAATAGTATTATGATGAACAGCAGTAGTAGTAGTAGTTATGGAGAGGCGTTGAAAAGGAGATGGGAAGATCATCATCATAGGAGGACACAACAACAACAACAGATTAACATCATGCAGCAGCAGCAGCAGCAGCAGCAGGGCAGTGACACCATTAATCATAATAATAATAATAATAATTTTGGTTACTACTATGGTGGTAACAACAACAGCAACAACAACAGATTGTTCCAAGGGTGGTTCACTAATAATAATAAGAATGTGTTAGAGGAGGAGGAGGTAGTACTGTCGAGAGTAGTGCCGGCAGTGACAGTGGTGGTTGAAGGGCGTTCGATCTGCCAGCGCATCAGCCTCCAGAAGCATGGCAGCTACGAGAGCCTGGCAAAGGCACTGAGGCAGATGTTTGTGGAAGAAGAGACCACTGATCATGATCAGCTTCATCTTGATCTCTCAAATGCCATTCCTGGTCACCTTATTGCTTATGAGGACATCGACAACGATCTTCTTCTTGCTGGTGACCTTTCCTGGAAGTAAGTATATATACATGCATATCAATATAACTCAACTCTTCTAGTTCTATATAATCAACTCTCAGTTCCCAGATCAACACCTACAAAAACATTGTTACTTAATATCTATTAATAAGCCCAGGTTAAAGTTCTTATTATTTGCAGTATTAATTAATAATTTTGATGGTCATGGATTTGCATTATATGTATATCTATATATTTTTGATGTTATGAATTAAATTAGGGATTTTGTACGTGTGGCGAAGAGAATTCGGATACTTCCAGCGAAGGGGAACTCATCATCATCATCAAGGAAAGGTACAAGTACAAGATCAGGGGAATAATGCAGTTGCTTGGTTACTAGCTACTTAATTAATCACTGCATAATATATATGTATGTATGTTGAAATTAAAAGTAGAAAATCTAATCAACAAATAATAATTAACTTGGACGGTGGTGGCTGCTACCTCTAGCTAGCTAGCAAAGAATAATATAATGCTTGCTGGCTGCTGCTTATATGTAAAAGCCTTTCTGTTCTGTGCTTGCTTGTATCAGTCAAATTTACAACATTTTCCCAGTTTGCACCTCTTATGCTTTAATTCTTTCTTTATTTATTTATTTCGTCATAGTTACCATCTTTTCTTTTATTATTTTATTGTTTTATTTTTTTTGTCTCAAATATACTCCCTCCATTTCAAAATATTAGTCGTTTTAGGGAGAAAAAAAATAATTTCACAATGATTGTCGTTTTCAACTTCTAATGTCAATTTATTTTTTTCATACCTATTATACCCCTAGTATCATTTCTCTTTCTTTTTTGAATATTACTTCAAGGGATCACTAATCATCTTTCTTTCTCATTAATGCTTTAGGTAGTTTAGTCATTTTAATATATCATTTTATAAAATTAAAAATATTTATTGAATTTCTTAATCTACGTATAAAAACCTTAAAAGATTAATATTTTGTAATGGATGGAGTAATAATAACAATAATAATAATAAGTTTCTGTATTGGCATGCACTACTATGCCAGACATTTATAAGACATTTATAACATGTAAGGAGATATGGACCAAATCGAAGCTGCAAATTAAATGAATTATTCGTCTCTTAATTAGTTAAATATGCAAAACATAGTCTCTAAACTCGTTATTGACATATATATCAAATATTTCACCATAAATAAACTAATAGAAGACGTAGTTCTTTGTGTCAAATTAAAGACAAATATTTTTTTCTATATCACAAAATCAGTTATTATCCGTTATTATATATAATAATTCAACTTTTTAAAACTATTAATTTAACTACTTTTAATATTATATACTAATCCAACATTTTAGAAGTTTAATTAAAGTTAAAAAAATTGAATTATTACATATGATGACTGATAATGACTAATTTTATAACGTACACTTATTATTTCAAATTAAACATATATGTGTTTCATTGCGGGCCAAAAATATTGGAAAGCTATATAGGATTAGTAAGCTTCCCAAAATGTAAATTTAATCGTTGGAACAAAACATACCCGCAAAAGTAGTGATGTGCTAATTTAGAGTGTTTTTTTTTCCCTTCTTTTGGCTTGAAACAATAGACTTAGTAACAACAGAGAACTAACTGAAAAAGGAAACTAGTTTATTTTCAATTAATTGAAACTGGTCAAGCAGACGCTCAAACAAGTTGATAATGTCTCTTAAGTTGGTGATAGTATAAGTAGGGACAAATACACAAATATATAGATAAAAAAATAAAAAGTTACTTAATTTAATTTTAAAGATAAATAGATTTTTCTGTCATAATATTTAAATTATCTATATTTATATATTTATGTATTTATCTCTATTATATCTCTACGTCTTTAATAATCTCTACTATATATCTTCTTATCTTGATGGTGCCAAACACTACCTAATATAACACAAATGCTCTTCCCTGTGGACACAGACAAAGACACGTTGGGTGATGCTGATTAAGCCCATTTTCTCGTTTAATAAGTGGTGCTTGTTATGTTAGCCTTATATAATGGTCCAATATGCTATGCATGTCATTAAAGTAACAATGTAGTATGTAGCTTTCTTATTTTTGCTCCCTTGCTATATTAAGTGCACACAAGGGATGATTTAGGCTTTGACATTGATGCATTTCAATATTCATTCATAGGGATGTCCTCCACCCTATAGACTATAGTGTTCTATTACGCATATAGTTGTTCTCCACCCTATAGACTATAGTGTTCTATTACGCATATAGTTGCATCTACAATATAATGTTCTCTAGCTCATTTTGATTGCCTTTTCAAGATGACAAAAAGTTTAAATTGTATAATTACTCCCTCACTTCTTTTAATTTGATCTGCGATTGAGCGGTAGAGCTCATTCTCTTTTAATTAAGTGTCAAGAGTTCAATTTTCATCTTGAATATTTAAAAATTTTAAAATTTCAATTGAGCTATTTCATCAATCGAGATACCTACAAGTTATAAGTCACTCGAGAATATGTATAAAAAAAACACTTCTTAATTTAAAATTTTCTAAATTATTGATCTAGTGGGAGCCAGCAAAACAAAATAACAGGAAAATATATGAATTTTCGCTACTAGAGATGATCCTTGCTGTCATTTAACTTCCTAAACCTTAAATATTTCTCTTTCAATTGTTTTTTAAGTTTTAAATCTTTGCTTCCACGATCCTCTCAGTCCAACATCTCTGCAGTCATAATCTAATGATGATGCATCATTTTCCTTGGACCTTTTCATCTTCACAGAAACGTTTTCTTCATAAATCACCTTCCTCTTTTGGTTGCCATCCACAAGTACTTGCTGTCAGTTGCCAATGGCAATATGTTTTTACCAAAGCCTTTCATCGATGCTCATCCCCTCTGATCTGTAATTTGTCCTCAAGACTTATATCACAGACTTGATCCAAACTTGTATATTGGACTTTTGTATAAAAATGTGTGGCTACTTGTTCTCCTTCAGAAAATTAAACAGGGAAGCTTTACAATTTTCTTTTTCTCTTTTCATATATTAGAAAAGGTTATAAAAATCTTAAGAAAATTTATTTTGTTTATTAACTACATACCAAATGCCATCCAGGCTTATGGCAAAATACTATTTTGTTATATGTTTCAAGTAATGGATATCATTTAAACATATATGGCTTAATTTCTAATTAATATGTATTTGAAACTGATTTTTCTCTTTGGCTTCTCCTCTGTTGACAGACAGGTGTAAGAGATTTATAGATTGATTAACTCTTGATCACTAAGAAGGAAATACTTTTAACAGCTTAATTACTTTTCATGTTCATGTGTAAGTGGACTTGTAGTACTAACATATCTCCTCACATATCATGTATGTTGCTTTCATATATACTTGATGCAGTACAAAACAGCAGCATGCTATAGCTAGAGATCATGCTCATCTTTTGAGAATTGGTAGTTTCAGATGACAAGTTAGTAGTTATGGAACCACCAATTTTAAATTTGGAGCCACTAAATTAGCTTTCTACAATTTAAACCAAATGGACCACAAGAAGATAAATGTAAAGGACCACTGCCAACAGTGACAAAGTGAAAAACTGAAAAAGCAGACAGAAGATGAAGGATGGGGAATCTGATAGTTGAACTAGCCTTTATTAATTGAAAATGAAGTTGTGCCTTTTCAAATATAGTTAGAAAACTAAATAACATAGCAGAACTCTTCAAAACAAATTAACCAGGGATTTTACAAATTTCTTTTGTTTTCTAAACTCATATTGATTTTTAGATTAAAGAAAAGAAAGTTGTCAAGGCCCAACAACAGAAATACTAGCCCATCAAAAGAGACAATGAAACACATAACCCGAAAAAATAAAGACCTTTATAAGGGTCAGCATGCAAAAACAGAGATAGAAGATAAGAACAGAAGGAAATTGGCATCATATTAAATAATAAGATTACGTTTCATGCCACGTGCGAGACATGTAAACAAGTACATGGACTACTCTAATGGTCCCAACCTTAAAGCCGATATTGGCAGTAGCAATATTAATATCACCCAAAACAAGAACATAAACGCCAAACAATGTCATTGACATATTATGGAAAAGGGATTAGATACTCATCGATTTAGGGGGTACACAACACAAGATATGCAGCCTTTTCTGACTGCGGTGAAATTGCACGACAGTAATGAAGACCTAAGTTCATTTTCCCTTATCTTCAAAGGGAGGTAAACCCCACTCACTAGGGTTGAAA
This sequence comes from Aeschynomene evenia, assembly GCA_013621005.1. NCBI lineage: Eukaryota > Viridiplantae > Streptophyta > Magnoliopsida > Fabales > Fabaceae > Aeschynomene > Aeschynomene evenia. The sequence continues at coordinate 29,086,336 of CM024263.1, read as the reverse complement.
TCCAGCAGTGAGTTCAAGACTTGGTCTGCTGTATCATAAAAAGAACTGTCCAGTCTTGGATCCGGAACCAGGATAACAGACCTGCATGCCACATAACCAAAAGATATTACCAGCATGAACATTAAAGTATAAGTGTAAAAACAGCATTTCCAATTGCACAATGAAATCCATTTATAACCAAGTAACTTGCAATTTATTACATGGCAAGAGGTGAACAAAGTAAGAAGTAGAACAGTACTAGCAGGCATCATCTTAACTGAGTGTTTTGAAGGACCACATTGAATGGCATCATAACTTGAGATCAAGACCAGATAAATTATTGTGTCTCTATTTCAAGTTACATAGGGGCTTCCATAAGTATAGTGAGAAAAGTTAATAGTGCCTTACGAATAAGCTACTATACAGTATAAGCCTTTTAATCATAACTGAACTAAATAGTTATGCAACCTTGAAACCTCAAAAGAAAGAATTCTAGCCAGTAGCAACCTAAAATATTCAAAGCTAAATATTCCCATTGAGCAATCATAGTGTGTAATTCTTGTTATAGGAAAAAATGATTTTAGAGGTTAAGACATAAATCACAGGAATCTTTATTTTCATGACATGACAATTGTGACAAGATATCAGACTTCATGTGCCTGGAAAAATCCTACAAACTACAACAACATTAAGCCTTTCCCCCTAGATGGGGATGGCTATCAAAATCTTATCAACTGCTGCTAGAAACTAGATTAATCAGTTGACATTCAAAATGAGCCATTACAATAACATACAAAACTGAGGAATCTATTACCCAGCTTCATCATAAACCAAAGTTGTTTACACTTCAGATACGCAGGTAATAAAGATATTGTATCAATAGAGTCATGTATTGCATGTATGAGAGAAGAACAGAGAACGAAAGGAGCCTCTCAAGGGAACATAAGAAGTTACAGAGATGCACTGTGTCATAAGTCATAACTGTCAAAAAACTTGGTTGAGCACATAAAGTATAGAAATTCAATCACTCCCAGATCAGTGATACATATATATTGCTGATGCAGATACATAATATATACCAAATCAAGTAATAATGCAGTATTTGACACTGATAAATCTAGTACTAGCTTACCTACCCTTATTTTGGGAACATAATTTGTTACATTTAAAAATGAAAATAAAGAAAATATCTTTCAATGCCTCAATTCACTTACATCCCAGCATTTTTAGCAGCAAGAACTCCTGAAGGTGCATCTTCAAAAACAAGAATTTTAGAAGGATCTACCGGTCCACCCTGTTGACCATCACCATATTTAGAGTAAGAAAAAAATAAAAATAAAAGCATCTGTAATCCTTTAATCTGCATAAAATTTTGTCATCAAGTTGACATACTCATAAATTGGTATACCTCAAATCTCTTGGCTGCTGCAAGAAATACGTCTGGTGATGGTTTTCCATGTTTAACTTCAGGGTCATCACCAAGAACAAAATGATGCATCAAAGCAAAGACGTCACCATGTTTTTGAATTTTCAATTCAAAGTGTCGCTTGTGAGAACTGTAGGGCAAATTGTCAACTGTCAATTGGACTTTGCATAAAAAATCCTTTAAAAATTAAAATATATATTCATGACATGAAATAAGTCCTCTTTTTAAACCAAAATGAAAAGGAAACAAATAACAGAAGAAAATTAACACAAGTTGGATGAAGTTTACCCAGTAGCTAAGGCAATTGGAACTCCTTTTGCATGTAGATGCCTGAGTAAACGGTCAGCACCTATTTAGATGAAAAGAGGGTAGAACAACATCAGCATTTGTGCATATGAAAACAATATCAAAATTGAGTAACACTAGATAGCTGAGCCAATCCACCTCTGTCTAGAAAGGTGGTTAGAACCTGCCATGCATGGTAACACTGATATCACTTATATGTAAAACTATATTGATACAAATACCCTTGTTGTATTATGTGCTACTACTATTAAAGGTAAATTTGTTCATCATGCTTATAAAACATCCTCTCTGTTTTCAAATGACAGTTCCAGACTTCCAATATCATTAGATAACAGGGACGGGATTCTCTAATCTTTACGTTAGAGAAAGTTCTCCAATCTCAATCATTCCATATACCTGGCATGAGCTCACTTGTTGGAAACAATTTTTGAAGCATGTCCTCTCTTTCTACTAAAAACTGCTCAGCACTAAGAGTGTCACTGATTCCACTCTCTTCAACAAAGACCCTAGCCGCTTCTATTGCTTTCTTTCCCATCATCTTCGCTTTCAGGCCCCAATCAAAGGTTTTATTGTATCTAGCAAGTATAATTTCCTGAACTTGAGAGTAGAACTTCTCCGTGTCTGCAAAAGATGCAATTCATCATCAAAACTCCTCAATCCACTGCATGACTATATCATAAAGTAAAGAGGAATGCTAATAAACATAAAGCACAAGTTACAGAACCAATAGACACCACAAAATCTAGTCCAAATGGGTACCATCTACTATGAAATCCAATGAAAAAAGAAAGACATTACCCAAGAATTTAGTATTTTTAACATGCATTGCATAACACCGACAAGCACCACTCATGACTAATGAGTTATCAGCCAGTTATACAAGGGCACAACGTGTTTGAGTTAACAGTAAAAATCGAGTCAGAATTGACATGCATGCAGCTGAAACATGGAAATAATTAACCCTGTTCAAGTTTTCCCCTAAACCTGGCTAGTCTAATAAAAAAATACGAACTTGGAGATAAAAGAACAAGTTGCAGGCAAAAGGGTAGAGTAGTGAAACAATGAAATTGAAATTGAAGGTGAATAGTGAGAGGGTGATACCGAGCAAGAGACCGTCCATGTCAAAAACGACATGGGTGATGGGCTTTCTGAGTGAAGAAGGATTGGTCATTGCGCTCTGAAGACGGAGAAACGAACAAGATCCAATTCTGAAGGAACAATGGTGGGAGCTACACAACCCTCTTGTGCTTCTCCTCGCTGATGCTGCCGATCCACTGCAAACCAGAACTTCAGATTCTCAGCATTCACTAATTTCAGACTACTTTGATATGTTCACGCTACTACTTTATATATATCATTTTCTTTTTTAAGATATTTTTACCTTTTTTTTTTATTATTCATAATTTTTTTTTTATTCTCTTTTATTATTCATAATATTTTTACTTTTTTTATGTTTTGGTCTCAAACTTTTTTTCATTTTTTTTTTTGTATCCATCACAGCAATACCAAAATAATCACTCTCACGAATATTTTTTCCTCTCTTGGGCTAACCATAAGGCAGTATTTTTAATTGTAACGACCACTGCTTCAAATTTTTGGTCAACAAACTTGATTGGACCTCATAAATATGGGCCTGTCTGGGAACCTAAGTAGAAAAAGACATGGGTTGCCTTATTATAACCCAACAGTAAGTAATTACATTATTTTTTTATTTTTTATATCCAGTAGAAATTAAATGTTATATATTTTAAAATAAGATATTTATCTATTTTTCTATAAATATTATAAAATAAATACTATAGACTTTAAAATATTATACATAATTTTTTTACATATACTACAAATTGAAGATATGGACTTTAAAATGTGAAATTTCTCTATTTTTCTATAAAACACTATAAAACAAAGACTATAAACTTTAAAATATGAAATTACAAGATTTTTTTACATATAGTAGAAATTGAAAATTATATAATTTAAAATGTGATATTTCTCTGTTTTTCTTAAAACACTATAAAACAAAGACTATAGACTTTAAATTATGAAATTACATATTTTTTTACATATAGTAGAAATTGAAGGCTATATACTTCAAAATGTGAGATTTCTCTATTTTTCTATACACACTATGAAACAAAGACTATAGATTTTAAATTATGAAAGTACATGGTTTTTTTACATATAGTAGAAATTAAAGGCTATATACTTTAAAATGTGAGATTTCTCTATTTTTCTATAAAACACTATAAAACAAATAATATAAACTTTAAATTATGAAATTACATGATCTTGTTTACATATAAAAGAAATTGAAGGCTACATATTGTAAAATGTGAGATTTCTCCATTTTTTCATACACTATAAAACAAAACCTATAGATTTTATATTATGAAATTAATTTTTTTTACATATAATAGAAATTGAAAGCTATAAACTTTAAATTGTGATATTTCTCTATTTTTCTAGAAACACTATAAAACAAAGACTATAGACTTTAAATTATGAAATTATATGATTTTTTTTACATTTACTATAAATTGAAGAGTATAGATTTTAAAATGTGAGATTTATCTATTTTTCTAGAAACACTATAAAACAAAGACTATAGACTTTAAAATATTAAATTACATGACATTTTTTTACACATAGTAGAAATTGAAAGCTATATTCTTAAAAATGTGAGATTTCTCCATTTTTCTATAAACACTATAAAACAAAGACTATAGACTTAAAAATATGAAATCACTTGATTTTTTTACATATAGTATAAATTGAAAGCTATATACTTTAAAATGTGAAAATTCTCTATTTTTCTAAAAATACTATAAAACAAAGACTGTAGACTTTAAATTATGAGATTACATTACTGTTTTACATATAGTAAAAATTGAAAGATATATACTTAAAAATGTGAGATTTCTCTATTTTTCTAGAAATACTATAAAATAAAGACTATAGACTTTAAACTATAAAATTAAATGATTTTTTTTTTTACATATAATAGAATTTGAAGGCTATATACTTTAAAATGTGAGATTTCTCTATTTTTCTAGAAACACTATAAAAAAATACTATAGACTTTAAATTATGAAATTACATTATTTTTTTACATATACTACAAATTGAAGACTGTAGACTTTAAAATGTGATATTTCTCTATTTTTCTAGAAATATTATAAAACAAAGACTATAGACTTTAAAATATGAAATGACATGATTTTTTTTTTACATATAATAGAAATTGAAGGCTATATACTTTAAAATGTGAGATTTCTCTAATTTTCTAGAAATACCATAAAACAAAGACTATAGACTTTAAAAAATGAAATTACATGACTTTTTTATATTTACTATAAATTCAAGACTATAGACTTCAAAATGTGAGATTTCTCTACTTAATTAATATAATTGTAAAAAACACTATTATTTATTTTAATTATGTTTGTGAAATTAATAATATTTACTTATATTAATTATAATATATAATATATTTAAAGAAAGAGAAAATAAATGAAATGATAGAGATAGTTATTGTAAAGAAGTTAAAGAAGAGAAGTTATAATTTGTACTTTATATTTTTAATATTATTTTTAAAGATCAAATGGCAAGTAACTTTTTGACAAATTTTTTTATAACTAGTAATAGATAAGTATTATTAGATATTGTTGGTTTTGAAAAAACAAAGCTTAAATAAAAAGCAAATATTTTTTCTCTGATTCCAAATAGCCAATCGAACCATATGGCAAGAGCCACAAGCAGTGTTGTAAAACTCGGTTCGGCCCGGTCGGTTCGACCGCGAACCGAGCACCAGACCGGGCCGAGTAAGTCATCGGATCGGACATGCAACAGAACCGGTAAAAACCGGTTCGACTCGGCCGGTTTTCAACAGAACCGGTGGCCCGGCCGGGTTTGATAACCCGGACCGAGTCATGCATTTTTTGGCCCAGCAAACACACCGACCCACCCTCAAAACACATTCTTTCTGTTTCTAATTCTTAGTTTCTAACCTAGTTGCCAAAAAGCCCCAAACCCATTGAGGGGTCTGATCCGGCAGCCACATCCATCGCACCACTAAGATCGACTGCGTCGCCGGCCGCCGACTCTCTCTCTCTCTTCCTCGCATTCCTTCGGAGCTCAGACTGTCTCTCTTCCTCGCACATACTCGACGCTCGCACTCCCTCTCGAGTCTCGGCGTCGCACTCTGTTCACACCTCGGATTGTGGCCCAATCCGGCGGCCCAATTCAAGACTTCAGTAATGAGCCCAAAGAAGGCCCAAGGTCGGACCTCGGACCCCGCGATGGGCGAGTCCAGATTGAGGCCCATTAAACCCTCAAGGCCCAATAACCATTGGAGGCCCAAAGGACTTGGATCCGGAGCAGGACCCGGGAACCGGCCCGAGACCCGACCCGAGGTCGGATAAGATTGAGCCCCCGATTAGGGCGGCGATCGGAAGCGAGCGGATAGCGACGACGAGAAATCCGGAGCCACGATCGACACAACGCGGGACGCCTCAACGCGCCACAGAAAGCGGGAAGGCCGTTATCCCGAGTCGTGCGGCGTGAGCGGCGCGGAAATGGCTCCAAACCCCCTCTATAAATAGGGTGTCCCATCATAGTATCAGGTATGCTTTCAGTTGAGTTCTCACGCTTAAACTGATACTGACTTAAGCTTCGGAGTCCTTTCAGGGAAAACCCCCCAAGCGCCTTGGAGAGTTGCTGTGTGAGGAGTCAGATTCCGGCGACAGTTCATACCTCGGTCAAAGGTACGGAACATTGGCGCCGTTGCCGGGGACCCACCACAGCACTTTTTCGAGGTCGGTTTACCTTCTAAGGGACCGAAGCAAACACCTGAAAACTGGCTAGAACAAAGACCACCGCCCGCCTCGTCCACCCAAAAGCAACAGGAGAACCGATGGAAGGAGCGCAGGACGGGCATTGCGAAACGATCCACGGGACCGACCAGTCTCAACCTCAGCCCCCCCCCGAACCAGAATGAACTGAACCTCGGAGGAGCAGGGGGAGTTGAAGCTGAATAGCAGCCCAACACGGCTGCTGAAAATAATGGAGTCGAACCCTCTGTTGAACCCGATGTGTGCCAGACGATGCAGCTCATCCGGGATCAACAGGAGAGGCTCCGACTGCTGGAGCAAGAGATGGTGAAGCGACTTCCTCTGGAGGACCAACTCCGGAGGGAGGAACGCCGAAACCAGAAGGTGGAGGAAAAGCTTCTCCACGAACGGGAAAAGGTCAAGGACCTAGCCCACCGCCTCCGAAAGCTCGAGCTAGAGCAGAAAGGCCCGACCAGAAAAGGTCGAAACGAGCACTCTCGGGAGAAAAAGCAGGAGCGACCGAGGTCTGACGAGCAACGTCGGCATCGGGAACGCGATGATCGCCAAGAACGATCGAGGAGATCCCGAGAAAGAGAAAGGGACATGCAGTCTCAAAATTACAATGAAGATCGCGAACGCTCCTTTACCTACACCGAGTACCGAAGTACGGGCGGCGGAAAGGGGGGAGGGTTCACGTTCAAGGCTGAAGGGCCGCTGGCCCCACACATCCTTAGATACAAGGTGCCCCAGGGTCGGACCCCACCAGGACTCAAATACGATGGGACCACCGACCCCGAGGAGCATCTCGAGGCATTTAAGTCCAGAATGGACTATGACGGAGCTGAAGACGAGGAACGATGCCGAGCGTTCCCAATTACTTTGCTGAAGACGGCATTGAAGTGGTATAACCGTCTTCCGTCAAGGTCTATCAACTGCTTCGCCGACCTCACCGCTCAATTCCTGGCTCATTTCACGGCCAGGAAAACAAAGCCGAGGTCAGCTGTGAGCCTCATTAATATCAAGCAGAAGCAGGGGGAGACGCTGAGAGCCTATTTTGAAAGGTTCAATGCTGAGGCGCTCCTAGTAAGGGATTTGCATGTCTCCAATGCAATTACCCTCCTAATCAACGGACTCCGCTGGTCTCTGTTTGCCGAGTCCCTCTCCAGGTCGGAGCCAACGACCATGGAGGAGATCCAAGACAGAGCGGCCGAGTTCATCAGGGCCGAAGAGGCCATGATGGCCAAAATGGAAAGAGAATCGGCGGAAGACAGGAATGAGGAAAGAAAGTCAGAAAGATCCCGACCTCAGAAGCCTAGGGAGGAAAGGCAGAGGTCAGAGAAGCATGATCGGGCCCCTACAAGGGGAAAATTCTCCGACTACACCCCCCTGTCACGATCAATTGGGGAGGTGTACAAGGAGATTCAGCAGACTGAGCGGTTGCCCAGACCCAGACCGGTAAGAACGAGGGCGAACACGAACCGAGGTCTGTACTGCAGCTATCATGAGCAACACGGGCATCGGACGGAGGACTGTTACGACCTCCGAGATGCTATTGAGGAACTGATCCGAGCTGGTAAGCTCGCGAAGTACGTAGCTGAACAGAGGGGCCCGAAGAGAAAAAGGGAAAAAAGCCCTGAGGATGAAGGGCGGAACCCGAGAAACAAGAGAAACAAGCCGGAAGATGAGGCAGAGCCCGAAAATAGCTCCGAGGTGGTGAAGACGATTCACACCATCGCAGAGGGTTTTGCGGGAGGTGGAGCTAGTGCCGCAGCAAGAAAAAGGGCGCTCAAGGAAATATTGAGCGTAGATAAAAAGGAATCGGCATCGAAGGCGCAGAAAAAAGCCCCGGTGCCGATCACCTTCTCTGAGGAAGATAACCCCGGGGTAGTTGCTGACTACGCGGACCCCTTGGTGGTGTCGGTCATGGCCAGAAACATGGAGATCCGAAGGGTCTTGATCGACACGGGAGCTCCGCCGAGCTGTTAACAAGGAGAGCGTTCGACGAGATGGGCCTAAAGGACTCCGACCTAAAGGCCTATGACGAAGATCTCGTGGGATTCTCGGGGTACGATGTAATCAAGCCAGACGGTTACATCACCCTATACCTCACAATGGGCACCAAGCCATTAGTGAGAACGGTGGAGGTAGATTTCATAGTGGCGAGGATTAATTCCGCCTACAACATGATCATGGGGAGGCCCACGCTGTGCAAACTCGGGGCAGTAGTGTCGGTACCCCACTTGGTCATGAAATTCCCTACCGAGGATGGCAAGGTCGTCACAGTGAAGGGGTGCCAGGTGACAGCTCGGAAGTGCTACATCAATAGCCTGAAGGTCACGGAAAGGACCAAGGGTGAGGGGGGAGAGAAAAAAGAAAAGAAACAGAAAAAACAGAAAAAGAAGAAAAGAGATAAAGAGGCCAAGAGTCGAGGTCAACAACGTTGAACTCGATGTTAGATCTCGAAACCCACTGAGGCCGGAGCCAGAAGGCCAGCTGGAGGACGTGCAGATCGGGGAAAGCCCCGAGAAGATTACTCGGATCAGCGCTAACCTAAGTCCTATAGGTAAAGGGGCATTGATCCAGTTTCTCAAGAAAAATGCCGACCTCTTCGCGTGGGAAGCAAAGGACATGCCCGGAATCAGCCCCGAGGTGATGTGTCATCAGGTGTCTGTGTACCCGGGCACCAAGCCGGTGCAACAGAAGAAGAGAAGAATGTCGGAAGAGAAGGCCCAAGCAGTGATCGAGCAAGTGGAAGCACTGCTTAAGGCCGGTTTCATCAGGGAGGTTCAGTACCCGACATGGCTTTCCAATGTCGTGTTGGTACCAAAAACAAACGGGAAGCTCAGGATGTGTGTATACTACACTAACCTGAACAAGGCTTGCCCCAAAGACCCCTTCCCACTACCGAGCATTGATAGCCTAGTGGATGCCGCGTCGGGATTCCGTTTTTTGTCTTTCAGGGATGCATACTCGGGATATAATCAGATCCCGATGAATCCCAACGACGAGGAGAAGACGGCGTTTATCACACCAAGGGCGAACTATTGTTATAAGGTGATGCCTTTTGGTTTGAAGAATGCCGGGTCCACTTATCAGCGACTCATGAACAGGGTCTTTAAGTCAGAAATCGGAACCAGGATGGAAGTGTACATAGATGACATGCTGGTAAAAACGAGAAAAGAGGAGGACACGATCTCTGATCTGGAAATCGTGTTCGGAAAACTAAGAGACCAGGGGATGAGATTGAACCCCCTGAAGTGCGCCTTCGCTGTCGAGGCGGAAAGTTTCTGGGCTTCATGTTGACCCAGAGAGGTATCGAAGCCAACCCAGAAAAAGTGCAAAGCCATTCTGGATATGAAGAGCCCGACCTCTGTGAAAGAAGTTCAGAGGCTGACGGGTCGGTTAGCTTCGCTATCGAGGTTCCTCCCGCTGTCAGCTCGGAAATCTCTGCCGCTATTTGAGCTGTTAAAGAAAAAGACGGATTTCAGTTGGACCCATGATTGTGAATAAGCTTTCCAAAGCTTCAAGCAATTCTTGATGGCTCCCCCGATCTTGTCTAAACCGGAGGTCGGAGAGGTGTTGTACCTCTACCTCTCGGTAGGAGAGCTGGCAGTTGGAGCGGTGCTGGTAAGAGAAGAAGACAGGGTGCAGAAGCCTATCTACTTCGTGAGCAAGGCATTGCAGGGCCCCGAGGTCCGCTATCCGAAGTTAGAAAAGGTTGCTTTCGCGTTGATCACAACTGCAAGAAGGTTGAGGCAATATTTCCAGGCCCATACGGTGGTAGTTAGAACAAATCACCCTATGAGGCAGATTCTACAGAAGCCCGACCTGGCAGGACGAATGGTGTCGTGGCAGTAGAACTTTCGAGTTCGATTTGATTTTCGAACCTCGGAATGCAGTTAAGTCGCAAGCCTTAGCCGACTTTGTCAGAGAAAATGGTCGATGAAGAAGAAGAAGAGGTCCAGTGGACATTATTCGTGGATGGATCATCTAACCTAAGAGGCAGTGGAGCCGGCATCATCCTGGAAACAATCTAGGAATCCAGGTCGAGATGTCGGTAAAATTTGAGTTCCGAGCTTCCAACAACCAGGCGGAGTATGAAGCCTTGATTGCTGGATTGAAGTTGGCAAGTGACCTCGGAGCACAAAGGCTCACTATTTGCAGTGATTCGCAGATCGTGGTTTCTCAGATCGGGGGAGAATACCAGGCCCGAGATGAGCAGCTAAAGAAGTATCTGCAGGTAGTGACCGAGCTATTAAAACCACTGCAAAAATCCGAGGTAAAGTACATACCTCGGGAAGAGAACGCCCGAGCCGACGTATTGTCGAAGCTCGCAAGTACCAGGCCTACAGGGACAAGGAAAACCTTGATTCAAGAAACCCTGGAAAGGCCGTCGATTGCAGAAGGGCAGGAAGTCACGGCCATAATAATGTCGCCGAGTTGGATCTCCGAGCTCCTCCAGTATCTCAGCTCGGAATCCTTCCAGATGATGAGAAGGCCGCGACCTTGGTAAGAAGGAGGCCCCATACTACGCAGTGGTGGAAGGGCAGTTATACAAAAGGGGTTCAGCCAACCCCTACTGAAGTGCCTAAACGAAGACCAAGCCAGATATGTCCTCGAGGAAGTCCACGAAGGGCAGGAGGTAATCACCTCGGAGGCCAGACCTTAGCGCTGAAAGTTATCCGAGCAGGATACTTTTGGCCAACGTTAAAGAAAGATGGGCTGAATACGTGAAAAAGTGCGTGAAGTGCCAAGAACACAATCACCACTACAGTGCGCCTCCCGAGGAGATGACCCCAATCTCGGCATCATGGCCCTTTGACAAATGGGTATAGACCTTCTGGGCCCTTCCCAACGGCTCCGGGCTTGGTGAAATACTTGGTGGTAGCAATTGATACTTCACCAAGTATCGAGGCAGAGCCTCTCGGCACAATAACGCAGCTCAATGTCGAAGTCTGGAGGAGCGTCATAACTCGTTTCGGGGTCCCGAAGGTTATAATCTCGGACAACGGAACGCAGTTCACTGACAAAAAGTTCCGAGATTTCCTACAAGGTTGGAACATTGAGCAAAGGTTCACTAGCGTGGAGCACCCCAAGCCAATGGGCAGTGCGAAGCTGCTAATAAAGTAATCCTAAGGGGACTGAAGAAAAGGCTCGACGAGGCAAAAGGATCTTGGGCAGATGACTCGGGAGTGTCCTATGGGCCTACAGAACGACGCGCGCACTCTACTACGGAGAGAGTCCTTTTAAACTCTCCTATGGTAGTGAGGCTATGATCCCAGTCGAGCTTGGAGAACCGAGCTTCCGAGTTATCAGCTACAAAGAACTCGAAACTCGGAGGCAAGGGAGGCAGAGCTCGACATGGTCGAAGAGGATCGGGACGCAGCCAGGATCCGGGAAAGGCCCTCAAACAAAGGCAAGAAGATACAACCAGGAGTGATTCCGAGAAGGTTCCAGAAGGGCGATTTTGTCCTACGAAGAGCAAACATCGGAGCTCCCAACCCAGGAGAGGGGAAGCTGGCCGCCAACTGGAAGGGCCATATCGAGTAAAAGAGACCCTAGGAAAAGGGGCGTACAAGCTAGAAACCCTAGATGAAAAAGAGATTCTGAGGTCGTGGAATGCCACGAACCTCAGGAAGTTTTATGTTTAAATTATTCATGTAATTTTGGTACCTCAGTTCGTACTCTTCCTACCACGGGATTTTCCCTAAGAGGGTTGCCCGGGGTTTAACGAGGCGAGCTCGAGAAGACATTAATAAAGTTTCCCATTGATATTTGCTCGATTGTTTTATCTGAGAGATGAAGTATTTACATAACGCTAAAACCCGAGTTGGTTAAAGACCCCGAGTTGGTCAAAAAACCCGAGATGGTTAAAGTGATGTTTTAAAACCCGAGTTGGTTAAAGACCCGAGTTGGTCAAAAAACCCGAGATGGTTAAAGTTGGCTAAGACCCCGAGTTGGTCAAAAAGCCCGAGCTGGTTAAAATGATTAAATTAAAAAACCCCGAGTTGGTCAGAACTCGAGACGGTTACCGCGATTGAAGACGATTACAAGTGCGAGGCTAAGTTAAACAAAGCTACAAGCGCGAAGTAAATAAAACCAGGGCGTGAATGAAATTTCTACAATATGAAAGCCGGCACGAACCCCGAGAAGGGAAACCCGAAAACTATAAAGTACAAATACAAAACCGGCACGAACCCGCGAAGGGAAACCCGGGTAATATAATCTAAATGTAAAGGCAAAATAAAA